>JAQSEB010000032.1:0-2400000 GCA_030063045.1 Pratylenchus scribneri
CTACCTAACCCTAACCCCTAGCCCTAACCCTAGACCCTAGCCCATACCCAAGCTCTAGGCGGATACCCTGGCGATAGGCGGACATCCTGGCGCTCACTGAAATTTTTTCTAATCATTTTTTCTCTCAATCAGCCAATATCTATTGGCTTCAATTTTTCATTAGTTTTTCTAAAATTCTTAGTTTTTCATTGGATTCCCCAAGGGCCCTAGAAACCCTATACCTAAGCCCCTACTAATTTTTCTCTTCTAATAATACATTATCCTCTCTCTCTTTCTAATCACACTTACCTGTCTATTCGCCTCCTTTCTTTTCTAAATTTCTTAGTTTTTTCTTAGTCAATTCTAACTTTTTTTTCTTAGTTTTTTTTCTTCCTTTTTTCTCTATTTTTAGATTCTTTTCTTTGTTTTTCAGCCTCTGCCTTCCAGGCATATTTTTTTCCAATTTTTTTCTGGGCCGTTTTTCCCCAAAAAGAATATTTCAAAACTCGGCCACGCCTTTAGGCTGGCCGAGGCGAATTTTTTTTGGAATTTTTCATTTTTCAATTTGAAAATCGCCTCCGGCGAGGCCTGTTTTTCATTGATTTTTCCCCGATTTTCGGGATTTTTCTCATTTTTTTGGAATTTTTTCTTGTTTTTTCATGTTTTTTTCGGATTTTTTGAAATTTTTCCCCTACCCTACCTACCTAACCCTAACCCCTAGCCCTAACCCTAGACCCTAGCCCATACCCAAGCTCTAGGCGGATACCCTGGCGATAGGCGGACATCCTGGCGCTCACTGAAATTTTTTCTAATCATTTTTTCTCTCAATCAGCCAATATCTATTGGCTTCAATTTTTCATTAGTTTTTCTAAAATTCTTAGTTTTTCATTGGATTCCCCAAGGGCCCTAGAAACCCTATACCTAAGCCCCTACTAATTTTTCTCTTCTAATAATACATTATCCTCTCTCTCTTTCTAATCACACTTACCTGTCTATTCGCCTCCTTTCTTTTCTAAATTTCTTAGTTTTTTCTTAGTCAATTCTAACTTTTTTTTCTTAGTTTTTTTTCTTCCTTTTTTCTCTATTTTTAGATTCTTTTCTTTGTTTTTCAGCCTCTGCCTTCCAGGCATATTTTTTTCCAATTTTTTTCTGGGCCGTTTTTCCCCAAAAAGAATATTTCAAAACTCGGCCACGCCTTTAGGCTGGCCGAGGCGAATTTTTTTTGGAATTTTTCATTTTTCAATTTGAAAATCGCCTCCGGCGAGGCCTGTTTTTCATTGATTTTTCCCCGATTTTCGGGATTTTTCTCATTTTTTTGGAATTTTTTCTTGTTTTTTCATGTTTTTTTCGGATTTTTTGAAATTTTTCCCCTACCCTACCTACCTAACCCTAACCCCTAGCCCTAACCCTAGACCCTAGCCCATACCCAAGCTCTAGGCGGATACCCTGGCGATAGGCGGACATCCTGGCGCTCACTGAAATTTTTTCTAATCATTTTTTCTCTCAATCAGCCAATATCTATTGGCTTCAATTTTTCATTAGTTTTTCTAAAATTCTTAGTTTTTCATTGGATTCCCCAAGGGCCCTAGAAACCCTATACCTAAGCCCCTACTAATTTTTCTCTTCTAATAATACATTATCCTCTCTCTCTTTCTAATCACACTTACCTGTCTATTCGCCTCCTTTCTTTTCTAAATTTCTTAGTTTTTTCTTAGTCAATTCTAACTTTTTTTTCTTAGTTTTTTTTCTTCCTTTTTTCTCTATTTTTAGATTCTTTTCTTTGTTTTTCAGCCTCTGCCTTCCAGGCATATTTTTTTCCAATTTTTTTCTGGGCCGTTTTTCCCCAAAAAGAATATTTCAAAACTCGGCCACGCCTTTAGGCTGGCCGAGGCGAATTTTTTTTGGAATTTTTCATTTTTCAATTTGAAAATCGCCTCCGGCGAGGCCTGTTTTTCATTGATTTTTCCCCGATTTTCGGGATTTTTCTCATTTTTTTGGAATTTTTTCTTGTTTTTTCATGTTTTTTTCGGATTTTTTGAAATTTTTCCCCTACCCTACCTACCTAACCCTAACCCCTAGCCCTAACCCTAGACCCTAGCCCATACCCAAGCTCTAGGCGGATACCCTGGCGATAGGCGGACATCCTGGCGCTCACTGAAATTTTTTCTAATCATTTTTTCTCTCAATCAGCCAATATCTATTGGCTTCAATTTTTCATTAGTTTTTCTAAAATTCTTAGTTTTTCATTGGATTCCCCAAGGGCCCTAGAAACCCTATACCTAAGCCCCTACTAATTTTTCTCTTCTAATAATACATTATCCTCTCTCTCTTTCTAATCACACTTACCTGTCTATTCGCCTCCTTTCTTTTCTAAATTTCTTAGTTTTTTCTTAGTCAATTCTAACTTTTTTTTCTTAGTTTTTTTTCTTCCTTTTTTCTCTATTTTTAGATTCTTTTCTTTGTTTTTCAGCCTCTGCCTTCCAGGCATATTTTTTTCCAATTTTTTTCTGGGCCGTTTTTCCCCAAAAAGAATATTTCAAAACTCGGCCACGCCTTTAGGCTGGCCGAGGCGAATTTTTTTTGGAATTTTTCATTTTTCAATTTGAAAATCGCCTCCGGCGAGGCCTGTTTTTCATTGATTTTTCCCCGATTTTCGGGATTTTTCTCATTTTTTTGGAATTTTTTCTTGTTTTTTCATGTTTTTTTCGGATTTTTTGAAATTTTTCCCCTACCCTACCTACCTAACCCTAACCCCTAGCCCTAACCCTAGACCCTAGCCCATACCCAAGCTCTAGGCGGATACCCTGGCGATAGGCGGACATCCTGGCGCTCACTGAAATTTTTTCTAATCATTTTTTCTCTCAATCAGCCAATATCTATTGGCTTCAATTTTTCATTAGTTTTTCTAAAATTCTTAGTTTTTCATTGGATTCCCCAAGGGCCCTAGAAACCCTATACCTAAGCCCCTACTAATTTTTCTCTTCTAATAATACATTATCCTCTCTCTCTTTCTAATCACACTTACCTGTCTATTCGCCTCCTTTCTTTTCTAAATTTCTTAGTTTTTTCTTAGTCAATTCTAACTTTTTTTTCTTAGTTTTTTTTCTTCCTTTTTTCTCTATTTTTAGATTCTTTTCTTTGTTTTTCAGCCTCTGCCTTCCAGGCATATTTTTTTCCAATTTTTTTCTGGGCCGTTTTTCCCCAAAAAGAATATTTCAAAACTCGGCCACGCCTTTAGGCTGGCCGAGGCGAATTTTTTTTGGAATTTTTCATTTTTCAATTTGAAAATCGCCTCCGGCGAGGCCTGTTTTTCATTGATTTTTCCCCGATTTTCGGGATTTTTCTCATTTTTTTGGAATTTTTTCTTGTTTTTTCATGTTTTTTTCGGATTTTTTGAAATTTTTCCCCTACCCTACCTACCTAACCCTAACCCCTAGCCCTAACCCTAGACCCTAGCCCATACCCAAGCTCTAGGCGGATACCCTGGCGATAGGCGGACATCCTGGCGCTCACTGAAATTTTTTCTAATCATTTTTTCTCTCAATCAGCCAATATCTATTGGCTTCAATTTTTCATTAGTTTTTCTAAAATTCTTAGTTTTTCATTGGATTCCCCAAGGGCCCTAGAAACCCTATACCTAAGCCCCTACTAATTTTTCTCTTCTAATAATACATTATCCTCTCTCTCTTTCTAATCACACTTACCTGTCTATTCGCCTCCTTTCTTTTCTAAATTTCTTAGTTTTTTCTTAGTCAATTCTAACTTTTTTTTCTTAGTTTTTTTTCTTCCTTTTTTCTCTATTTTTAGATTCTTTTCTTTGTTTTTCAGCCTCTGCCTTCCAGGCATATTTTTTTCCAATTTTTTTCTGGGCCGTTTTTCCCCAAAAAGAATATTTCAAAACTCGGCCACGCCTTTAGGCTGGCCGAGGCGAATTTTTTTTGGAATTTTTCATTTTTCAATTTGAAAATCGCCTCCGGCGAGGCCTGTTTTTCATTGATTTTTCCCCGATTTTCGGGATTTTTCTCATTTTTTTGGAATTTTTTCTTGTTTTTTCATGTTTTTTTCGGATTTTTTGAAATTTTTCCCCTACCCTACCTACCTAACCCTAACCCCTAGCCCTAACCCTAGACCCTAGCCCATACCCAAGCTCTAGGCGGATACCCTGGCGATAGGCGGACATCCTGGCGCTCACTGAAATTTTTTCTAATCATTTTTTCTCTCAATCAGCCAATATCTATTGGCTTCAATTTTTCATTAGTTTTTCTAAAATTCTTAGTTTTTCATTGGATTCCCCAAGGGCCCTAGAAACCCTATACCTAAGCCCCTACTAATTTTTCTCTTCTAATAATACATTATCCTCTCTCTCTTTCTAATCACACTTACCTGTCTATTCGCCTCCTTTCTTTTCTAAATTTCTTAGTTTTTTCTTAGTCAATTCTAACTTTTTTTTCTTAGTTTTTTTTCTTCCTTTTTTCTCTATTTTTAGATTCTTTTCTTTGTTTTTCAGCCTCTGCCTTCCAGGCATATTTTTTTCCAATTTTTTTCTGGGCCGTTTTTCCCCAAAAAGAATATTTCAAAACTCGGCCACGCCTTTAGGCTGGCCGAGGCGAATTTTTTTTGGAATTTTTCATTTTTCAATTTGAAAATCGCCTCCGGCGAGGCCTGTTTTTCATTGATTTTTCCCCGATTTTCGGGATTTTTCTCATTTTTTTGGAATTTTTTCTTGTTTTTTCATGTTTTTTTCGGATTTTTTGAAATTTTTCCCCTACCCTACCTACCTAACCCTAACCCCTAGCCCTAACCCTAGACCCTAGCCCATACCCAAGCTCTAGGCGGATACCCTGGCGATAGGCGGACATCCTGGCGCTCACTGAAATTTTTTCTAATCATTTTTTCTCTCAATCAGCCAATATCTATTGGCTTCAATTTTTCATTAGTTTTTCTAAAATTCTTAGTTTTTCATTGGATTCCCCAAGGGCCCTAGAAACCCTATACCTAAGCCCCTACTAATTTTTCTCTTCTAATAATACATTATCCTCTCTCTCTTTCTAATCACACTTACCTGTCTATTCGCCTCCTTTCTTTTCTAAATTTCTTAGTTTTTTCTTAGTCAATTCTAACTTTTTTTTCTTAGTTTTTTTTCTTCCTTTTTTCTCTATTTTTAGATTCTTTTCTTTGTTTTTCAGCCTCTGCCTTCCAGGCATATTTTTTTCCAATTTTTTTCTGGGCCGTTTTTCCCCAAAAAGAATATTTCAAAACTCGGCCACGCCTTTAGGCTGGCCGAGGCGAATTTTTTTTGGAATTTTTCATTTTTCAATTTGAAAATCGCCTCCGGCGAGGCCTGTTTTTCATTGATTTTTCCCCGATTTTCGGGATTTTTCTCATTTTTTTGGAATTTTTTCTTGTTTTTTCATGTTTTTTTCGGATTTTTTGAAATTTTTCCCCTACCCTACCTACCTAACCCTAACCCCTAGCCCTAACCCTAGACCCTAGCCCATACCCAAGCTCTAGGCGGATACCCTGGCGATAGGCGGACATCCTGGCGCTCACTGAAATTTTTTCTAATCATTTTTTCTCTCAATCAGCCAATATCTATTGGCTTCAATTTTTCATTAGTTTTTCTAAAATTCTTAGTTTTTCATTGGATTCCCCAAGGGCCCTAGAAACCCTATACCTAAGCCCCTACTAATTTTTCTCTTCTAATAATACATTATCCTCTCTCTCTTTCTAATCACACTTACCTGTCTATTCGCCTCCTTTCTTTTCTAAATTTCTTAGTTTTTTCTTAGTCAATTCTAACTTTTTTTTCTTAGTTTTTTTTCTTCCTTTTTTCTCTATTTTTAGATTCTTTTCTTTGTTTTTCAGCCTCTGCCTTCCAGGCATATTTTTTTCCAATTTTTTTCTGGGCCGTTTTTCCCCAAAAAGAATATTTCAAAACTCGGCCACGCCTTTAGGCTGGCCGAGGCGAATTTTTTTTGGAATTTTTCATTTTTCAATTTGAAAATCGCCTCCGGCGAGGCCTGTTTTTCATTGATTTTTCCCCGATTTTCGGGATTTTTCTCATTTTTTTGGAATTTTTTCTTGTTTTTTCATGTTTTTTTCGGATTTTTTGAAATTTTTCCCCTACCCTACCTACCTAACCCTAACCCCTAGCCCTAACCCTAGACCCTAGCCCATACCCAAGCTCTAGGCGGATACCCTGGCGATAGGCGGACATCCTGGCGCTCACTGAAATTTTTTCTAATCATTTTTTCTCTCAATCAGCCAATATCTATTGGCTTCAATTTTTCATTAGTTTTTCTAAAATTCTTAGTTTTTCATTGGATTCCCCAAGGGCCCTAGAAACCCTATACCTAAGCCCCTACTAATTTTTCTCTTCTAATAATACATTATCCTCTCTCTCTTTCTAATCACACTTACCTGTCTATTCGCCTCCTTTCTTTTCTAAATTTCTTAGTTTTTTCTTAGTCAATTCTAACTTTTTTTTCTTAGTTTTTTTTCTTCCTTTTTTCTCTATTTTTAGATTCTTTTCTTTGTTTTTCAGCCTCTGCCTTCCAGGCATATTTTTTTCCAATTTTTTTCTGGGCCGTTTTTCCCCAAAAAGAATATTTCAAAACTCGGCCACGCCTTTAGGCTGGCCGAGGCGAATTTTTTTTGGAATTTTTCATTTTTCAATTTGAAAATCGCCTCCGGCGAGGCCTGTTTTTCATTGATTTTTCCCCGATTTTCGGGATTTTTCTCATTTTTTTGGAATTTTTTCTTGTTTTTTCATGTTTTTTTCGGATTTTTTGAAATTTTTCCCCTACCCTACCTACCTAACCCTAACCCCTAGCCCTAACCCTAGACCCTAGCCCATACCCAAGCTCTAGGCGGATACCCTGGCGATAGGCGGACATCCTGGCGCTCACTGAAATTTTTTCTAATCATTTTTTCTCTCAATCAGCCAATATCTATTGGCTTCAATTTTTCATTAGTTTTTCTAAAATTCTTAGTTTTTCATTGGATTCCCCAAGGGCCCTAGAAACCCTATACCTAAGCCCCTACTAATTTTTCTCTTCTAATAATACATTATCCTCTCTCTCTTTCTAATCACACTTACCTGTCTATTCGCCTCCTTTCTTTTCTAAATTTCTTAGTTTTTTCTTAGTCAATTCTAACTTTTTTTTCTTAGTTTTTTTTCTTCCTTTTTTCTCTATTTTTAGATTCTTTTCTTTGTTTTTCAGCCTCTGCCTTCCAGGCATATTTTTTTCCAATTTTTTTCTGGGCCGTTTTTCCCCAAAAAGAATATTTCAAAACTCGGCCACGCCTTTAGGCTGGCCGAGGCGAATTTTTTTTGGAATTTTTCATTTTTCAATTTGAAAATCGCCTCCGGCGAGGCCTGTTTTTCATTGATTTTTCCCCGATTTTCGGGATTTTTCTCATTTTTTTGGAATTTTTTCTTGTTTTTTCATGTTTTTTTCGGATTTTTTGAAATTTTTCCCCTACCCTACCTACCTAACCCTAACCCCTAGCCCTAACCCTAGACCCTAGCCCATACCCAAGCTCTATGCGGATACCCTGGCGATAGGCGGACATCCTGGCGCTCTCCCGAAATTTTTCTAATCATTTTTTTCTCTCAATCAGCCAATATCTATTGGCTTCAATTTTTCCTTAGTTTTTCTAAAATTCTTAGTTTTTCTATTTTTTATTGGATTCCCCAAGGGCCCTAGAAACCCTATACCTAAGCCCCTACTAATTTTTCTCTTCTAATAATACATTATCCTCTCTCTCTTTCTAATCACACTTACCTGTCTATTCGCCTCCTTTCTTTTCTAAATTTCTTAGTTTTTTCTTAGTCAATTCTAACTTTTTTTTCTTAGTTTTTTTTCTTCCTTTTTTCTCTATTTTTAGATTCTTTTCTTTGTTTTTCAGCCTCTGCCTTCCAGGCATATTTTTTTCCAATTTTTTTCTGGGCCGTTTTTCCCCAAAAAGAATATTTCAAAACTCGGCCACGCCTTTAGGCTGGCCGAGGCGAATTTTTTTTGGAATTTTTCATTTTTCAATTTGAAAATCGCCTCCGGCGAGGCCTGTTTTTCATTGATTTTTCCCCGATTTTCGGGATTTTTCTCATTTTTTTGGAATTTTTTCTTGTTTTTTCATGTTTTTTTCGGATTTTTTGAAATTTTTCCCCTACCCTACCTACCTAACCCTAACCCCTAGCCCTAACCCTAGACCCTAGCCCATACCCAAGCTCTAGGCGGATACCCTGGCGATAGGCGGACATCCTGGCGCTCACTGAAATTTTTTCTAATCATTTTTTCTCTCAATCAGCCAATATCTATTGGCTTCAATTTTTCATTAGTTTTTCTAAAATTCTTAGTTTTTCATTGGATTCCCCAAGGGCCCTAGAAACCCTATACCTAAGCCCCTACTAATTTTTCTCTTCTAATAATACATTATCCTCTCTCTCTTTCTAATCACACTTACCTGTCTATTCGCCTCCTTTCTTTTCTAAATTTCTTAGTTTTTTCTTAGTCAATTCTAACTTTTTTTTCTTAGTTTTTTTTCTTCCTTTTTTCTCTATTTTTAGATTCTTTTCTTTGTTTTTCAGCCTCTGCCTTCCAGGCATATTTTTTTCCAATTTTTTTCTGGGCCGTTTTTCCCCAAAAAGAATATTTCAAAACTCGGCCACGCCTTTAGGCTGGCCGAGGCGAATTTTTTTTGGAATTTTTCATTTTTCAATTTGAAAATCGCCTCCGGCGAGGCCTGTTTTTCATTGATTTTTCCCCGATTTTCGGGATTTTTCTCATTTTTTTGGAATTTTTTCTTGTTTTTTCATGTTTTTTTCGGATTTTTTGAAATTTTTCCCCTACCCTACCTACCTAACCCTAACCCCTAGCCCTAACCCTAGACCCTAGCCCATACCCAAGCTCTAGGCGGATACCCTGGCGATAGGCGGACATCCTGGCGCTCACTGAAATTTTTTCTAATCATTTTTTCTCTCAATCAGCCAATATCTATTGGCTTCAATTTTTCATTAGTTTTTCTAAAATTCTTAGTTTTTCATTGGATTCCCCAAGGGCCCTAGAAACCCTATACCTAAGCCCCTACTAATTTTTCTCTTCTAATAATACATTATCCTCTCTCTCTTTCTAATCACACTTACCTGTCTATTCGCCTCCTTTCTTTTCTAAATTTCTTAGTTTTTTCTTAGTCAATTCTAACTTTTTTTTCTTAGTTTTTTTTCTTCCTTTTTTCTCTATTTTTAGATTCTTTTCTTTGTTTTTCAGCCTCTGCCTTTCAGGCATATTTTTTTCCAATTTTTTTCTGGGCCGTTTTTCCCCAAAAAGAATATTTCAAAACTCGGCCACGCCTTTAGGCTGGCCGAGGCGAATTTTTTTTGGAATTTTTCATTTTTCAATTTGAAAATCGCCTCCGGCGAGGCCTGTTTTTCATTGATTTTTCCCCGATTTTCGGGATTTTTCTCATTTTTTTGGAATTTTTTCTTGTTTTTTCATGTTTTTTTCGGATTTTTTGAAATTTTTCCCCTACCCTACCTACCTAACCCTAACCCCTAGCCCTAACCCTAGACCCTAGCCCATACCCAAGCTCTAGGCGGATACCCTGGCGATAGGCGGACATCCTGGCGCTCACTGAAATTTTTTCTAATCATTTTTTCTCTCAATCAGCCAATATCTATTGGCTTCAATTTTTCATTAGTTTTTCTAAAATTCTTAGTTTTTCATTGGATTCCCCAAGGGCCCTAGAAACCCTATACCTAAGCCCCTACTAATTTTTCTCTTCTAATAATACATTATCCTCTCTCTCTTTCTAATCACACTTACCTGTCTATTCGCCTCCTTTCTTTTCTAAATTTCTTAGTTTTTTCTTAGTCAATTCTAACTTTTTTTTCTTAGTTTTTTTTCTTCCTTTTTTCTCTATTTTTAGATTCTTTTCTTTGTTTTTCAGCCTCTGCCTTCCAGGCATATTTTTTTCCAATTTTTTTCTGGGCCGTTTTTCCCCAAAAAGAATATTTCAAAACTCGGCCACGCCTTTAGGCTGGCCGAGGCGAATTTTTTTTGGAATTTTTCATTTTTCAATTTGAAAATCGCCTCCGGCGAGGCCTGTTTTTCATTGATTTTTCCCCGATTTTCGGGATTTTTCTCATTTTTTTGGAATTTTTTCTTGTTTTTTCATGTTTTTTTCGGATTTTTTGAAATTTTTCCCCTACCCTACCTACCTAACCCTAACCCCTAGCCCTAACCCTAGACCCTAGCCCATACCCAAGCTCTAGGCGGATACCCTGGCGATAGGCGGACATCCTGGCGCTCACTGAAATTTTTTCTAATCATTTTTTCTCTCAATCAGCCAATATCTATTGGCTTCAATTTTTCATTAGTTTTTCTAAAATTCTTAGTTTTTCATTGGATTCCCCAAGGGCCCTAGAAACCCTATACCTAAGCCCCTACTAATTTTTCTCTTCTAATAATACATTATCCTCTCTCTCTTTCTAATCACACTTACCTGTCTATTCGCCTCCTTTCTTTTCTAAATTTCTTAGTTTTTTCTTAGTCAATTCTAACTTTTTTTTCTTAGTTTTTTTTCTTCCTTTTTTCTCTATTTTTAGATTCTTTTCTTTGTTTTTCAGCCTCTGCCTTCCAGGCATATTTTTTTCCAATTTTTTTCTGGGCCGTTTTTCCCCAAAAAGAATATTTCAAAACTCGGCCACGCCTTTAGGCTGGCCGAGGCGAATTTTTTTTGGAATTTTTCATTTTTCAATTTGAAAATCGCCTCCGGCGAGGCCTGTTTTTCATTGATTTTTCCCCGATTTTCGGGATTTTTCTCATTTTTTTGGAATTTTTTCTTGTTTTTTCATGTTTTTTTCGGATTTTTTGAAATTTTTCCCCTACCCTACCTACCTAACCCTAACCCCTAGCCCTAACCCTAGACCCTAGCCCATACCCAAGCTCTAGGCGGATACCCTGGCGATAGGCGGACATCCTGGCGCTCACTGAAATTTTTTCTAATCATTTTTTCTCTCAATCAGCCAATATCTATTGGCTTCAATTTTTCATTAGTTTTTCTAAAATTCTTAGTTTTTCATTGGATTCCCCAAGGGCCCTAGAAACCCTATACCTAAGCCCCTACTAATTTTTCTCTTCTAATAATACATTATCCTCTCTCTCTTTCTAATCACACTTACCTGTCTATTCGCCTCCTTTCTTTTCTAAATTTCTTAGTTTTTTCTTAGTCAATTCTAACTTTTTTTTCTTAGTTTTTTTTCTTCCTTTTTTCTCTATTTTTAGATTCTTTTCTTTGTTTTTCAGCCTCTGCCTTCCAGGCATATTTTTTTCCAATTTTTTTCTGGGCCGTTTTTCCCCAAAAAGAATATTTCAAAACTCGGCCACGCCTTTAGGCTGGCCGAGGCGAATTTTTTTTGGAATTTTTCATTTTTCAATTTGAAAATCGCCTCCGGCGAGGCCTGTTTTTCATTGATTTTTCCCCGATTTTCGGGATTTTTCTCATTTTTTTGGAATTTTTTCTTGTTTTTTCATGTTTTTTTCGGATTTTTTGAAATTTTTCCCCTACCCTACCTACCTAACCCTAACCCCTAGCCCTAACCCTAGACCCTAGCCCATACCCAAGCTCTAGGCGGATACCCTGGCGATAGGCGGACATCCTGGCGCTCACTGAAATTTTTTCTAATCATTTTTTCTCTCAATCAGCCAATATCTATTGGCTTCAATTTTTCATTAGTTTTTCTAAAATTCTTAGTTTTTCATTGGATTCCCCAAGGGCCCTAGAAACCCTATACCTAAGCCCCTACTAATTTTTCTCTTCTAATAATACATTATCCTCTCTCTCTTTCTAATCACACTTACCTGTCTATTCGCCTCCTTTCTTTTCTAAATTTCTTAGTTTTTTCTTAGTCAATTCTAACTTTTTTTTCTTAGTTTTTTTTCTTCCTTTTTTCTCTATTTTTAGATTCTTTTCTTTGTTTTTCAGCCTCTGCCTTCCAGGCATATTTTTTTCCAATTTTTTTCTGGGCCGTTTTTCCCCAAAAAGAATATTTCAAAACTCGGCCACGCCTTTAGGCTGGCCGAGGCGAATTTTTTTTGGAATTTTTCATTTTTCAATTTGAAAATCGCCTCCGGCGAGGCCTGTTTTTCATTGATTTTTCCCCGATTTTCGGGATTTTTCTCATTTTTTTGGAATTTTTTCTTGTTTTTTCATGTTTTTTTCGGATTTTTTGAAATTTTTCCCCTACCCTACCTACCTAACCCTAACCCCTAGCCCTAACCCTAGACCCTAGCCCATACCCAAGCTCTAGGCGGATACCCTGGCGATAGGCGGACATCCTGGCGCTCACTGAAATTTTTTCTAATCATTTTTTCTCTCAATCAGCCAATATCTATTGGCTTCAATTTTTCATTAGTTTTTCTAAAATTCTTAGTTTTTCATTGGATTCCCCAAGGGCCCTAGAAACCCTATACCTAAGCCCCTACTAATTTTTCTCTTCTAATAATACATTATCCTCTCTCTCTTTCTAATCACACTTACCTGTCTATTCGCCTCCTTTCTTTTCTAAATTTCTTAGTTTTTTCTTAGTCAATTCTAACTTTTTTTTCTTAGTTTTTTTTCTTCCTTTTTTCTCTATTTTTAGATTCTTTTCTTTGTTTTTCAGCCTCTGCCTTCCAGGCATATTTTTTTCCAATTTTTTTCTGGGCCGTTTTTCCCCAAAAAGAATATTTCAAAACTCGGCCACGCCTTTAGGCTGGCCGAGGCGAATTTTTTTTGGAATTTTTCATTTTTCAATTTGAAAATCGCCTCCGGCGAGGCCTGTTTTTCATTGATTTTTCCCCGATTTTCGGGATTTTTCTCATTTTTTTGGAATTTTTTCTTGTTTTTTCATGTTTTTTTCGGATTTTTTGAAATTTTTCCCCTACCCTACCTACCTAACCCTAACCCCTAGCCCTAACCCTAGACCCTAGCCCATACCCAAGCTCTAGGCGGATACCCTGGCGATAGGCGGACATCCTGGCGCTCACTGAAATTTTTTCTAATCATTTTTTCTCTCAATCAGCCAATATCTATTGGCTTCAATTTTTCATTAGTTTTTCTAAAATTCTTAGTTTTTCATTGGATTCCCCAAGGGCCCTAGAAACCCTATACCTAAGCCCCTACTAATTTTTCTCTTCTAATAATACATTATCCTCTCTCTCTTTCTAATCACACTTACCTGTCTATTCGCCTCCTTTCTTTTCTAAATTTCTTAGTTTTTTCTTAGTCAATTCTAACTTTTTTTTCTTAGTTTTTTTTCTTCCTTTTTTCTCTATTTTTAGATTCTTTTCTTTGTTTTTCAGCCTCTGCCTTCCAGGCATATTTTTTTCCAATTTTTTTCTGGGCCGTTTTTCCCCAAAAAGAATATTTCAAAACTCGGCCACGCCTTTAGGCTGGCCGAGGCGAATTTTTTTTGGAATTTTTCATTTTTCAATTTGAAAATCGCCTCCGGCGAGGCCTGTTTTTCATTGATTTTTCCCCGATTTTCGGGATTTTTCTCATTTTTTTGGAATTTTTTCTTGTTTTTTCATGTTTTTTTCGGATTTTTTGAAATTTTTCCCCTACCCTACCTACCTAACCCTAACCCCTAGCCCTAACCCTAGACCCTAGCCCATACCCAAGCTCTATGCGGATACCCTGGCGATAGGCGGACATCCTGGCGCTCTCCCGAAATTTTTCTAATCATTTTTTTCTCTCAATCAGCCAATATCTATTGGCTTCAATTTTTCCTTAGTTTTTCTAAAATTCTTAGTTTTTCTATTTTTTATTGGATTCCCCAAGGGCCCTAGAAACCCTATACCTAAGCCCCTACTAATTTTTCTCTTCTAATAATACATTATCCTCTCTCTCTTTCTAATCACACTTACCTGTCTATTCGCCTCCTTTCTTTTCTAAATTTCTTAGTTTTTTCTTAGTCAATTCTAACTTTTTTTTCTTAGTTTTTTTTCTTCCTTTTTTCTCTATTTTTAGATTCTTTTCTTTGTTTTTCAGCCTCTGCCTTCCAGGCATATTTTTTTCCAATTTTTTTCTGGGCCGTTTTTCCCCAAAAAGAATATTTCAAAACTCGGCCACGCCTTTAGGCTGGCCGAGGCGAATTTTTTTTGGAATTTTTCATTTTTCAATTTGAAAATCGCCTCCGGCGAGGCCTGTTTTTCATTGATTTTTCCCCGATTTTCGGGATTTTTCTCATTTTTTTGGAATTTTTTCTTGTTTTTTCATGTTTTTTTCGGATTTTTTGAAATTTTTCCCCTACCCTACCTACCTAACCCTAACCCCTAGCCCTAACCCTAGACCCTAGCCCATACCCAAGCTCTAGGCGGATACCCTGGCGATAGGCGGACATCCTGGCGCTCACTGAAATTTTTTCTAATCATTTTTTCTCTCAATCAGCCAATATCTATTGGCTTCAATTTTTCATTAGTTTTTCTAAAATTCTTAGTTTTTCATTGGATTCCCCAAGGGCCCTAGAAACCCTATACCTAAGCCCCTACTAATTTTTCTCTTCTAATAATACATTATCCTCTCTCTCTTTCTAATCACACTTACCTGTCTATTCGCCTCCTTTCTTTTCTAAATTTCTTAGTTTTTTCTTAGTCAATTCTAACTTTTTTTTCTTAGTTTTTTTTCTTCCTTTTTTCTCTATTTTTAGATTCTTTTCTTTGTTTTTCAGCCTCTGCCTTCCAGGCATATTTTTTTCCAATTTTTTTCTGGGCCGTTTTTCCCCAAAAAGAATATTTCAAAACTCGGCCACGCCTTTAGGCTGGCCGAGGCGAATTTTTTTTGGAATTTTTCATTTTTCAATTTGAAAATCGCCTCCGGCGAGGCCTGTTTTTCATTGATTTTTCCCCGATTTTCGGGATTTTTCTCATTTTTTTGGAATTTTTTCTTGTTTTTTCATGTTTTTTTCGGATTTTTTGAAATTTTTCCCCTACCCTACCTACCTAACCCTAACCCCTAGCCCTAACCCTAGACCCTAGCCCATACCCAAGCTCTAGGCGGATACCCTGGCGATAGGCGGACATCCTGGCGCTCACTGAAATTTTTTCTAATCATTTTTTCTCTCAATCAGCCAATATCTATTGGCTTCAATTTTTCATTAGTTTTTCTAAAATTCTTAGTTTTTCATTGGATTCCCCAAGGGCCCTAGAAACCCTATACCTAAGCCCCTACTAATTTTTCTCTTCTAATAATACATTATCCTCTCTCTCTTTCTAATCACACTTACCTGTCTATTCGCCTCCTTTCTTTTCTAAATTTCTTAGTTTTTTCTTAGTCAATTCTAACTTTTTTTTCTTAGTTTTTTTTCTTCCTTTTTTCTCTATTTTTAGATTCTTTTCTTTGTTTTTCAGCCTCTGCCTTCCAGGCATATTTTTTTCCAATTTTTTTCTGGGCCGTTTTTCCCCAAAAAGAATATTTCAAAACTCGGCCACGCCTTTAGGCTGGCCGAGGCGAATTTTTTTTGGAATTTTTCATTTTTCAATTTGAAAATCGCCTCCGGCGAGGCCTGTTTTTCATTGATTTTTCCCCGATTTTCGGGATTTTTCTCATTTTTTTGGAATTTTTTCTTGTTTTTTCATGTTTTTTTCGGATTTTTTGAAATTTTTCCCCTACCCTACCTACCTAACCCTAACCCCTAGCCCTAACCCTAGACCCTAGCCCATACCCAAGCTCTAGGCGGATACCCTGGCGATAGGCGGACATCCTGGCGCTCACTGAAATTTTTTCTAATCATTTTTTCTCTCAATCAGCCAATATCTATTGGCTTCAATTTTTCATTAGTTTTTCTAAAATTCTTAGTTTTTCATTGGATTCCCCAAGGGCCCTAGAAACCCTATACCTAAGCCCCTACTAATTTTTCTCTTCTAATAATACATTATCCTCTCTCTCTTTCTAATCACACTTACCTGTCTATTCGCCTCCTTTCTTTTCTAAATTTCTTAGTTTTTTCTTAGTCAATTCTAACTTTTTTTTCTTAGTTTTTTTTCTTCCTTTTTTCTCTATTTTTAGATTCTTTTCTTTGTTTTTCAGCCTCTGCCTTCCAGGCATATTTTTTTCCAATTTTTTTCTGGGCCGTTTTTCCCCAAAAAGAATATTTCAAAACTCGGCCACGCCTTTAGGCTGGCCGAGGCGAATTTTTTTTGGAATTTTTCATTTTTCAATTTGAAAATCGCCTCCGGCGAGGCCTGTTTTTCATTGATTTTTCCCCGATTTTCGGGATTTTTCTCATTTTTTTGGAATTTTTTCTTGTTTTTTCATGTTTTTTTCGGATTTTTTGAAATTTTTCCCCTACCCTACCTACCTAACCCTAACCCCTAGCCCTAACCCTAGACCCTAGCCCATACCCAAGCTCTAGGCGGATACCCTGGCGATAGGCGGACATCCTGGCGCTCACTGAAATTTTTTCTAATCATTTTTTCTCTCAATCAGCCAATATCTATTGGCTTCAATTTTTCATTAGTTTTTCTAAAATTCTTAGTTTTTCATTGGATTCCCCAAGGGCCCTAGAAACCCTATACCTAAGCCCCTACTAATTTTTCTCTTCTAATAATACATTATCCTCTCTCTCTTTCTAATCACACTTACCTGTCTATTCGCCTCCTTTCTTTTCTAAATTTCTTAGTTTTTTCTTAGTCAATTCTAACTTTTTTTTCTTAGTTTTTTTTCTTCCTTTTTTCTCTATTTTTAGATTCTTTTCTTTGTTTTTCAGCCTCTGCCTTCCAGGCATATTTTTTTCCAATTTTTTTCTGGGCCGTTTTTCCCCAAAAAGAATATTTCAAAACTCGGCCACGCCTTTAGGCTGGCCGAGGCGAATTTTTTTTGGAATTTTTCATTTTTCAATTTGAAAATCGCCTCCGGCGAGGCCTGTTTTTCATTGATTTTTCCCCGATTTTCGGGATTTTTCTCATTTTTTTGGAATTTTTTCTTGTTTTTTCATGTTTTTTTCGGATTTTTTGAAATTTTTCCCCTACCCTACCTACCTAACCCTAACCCCTAGCCCTAACCCTAGACCCTAGCCCATACCCAAGCTCTAGGCGGATACCCTGGCGATAGGCGGACATCCTGGCGCTCACTGAAATTTTTTCTAATCATTTTTTCTCTCAATCAGCCAATATCTATTGGCTTCAATTTTTCATTAGTTTTTCTAAAATTCTTAGTTTTTCATTGGATTCCCCAAGGGCCCTAGAAACCCTATACCTAAGCCCCTACTAATTTTTCTCTTCTAATAATACATTATCCTCTCTCTCTTTCTAATCACACTTACCTGTCTATTCGCCTCCTTTCTTTTCTAAATTTCTTAGTTTTTTCTTAGTCAATTCTAACTTTTTTTTCTTAGTTTTTTTTCTTCCTTTTTTCTCTATTTTTAGATTCTTTTCTTTGTTTTTCAGCCTCTGCCTTCCAGGCATATTTTTTTCCAATTTTTTTCTGGGCCGTTTTTCCCCAAAAAGAATATTTCAAAACTCGGCCACGCCTTTAGGCTGGCCGAGGCGAATTTTTTTTGGAATTTTTCATTTTTCAATTTGAAAATCGCCTCCGGCGAGGCCTGTTTTTCATTGATTTTTCCCCGATTTTCGGGATTTTTCTCATTTTTTTGGAATTTTTTCTTGTTTTTTCATGTTTTTTTCGGATTTTTTGAAATTTTTCCCCTACCCTACCTACCTAACCCTAACCCCTAGCCCTAACCCTAGACCCTAGCCCATACCCAAGCTCTAGGCGGATACCCTGGCGATAGGCGGACATCCTGGCGCTCACTGAAATTTTTTCTAATCATTTTTTCTCTCAATCAGCCAATATCTATTGGCTTCAATTTTTCATTAGTTTTTCTAAAATTCTTAGTTTTTCATTGGATTCCCCAAGGGCCCTAGAAACCCTATACCTAAGCCCCTACTAATTTTTCTCTTCTAATAATACATTATCCTCTCTCTCTTTCTAATCACACTTACCTGTCTATTCGCCTCCTTTCTTTTCTAAATTTCTTAGTTTTTTCTTAGTCAATTCTAACTTTTTTTTCTTAGTTTTTTTTCTTCCTTTTTTCTCTATTTTTAGATTCTTTTCTTTGTTTTTCAGCCTCTGCCTTCCAGGCATATTTTTTTCCAATTTTTTTCTGGGCCGTTTTTCCCCAAAAAGAATATTTCAAAACTCGGCCACGCCTTTAGGCTGGCCGAGGCGAATTTTTTTTGGAATTTTTCATTTTTCAATTTGAAAATCGCCTCCGGCGAGGCCTGTTTTTCATTGATTTTTCCCCGATTTTCGGGATTTTTCTCATTTTTTTGGAATTTTTTCTTGTTTTTTCATGTTTTTTTCGGATTTTTTGAAATTTTTCCCCTACCCTACCTACCTAACCCTAACCCCTAGCCCTAACCCTAGACCCTAGCCCATACCCAAGCTCTAGGCGGATACCCTGGCGATAGGCGGACATCCTGGCGCTCACTGAAATTTTTTCTAATCATTTTTTCTCTCAATCAGCCAATATCTATTGGCTTCAATTTTTCATTAGTTTTTCTAAAATTCTTAGTTTTTCATTGGATTCCCCAAGGGCCCTAGAAACCCTATACCTAAGCCCCTACTAATTTTTCTCTTCTAATAATACATTATCCTCTCTCTCTTTCTAATCACACTTACCTGTCTATTCGCCTCCTTTCTTTTCTAAATTTCTTAGTTTTTTCTTAGTCAATTCTAACTTTTTTTTCTTAGTTTTTTTTCTTCCTTTTTTCTCTATTTTTAGATTCTTTTCTTTGTTTTTCAGCCTCTGCCTTCCAGGCATATTTTTTTCCAATTTTTTTCTGGGCCGTTTTTCCCCAAAAAGAATATTTCAAAACTCGGCCACGCCTTTAGGCTGGCCGAGGCGAATTTTTTTTGGAATTTTTCATTTTTCAATTTGAAAATCGCCTCCGGCGAGGCCTGTTTTTCATTGATTTTTCCCCGATTTTCGGGATTTTTCTCATTTTTTTGGAATTTTTTCTTGTTTTTTCATGTTTTTTTCGGATTTTTTGAAATTTTTCCCCTACCCTACCTACCTAACCCTAACCCCTAGCCCTAACCCTAGACCCTAGCCCATACCCAAGCTCTAGGCGGATACCCTGGCGATAGGCGGACATCCTGGCGCTCACTGAAATTTTTTCTAATCATTTTTTCTCTCAATCAGCCAATATCTATTGGCTTCAATTTTTCATTAGTTTTTCTAAAATTCTTAGTTTTTCATTGGATTCCCCAAGGGCCCTAGAAACCCTATACCTAAGCCCCTACTAATTTTTCTCTTCTAATAATACATTATCCTCTCTCTCTTTCTAATCACACTTACCTGTCTATTCGCCTCCTTTCTTTTCTAAATTTCTTAGTTTTTTCTTAGTCAATTCTAACTTTTTTTTCTTAGTTTTTTTTCTTCCTTTTTTCTCTATTTTTAGATTCTTTTCTTTGTTTTTCAGCCTCTGCCTTCCAGGCATATTTTTTTCCAATTTTTTTCTGGGCCGTTTTTCCCCAAAAAGAATATTTCAAAACTCGGCCACGCCTTTAGGCTGGCCGAGGCGAATTTTTTTTGGAATTTTTCATTTTTCAATTTGAAAATCGCCTCCGGCGAGGCCTGTTTTTCATTGATTTTTCCCCGATTTTCGGGATTTTTCTCATTTTTTTGGAATTTTTTCTTGTTTTTTCATGTTTTTTTCGGATTTTTTGAAATTTTTCCCCTACCCTACCTACCTAACCCTAACCCCTAGCCCTAACCCTAGACCCTAGCCCATACCCAAGCTCTAGGCGGATACCCTGGCGATAGGCGGACATCCTGGCGCTCACTGAAATTTTTTCTAATCATTTTTTCTCTCAATCAGCCAATATCTATTGGCTTCAATTTTTCATTAGTTTTTCTAAAATTCTTAGTTTTTCATTGGATTCCCCAAGGGCCCTAGAAACCCTATACCTAAGCCCCTACTAATTTTTCTCTTCTAATAATACATTATCCTCTCTCTCTTTCTAATCACACTTACCTGTCTATTCGCCTCCTTTCTTTTCTAAATTTCTTAGTTTTTTCTTAGTCAATTCTAACTTTTTTTTCTTAGTTTTTTTTCTTCCTTTTTTCTCTATTTTTAGATTCTTTTCTTTGTTTTTCAGCCTCTGCCTTCCAGGCATATTTTTTTCCAATTTTTTTCTGGGCCGTTTTTCCCCAAAAAGAATATTTCAAAACTCGGCCACGCCTTTAGGCTGGCCGAGGCGAATTTTTTTTGGAATTTTTCATTTTTCAATTTGAAAATCGCCTCCGGCGAGGCCTGTTTTTCATTGATTTTTCCCCGATTTTCGGGATTTTTCTCATTTTTTTGGAATTTTTTCTTGTTTTTTCATGTTTTTTTCGGATTTTTTGAAATTTTTCCCCTACCCTACCTACCTAACCCTAACCCCTAGCCCTAACCCTAGACCCTAGCCCATACCCAAGCTCTAGGCGGATACCCTGGCGATAGGCGGACATCCTGGCGCTCACTGAAATTTTTTCTAATCATTTTTTCTCTCAATCAGCCAATATCTATTGGCTTCAATTTTTCATTAGTTTTTCTAAAATTCTTAGTTTTTCATTGGATTCCCCAAGGGCCCTAGAAACCCTATACCTAAGCCCCTACTAATTTTTCTCTTCTAATAATACATTATCCTCTCTCTCTTTCTAATCACACTTACCTGTCTATTCGCCTCCTTTCTTTTCTAAATTTCTTAGTTTTTTCTTAGTCAATTCTAACTTTTTTTTCTTAGTTTTTTTTCTTCCTTTTTTCTCTATTTTTAGATTCTTTTCTTTGTTTTTCAGCCTCTGCCTTCCAGGCATATTTTTTTCCAATTTTTTTCTGGGCCGTTTTTCCCCAAAAAGAATATTTCAAAACTCGGCCACGCCTTTAGGCTGGCCGAGGCGAATTTTTTTTGGAATTTTTCATTTTTCAATTTGAAAATCGCCTCCGGCGAGGCCTGTTTTTCATTGATTTTTCCCCGATTTTCGGGATTTTTCTCATTTTTTTGGAATTTTTTCTTGTTTTTTCATGTTTTTTTCGGATTTTTTGAAATTTTTCCCCTACCCTACCTACCTAACCCTAACCCCTAGCCCTAACCCTAGACCCTAGCCCATACCCAAGCTCTAGGCGGATACCCTGGCGATAGGCGGACATCCTGGCGCTCACTGAAATTTTTTCTAATCATTTTTTCTCTCAATCAGCCAATATCTATTGGCTTCAATTTTTCATTAGTTTTTCTAAAATTCTTAGTTTTTCATTGGATTCCCCAAGGGCCCTAGAAACCCTATACCTAAGCCCCTACTAATTTTTCTCTTCTAATAATACATTATCCTCTCTCTCTTTCTAATCACACTTACCTGTCTATTCGCCTCCTTTCTTTTCTAAATTTCTTAGTTTTTTCTTAGTCAATTCTAACTTTTTTTTCTTAGTTTTTTTTCTTCCTTTTTTCTCTATTTTTAGATTCTTTTCTTTGTTTTTCAGCCTCTGCCTTTCAGGCATATTTTTTTCCAATTTTTTTCTGGGCCGTTTTTCCCCAAAAAGAATATTTCAAAACTCGGCCACGCCTTTAGGCTGGCCGAGGCGAATTTTTTTTGGAATTTTTCATTTTTCAATTTGAAAATCGCCTCCGGCGAGGCCTGTTTTTCATTGATTTTTCCCCGATTTTCGGGATTTTTCTCATTTTTTTGGAATTTTTTCTTGTTTTTTCATGTTTTTTTCGGATTTTTTGAAATTTTTCCCCTACCCTACCTACCTAACCCTAACCCCTAGCCCTAACCCTAGACCCTAGCCCATACCCAAGCTCTAGGCGGATACCCTGGCGATAGGCGGACATCCTGGCGCTCACTGAAATTTTTTCTAATCATTTTTTCTCTCAATCAGCCAATATCTATTGGCTTCAATTTTTCATTAGTTTTTCTAAAATTCTTAGTTTTTCATTGGATTCCCCAAGGGCCCTAGAAACCCTATACCTAAGCCCCTACTAATTTTTCTCTTCTAATAATACATTATCCTCTCTCTCTTTCTAATCACACTTACCTGTCTATTCGCCTCCTTTCTTTTCTAAATTTCTTAGTTTTTTCTTAGTCAATTCTAACTTTTTTTTCTTAGTTTTTTTTCTTCCTTTTTTCTCTATTTTTAGATTCTTTTCTTTGTTTTTCAGCCTCTGCCTTCCAGGCATATTTTTTTCCAATTTTTTTCTGGGCCGTTTTTCCCCAAAAAGAATATTTCAAAACTCGGCCACGCCTTTAGGCTGGCCGAGGCGAATTTTTTTTGGAATTTTTCATTTTTCAATTTGAAAATCGCCTCCGGCGAGGCCTGTTTTTCATTGATTTTTCCCCGATTTTCGGGATTTTTCTCATTTTTTTGGAATTTTTTCTTGTTTTTTCATGTTTTTTTCGGATTTTTTGAAATTTTTCCCCTACCCTACCTACCTAACCCTAACCCCTAGCCCTAACCCTAGACCCTAGCCCATACCCAAGCTCTAGGCGGATACCCTGGCGATAGGCGGACATCCTGGCGCTCACTGAAATTTTTTCTAATCATTTTTTCTCTCAATCAGCCAATATCTATTGGCTTCAATTTTTCATTAGTTTTTCTAAAATTCTTAGTTTTTCATTGGATTCCCCAAGGGCCCTAGAAACCCTATACCTAAGCCCCTACTAATTTTTCTCTTCTAATAATACATTATCCTCTCTCTCTTTCTAATCACACTTACCTGTCTATTCGCCTCCTTTCTTTTCTAAATTTCTTAGTTTTTTCTTAGTCAATTCTAACTTTTTTTTCTTAGTTTTTTTTCTTCCTTTTTTCTCTATTTTTAGATTCTTTTCTTTGTTTTTCAGCCTCTGCCTTCCAGGCATATTTTTTTCCAATTTTTTTCTGGGCCGTTTTTCCCCAAAAAGAATATTTCAAAACTCGGCCACGCCTTTAGGCTGGCCGAGGCGAATTTTTTTTGGAATTTTTCATTTTTCAATTTGAAAATCGCCTCCGGCGAGGCCTGTTTTTCATTGATTTTTCCCCGATTTTCGGGATTTTTCTCATTTTTTTGGAATTTTTTCTTGTTTTTTCATGTTTTTTTCGGATTTTTTGAAATTTTTCCCCTACCCTACCTACCTAACCCTAACCCCTAGCCCTAACCCTAGACCCTAGCCCATACCCAAGCTCTAGGCGGATACCCTGGCGATAGGCGGACATCCTGGCGCTCACTGAAATTTTTTCTAATCATTTTTTCTCTCAATCAGCCAATATCTATTGGCTTCAATTTTTCATTAGTTTTTCTAAAATTCTTAGTTTTTCATTGGATTCCCCAAGGGCCCTAGAAACCCTATACCTAAGCCCCTACTAATTTTTCTCTTCTAATAATACATTATCCTCTCTCTCTTTCTAATCACACTTACCTGTCTATTCGCCTCCTTTCTTTTCTAAATTTCTTAGTTTTTTCTTAGTCAATTCTAACTTTTTTTTCTTAGTTTTTTTTCTTCCTTTTTTCTCTATTTTTAGATTCTTTTCTTTGTTTTTCAGCCTCTGCCTTCCAGGCATATTTTTTTCCAATTTTTTTCTGGGCCGTTTTTCCCCAAAAAGAATATTTCAAAACTCGGCCACGCCTTTAGGCTGGCCGAGGCGAATTTTTTTTGGAATTTTTCATTTTTCAATTTGAAAATCGCCTCCGGCGAGGCCTGTTTTTCATTGATTTTTCCCCGATTTTCGGGATTTTTCTCATTTTTTTGGAATTTTTTCTTGTTTTTTCATGTTTTTTTCGGATTTTTTGAAATTTTTCCCCTACCCTACCTACCTAACCCTAACCCCTAGCCCTAACCCTAGACCCTAGCCCATACCCAAGCTCTAGGCGGATACCCTGGCGATAGGCGGACATCCTGGCGCTCACTGAAATTTTTTCTAATCATTTTTTCTCTCAATCAGCCAATATCTATTGGCTTCAATTTTTCATTAGTTTTTCTAAAATTCTTAGTTTTTCATTGGATTCCCCAAGGGCCCTAGAAACCCTATACCTAAGCCCCTACTAATTTTTCTCTTCTAATAATACATTATCCTCTCTCTCTTTCTAATCACACTTACCTGTCTATTCGCCTCCTTTCTTTTCTAAATTTCTTAGTTTTTTCTTAGTCAATTCTAACTTTTTTTTCTTAGTTTTTTTTCTTCCTTTTTTCTCTATTTTTAGATTCTTTTCTTTGTTTTTCAGCCTCTGCCTTCCAGGCATATTTTTTTCCAATTTTTTTCTGGGCCGTTTTTCCCCAAAAAGAATATTTCAAAACTCGGCCACGCCTTTAGGCTGGCCGAGGCGAATTTTTTTTGGAATTTTTCATTTTTCAATTTGAAAATCGCCTCCGGCGAGGCCTGTTTTTCATTGATTTTTCCCCGATTTTCGGGATTTTTCTCATTTTTTTGGAATTTTTTCTTGTTTTTTCATGTTTTTTTCGGATTTTTTGAAATTTTTCCCCTACCCTACCTACCTAACCCTAACCCCTAGCCCTAACCCTAGACCCTAGCCCATACCCAAGCTCTAGGCGGATACCCTGGCGATAGGCGGACATCCTGGCGCTCACTGAAATTTTTTCTAATCATTTTTTCTCTCAATCAGCCAATATCTATTGGCTTCAATTTTTCATTAGTTTTTCTAAAATTCTTAGTTTTTCATTGGATTCCCCAAGGGCCCTAGAAACCCTATACCTAAGCCCCTACTAATTTTTCTCTTCTAATAATACATTATCCTCTCTCTCTTTCTAATCACACTTACCTGTCTATTCGCCTCCTTTCTTTTCTAAATTTCTTAGTTTTTTCTTAGTCAATTCTAACTTTTTTTTCTTAGTTTTTTTTCTTCCTTTTTTCTCTATTTTTAGATTCTTTTCTTTGTTTTTCAGCCTCTGCCTTCCAGGCATATTTTTTTCCAATTTTTTTCTGGGCCGTTTTTCCCCAAAAAGAATATTTCAAAACTCGGCCACGCCTTTAGGCTGGCCGAGGCGAATTTTTTTTGGAATTTTTCATTTTTCAATTTGAAAATCGCCTCCGGCGAGGCCTGTTTTTCATTGATTTTTCCCCGATTTTCGGGATTTTTCTCATTTTTTTGGAATTTTTTCTTGTTTTTTCATGTTTTTTTCGGATTTTTTGAAATTTTTCCCCTACCCTACCTACCTAACCCTAACCCCTAGCCCTAACCCTAGACCCTAGCCCATACCCAAGCTCTAGGCGGATACCCTGGCGATAGGCGGACATCCTGGCGCTCACTGAAATTTTTTCTAATCATTTTTTCTCTCAATCAGCCAATATCTATTGGCTTCAATTTTTCATTAGTTTTTCTAAAATTCTTAGTTTTTCATTGGATTCCCCAAGGGCCCTAGAAACCCTATACCTAAGCCCCTACTAATTTTTCTCTTCTAATAATACATTATCCTCTCTCTCTTTCTAATCACACTTACCTGTCTATTCGCCTCCTTTCTTTTCTAAATTTCTTAGTTTTTTCTTAGTCAATTCTAACTTTTTTTTCTTAGTTTTTTTTCTTCCTTTTTTCTCTATTTTTAGATTCTTTTCTTTGTTTTTCAGCCTCTGCCTTCCAGGCATATTTTTTTCCAATTTTTTTCTGGGCCGTTTTTCCCCAAAAAGAATATTTCAAAACTCGGCCACGCCTTTAGGCTGGCCGAGGCGAATTTTTTTTGGAATTTTTCATTTTTCAATTTGAAAATCGCCTCCGGCGAGGCCTGTTTTTCATTGATTTTTCCCCGATTTTCGGGATTTTTCTCATTTTTTTGGAATTTTTTCTTGTTTTTTCATGTTTTTTTCGGATTTTTTGAAATTTTTCCCCTACCCTACCTACCTAACCCTAACCCCTAGCCCTAACCCTAGACCCTAGCCCATACCCAAGCTCTAGGCGGATACCCTGGCGATAGGCGGACATCCTGGCGCTCACTGAAATTTTTTCTAATCATTTTTTCTCTCAATCAGCCAATATCTATTGGCTTCAATTTTTCATTAGTTTTTCTAAAATTCTTAGTTTTTCATTGGATTCCCCAAGGGCCCTAGAAACCCTATACCTAAGCCCCTACTAATTTTTCTCTTCTAATAATACATTATCCTCTCTCTCTTTCTAATCACACTTACCTGTCTATTCGCCTCCTTTCTTTTCTAAATTTCTTAGTTTTTTCTTAGTCAATTCTAACTTTTTTTTCTTAGTTTTTTTTCTTCCTTTTTTCTCTATTTTTAGATTCTTTTCTTTGTTTTTCAGCCTCTGCCTTCCAGGCATATTTTTTTCCAATTTTTTTCTGGGCCGTTTTTCCCCAAAAAGAATATTTCAAAACTCGGCCACGCCTTTAGGCTGGCCGAGGCGAATTTTTTTTGGAATTTTTCATTTTTCAATTTGAAAATCGCCTCCGGCGAGGCCTGTTTTTCATTGATTTTTCCCCGATTTTCGGGATTTTTCTCATTTTTTTGGAATTTTTTCTTGTTTTTTCATGTTTTTTTCGGATTTTTTGAAATTTTTCCCCTACCCTACCTACCTAACCCTAACCCCTAGCCCTAACCCTAGACCCTAGCCCATACCCAAGCTCTATGCGGATACCCTGGCGATAGGCGGACATCCTGGCGCTCTCCCGAAATTTTTCTAATCATTTTTTTCTCTCAATCAGCCAATATCTATTGGCTTCAATTTTTCCTTAGTTTTTCTAAAATTCTTAGTTTTTCTATTTTTTATTGGATTCCCCAAGGGCCCTAGAAACCCTATACCTAAGCCCCTACTAATTTTTCTCTTCTAATAATACATTATCCTCTCTCTCTTTCTAATCACACTTACCTGTCTATTCGCCTCCTTTCTTTTCTAAATTTCTTAGTTTTTTCTTAGTCAATTCTAACTTTTTTTTCTTAGTTTTTTTTCTTCCTTTTTTCTCTATTTTTAGATTCTTTTCTTTGTTTTTCAGCCTCTGCCTTCCAGGCATATTTTTTTCCAATTTTTTTCTGGGCCGTTTTTCCCCAAAAAGAATATTTCAAAACTCGGCCACGCCTTTAGGCTGGCCGAGGCGAATTTTTTTTGGAATTTTTCATTTTTCAATTTGAAAATCGCCTCCGGCGAGGCCTGTTTTTCATTGATTTTTCCCCGATTTTCGGGATTTTTCTCATTTTTTTGGAATTTTTTCTTGTTTTTTCATGTTTTTTTCGGATTTTTTGAAATTTTTCCCCTACCCTACCTACCTAACCCTAACCCCTAGCCCTAACCCTAGACCCTAGCCCATACCCAAGCTCTAGGCGGATACCCTGGCGATAGGCGGACATCCTGGCGCTCACTGAAATTTTTTCTAATCATTTTTTCTCTCAATCAGCCAATATCTATTGGCTTCAATTTTTCATTAGTTTTTCTAAAATTCTTAGTTTTTCATTGGATTCCCCAAGGGCCCTAGAAACCCTATACCTAAGCCCCTACTAATTTTTCTCTTCTAATAATACATTATCCTCTCTCTCTTTCTAATCACACTTACCTGTCTATTCGCCTCCTTTCTTTTCTAAATTTCTTAGTTTTTTCTTAGTCAATTCTAACTTTTTTTTCTTAGTTTTTTTTCTTCCTTTTTTCTCTATTTTTAGATTCTTTTCTTTGTTTTTCAGCCTCTGCCTTCCAGGCATATTTTTTTCCAATTTTTTTCTGGGCCGTTTTTCCCCAAAAAGAATATTTCAAAACTCGGCCACGCCTTTAGGCTGGCCGAGGCGAATTTTTTTTGGAATTTTTCATTTTTCAATTTGAAAATCGCCTCCGGCGAGGCCTGTTTTTCATTGATTTTTCCCCGATTTTCGGGATTTTTCTCATTTTTTTGGAATTTTTTCTTGTTTTTTCATGTTTTTTTCGGATTTTTTGAAATTTTTCCCCTACCCTACCTACCTAACCCTAACCCCTAGCCCTAACCCTAGACCCTAGCCCATACCCAAGCTCTAGGCGGATACCCTGGCGATAGGCGGACATCCTGGCGCTCACTGAAATTTTTTCTAATCATTTTTTCTCTCAATCAGCCAATATCTATTGGCTTCAATTTTTCATTAGTTTTTCTAAAATTCTTAGTTTTTCATTGGATTCCCCAAGGGCCCTAGAAACCCTATACCTAAGCCCCTACTAATTTTTCTCTTCTAATAATACATTATCCTCTCTCTCTTTCTAATCACACTTACCTGTCTATTCGCCTCCTTTCTTTTCTAAATTTCTTAGTTTTTTCTTAGTCAATTCTAACTTTTTTTTCTTAGTTTTTTTTCTTCCTTTTTTCTCTATTTTTAGATTCTTTTCTTTGTTTTTCAGCCTCTGCCTTTCAGGCATATTTTTTTCCAATTTTTTTCTGGGCCGTTTTTCCCCAAAAAGAATATTTCAAAACTCGGCCACGCCTTTAGGCTGGCCGAGGCGAATTTTTTTTGGAATTTTTCATTTTTCAATTTGAAAATCGCCTCCGGCGAGGCCTGTTTTTCATTGATTTTTCCCCGATTTTCGGGATTTTTCTCATTTTTTTGGAATTTTTTCTTGTTTTTTCATGTTTTTTTCGGATTTTTTGAAATTTTTCCCCTACCCTACCTACCTAACCCTAACCCCTAGCCCTAACCCTAGACCCTAGCCCATACCCAAGCTCTAGGCGGATACCCTGGCGATAGGCGGACATCCTGGCGCTCACTGAAATTTTTTCTAATCATTTTTTCTCTCAATCAGCCAATATCTATTGGCTTCAATTTTTCATTAGTTTTTCTAAAATTCTTAGTTTTTCATTGGATTCCCCAAGGGCCCTAGAAACCCTATACCTAAGCCCCTACTAATTTTTCTCTTCTAATAATACATTATCCTCTCTCTCTTTCTAATCACACTTACCTGTCTATTCGCCTCCTTTCTTTTCTAAATTTCTTAGTTTTTTCTTAGTCAATTCTAACTTTTTTTTCTTAGTTTTTTTTCTTCCTTTTTTCTCTATTTTTAGATTCTTTTCTTTGTTTTTCAGCCTCTGCCTTCCAGGCATATTTTTTTCCAATTTTTTTCTGGGCCGTTTTTCCCCAAAAAGAATATTTCAAAACTCGGCCACGCCTTTAGGCTGGCCGAGGCGAATTTTTTTTGGAATTTTTCATTTTTCAATTTGAAAATCGCCTCCGGCGAGGCCTGTTTTTCATTGATTTTTCCCCGATTTTCGGGATTTTTCTCATTTTTTTGGAATTTTTTCTTGTTTTTTCATGTTTTTTTCGGATTTTTTGAAATTTTTCCCCTACCCTACCTACCTAACCCTAACCCCTAGCCCTAACCCTAGACCCTAGCCCATACCCAAGCTCTAGGCGGATACCCTGGCGATAGGCGGACATCCTGGCGCTCACTGAAATTTTTTCTAATCATTTTTTCTCTCAATCAGCCAATATCTATTGGCTTCAATTTTTCATTAGTTTTTCTAAAATTCTTAGTTTTTCATTGGATTCCCCAAGGGCCCTAGAAACCCTATACCTAAGCCCCTACTAATTTTTCTCTTCTAATAATACATTATCCTCTCTCTCTTTCTAATCACACTTACCTGTCTATTCGCCTCCTTTCTTTTCTAAATTTCTTAGTTTTTTCTTAGTCAATTCTAACTTTTTTTTCTTAGTTTTTTTTCTTCCTTTTTTCTCTATTTTTAGATTCTTTTCTTTGTTTTTCAGCCTCTGCCTTCCAGGCATATTTTTTTCCAATTTTTTTCTGGGCCGTTTTTCCCCAAAAAGAATATTTCAAAACTCGGCCACGCCTTTAGGCTGGCCGAGGCGAATTTTTTTTGGAATTTTTCATTTTTCAATTTGAAAATCGCCTCCGGCGAGGCCTGTTTTTCATTGATTTTTCCCCGATTTTCGGGATTTTTCTCATTTTTTTGGAATTTTTTCTTGTTTTTTCATGTTTTTTTCGGATTTTTTGAAATTTTTCCCCTACCCTACCTACCTAACCCTAACCCCTAGCCCTAACCCTAGACCCTAGCCCATACCCAAGCTCTAGGCGGATACCCTGGCGATAGGCGGACATCCTGGCGCTCACTGAAATTTTTTCTAATCATTTTTTCTCTCAATCAGCCAATATCTATTGGCTTCAATTTTTCATTAGTTTTTCTAAAATTCTTAGTTTTTCATTGGATTCCCCAAGGGCCCTAGAAACCCTATACCTAAGCCCCTACTAATTTTTCTCTTCTAATAATACATTATCCTCTCTCTCTTTCTAATCACACTTACCTGTCTATTCGCCTCCTTTCTTTTCTAAATTTCTTAGTTTTTTCTTAGTCAATTCTAACTTTTTTTTCTTAGTTTTTTTTCTTCCTTTTTTCTCTATTTTTAGATTCTTTTCTTTGTTTTTCAGCCTCTGCCTTCCAGGCATATTTTTTTCCAATTTTTTTCTGGGCCGTTTTTCCCCAAAAAGAATATTTCAAAACTCGGCCACGCCTTTAGGCTGGCCGAGGCGAATTTTTTTTGGAATTTTTCATTTTTCAATTTGAAAATCGCCTCCGGCGAGGCCTGTTTTTCATTGATTTTTCCCCGATTTTCGGGATTTTTCTCATTTTTTTGGAATTTTTTCTTGTTTTTTCATGTTTTTTTCGGATTTTTTGAAATTTTTCCCCTACCCTACCTACCTAACCCTAACCCCTAGCCCTAACCCTAGACCCTAGCCCATACCCAAGCTCTAGGCGGATACCCTGGCGATAGGCGGACATCCTGGCGCTCACTGAAATTTTTTCTAATCATTTTTTCTCTCAATCAGCCAATATCTATTGGCTTCAATTTTTCATTAGTTTTTCTAAAATTCTTAGTTTTTCATTGGATTCCCCAAGGGCCCTAGAAACCCTATACCTAAGCCCCTACTAATTTTTCTCTTCTAATAATACATTATCCTCTCTCTCTTTCTAATCACACTTACCTGTCTATTCGCCTCCTTTCTTTTCTAAATTTCTTAGTTTTTTCTTAGTCAATTCTAACTTTTTTTTCTTAGTTTTTTTTCTTCCTTTTTTCTCTATTTTTAGATTCTTTTCTTTGTTTTTCAGCCTCTGCCTTCCAGGCATATTTTTTTCCAATTTTTTTCTGGGCCGTTTTTCCCCAAAAAGAATATTTCAAAACTCGGCCACGCCTTTAGGCTGGCCGAGGCGAATTTTTTTTGGAATTTTTCATTTTTCAATTTGAAAATCGCCTCCGGCGAGGCCTGTTTTTCATTGATTTTTCCCCGATTTTCGGGATTTTTCTCATTTTTTTGGAATTTTTTCTTGTTTTTTCATGTTTTTTTCGGATTTTTTGAAATTTTTCCCCTACCCTACCTACCTAACCCTAACCCCTAGCCCTAACCCTAGACCCTAGCCCATACCCAAGCTCTAGGCGGATACCCTGGCGATAGGCGGACATCCTGGCGCTCACTGAAATTTTTTCTAATCATTTTTTCTCTCAATCAGCCAATATCTATTGGCTTCAATTTTTCATTAGTTTTTCTAAAATTCTTAGTTTTTCATTGGATTCCCCAAGGGCCCTAGAAACCCTATACCTAAGCCCCTACTAATTTTTCTCTTCTAATAATACATTATCCTCTCTCTCTTTCTAATCACACTTACCTGTCTATTCGCCTCCTTTCTTTTCTAAATTTCTTAGTTTTTTCTTAGTCAATTCTAACTTTTTTTTCTTAGTTTTTTTTCTTCCTTTTTTCTCTATTTTTAGATTCTTTTCTTTGTTTTTCAGCCTCTGCCTTCCAGGCATATTTTTTTCCAATTTTTTTCTGGGCCGTTTTTCCCCAAAAAGAATATTTCAAAACTCGGCCACGCCTTTAGGCTGGCCGAGGCGAATTTTTTTTGGAATTTTTCATTTTTCAATTTGAAAATCGCCTCCGGCGAGGCCTGTTTTTCATTGATTTTTCCCCGATTTTCGGGATTTTTCTCATTTTTTTGGAATTTTTTCTTGTTTTTTCATGTTTTTTTCGGATTTTTTGAAATTTTTCCCCTACCCTACCTACCTAACCCTAACCCCTAGCCCTAACCCTAGACCCTAGCCCATACCCAAGCTCTATGCGGATACCCTGGCGATAGGCGGACATCCTGGCGCTCTCCCGAAATTTTTCTAATCATTTTTTTCTCTCAATCAGCCAATATCTATTGGCTTCAATTTTTCCTTAGTTTTTCTAAAATTCTTAGTTTTTCTATTTTTTATTGGATTCCCCAAGGGCCCTAGAAACCCTATACCTAAGCCCCTACTAATTTTTCTCTTCTAATAATACATTATCCTCTCTCTCTTTCTAATCACACTTACCTGTCTATTCGCCTCCTTTCTTTTCTAAATTTCTTAGTTTTTTCTTAGTCAATTCTAACTTTTTTTTCTTAGTTTTTTTTCTTCCTTTTTTCTCTATTTTTAGATTCTTTTCTTTGTTTTTCAGCCTCTGCCTTCCAGGCATATTTTTTTCCAATTTTTTTCTGGGCCGTTTTTCCCCAAAAAGAATATTTCAAAACTCGGCCACGCCTTTAGGCTGGCCGAGGCGAATTTTTTTTGGAATTTTTCATTTTTCAATTTGAAAATCGCCTCCGGCGAGGCCTGTTTTTCATTGATTTTTCCCCGATTTTCGGGATTTTTCTCATTTTTTTGGAATTTTTTCTTGTTTTTTCATGTTTTTTTCGGATTTTTTGAAATTTTTCCCCTACCCTACCTACCTAACCCTAACCCCTAGCCCTAACCCTAGACCCTAGCCCATACCCAAGCTCTAGGCGGATACCCTGGCGATAGGCGGACATCCTGGCGCTCACTGAAATTTTTTCTAATCATTTTTTCTCTCAATCAGCCAATATCTATTGGCTTCAATTTTTCATTAGTTTTTCTAAAATTCTTAGTTTTTCATTGGATTCCCCAAGGGCCCTAGAAACCCTATACCTAAGCCCCTACTAATTTTTCTCTTCTAATAATACATTATCCTCTCTCTCTTTCTAATCACACTTACCTGTCTATTCGCCTCCTTTCTTTTCTAAATTTCTTAGTTTTTTCTTAGTCAATTCTAACTTTTTTTTCTTAGTTTTTTTTCTTCCTTTTTTCTCTATTTTTAGATTCTTTTCTTTGTTTTTCAGCCTCTGCCTTCCAGGCATATTTTTTTCCAATTTTTTTCTGGGCCGTTTTTCCCCAAAAAGAATATTTCAAAACTCGGCCACGCCTTTAGGCTGGCCGAGGCGAATTTTTTTTGGAATTTTTCATTTTTCAATTTGAAAATCGCCTCCGGCGAGGCCTGTTTTTCATTGATTTTTCCCCGATTTTCGGGATTTTTCTCATTTTTTTGGAATTTTTTCTTGTTTTTTCATGTTTTTTTCGGATTTTTTGAAATTTTTCCCCTACCCTACCTACCTAACCCTAACCCCTAGCCCTAACCCTAGACCCTAGCCCATACCCAAGCTCTATGCGGATACCCTGGCGATAGGCGGACATCCTGGCGCTCTCCCGAAATTTTTCTAATCATTTTTTTCTCTCAATCAGCCAATATCTATTGGCTTCAATTTTTCCTTAGTTTTTCTAAAATTCTTAGTTTTTCTATTTTTTATTGGATTCCCCAAGGGCCCTAGAAACCCTATACCTAAGCCCCTACTAATTTTTCTCTTCTAATAATACATTATCCTCTCTCTCTTTCTAATCACACTTACCTGTCTATTCGCCTCCTTTCTTTTCTAAATTTCTTAGTTTTTTCTTAGTCAATTCTAACTTTTTTTTCTTAGTTTTTTTTCTTCCTTTTTTCTCTATTTTTAGATTCTTTTCTTTGTTTTTCAGCCTCTGCCTTTCAGGCATATTTTTTTCCAATTTTTTTCTGGGCCGTTTTTCCCCAAAAAGAATATTTCAAAACTCGGCCACGCCTTTAGGCTGGCCGAGGCGAATTTTTTTTGGAATTTTTCATTTTTCAATTTGAAAATCGCCTCCGGCGAGGCCTGTTTTTCATTGATTTTTCCCCGATTTTCGGGATTTTTCTCATTTTTTTGGAATTTTTTCTTGTTTTTTCATGTTTTTTTCGGATTTTTTGAAATTTTTCCCCTACCCTACCTACCTAACCCTAACCCCTAGCCCTAACCCTAGACCCTAGCCCATACCCAAGCTCTAGGCGGATACCCTGGCGATAGGCGGACATCCTGGCGCTCACTGAAATTTTTTCTAATCATTTTTTCTCTCAATCAGCCAATATCTATTGGCTTCAATTTTTCATTAGTTTTTCTAAAATTCTTAGTTTTTCATTGGATTCCCCAAGGGCCCTAGAAACCCTATACCTAAGCCCCTACTAATTTTTCTCTTCTAATAATACATTATCCTCTCTCTCTTTCTAATCACACTTACCTGTCTATTCGCCTCCTTTCTTTTCTAAATTTCTTAGTTTTTTCTTAGTCAATTCTAACTTTTTTTTCTTAGTTTTTTTTCTTCCTTTTTTCTCTATTTTTAGATTCTTTTCTTTGTTTTTCAGCCTCTGCCTTCCAGGCATATTTTTTTCCAATTTTTTTCTGGGCCGTTTTTCCCCAAAAAGAATATTTCAAAACTCGGCCACGCCTTTAGGCTGGCCGAGGCGAATTTTTTTTGGAATTTTTCATTTTTCAATTTGAAAATCGCCTCCGGCGAGGCCTGTTTTTCATTGATTTTTCCCCGATTTTCGGGATTTTTCTCATTTTTTTGGAATTTTTTCTTGTTTTTTCATGTTTTTTTCGGATTTTTTGAAATTTTTCCCCTACCCTACCTACCTAACCCTAACCCCTAGCCCTAACCCTAGACCCTAGCCCATACCCAAGCTCTATGCGGATACCCTGGCGATAGGCGGACATCCTGGCGCTCTCCCGAAATTTTTCTAATCATTTTTTTCTCTCAATCAGCCAATATCTATTGGCTTCAATTTTTCCTTAGTTTTTCTAAAATTCTTAGTTTTTCTATTTTTTATTGGATTCCCCAAGGGCCCTAGAAACCCTATACCTAAGCCCCTACTAATTTTTCTCTTCTACTAATACAGTATCCTCTCTCTTTCTAATCACACTTACCTGTCTATTCGCCTCCTTTCTTTCTTAGTTTTTCTAAATTTCTTAGTTTTTTCTCGTGTTCTTCTCTTCTGTTAGCTATTATCTATGCGCTATTCTTTTTATTTTTTGTAACCTAACTTTCTTATTTTAACTTTTCAAAGTCTTTTTCCAATTCAATATTTTCTAAACTAATTTCCTAGTTTTCAGCATCTGCTCTCGTAGTTATTTTTTCCGTTTTTCACTTTTTTCTTTTCACTTTTCATCTCCCTTATTTAACACTTTTATCTTATTTTTAGTTTGCAATTTCCCAGAATCTCATCTTTTTTCCATTCTGGTCAATACCTTAGCTCCTAGCTGATACCCATTCGATAGATCTATCTAATTAGGTATATAATATTTTCTTACTCTTTTTTCCTCCTCTTCTTCTTCTTTTTTAGCATCTATCTATTCGCTTAGTTTTTTCTTAATCTAACTTTCTTAGTCTCTTCCTAATCTCGATTTTTTTTCTTTTTCCAATTTTCTTAGTTTATTTTCTATTTGTTTTTCTGTGTTCAGTTTTTCTTCTAACAAAAACTGCACAACTCCATTTATTTTTTTTTGTTTAGTTTCGTTTCAAATTCATTTTTTTCATATATCCCTTTCTCCTAGCTTTCTTGTCCTTTTTTAACACTTTTGGATATTCTTAATTGGGCAAAATCTCTTCCTTTTTAACAATTCATAGCAGAATGAGCTTTATTTAGAATTTAAAAAATTTACATTAATTCTTATAAATTTCTTTTTTAAATTCTATTATATGTAGTGAATTATTAAAAACAAGAAAGAAAACTGGATGCAACTAATAGTTGTTGCTATTGATCGGGGTTCACCAAAAAGATTTATGCGCGCTCATATTTTTCTCATGATTTAATTGGAAATTAGGGCAAACTAATTTCGATTCCAACACTCAAAATTCCTTATTCTTTATTTAAAATTTATCCTTTTTTTTATTCTTTTAATTTATATTTTAATTACAACTATTTTAGATTTTGATAGTGTTCATTTTATGGATAATAATAACAGTAATGTTCTTAATAATAATTGGGTTTCATTCCATAAAATGAACAATGAACATCACCCTTCAGGTAGAATTCAGAAAGAAATTTTTTTATTTTTTCTTTTATATTTAGCGTTATTGGAACCAATTAATTATGAATTAAATGATATTCCTTTGAATTTGGAAACTGTACACGAGGAAAAATTAAATACGAAAGGAAACATTGTTACTGAAAATGTTATCTGTTCAGTGAAAGAATCACCACCTATTGAATATATCAATGAACTGAATTGTACTCCTCCAACAAATTCTGTTAATAAGCAAAATCAAACGTCAGCAATTAATTCTAATCAAACGGAAGTCATTCTTGTTGTTTCTGATAATTTGAACCAACAACAGCAAAGCTGTAACAAACAAAAACAATATAGTACTTTTTTAATCTTATATTATTAGTCCATCTTTTTTAAAATTTATTAAAGAAAATGGGCAATTACTTACCACTGTGTACCCTTCGAATGTGCATTGCGCATGGTTCGTTCCACCTCGTTATGATTATAAAATGCCCACAATTCTATCTAATTCGGTTAAAAATATTTTTTAAAAATTATATTTAAAATGAATTTCTAGTTAACAACATCTACTTACGCCTCTATTCTTAATTCGATTATTACCGATTTGCGGTTTTTCAGGTTTTACTTGAATATGTATTTTTAAAATTTGATTCCTTTTTAATAGTTATTCGGTTTTGTATTCTCGAATTACTCCTTTGTGGCTCATATTCTCTATTATAATTTTATTAGCAGTTCTTGCTTCGTCTCCATCTGGTAAATTTAATAGATAGTTATTGGATTTAATAATTTAGTCATTCAAAAATATTTTATTATAATAATTTCATTTCAAAAAATTGTCGAAGAGCCATAAAATTTAGCAAAATCGGACTATTATAAAAATATTTACTGTATATGCCTTAAATCTGAATTAGATACCAATTCTTTCTAGCAAGCAAAAGTATGACCAAAATATATGGCTTCCAAAATATATGAAAACTAATTTTGCACCAATCTAAATTTCAATGATAAATCATAATCAAATTTAATTTAGGTGGCTTTTTCATAATGCTTTTTGCTCTAATTTGGCTTATCATGCTTGTTATCGGCATTCTACTATGTGTTCTTATTCGCAAATATGTAGGTGAAAATAAATCTTATTAAATAATTATGGATCCCAAAAAATATTTAAATATCAAGTTTCAATCCGAATATAATTTAGATTATGCTTTCTTTGAGAAATTTGTTCAAAGATGTGAACAGGACTGCTTTACAGTATAAAATTTTGGTTGGCGTTCAAGACAAAGGACAGCTTTCATGTCACAAAGTGGCTGTAAGTGTATTACTATGTTAATAATTCATAAAAGAATTAAATTCGTGAATTCAGTTGTTTTTCATTTTCTATGATGTTTCTGGTTGCAAAGAAGATACTCTTAAATTGTTGAGAATAGAACAGAGCACTTCAAAGAGACCAATCTCATTATCTGATATCGAGTTATCTCAAAAGTCTGAAGAATTGATTTACCTGTATTCTCAACAATATACAAAAGCATATATGAAAAGGAAATTTTTATTTCCTACTCGTCCCAGTGAAGGTGATGAATGGAATTCGTTTTTCATTTGATTTTGCATAATTTCTATTTCTAGGAGTTTCCGAATTCCGACCAAAACATTCTGAAAGGAATTTATGCATTTGCCAATATATAGAACAGGTTTAAATATATTTATATTATTTTTAATAAATTTACTTTGAGGAATATTTTGGCAAAAAGGATACTAAAAAGTTGCTCCCTTGGTATGAGCGTGTTTTTTCGATCTAAAAGTTTTTATTGCTTAATTTTGTAATTATAAAAAACCAAAATATGTTCTTGCTTTTTTTCTAATTTTTATTTTACATTCTTCTCCCAATTTCAATATCTAGAAAATTTTCAAACATATTCATTCCTCTTTATATGATTGTGATATATCAAAATTATCCTTATTGCCTCTAATTTACATATCCATAAATATTTCATATTTATTTATTTATACATTTAATACAAAAAGGTCATCAAATATTTTAATTTTTATGCTTTTTCATAAATGAATTTTGATAAATATGATATTTCAAAAATTTAATGATCAATTTTTTTTGTTCTCATGCCAGCTAGGGTGGGTAATTAAAGAAAATAACAAAAAGGTCACCGATTAAATTCAATTTAGAAATAAAAAAGAATGTGTTATTTTAATATTAATTTAAATATGAATTTAAAAATAATTCAACAACGATAATAAAGAGGTCAAAGCAAAATTAAGGCAAATCTGATGAATCCCAATGGGAAAGAAGGAATGTTCAAAAAATAAAATGGCATCAATAAAAATGGATTTGAAACATAAATTCTTTGACATGGATTGGGATATTTGGATAGGATAGTATTATTTTACAATATTTCAATTTCATAAATTTTTGAAAATTAAAAATAAAATATAAAAGGCCGAATATATCTCAACAAATATGATATTGTAAAAATAAAATTTTGAACAATTATATTTGAATTTTGAACTCACAGTTTTTAGTGGAATACTTTTTCCATTAATACTCAATTTAATTATATGGTATCTTCACGGCCAATTAACTCTTTGCCTTCCGAATTTATTTTAATTGAAACTTGTTTGTTCTCTTTATCAGTTTTAGGCCGCATGAATGGAATGACGAAGAGCATAGCACCAGATATGAATAGACAAATACCTGAAAAATTGGAATTTCCACATTATTTTGTGCATTTGATATTTGATTACCGCAGAGGACAAAAGTCCAATCATATCGACGTGTCAAATCATAGAGTTTTCCAGCCATTGGGGGTCCAACAAAAGTCGCAATACCTTGAATGAAGAGCAAAAGTCCAAAAGCATTGGTGAGCCGATCAACGCCTATTAAATCAACCAATACTACGGACGTCAAACAGACATAAGAACCTGGGGAAATTTTTGGGATATGCTTTTGAATTTACATTTATTTTCATTCTATTATGATATGACAAGAATATAACCAACTAATTGTGAAGCCAAAAAAGAAGCAATATGCAGTGAAAGCATAGAAAGAAGTCATAGTGAAAACAAAACAAGAAACAATTCCACAGAAAACCAGAGTCAAATTGTAGATCCAAAGTCGATTCCTGGCCCGATCTTTGCCCCATTTGGTTGGCAAACTTCGATCACAAATAATACCAAAAAAAATTCTACCCAATGTATTTGCCAATCCTTTTAAAATAAGCATTTAACTATTTATTCAAATGATAATTGTTACCATAAGCTGAAACTGTAGAAGATGCCTTGATCTTATCCCAACCTAGTACTATTTCTGCATTCATTGGCACTAAAATTATATAATTTTTAAATCATTCTTATATAATTAAAAACGTACTAAACATTGGCGGTGCATTAAAACCGATGCTATAAAATTAAATGTATTGCTATTATTTATTTACTATTTCGACAAAAAAACCTGGTGAAAAAATTGGAAATGCCAAAAACCAAATAAATTGGATGTGCGAGCAACGCAAGATCCAGCATCCTCTTCACGGTCCTTAGCAGTTATAACCGCTTTAATTAATTCATAAATTTGCTATACCTCCAAATTTCTATAGCCCTTCCCGATGATTTAACTTCTAAATCCTCGCTGCCTTTAACAACCAAATCTGAAGCATCTGCACTTGGTTGTAATTCCTTTTCAATTTCCTCATCTCGTTCTTCTTCGATCCTTTCTGTTTGATGAGCCTGTTTTTTAATTTGATTTAAATTGAAATGTTTTTAGAATAACATTTTTAATTTTATGAATATCTTTTGTTTTTGTTTGTTTCTTTCCAATCACCTGTAAATGACCACAAGTTCCGCCTTTCGCAGCCGAAGAATGGGAATGAAGAGAGCTGACAGAACGAAATCGTGCTTTATTCTCTTTGTATTCCGGCAATTCTTATATAATTAGAATGAAATTTTTCTTTCACAACTTAACTTACCGGAAATGCTCCCTGGATAAAAAACATCCCGAACATTCAAATAGCCGGTCGAAACACTAATTGTCCCTCTTTTCCCGGGTTCAACATTTAATTGATCACCAATGGAGAAAAAGCGTTGAAGAAGCCCTCCTCCTTGTTGGGAATTCGTTCCACTATTATTATTAATGGCGACACGATTGATCAATTGATGCGAATGAGCTGGACGAATTGAAGGTCTTTGGGCCATTGGATTTCGTTTTTCCATTTCTAAATCTACGTCAGCCTCAGTACTGCTGGTGATGCCGCCATTTAGTATGTCTTAATATTTTATGGAAGAAGGCTTTAATGCTTTTGGTTGACATTTTAATTTTAACTTCAATATAAAACTAATAAATATAACAAACTTTCATCAATAGCAGTTTTCTGATCCTCAGCAATAAACTCTGTTTTATTTTCCATTTCGAAATCCTCATTCTCGTCGTTTTCATAAATTGGTACAAACTCGACTGGCCTGTATAAAGCACCGCAAGGAACGCAAAGAAGAACAACAACTAATATAATGATGATTGAAAAGGAAATTTTTGTAGGAAAAAAACCAGCATATATAATGAATACAGTTCTCCAATCGAATTGAACAATTAAAATCCCGATAATTTTTGAAAAAACAAAAGTGCCTAAAAAGAGGATGATGCTCTTCTTTAAGGGAATTTAATTTCAAGAATATTTACCAACACCAGCCCCACAAACGGTTACACCTGTAGAAAGCATAAATATTAAGTTAGCCGATAATAAGAATTTTATATTAACCCATTATTACATTTTTAAATACTATATTATTACAAAATTATGTGATTTGAACAACCTGTTGCTAATGAACGGTATTTCTCGAAATAAATCGTAACAATAACAATTGCCGGACAATACATAAGGCTACAAGATTACTCAATTTTACTTTTAATTTTTGAAATATACCCAAAGCCGGTGCCCATGACAACTCCAACTGAAAAAATGAGAAAGAACATGGATGTAGCAAAATAGGAAATTGCGCAGCTAAAAAAAGAATTTTCGATTTCATCTATAAATTATTTTTAACCCAATTGATGCTATAACTGCCCCGGTGATTGTGGTAATCCGGCAGCCAATCCGATTACAAACAGCGGAAGCAAGCTGCTCAGCAAGAAGGAAAGGGAAAATTGAGTAAACAAACAAACAAAATTGACAATGTACCGGCCCTGTTGCTAGCATTAGCCCAGTCAAGAGTGAAAGAATGGTTGACACTTCTGTGTTCGTGGAATTAAATTCCTGACAGATTTTATGAAAAGATAATTAATTTCTAATAATACTTTGATAAGGGATTCGGCAATGACACCGAATGAATATACAAAGCCGTCAGCGAAAACATGAATCAAAAAGGAACCTTTAAATTTTAAAGAGTATTTCATTTTCTAATTTATTTAACAAACCAAGAACAACAATCCACCCATAACCGCCGTCCAGTGCTTTTGGTTTATAACCAATCGGTTTTCTCAACTCTTGTGCCTCCATTTTTTACAAAGTCTGACCTCAAAAATAAAGAAAATCACAAAATTTTATTCAACTAATAAGAATGATAATATAGAAAAGAAATAGTTTCCAAATACATAAGATCATTTCAAAAATTTCATGGAATTTTTTTAAGTTTGATTTTAGGTTTTAATAAAAAGAATCGAAAGTTGGAAGATATAAAATGAAATAATGCTTTTCATTACTTAATGTTAACTTTGAAATTTTTGCTGGCATTAATAGATAGAAATATCACTACTAGTATATCAAATGTTTTATTCGTTTGTCTTTTGGATTCAATAAAGAAATATGATAAATCGGATTTTTATCAAATAAAATTAAAAGGTGTCCGTGCATTTCCCACAAAATTAAAGACTTCGAAATGTTGCGATCCCTAAAAAGACTCAAAATTGTCGCCGCTGGTAATTGAGAGATAATGTTGTGAAACACAAAAATTTTTCATCTTTTTTTAGTGGAAACTTTTTGAATCTTTTTTTAAGAAACTCAATATTTTACTTTATTTGGGCAAGGCATTCACTCATATTTTATGTACTTAAAAATGGTTAAATTTAATGTGGCATTTTTTAATTTCATAGTGTTTCTTATCGTTTATTTATTTCGAGCCTTAGGTAAGTTCAAAATATAAAAAATTGTTGAAAATCGTCATGAATTTGTTATTATTTAAAGTAAAATAAAATTGAACGAATTCGCATTTGCATGCTGAATATCTCAAAATACAAAGATATCAAATTTCCAATTTTCTTATTGAAAACAATAAAAGTACAGTAATTGAGCAAACTGCATGTAGATATCGAATATTCATTGTTAATAAAATAAAGCTTCAAAACTCATGATATAAATATGGAAATATGAGAATTTTTTTCCAATTTTTCACATTTATAGATAATTTATAATACAAGAAACAAAAACGCAATTTAATAACATCATTTTTTTCTGAATTCTCCCACATAATGACAATATTTGGTTTTTATGATGTATCAAAATTTTTGTAAAATACAATTAGGTCGATGATGTTGAATTTGACTCAATAATTATATTTTATAATTTTAAAAATTCAATATGCAATTTTCTAATTTTCCTCTACCCATTCATTTTCTACTATTTATTCAATACATTGAATTGTTTAGTCTATTGAAGAAAAAATCGAAAGAAGCCTCTAGAAATTTTAAAAATCTTTTTTTTTATTTTTATTATAAATTAATTTTTAAATTAAATGCAAGTCTGGAGGATTTTCATAAAATGATTTCCAAGTTTTTCCTAGAATATTAATAAAATCAAAATTATTAAATAATTATTAACGTAATATTGGATGGATATACTCTTTCTTTGAAATCCGGCAAATTACTAATACAAATTCTCTAAGTCCACATCTAAATCACGCAAATTCGCGTGCTGGCTGAACATAATATTTATTAATATTGTTTTAAACTTTGAAAAAGCTGAAAATTTTTAATTTACAAATACCATTAAATTATTAAAATTTTTATCATTTAAAATTATATAATTATAAAAGTAAAGAAAAATTCATTTTATATATTATATTTATGTTAGTAGAAAATTTATTAAATAAATAATACAGTATATTAATAAAATTGTTGTATATTATTTTATCGCTTATTATAAATTTTTATGTATAACCCTTTTTAAAACTTCTTAAAATCTTTATTAATTTTGATAATATTTGCATACTAATTAAATTTAATGCCACTCGCGAATTATTCATTTTCCATAATATCTAATTGATTCCTATTGGAATGGGAACTGGGAATGATGCGAATCCAAACTTACTCTAATCCTATAATTCGTCAATAATAATGTGTGAATAATCTGAATCCTCCTAGATACTGTATCACAATATTCTCATATATTAATCAAATGGATAAATTATTTATTTCCAAAATATTGATAACAGCAATAGCTCTTTCTATGTTATTACTAAATTCGCAAGGTAATTATTTTACTAGAAAATTAATTTTTAATTATTTTTTAGCTTGGGCTAAGATTGATTCATCTAATTTAGATGAATTTGACAATTTGATAGTGCCCATTGCAGATCATTGGACGCCAGAAAATGAAGTATAATACATAAAATTAATAATTGTGTAAAAATTTTTTAATTCGGCGGAAATATGAATATGATGAATTTAATGAAAATTTTTATAGTGGACTCTCGATCCTATTCGATTGAAAAAATGGAGTACCCATTTGCGCTTCGGCAAAAGAGCTACTGGAAAGGCATGGTCCAGTCAAGTCAGGTAATTTCTTACAAGATTTCTAAATTAAATGCTCATCTTTCCATTGAATAGATTTGGTTAAATTTGTTCAATATGATGCTGCTACGGTGAATGAATACGATCGATATCTTTGTATTATTCATCACGGAAAAAATAATCCATTCTCTAAACAATTTTGCATAAATATTGTTAAAAAATTTTTATTATTTATTCACAATTTTTAATTTTTTGATTCTTCTCTATCTAATCTAAATTATACGGTATTACACCTTTACGCAATATTTCTATATTTCCTACTCTTCTGTCCTCTTTACACTTTTCATAGTGGTCATTGATGTAAGTGCACTGATGCAAAAAGCCCTATGGAAAGGATTGGCATTTTGGCACAAATGCGTAAGCGACGTCAAGAAAAAAATACGTGTGCATATCGGAAAATCGATAGCTGGAAGGGAAATGGCAAATGCCGCGGGAATCCAAGGCCCATACATATATAAAAATGAAAGAAAGAAACCCACCAGAATCGACCAAAAGTGGCATTTTTCTAAAGGCATTCTCATGAAACTTCAATAAATTTAAACTTTCGAATGAAAATTGCTTTTTTCTGCCATACAAAACATTATTATAACATTTGTTTATTGAAAAAAAAAGAAATTACATAATATTCCTATAAAAAGATGGATCAAAATACAGTAAATTTTTTTGGCCGTATCATTCCTAAAGAAATATTCTTCGCCCGTTTATTCTATCTTCTCTATTTTGCATCATTTGGATCACTTTTTCCTCTTTATGCTGTTTATTTCAAGCAACTTGGACTTTCGGCGGTAAAATGTTAAAATTTTTGTACATTCATACTTTCATAGGCCCAAGCTGGAGTTTTACTCGGATCAAGGCCTCTTATCGAATTTGGTATTGAAATTATCAGTTGAAAAATAAATATAAATTTTATAGTTGCAAGCCCATTTTGGGGAAGTTTTGCAGATAAATTTCGTAGAGGTTTTGAAAATTTTCTCAAAATATATGTTATGAATTCAAATTTTCATAAGCAGGAAAAATATTGCTACTATTTTCTTTGGGTTCCATGATTGTCTTCACCTTAGCTGTTGGTTTTGTTCAGCCATTAACACCGTAATATGCCCTTTATTTTTGTAAGCAAATAATTTTTCAGGTATTGTGTGGTATTAGATAAAAACAACACTGGTGGAGAATGCAAATTTCTTGTACCAGCAAGTGAAATAATTCGCGGTTTTATTTTGTTTTTTAATATAATTGTAAAATATCATATTTAATAGGTGGAGCCTTGGGGTATATAAAAAAGGTGGCAGGAATTGGAAGACGAAAACGAGGTGAAAAAAAAAACAATAGTTTCCTTTTAATTTTAAAATTTCTTTTAGATATTCTTTCAATAATCGATCTTTCAACATTTGACAATAATGATGAATTCGTTTATGGAAAAGCACCTGAATATATAACAAAGGACAAAGTAAAATTTTTATTTTTATTTATTTTTTCTTTGGAATTTTCCAGGTTTGCAATTATGAAGAAAAACAAGGTGTACTTGTATCACCTCCTCATAGCACAGTATCTATTTTTATACATTTTTAACAGCATCTTATAATTATAGAGAGTATATAGAGAACAAGCAGTTGAGCAATGTGAGTTTTTTTGTGAATTAATTGACTTATTTGAATTATAATAAAATATTCATCAAGCTTTCATGATGCTCTGGCTACTAATTGCCTTGGGCGAATTTTTCTGTAGATTTTTATTCCGTTTCCAAACTAATATTATTATTTTAAAAGCCTCGCCTGCTCTTGCTTTAGCGGATGGCTATACACTAAATTTAGTATCAGAAACACCTAAAGACGTGTGTCCTCTTGATTAGAAATAAAATAAAAATAACACTTTTATAGTTTGGCAAAATTCGTCTTTACGGTAGTGCCGGATGGGGATTTGCAATGTTTTTAATGGGTATTGGCTTGGATTACTCGGACACTTTTCGTAATCATCCTTGCCCAACTACAAATACTACTGAAAGAAATTATACATTGTGAGTTTTCATTGTATTTTGAGTGAGACTAGTGAAATGGATGTAAATGTATATTATATATAAATGCATAATTTCCACAACAGATGTTTCATTACTTGCACATTATTTGCATTGGCCGCCATGGCTGTAACCACTAAATTTCGATTTCCTCAACCTTCTGAACAACATAGACCAGTAAAATATTTCCACCATTTTGAAATAAATTGTTTTAGGACGAGGTCGGAGGTCTGGTGATGGATACCCGTATAGAAGAACTCGATCCAACTGTTGCTCAAAAGACACGGGCAAAACAATTAAATGTAGATTTTAGACAGACATCATCTTGAATTCCATTCTTTTTCCCAGGCAAACACACAAACAGAAGAAATTCCATGGAAAAGTGCTCTGAAGGCAATGATGAACATTCATTTCCTTATATTCCTTCTGGGCATTGTTTGCATTGGATTCGGTGCAGGAAATATTTTCGCATTCCTCTTCTGGCATCTACAAGATCTTGGTGGTTCTCCTTTCCTTTTTGGTATGGCTTCAATAGCCAATCATGCTGCCGAAATTGTCACCTTCTTTTATGCATTTTCAATAATCAACAAATATGGATATGTTAAGGTATTATTTGCTTTTTTTAATTTAATTTTACAAATACTTTACAGACATTATATATGTGTCTTGGTGCAAATGTTATCCGTTTTCTAATAATATCATGGATCTCCAATCCTTGGTATTTTTAACATAGCTATATTTTAATTTCATTATTAAAGGCTTATTCTCCCATTGCAAGTACTCCAAGGTTGTGTCCTTTCAGTCAGTTGGGCAATGGCCACATCATATATTTCAAGTTGAATGAAATATTCACCATTTATTATAATGAATAATAAAAATTCAGTTGTATCTCCACCACATTTGAAAGGAAACAGTCAACATATTTTAGCTATATTGTAAAAATTTATTAATAAATGAAAATTATTCGATGATTACTAACTAAATAGATACCATGGTGTTGGACGCGGAGTTGGCCCAATGATTGGGGGAATTTTTATCAGAGCCTATGGTACACGTGCTTGGTTTGCTTTGCTTGCTTTCATCACGCTTACTGTACTCGGAATATATTATATGGTTAATTTGAAACTGAAGAATGAATCTGTCAAATATGGTGGATTTGATGCTTTTGATGACGAAACTGCTGGAGGGGAGGCAATGGGTAAGAAATAGGATACATTTAAAAAATGTTTTATGATTAACATATAATATATTTTCAAGCACCGCAAGGACTTCCAATGCATCGATTTGGAGACAATAAAATTACGGAGGCTTTTAACCAGACTGCTGTGATGAATCAAAATTATGGAACGATCGAAACGAATAATCGTGATGAACGTGACGGTTAGTTATTATATTTCAAAATATGAAGATTTTTTAACTTATAGATGCTTATGAAAAATATGTAACAGGAGGACACTGATCTATAAAATTGAATTTTAAATTTTATTCACTTCAAAAATGCAATATGAAATTACCTAAATTGTTTATTTGAAAGAATTTAATCAAAATAATTGTCAGCAATCTAATATCGAACATACTTCATAGATTTTTTTGAATAAATTTATCAATCATTTTTGATATTTGCTATACCTTATATAGTAAAATTATTAGAAGCTAATAAGTTCAAAATTAGATACTTATATTCTGCTGCTGAAAAATATGTACTGAACAACGTTCAATATCTAGGTGAAAAATTACCAAGCGACTTGTTAAACAATAAAAATTGTCCGCATAATATTTTATTTAAAATGAATTTTCACCATTAAATTCTTTATTTTGGCTTGTTTTTCTTCATCGGCTGTCTCCAATGAAAAGCCTCATCCCTAGCCCATAGCGAATCCAATTTATTTCACTTTACCATCCAAAGGACATTGTCATCACAAGGAGAAACGAGAAAGACAAGAACGAGTCGGCTCCATCGCCATTTGCAATTCCATCCGTTATAGTCGCCCTTCTTTCCCCAATTCCCATTCCCATTCATCCCTAAAATCCCCATTCTTCCTATTGATTTTGTTGGTGGTATATGGTTTGGGGATTGGATCTTGAGGTTTGAGAGTAATTAAAATGTATGCTGCCACCCGTCCAAATTGCATATTATCGAATTGGTCAAGATTAGAGAGGGAAAAACCTTAAATGAATCGAGAATTTAATATTCAATAAATAATAATGTAATACCTTAAAAACTACATTTTCTTATAATTTTAATTATAAATTATTTTTATTGAATAGATACTTTTGACACTTTTAATTTTGTTAAATCTGATACAACACTAATACATTCAACTACTTGCCAGTCTTCTTTTTTGTTGTAAATGTCGATTCCAGATTCAGAATTGTGATTTTCACTTTTATTCATTGATGAAAATGTTTGAAGAAGTTGATTTACAGTCTTTGAAGGTTTCATAATTCATATACATTCATACAGTATTATGAAAAATTTTGTAAAAAGGATCCATCGGGAATTTTTGATTTAATTGAAGTTGTTGGCACCGGCACTTATGGACAAGTTTACAAGGTTGTAAAGATATTATTTTGCTCGGTAGTCGGGAGTATAGAAAAAAGAGAATAGACACTGCTATTTATTTTTTCTAATTGGTAAAAATTCGATTCCATATTGGTTAACTAATTTTTTGGCACCGTACTAATGCTCCTTTACTCAACTTATTGATAATATATTATATTAAAAGGGAAAACATGTCAAAACTGGTTCATTGGCTGCTGTCAAAATGATGAACATAAATGAAGATGAGGAGGAAGAAATCAAGGCCGAAATTAATATGCTTAAAAAGGTCTCACAAGGCAGTGCAATATACATATTAAAATTTTGAATTCAATTTTTAGTATTCCCATCATCCAAACATTGCAACATATTATGGTGCTTTTATCAAAAAATTGCCATCTTCCACGGGAAAACATGATCAACTATGGCTTGTGATGGAATTTTGTGGAAGTGGATCCGTTACAGATTTAATCAAATCCTCGAAAAGTGGCTATTTAAAGGAGGAGTGGATCGCTTATATTTCCAGAGAAATCCTCTCGGTTGAGATAAAATATTCAATTTAAAATTATTTTGCATAATTTATTTAGGGATTGACTCATTTGCATAAAAATAATGTAGGTTCCAATAATATTGCGATTGGGGGATTACAAATTAATTATTATCCAAAGGTAATTCATCGTGATATAAAGGGCCAAAATGTTTTGTTGACTGACAATGGCGAAGTAAAATTGGTTGATTTTGGCGTAAGTGCGCAACTTGACAGAACAGTTGGCAAAAGGAACACATTTATTGGGACGCCTTATTGGATGGTCAAAATATTTTTGCAATTTTAATATAAACTGGTTATAGGCGCCAGAAGTAATTGCATGTGATGAGAACCCAGATTCAACATACGATTCACGCAGTGATTTGGTTGTTTCTTTATTGTCTCTCATAAAAAATATAATTATAAATTTTAAGTGGTCATTGGGAATTACCGCACTTGAAATGGCAGAAGGTTTATTGTTTCTTGCTATAAAAATATATTTTAATTTTACATATATTTGAGGCCACCCTCCTTTATGTGATATGCATCCTATGGTAAAAATTTTATTCCGTTTTTAATAATAAATTGTTTAATCAGCGTGCATTATTCTTAATACCCCGCAATCCACCACCTCGCCTAAACAAGAAATCTTCCAAAAAATGGACAAAAAAATTCGAGTCTTTCATTGAAGTTAAATTTTTAAAATTATTATATTAAATTTTCCAATTTAGTGCATCCTGGAAAAAGATTATACACGACGCCCATTCACAGAAAACTTGATGAAGTTAGTGAATTAAGGTGCTAGGTCATCTCCACAATTCTGCAAATATGGGCATGTCCACAATTCTGCAATTATAGGCGTTTTCGACTATAATAAATCAGAAACCGGTTTTAGATCCTACAAACCTTATATCATTTTGTAGATCTCATCGAGTTGCATCGAATGGTATGTAATTTGTTATGGTTTGGCCCAAAATGAAAGAGTTTTAAACCAAAAACGTGAAAAATGGTTTAATACCATTTAATTTTGACCAAATCATGGCAAATTATATATCATTCGATGCGTTTCGATGAGATCTACAAAATAGTATAAGGGTTATGGGGTCTAAAAGCGGTTTCTGATTTATTATAGTCGAAAACGCCCATAATTGCAGAATTGTGGACATGCCCATAATTGCATAGCCCTTTATCTATTGTGGAGATGACCCCGGACGGTGAATTAAAACAAGTTATTATTAATTGTTTGATAGACATGCATTTATTCGAGACCAAATGCCCGAACGAATGATTCGCAATGCTATCAAAGAACATGTGGATCGACATAGAAAGGTGCTCAAAAAAGAGGAAACCGAATATGAATATAGTGGTAGTGAAGACGATGAACTTCAAATTGCAAATAATCTGGACAGGGTGGCTAACAACTTTCGGAGTTTGTCTTATTCATTATGCAAATATATATATAAATATTTGATTTTATTATTTGAAATAAAGGGTGATGTATTTTTTTTGAAATATATTTTAAGATTCGCCTCGATCAATTACCAAAAGTGAAGAAACAATTAAAGGAGGCGGTGATTTGAGAAAAGAATTTCAACGAATCCAAGAAAATAACAAATCAGCCTTCGAAAATGAAAAACCTCTCAATCTGAAAAGAGTGATCCAACCACAACCTATTAGTGCTCGCAGTGAAAGCGGAGTCCGAATTCGGCCGGAACAAGCAAATTATGGAGCTGGCCCAAGCAGTCCTATAATTAAACAAAATAATCCGGCAAGAATTTCTGGTAAAATTAAAAAATTTAACAAAATACCTGTAATTTTTACAGCTTATCAACAGCAACCAAATGTTCAACATCCAATTTCACCCTATAATCCAAGAATGCCACCAAATAAACACCCAGCGGCCCCACATTTAGCAGAATTAGCCAGCAATTATGACAAGAAAAGGAAGGAACAACGAGCTGATCAACAGCAGCAAAGGCGAATTGCCGCTCATAGATCGCAGCAATATGGCGGGAACAATAATAAACCAGCTTACAATGACCAAAAACAATCAAAAGAACATAGACAACCTGCGGTCAATCAATTCCTTTGGATTTATGTTACTTTTATTATTTTTTAGGATTTGGATATATTAGCAAATGAATTACGAGAGCTTTCAAAACTTGGTACTAAACAGCAATTTGCAGCAAAAATTCCTTCAAAAATGAACAGTCCTAAATTTCAGAATGCTCCATCACCACCCCCAAGAGGTGAATACAACAAATTAGTGTTTGTGTAATTTTTTTCAAATCAGATTCATCTATAATCGAAGAATTTTCGTCTAGTAATGAACAAGCGAATTCCAAACAACAAAAAGTAATAGATTACATATATAATATTCAAATGTTTTTTTTCTCCTTATTAGAATGAATTCAATAACTCACATGATAAACCCTTGCCTCCCACACCAACCCATCATGGAAATAATCCTAGTGGAACGTTAATTTTACGAGAAGTTTCACTTTCGCCGCAAAGGCGTAAACGTAGTAACAGCTCAAATTTGTTGCAAATGAAGGAACCTATTATTGGCTCAAGAAGTAGCCTTAATCGTTTATCAAATATTGGAAAGCAGAGATCCGCACCAGAAGTAAAATCTGGAATGCTTTTTTAAATTATTCTAAATTTAGAACCAATATAAAATTCGTTCAAAACAATTGGTCACCAAATATGAAGAAGATATTTCTTCTGATTCTGAAGATGATGTTGAAGTCAAAAATATAGGCTTGGAATTAACGGTATTTGAAAATCGAAAGTAAAGAATATTATGGAAAGTTTTTTTCGCAGAAACTATCCAAAAGCGAATGTGGATCCTTGGGGACAGAATCGCCTGAAAAGGCACTTTATGTAAATCGTCTAATGCAAACAGAAGGAATTTGCGCAATTGAGGGAGACAATGCCGATGAAGAGGAGGAGGAAGATGAAGTCGAAGATCCCATTCAAACGCTTAAACGCCCTAATAATCAGCAGGCAAGCTAAAAATTTTCTATGTAGAAGCTCGATCAAAAAATAAATTAGAAAAATGTTGATGTGGATGGATAAATTAAATTCCATTTTTAAAAATGTATATTAGCATTTTATGGTTCAGAATTCAATTGAAGCAATCACATCTTCTCCCGGAATGAAATTAAAGGATCGTGAAAAATCTTTCATCGGATTCTTTGGAAATCCAACAAACCAAATCACGACAAATGAATCTCCAATTGTAGACATAAATAGCAACACTGGGACAATTAATCGGCCGGGCCGAGTGACAAATCCGAATCAAGTTAGTAGTCTTTTTTAATTTTTTTTTAATAATTTAAAAGATTCATGTGAATGTAAATCCAAATTGTGCAATTACAAATGATGTTGAAGCGCCCGAAATCCGCAAATATAAAAAGCGATTTAATGGGGAAATACTATGTGCTGCCCTTTGGGGTGTAAACTTACTTATAGGTACTATAATATAAAATTTAATAATTTTATTAATAACTAATAAAATTGTAAAAATAATCATATTCTTTAAGGGACTGATACTGGCTTGATGCTTCTCGATCGAAGTGGACAAGGCAAAGGTAAAAAAATTCCAAACTCTTTTTGTATGAATTTTTTATTTAAAGTTTATCACCTAATTACGCGTCGTCGATTTGACCAAATGACTGTAAGATTTTATTGAATTAGACATATTTATTTTCAAAATGATATTAATAGGTTCTCGAAGGGCAAAATATTTTGGTCACAATTAGCGGAAAAAAACGACGAATTCGAGTCTATTATCTGTCATGGCTAAAACAAAAAATTCTAAGGACTGAAGGGGTATTTTATTTTTCAATAACTTGATTTTACAATAACATAAGTTACATCAGACGGATAAACGGAATGGTTGGATGAATGTTGGTGATTTGCAAGGAGCAACTCATTTTAAGATTGGTAATAAAAAAATAATAATTATCTAATATTTTTTATTTATAGTGCGCTATGAACGGATCAAATTTCTGGTAGTTGGCATTGAAAATTCGCTTTCTATATACGCTTGGGCACCAAGACCTTATAGCAAATTTATGGCTTTTAAGGTAAAAAACTATTTTTTATTTCTAAAAGTTATTTCTAAACGATGAATTTTAAATTATCAATTTACAGTATTATTGGTACTTATACTTATCTACATTGTATCCGCTTTTTTGTTGAGATGGGAAAAAGTGAAGGCTCCTCCCTTTGGGTCATCAGCCGAATTTGGATTAGGTCATTAGGGGTCTCGGGTCTATTAAGATGATATTCTTTCTCTGAATGACCCTACACCACTCTAACCCTTCCTTCACTTTTCCCTTGTTGACCAAAAAAGCGAATGCAAGATCGAAAGTACCGTAATATTTAATATAGTTATACTATAAATAATTTTTTTTCATTTAGAGCTTTGGCCAGTTGACTCATTCTCCTTTGATTGTTGATTTGACTATAGAGGAAAATGCTCGATTAAAAGTAATTTATGGAAGTTGTGCAGGTTTTCATGCGATTGATTTGGATTCGGGTAAAAAAAAATGTAAATTTTATATGTAATTATTTAAAGCTTCAATATACGATATCTACACTCCATCACAATCAATTCACCAAGATTTGACTCCACATTGTATTGTAAGAAATCTCTTTAATAAAATAAACTTGACAATCTATATAGGTTATCCTGCCAGACACAAATGGAATGCAATTGCTTTTATGTTATGATAGTATGCAAATTTATATTTTATTTAAATATTTGGATTTGTAGATGAGGGTGTGTATGTAAATACATATGGAAAAATCACTAAAAATGTACAGCTTCAATGGAGCGAAATTCCTTCATCAGTTGGTAAAATAACAGAATTTTTATATGCAATCGAATATCAAAATAAATTTAAGCCTATATATCAACAAATCAGATAATGGGATGGGGAAATAAGGCCATTGAAATACGTAATGTTGAGACGGGCCATTTGGATGGTGATTGACATTTTATTAAATAATTATTAAAAATTTTTTAAATATTCAGGAGTATTTATGCATAAAAAATCTCAACGACTGAAATTCTTATGCGAGAGAAATGATAAAGTGTTTTTTTCATCGGCAAAAGGCAATTCCTCACAAATCTACTTCATGTCATTGAATAATAAATTGATTAATTGGTAATTAATAAACAAAAAATAATAAATTTTGTACGTGCCAAATATCAATAATTTTGAATAAAATGTTAAAAATATTCATTCCTGAATTTATTATTTAGAGATTTCCAACAAAATCCAATCTCAAACATAGTATTCATGCAGATTGCACAACTAACCAAATTATTATCAACAAATTTAATTATTGGTTATAAAGTAAAATTGTTTTTCTATCATATTCATTTGTATCAATAATTAAAGAATGTTAACAATTAATTGATGAATTATTTATAAATGAACAATGCGTAGAGATGTTGTTTCCAATTTTCACCTACAATTTTCTTCTCATTCTCTTTTAGCAATTCTCGATCCTTTATTGCCCTTTTTGAATTTTTTTTTTCTAAAAACAAAGCAACTTTTTTGATAATAGCGAATAATAACGTTTTTATTTCCTTTGAATTTATTATAAAATTTATCAAATAATTATTTTGCTTATATTGAGACCATTAGTAGTCAATTTAAAAAGACTATATTTATATTTTTATAAATTATAATTAAGTACCTCATCAATGGACAGGGAAGGATGGTCAACAGGAATAAAGAAGATTCCTATATAAATTAAAATAATAAAATGCGACATTAAAATAGGTTTATTTTGATTTTGAGTAGTGGAACTGGTAAAGATGGATCAATGCTTCTATTACTGTGATAAATTAGAAATTATTTTATCATTTTATTATCTTCTACGGCATAAAAATTTAAAAAAAAATGAAAATTCGAGAGAAAATGATAATGCTTCTCTTTCAGATTAAAATTACATTACAAGTTACTACTATTGAATGCGTTATTAAATATTAAATAAATATATCTCTCCTTTTCAACTTCTTCGCTTATTGGCCTTCCATCATTATCGCTCATTTGTCCAGAATATACCACTTTTCATTTCAATGTTTTTTCCTATTTATTAATTTCCAATCAAACCACAACCACCCAATTCTAATGTGTTGTCACTTGCACTTGTTATTGTAATGATCAACATCTATTATAAATTAAATTGGAATATTTATTTTTATTCTACCCAATTAATTTTCATCCAAATCATTTTGGAAGATTATTAATTATCTTGCGCTCCCAAAACTATTCGATTTTTTAAAATTTTTCAACTTATGGTTCTGCTGCAAATCCACCCATTTCTATCATTTCATTTCTCATTCATCAATAAAAGTCCTCAATGCGCAATCATTAATGTCGTTCGCACCATCATATCAATTTAATCACAGTTATCGAATCAACTTACTATACTATGCGTGCATTTTTTTAATCACACCTCGCATTACTCTATATCAATTTATTGCATATGCAATGAATAAAGGATTAACTTCATTTCTACCATTTCTCCTTTCTGTTGATTGTTAGCATTGTGCTCGAGGCGGGCATTAATGGATTAATCACAAATCAAATGAGATTGGGCGATTGATCAAGCCAATACTGACCATGCTTCAATTTTGATCGGTTTCTATAATAATTTAATTATATATCCGAAAATAATGAATTTATCAAACCCATTAAAAATTGCAAAGAAATGGGAACTTGATACTCCGCATTTACTAAAGTGAAGAGGGATCCTATGTGTCATTTTTCCATCAAATTAAAATTATAGTTCAATCGACTCCAAGGATTGAGCTCGAATCTGCTATTTGTTTTGCACAAAAAAAGTTATGGTAATTTTTATTTTCGCAAGTTGGTCAGGGATTAGTCTCACGTTCCAGCTTCATAACTTTTTGATTTTTATATTAAAGCTAGGCTAATAGCAGAATTGTACTCAACACATCGAGATCGAGAATAGTCATAGTCATCGTTTTCGTGAAAAAAAAAATTGAAAAAATTGCAGACCGCCCAAGTTACAAGAAATGAATATTTTAACTATTTTTTTCATAATAAATAATGATTTAATATTGATGCCAATGAAACAGGGATGGGCACGGTACAATAACCATTATCATGTAACCTTTTTTATGATTTTTCAAAATTTTGAAAAAATAAAGCGGGATTCTCCATTTATTTTTCATTAAAAATGCCATTTTACCGTTTATTTTTACCGTGAAATACCATGTTTTCTGAATTTTGCTCATCCCTTTAATGAAATAACAAATTTATAATTTTTTGCTTTCTATGTACTTATATATGATATAGTCAAATTAAAACGGCTAAAATTAAGAATTTTTTGTTAAATCTTTTTATTTTTGCATTCTTTTTTCTTTCAAATTTATTTCCTTTATTGTTTCCTTTTTAAGATTTTTTAAATATTATTAGCCTAAATGCCAGTATTAATCGAGTTCCCCGAATTGGGATTAACATACAAAATAAAAAGTGATAGTTGCTACCATTTTTGGCTCTACCCTGCTGCACGGTCTATCGACAAGCAGTGCTATCCTGCTTTCCAAGTATAAGCCTAATGGCATTCAATCATTTCGCAAAGCTTTTTCTCAGTTAGTCTCTAATGGTAGCAAGAATAAAAAATTTGCCAATGGCAACCCCAAAATTATAGTTCAAATCTTCTGAGGCCAAAGAATATACAAAAATGCGGATTGCGCGCCAAAATGGTACCAGAGAAAATGGAATTTATTCCGCTCAAAGCCGATAACTGAGCAGACCAAACCAAAATATGGCATTTGCCTTTTTAATCTGTCTCCATTTCGTGGCCACAATTTTTCAAACTACATTTATTCCTCCGTATTTCTGAAATTTCATTGCCTTTTACCACTAGTTTCCCTTCCCTCTATTTGACTATTTCTCATCAAAGCCATTCATATCTGCTTCACCTTGACAACCAAATAATAAGCAGCCCCTCAACCCAATTAGAGTCGTTGATGCAAGACCGGCATCAAAGGAAAAACTCGACTTCATCTTCCTGCCAATTCTGGCCACAAAAGACCCATTCAGCTACTCTTTAGCCACTCCACTACCATTCCGTGCCCAATAGCATTTTTATGTGAATTAAAATTTCTATTAACAACCTGAGCTTGCTGAAAAATGTGGAAATCAGCATAGATTCAAAAACAATTGCATTTTTAACGCCGAAATGAGTTTGAGGTTTGAAAATATTTGAGGGGGCGTAAATCCCATGATTATCAAATTCTTAGAAACTACCGTCACCCCTCCTCAAATAGATAAGAATTTACAATAGCTTATAGAAAATTCAGCAGCAGCTGTACTATTTAACTGTTACACACATCGAGTTATAAATAATGAATCCTTTCACAAGAATATTTCATCCAAAAATTAATATAGTTAATTAATATACCCAAAATCAAAATTGAATGTTGAGCATATATTATATATTCTTTTGGTTCCGAATTTAATATTTAAAAATATGTATCGCGTTATTACATCGTGAAGCCTCAAAATTTTTTATATTCAAAAGCTGAACATTTCACTCACATTTAAAAAGTGTATAGGAAACAAAATAAAAATGGAAAGAAAAAGACATTCCATTATTATTTATATGGACATCATATTCTGCGTTTAAAGCCTCGCAAAAATCGGCATTTTAATCCGGTGATTACATATTGGTGAGCAGGGCTTCCTTCTTTTTATTCCATATTACAGTCCTTTGGTCCGCGATTTCATTTTTGTCCTCAATAATCCGCTCCGTTTCCTTGAAAAAACTCTTTTTAATTATCTTCTGCTAAATGGAATTGATATTTGTATGTCTTTTAAAGCATTTTCCTGTGAGCTTCTTTTGTGCAAATGTTGGAAGAATAGTGCAGAGCAGACAAAATTTCACTATTTCATCAATGGTATTTCATAATTAATTAAAATTAAATACGACGATTTTTATAATGATTTAAATTATCAAATTCCTTTTTAAAATGTCCCCCTCGCTCTTTGCTATTTAATAATAATTTCTTTTTATTGGAAAATTTTTTGTAGAATTTTATTTAATATAGTCCAAAACCGGTGTTCCAATTAAATTCCATTTCTCTCCCATCAAAATCGACAATTCCAATTTCCAACGTTACACATTTCTTCAAAGTTCATACTCACATATGTTTTCTGCTAAACTAGAGGAGAATTTGAACAACATAAACAATAATAACGGCAACGACAACAATATCACAATTACCACAATCAATTGCAGCACCGATCAAGGTAAAATAAAATGAAGCATTCGATTATTATATCATTAATACATTCATTTTTAGCCAATTCTGGGTAAAAAAAGTGTTGCATTGATATAAAAAATTTAAAAAATTTTGTAAGATTATTAATAATGAAAAGAATGGATTTTATAGGCTATGACACTTTGAACATTTTTGCATCATAGGTCCCATATTTGCAAAACCGTGTATTTATTCTGAATATAAAAATAACAAGAAAGTATAATAAAAATAAAATATCTTTCAAATTCATTTCAGTTTTGAAAATTCATCAGAAAATCTTACAATTATGCATAACAAATATTAAAATGTAAATTTATAAAGTAAATAAAAAAATTCCACCTAATATGAACATTCCATGTTTTGTATATTTAATTTTGTCTCCATTTCGAAATTATAGCACATGAGAAAATTACTGTATATATAATACTTTGAGTTTTTCCAATATAGAAAGATAATCTCAAACAAATTTTATTTTGTTATGTATTGTTATGAAGTTTTTATCGAGTCAATTTAGAGTGGAAATTCAATTTATTCTTAATCCTAATTCCAATTCTAAAAACCGTTTTCCAATTTCAGCCAATCAAAATCAACAATCATTTGCTTATTCTACTTCTACCACAGCGTGTTCTTCAATTCCAGCAATGTTGTCGGGATCTTCTTCCCTTATCCTAGACCAAAATGGTAATACTCGAGATCGCACACATCTTTCTCTCGATCTTCGAGGTATATTTAGCTTTAAGATAAATCCCCTGCTAAATTTAAAAATTTTTTCTAGATTTGAAGCCGCGTGAACCCCCCAGCAATAGTGGTCTGTCTCCGATTTCATTACCGATGTCTTTACTTGATTCTACACTTTTAATGTCGCCTGAGAAAATTTTATGTAAGTGAAAAAATGCTTCCAAGGGATTGTTTCGCATCTAAATAGGCAGACATAATGAGATGGGGATTTCTGGATGAGACTAATTCTTCCTTTTTTCTTATTTTATCTCGTCATTCTTTCTTTACAAAATAGCCTTTCGCTCTTCTTAATAGTTCGCATTCTCCTTTAAATTTGGCCCGCACAAAAATATGGTGGGACCTCAAGGGCTTGATGAATCATCAACGATCAACCCCTTCCTTTTATGCAAGATTCGATTCACGATTAAAAACCTTTTTCGTCTTCGTCAGAAACATATAATTGTATTACTTTTAAAGCGCTATATTTTATAATTCATTTAATCTAATAAAGTTTTCTGAACCCAACGATTGTTATATCAAAATGAATGGTCCAGGAAACAGCATTCTTAATAGAGAAAAAAATATTTCGCTCGACAGCCTTTTCCAAACATCAAACTTTTTTTGAGACAATATAATAATATATGTATATTCGGTGAAGATGTAAATTCATTATTTTTCTTCTCTAATAAATAATTCCGGGCAAAATTTTTTGAGCCTTGAGGCTTTGAACAAAAATTCGGAAAAAAATTATGACTCATCGCCGTCAATATTCATTTTGCCTAACCCCTTTTTCGCCCTCGATTTCATCCATCCTATTTTCTTAGGAACATTATTAGACAATCCCTTGATTTCTTGTTTTTTCTTTCTTCCAACCTAATTTTACATGCATTGTTCGTTTCCGTTGTTTTCCAAATACCTAAACATTCTTCAATCCCCCTACTTCCAGTTAATATTATATAAAATTAATCGGAATTGGAAGGAATTGGAAGGAATTTTTATAGGATAATTAAATCCTATAAATTAATTTTCATTATTATATTATTAATTTCTATAAATGTTTTATCAATTTTAGTAGCTGCTCAACAACAGCATCATCAACAACAACAATTTCAACAGGGAACAAAACTCGAAACTCCCACCCCTTCGAATTTTATTTTTCCAAAAAACGTGACTACAGAACAGGAGACCTTTGCTCAGGGATTTCAAAGTATAAATATATTTAATGTTTTCATTTGGGTCATTTTCGAAAAAAAAGAGAATAATTAATTATGTAAAAATTGCTGTGTTGTTTGTGTCGCACTTTTTCAAAAGGGAGAATATAAAAGAAAATTTCCATATGGGTGTTGGGTCTTGGGTGTTAGCCTGTTAGGCATATAATTTAAGGGGATACTTTATACCAGGGATCCGATCCGTCCTTATTTATAAGATTTGTCCTTATTTTGAGAGGTCAAATCTTACAAAATTAAAATGTCCTTATTTGTAAGAATTGTCCTTATTTTTGGTGAATTGTCTTATTTTGTCTGATTTTTCATAAAATTTCATTTTTTCCTTAAAAATGTCTAAATTTTTCGCTGCGCGGCCATTTTTGACTAAAATTTTTCGCTGCGCGGCCATTTTTGACTAACATTTTTCGCTGCGCGGCCATTAGCTCAAATTTTCTCCTTGCAGTGCCATTTTTGGTTAAAATTTTTCCTTTAAGGATTAAAAAATTAAGCCAAAATACATTATGGGAGATGAAAAATATGATATTTAAACTAAATTTTACATAAAAAAAATCGATTTTAAAGCATTTTTGTAAAAATCTTATTTTTGACCATAAAATCTTATTTTTTGATGTAATTTGTCTTATTTTTAAAATTTTTTGATCGGATCCCTGCTTTATACGTGAGGTGATTTTGTGATTTGTCCCTACCTATCCTTAAAATTACCCTAAAGACCCCCTTCACTTTTCCTGTTAAAAAGTGTACAATACCTATACAATTAACAAAAAAAGGTTACACAAATAAGAAATTACATTAAAAGTCATCATTAATTAAATAAATAAACATTTCAAATTCGTAATGAAATAATTGTTTCAATTCTAATCAAAAGTTTTAAAAATGGAAATTGCAAATATTTTCAGAAGCACTGCAAAAATTGCAAGGCGACTCTTCACTGCCAACTTTCCAGAATAACTCTCCAAGTAGTTCGGCCAATTCAAAACTATTCTACTCGCATATTATCATCCCTTTTTTCAGGCACAGTCAAATTCTTACTTTCGTTGGCCGCACTCACACCTACACTCTCCCCATCAGTACCGAATAAAAATTTGCTAGGACAACAAATTCAAAACGATTTAAATAATTTGGTGAGTTTTATTAGTGGAGCTTCATCGGGTTCTATCAATAGTTCATTTTAGGTTGGAGCTGAAGCACGGAAACTCGAATTGCCAAAAATTGTGCTAAATAATCCAGTTATACCAACAACGACCCAAGCAGAGTTGAATAATCAAACCGCTAGGGATCTTGCTAAAAGGTGGAAATTCAGAATGATTTTTTTATATTGTCAAAATTTATATAAAGATATATGGAATATTTCCAAATTGGGCAGTCTTCCTCAGGCAGGCATAATAACATCGATTTCCAAGTACCACAATTTCAACCAACGGCCCAGCAGATGCCATCATCTTCCACAACAAATGTAAATGGCAGTGGACATTCGCAACAAAATCAAAAAGGGCCATTAAATCAAAGCACATTCATCAAAAAAGAGCCAACCATTATTTTCGGGTATGAAAAGGGTTTCTATATTAATCTGTGACGATTTATTAAGTCATTTCTTCATATTTTTTCTTTCAGCAATGAACAAAATGAGCTATTGGGTCTAAGTGCAGAAGCTTCCCCAATAATTGCCCCACAACTTCAATTAAACGGCTCAATGCACGTAAACAATGATGCGAATCGCCAGCAGCAGCAATCAGCTTCTAATGGGATTCCGAATATTAGAAGAAAGGACTCATTGTCAAGCAGTGGAGAACAAATGGGCGAACAGGACATAAAGAAATTGGAGAGGTAAAAATTAATAGAATAAATTCTTCTAATGTGATAAAAATGATGGACTAATAAAATATTTTTTTAGAAAAAGGGCGAGAAATCGACTTGCAGCATCAAAATGTAGACAAAGAAAATTGCAGAGAATATCAGTAAAGAATTATACTTACAATAAATTCACAAAAATCTTAAAATTAAAAGGATCTTGAGGCAGAAGTCGAGAAAGAAAAAGAACGGGGAAATGAATTGGAAGAAGAGATTTCGCGTCTACAAATCATCATAAAAAGGTTGCAAGAACAATTGAACAACGTAACACCGTTAATTAATCGGCATTGAGTCTAAACCCCAAAGTAGAGACTGTTGATATAAAAATTTATCTTATCAACTCAAAAGATTTTCATGCCCCATAATTTAAAATAATTTATTTACATACATGTTTAGATTTAGAGTACGAATCAAAAACCATTTGTCCTAATTCGTCTCTACTTTTGTTAATTATAATTATTTTGGTTAGAATCTTTGATTGCATAAAATTTCCATCGCCAATTTTCATACATGTTCCCCCATCAATCATCATGGCAAAACACCTCAAAGTTTAATCAAATTATTTATCAGTTATCAAACTTATTATTTTATTAAATAATCTATAAAATTAGTGATAGTTAGGCCTCTTTCTCAATTCCTTTCCATTGCCATATCTTCTTTTTCCATAGTTTTTAAACAATTTCTATTTTCCATTCATCAAATTATTCAAAATTATAATTTATAAATAAATATTTACATTTTCATGTCGCAAAATTTTTAATTTATGCCCTACCACAATTAAATTACAATTACAACTATAAATACATATGTATTTTAATTTTTAAGTAATTACCGGTTTGATTTGATTTAATCTTGTTATTAAAATTATAAATTTATTTTGATATAAAAAAATAGTTTTAATGTAAAATTTATATAAAAAGTTCATCCACTATCTCAGCTTATAAAAAGTATTATTTTCTTTCAAATAAATATATAAATTATTTAATTTTCTTATAAAAATAAAAAACTTATAGTGATAGTGACATGACTTTCTTCGCAACAAGAAATAATTTATCTACGTAATTCAAAAATTTAACTTTAAATAAAAATATAATATATTCGTTAAAAATAGCTTTTTTTCAGAAATCTGGAAAAGAACAAATGATTTAAGATAATATATTTAAAAAGAGTGAATTTTCACAGGAGTAAAGGATCGGTTCAAATTTTATGAAAAAATTTTTAAAATGGCCATAACTTTTTTTTGAGTTTTATGCGAACTTATTTTGCAATTTCAATTTATTTTTTAACCAATTTTTAAATCGTATTTCGAAATCTCGGTTTTATTTGGTAGTTTCTCTGGCATCATTCTTTTATTTCTTTCATCACACATTCCTTACGGCCTAATGAATAATATTAATAATGAAATTGCCTCACTTCGAATTGGTAAATTTTAAATTTATGTATAAAATTTTGTACTAATAGGTTGTGAACGGATTCGAACAACTTTGGAACTGACTGTCCCTCCTATTCAACAATTATCACTTGTCTTACGTAAATTAATGGAAGAGGTTGTTTTTAAAATAATAAATATTGAAGTAAAAAATATAAAACAAATCGAATTTTTCTTCGATAATTAATTTCATAAATTAAGAATGGGGAGAAATGTGTTCAGTCATTTTCGTGGCAAAATGGAGCTTCAATTCCAGGATCAATTGATCCAAAATTTTGTACTAATGTCATAAAGAATAAATGCATCTCGAAACAAGAAAATGGGAGAATAAGAAAACCAAAATTTCTCCTCGAATTGGAATTGAATGGCGAAATTGATTTGGCTAAACAAATTATTCAAAATTTCGATGCGGTAAATTTTAAAAAAATTAAAAGAAAAATATTTTAAATGAATTAAAAATATATTTTTTAAGACTTAAAAGAATGAAAATTCCAATTAATACATTTTTATTTTACATTAAGGGTGATTCTTATTGCGTGTTTTTTGAAAATCCAAACGAGGAGGTCGAATTTTTACTCGATAGGTTGTTAATTTTCTATGTATTTATTAAGAAACGATAATCACAGAGTTGCTGATCTCGATGATGGAGATAAAGATGCCGAATTCGAATTGGTTTGGAGAGATGGGAAATCGATAAATCATGAACATCTGCCAAATTATTGCACACCTAGAAAATTGCTCAGTCAGTTTGCAGATATTCGTAGATCTCCAGGAAGGGTAGTTTACTTTTGAAATTAATTGAAATTTGCTTTTTTTTGTCTCTTATCCGCGCTTTGGCAGAATATGCAAATTCTGAAGAAAGGAGACGTCTACTTGAATTAGCGAGCGCACAAGGCACAAAAGAATTTATCCAATTTGTTCGCCAGGTTAATTTATATCCGCTGAAATGATTTAAAATATTAAGCAGATGAACATTTCCATCATTGAATTATTTTCCACGTTTCCTTCAATAAAACCACCTCTTGCACTCTTAATCGGTGGAAAATGAAATTATTTTTTATTTAAATCTCATACACATTTAGAATTATTGCCTCGACTTCTTCCTCGACATTACACGTTGGCCAATTTCCTACAATTTAAAGAAAATTCACTCAAATTTTATTTTGCCTATTCATTATTAAATCAAAATAGCCCAAATGATAATCAAAATAATCGATTTGGTGTTTGGTATTTTTATTTATATTCTGTTTCCTTATCATTATTTTTAAATTATTTTCAAGCTCTCAATGGTTATTAGGCCGAAAAATTGGCGATTCAATTTGGGTTAGTTTTAATTAACTTATAAAAATAATTTAGCTTTTTAAAGTAATAAATTTTAGCTTGCACAAAAAGAACCTTCCAAATTCCGATTTCCACCAATTTCCGGCATCTACAGTTCGCTGCAGAATGAGCAGCTTTTATCCATTCCTCTTTTGATGATTGGACCAGGCACTGGTGTATCCCCATTTGTTTCTTTCCTCCAAAAAATCAGGTGTTCTATTTTCATCGAATTTTAATTTCCTTTTTCAGATATTTAAAAAATGAAATTTCATCAAATTCTAATGAAGTTAATACTAAACGAATACTAATTTATGCATCGAGTTCTTTGGACGATGAATTCCTATTCAAGTTTTTTGAATCGTTTTATAAAATAATTGATAATATTTAAAGAGAAGAGTTGGAAGAATTGAAAGCTGAAGATATTCTTAGTCAATTGATTCTTTGCGAATCATGTTTCCGAGAAGAGAATTGGAAAGAATTAAAAAAACGCCCGCCAAGAATTTATGACGCCCTAAGAGAAATGAGCGATGAAGTAGCCGAATTTTTATTTCCTTCTATCAATTGCCGAAAAGCTGGATTAATATATGCCTGCGGCGATATAAAAAATATGTCTAGAGAATTGTGGACTTGTCTTAATGAAATACTTCAAAGCAAACGAAGTAAGTCCAAATGAAAAGCTTCATAGGTAAAAAATATTCAATATTTTAGATCTTTCTCCAATCGAAGCCACTGAACATTTGAAAAATATGAGACAAACTTGTACGTTAATCGAAGATGTCTGGAGTTAAATTTGATTATCAATTTTATGAGACAATCCGCCATTGTGCCGGTTTTATGTGACGAATTGATCGAATGATTGTTGATTTGTTATTTCTTGATAATTTTATTTTTAAAATTTAAATTTTCATGCAACATTTATAAAGTTGATTATTCATTTTGCTTTTTCAAAATTTGCTCATATCTTTTTTTGGTCTTCTCAAGAATTTGTTGCCGCTCATCTCTCATTCGAATTGATATTTTTGGCATTTTTTGCTTCTGCTCCACCCCCAAACCAGCACGGTCATTTTTTAATGCTGTGCTTATCTGTAAAAAAAATAATTTTAACGGTTTATTTAATTTTTATAACCGGTTCTTGAATTCCTTGATTATCTTTACCCAATCCTTGTCCTTTTTTCCATCCCATTCCTTTCAACAACTGAAAACCTCTATTTTCTTCCTCGATTCCTTTAGAAATTTTTTCATTTGTTGAATTTGAGTTGTTCGCCATTAATTGGACAGAATCAACCGAACAACCTTGGGATGGAAAATACAAATCAAATAATACTTGTTTGATTCAAAAAATTCGGTACTTATCCAGTTTACGTCCGCTTTTTGGGTCACCTTGGAAAATGTGAGGAAAAAGTGAAGGGTCCCCCCTTTGGTGTTAGGGTATGGGTTTAAGATAAATTTGAGATGATTTTTACATCATCCTAATCCAATCCCTTACATATCCCTGAATGACTCCAACCCTAAACGCTAAACCTGATGACCCATAGGGGAGACCAAGCACTTTTCAAAAAGCGGACGTAAACTGGATACTGGATAAGTACCAAAAATTCGACCTGGAATTGGAGCAGCCAAACATCCCGCATAAATTCCGCCAGCTTGATTTTTAATTTTATTGGGCCCGATGCTGCCAATATTTTTTCGTCTTTCCTCTGCTCTATCCACGTAATTTGATCGAATATCTTGCATCGAATCATTCTTCTTAAAATGAATTATCGCAATGATTATCCAAAATCACCTTGAGAAGTCCATAATGTTCTTTTAACGCTCTAGTTTGTTTTCGACGTTCGGCATTTTTTGAAAATTTTCTGAGTTTGTTTTGATGACTAAAATTGAATTTTTTTTAATTGAGGAATTACTTATTAATTACCTATCATCAGAACATTTATTTACAAATAAACCAGGTTCGCATCCAGCACACGTGTTTAAGCCAGAATGAATATGACATTTCATTGAATTACCATTATGAATGTTTCCTATTTGTAGAGCATCTTCATGATCAATTTGGTGATTTTCTGCTGGCTAAATAAGTTGATTTGATTACTGATTATGATTAGAATAATTTTTGTTAAATAATTCTGGTATAAATTAATTAATAATTTTATGCGAGACTTTAGTTTTTAAATTTATGCCAATTCTTTTAGGCATAAATTATTAATGAATCACCTTTAGTTGTTTTCCATTTAAATAAACTGGAATTTTTATGCAGTATGGCATTTCCAATTGGTATCTTCCATTCTTTCGATCCAAACAATTAGCCGTATTTTCATAATTTCCTTCATTAATATAGTTTATTATAAATATTGGACTGGCTTGATCATTTTCTCCGAGTTCTGCTGATGCATTTTCTAGTTGAATATCCATTTTAGAACTAAATCCAACTCGGGCACCTTAATTTGAATGCTAACAGTTTTTATATTTTTAACTGCCTAAAATCGTCACAATGTGCAATTTATTTTCTGGTTGAACAATTAGTCTTATACAAGGGGCTTCGCTAGCCATTTTTTCTTAAATAAAAAAAATTATGATATATTCATTTAAAAAATGCCTTCGGCCATCCTCCTTTCATCCTCCAATCGAAGAATTTCATTTAAATTTTCTTCATCACTTGAAGTTGATAAATTTTTGTCCATCATATCCATTTGATTGATGTTAGTTCTTTTAATAATAATCTTTAAATAGTTCACTATTATTTTAATATTATTTTCAAATGTTTTACTCCATCAATTTCCTCTTCGAACATTCTTGATTCTACTAAGGCCCTTTTTGCTAGTCGCCTGTTCGAATAATCACCAGCCAAAAAGGAGCAACGATCGACCAAATCTAATGCCAATTCCATAATTTCAATATCTTCTTGCGAAGCATTCTCAAATCAAAAATCAATTGACGCATTTTAATTAATATAATATAATGAAACCTGAACAAATTGTAGGCCACAAATATTTTTAGCTCGTTTCTTGAATCCTTTCTTTGTCCAATGAGGTATTTTCATTTCGTTATCCACTTTGAATGTTTCATATTCATTTGTTTCTTGATTAAATCGATAGTAACAATTAGTCAATGGATGGAAAAATAAGCATGAATTCTGTAAAATTTTAAAAATATAAAATTCCCACATCCCACTTTTGGTTTTGGGGAGTATTAAAATTAAATGCAAAGAAAAAGTATTCCTTTTAAATTTCGAATTTATTCCGATCCATTGTAATTTTTTATCCGTCCAAATTCAAAATTTTCAAGTACTCTAATAAAAGAAAAAATTTAAATATATTTTTACCGGATCATAATAATAGCCGCTTTGTTGATTGTAATATGCTCCACATTCCTCGTAATATTCGAATCCTGCTGGTAGCATTTTTTCATAAATAAATTGGTTTGCTGTTTGGGCTACCATCGCGGCAACTGAAACTGAGCACTGAAATTAAAACAATTATAAATTATTTTGTAGGTATGGATTAAAAACCTCAGCCGTATTATCGTTATTATCTTCCTTTTTATGAGTAATCCAGTCATAGTCATAGTCAGACATTTTATTATTTTTTATCTCACGAATAGATATAAAGATAAGAAAAGAATGACAAAAAAATTACAAATTAAAATGAAAAAAGAGATATTCAACGATAGGATTTATATGGATGGAAAATCGCAAAATATGGAAATATAATGGACGAAAAAATTACAAAATATGAATGAAAAATTCCAAAATATGGACAAAATATGGAAATATGGAAAAAATTTCTAAAATTTTTTGATGAAAAATTTTAAGTGGTCAAAAATCATAAATTTAATATAAAATGGCGAATTAAAACAGTTTAGAATTTTTGAAGTTAAATTGAAAACCATCCAATTATGACAAAAATATTTTTGCAAACTGAAAATTAAAAATTAATTCAAATTTGAAAGGTTCTTTCACTTTGAAAAGTACATTTTCCAATGGACGATTCAAAAAGAAAATTTTTTGGCTCATAGTCTTTAATTTTTTATATTTTCGGAGGAAATTTCATTTTTCCAATAAAAATTTCCCAAAAATTGTAAAATATGGACAAAAATATGGAAAATTTTGCGAAACAAAGATGAAATATGGAATTACGGATGAAAAGCAAAAATATGGAAAAGAAATGGAAAACCGATTTAAGGGTTTCAAACCATGATTAAAAAATGCTTTAAATTAGTTTCAAGCTATTCTGAGGTCGCAGAAAAAATATGGATTTCCATATAAATCCCATCCCTGCCAATCACAATCAGTTTTAATATTTACTTGTTTGATATTTTTATCAAATTTTAATTTATATTTGAGGCATTAATTTTGGTCTTTTAAATTAGATGTTTTTTTACACTAGACAATTTGGATAAGTGAGGGCCTTCACTTGGATTACTGTAGAACTCATTCATCTCAGATGTCATTTGATCTGCTGATCATTGTCATGCCATTTGGAGTTTAAATTTTGATTTCATATTCTTTTTAGAAAGAAGATTTTTCTTTTTTTTAAGATTATGCAATATGCATATGCATGCTAAATTGTAAAGTTACGATATGGGGAAATGGGACCAGCAGTCGGATATAAAGTTATGTATAGATATGGTTACAAAGGTTTTATATTTTCATTTTCTGCCAAGATAATCGCAGCTAGGAAAATGTCAAATCGAAGTGCCATACATGTGATAACTTATCACTGACCAAATCAGCGTCAAAAATTACATCATATCTAAAAAACCTATAATTATAAAGTAGCCAAATTTTGGAAATCATCAAAACATTGTATTTAGTACTCAATGTTATTTGTTAATTATAGAATAGTAAATCTTCTATTAGAAGTTAACATTCTTATAGAAAATTTATAAGCCAATCCTCTAATAAAAAAAGGTAGAAATATTTTTTTGATTTTTCCTCATTTATAATGTCTGTAATTTATAATCCTACTCTTAATAGAAGCACACCCTAGCAACACTGTGAAATTTATAAGCCCATCGGCTTGAATAGAGGATTTACGGTAATTCATAAGAATTTTTTACTGATTTGGGCATTTTTTAAAGGCTTGAATTGCTTGAACATTTTATGCATTCGACATTTTGGATAACCCCAATGCCCAATCCTCCAAAAAGAAAAATAAAATTATTTTATAAATGCTCAATTTTTAAAATTTTTATTATTAACTTAATGATAACTTATTCATTCCAAAAAAAAATTATCAGTAATTTTACTGAAAATATCATTTTCCTCATTATTTTTGTTTTTGTGTAAAATGGAATAATCAATTAGGCAGAAGAATGAATGCGCATTAAAACTGGAAATTGAATTGCCCCTTGTCCCATATAAAATTATCATCGCCTCATTCCAAGCGCCATTTTAATTGACATTTTGAGAACGAATTTCATTAACAAAATGATAAAATTCTTCATCACATTTTTATTTTTTTTCTCTACAATTCCAACAAATTGAATGTTTCGGCACCGTTCAATCTTCCTCTGTAAAGGGAAATTTAATGTGCAATGGAAAGCCAAGTGTTAACACCAAAGTCAAATTATATGACCAAGATAGTAAGATAAAAAACGATAACATAAAACAAATTAAAATAAGTAATTTTTATGTATCATAAATATTACATTTTAGACAATTTCATGTATTTTCAGAGTAAATAAAAGTTCAAAAATCAAGATTGTAATTCATTTTAACAGTAAACTTTCAACGTATTATTTTTATTTTTCGATTTAAGCTTTGGATCCGGATGATTTGATGGCCGAAAGTGTCACTGATGAAGATGGAAATTTTGAGTTGAGTGGCACCGAGACCGAAATCACTGATATTGAACCAAAAGTTAATGTATATCATGTAATATGTTCTTAATCATTTACTCGAAATGATTTACAAATAATTTTAAGGACTGTAATGACGAAAATGTTCCGTGTCTGCAAAAATTTTCAATTCATGTAAATTTTTTTCGTAAACTTCAGTATGAGCTAATAATATTAATAAAGATATTATTATCCACGAAGAATCAATTTTCAGATCCCGAAAGATTTCATCACACAAAACAGTGCAGAACCCAAAAAAACATTCGACATTGGAACAATCAATTTGGAAGGAAAATTTTCTGGCCAAAGTCGCGATTGTATCAATTAATAAGTAAATGAATATCTCCAGTATTAAAATTATCGGAAAAGATGACTGAGTGAGTATAAACAAATGTTGAATTTCAATAAAAAGCAATAATTCTATTCTCTTATATGATGTTGGAAATATTGTAAAATATCGTATCGCATTTTTACTTTTGAAAAGAATGAATGAATGGTAATGATTTCTTCACTGAATTCCTTTAAGAAAAGAAAACCCTTTGAAATAAAGAATTGAATTGAATGGACGATGCTAATGCACAATAGCCTTCTATTTTTTCGGACCCAGATGTAACCATTTTTGTCCAAAGGAATTTCTGCCATTGTAGCGATAATATTCATTTTTTACGGATTGAAGTGCGGAACAAGGCAAGCAATTTTTATAATAAAACTTTTATCAATAATTTTAAAGAAAAGTTATGATGAGGAATATTTTTCTATTCCTATTTTTGCTCCAAGCTCATTTTATTGCCACAGGTATTTTACAATTAAAAATATCCATAATAAATTTAATAAAAATCAAGCAAATTCCACTAAAGTGCAATGGACAAATAAAGAACAGAAAGTTGGTGACGAAGGAAGATTTGTAAATAAAAATTTTTTCCAAAAATTGCATAATTTTTTCAAGATGGCCGGAAATGTACCAGCAATCAGAATAAATGTTACCATAAGAAGGGTAAGAAAGAGTCTAAACAATTTTGTTTTTCCATTATTATTTTTGTAATTTTGCACAGAATGCCGGAGGCAATTTTCATCCTCCTCAATACCTGCCTTCCTCTATCATCAATTGTGGATGCTGTATTTGTGTTCCGGTAATTTTTAAACTTTCATATTCCGAAAATTTTATTTCTTTAATAATTTTAGATTTGCCCGTGTAAATGTCCATCAGAATGCCGGCATACAACAGTAATAAAACAATGATAAAAATAATTCAGCTTAATTTGAATTGGAAAAATGGAATTAAAAATCAAATTACCCGATATATAATAATTAATAAATTATAAATAAATGTTATGTATTCTACAGTTTATTTTACTTTGATTTATGACTTAACTTTTTAAATAAAATTTCAATTTTTATTTTAGTTCTATCCACCCCATTCTTCTCAATCAATTAACACTACTTTACCGAAATCATCAACAACTTCAAGACCGCATATTTCAACTCCATCATCCAAAAGATCCGAACCATCTACAACTTTCTCCACATTCCCTCCATATATACCATCATATCCTCAACAATTAAGGTCGGCCGTCTATGTGAACTTTATCAAATTTTTTATTCCAATATAAATTAAATATTTTAAAATTCAATTAACCAAAACTTAATAGGCAGTAATAAAATTTTTTTAAAAATAAGAGCAATTTTTCAAATTATGTTTTTGTAAAAATAAACTCCGTTAACATCTTAAAACATAAGTACAGATGCTGTCTCATTTTGAATATTCTTTGTTCAATTTGTTCATGTCTACAAAAATGTGGTTTCCCCCACTTCAACGATGGCAATTCTTATTTGGTTGGACCTCCTCCTGATCATTCTGCTTTATTATCTAACCATGACCAATACAGTCCATTTTTGCAAGAATTACTTAACAAAATCCAAAAATCTGGGTTAGAATGGACAGGCAAGTCCAAATCAATGGACAAAATTATTCACGGTCTAAATTTTTAAAAAAGGAAATTTATTCAGATTTCTTCTATTTAAGAATCAAACAATCTTATTGTGTCTAAAAATTTTCCAAATGATCATGATGCTTTTATGACCAATATCAGATTATCAAGCAAGAATGAAAATGAGGTGAGATTTTATAAATATTAGAAAAATTCCTCGAATTAATTAGCAACAATCTTCACCAACTATAATGGATTTGAATTCTGCAAGCAATTTGAACAACAATAGGCCAATTGCAATGGCAAAGCGTGCAAAAACAAACTCAACCACTAGTGATGATGAAATTGTCAACAATATTGGTTCCGCAGCTTCAAAATCATCCACATTGTTCTTCAGTACGATTATTGGGCTGCTAGCATTTATGCTGGCTATTTTTCACATATTCTTAATGTAGATGAAAAACAACGATATATCCAATTTATGATTTTATTATTAGTTACTTATTATGGTGGGTCTTTTGTCTGGTTTTTGTTTTATTTTTCTATGGGATAAAATTTTAATATAAATGTATACAATTTAAAAATACATTTTAGAGAAGAGATTAATATATAATACATATAATGCTCATCAATCATCAATACAATACAATCTAATGAAGTCCTAGAGGTACAATTGGAAAAATTTACCTATATTTTTAATTTTAATTCAATGAGTGAAAAAATGAAAATTGCCAAAGAGATAATTGCCAAAATTCTTTCGTATAGAAAAATATTATTTTTGAGAAAACTTGGCCATGCTCATATCATTGGTTAGGTTCTGGGCCAGCAGGAGGGGATTAGGGGCTGGTTAGAGAATCTTAAAGAAGTCTGATTTGGCCAAGTTATACCTCAAAAATATTTTTCGATACGAAAGAATTTCGGCAAATTAATATTAATAGACTCCCAATTGTCAAAAAAAGATTTTACTCGTAAAAGATAAAAAAAATGTATTTTTCTTTTTATTCCTTCCAATTCTCGATTTATGTTATTCTCGATAGCGCAAACAACGAGTACAACTGGGTATAGTCATCCCACAAAAACGCCATAGTTAGTTGTTATTTTTGCAAGCGAATTTATTCGCCGTCAAAAGTTTATAGGATGTAGTGTAGACTGTAGAGTTGCTGTATAGTGGCGGAATTAGTGAAAGAACACGTAGAAAATTTGGAAAAAGATCGGAAGAGCGATGAGGCATAATATCCTGGCGGTGAATTAAATGGAGAAAACAGTGGTTCGACCCATTTTCGTCCAATTTTCATTTTCCCCATCTGCCGAAGGAACTGAAGAAAATGGCGGAATAATTTCCTCTGCATTCATGGTAAACTCTCCATCTCTGATGCATTCTTCATTTTACTTTCTCGGAATTTTCTTGTCGTCTTCCATGGCCTTCAACATATATCTTCTTTTCGTCGAAGGGAAAAGTGCAAGCAATTGGGGCTTCGGGCGATGAAGAGAAGAGAAAGCAGTGGTTGCCCTTAGGGAACGGAGAATGGAAAAAGATGAGGGTGAGTGGGAAATGAGAATATGGGCGTTGTGCGGGCAGCGGCTTTTGGGAAAGAAGGGCAGCCAACCATTCGGTGGACGAGGTGAGGCTTTGGGCTAGGCTTCCACGGTCGCCTTCAAATTCCCATTTCTCCCCATGTCACCAGCAACGAAGGATGGCCGGTCTTTTTCCACTCTTGTCAATGTCCCCGTCCTTTCTCGCAGAATCGACGAAACGGAGCAGCCCCGCGAGCTATGGAACACAGCAGCACTCTTCTTACTCTCAACCGTCAACCCTAGTGACCTAGGGAAAGCTCGGGATTCGGGCAGGGAAGAAAGGAGGATGCTGACTTGGCCAGAGCTAAGATAGGAAAAGGCCGGAGGGGAATATGCCGCGGCCTCCTTTCACCGTTGGGCCCCATCTGAAAACTAAAGGCCTATGTGCCCGATGGAAGAATTGCCGCCAACTCTTTGTCCCCATCACAGCTCCTTCTCCCTTTGACAATGTTTAGCGCGCCAAAGCTTTTATTGCCTTATCCGAATGTTTTAGATTAGTCTCCACTGGCTTTCATCAGATTTTCATATTTTAGATTCTTTAAATTATCCAAAATTGTTAAATTAACCAAGCTCAAACTTTCTTCTATCATTTCGCCAATTACAAAAATCATCCCGTACTTATTATAAAAACAAATTTTTTTAATCAATGTTAAATTCCCTTCTAATGGCCAATATGTCACCACTGGCGAAGTGCCAATAAATGAAATAAAAGAGTAAAATGCAGCAAAAACACCACTTTTCACGCAGACAAGCAGTATGATGTTGTAGAGAGAAGAGAAAGAGTAGAATAAAATAAAAGCACTGCCTAGTAAGTTGTGAGGACCATTGGTAGTGCTGTGTGCCCTCTACCATTTCTCTCATCAGTCTCAATGGCCGCCATTGGCTAGCGCTCGCTTAGCTTTATGCAATAAGAATTTTAAAATTTTTCACCATAAAAATTAACCCTCCACATTCATCAAGCACCAATTTTTAAAATATTTTCAAAATTTTGAATAATCCATAACTAAAAAAATCAAATATTTTGATTTTTTCAGGACAATTAATTTTCTCCTTGTACGATCAAAACAAACGACTACCTATTTGTGAAAAATGAGCACCGCAGAGCAGCCACAGAAGCGAGCTCATCCAGCGGAAAATGGCGACGAGGAGGTGGTGGCGGCCAAAGCGCAGAAAGTCAACAATGGCGATGTAGGTGTCCTTCCTCCTTCCTTATTATTTCTCTTTTCTTTTCGACAAGGACATCAAGGGGGATTTGGCAAAATATTCTTTAATGCGATATTTAGTTTTTAAAAGCTTTTTCAAAAAAAATTTTTATTTACCCTTATACGGTAGTACCGTATTTAGGTCATTTTATTATTATTTGACAGTGAATTTATTTTGAAGGTAGCGGCAGCAGCAGTCGAAAACAATGATGTGAATGCCAACACTGACAAATTGAAAGGTGTATAAAGATTATTTTATCGATATATAAACCAATCATTTGAATTTAGCAGCAAAAGCTGCAGCTGCGAATAATAAAGCTGCGGATGATGAAGAACAGGATGAAGTGGCAGCCAATGAAGGAGGCGAAGAAGAGAGTGATGCAGAAAGTGGAGCTGGCGACGAGGAGGAGGAGGAGGATGAAGAGGAAGAAGATGACGATGAAGGTTTAAAAAATTATTAAAAGTAAGTGTTTTATATAGACCATTTTTAGTTGGCGTTGAAGATGAGGGCGATGATGATGATGAGGCGGGAGACATTGATGGTGAAGGTGATGAGGAGGAAGAGGAAGAATGAATTCGAGAATATATTTGTTAATGATCTTCCCCATTTTGAATGAAAGTTGTTTTGCTGTCAGCCAGTTCTCTTCTAAATTCGAAGTCAAACACAGAAGCCAATTCAACCGACATTCATTCATTCGTTTTCGACAAATTCCTTTTTTTATTACTAACCTCCTTCCCAAACATCTTCAAAATCAACTTCCTTCATATTTGTTGTTTTGCATCTAAATTACTAATTCACCTTTTTACTCTTTATATTTATACTCTGCCCCATTTTATTAACATTAATTTAAAATTGTTCATGAAACAACCATAGCCTCTCTTCTCATCTGAAATTAAAGTTAGGCTATACAAAGGACCTCTTCTCATGTCCTAAACTCTTATCCATCCCATCGGATTTTATTCTTTTTTCCATTGATGAATAAAAAAATTAAAATTTTTATGAGAGATTATTTAGATGTTTAGGGCCAGACATAATCGACATCACGGGCAGAGTGCTTTTGTTATTATAGTTTAATTAGAAGACAACTAATATATTTAAAATCCAATGACATTATTTTACATTACGATTTAAAGAATTTATTAAAAAAGAAAGACATTTTTTCACTGAGAAAAGACAATAATATAGAAAAAAATTTAGAATATGATTAAACATTAAAAAGAGACTGCTTATTATCTTGGGCATTTGTTTAATTAAAATATAATAAAATACAGATAAAATAGATGAATTGAGTCAATTAAAATAAAATAAAATTGAGCAATAATATTCTTGAATTTGCATGAAAGCCCATGAATAATCTCAATGATGCTGTATGCTGATTATCGTATCAGATGAATACAGATGCTGGATCCTCTTTCCATTTGGTATAATTTGGTGAGTCAATATGACTACATGGGACAAGATCTTCTGCTTTTATTTGATTGAATGCATGTCTTGGTACCTAAATATTTTATAAAATTCATAGATTTTCTGATAATATATTTTCATTTACCCTTGTCATGGCATCGCCAGAATCACAGAGTATTCTCGAGAGGCTTGAAGAATCATAGTATAAAAGAATATGAATAGAATCTTACCTGGCCCGTTTGATTTGTTTCATTTGCTCTTTAGTCAGAATTTTCTTGTTTTCGTAAAAGAATCTATAAAAATTTCAAATTTTCTCTTTAAATTACAGTGTGTCTCTGTCTTTTTTCTAACATTATTATCAATTTTTTTTCTTACCGATCTCCATCCCGTAATGCTTTGAATTGCTTGCCAACAACACAGGCCAAAGTTGGTCCTTCAAAATAATATACATTTTCTTTTTTAAATATTTAATTATATATACCAATAAGTGCGCCTTCAATCGGATCTTCCAACAAACCTCCCACATACATATCAATTAATTCAACATGTTTATAGAGAGTTTTCAAGTTTTCGCGTACAACTGCATTTGTAATTGTTCCGTTCAGATCATCAAAATCTCTGATTGGAGGCAAATTGCAAATATCCCTCCAAGCAGTGTATCCAGGAATTCCGTGGTCTAAAAAATTGTTTTTACGGTGTGTTTTTTAATATATCCTTTCAAATTCAATTTTTTTAATTTGCTTACCTCGACCACGCTGGATATTGATTGAACTTAAAATGAAGGTATTTTCATAATTAAATATCTTTAATTTCCATTTACCCGAGATCAGAATTGCCGAAAATTTTCTCGGTAACCGCTGGTGTCAATCTTTGTGGCATTCTTGAAGGCAATGTCATTAGACCTATAAATAAAGCGAATTAAATTCTCTTTCATAATATTATACATGCCTCTGATTAATGGGTCGATGCCATTGTTGATTATATGGATGGATTTGAACATCCCATCGTTGAAGGGGATTCCACCTTTAATAATTTGAAATAGTTTTTATTAATTTCTAATTATACTGACCAACTTGAACAAAGTCTCCATTAAAGAATGGATAGAATTCCTGAAATTAATTTGTCAGAAAAAAAAAATAAAAAAAATGAGAACTTGGATCATTCCATGACCAAATCGGAAAGCACAACTTGTAAATTCATTCTAATAAACAAATTTTTTATAATTTCTAAACTAAATTATTCTTACTACAACTGATGGATCTACTGTATTTCTGTAGCCATTATATTTTCCAATTAGTTCGTCAAATTTTTTGCCCAATAACCGAGGCAAATATTCTTCATATGTAATTTTCTGTATGACAGCTCCGATAATTCTTCTGGTTTCCAAAAATATTCGGTCCTGGTCCCAATGACGGTTCACACTTTGTAAAATTAATGCAATCCTAAATCAAAAGGAAAAATTTATTGTTACTATTAATATTAAAGGAATTCCTTTATAATTAATATCATATACTATATACATAATGTGGATCGAATTCTATTATATTGTTAAATATTTATTTGCTCACCGATTATGCTCTCGCACAAATAAAGTATGAAGGGCAGCGAGTCCAACAAAAATATTAGCTCGATCATCACCGGCAATTACATTTTGATTATTGTCCACGGGTGGAAAAACTCGGCTTAGGAGAATATTTGTTTTCATGAAAGCGCCCTGACGAAAAAGGAATTGGTCTCGACTACTGCTCCCATATATCTTAAATAGAAAATATATTCCGTAGATAACAAATATCAATTTTCCAAATTTTTTTACCATTGATCCATCAATGAAAGCTGTATTTTCGTTGTATTGTTCTCGAGAACGGTCTATTCCTGTGCCGCAAACCTTTTTGATTTAGGGACATTATTCAATTTATATTGAAAATATTTACTGGTGCAGAACGAGCAACAGGTAGACAAAGAAATCGACCAAATCTATAAATTGCTAATTTTCATTTTATAAATAATAATAAAAGAAATATTATTAGAAAGGTTTCAGATGTTTACGTTGGATCCAAACGACTGAGTATGACTGGAAAGCAGGTCCCTCCTTCAGGCTGACAACTTGCACAAATCTATAAAGGGAATATAAATATACGATAATTAATATTCAAAGAAATGCCCTAGAAGCTAGATTGAGGAGTCCTAGCATACAGTAAGAAAATGAAGCTAGCTATTTTTGATATAATTAAAATTATTTTAATGGAGAAGATGCAATAAGCATTTATATTTATCATAGTTTTAACTTTTAATATCTTTAGATAACCAAATAAATGACAAAAAAATTAACATCCCTTTTCACCTGATTATTTAGCATTGTTGTTTTAGAAACATCATGGGCCATAAATTGTCCCCATTGCATCAGAAGAGCATTCCATTTGGCTGTGATTTCCGAAGCTGAGCTAAGCATCAGTCGGCTTGCTTCTCGTGCTGAAGGTCTCAACCGGTTTATGGAAGCTTTAAATTTTGTATAAAAAATTGTAAATTATCTCATTTCTTTACCAACTGGCGCATTTGTATTATCATCATAAATTGGTTCTTTTAGTCTAAAAATTCAATTTAAAAAAATAATTTTTGCCCATAGAGTTAACCTAGCCAAAGGCATATATGCGGCACCCAAAAGGGGTTTATCTAAGTTATTGCAAGTTCCTAGAATTTTTTTCTAAATTATTTATAGCAAAATATAATAATTGTACACCATCAAAAGTCCTGAATTTAAGGTGATAACATAAATTCTTTTTGCAATTCGGGGCTGTCAATGTTGGTCCACAACCAAATGCATTTGTACTTATCCGGACATCGAGAGCAGAAATTGTTCGCCGAATTGTTGTATCTATGATTGAAATTGAACATAAGATGCAATAAAAAATAATCAGAATTTCTGACCTTCATGTGTGGACACAAAAGTGCAATCTGATTCTTCGAATTCGCCTGTCTCTGCTTTTAATGCTGCTAAGCCTGAAGTAACATTAATTGAATCAACATTTTTTTTTAAATTCCTGCACCTTTACAAGCCTTGCATGATCGGGCACAATTCGTGAGCATCCAAACTTTGTTAGTTTCGCATTCCTTGATTGATGACCAGAATTCACAAAGTCGATGCCGATCCACACAAACCGAAGTCCCTTTTTAAAAATAAAATATTATATCAAATTTTAATAAATAGTTCAAACAATTGAAAATCCCAGAAATTTAAATTATAATCTTAAATTGAAAAAACAACAACCATTGCATTTATCGCACGAAACCGGACAATGGTCTCTCATCCACTCGGTGTTATTGTTACATTCGCCAATTGAGGCCCAAAACTTGCAAAGATCTGAAAATTGAAAATCACCTTTGATTTCACTGCATATGAAGAAAATACAAATCCTTGGTTTCCATACAAACCGTGTAAGTCGGAACATTCCCCTGGAATGGGTACTTTTGTTTTTCTGATCGGTTGCTCATCTTCTAATTCCGCTTCCAAAGCAGAATTGGACTTTTTATTACTCCCATCAAAGCCGGGACTATGCGAAATGAATGCCGGATGGCCATTGTCCGTCCCCGGACTATGCGGTGTTGTCGTTGAAATTGAAAGAAAATCGTCGGAATCGGAAGGCGTAGTTTTTAAAAACATCTTTGCCTTTATTACTGCAGGCATTGCTGTTGCTGTCACTTCTTTTGTTGTAGATTTTGTTGTTAAGATACTGAAAATAAGTGTAACATTTTTAAATGAATATTAATCTTTTTAACTTTTCCTCAGTAGTTTTTGGTGGTGGAGTTGGCATAGAAGTTGTCTGCTTTTGTTCGTCATCAAATTCTGAAGTTTTAGCAAAAGAATTTTTCGTAAAATCCAATTCGAAGAGTTTATCATCGGGTTTGAATGATGAATGGAAAGTTTCATCTTCTATGTCATTCTGGATATTGGCAGCCAATGCAGGATTTACTACATAAATTTAAAAAAAAATAAAATTTTTTTTTCATGTTTTGTTTATTTTAATTTAATAACAAATCCTTATTTATTTATTTCCATTCGTAATTGTATTTTTAGTTGAAAAATTATCTGTTATTCCATCGTCGTAATGATAATGACTGATTTCCTTAATAATAAATAATATTATTCCTCGAGTCCATTCATCGCCTGCTTTGCTTTTTATTAACTAAATAAAAACCACTCATAAAATCCCAATTAAACTTGCTCAATCCCTGAAAAACTAGTTCCTCTCGGTTCAACTTTCACTTTTCTATCATTCGCCGACACCAATAATGCGCGAAATGCAACGCGACATCGGCGCAGATGCGCGATTATTCGCCCCATTAAATCTTTTCAAGGTCAATTGGAGCCGCCACCCGTAAAGCTAGCTTTTGCTTTGCTTATTCCTTTCCATTTTCCTTTTCTTATTCTTCCCGTTGATTACCGAGGGCACGGTTGAAGGAAAAAGGCGTGTAGAATTTGCGCAGCGTTGATTGACCTCGTGGATGAGATATTTTCGCCTTTTGCCTAATAATTTAAAATAAAATTATAGAATTTTGGAAAGTTGGATTACAAGTAATAATTAATATGCACGCGCTCGAAATAAGTTCAGATGTCAATTCTCAATTATCTATTCCTAACTTATAAACTAAATTTTAGTATTTAGCTTGGTTTGTTTTACTGTTAAGTAATAGGCAAATATGGTTTGTTTTTTCAAATATCAATTGAATTTATTGATATATTTATATTTAAAATAAAAATAATAATAAAGCAAAAAATAACTTACAGTGAATTTGAATTCCCAGAATGAGGAAAAATGCCAATAGGATAATCGCAATTCTCCTTGTTAAAATAGTTGTCAATTTTTGCCTCTGGCGATATAAATTACTGTATTCCCAGCTAAACATTGTTCTGTAGGGTTTTCGAATACGAAGAATTTGCCCTTGGCTCTGCCACAGTTTTAGTGTTTTCCTCCTCTTATTCTACAAAAATTTTAAAATTTACTATTATTTTTTACTCAAAATAATAATCAGCTTTTAATATTATATATAATTCATTATTCTAAATTTTTTATCAATTATTTTATTTTCTAAATTATTGTTTGCTATCTAATTTTTGCCTTATTTCCAAATAACAATTTCAGAATTATTTAGGAATTTAATGGAATCTGCTATTATATTAATTTTGTCATCTATATTAAAATAGTTACCTCCAATTGCAAATTTTTATAGAAAAACGAATAACACGAAATTAATTAAGATGAAAAATTGTAAATGATGTTAAAATATTATGGAATTTTCGGTCTCATCAGCTAGTTAATTTTCAGATTGACTTCACTTTATATTGCAAGATTTTTGTTCTAGAATTATGCTTGACCTATTTTCGTTCCTTTTTCCCAGCCTGATTCTTTATAGTCGGAGTTGAATGTTGTTTTGTGTTTGGCCAATTGGACAATAGCACAATGCACTGTGATTGAAGGCTCGTTTTGTTTTTTAATCAATCAAAAAAGCTTCAATTGACCATAAAAATTAATTAACAATTAGAAATTAAAGGCCACATTTTTGGAAACTTTATTGGACTTTTAGGAAGAAAAATGGTCGCTTTTCATATGTCACAGTTTGGTTGGCAGAATTTATTTGCAACGGGTTTTGGTGGGAGGAACAAATTGAGTGGAGAATGATTGCGCGAGTTAATATTTTCTTTTAAAGGGAAAAAGAATTTGGAGATATTATATTAGGGAAAAGAAGCAAAAGAGGTTTATTATGAAATAAATTTGAAAGAAATAAATGAGGGCATTTTAATGTCCATCAATTAAGTTGGTATAAATTCTCCATGTGTGGGTTCGTTTTTTGGATATCTTAAATGCGAAATTCATTGTGTGAAATTGGGGAGACTGGATCAAAGTCCCATAAAAAGGTGAAAGTGCTGTGAGAGTAGATGAAAAAGCAATAGCGAAAAGGAATTCTGTCACATCTTCTTTTGCGGTATGAAGATGGAGATTAGATCGGTAGGTTGATTGGCCGCAATTCCCTTCCACTTTTTTGATCCCCGATGGGCCAATTCCTTTCGCTTTGTCTCTTAATATTCTTTGTACCTGTTTTGAAGTCAACCACCCGTAAGACTTTGGTGAAGAAAGGAATATGAATAATGAAAAAAGCCCGTGGTTTTTACTTTTTAGAATAGCAATTATTATTCGAAGGATCATTCATTATAAATGAAATGAACGAATACAATTACAGAATTATTTGCGGTCGAATTCCTTAAGAAATTGCGGGATGATGGAGGAATATAGGAGATTATGTAAATTAGTTATTTTGGATCAAAAGTAAATTTTGAAAAAATGATTTCGAGTTTGGTAGTGAAATAAATTAATTTTAAAACCGAAAATAGCCAATATAAGCAATAATGGTATGCATAGCGTAATTAAAAATTATTTGTTGCCGATTGAATCATTAATTACAAACATTTATATGATGACAAGATGACGAAAAAATGATGGACTGCCACCACTACTGCTTTCATTTTCAACGGACCCTAGCAGGCATGTCATATTCGCCGATGACCACCGAAATGGGGTGGAAGTTGCTTTCGCCTTTTCAAGGGCAGCAAAATGTGACGCAGAATATGACAATAATGAGAATGAGAAAATTCGTTTGAGGAAGGATTAAACGATATTGGGGAAGACTTAATTTTGAGAAAGATGCGCTTTGCAAAGGATCAGGGATGGATTGGGACGGGACATGCTTTCGGCAAAAACTCATTGTTGGATTGAAGCGAAGGCAAAGCCAAAAATGGGAAATGAAAAATGATGAATTAGAATTGGGTGAAGGGGAAGACGGAGAAGATCATCCTTTCGCCTTTGGGCGGGTTCAAGGAGAAGAAAGGGAATGCAGCTGCAGCTGGAATATGCGAAAGAAAAGAGATGAGATGGAAATGGAATGAAAGCTGCTGAAGATTAGCGAAAACTTTCTTGAAATGCGAAATATATATAAATATAATGCCGAGATATTCGAGTTGATTTGTTGACAATAAAAATGCTAGTAGTATCGAAATCGAATGGACGATTGAATATTAAAGGAATCAGAAGTCTGTGACTTCTGTTATATCTAGAGGTTGGCGCGGATTCTGGGTCCGTATATCCGGACCCGGAGTCCGAAATCCATACTTTTTTGATTTTCTAGATTTTTGTACGGATTATCCAGTCCGGGATTTTACCCAACTGAAAATAAAGGCCCGCGTACCCAGATTTTCCAATTCGCCGGGCTCTAGATATATTTTACAGCTTACACTCGATTGAATATTAATTAAATTATGTACAAAATTTACTTATTTTAAATTTTTTATCAGAAATATAGTAAAAAAATTTTCATCAAAGTGACAAATTTAACAAACAAAAGTTGTCAGTCATCATAAACGATTGTGAAATGAAATGTTGATCTTAATGAATATGATAAAATAAGCAGCTGAAATTCGAGTGGGAAAATAATGGGATTGAATGAAGATATAAATTGATGAATTTGAGCTTTTTTCATAGGCGAATTGTTCATTACATCAGATTCATTTCATCAAAATAACCTGAAAAATGTTTTATTTTTAATAGAGTAATTTAAATATTACTCCATTCCAATTCCTTATTGTCGATTCCCAGAAGATGCCAATCTTGCCAGTGGCGAATCATACTCATTATTCTTGCGTTTTTCCCTCAAGCTCATTGTCGGAGCAACCGGTGGCAATTTTGGTTGGGGCGATTGAGCAGTTTCAATATTTTGTTCTTGTTGCTGTAGTTTGGGCGATTCCGGTTGCTGTTGTGCTTTATGCCGTCCCCCATTTCCGGAACCACCATTGCGGTTTGCCCGATGATATCCGCTAACTAAAAAATCTTTCTTTTCTTGTTGAAAAATCAATTTTTAATAACCTCCACCAGATCCTGTCATTGATGAAGTTTGTGGTGGTGATGTATTCGCCATCATTGTAGTTCCACCCAAATTGAAAGCATGGGCGCCAAGCATTTGTTGGGGCGGAATATGCGGCTGCTGAGATGTGGGAACCTGCTGGGCTCCATTGTGGCTGCTTGATTGAATATTTGCTTGATTTGGCTGGATAATTGGCTGATTTGACAAGTGAAACGCAACTGGTGGCATTTGAGGCATAAATGGAGGCGGAGTTGTATAGTATTGGCCATGATTGGGTGGCATTGACATTGATTGATGAGGAGGTTGAGTTAGTTGTGGATACGGATGTGGTTGAATCACTGAAATTAAAAGTAGAATATGAATAATCGTCCTTTAAATACTTGCTGCTGGTGGAGTGCTTAAATTAGGTGGCGGTCCCAATCCCATTTGGCTTGTTTGATGACCAAGTGCCGCTGTCATTAATGCGGCCATTTGACGCTGAACCATTTCTTCATTTATAACTGATGAGCCCATTTGTGTGGATGTAGTTGGCATATTATTTTCACCGATAGTAGCATTCATTAATTTTGGACTCTGAATACTTTGTTGTTCCTCGCCAAATGATTCAGATTTGATAAATTGATTGAGTGCCGATTGATTTGATTTTTTACCAGCACCGTGTGCATTGTAACTGCTAAAATTGTGAATTTGGTTTAGTATTCGAATAAATATCATTTTTTTTTGAATTTTATATAATGAACCTGGTACTTCCTTTTCCACTTTTCTCGTTGCCCTTCGTTTTGCGTCTTGGGTCTTTCCTTGGATCGGCAACAAGATTTTTGCTAGCTTCCGATTCATTTTTCACTTTAACAAGCAATTCGTTGGTAATTGAGTCATTAATTCCTTCTTTTCCGCTTTCATGCTTTTGAGGTTGATTGTTACTGGCCATTTGTTGTTGCAATGTTTTTGACACTAAATCAAATTGCTTTTCTGCTAATCGCCGCAATCGAGGATCGGAGTTTGATGATGATATTTGCTAAACAAATTTATAATTATAAAAATGTGATGTAATAATTTGAGAACCTGAATAAATTTCATATCAAAATGGTGGTTTGGGTCTGGAGGTGGAATATCGACGAGATGCAATTTCCATTCACAAGTCACGGTTGGGATCAAAGCAGCGGGTTTATCTGACTGGGTCTGCTCAATTCCACTAACCGCGGGGGATGCGGGTGATTCTGAAAAATGTTTATTATTATTCTAATTTTATAATAACCTAAACCTAAACATATTGAAAAGTGTTAACTAGGGCTGGGAAATGGGACAGGATTTATATGCACGAAAAATAATAGCAAAATATGCAAGTTTTTATTACATTTTTGAAGTACAACTTTTTGGCAAAAAAAAGGAAAATAAAGTTACTTTTACTCTAAAAAAACTCCATGTATCATCATGTCATATAAAAAATGTGGTACTTAAGGAGTTTGTATCCTATTTTTGGGTTGACTGGGGAAAAGTGAAGGGTTGCCCTCATCAGGGATTAGGGTTAATTATTCATTATTCTGGGACAGGATATCACCTCCCCTAATGACCCTAACCTTAATCCTGCTGATAACGCCCAAAGAAGGACCCTTTTTCCCTTCTATACAAAAAATTGGATAGATACAAACTTTCATAAGTACCAAAACCAAAATTGTATTTATGTATGCAGCTCCTATGAACCCATCCATATAAGGTAAAGACGAAAAATTTATTTGTATATAAATCCGGGACCCAGTGATAACCAATCAAAAAATTATAAATTTTCTATCGCATAATTGTATTTTAAAGTTTCATTAACAAACCATCATCAGCTGCGCTCGCCAAGCGCCCGTCCAGTTCCCGCGCTTCGGCTACGCACACTCCGGAGTCCACTCTTACATTCCTCCGCAGTTCCAACACATTCCAGCGAGACAAAAATGGCCATAACTTTTTTATTTTTGAGTTTTAGACGAAAACAATCACAGATTCGGATTCTGCTCATAGAGACGCGTCGATTGAGGTATAATTTGTTTGAAAAGAAATTTTTAAAATTTTTGACCCATAGGGGGGACCAAGCACTATTATGAGAAAATAGTTTTCATGGCCATAACTTGGCCAAAAGTGCAAGCGCTCTGAAATTTCTTGTATTTTCAGACACAGCTCGTCAAGACGCGTCGATTGGTATATCATTTGATTGATTTTGAGTTTGGGAGCTCAGAACCAATTTTACCAAAATTTGTTAATGAAAATAAATTTATTTTTTTTTCCGAAAAATTAATTGTTATTATCAATAGATAATTCATATATTTATAACAATTCTGTTTATAATGGAATGTGAGAGGAACCTGTTGAGGGTTAACACCACCAGCAGAATGATTGAAGAACCCGAATCCCTGTTGAGCATGTTGTTGACCAATTGTTGATGTTGGTGTTCCTGTTAACATAGGTGGCAGAACAAGACCTGGCGGTGGAATAGGCGGTGCTGAGGTTCCAAATCCCTGTTGTTGAAATTCAGGATTGAATGAAGATGATTGCGGCGGCTGCTGACCCCCTTCTGTCGGTATGTATTGTTGTTGTAATTGGCCAAAAGATGTTTGATGTTGCTGTTCAGCAGCCGGTGGTGGCGGAGGAGGGAAATTGACAAAGCCACCAGCATTCTGTTGATGTTGTGGATTGAAAGGCGGATTCGGTGATTGATTTTGTTGGGACGGATGTTGGAAACGATGATGTTGTTGTTGAGGAAATGTTTGACCTTGCTGTTGTTGGTGATGAAAACGGGGTCGATAAAAACCTCCCGGCTGCTGATGGCCACCGCGAAAATTGTTGTGAAATTGATGTGGTGTCCCTGGCTGTTGTTGTTGCTGTTCCGTATTAATACCAAGTCGTTCATCCTCCATCATCTTCTCAACTATTTGTCGACTCACATCATCCAATGGTTCATGCGAAAACATGCAAGGTTCTTTTGTACATTCGCCTTTGTGAAATGCTTTACACGGCCATTCACCATGCATAAGTTGGCAAAATAAAGCCTTTTTGCAAAATCCAGTCTGATAGTACTTGCACAATTGAGGTGGTCGGTGAGAATCGGCAGTGGCTTAAAGAAATGCAAATATAACTAATAATTCAAAAAAGATTGATGCCCATTGCCCAATTAAAATGTAAAAAACCAACCGTGACTGAATGTGCATTTCTCGGCATCTCTGAAAATGCAAATCATAACATAATAAAACCTGTTAAAGGAGGACTACACTTACCGGCAGAACCCCTCGCGAAAAAATTTGCAAATGAGTCGAGGGAAGAAGGGCCTACCGCCACGGTACCCCCAACCCATTGTGCCGCCTCCTCGACCTCCTCTTTGATTGAAATTTTGAAAACCGGCTCGTCCTTGTGACCAAGCTATTCCGCCGATTTCGCCTTGTTGTTGAAATTGCCGAGCTTCTTGCTCAAAAGGAAAACCAGGCATGAATCCGCTTCCACTATCAAATCCTTCCTCACCACCAAAAGGACCAGATGGTGTTGATTCTCTTTGTTCTTCGGGTTGGAAAAAGGGTCGATTACGTTTTGCTGCTGTTCCTCCATACAATTCTTGCTCATTATGTTTCTGGTCGTTCCCAAATCGAATTGGAGGACTTTGTGAATGTGGACGTCTGATAAATAAAAATGAATGTTAAAAAAAACAAATTGAATTTATGCCTACCTCCTATCTGATGCAAACTGTCGAGGAGGACTAGTATTGAATGATGGCGGCGAATGATTGCCAAAAGGTGGTTGAGGAGGTGCTATTGGCTGCCCTGTAGGAAGAGTCGAAGCTGAACGACGAAAATCAACATCATCCGATACAATGGCTGCTGTTGGGCCGGGCTCCTGTTCTTTATGCTCCACTGATGAGTTAACATCTGCCCCTCTAAATACCAAAAATAGTGATATATTATAAATTATAATATTTTTTATAAATCTCGTTCTCCCCCACCTAAAATCCATGTCATCGTCAAGTGGTGCAGCTGCCGCCGCAGTCATTTCAGCTTCATGTTTGCCACGTTCTTCATCTTTCAATAAGGCACAGTCTTGAGTTGCTTCATTTTTGATTCCATGTGAGGTAGATGCAGATTCAACCATTGGTGAAGTTCGAATTGGTGAAATGTCGCCTCTGTTTGGCGAACTATGTGCGGCACGAATTTTACGATTTGCGCCCCGAAGCCATGAATCGATCATTTCTTCTTCTTGTTGGGCATTTGTTTTCTGCAAAACCAAATAACCGAGATCATCCAATTATCAGAGTAAAAGTTAATTCAAAAAAGGAACAACATGGCTTCTGCCGATGATTTAAATATGGTCTATTTTTCACTTTTCCAAATATTATTTTTCTATTTTTTTTTTCCAATTCATTATGTATTTCCAGTCCCATCTTTATAAATCGAATAATTTTTTTCCATTTTCCAACTTTCTTAATTCCATTTTCCCTCGAAAATCCCTTTATACTCCCAAATCCCCTGAGTATGAATAATCTCTGTACCATTGCAATTCGTCCATCAAAATCTCGATATCGACCCCCTCCATCATTACCACCCCCACGATTTGGTGTAAATTTGTTGCTGCGCCCAAAAGGCTGATTATGTCCAGAGAAGGCTGAAAATGCAGATATTTTCGTTATTTGTTTTGATATTTTAAAAAGTACTCACATTTTCGCCATGAACCGCTATCTCTTCCGCTGCTTTTGCTGTGATATTCACTTCGTCTGTCATGTTGTTTTTGGGATTGCTGAGTTGTTGCTGTTTCTGCTGGTTGTGGCTTGTTATTTTCAGCCTGATGATTTTTGCTTTCCACCTCATCATCATCCGTGATTTCTCCTTCTTCGGGCAATTCACCATCTTCAATTTCTTTTGCATTATCTTTGACTTCAGCAGAATTGGTTCTTTTCACCGGATTTTCAATACTAATTGCTGATTTGGTCTCAATTGTTGACATTTCGCCGGTAGTTGAGAATTGAGTTGAGATTGAAGAATAGATCAAAATTTTCGTGTATAAAATAAATTGTGATTCAAATTATTAATAGCTAAATTTCCGAAAAACTTTTCTGAATTATCAATGCTTAATTATTATTATTTATATTCCATTTCTACTCCATTCCAATTCATTTTTTAATAATCTATCATTTCGCTTTTTATTTTATTTTATTGATGAAGCGATTTAATGATTAGATAGATGATGTTATGATTATGATTATGATGAGTATAGACGTATGGAAATGGAAAATGATAGATATATAACGATAATATTCGATTGATAGTTCTGTCGATTTTTTGGAAAACTTAAACTATAACTAATATAAAAATTTATCTATCGTATATAATTATAATAATCTATTAATTTTATGCAAAATTGTTTTGAAAAATTAAATTTTTTGTTATTTCTTTAATTAAAATTGTGAGTTAAGCTAGTTTAAAGGGTTTCTTTTTTATTGGATTTGCGCATCATATTATTATTATAAATGAATATTGGAGCTTAATCTTTAATGAGCTGTTAAGGAAAAGGCATCGATATTCGAGAAAAGAAAAATTTGTTGGGTGGGATTTTGGTTTAAAGATTTGATTTCAATTATAATGCTATTTTTGCGAAAAATGGACACAATTTTTTAAATCGCACGCAAATAGAATAGCAGCATGCCATAACCTCCCTCATTATATGGGTTTGTTTAAATATGAATTAGTTTCTGATCTGTGAAAATGAGTGAGCCTGTTAATTCGAGTCAAAAACCTTTGATTTTGTAAATTTTGTTTTAAATTTTTGAGATGGTCCCTCAAAATTTTTAAGACGGTCCCTCATCTTCTATTTCTATTTTCATAGCGCATTTACGCCCCTGTATTACTATTTTTTCATATGTTGTTGCTGTTATTCACCATCGAATTCATGGTAAACTTTTAAAAAACTGCCTAATTTAAAATATTTACGGAAAAATGACAGATTTCGCAGCCAAAAAATCACATGTTATTATCAAAATTACATATACCCCGGATGAAATGTATAATAAATAATATGTATGCCATCAAGATGTGTCCATAATCCCGATTTGTATGTAAGATTTCGGTTCAATATTTCCACACACAACCCCATTTTTGTTTAATATACGACAACGCCAACCGTCAATTTTTGTGTTGGTCGGTCGATTTTGGTTGGTTATTTGGTGAGTGAAGAATGAGATGGTTGGATGAGGAGCGGAGAAGACTGCTCCCCTTATTCCCCCCCCCCCCCCCCCCCCCAACAATTCCGCTGTTGACTAGTGAGCTGCTGGCTATGCATTCTCAACCAAACACAGTCGTGGCGAAAAATTCTCTATTTCTCTTTCACTCTCCACCAGAAGTATTTTCTATAATAACCCAATTGCAGGAAAATAGGGAATGGCCGACGGCTCGGCCCTATAAAGGGAATAAACAGGGCAAGCTAGTGAGCGAGCGTCAATGTGCTTTGGGGTATAACGTATAAGTGAATGCTAGAAGGGACGAGCGATGACAACGGTCTTTTGCCCAAAGAAAATCTTTGCTCCCTTCAAATCCCGAACCTATTAAGTTAAACTTATTAGTAGAAAGAATTTAGAGATAAAGAGAATATGGTGGAATGAAAATGAAGAAGATGGTTTATTTTTGTTCTAATTTCTAAAATATTTGCTAAATTGGCATGTATGAGAATAAAATGGAATTTTAACAATTTATTTCACATCTTGTTCAATTTTTCTAAAGTTTTGTTTTCGGTTTTCAATAATTTTTTGACTCAGGTCAATATATTCATAATTATAAAAAATAGAAATAAAGATATCCTTCTTATCACTTAAAGCTAATCTTTTGTAAGCTCAAATATATTTAATATTGTGCACGGTAGTTTAATTTAACAAATTTTTCATTTAACTGTTTAACTTTATTCCATTGACCCGAAAAATATGTTTGCAAATATATGTTGCATGAATGAAAACAAAATTAATAAATAAAAATAATAGTATATATTAGGATATAAAATCGTTTAAAAAGTTGATAAAGTGCAAACACAGATTACAGTCCAAGCCAACAGCATTAAATTTAGTTTTTAGCAAAAATTTTTGCTGAGTTAAATAAATAATAAGCAGTCGACAGCTGTTGATTTGGATAAATGAATCATCTGTAAAAGTGGAAAAATAATTGAATAATTTAAATTTCGACCGTTTGCTCTAATTGTTGAATAATATCCGAAAATGAATGGTACAAAAATTCACAATCACTTCCTTGTTCCTCTATTCCTCCTTTTGGTGTTTTTTATGCTTTTTCTTCTTATCTTCAACTTCATTACTTTCTTTCTTTCCACGATGGTCATGCCGATTATACTTTCGTTTACCATGTTTCTTCCCATTATCATCTTCTTCATTGGCATATTCTTCCTCATCTTTCAGCGTATCTTTTTTCGTTTTATTCCCTTTTTCCTCTTCTAATGATGATGAAGCCGATGAGTTCATTTCTTTTCTTTTGGTTCCGTGCTTTTTCTTTTTCCCTTCTCTTTTTTTATTTTTCTTCACTTTCGCATCCTTCTGTTCATTCTCCTCACTTGAACTGCTACTCGTCGAACTACTTTCATCCTCTTCCGTTGCTTTATCTTCCTTTCCTCCCTTCTTCACTCCATTTTTGCGCTTTTCATTTTCTTTTGCAAGATTATCCTTATCATTTTCACTGGAAGGGCTGCTAGAAGATGAGGAAGAGCTAGATTCGGATGAAGAAGAGGAAGAAGATGCGCCACTTTCTTCCATATCCCCAGCATTCTTATTTCTTTCATTTATCTCTTTCTTCTTCTCATCCTTAATTACATCCTCCTTCTCGGCTTCAGTTTTGACCTTATCCAATTTATCTTCCTTCTCCAGTTCTTTCTTCACTTCATTTTCCAAATTTTCCTCACTGCTTGATGAAGAAGACAAATTATTTACATTTTTTGGAGGATCGGGTACTGTAATAAGTATTAAAAAATAAAATCATTTCTTATATAAGTACCAGGATCAGGTTTCCAAGTAGTTGTATTCATTCCAACTGAATCTGGCCAGATCGGTGCTGTACCATTTACTGCTGTTTTGCTCTCATCAACAACATCCCCATCCTCTTCCTCTGAACTCACACTACTTCCATTGCTAACATTTTTGTCCAGAATATTCTTATCCGATGGTTCCTGTTGCTTCTTTGGAAGGTCTTCCATAGGTAAATTTGGCTTCACATTTATTTCCTCACCATTATTCACAAATTCGCCTTGATTGGAGACAGAAGTCGTAGAAGTAGGCTCATTTGAAGATTCTTGTGTTTCTGGCTGTCTTTGTTCATTGACTTGAGCCTATTAAATATTTAAATAATTTTCAATATTACAAAACTAATTTATAAATAAGCTCGAAATAATATAAGTATTACCTTGGAAATCTGACTAATTTGGTCTGTTTGTTGATTTTTCATTTTTATTGGATTTGAATTGGCACCTTCAATTGAGACTTCATTAACACTTCCATTCCCTTTTTGAGCAAGACAATATTGTACTAGCCGAATTCGGACTTTTTGAATGAAATATTCTCGAACATCGGAATTTGCAGCAGAGTTCACCAAAGAGCGGATTTGTTGGCATTCTTCTTTTCTACTGATTTGCATGTTAGAAATAATTTCCTGGAAAAAAAAACAAATTCAAGATCTCTTTAGAATATTGAACATTTCAAACTGACTTTCAACTTCTGATAAACATTTTGGATTCCCTCAATATATGAAGCCAAATTTTTCGCCATCCGCTTGGCAACTTTTTGTTTACCCTCATTAAGTCTTGTTTTCCACTCCATAAAAGCCTTTTTCACATCCTCTGACTGTTTTTCGGCCCATTTTTCTCTTCTATCCTCCAATTCCCCTTTTGTTAGTTTTGGATCTCGCAAAAGTTCACGAAAATTTTTAATCGAGTCAGGTGAACATGGCTTCAGAAAAGGAAAAATACGTAAATATCCTTTGAGATCATCACTATTCTCCGCAAGTGAAGCATTTTCTGATAGATTTTTCACAGCTTCAGATGGAACATTAGCGTCGTAATATTTTGTATTTTCCGATTCTGATTCTTTCTTTTGATTTTGGTTTGCAAGTTCCTCATTTTTTCCCAATAATTTATCTCTTTCTTTCAAATTTTCCACATTTTCTGTTCCAGCATTTTTCCATTCTTGATCAGCAATCATTTTTTCATCATTATCCTTTTGGATGCCAATATTTTGTGCACCATTTTCGTTCGCTTCATTATTTTCTTCACCATCTTTTTTATCATTTTTTGTATAAACAGGCTCATCAGAATTTTTACTAGCTTCTGATTCCACTTCCGAATCAGTTTTCATCACATTATCCCCAATCATTTCGTCATTTTTCTCCTGGGAATTCGTATTTGTTTCAGACATCATTGTTGGAACTTCTCCGGAGATTCGGCCATTTACAAATTCAAACCAAATCAGTGAGAGAAGAATTATCAACTTGATCCTCATTTTTAAAAATTTTCAATAAAATTAATCAAATAAGCTTTATGAAGAGGGTTGTTTTTCTTTTTGGTTGATTAAATGTGAATGGTAAAAAGGCAAAAGCTTTTGGTTGGTTGGTTGAGGAATAGAATGAATGAATTGGATGTTTGCCACCGGAGGAGAATCAAATCAATCGAGAGGCATTAAGGGGGGACTAGTGGATTTTCTCGGCCAATGTGAGTGCTTGAAGCTGCGCATTCATTTTTGCCTTTCCAGCCCATTTCTAATGGAAGCCGCGCGCCTTGATGTGCCACATCTCCAATAATAATTGATTAATGGGTATGGGTAGAGAGGAGTGATACCCAATTGAACATTGGATTGCATGATATCATGCTTCAAAGAATGGACCTTTTACTAATTGGCATCAAGTTAGAGCACGTGAATGAATAACGATACAATTTGAACTCCGGTTTTTAAACCGAGAGTCCACGTTAATGGAAATGAAATTCTGGCATATCGCAATTTTTTACTATTTCAATTAAACCATAATTGTGTTTCGATCATTATTCATTAAAAATTCATAGTGTGAAAAAAAATATTTCCTTTCTACATTATATTGTGCATTTTATTAAATCTGACCAAAAGTGTCTAATTCTATAATACATTTTGGAATATGACACTCTCAGCTTGTTCTAAAGATGGTGGATCGGCTAGTTTAAATCCGATGTCATTTGGAGATGCTGCAAATTCGAATCCTTTTTTTGAAAGGTTGCCAAGGCTATCCCATCATGATTTTCTTAACCTATCCGTTATATTTTTCACAGACTCCGTTATCAGCGAACAATTGGGAGGTATTACATTTACTTATTTTAATTTAATTTTGATAAATCTACTTAATATCGAATTGATATTTTACAAAACTTTTTTGACGGAAATTTATCTGGTTATAGATTCACGGATGCTTCCATTTTTGTCAAGGATCGAATGTTTAATGCACATCGAATGGTTTTAGCTGCTCGTTCTCCCTATTTTGATACCATACTTCGTCATAATAAAATTGTCAAAGAAAAGGTATTTAAAGAATTGGCACTTTTTGCCTTTCATGAAAAATCTCTTTTAAAACAAAAGATTGTCGTCAATTGCCAAGATGTGTTGGTATTTGAAAGAATTCTGGATTATATGTATAGTGGTATGAAGTACACCTATTAAAAATTTTTAATTGATGATATACAACACAGGAACTGTGCAAATTGATCGCAATGTCGTTTTTGAGATGCTAAAATTGGCAAATAATTTGCTGGTTTGAATTATTTATGTTTCATTATAGATTTTTAAATCAAGTTTAGGGGAAAACATTATATATTTTAATAGATAATTTAATGAGATTTGAGAAAAAAAAGCATTTATATGAATTCGGAACTTGAAATCTACATTTTACTGAATGAAATTTAATTATATTCACAATCATTTTGACTATTATGTGTCAGCAAAATGATTTTATCGCGAATATCATTCATATATCCCTTCAAGATGCTTCAATTGAAGAATTTTTGTGCCCACTATTTGATGCGATACATTGATGTCTCAAATTGTCTCTCAATACGACAATTGGCAATTACATATAATTTACCTAAGCTTCATCGCCAGGCTAATGAGTTTTTCGACAGCAATATTAATGGATGCCTTTTGGAGAATACCGAATTGTTGAATTATGGACCAGCAGAACTTTTAGCTCTATTGGATGATCCAAAACATAATGTTCGGGCTGATGTATATTTTGAGTTTGTTTTACTTGAGGAATCACTAACTAAAACAATAAATATTTAAATAAACTATACTTATTTTAATATAAACGAAATGATTAATAATTCATCATATATATGGATATCAAAGAATTATTATTTCAATTTTGTAGTCTAATTATTCGCTGGGTTGGCCATAATCTGGAAGAGCGTGAGCCACTTTTTCCCGAATTGCTTGCACGCTGTAATCTTCAACAAATTGTTTTGGGAAAATTGGAACGTCTGCTGGATTTCAATCCATTTTTTGCTCAATCCGAATTTTCACTTCATGCATTATTACAAACAATGTTTGTTATTCAATTTTATTTATTTTTATTATTTATAATCATAAATCATTTTTCGATTACAAAATTTTCCTCTTTTGATTTAAGGCATGATCAAGGTATTCAAATGCAAAAATATGAGTTGCGGTAAAGAGCTTAAAATTTCAAAAACTGATAAATATATTGTAGATACCGTAGTCTGGTGCAAAGGTTTGGCAGCGGTGGTAGAATGGTCAAAAGGGAACTATCTGCACCTCAAGAAAGGTGTTTTTTATTTTGATAATTTTAATTCCTCTCAAATATATCCAATAAATTTGTTAGAAGACGAAGTTGCTCAGTCACTGCCCTTTTTCATGGCGGTAATCAAATGAATGGGCCAACAATGACAAATTTAGCGGCAATTAAGCCATCGATAATTAGAGAAGAGGATGTCGAGGAAGGAGAGGATGATCCAGAATTCATGGCTGAGATTGTCCAATTTTCAATTTCACAAGGTCAATTGAATTTGAAATTATTTATAACATATGGTACACTAAAGGAAATCAAAGTGCTTCACAGAACAATCAAAGGCCTTGTGAATCAGAGACAGGAATTGCCAGGATGACAAACATAGCTGACACGGGTGCCGGCCAATTGAAGCTAAAGATACATTTGCCAGTCAATTCTTCAACCAGATCAAACCAATTACAAAATTCCCAAAGCCCACAAAAAATTGAACTCGATCGACGCCGACTTATAGGTTTGTTACTTAAATCATAATTTCCGATTCTTCTCATCAGTCAATAAAGCTATTACTGTTACCAATTCAAACTATTTCAAAAAAAAAATAGAATTGAATCATTTCTAGGAATGAAACTTTATCGAAAATCGGTCGCTTCCGCTGCTGGACTTCCACATCGACGTCGCGGGAGACCTCCTAAAGAACGTCCTTCCCGTCAACCTTGCACTTTCTCTGGCATTGATGATGAGCCAAACTCCATATTCTTTGAATTTGATGAAAATACAGCAGCCATTGTTTTTGATGAGGAAGATGAATTCGAAACTGAATCGGGCCATGTGGAATTCATCCCATCTAGAAGCGAAGATGGCGAAGGAATTGAAGAAGAAATTGAAAGGCAAAACAATGGTGGAGAAAGTCGTCTTCAATGTCCTCACTGCTCATTCAGCACAACAAAAGGCTATGCCCATTTAAAACGACACAATTCCTCAATTCATGCGCGAAATGTGCTTTATGTTTGCAATAGTGGGCGAAAATTTCTTCACGCAAAAATTTTTTGCAACTTGCAGTTTGCCAGTTTGAATGCCACTGGAATCGTCAATTTTATGATCACATGCGTCAACAGCATTTCTCAGGCCCTCCTCCATTCCATTGTGATTCATGCCAATATTCAGTTGATAAATTGACCGTTTTGCTTACGCATCGTTTGGTGCACACTCAAGAGAAGTCATATTTTATTAATTTTTGAGAGTATGCTTTTCAATTTATATAATTATTATTTGACAAAAAAAGGAAATTTATAGAAAAATTAACAAAATTAAGGCCATTCAAATGCCCAGAATGTCAATTTCGATGTCGAAACAAATCCAACTTGCTCATACACCATAGGTTGAATTTATTTTATTTTGAATAAATCAGAAAATTTTGTAGATTACATACGGGTGAGAAACCTTTTCAATGCAACATTTGCGCAAAACGGTTTGTCCTACAGAGAACTTTGGAGCAACATGCGGCCGCTCATCAAGAAGAGGTATTTTACATTTACATTGCATTCATTTTGTTTGTACTAAATAAGTAATTTAATTTTTATTTAAATTGTTCAGCGGCCTTTTATTTGTGATCAATGTGAATTCTCCACAAAATATCAATCTCATTTGATTTCCCACCGCCGTATACAGTAAGTTCAATTGAATTGTTAGATCCTAAAATATATAATATGTATGCTGAATTGAATTCATTGGCAGTTTCCTATTTGTCAATTAGATTTATTGCTAGATTTATTTCAATTTATTTATTGTCATATAGAAAATTTTGAATTTAATGGGAATTGAGTAAATTAAATTAATTTTTATTACCCTAATTTAGTTCGGGCGACTTATTCCGTTGCCACATTCCGAACTGTGATTATTCATCGCCCAAAAAGAGTCAGCTGGCAGCGCATCTTAGGACACATTTGGCTGGTAAATTCGAATTTTCCAAAGGAAAAATGCTCTAATAATAACGGTTTAGTTCGGTCCCATAAATGTCGAATTTGCCATCGTTCATTCATTGAAAAATCGCATTTAGTGCGACACGAACGAATCCATTTGGAAGACAAACCTTTCAAATGCCAAAATTGTGATTATACTTCATCAAGAAGGGACAAATTGAAAGAACATATTTTGAAACATCACAATCAGTCGGCAAGTGCCACCAAATTGTTGAAAAGACGATATCGACGTGCTCGTCAACTCCAACAATTAATGGCACAAGGAAAAGTATGTTTTGTGCATTAAAATGGTTGAGAAATATTCAATTTATTAGTTGCCTCCGTCGACAGCAGCTTTAAATACAGAAAGACCAGAGGAAATGCAATCCTCGTCCACATACTTTCGACCAATTGTTCATGATGATCAACAACAACAAAACCCAGTGGAAATGTTCAAACAGCCACAACAAATTCAACAAAGACGCACTTCCCAAACTCTGATAATGAATCCAGAACAACAAAATCAAATGGACCAATTGCTGCAACAACCCCCCAATTTTACGCAACAATCACAAAGAATTCAACATCAAACAAATATGTACAATTTAGATGCCCTAAATGTAGCTGGTTATAGTGAAGGAGCAGGCGGAGGACAGCAGCAACAAATGATGGTGAATGTCAAATTAGAAAGTGAACATTTTTTAATATTCCAGATGAATCGCCCTCTTTCCGTTCAACCTTTGATGAGTAGCAGTGGTTTGGATGGGATCTCTGGCCTAAGCCCATCTTGCTTTTCATTGACTGCGGATTTTCCACATCACAGTGATTTTTTCGAAACATCCGCCGATGGTAAAGACGATTCTGGCCCATCCACTGGACCAATCGCCCAACGGCCCCATTATCATCGACGTCAAGACTTGACAATTACGCCGAATACGGAAATGAGCAGTACTTTAAGTACACCGGTTAATATTTTCTGAAATTAATGAAAAGATTTGTTTTTATAGGGACCACCATCAGCCGCAATGTTGGAAAATAATGGTGGTGCTCCATCAGCAACTAATAGTCATCATCAACAACAATCACAAAGACAACAACAAATTTTGCCATCTGCGGGCAACATTTATCAACAATTTGATCAGCAGAGAAATATGGGCCACCAACATGGAATGGGACCGGATGTAATTGGAACTGGATTGCTTTTTTCGAGCATCGGAATGTTTGAACAGCAACAGAAAATGGTTGAAACTGGAGGTAATCATTTGGTACAAAATTAGATTGAATTTTATTATTAAATTAAGGAATGCCTCCTGGAACGGATCAACAACAACAGCAACAATTGCAACAACAATTGAATTTAATGCAACGACCAATGAGTCTTCCAAATTATGGTGGACAACAGCAAATGCAAATTGGCCAACAAAATGAGCATTTCCTCCAACAACAACAAAGTTTAGACCTGGATCAGTGGAGTACAAATGTGGGAATGCATCATTCGCAAACCCAAAAAGGAGGACAGCAATGAAATTTTGGGAAAATGAGAAAGCGAATGGAAGATTTGATCAATTTTTAATAATATATTTCGAGTATTAAATATTTAGATTATCCGATCAAATTTAATAAAAAAAACAATTATAAATCTATGTTTTTACTTTTAAGTGCATGTTTTTTCCATTATTTATTTCAATTTGCATTTTATGTAAGCTTTTTGGAAGCACCATTTCAGCACATACATAATCCCGAAAAAAAAACAATTAAAATTGCCATTTTAATTTTAAATACCAAAATAATTTTTATTGTAAAAAGAATTTAAATGTAAATTTAAATTCCTATTCCCTAATTCCATACCAATTCATCTAATGTATCAATAGGGCTTTTCCTTTTGTCTCGGTTTACAGAAAGTTAGTATGATCAAAACAAATGGAATTGCATTATAAATTGAGATGCCGATTCCCTCCAGCGGTTGCATTATTAAAATTCCCGCAATTGCTCCAATTTGCCGAAGGGAATGAAGCAGCCGAAGGCAATACAACGAAGTATTGTAGGAAACCCGTTGTGTTGTCACATTTTAATTTCTCAATTTCTCAATTCCTCAATTTGATTCCCTAATAATCTTTTTTTTGCAAATATTACATTTTGTTGTGATTATTTTTTTCGGACAAAAGAAAAAGAACGACAAAAATATCAAGTCCTCTAGCAACAAAAAATGAAATGAACTGGAATTGCAGAGCAAAAATTAGCGGCCTTTTAGGCTCCCTTTCTATATTATTTCAATTTGTGATACTGATGGTTTTGCATTGATGGCTTTTAAAAACATTGAATATTCTTTTCTTTTGACTTCCAAATTGACTACAATAACTTCGGGCAAAATAATTGGTTATTCATTTCAAAGCAAAGAAATTTTCCCTTCATCATTTACTGTAGTGCAAGATAAGAGAATCAAAATCTCTCCTATTCTTTCCTAGTCCTATAGCTTTACATTTTACCATATTTCATTTATATTCTATCCTATTTATTTCGGTCCAAAATAACTCATTTATTTTTTATAAAGAATTTCCTTTTAAAAATCTAAAATATTATAAACTTTAAAAAATGGATGTGCATTTTTTTAACCCGTAATTTCAATTTTTTTAACCCGTAAAAAATAGGAACATTTTTTTAACCCGTAATTTCAATTCTTTTAACCCGTAAAAAGTTCGCTCCATTCCTAAGGCCTATTTTGATCATTTAAACCATATTAAATGGTTTTGCAACATTCCAGGGGTGCGCGGAAGTCAAAAAGAAGTGTGGGGATTAAGCTGGATATAGGGGGATTAAAGAGGATTAAGGGGGATTAAGCCACGAAATGAATGCGAAATGGCCCGAAGCCCACTGTAAGGTCAGGGAAGTGTAACAGAGGTCCGGAGAGTGCGCGAGATTAAGCCGGATATAGGGGGATTAAGGTGGATATAGGGGGATTAAGCCGGATATAGGGGGATTAAGGTGGATATAGGGGGATTAAGTCGGATTAAGCCCCGAAATAGATGTAGGGTTAGGCCCTAATCCCTATACAGAGCCACTGATGGCTTGATTGGTCATCCTGGCCCTAGCCCTAATCCTTAAATAGGCTTAATCCGGCTTAATCCCCCATTATCCACGTTAATCCCCCTATATCCTGCTATATCCCGCGTGCTCCGAACCCCTAAACCCCTAGCCCCTAGATCCCATGCCGCCCCTAACCATAACCCTAATCCCTAGCCCCTAGCTAAGCTAAATCCGGCTTAATCCCCCTATATCCACCTTAATCCCTCTATATCCGGCTTAATCTCGCGCACTCTCCGGGCCTCTGTTACACTTCCCGGACCTTACAGTGGGCTTCGGGCCATTTCGCATTCATTTCGTGGCTTAATCCCCCTTAATCCTCTTTAATCCCCCTATATCCAGCTTAATCCCCACACTTCTTTTTGACTTCCGCGCACCCCTGGAATGTTGTAAAACCATTTAATATGGTTTAAATGATCAAAATAGGCCTTAGGAATGGAGCGAACTTTTTACGGGTTAAAAGAATTGAAATTACGGGTTAAAAAAATGTTCCTATTTTTTACGGGTTAAAAAAATTGAAATTACGGATTAAAAAAAATATATGCCTTAAAAAATTGATCAAAATTATTAAAAAATTAGAAAATTAAGAAATTCATAAATTTCGGAATATACATATACCTGATTTTTATTTTTTATTTATAAATTTATCCATTTTATAATAGATCGATTATGTTGTATGTACGTTTAGTTCCTTTAAATGGTTAATATTGAAATGATTCTACGCAAAATGTCGCCCTCATTATCATTATTAATAATTTAGAAAATTCAAAATTTTATCACTTTCTGCAGCCAATACTTGTAAAAATAAAATATATAGTAGAAAGAAAAATAGATATCAATGTTTTTTTCAATTTTTTCTTTGATAGCAAGATTGGACTAGTATGTCAATTTCAGCGCAACTTGCGGCTGGCAAATAGATTTTAGCAAATGCACAATTGTTATGTACAAAATTCATTACATTGGTCGGTGATCGGAGGCCATAAATTTGGGCATAGTTATCCATCTAAATATCATATTATTGAAGAAACTTGCGCTTAAAAAGAAATTTTAATGTTGAAATTTTTGTTTATTCTAGGCTTAATAAGAAAAGAATATTATTGCTGACCATTTTACAATGTTCAGGTGAGAGTACAAGCGCGTGGCCTTGTGAATCCCTTGGGGGATTTCGATTCGGTTGCGTCATTGATTGTGGCTGTTGTTGTTGGGGGAACAAAAATTGTTTTTGATTAAATTGAGTGGCTTGCAATTGCTGTTGCTGGCCGGGCCATAAATTTGGCGCGGCATTTATCCTTCTAGGAGGTGTAGATTGGGAATTTGGTTGATGAAGTTGGGCTGCAAAATGATGCAAAGGCTTTTGGGTTATTGGTCTCATTGGATGGATTTCTGAAAAGAATAGATAAGTAGATGAAATACAAAAAGAAATATTGAATTAATTATTCCTTATGAAAGCACAAAATTGCTAACATAATAGCGAAAATTTTGATTAGCCCTAAAGAATCTTTTAGCCAAAATTTTGACCTTCTTTTTCCTCTTCTTCATCCTCCACTGCTCCTGATTCAATTCGAATTTCATGTGGAATTGCCTTAGGCGCAATTTGTCCACGCAGTTGCTTTAGTTGTTCAATACTGGGTGCCGGTGCGCCCTGAGCTCGAGGCAATGAATTTGTTGGAGGCCGCCTCAAGGTTGATTTTCCGGAAGATGTGGTTGTTGTTATGTAAAGATCATTGTAATTTTCCTCCTCTTCCAATTCTTTTCCTGTTTCTGGCTCTTCATCGGCTCCACTTTCACCATTCGATTCAAGTGATGATGTCAATTTCCTTGGTTGTTCATTTTCTACGGAAGGCAATGGCCGTCTGGAAATTTTGGCTCGATGGAGCTGAACCCAATATTTTTTTTTATAATTTGAGAAAGAAATTTACAATTTGCAAGAATTTGGAATCCGATTTTGGCATTGTTTTAGTTGTCCTGCTAAATTGAAGAGGAGATATTGGTGTTGTATTTTCAACTTTATTGGTTTGTTCATTTCCAATTCTTTCGCCTTCATAGTCCAAATACTTAAAAAGGAATTAATTTTAATTTAATTGAACAATTTGACTTAAAATCATTTTATTCACCTCAATTATTGGTTTTTCTGTTGCCGTTCTTTCTGTTGTTTTCCTCCTTTCCGAAAATAAATATCTGGATCGTGTGCCCTCCGATCTTCTTGGGCCTTCAGAATTCCGTTCTTCCCAACCTAAAATATGAAAAAAGATAATTTTCCTCTAAAATGCCACCTAAAATATTATTCCCATTCTTTTCCTCACGATCACGTTGGAATCCAGCAAAGAAACTTTTTCCCTCGTGTTCTTTGATAATTTTTCCATTGTGTTGATCATCAATCTCCTCGCCAACATTCACATCATCATCGTCCACCAAATAACACCGATACCGTTTTGCTTTTTGCCCTTTCAAAGAAATTCCATCACCCCCAGTTTGCCTTGTTGGACGCGATGCTTTTTCTTCGGCATTAGTCGCTGATTGACCCATTCGAAGCAGCCGAATTCTTGCCAAAACGGCGGAATTATCCCTCCAAAAAATGGTAAAATTGGTTTTTTATATTCCAAAAACCTTATTCGCTCTTTCGCAATGGCCAATGAAAATAATAAAAATAATAAGGAAATGATGATGGTCAATGGATTAAATAAATTTTTATCCATGCAAAGTAATTTTATGCATAAAATTCATAAAAAAAGGGATAGGATTTTTAATTTTTTAATCGATTAAATTAAAAACTCCAAATTTGTATCTTTTGCGCACATTTACTTGCGCGGAATTGGCTTACGGGAATCGGGAATTCCAATTAAAAAGTGAAGTTAATTGAATTATTGAGGAAATAAATGAGATAAAAAAAATGAAGGCAGAAAGGGAAAAGGGGATCGCGATAAAAAAGGGAAGGCTGGCATCCAAAATAAGGTAAGTGGAAACAAACAAAAAGCAATGGAAAAAGCGGCCTTCATACAACTGCTGGTCACCAATGGGTTATGAGGTCAGCAACAACATTCATAGAGGAAAGGAGAGGGCGAATGAAAATGAATGCGCGGGACCGACCGGTAAATTACCTTTCTCCTTCGATGGCGCCAATATCCGGCATTCTTTACATCGGCATATTAAAGGAAAGGGCGGAACTGGTCAACAAATAGAGTGAGGAAGAACGAAGCAATTTTGATACGAGATAATGAGGAAAAAACAGGAATTGACATTGGCCTTCCTTCCGTAAAATAAAAAAAATATTCCTTTAAATCAAAAAAGGAAAATTTATATAAATTTATTAATTACACTTTTTAAAAAATATACACTTTTTCCGTTATGAGCCATGCCATTAAAAAATTATGAAAAACGTGTCAATTTTGGGTGCTCTGATGAGCCTATTTTTAGCGCGTCATTGACGTGAGTAGTTACGTCTTACGTGAAAAACATTACGGTATATTTAAACTTTAAATTTTATTATAGTTATGGCGAAATGTTTTTAAAATATTGCATTCCGCTTCCGCTTTTCCGTTCCGTTTCCGTTCGCCCCCGCCCCCACCGCCTCGCAGCCCGCAGTCCCCACCGCTGTCGCTTCTCATTCTCAAATCTCAATCGCAATTTTCAATTGAAGAATGGTTTTTAATTTTTTTTAATCGATTGTTAAATGTTAGAAATTGTAATACAAAGCTGCAATTGCTTGCACAGAACAATCATGTCGTTACGTTATCGTTAATCTTCCGTCAAACTTAAAATAAAATTTAAATAAAATATAAAAATAAGGAAATATTTACATTAATCGATCATTCACTCCACTCTCCATTATCCATTCCAATTCCAATATCCATTCCCAAGTCTTTATATAATCGATTATTTACATTTATAAAAAAGTTTTTAGCTGTAGATAAGCTAGTATTATTCCTAATTTTAACAATGTCTTCAACAGCAAATAAATTACCTGATTCGAAATGTATTTCTTCAACGAGTAGATCATCTGAAGGACAATCTTCAAAAATGACAGGAAAAGGCTTTCACAAAACAAACAAAGAACCAAATGAATTTGCAGATGATGAACCATATCCATTCCCTATTAGGAAAAGACATCTTGGTGTTTATGTTGTACAGGATCGTCCACCATATTCAAAGGTTTGAAAAATGATATATCAACATAAAATATTAAAAAATGAAATAGATTGTGATCCAAAATCAACGAAACAAATGGAAAGAACAGCCAAAAGGAACAAGAAAACATGAAAATGGTAAAATGTTGTATAATTCCAGAACATCGAATCAAGGAAATTGGTAAGGAAAAGGAAACCGAACAAAATATTAAAGATCTTTAATATAGGAGACATTTCAACGAAAAAAGCCAAAACAGGAAGCAATATTCGCAAAATCAAATAAAAAGGAACGATATTACCTCAACTTCAACACAGAATGTTCAAAATCGGAGAAAAATTGCCAATAACATGGAACAAGTGCCAAAAACAAATAAAACTGAACAAAAGCCAAAAGAGGTTGAAGACCAGCGCAATATCCTTTTGGAAATAGGTAAAATATTTAATTTTTCAACACAATTTTATATATATCATTTAGTTGGAGTGATTACTAGCCATCCAGTTGTAATTCCAAAAAATAGAGAAGAAAATTATGTCCAATTTTTGGTTTATCATTATCAATCAAGAAAGTTCACAAAAATAATCTTCGTCAAAACTAAAAGGTATTTCTAATTTTCTTAAATATTTTAATCTGTAATAATTTTAGTTTGCCAACATGCACTCTTGGGAATTGGCTGCGATTAAAATTACCAGTATGGCAAATGAACAACTTGGAGCGAAATTGCCATAAACCTTTGATGCCTACGAAAGCTATTCCATGTCAGCGACGAATTATGACTCGAATTATGGATGGACATGTGAATGTAAATTATAAAATATTATTTTTATTATTAAAATAAATATTTCTAAAGTTCTATGTCCCTGCCACTATTTCTTATATTACTCGACAAAATGGGGCAAAAGACGGTGATCAAAAAATTGTTTACACTTCCCGACTTGGCAAACTTCATTTGGATCGCAAAGTGGTGGTTGAACCTTTTTCAATTCAAAATGACAATGATGATATCCCTCACCGTCTTCAATTATGGTATTTAATATTTTTTAATTACAATAATTAAAATAATCCATAAATTTCTTATTAAAAAAACAAAATTTTATATTTATTGTTTGGTTAATTAAATCTCATTTAAAATTTCTAGGTGTTACGTATCCAACAAAAATATTGACAATCTTAATGGAGAAGATGAAAATCAAAAATTTGAATTGAAATTCAACCTAAAACGAATCGATGAACGATATTATGTAAGCAAATTAAAAATCAATGAAATAATTTTATTAATTTTTATTTATCAGATCAATGACGAAAATAATCAAGAAGAGGAAGAAGATCATTCAATTGTTGAAGATTTGCAAAATGGATGCAACATAAGCGAAATTCAAATTTCCGATAGTTTTTCCGATTGGTTCAATGGTCTAATCAAAAAGCAATATGAAGAAAATAAATTATTGGAGGAAACAAATGAATTAATTTGGAATTTTCTCAATGAGTTTTTGAATCTTTTGAGAAGTGCACTCCATATGCCGCAAATGAATTTGGAATTATTTGGTTCTGTCAATTCGGGTTTTGCGAATAATGAATGCGATTTGGACATTTGTTTGGTGGATACTGGAATCAAAATTAATTCACGAGAAAGAATACTCATCAAAATCAGCGAATGTTTGCGTTCAAATAAGGATTTTCGCCAAATTACGTCAGTGTTGGATGCCCGAACACCAATAATAAAATTCGAAAATATTCCATTTGGATTTCAAGGAGAGTAAGTTTAAATTTAAATTAAAAAATATAATAAACCTAATTTTTATAGTATTTGTGTGGAAAATAAATTGGCAATTTTCAATACAAAATTATTGAAATTATATTCTCAATTTGATGAACGCGTTCCAATTTTGGGATCAGCAATTAAACAATGGGCAAAATTATTTGGATTGCACGGGGCATCGGTATTTTTTTTTATTTATTCTCCAAAATAATATATGAAAAATAATAATTTTAGATGGGTTCAATTTCTTCCTATGCTTACATTGTTATGTTAATTCATTTTCTTCAACAAATTCAGCCTCCAATATTGCCTTTTTTGCAAGAGGTTTTTTAGATTAATAAAAAAAAATAAAATAAATTATTTTAGCCACAAAATAATTCAAAAACAATTACCGACGAATCTGTCGAAGGATGGGAAGTTAAATTTGAAGAGAATATTGAAATGCTAAAAGAAAATCCAACATTTTGCAATGATCAAACATTGGCTCAATTATTAATTGGCTTTTTCAATTTTTATGGAAAAAAATTTTCTCCATACACGGATGTCGTTCAAATAAGGACCAGCAAAGAATACAATAAATCACACAAAAATATGCCATCTGTCTACAAATTATGCATTGAAGATCCATTCGATTTGAGTCACAATTTGACATCCGGAGTTCACGAAAAAAGTTTGTTTTTATCTATTTTTATAAAAATTAACAAAAAAAATATTAGCACTTAGGCATATCTTCAAATGTTTTTTACAAACTGGGCGAGGATTGGAGAAATTTGCAAAGGATTATTTCCCGGAAGATGTTGCGGGTTGTTCACAAACATCAAAAACAGTTGATGGGAATAATTTTTCGCTTGATGATATGGTAAAAATTAATTATTAATTAAAATTTAAATCGATCAAAAAACACAACCTAACTTTTATTCCGTTTTTTGAGATTCATCTCATCCATTAAGTTAGAGATTAGGCGAATTATATATTTAAAAGCTATTCATAATTTCATTTAATCTCTAATTTACACTCAATTTTGAATAATTTCTTGTTTCAAAAATTAAATAAAAAAATCCTTTAATTGATAAATATTTTACTTTTCTTTAATTATTCCAGGATTTTTCAAAATTGTTGTATTTGTTCAAACAACGAAGATTTATTCAAGTGAAAAAAAAGAAAATTGGTCCAACTGAGACTGTTGCAAAACAAAATAAATCTGGCAGAAAATCCCCAAAAAAGATTGAGGAGACAAAAGAAGTGGAAACTTCAAATGAATCCCAAAATGCAATTAATGGATTTCCGGCAGAAAAGCATAATAATGAAGCGGAAAAGAAGAACTCAAATACTGACAATGTAAGAATTAACAAGAAATCAAAGAAGAAAGGAAATAAATTGAATGACAAATTGGATGAGGAAAATGAAAAGCCAAATGTCCGCCAACCACGTCCTAAACGAGTTTATAATAGGAAAGTGGCACCAAAATTGGAAAATGGAGGAGGAAATAATAAATTAATAAATGAGATAACCTGCCATAATTGATCAAGCCATCAACAAAGAATACTTATTTTATCACAATAAAAACCAGGAAACAAGTGCTAATATTTTTTCTTATTGATTTGATTTTATATGTGAATAAAGAAAGAAATCATTGTTTTAAATTACTTTTAATTATCGAGTTTATATTCCAATTATATTTAATAATTAATACGTTTTTACCTATAATTTATCGAATTCCCAGAGCTTTATGCAGAATTATTATCGTTGTTTTTTATACGGCAAATCATTTAACAAACTTATCCGAATGAATTTATGCTCAAATGCAGGTTTAAATTGAAATTTAAATAACATTGACCAATTGGATATTTTTGGTGATGCCAAAATTACAAATGAAAGAAAGACAAAATTTGTCAAAAATACTCAGGTGTTCGATTATTGGCAGGTGAATGATTGATTTTAACATGAATGTTTTATTAAAAATGCAAAACAGCGTTGCACAGATGATATAATTGAAAAACAATTCGAACATTCAAAATTAATTCTAATGATTGATAAAAGAGTGGCAATTCAGCAGCAAAATATTGATACACAAACACCACCGAAATTGCGAATTTTTGATTGCAAAGGTTAGACAAAAATATAACCAATAATAAATAATTAATATATTGAAGAATTACGTCAAATTTTTACGCCATATGGAATAGAAATTGGTACATTAAATTCTGCATTGCTTGACATTTGCGGAAATGACTCAACAAAAAATTATGTAATAAAAAAATAATTATAATTTGTTCTATATAAAAATTAATTTTTCTAGATTTCATTATTTGGCACAAGTATTCGATTAGAACAACCACCGCCAGAAAGTGGAATCCCTGAAAATAAGTATCGAAATGAATTGGCCTCTTCATTGGGAGTTCGTTTATTGGATCTTCGTTATGCAATGTTAACTTTGGCAAATCCAAAAGAGCGGGAATGGTTAGCAAAGGTGACAGTTTAATTCATATTCAAATATAGCAAATTGGCAATTTATTGCAGTTTCAATCGACAATGAGATGGTTTTGGACATATCAACATTGTCCAACTTGCACAAATCCATTAAAACATCGAGCATCCAAATCTTCCGCTCATTGTATTCAATGTGAACGCGAATATTATCCAACGGTAAATTATTTTTGAAATAGCAGAATTAAAAAGAAATTAAAGATATCTCCGGTGGTCATTACATTAATCAGAGATGAAACCAACGAATATGCACTTTTGGTTCGGCACAATCGATCGCCAAATCAGGTGAATTTAATTTTATGAATTTTATGTTATTAATACAGTAAAAATTAATTTTCCTAATGAAAATCGGGTTTAACATGTCTTAAGTATAATTTTTTATACCTTTTATTATTGAAAAAATATTGTAACAAATTTCTTTTATAATTTTCACCATTAAGGTTTTTACATGTATTGCGGGTTTCTGCATGCTCGGAGAAGAATTGGAACAAACTGTGCAAAGAGAAGTGGCTGAAGAAGTGGGCATTTATTGTTGGGATGTAAAACAATTAGGCGGTTCCCAAAGTTGGCCAATCCCTGGTTCTTCCCTTATGATTCCATTTATTGCAACGGCCAATCGAAATGATCAAGTGAATTATTTTTATTTTACATTTTTTTAGGTAATTTATATTTTCAGCTACAACCAAATATTGCTGAATTGGAATATGCAAATTGGTTTAGTCGAAAAGAAATACGCCAAGTTTTGAAGAGGATGGAAAATGATCCATTTTTGAAAGGAATAAAACAGCAATCAAAAAGTAGGAGAAAAAATAATAAGTTATTTATTATTTAATTGATTTTTTAGCCACAGAAAATGCAGAAATAAATACATTAAATTACATTCCGCCACCCGGGGCAATTGCTCATCGTTTAATTAGGGTAAAATTGAAATTAATTTTTTCAACTTTTTAATTTTCAGAATTGGGCATTAGATGGCAATAGCAAAATGTGAAATTTACTCTAATTCAAAGAAGCCAGAAAATAAATGAATAAATAAACATCATATAAATTTTTATTCAGAAATTCATTTTTTTTTTAATAAAATTTAACTCTCGATAAAAATGAAATTTTGTATTTAACAACAACGTAAAATAGTTACAGAAGGAAAATATTCAGTATCAAATTTATTTAACACCCGAAATTGCCTAAAATATTGCCAAAATAAAGAAAGGTCTATTTATTTGGATAATTGATATGTCCTCAGCTAGCCAGTAACTATTAATCATTAAAGTATCGCTTATTAGTGCATTAAATTCATTATCAATCTCAAATATCAGCAGTATAGTTTATTTTTATTAATTACCTATTTGTGTTGACTATTATAAAAGGGGAGCGAGGAGCGGCATTGTGTGCTGCAGACTGCAGTTTATCTATTGATGAATGATGACCCCGATAAATTTTTGTTACCAAAATTCATAAATGTAAAACAAAAATTTGCATATATTTTTAATGAAATGCAAAAATACATCGGTAGCAAAAATTTATGAAAATATCACTTAAAATTCTGATCCCATAAATTTTAAATTATACTTTTATATGAAAAATAATAAAAATATGTAAATTTTGAACACAAATTTTTGTCATTTACAATTCAATTCCTCCATTTCTGCTGCAGATGCGGTTGATGTGCGTGCCCATTCCTTTTCTTTTCTTCTTCACCATTGTGGCATAGAATCCTGAAAATGACTACGAAAGAGCAACAAAGGCGCCATTTTCCCCCGTGATTTTGTCACATACGATGTGGAAGGGATTACGAAGAATTGTAAAAAAAATTCATTCATCAATTCAATTTGGATTCAATTTTGTGATGGTCTTTTGTCAAGATTCAAAAATAAATTGGTTTCTTTTTCCAATGTCAAAAATATGAAATATTAATGCTGGAAAATGTTTAGGGAATTCATTGGCTGTTTCTTATTTCATGATCACTTTGACATTTTTTACAATCGTTTCCCCTATTACAGAATCGTGAACACCGAATTCAAAAATCCAATTTTGCCTGGGCACTGACCCTTCTTGTGCGAGTATTTGATTACAACAATAAATTCCTGGCTCTGATATTATAAATGAGAATTTAATGCCGGAAATTGGCTGGTCTCGGTTGAGTCTTTTGTTACGCTTTGGCCAATTACAAGGAATGGGGGACCGAAACCGCCGTGAAAATGGAATTCACGAAACAACAACAAAAAAAGGAAAAAGCAAAGATGTGAGGGATAAAATCATTGAAACTTACACGGTAGAAGTCAATAAAAGTTTGGATTCTATCAAATAGAATATCATTGCTTTGGGCGCAAATATAAATTTGAATTTGCGCGAATCAAAGAAATTGGCACCGAAAACGAAAATGAAGCAAAAGATGGAAATTATCCTGAGGTAGGAAAAAAATGTTGATGGGAGGGAGGGTAATTCTATTTGATCAATTTTTATAATTAAATTTGCCACTGAGTACTGTGATAATAAAGTAGTGTATTAGTTTTATAGGATATTGGGACGAATGCATCGATGATAGAGTGGTGGATTCCGTTGCAAATTCGACAACGACATCAAACCATCACAATTCTCTGGAAAATGTGTTTGTAAAGACGAAAATGGCCGAATGAATAATTGTCCAGAGTCGATAATAAACAATCCTGCGGCATGCTATAGCTTTCATGTACCCACTGGTCATTGATGGGCGATTAAATTAACCTCATTTTAATAATGAATTCGGAAAAATGATAAATTAAATGAATTTTAGGAATTTGCTGGAATTTTAAATTTTTTATTGAAAATTTTGGAATTGCTGAATAAATTAATAAGAAAAACTTGGAAAAACAATTTTTTATTTTGATTATAAATAAAAATGATTAATTTTTCGGAAATAAGATCAAATATTCCCTACGCATATATTTTTATGCTGAAATTAATTCATTTTTCGGCTTAATGATCTTTTTAAGCAAAATATTCCACCTTTTGACATTCATTTAATTACTGAATCATTTTTCAATAAATTATACAAAAAATCCCATATGATATATTGTAATTATCAGAATATGCATAAATTTATTTGTAGAATAATTAAAAACAAAGACTAATCATTTTAAGAAGCTTTTATTTAATTTATAAGGGAAAAGGATTGACAGATGAATAGTGGATTTGTTTTAATTAAATAAAAAAAATACATTAATACGCGTGAAATGTTGTGGGTAAATGTCACTAAAATGATTTTTATAATAAAATTAATTTAATTAATTGGGAATTTCAATTTGAATAGAGGAACCATTTCAATAGGATTTCATTTTTCTGCTAAAATGCCATTGATTTGATTACTAATCAAAAATGGTCCACAAACCATTAAAAAGGGATAAAATAAATGGGCGGAATATTAAATTTGAGGGATTTGGGAAAATTTAATTCTTCTTCCTTCATGAAATGCTGGTACACTGATTTGGTGGCGCTCCCATTTGATTTAGAACACCTAAAAAGTTTTGGATTTTTTGGACGATAAAATTAGGCCCAAATCTTACGGTCAAGCCAGGCTAATGGCCCGTTCAAATGGATTTCCAACCAACAAGGAGTGGAAGTAACATTTTGACGACGATATTCAGAACCCCAACCTTTCACAAATGACATCCGAATTGTGCAAAGTCTATAATTAATGAAAATTATTTAATTTTTCGGAACAAATTGAATTTTTTCCCATCTCTCAAATCAGCACAAAGATTTCAAATCCATTCTGCCCATGGCTTTGCTATTATTTTATATTAAAAAATAAAAATGACATATTTTCAAATGACACTTTTCACTTAAATTCCCTAAAGAGAAAATGGAACTGACAATGAGATTTAATCCTCTCTGCTAAAGAATTCCCCATTAAAAAAGAATTTTTCTTGCCTTGTTAGTGAATAAACTGCCTCGAAGCCTTGTTTGACTGCTGTGTTCAAAAGTTTTCCGAATTCATTCATTGAGAAGATTTTCAAATTGCAATCTTCAATGAAGGAATAATTTCACAAAAAATCAAAATCCTTTTAAAAACCTACATTGTGGCACTTTCCAAACGGTAGCAGCAGGGGCGTTTAACTGTGCAGAAGCGCATGGTGCCTGAATGAAGACAGCGGCAGTTTCACTCAATGTTTCACAATAAACATCGCCGCCAATATTGTAAATTCGGGCACCTATTTAAATTTGATAAATGTTTTTACATTTTAATTTTAACGAACCTTTTCCAATGCATTTTCTCGCCTCCACCACATGTTGGGGCCTATTCAAATTGGGAAGTTGGCCGAGGCAAAATCTATCCTCATCCGTTGGTGAAGTATAGCTAAAAATGTTTAGAAATTAGTGATGCTTTTTAATCTAATAACCAAAATGTACTTTATCTAAAAAGAAATGGGCAAATTTTTTTCTTTTTAATCCGATAAATTTCCGTTTCAATTGAGTCCAAAAATTAATTCACTAATTTTAATTTTAATATAGCTTATTTTTCTTTAATAAAATTAAAATATTGTAAAAATACTTTCTTCATCATTCACTCACCCATCGATGACAAGGGATGGTTTTGATGCTTGGAAAAGATCGCCCACACGTTGATTCAATTCATAATAATTCAAAATGCACCAGAATTGCGGCTCCACATATTCCACAATGGAAATTGGCTGCTGTGGATTTGTTGTGGTTGTTGAATCGGCTTCAGCCAATTGTTGGCCATTTGTTGAGCCAACAATGCCCAATTGTTGGGGCTGATGAATGTTATTGTTGAGTTGATGATGCATTTCGGCCGTCCTCTCCATGATTCGATCAAAATGGGCCGATTCTTTCAATAAATTTTGATCTATTTTCGTTTGTGGTGGAGGACAATTATTTGTTGTAAATGTTTTATTCTGCTGTGCATTTTGGGCAAAATTGAATTGGGACTGAAAAGTTTTTGCGGATTATTATAATTTCATTTTATTAATTATTTACTTGATTCATAAACAATGGACTTGATTGTTGACCAATTGGACTCATTTGATGATCCATGTCCAAATCATCACTCAAATAGCCTTGAGGCGACACTAAAAACAAATTGAATTCATTGAATTTATATAAAATTTATAATATATATGGGCCAAAATTTTTAAAAAACAAATTTTTAAAATTGATTTCAACAAATGGTAGGAATTATAAAATTTTACAAAAATCAATTTTAATTAGGCTTTGTAAAAACCGGAAGAATTTATGAACAGCATGGACCCAAAAAATAGTACATGCCTAGTAAATTGGCCAAATATATTATTTTTAATAAATTTGAGGCCAATGAAATCCAAAAAATTCAAATTCATTTTAACCAGCATTTCCGGGTGAATTGAAGCCTACGGAGCTGTTCACCGAACATGGCCCATTGAAATGGACTGTGGCGGATTGTTGGCCAAATGAGGAGGAAGATGACGGTTGTTCACTTCCTCCGCTAATATCCATCATTTGGACGTCCATATCCACTCCACTGTCATTTGAACTGGATCCTTGTTCCAGCTGAGAGGAATTGGGCTGAAGACTCATGATTTGCTCATAGCTAAGTGTCATATTTGGAACCTTTTTTGGAATAAAATATAATGGATGTGAAATTTGAGGGTTAAAAACCGTATCGTTGGCCTCACTTCCATCGGTGGTTGCCTTAAAAACGCTAAAATCTTCTGGGCATTCTGTGGCTTGATTTCGCCTGACCAAAACTTTTGGATGTCCTAAAAAAACAATGGAAAAACGAATTTTTAATAAGTTTTTTTTTAATTACTTGGATTTTCGATTCGCTCATAATGATATGGATTTATGCAAATTTGTTCCATTTTTTTGTTTTTATTGAACGGATAGAGACAATGTGAAACTGGGCGAAGTTGATGATGCGTGAGCAAATCTGTTGGAAAATTTTGAAATACTTGGAAATATTTTCAGAAGTATACTTTGTAATGGGAAAATAAATTTAGATGTACAATTTTTAATAATTTAACAGTGAATGGTTGGCTTTTATAATCCAGATATGATAAAAGGAAAACCAAAATTATAAAAATTCTTTATTTTTGACAAGAAAGATCAAATTCAATATTCAAGCAATTTTAATTTTTTTTGAAAATTTATTCCCCTCTTTAATTCGAATTAAACTGAACATTAAAAAATTAAAATGAAACTTATAATATTATAATATTTTCTATATTTCATACTTGGGAATCGGCAATATTTGCAGCATAAAAAATGCGGGAACGTTTTCATCTGGCCTCCGTAGGCGGTTCGATCCTCAGATGGCACAGTATAAATGACACATTTGCTGTGTGAATCCTCGGCGGTGATGGCCCGTTGAAGGCCCTCCAAGCATTTGCTTTTTCGAAATTTTTTCAGTAGCAGCTTCAAAGCAGCTTTTTCTGCGGAATGTCGCTCGGATTCCGGCTTAATAAATAAAATTGAATTAAAATTTTTTTTATTGAAAAGCCCAAAATTCATTCAGCCAACCATACCCAGAAACCAAGAGTTAAAATTATTTTAATTTGTTTTCATTAATTAGATCGTTGAAACCACACTATTTATTTTAATTTAACATTAAAAATCTTTTTGAGAATTTGTGCAAAATAAAATATGATTAATTATAGGCTTCAACGACCATAATTAACGTTTTTAAAACATTATTTTTTGTTTAATTATGCAAAAGGCAGAGACAAAAAATTATCCAAATCGAAAGAATTGGCCTCGAAATTTTGTTAGATCGAGAAATAAAATGTAATGGCAAACCGATTGATCTGGTGAATCGATCATTTGCTCCGAATTGGAAAGCATCAATTGCATTAAATTCTGAACAAATTGACAAAAATGATTACCATAAAATATCATTTCCCCCTCCATTCAATACCTTCATTTTATGGCCAGAACCGAGGCCACGCATTTTCACTTATTTAATTTGTTGTTGTTTTATGAATTAAATAAATTAAAATAATTTACTCGAAAGCTAATTAGATGCGTAGAATGCGAAAATGCTTAAAAATAAAAAAAATAATTGAAAAATTTAAATTCCAATCAAAATTGCGCGGCATAAATTCATATTTTAATAAATTGGCCATCAAAATTTAAACGAAATAATACAAAATAGAGAAAGAAAAATGGTATATTTCATAGATTATAATCTGAACAGCTAATTTTGTTAAAAATATGTCATTGAAGTAATTAAATTAAATTGAAAAGAATTCAAACAAAATATTCAATCAGTAAGAAAATAAATACATTTTCCATTCCAATTTTGTTTTTTTTGGCTCAATACGCAAATTTTTTTGGCAACATTTTTGGTCAACAAAATTCAAAATGTTCTTAAAGGGAGTATCCAATCGAGTGGGCAGGTGGCACTATTAGGTCTCATCCTCAAATGGAGCTGTTCAAATATTATTTAATTTTTTGAGGGAATGAATGGAAGGGAACAGTTCAATGTTTTTGAATTGAATAAAGAAGGCAAAATTGCCCTTTTTATGTGGGAATGGGAGGGAGGAAGGAAAAACCACTTTTCAAATTTGAATTATTTGTTCATGAATGCATTCGGTTTCAGTGGCTTGCTCGAAAATAATTCCCTTATCAATTTTTTATGTGTGATTTGTTGGCCTATCGCCCAATCAAAATTAGTTTAGGATGAATTGAAGTTGGATTCAAACCAAAATTGGTTGGATTGGATTTTTTGAGAAGGTGCAAAAACATCTCTACTGTTTTTGTTCTTTTTTGATCTTTTTAAATCATCAATAAAATATTTTTATTTTTCTGATTCGAAAGGGAGGAGAAGTGTTCTCCCCCACAAAAAACTCGCCCCGGGAATGAACCTTGGCCCCAGAGGAGCGAAGGAATATTGTGAAGGGGCATCTGCTGTTCAGCAGCAAGAAATGCTTTCGGAGAGGAATCCGTTTTTATGTTTGTTATTGCGGGAATGTAAAGTGAATTCTTCTTCCTTTTTCCCAATATAAAAATGAAAAAAGAGGGGATGGCCTCCAAAATTCACATTCCCTAAAAAACTGAAAGCCACTGTGATGAGGCAAAGGACGGGGGAATGGAATGGGCCGAGAGCACAGGGAACATTTTTGTTGTTGCCTTTGGCCGCATTGAAGAGGAAGGGAGGAAGGGAGAGTTGGGCAAAATAACAAAAAACATCACAAGGAGCCAACACACAGGAAAGGAGCTAAAAGAGGACGGAAACGAAGGGAAAATAGGGGAGGGACCAAACGGGAACCAACCAACCAACCAACCGCCCACCCCTTTTCTCCCGAAATTCTCAACATTTCGTTTAGTTAGGCCAAAATCGGCCATAGCAATAGCAGAGGCAAGGACGACCCTATATTTTGGCCTTTGCCAAGGTCGTTGGGTCCCAATGGGCAATATATGAGTGGAATGGAATGCCCCGGACTGACTGTCATTTACGAAGAAACGGTTGGCGAGATGAAGGAAAGGGGGAGAGCAAAAAATGGTTGTGCAGAAAAATGGGCGAGCAACGATGACTACTATTTTTGCCCTTAACTCCCCATAAAGAGCTCTTTGTCCCTCTTACTTCCTTGCTGCCAGCCGTCCGCTGGTTGGAAGAGAAGTGGGAGCGGAGCTGCGGGAATAGAGTCGATTCTCTCCACAAAGAGCAACAAATCGAGAGGAAATATTGTGAAGGATAAAAAAGACCAACTTTTGGGCCAAGATAGAGTATGAAGCTTACATATAGGAGAGAAATAAAATTGCAAAAGGGAATTGGTCTTTTTGTTGATTGAATGCGATAGTTAGCCTCTATTTGACTTTGTATCTAGGCTCTATGGTTGATGTGAGCGAGCGAAAATGCCCCATAGCAATACGGATGGATCTATATTGCGCATTCAAGAGAATTTTTGAGGGAAATAGCGAAGTAAATTTGCGGGAAATTGGATGGATACGTACGCCGATGTTGATGTTGACCGTTGACGGATCCGAATATACTACCAAATAGAAGGGGATGGACAAGAGAAAGAGAAGGAAAAGCGCTTTAAGCAACGGGGTTATTTGTATTGGATGAGAAGAAGATTGCTTTAAGTAATTTCTACCAAAACTCGTCCTTTTCATTTTGCTTCTCTGTCCGCCTCAGAATCCCATCTTCCCCCAAGGCATTTAGCCTTCTTTTATCGTAGAGAAGGCGTTTTCGCTCCTGCTGCCGCTTTCATTCACATTTTTCCTTCCGTGTCCATGGTTTTTTGCTCACGAAGGAGGGGAAAAACGACGACTAAAATGGACTCCACCCCCTAGATTTGCCCTTGGTTAGCAATCAATACATATTAGCGGAGAAAAATATTATTTGGAAGAAAGCAATGGAAGAAGTGGCTTTTCCATCACGTAAAAATACGTGAAGAACGAAGTTGGTTGAAGGAATGGAGGAGGGAATTGTATAGGGTGGGAAATTGGCCTGGCGCGGGAAACGAGAATATGGAAGAATGGGACTTTGGGGACAAATGGATTCAAAGCAAAGATAAGGCGTAAGGAGAGGAAAATGATTGTACCAAACCAAAGTGCTTTCATCCTCTACCCCCTCATGATCTCCCCATTCATATTCCACTGCAATATCGTCATCGTAATTTTACTGAGAGGTTTTATAAATGCCTCTCTGGACCAATGTTGCCTTTTTATTGAAGAGGAGAAAATGGTCCTCGGAAAAGGAAATGTATCTTTTCTCATTTTTACAATGACAATTGATAAGAAATCAACAATTTAGGCTTAGAGTATAATTCAATACACAGAGAATGATTTTGAATGAAATTATGCATGCTTTTCAGCAGAATTAGGGGATACCCTTTACCAATTAAAAATGGCCGAAAATCTCTTTTGCAAGGAGGATTCATTATCCCCCCGGGCAGATTTTATTGAAATGAAGGGTCCCCTCATGGGTGATTAGGTTAGGGATACGGATATGTGAGATGATGCCCTATTCCCTAATCCCTAGAGACCCTGAATACAGGATGACCGATGGGATTACCATACATTACCCATGGGGATTACTGTAACCCATTAGGATTACCGTAACCTTACCCCTGCTGATGACACTAAAAAAATCTGTCCCGGGATAATTAACAAGTACCTTTTTTTCTTCGATGATCAAGATGGTTTCATCATTATTCAATTTATTGTGATTAATGCAAATTTTAAAATTGTATTCAAAAATAAATCAACATGAATTGAATAATTCGGCAATTTTTATTAAATATTATGGTAAATAAAATTTAAAAAGTTTTAAAATTGTTTTTGAAAATTTCTCATTAATATGCAAATATTCTCGGTATTTTATTATATCATTTTTGGTGTACTTGTCAAATACAAAAAAGAATTGGAAAATATGGCGTGAAAATATTCACCCACCACACACATCATTCATAAAAATTCTTTCTCAAAATATTAATCGTAAAAAAGTAGATGTTCAAGGGATGGGGGTTTAAAGGTCAAAAAACGTGGGGTGACTACTTTGATTGATAAAAAAGATAAAATATAAAGTTCAAAATATAGAACAAATATTAAGCGTTAAATAAAAGATAAAAAATTAAAAAATAAACCACAGAATTCAATAGGGATAAATATTTAAAATTATTTTATTTACAGCTGATGAATGAAAAGATATAATTAATTATATAAGAAATTATTTTAAAAAATGGAATAATTCTGGGAATTTTTCAATTTATATAAGATTTTTTGCAGGTCCAACTATTCAAAAGTTCAAGGGCATCACATCCTAGCACCGATACTGACGTAGTTTTATTTTTCATTCAATTTAAACAATTTTCGATATGAAATTTGTTCATCTTCATTTCTCATTCATCATTCAAAAGGGTGGAAATGAATTTTGATCTTTCTGACCTTCCTTGCAAAATTTTTTCTTTGTAATTTTTGCTAAATTTTATTCTTTAATTTCCAAAATATAACCCAATATGGTTTTCGTACTCCAATCAGTATTTTCTTTTTTGACAAATTTGACAAGGAAAAATTTCAAGTTTTTATCAAATGTCCATCCAATTATTGAAGATTAATTTAAAAATGGAATCATAATTTATTTTTCACAAATTTTACAATTAAAATAGGACAAAAAAATAAATTAAAGATTAAAAAAGTTAAAATAAAGCCCAAGCGGAGTTTGATATTTGCCCAGCAGCAAGGAAAGAGGCCACTTCAACCTTCACTCATTTCTTCCCTAAATCGTTTACCATATTCTCTCCATTCATCCACCTCTGTGAGGTGTGAGCTGCCCTTACCCTTAAGATTCGAATTTTTCCATTTGCTGACTTGTCTTTTTGGTTTTATTAATTAAAATTAACAGAAAGAATATTCTGATCAAAAAAGAAAATATGAAATGAATTAATTTTTCTGTAATTGGATATTAATATTACGATCCTAGCAGAAAAAGTGAATGGCTCTTTTATTATGGATATGGAGGATGTAGGAACATTTGAAAATTAACAAAGAATATTTTTTAAATGCTTTTGTTCAATTTTATAATTTATTATCATTCGCTAGAAATAATAGAAAAACTTAATAAACGCAGCTTCTGAGGCAATTTTCATCAAGATGGTCCGGTACTCCACCCAAAAAATTATCCTTTAAAAATGCAAATTTGGCATTTTGTATAAAAATTATTAGTGCAAGCAAAAATAAAAAAAAATTGACAACCAAAAAAAGCATTGAAAGTTGAAAGTGATTTTGGCCTGGGCTGCTGTAGTTTATGGCTTCATGAATGTCATATCATATATGATATGTGGCATACGGTTTCTGGTTAATATTTCTACTCTTTATTATTCACATGAATTTCCAGTGTTCTTTATTAATTATTTGTAGGATGATTACCGGAAAATTGTTAATTATTGGAAGGCTGCAAAGGAGGCTATTGATGATAAGGATGGGAACATTTGGCCCATGTTGTCGCAATCAAATGACAACATTTTCATCAACAAAAAACCTATTTCAATTTCGATCAATGAGCGACAATGTTGGAAATGAATTTGTTAAAATTGGTGCCGTGAAAGTGCCAATTCGGAAAGCGAAAAATTCGGAATTAGTGCCCATTGGATTCGGTAAGTCAACAATTTGGGCTTATTTTTTGAAATGCATTGATAATAAAGAATTTGTATTTTCAATGAAATTTTATAAAAAATTTGAAGCAATGAATATTTATAAAAATATATTAGTCCACAAATTTCAGCCAGTGGAAATCAACCCCAACAATTTGTTCGGACCCTGAAATGGATGTTACAAAAAGATGCACTCAAACAGGACATTTTCCTAATTGGTCAACCCGGTTTCCTTCGCGCCAATATCGTCTTTCAATTTTTGGTTTAATTTTAATTTATTCTAAAATTAAAATGATTAAAATTTGAAGGAAATTTGCAACAGAGAATTTGAATATTTGGCTATCACCAGGGACACAACGGAAGCAGACATCAAACAAAGACGGGAAATCCGGTCGGGCTCTGCTTTCTACACTGATTTGGTTGGGAATATTAAATTTTTTTTAACAAATATGAAATTTTTCTGAAACTAAAATTAATGATTTTTCAAATTTTCTTTTGAATTTAAATTTGATGAATTGATGGAGGCAAAATATAATTTAGATTTAAGTTAAGATGAGATTGCCATCTTTTTTTATGAACAATTTAAATCAAAATTCATTTTTTTTTATTAAATCAAATGAAAATAATTTAAATTAATTTTTTGATTTCGAAAATTATTGACTTTTACAAAATTTAAAATTTCTCACAGTGCGCAGTAAAAGCAGCAATCAATGGGAGAGTATTGGTCATCGATGGAGTGGAAAAAGCAGAACGAAATGTTCTCCCAATTTTGAATAATTTACTCGAGAATCGCGAAATGCAATTGGACGATGGCCGATTTTTGATGGCAGCTGAAAAATATGACAAATTACTTGAGGCAAGTACAAAATAAATGATAGATAGGCCCTAGATATTATAAAAGGGAATATTGGAAATGGGAAAAATTCATCTTTTCAGCTTCTATTAAAAGTTTGGACTAAAATTGTTATTTGACCCAAATTTACTTGTTAAATTAAAAATATATTTTACCATTAAATATGGAAATAATAAATATACAATTCTTAGCTTACATTCAATCGAATAAATAATTTTTTTTATTTTTTTCAGAAATATTCCCTTGAAAAATTGCGAGAATGGAAATTGGAAAGGGTGTCTGAACATTTTTCTGTGATTTGCCTGGGTTTGCCAATTCCAACATTCCAAGGCCATTCCATCGATCCACCTCTCCGATCAAGATTTCAATGCCATCATATTCCGGCACTTTCATTCGATTCAATGCGTTCCCTTTGCGAGGCAATTGCACCGGAAGTTCCAAATTGGCGATGGACAAATCTCCTTTCATTGGTTTATGGCCTAAATGCACAATGGGAAGGCACAATGATGGAAATGGAGGAGGGAAAGGGAACGGTGATGAAGGATTTGCCGATATTCCCAACCGACAATTTGGTCAAAGCCGCACAAATTTGGGTTCGTTTTTTTACTTATAAATTCAATCATTTTTTGATTTTACCTTTTTAGAATGCCTGCCCAGCATTGAGTGAATCGAACATTTTCCATTTTTGTTATCCAAATACAATGCACAAATTGGACACTCAAATTCCATTATTGGAAAAATTCAAACAGAAATTCGGTTTTGAACCGGGCGCCAGACTCGACATTCGGTGGGATGGAACAAAAGCTGTTGGGGAGGGGAAATGTGCCATTGCCGAAATCAGTTCCGAAAATGGAAAATGCTCATTGAAAGTGAAGGCAAGTCCAGGGATTATTTTTGAATAATCAATGCTAATTACTTAAATGGAAAATTTGTAAATAATAATAATCGGCACTAACTAAATTTGGAAAATATTTTCATTGATAAACATTTTATTTATCCTATTTTTTGAACTCATTGGCCACATTAAAAAATGTTATGAATTGGAATTGGGTATAAGTTGAGATTAATTTAGATTTGATATTAGAGAGTCTAGGCGGGAAAATTTTGTGTCTCAAAAAATACTACAAAAATTATAGCAAAAATATAAAATAAACAAAAATATTCTTGTTAATTTAAATTTTGTCAATATCTCCCTTCTAAAAATGTTTAAAAATTTTTTAATTCAGCCCATCTTGTCCATAATATTAAAAAAAGAATTACTTTAGGTCCCTGCAGGCAATAATTTCACAAAAACCAAAACATCCAGCGCCTCCTCTCAATCAATTTCCACTTCCGGCTTCGTCTCCTCACCAGAATTGGAGCATTTATTGGCCGAATTGTTGTTGACCCACAGTGCCACCGATTTTTGCTTACTTGGCCCTCGTGGCTCCGGCAAATCCATAATTCTACGGGAATTTGCCAACAAATTGGGATATCAGCTGGAAACCATCGTCCTTTATCAGGCAAATTGTTTTTTATTTGATATTTGGTATACTACTAATTAGTATTGATTGATAAGAATGCTTTTAATCCAAATTTTTAAAAGTTTTATAAGAAAAATATTTTGACAATAATGAACGGTTTAAATAATCCTCATATTTTTTTTCATTTTATTTACTGACAAATTTTAAATATATATTAAATAATAGAATTATTGCATATCATCGCTCAACGGTTTTTTTAAACAGTAATCAAAGAAATTAAATGGGAATTCTCATCAAATAAGCAAAAAAATATGATAAAGGAATAGGAAAATTTTTTAAATATTTAACCCAATTTTTTGTTAAAACGATTATGAATAATATTTAACATTTTCTAACATTAAATTATCATAAATAAAACTACCTAATATTAATGAATAGGACATGAATAGTCGAGAATTATTGCAACGGAGACGGATGTTGGATAATGGGGACACCGTTTGGGAGGATAGTCAATTGGTCAGAGCGGCAAAAGAAGGCAAATTATGCGTTTTGGATGGAATCGACCGAATTCATTGGAGCAATGTTGAGTCCATTTCCTCACTTTCACATCATCGATTTTTGGCATTGCCGGATGGAACCAGACTGATTGGTGCGCAAACATTTGATGCATTAGCCCAAAAAATGGCCATCAGTGCAGAGGAATTGAATGAACGGTGAGGGAATTTAAATTTTTCTAAAATTATTTTTAAAAATTTAGAAACATTTTCCGTATTTCTGAAAATTTCCGCATTATTGCCGTGGGCGATTCAGATTCAGCACCAAAATGGCTGAATGCCCAAATATGTTCAATGTTCATGTTTTTGCCATTGCCAAAATTAACATTGGAGGACAAACTTCGAATAATTCAACAAAAAGTGCCCAAAGTTTCTGTGCCAACTGCAAAAAAATTACTCAAATTGGTCGAGCGATTGTCACATTCCCAGGATGCATCGGTAGAAAAACACTTAAAAATATAATAAAATATTAAATCTCTATTTTAATTAATTATTAGAAAATAATTTAATTTGATCTCAATTTTTCTGATAGTAAAATCTATTTTTTTTAAATTCCATGCAGATTCGTGCCATTTCCTGTTCTCTTTCACTTCGTCGACTTCTACATATTCTCCATCGTCATTCCCTCCATCCGGAAGAAGGAATTCATGATGCCATTCAAAGGGCTTCACTTTCCCGATTTTTGCCCTCCATCGTTCGACGGGCATTTGAATCCACATTGCACGAAATTGGAATTGTTGGAGCCGATGGAAAGAAGGAAGGTGGAGAAAGGAAAATTATGGCCGAAAGGGAAAAGACAACAAAAGGATGGTTGGCCAAAATAATGGATGGAAAGGGCAGTGAAAAGCAACAGAAGGAAAATGGTGGATTAGCAATGGAAGCAATGATTCCGAGCACATTATTCTTTGACAATCCCCAGGTAAATGTATTGGGAAATTTTGTAATTTAAAAATTAGTTGAATTCGATAAATTTTTCATTCTATCATCTTATCTAGGATTTATAGTTTAACTCCCGCTATAAGCAGATATTTTTAATTCTTAATATATAAAAATTAATGTTGCTTTTTTCAATTAAAATTCATTATTTATATTAGCATTTGCAAGTGATGGGCGATATGGCCCGTGATTTTGAGCTTGGCTCCCATCTTTTGTTGATTGGCAATCAAGGCGTGGGCAAAAACAAAGTGACCGATCGACTCCTTCAATTGTTGAATAGGCCAAGGAAATATATGCAATTGCATCGGGACACCACAATTCAATCATTGACAGTCCAATCAACGGTCGAAAATGGAAGATTGCATTTTGAGGATTCCCCATTGGTCACAGCCGTTCGAGATGGTCTCGTTTTGGTGATTGATGAGGCGGATAAGGTCCAATTTTCAAAATTCATATTTAAATGGCTAAATTGAATAAAAAATGAATTATTTTGTTTTAATTTTAGGCTCCATTGCATGTTGTGGCCATTCTCAAATCGTTGCTTGATTCCGAACCATTCTATTTGTCGGATGGCCGTCGCGTATATCCGGCAAATGGCAATCAAAAATTTGTATCACCGGCGGGAAATGAACAACAAGATATTTGTAAGTTTTAGTATTTTTAAGCTGAATTTTTTGAGTTTTTTATCTAATTTTTAACATATTATTTTCTTAAAAGTAATTAGGAAGAAAATACTACAATTCATTCATCAAAATTATGACATTTTTTAAACGGAGTAATTTAATTTAATCATATATTTTTAATTTTTTATTAATAGTGATTTTTTTGACAAAAATAAAATATTTTCGGGATTTTTATTATATTTTCAAATCTATTACCATTACCCAAATGATTTTGGCATAGGAAATTTTTTGCTTAAGATTTTTTATTATATTACCATAATTCCCATCCAAATTTCATTAAATTCTCTTTGTAAACTAATATAAAATTTAAAAAAATTTTTTTTCGCAGTTGTACATCCACATTTTCGGATGATTATGCTGGCCAATCGGCCAGGATTCCCATTCTTGGGAAACGATTTATATGCACTTCTTGGTGATTTGTTGGCTGTTCATGCACTCGACAACCCATCACGTGAATCGGAATTGGCAATGTTGGCCAAATATGGTCCAGGTAGATGAATTTAATATGTAAATATTTTACTTGGTCAAAAAATTAGTATACAGTGAATTATTTTTTAGATTCATAAATTAAGGTTACTAAATTGGAATAAATTAGATAAAATGGAGGCTAGATTCGTGTTTTATGTTTAGCATTCCAATTAGCACTATAAAAAGAATTATAATATTATTTGACCCATAAATTATTAATTTTTTTATCATTCAATTTATTTTTACACATATTACTTATTAGATGTGTCAAGGAAAACGCTCGAATTACTTGTCTCAATCTTTGGGGATTTGCGTGAAATGGTCGACCAATCACTTCTCAGTTATCCATACTCAACCCGTGAATTAGTAAACATTGTCAAACATTTACAAATGTGAGAAAAAATAATTTACATTTTTTTATTTAATTTTCTTTTCTTTTAAAGGTTTCCAAATGATTCAATGGACCAAGCTGTGCGAAATGTTTTCGATTTTGATTCATATTCGTCGGATACTGTGGAGCTTATTCGGGAGGCATTCGAAAGAAAAGGCATCAAAATTGGTGAGAGAATGGCTGGGGGACAATTATTTTAAAATTGACAAAAACTGATGTCCCGGATATGGAAGGGCTACATATAAGACAATGAATTTATTTATCCTAAATACTATTATATTATAATATATTTCTATTTCCCATTCTGAGCTCATTCTTAATTCCCATTAATTAAGCAATTGGTTCGTCATCGGCTCAAGCGGACGCCTATGGAAATTGGGATAAAATTTTGGGCAAATTTGGGACAAACAGCGGCGGAGAACGAATCGAGATTGAACGCGATGGACAAACATTCGATTTATCCAAATTGTTGGACCCAAAATTTGGCAAATTGGATCCAGAAAATAATCCACATATTGGCGGAAATCAATGGGCTGGTGGAGTTGGTGGATACAGCACTGCGGGGCTCGGAGGCGTTGGAGGGCCATTCAGGTGGAAATACAGCAATTAAATTAAATAAAAAATAATATATTTTGATTAGATTGGATGGTGGTCACACTGTTCATCAAATGCCGGAAAGTGCAAAAAGACAAATACCCGAGCATATTCTGAAAAAGGCACGCGAAATCAACAGACAAGAATATGCAAAACGACTTAAGGTATTTTACCTTTTTTTTGGAATATTTTGCGTTGAAATATTATTAAAGGAAATTGATATGAGCGAATATGACGCCGATGCATACAATCAATTGGCTTCACGTGTTGGAAAACAAGTTCGGGTGCTTCGAGGCATCATTGATTCTTTGGAATCGAGGAAACATGAAAGACAATGGGCAAAACATCAAACAAGCGGGGATTTGGATGATGCAAAGCTGATCGAAGGAATGACCGGTGAAAAGAATATTTACAGGTGTCAATTTGTGGGGACAAATACTTTTATTTAATTGTATCTATATTTAGTCAAGCCATTTTATTTGGGTCAATTAAGAATGTTAAACAAGATTTTAATTTTTTTAATTAATATTTTTATTTTTATACAGAAAGCGAGTTGATCTACCGCCCGATCCATCGACCCAGCCGAAGCCAAAAAGAATTCGCCTTTGCTTTGATGTGAGTGGCAGCATGTATAGATTTAATGGGTACGATAATCGATTACAACGGTCATTGGAAGCGGCATTACTCGTCATGGAAGCATTGGATGGAAAATCGGAGAAAATTAAGGTGGAAAAATAAATATTGGGATTAATAAATTTATTAATGTTTTTAGTACGATTTATATGGCCATTCGGGAGAAAGCCCTGCCATTCCATTTGTGAACGTGAATGGGCAGCCAACAAATGAGAAGGAACGACTGAATGTGCTGAAACGAATGCTCGCTCATTCCCAGGTGAATTGTGAAATTATTTTGTACAATTTTACCATCAAATTTTCAATTATTATTTTTACAATTGAAAAGAAAATTTACTTTTTCCCATTGTATTTTCAGTTCTGTTCCAGCGGTGATTACACAATTGAAGCATTGGCATTGGCAATAAATGAATTGAAAGCGGCGGAAATGGCAGAACAATTCGATGAGCGTTTGGTCATTTTACTATCCGATGCAAATTTGGATCGTTATGGAATTCGGCCCTCGGAATTGCGAAGAACCCTACAGGCAGATGAATCGGTCAATGCTTTTATTGTTCTCATTGGCAGTTTGGGCGAACAAGCAGCAAAGTATGTTTAGCTTTTTTTGAATGAGAAATTATGGCCAGAAATGTTGCATTTTAGAATTGAAATTCGAATCAATTTTTTTTTAATTTATGTATCAAAAAATGTTTAATAATAATCAAAATTTTTTATTTACATTATAAAATGGCAAATAAAAATTTAATTTTTTTTCAGCTTGCAAAAGGCATTACCGGGTGGGAAGGCATTCGTTGCAATGGATTCTGCACAAATCCCGGAAATTATGCAGCAAATTTTTTCCTCAACCATCGTCAAATAGAGCAAAAGGAATAGAATGGATTGTTGAATTAACTTTTACAAATTTTTATAATCATTTTCATATTTATTTCAAATATACTTGTTAGAAAATGCTCAATTTTTTAAACAATTTCCAATAAATTATTTTGAATAAATCAGAAAAAATTTATTTTTGATGAAATATAGTTTTTTTGTGAATTACCTAATTTATTATCAATGACAAATCAAATTCCAATGCCAATTAATCATCTAATATAGTAGAAGTGAATTTTAGAATTTACGCCCAAATTTTCATTAATCAAACCAAAAAAGTGAAAAACTCAAATAAAAAACGGCAATAATATTCAATAATTAATAGCGCACATATTTAGTTTAAAATGGGAGAAGAAAAATTTTGAACCCATTTTAGAACTAATTTTTTTATTTTACCATTTTTGCCAACAAATATTTATTACAAAAAGTTTTTAGAGGCTGTTTTTGGTTTAGATTAAATAAGACTGTTGGTTTTTCTAGAAATTTGAGCAGTTTATGGGCTAAATTTTTGTTTAAATTAATTTAAAAATATTGGTATAATCAAATTGAATGAAAAAGAAAAATGGGCTTTTCCTTCTCTAAAAAGTACAGTAACCTCAATCTTTCTCTTTCGTATAATAATTAATTTTTAAGTTTATTAATTGATAGAATTGCTTTATTCTTCGAGGCGAAATATTTTTAATAATTTGACCAAAAGAATTAAACTAACAAACAGATCCCCGAAATTCATCATCAATCATCCATCCATTGTCAATTCTCCAGCTAAAAAATAATTTAAAATTTTAATCCGTTCAATTCAAATTCAAATAATAATAAATGAAATCAACATTGTTTTTATGCTTTATTTTGTTGATTACCTCCTCGAGCTATGCAGCAAATATTGACCGATTCAATTTGCCAGAGGTAAAGCCATAAAAATAATGGATTAAATTTTTATTATTGGCATAATCGGCAGGGATTCAGGTCTCAAGGCCTATTTATTTAAATGATCAGAAAATTGCTAAAAATTATTCAAAATTGAATACTTAGCATGCGATACCAAAAAACATTTTATTATTATTTTAATTGTAAGGAAGATTTTAATTTTGAGAATTTTAGATTTCAGCCCAACACATAAATTTGAAACAAAAAATGATTGACCCATCCGCATTGAATAAATTCAAGGAATGTGTGGCAAATTGTGCCCTCAACGAAATGGTAATTGAAATTGTATTAAATGGATATTAAAATCATTACAATTTGTTAAGCTAATTTATATTTTTGAAAATATTTTTTTACAAAATCAACCCGAAAATTTTGATGATAAATTAATTAATTTATACAAAAAAAATTACAATCTATTTTGGATTTAATTAAATATGATTTACTCAAAAGCAACACTATAAATTTGGATTCATTTTGCAGAACAAATATCCGCATGATCAAAAACCGGGAAAACAAAATTTGGCAGCCATTCAAAAATGTGCCGATGGATGCAATGCCGGGAAGAAATAAATTTACTTATTAGAGGAAAAAGATGAAATAAATGAGAAGTAAATGATAAAAATTTTCGAAATTTTAATAACATTTTTAAAATTATAATATATACCACTCATTCTTTTAACAGGTTAATAAAAATTTTCACGAATTTAATTATAAAAAATTTAATTTTAAATCGAAAAAACATTTAAATTTACTCCCAGCCTGCCAATTATTGTGCCCATTTTCTAAAAATACCGTACTCCTCCATTATCCATTGAGGAAATTTATAAAAAAAGAAATATTTCCATTTTAATTTAATAAAATATTAAATAATAGAAAAAATCCAAAATCTAATGTCTAGCCTTAAATTATTTTTCCATATTTTTTTATTTTTCATTTACTATTTAAAAATAAATACATAATTTAACCACATTGTAAAGTAATTTGTTTTTTCTTTAAATTTGCTACCCGCAGTCCTAAATCATTGCCTATTTTGCTTCTGGTAATATTTATAAATTTGTTTTTGTCCTTGACTTTTGGACTTTTGGTCTTCGGAATTTTTGCGTAGAAGAAAACGTGTTTGTAAATATCATTTTTGTTATTTGTTTTTGATGTTCGGAAAGAATTTTCTGGCTTCATATTTTGGATATTCTTTGAGCCTAGAAAAATTATTGAATTGCCCTTTAAAAAGAAGGAGGCGGCGGCATTGTTGATGCGATTCTATACTGAATTGACCGTGTTTATGTTTTTAATTAAATTTTGCAAAAATAATTTAATAAATAAATAATCTTAAATTTTTGGTAAATATAAATAAAAAATATTTTTGCAATTTTCGTTTCATTCATTTTACTGAAATTCACCAGAATTTTTTCGCATGGCAAATTTATTCTTCATTCTTTGAAATTTTTATTTCATTTCTTTGATCTCTTCAAGGTATATCAAAATTATTGGGTCAGAAAATTATAACCAAAAAAATAATTTGCCTTTAATATATTTTGTGGCTTTTTTGCTTATATAAATATTTTCAATTCCTAACAAATCCAACAATTATTTTTCCCTTGCATTAATTAATCCACGATCCATTCTGTCTATTGGCATTGGCACTAAAATTATTATAAAATATCGGTGATACTTGTATGCTTTTAGGGATGATATTCCTAGATGACCATAACCACTATACCGGACGAAGGATTATTGGGGTTACCTTAACCTTTTCCCTATTTACCCAAAATTCTGGTGACAGATAACAAACAATTACCAAAATTTCATGTACAGTATACAAAGCCTAGTTATGTTTAATTTTTTCAGAATTAATAAAAAAAAATGTTCAAATCATTTTGCATTCTCACTTTCTTAGTCATTTTTGGCATTTCCTCCATTTTTGGAGCTGAAGAACAAATTCGACAGGTAAATGAATGATTGAATTTATCTTATAATTTTTATATCCTCTTCAAATGAAGTGTACCTGCGAAGAACAACAAAAATGCATTGCAGAAATGAAACAAGAAGTGGAAGGATGCCTGGACGAATGTGAACTCACGGTTGACCTCAAATCGGTGTGGAAAAATGGAAATAATTTAGAAAAAAATTAAAAATTGCAATAATAAGAGGAATCCAGAAAGGGTGGAGAAGATTATAAAATAATCGACACTTTAATTTGCAAAAAAAATATTTATAGACTTAAATTGAGACTGTTTTTCGGGTTTGAAGTTTAATTAATTACGTAACAAAAAAAAGTCAATTAAAATGACTATTTTTTAGAATTCTCACCAGCTCAATATCCGCTTTTTAAAGCTTATAAAGAAATTAAATTAAAAAATATACATATTTTTGAAGGTAATTGACACTGAATCATCAAAAAATTGGGGAAAATGCATGGAAAAACGCAAATTAATCACTTCCGAATTTTATGATTGCTTACACAATGAGGATAGCCTAAAGGATAGGTTAAAAATAATAACAAAATAAAATTAATAGAAAATTCCAATTTTTAGTTGCCTAAAAAGCAATGTAAGCGAAAATGAATCGAAAATGTTGGAAATCACTGATTTTGATGAAATTTCCCTCAAATATATTCGACCAATGTCCGAAAAGTCATTGAATAAATTCAAAGGTTGGCAATAAAAAAAAATAATAAAAAATAATTTATTTTATTTTCAGAACTTGGCAAAGGCCTCAAAATTGAATTTGTGGATTTGGCCTCCGAATTAAATAAATGCTCCCAGGATTGCACATTTAAGAAATTGGAAACTTTGCAATGCTTCACAAAATTGAAGTAAATTTTAATTTGGAATACAAAAATGAATTCAATTTATTATTTACCCTTTCTTTAGATGTACTCTAAAAGTGGATGACGAAGAAGTGAAGGAAATTGTGAATAAATGTGTGCAGGAAATGGGCACAAAAGATCGAACAGTTGAAATTTGTGAATGTTTCCAAAACAATGGAGTCAAGTAAAATAAATAATGAAAATGGGCATTTTATTATTTTATTTTTTTTTAGGAATCTTTCTCCTTTCTGTGCCAAACTTAAAAATGCCAAATTTCCATTGGAAGTTGATGAATGAATGATAAAGAGGAGGAAAAATGAACAAGAAATGAAAAATTAAAATTATGACAAATTTAATAAAATTAATTGAAAACTTGAAAAATTTATTTAAAACAATTTGGTAAATACTAAAAATAATAAACGAATAAACTTTCATTTTGTCGGTCGAATGAATAATTTTTGTCAATAAAATTAATTACACCATGTGAAAATCCCTCGCTCAATGGCAACCATTAATTAGTCTCTTCTTAAAAATACAAGCAAAAATGTCAGTGTGCTCAGTTAATTATGATTATGAGGGAGGGCATCTGCTTTCCACCCAGTGCCTCAGGGGTTAATTCCCTCTTTTCACCTGTCTTGGCTTTTGCCAATTCCACATTTAATTTATTCCATGGAATAAGAATGAAATTCATCAAATATTCATTTGGACAATATGTTTTAGAGCTCACTGGGATAGGTGAAAATAAAATGGGCACTGATGGAATTGGCCAATTTTTCCTTCCTCGAACCGAACCAAAAATGTCGTTCATTTTTGGCCCACTTCCCTCATCAATATTCTCACATTTTTGCCCATTTTCGTCATCAATATTCAGATTAAAAAGTGTTCCCATTTATTTCAATTATTTGAATTGAAATATTAATTTTACATGGATTTTGGCGGTGCTGATCCAATTGCTTTTGGCATTTTTGGATTGGAAATATTCGTTGATTTGCTAAATATTCCCATTTCTCTGTTCACTTTCCATTTGATTTACATCACAATGGTTAGCCAAATCATTTATTTTTGATTGTCTAAAAAGGCACTTGCTTTTTTGCATTGTTTTTCGGGATAATAAATTGACAAATTAAATCAATCAAATTAACTTAAAAAGATGTTGATCTTTAAAATTAATCATTTTAATTAATCAGTCAGAATTCACAAAAAATTCCATAATCAAATAATTTTTTGCCAATTTCCTCAAATTCCATTTTTAAGGTAATTCACCGAAATCTGAAATTCATTTTGCTTTGCCAAAGTGCCGATTTCCTTCTTCGCAGCATCATCAAATTGTTTTTCACACTTCCGGGCCGTCTGATTTGTGGCAACATTTTTTGGCTCGAACGTTCCATTCCCTCACTTCAATTTGTGTTTTTCTCCTCAATCACTTTTCGAATGCTTTTAGGCCATATTCTTGTTCTGGAAAGGCTATTGGCAACAATTTATGCGCGCCATTATGAGAATTATACAAAAAACACATTCAGCATTATTTGGCTCATCATTGTGGTGATTTAATATGGCATTATTAATTAATAGTATAAAAAATGTCTTAAATTTAGCAAAATTCGTTCTTATGAATATTATAATTCCAACATTTTTTGGCCATCTAAATAATCAATATATCTATTTTAAAATTATAAATTATTAACCAAATTAGCATAAAATTAAAATGGCAAAAATTAAAATTATAGGAAAATTATAAATTTATTAACCTAATTTTCAACCACTTTAAAATTAAAAATAAATTCCAGGTTGCGATTGTCCTATTCAATTCCATTTCCCAATCCTCTTCACTTTCTGTTGATTTCAACAATGTTAGCACAATTTTGACAGTAACCACCACATTGGGCGTCACATTGCTCAGCTTCCTTGAAATTGGAGTAAGCAATAAACAAAGCAGTTTTTATGTTTTTATTTTAATTTATATTTTATTAATTATAAAATAAACCACTTATTTATTATTTCCTCTCTTTGAGTTTACCAAACCTCTTTAGAATGCGACATATCAAATTTCTTACTTTATAAGGTCACCACAAATTAATCCTTTCCTAATACAAAAGCTACCCAATCTAATAAGTGTCTCTGTACTAATAATAGCACAAATATTATCCTAGTATAAAATAACCACAAAAAATTTCGACAAATTAAAAATTTGGCATCTTATTTCATTAAAATACGATATCGGCGAATTCACAAGTTGTTAATGTCATTTTCTTGTTCAATTCTCCTTAAGGGCATTTCCATAATAAAACATGTGTTAAATAAAGAACGAAATTCACAATTGAATTTTTGTTTTGAATTTTTATTTACCAAATTGATAAGTATATTTTGATAAATTCAGTGGCTTTTTATAAAATAAAATGATTCAATAATTCATAAATAATTTTTCCTCCAATCCAAAGTTTGCCGCCTATCTTTGGCGATATAATAAACGAAAATTTGAAAACTATGAGCGACCAGTGACTTTGGCCGGAAGATACCAATTGTCGGAAAATGTCAAAACAACATTGCAACTTTTACCGGCTTTGTCCCTCTATTTTCTATTGCTCTTCAATTCCAGTTTTGTACAACTCAATTTCCAATTCAGGGCAATTCCCAGCCAATATGGCCAAAATATAGCGGTGGGTTTTCTACTTTTCTACATATAGGATATTCCTTTAAAAAAGATAACATATTTACCTTTATACCAGATTAAAAAATAATGATTAATATTTTCTATTTAAAGTTTTAAGTTTAATCAACACCAATTAATAAATCATTTTCTTCCATTTTATCAGAAATTCCAATTAAAATGAGAGCAATTTTATGGCATTTTAAAAAGTAGGAAATTAGCAATAAAATGGCATTAAACACCATTTGGCCATATAAACCATAATTTTTCGCATAAGTTAAAAATTTAGTCCTTATATCAACAGAAAAAAATATTATGAAAATAAATAATAAATATATTTGATTTCTCAATTTTAAATGCAATTAAATTAAATATTTAATTTCGAATAAATTTATAATTCCAGTTGATTGTCAGCAATTTAATCACTTCCTTTCTCCAAATGCTCATCCAAATTTGCATTCTCGCATTCCATCCAGTCCTCAAAAGACGTTGCCGATTAATTTTTGCCAAATTTTCTGGTTGCCGCCATAACCGGATTGAGCCAATTCATTTCAAATTAGATGCCAAAATGATGACCATGGAAAGGCATTTCGAAATTTTAAACCAATATTGGAAATAAAATAATGATTATATTTTGTGGTGCCAATTATTCATTTCAAATTTATAAATTTCATAAATTTTTTGACAAAACTAATTTTGAATCGTACAATATGTGGAATATAGCATTTCGCTTTGAGGTCTAGGCTTAAAAATAAAATTTATTTGGATCATTCCTGATATTGATATACTAAATTTTCTTCTGCAACTTTTTTATTGGATGAATTCAAAATATTAAATTGAGAACGAATTTTTAGTATAAAATCAAATTTATCAATTTCATTTTTTTTGCCTAAAATTATTTCCAGTTGCTCTGATCAATAACATAAAAATGTTTTATTCAAATTTTTATTCCAAATTTTAATTCCAAATTCATCCATGGCTAAATGAAAATGTTGTAATTTGTCGATTAATTTTTTATTCGCATAATTGCCATCATTTTGACACTTTGAAATGAAAATATTATTTACAATGAAAGGGAATATCCACCATTTTCCATTGATTTGGAAGGAATTTTTCCCGGGGGCAAAAGTGATTGGAAGAACAATTGTTCCATTTTCTTTGTTCCCATTGGCTTCAATAAAAATATTTTCAATTGCCTTCCATTCATTATTTTTTGAAAACCCACTGCACATTTTTTAGACCAATTAATTTCGGCATTTTTCTCATTTTTTCAAATAAGTTTTTTGCTTTCGATTTTGATAAAATATTTGTGAAATTTAAATTTTATTTTAATTCATTTCCAAGGAATTTATGAATTAAAAATCCAGAACAATTCCACAATTGTTCTGGGGAAAATTTGCTCTGAACATTTTCTTTTGTCCATTTATTTTAGATATATTTAAATTAATCTAAAATATTTAACAAAATGGCCACAATGATTCTGGTTAAAGTTGAGGACCAAAATTGTCGTGCGGTGATCGCCACCAATTTTGTTCGCTCATTTTGTGCCCCCTCCCTTGTTAAAAGCTTAGGCTTAAAGGTAATAAAAATAATATTTAAAATTATTTTTTAAATATTATTCAGGTCCGAGATTTGGCAAAGCAGCCAATGGTGAAAACCAATGATGGGACACCGATTGAATTTTTAGGTGAAGTGATGGTCCAAATGGAATTGGGCCCCTGGCGAAGTGCCGGCAAAATGCCATTGCTGGTGGCATTGGATTGTCCGGCAGATTTATTAATTGCCGATGATTTACTCAAAGTAAACAAATTTGAAACCCAAATAAAATGGGACGAATTCTTATTAATTTTCCTCCAGTCGAAAAATGAAATTAATTTAATATAAATATAAAAATGAAGTTAATAGATTCCTTTTAAAATTCCTCCTCAGCAAGTTGTAAAATTTGCCTATGGTATTTTTTACATTTTCCCTATTCATTTTAATTATGAATTCTTTATTTCCTTTGACAAAAATGATTAAAAAATCATGGGAAAATATTAACAATTATTTTTCCATTTTTTATTTACATTTTAAGGAAATTGGCAAAAAATTCCCTGTAAAATTTGAATTCTCCAAAAAGGCGGTCAACATTGGTGGCACCAGAATTTCGATGGTTTGAAAAATTTATAAATAAAAATTAAATTTTAATTTTAAAGTTGGATCCATTGGCAGCCGAATCAAAATTGATTTCCTGAATTTAAAATGGAATTGATTATTAGAAAGAACAAAGAAAGATTGTACATTTTTTTCAAGATTAACAAAATAAATAATAAAAATATATAAATGATTAATATTAATTTTCATTGTATTATTTCGGGCAAAAATGAAAGTGCACATTTTTGGGTCAGCCAAACCATCCAATTCGATTTAGGCCTAATTTGCCAACTCCTCTGGCCAATCTATTCACTTTTGGGGGAGGCCTTTTGCCAATTGTTTTCTGCAATTTAAAAAATAAAAATTGGATAATCAATTTTATTAATTTTTTTTTTGTTATTTCGTCAAAATTTTATTTTATTCTTATTTTCATCGTCAAAAATTAATGGATTTGCCTACAGTAGGAGAGGAAAGGATACTGTACTGATGATGTGCCCAGAGGAATTTTGGCTTCAAAAATCATTTTAATGAATTTTTGAGATGAAATAAATTGAAAATAAAGTGAAAAATTATTGAATAATCAAATTCTACCTTCAAAATGTCCTTTGCGCAATGATTGCAATTTCGTTTTGTGATGTGATATGAATCGGGTTTATATTTTGTCTCCCTCAAATGTTCAACAAATCTACGCACTTGACGGGGATTCATTTTCGTTTTGCCCATATATTTTGATTTACTGCAAAAAATGCAAATTTATTTAAAATTTGTATAAAATACTGGAATTGATAATCGCCAAATTGGCGGGGCATTTTCTCATTGATTCGGTCATTAAAGCCGGAGCCAACTTCGTAGGAAAATTCTTTAAAAAATCTTGAATAATTTTGGTGATTAAAAGGATTAATGCCAAAATAATTTGATGAGAAAATTTTTATAAAAATAAATTTATGGAATTTTTAATAATTTTAGAAAGAAGAATCAGCGAGATAAATGACCCGGCAATTCAGTGTTGGGTTTTTATCTTATTCATTAATAAAATATTATAATGGATCATTACTATCAAATTATATTTTTAAAATAGTTTTCAATTTATTTTTATTAAACCGTACTTCAATTCATAGGAGCTAAATCCTGGCCTCCTATCGCTGATTCTCCAAACATCATAGGAAAATTCTATCGGGAAAATTTTTTTTATTATTTTTCGTGAAAATATAATTTATTAGTCCTTTTTTAAAAGTAATTTCCTTCATTAAAATTTTTAATTGAGGAAATTACAAATTACCCCTTCCTCCATCGGGCCATCCAGGCCCACGAAATTCGACGGCACCTATAAAAATGGGGAAAATAGATTGAATATTTTTTGATGTTTTACTATGAAGTGCCGGGAGCACTTTGCCAAACACTCGATTCCATCCTGATGCCTAAAATCAAATAAAAATTAGCCGATTTTCATTTATAGAATTATAGAAAAAGGCTTATATTCGGTTGCTTAATTTAAATAACACAAAAAAATAATAATAAATAAACCGATTTTAGCTTAATTAATTTGGCTTGTAGGTAATTAGCCTAGTAAGCAGATTAATAACCCCAATTATGTTTTCCATTGTTTTGTCTCTTGGATTTTGTAAATTGTAATATTTTATAATTTTTAAAAATTTAAAAAAATTTTTAAACCATCCGGACCATGTGATATGTGTTCAAATAAACGTCCCATTCTCCTTTGTTCACATTTTTCAAATAACCAAATCGTTTTTTGTCCCGCATTTTTTTGTATTTATTCAGCACAATTTTTCCTGTGAAAAAATTAATAAATCATTGATGCAAAAAGAAATTTTTAAAATTTATTTCCATCTTCAAATTTGCAATTTTAAAATTCTGACCACTTCGATCCGTATTCCTTTTTGTTGGGGCCGCAGAAAAACTGCCTCTTCTTTGCACAAATCGGTTATTTCGACGCCGATCTAAATTCATTTTTAAAATCTTTTTTTTTATAGATTAACAATTCTATCAATTTTAAATTACTCTTTCATTAAATTTTAGTGAAATTATAAATGAAAAACAAAAGTAAAATATACTAAATTGGGTGCCGCCTCCTTCTCGCACTAAATTCGACGGCAAATTCCTCAAATTGTCCGGCAACAATTCCACATCCCTTTGAATTCCTCTTCGTCTCCATCTTCCTCCTCCAATTTTTAAATGGCCCATTTTCCTGCTAATCTCATCCAATTCCACCAATTCATCATCACTTGCCATTTGGCATGCTGTCGGCAAAATTACCAAAAGCAAAGACAAAATAAGGAGAATACGGTATCGATAAATGGATGAAAGCATTTTATCAAATATGAATGATCATTCTTTTTCTTTCTAATTCATTTTTAAAATTCCTTCCTAAAAATAATATTCTTTAATGATTAAAAAGTAAAATTTTAAATCTTTGGTCTAAAATTAAATAGCACAGATTTCATATTTTTAAATTGAGACATAAATTTTTGAGATATATATGACTATTTTGATTCTATTTCGGAAAATATTGAGGAAATTTTTCTGTAATAAAAAGACAAAAAATCATCAATTTAATCTAGTTGAAAGGGTGATTTGCTAACTATTATTAAAATTCGGAACTATAAAAATAAAAAAGCCGAAAAAAGCCATGAAAATAATTGAATTAATCAGGAAGAAATTTGCTTGAATTTGTATCTAATTTTATTTGAGGTTGGCAAAATGGATCTTCGCTTTTACCAAAAAAAAGGTCGAATGATTCGATGGAATTAATTTAAGCCATTTTTAAAGGAGAAATTGCTTTTATTGTCCATAAATAGAAAATTTTGATAAATTTGTTAATATGCCAATTAAAATAATATATCTTTTTCTTTTCACATTACCAAATGTTAATTTTAATTCCCAAAGGCATTTTGAACCAGGCTAGAGGCTACACATCACATATACAGTAATCACCAAAAATGCAATTTTTTTAGGTAAATTGAGGTTCACCATTAAATAAGAAAATGTCGACTTTTACCCATCAGATTAAGTTTCAAAAAATTTAATGCCAAAAGTGATAGAAAGGAGAATAAAAATAAATAATAAAAAAAATTAAAAATTAAATAGTCCAAATCCATTAGTTTAATAATAAATATTCGATTTATATAAATTTGTTCATCTTTATTTTTTTATAGGTCAAAGCATTCAAAACAGCTCATTCCGCTCATTCTCAAGCATTCCATACATCGTTCATAATTCTTCTAAAATTTTTTAAAATTTACTTTCGATGAATTTGAAAATTTATCGATAAATACAATTTTTTAATAGTTCATTTCAAATTTTCCAAATTTTGTACTAACCAATCCTCGAATTGCATCACAAAACCAATGACATTCCAGGATCCAATGTCGGCATTCACTTTGATAACATTTTCCAACAATGGATTGGATCTGAAAATTTACAAAATTAGTTTGCATTTTTAGCTTAATTAAATTGATTAAATTTATGGCAAAAAAATGAGGTAGCCTATGCCTATTATTTGGATGTATGCATTTGGGATTTAGGGTTTAGGCTTGAAGCTTCATTATTTCTTTGAATTTAATGTGGAATAAGGACTGAGATCTATTGAATGACTAATGTGGAACAATGTGGATTGGCTTAATCCTGGTCAAAAAAATGAAATTCTAAATTAATTAGTTGAATCAAATTTGGATTTCTAATTCTGATCCAAACTGACCCTTTCCGCCTCCCTTTGTTCTCTGCTCATTTTGTTATTTGAATATTGATAGGAGGCAAAACTGTAGGCATTGATGAGAGATATTGTTGCGAGGATGAAAAGTATAATAAAATGAAGCGAGAATGACAGACTTTCAAAACGCATTTTATAAAAAATAAAGAAAATATTTTCTAATTTGGGTGGTCAACAAAAGCACAATTTGGATAAAGTTGGGTGGACGATGGTCACTTTTAATTGGATTTGCACATTTGGAAGAGGGGGGAACGGGACGCCATTCGACGTCGATCATGGTCATTCACAAAGTAGTCGAGTGATCCGAAAAAGGCGGATATGCGCAATGCGCATCGACATTATTATATTCATAAATTTGTTGCTTTGTTAAATTGGAAATGGGATGGGATAAAAATAACATAATAATAGCGGAAAGAAATTCATTAATCTAGTAGTGAATTTATCCCGCTTTATAATTTATATAGTGATGATGTTTTGAACCCAACAAAAATGCTACAACTTTTGCGACAATGACTCAATATGTCGTTTTGTTTTTAAATAGTTCCGGTTTCATGTTTTTGCCCTAATTCCATCTGTTTTTTTTGTTTATTTCACAGTTCCAGTTTTTTTGCAATTCCATAAATCTGCGTACTGTTTTGCATTTTTGCAAGCTTTATGAAAAATATAATTATTCTTTTTTTAAAAATAATTTATTCAATTTTTTTAAAGCACTACATATTTTAACAAAAATGTGAATAGAGTGGCCAAATGCAATAAAAATAATGGTTTTTAGGTTGAAAATGTTTTTAAGTGAAAATGGCAAATCAAAAATATAATGATGCCCCGTTGGGAAAACAAAGCAGCGAATATGGCTAAAAGGAAAATTGGATGGATTGGGGGAGAATAAATGAGGGAATGGAGGGGAATTAAATAATAAAAACAATAAAAATGTGAAATTAATGGAGGAATTAGCTATTCAATCCGCTGATTGTGTCAAAAATATGCATTTCCGCTGAACTGCACGTCCGATTGCCAAAAACACTCAATGAAAGGATATCCTTGTCGCTGCCATCCGCCTTCTCTTCACCCGGCTTTTGAAGAAACTAAAATTGAAATATAATTAAGCATTATTGATATTTATTCTTTTTGTACCTTTTCACCATCAAAGAACATTGACAGTCTTTCCAACATGCCGTCGAATGATTGCCTCAACATTCCCTGGTATTCCATCCTTTCCCCGGCCATTGCCGCCTCATTCACTCTAAGAGCATCGTCCAATTCCGTAATCAATGTTCTTAAATGGTAGGGAAAATGAATATACAAAATGACATCTATTATTTTTGGCTCACTTGAATGCCGAAATCAATCTGCCAATTCCATTTTTGCCATATCGTTGCTTTTGTGTTGGTGCAGTGAATGCCTCAGCATAGGCTAACAAACCGGCATTGACCTAAAAATATAAAAGTCTCAAATTAAATTTGGACAATAGCCATGTTTTTGTGCAGTCTATTTATTTATTTATTTAATGCTGAATATTCCTATCCCAGAACAAGAAATGAACTACGGTAGTTGTTGATGAGTAGAGCGAATGCTATGTTAGGTGTAAATTCAATTGCTTGAGGGCAGCATAGAAAAAACTCTTTACTATTTTTCCTCTTTATCGGGTCTCTTCAATTACCGTAATTTTCCTTGTTTATTACCCACCCGTAAAATACTAAATTCTACTCACCGTTGGGCTGACCGATCCTTGCAAAAATAATTGAAGTTGCTTTAAATCCAGCCTTTTCAGTGTTTCTTTGTCGTAAACGCCAAAATGTAATTTTGGTACATCGGCGGCGGCCAATATCCTTCTAATTTGACTTGCTTTGAACAGTAAACTCTCACATGCCAATTCCAACGGTGTTAAAATCATTTCCTCCGTCCGAATAATTCGCTGCCTTCTCCTCGTGTTTGGGAATGGTTTTTCAACTGAAAATGGATAATTTTAAATAAAATAATTTTCATATTTACTTTTACCTGTTAAAATTAATCGCCTCAATGCCGTTCTAGCCATTTCCGGCTCATTTTCTCCCACTTTTTGATCCATCAATTTCTCCTCTTGAATAAATGTTCGAACATTTGTATGTGCCGAATAATTCATTGGGTCGTTGATTTTGTCCAATAATTTGTCATTTGCTCCGTCGCCATTTTTCAATTTTTTCAAAATTTCTTCGGATTGACATGGCTCAACATAGGCAACTTGAATGAATGCAATGTTCGAATCCAATTCATCGTTTTTCCCAATTCTTTCATTCAGTATTTGAACTTGATCATGGCCAAGGGCCAAACGGACTGATTCGACCATTCGATCGCAAGCTTCGGCCAATGAAGTGAGACGTGGTTCACGATAAATCCATTCTGTTTTATGCTCATCACTAAATAAATTGAGATAGAATGGAATTAATTATCGCCAAAAAATTTGGAATAATTATATTTGGTTTTTAACTTAAATCATTCGGAATTTTCGAAATGATTATCAGCGGAAGAATTAACGTGAATCTGTTGGCCTCCTTCCTATTTACCAATTTTGTTAGGTAATGCCATTTGTAAATTTTGTGTATTTGCCTTATTAAGGATGGTAGAAAATGATCAAAATAAGATCCTATTCATTATTTAAATATTTTATATTTTTTTTTGTGGATTTAATGATTATAAATTAACTTACCCAAAATGATTTTGTCCATAAAAAACAATTTTAAAATATGAGCCCAGATGTCGCTTTCCATTTATTTTGATTTCAGCGGCACGCGATGACGCCTGTTGTAATTCGGCATAAATTTCCATAAGCGCCTATAAATATGAAAATTAATTAAATTTCCATTTATTTTTTAACCAACTTTAAAATCGAATTGGCATTCAAAAATAGGAATTGTCAGTCTGTAAATTGGTCCAACTGCCTCGTAACGTTCGCTCAATAGCAAAGTTCGAACCAAATCCTCCACTTTTCGAGTAAATTCATCCTTAAAATTAATTAATTAAAAATATTAAATGTCAAAAATAAATTAACAATTGTGAATCCTCCTTGTTGTGTGCTGCTTGCATTGTTTTTCTGCATTTCCTCTTCAATTGCAATTGTTTCATTCAGAATATTCAACAATGACCAATCGGCGTTCAATATTCCTTTTGATTGCAATTCTTTCCCGATAATTGCCAATGAGTGTGCTTGACAAATTGCTGCTTCTGAATGCCATCCTTCAGCAATGTGGATATTTGCAAGTGCATCGAAAAATTCTGAACGCAAAGCGGCTGAACCCCGATAACTGTTAGCTAATTGAATGTGGAGATCGGCGAGTTGAATCTGAAAATTTACATGGATTATTTTATTAATTTGTTATAAAGGAATTTTAATAAATTGTGAATGAAATATTTGCTTATGTCTTTGCTTATTCTAATGAACTCTAATTAAACAAAAAAGTAATTTTTAAACTGTATAAATTCTATATAAATTAAATATCATAATTTTCATAAAAAACCAACCGGATTGTTTGTCATATCCGTAATTGCTCTAGTCGCATCAAGTACTCCCCGCAATTGTTTCACCAATTCCAAAACTGCTCTTTCAAAAAGTGAAGTGACAATGAGGGAAGAATTGCTTTGTTTGTCGCCGGCAACCAACGATTCAATTTTGGTCAGTCCTCTCTCAAAGCGATAAGTTTCCAATTTTTTCTCACTAAGTAAACGGGCCAATGCCACTGAGATTTGAGCACCCGGTCTTCCCAATTTTTCAGTAACGAATGTTGAATAATTTGGTTGATTCTTTTGGGCAGAAAATTGCAAATCAGATGAGGAAAGTTTTGCTAAAAAATATTTAATTTAAATTTTAATATTTACTTACTTGAAAATGAATTGGAAGCATCGAATCCACCCCTCAAAATTAATTGTATTAAAGCAGCCGCTGAATTTTGAATTCGCGGTATTCGGCTGTTCAATTGGAGAAGTAGGGCTTTGACGAGAGTGGAAAGGCAATCCAATGGGCCAGAATGGAAAAAGCGTGAAGAAAACTGCAATTTTTAAATTAATTTATTTTTTAATAAAAATTAAATTTTACCAAATTTATGAAAACTGCCAAGGCGGCCAGAGTTTGAAGCCGAACTGTTTCTGACCATTCTTCATTGAGCATTTCCAATTCCAAATTGAGTAAGCGGAAGAAAATGGCATCATAATATTTGGAGGATGAATATTTGGTCTTTGAAGCAACTTGATTCGAAATTGTTTGAATTGTTTCCAAAATGATTAGGGCAACTTCTTGAGATAAATGACAATCCATTAAGACTCCATTTTGGGTGTCCTCTTCTGCACTATGCCCAATTGAATCTGTGAATTAATATTTTTGGGCCAATTTTTAAACAATTAAATATTTAAAAACCAGAAACCTTAAAATATTTTAATGAGACAATAATAATAATAGCTTATAATGATTTATCGAATTCTAATAAAATCAAATACCAACCAAAAATTATGTTTAATTAAAGTAGTTTAACTCATTTCAGAATTTTAAAAATTGATTCTTCCCAATGAGAAAATTGAAGGATTTAAAGTTATTTTTTAGTTGTTAATTGAAAATTAAATTATACCTGCAAAATCGGTCAATGTTGAAAATTGCCCGCCGGTCCCAAATGACTTGTATGAATCATAAGTGGATTCAAAATTGTTTGCTGCTGTGCCACCTTTTGATTTTGACCTTTTTGCCAGTTGCATAATGTGATATGATCGTCCTCTATAGCGAAATGTGAGCAAGGAAAATTCCAAAAAGCGAATAAAATCCAAAAGAAGATTATTTTGCGTGGATTGAGGCTGCTGATCAACACATTCATCTTCCAATTTTTTACTGCTGTTCCCATCTGTTGATGTTGCCTTTTTTGGTGTTTGAATTGAGTCTTGTGCATTCCAAAATGCAGCCAATATTTTCTTTGGTAAATTATTCAGCAAATAAAGGCAACTGACGACCAAATCACGGACTTCCGACTGAATAATAATATAAAATAAAATATTAATTTTGTTTTTACTTTGTCAAGTTTTTCAGCCAAAACAACCACCAAATGATTTGTTGTTTTCTCTTTGCCCATTTTGACAGATTCTTTTGTCATTGTCGAATTTGAATTGTATGAATTTGTTGTTAAAACACTTTTACCATCTTCATGGAATGGAATATTCAATTTGGAACGACGAATCAAATCAGTAGAGGATGAATTGCTGGTCATTGAAGAATATCGATCAGAATTAGCTAAAAAAATCAATAAAAATAAATCAATAAATTAAATTAGCCTTTTGCTCCAATAATTGGTGAATGTATTGGAGAGTCATTCTTTGCTTTGATTGTGGCCTCCAATTCCCGAACATGTTCAATAATAAAACGCAAAAGTGGGAGATAGAGAGTGGCAATTCGGTTTTTGGCTGACTAAAATCAGTTATATAATATTAAAAATATATATAAAACGAGCGTTGGGATGCCGCTTCGCGGCATCCCAACGCTCGCTAAAACTTTTTAAAATAAAAATGATGGAAAGCTTTAGAATCTCAGTTTCAATACTCTATAAATTGAACAAATGCACAAATTTTTCACACTCATATTTGTTAAAAATTATTGGAAAATCAGATTATTTAATTCTTGACATTATTTTAATTATGCCTCTAATTCATCATTACTAATTTATTTATTCATTCCTCAACTTTCTCTTCATTATTCATATCATTCTCAATAAATTCCATGGATTTTTTTTTCATTTTCGACCATTCCCGGCTTTTTGCTCATCATTCTCGACCATTCCCGGCTTTTTACTCTTCATTCTCGACCATTCCCAGCTTTCTTTGTTTCATTCTCGACAATTTGCGGCTTTCTTTGTTTCATTCTCGACCATTCCCGGCTTTCTTTGTTTCATTCTCGACCATTCTCGGCTTTTTACTCTTCATTCTCGATCATTCTCGGCTTTTTGCTCATCATTCTCGACCATTCCCGGCTTTTTACTCTTCATTCTCGACCATTCACAGCTTTGTTTCATTCTCGACAATTTGCGGCTTTCTTTGTTTCATTCTCGACCATTCTCGGCTTTTTACTCTTCATTCTCGACCATTCTCGGCTTTTTACTCTTCATTCTCGACCATTCCCGGCTTACTTTGCTTCATTTTCGACCATTTACGGCTTTATATTTATACCTTTCATTCCCGATCATTTCAGTTTTATTTCCAATGAATTAAATGCTTAAGGGAGCGCCCGGTCGCCGCTGCGCGGCTCCCGGCCGCTCCCGACTACCTTTCATTCTCGAATATTCCCGTTCATTCCCGACTATTCCCAGCTTTTTACATTTCATTCTCGACTATTCCCCGCTTTTTACATTTCATTCTTGACTATTCCCCGCTTTTTACAGTTCATTCTCGACTATTCCCCCTTTTTACATTTCATTCTCGATCATTCCCGTCATTTTCCATTAATGTTCTAAAATTCTCATACAATTCTGGGTATTTACTACTTTATTCTCTTCAAATCCTTGAATTTTCCCCCTCATTTTCAATAAATTCTATCATTTCCCCATAATTCTCAATACTATATTCCATGATTTACCCCTCTTTCCCATTAAAATATTAAATAATTACTCATTCCCGGTTTTTCCTTTAAAATTATTATCGATATTCCAATGTATTAAATGTTTAAGGGAGCGCCCGGTCGCCGCTGCGCGGCTCCCGGCCGCTCCCGAGTTTATTTTATATAATTAACATATTAATAATTGATATTTTTTGCTTATTTTATTTATTTTTCTTTAATCAATATTCTTTAAGCCGATTTTTATATTTTCCATTTATTTTTATTTATTTCACAAAGCCTTTAATCTATTTTTCTTTAATTCTTCATTGCATTTTATATAATTAACATATTAATAATTGATATTTTTGCTTATTTTATTTATTTTTATTTATTTCACAAAGCCATTTGTCTTATTTTCTTTATTAATATTGTCTATAATCTATTTTTCTTTAATTCTTCATTGCATCATTTAATTTTTGGACAAAAAGTCATATATTTAAAAAACAAAACGCCAACATTAAAATATTCAAATGTCAATTTGTCCCGGAACTCTCCATTTAATATATTTAGATTCATTCTTACCGCGTCTCCGTATCGTTTGTCTCGATAATGTTTGACCAATAAATTCTTCACAAGTCGAATGATTTTCCTTCTATATTCGCGCGAATCTCTCAATGAATTTGACAATTCTTGGAAAAGTAAGCCAAGTAGGAAGTGGGTTGAACAATATGTCTCACTGAGGTAAAAATGTTCACTATATGAAGTTGAATCTGAAAATTCAAATAAATCAGAGAGTGATTTTATTTTTGACATACATCTCTCTATTTCACTTGATTCATGTGGAGGATACGGCGGCGAGAATATATGGGAAAACAATTTTGAGAAAAAACCTCCACCAGAAGCTGAATTTTTCGGTTGATTTTGTCTTTGTGGAAATCCTTCCAACATTATTGTGTCCGCTCTCATCACAATGCCATATTTATCAGTTAATAGTGGCTAAAATTGGATTAAATTTTAATTTAATTTATTATTTTACCAGGCAAAGTGGAATCCAATGTTCATGCCATGAGAGGATTTGGAGCAATTCGAATTTATAAATGCGAAAATTCTTTTTAAATAATTCATTATTTATTTAATTTTTAAAACTAATTTTACCCTGGAATCAACTGCATCCATTCGCTTCACAATCCCATATAATTCCTTCATAATTTGATGCCTATCCATTAAACTCAAACAAACGTTAATGAAATGTGTCAATGCCAAATTTGCGAATCTGCTTTCTGTCTTCAATTCATTGTGCTTTTCAATAATTTGTTGAGTCAATGATTGAAAGAATTCCTCCAAACAGAAATAAAGTTCATTTGGGAAACGAAGACTTCGTGGCGCCCTAATCAAATTGCTTAATATTAGCCAATGTGCCATTGACTTGGCCACGCAATCCAAAAGGAACCAAAGTTGGCGAAATAGCCGGGATAATTCATTTGTGGAATTGTTTTCTTGACATCTTTGAATTAATGATGGTAAGAAGCGGAGTATGGCGCCATGCAATGTTTCTTGTTCATTTTCATCATTTTCCCCAGTTGCAATTGAAGCGTTGAAATGCAAACGAATATAATTGCGTAATATATCCTTTTTTGATTTTCTGCCCAAATAAAGGCAATCAACCAATTTGATAATTGCACTGTGAAATGTGGTTATTTATTTAATCTTTATATTTATTTGCAAACTTTAATGAAGTTATTGCCAGTCCTGGACTTCTTGACAGTGTAATCAAACTGAACAGCCTGTTTAGGATGATCTCAAAGAATGGAATGATTCGGCCAATGTCAACCATAGTTAATTCCTTGAAATAAAAAGACATTTAAATATTTAAATTAAAAAATACCTCAATTTTATTAATAAGCTCCAACTCAAAATTCAAATTTTGTTCATGATTTGGTGAGAGTTTTTCCTGTAAATCTGATGCTGAACATGCGTTCTCATTACTGCTTGAATTGTATAATTTTTGTTGTATTTTTGGCATTGAATCCATGCTACTTTTTGTATCATTCAATGTTGTGGATTTATTCATCAATAAAGATGAATAAGTATATTGGCATAATTGAAAAAAATTTTGTATTCTTTCTTCGGTTGTGAAAATTGTTGAAATGAGGCGAAGACGAACACGGAATAAATGTTTTCCATTTTCCACAAATTTAATTTCCGCATTTGAACATGTCGACCCCTCCTTTCCATTTAACATTTTGGCATCAATATAATTTTGTGGAAGATTGGCCGAAACAGGCAGATCAAATTCTTGACAATTTTCTGACATAATTAAATTTGGAAGCCCCATCGAATTTTCTCGGGCCAATGGAAGCCATGAATAGCCAATAAATGTTTCATAAGGCTGAAAATATTAAAATTATTTATTAATTTAATAATTAAAATTAAAATTCCAATACTTCATTTATTTGTGATTGTTTATTTGAAAGTGCCGTAGCCAATGAGACATGGGTGAAAGTGAAAAGAAGATGATCAGTATGGTCCAATGAAGGTGGAAGTTGAATTTTCACTTCCTCATTGAATAATGGCTAATATTACTAATAAATTTGAATAATTTAAAGAAATAAACCGTCGATTCATGGTATTGAACGGAGCAATTGAACGATTGAACCAATGGACCATTTGGATCGATTCGGTTATAAATTGGATGAATTTGCATGAAATTATTTTCAATTTGTCGCATTTTTGATTGAATAAAGCGAATTTTGCATGAAATATTCCTTGCTTTTGGAAATGATTTTTGCGTAGAATAATTCAACGAAATTGGATAAACCTATAAAAAATGATTAAATAAAAATTTGTTTTTATAAAATTACATATAAAAGATTTGTATATCCTCGTTGCGGTTCCATACTCAAATCGGAAGAAAAAGATTGCAATTCAAATGAAGGCGAAAGTGGGATTTTATCGGGCGTTGTCACTCGCCAAGGCCTCAATGGGTAATAATTTGAGGAAATTCGCACTTTAAATTAAATGAATTAATATAAAAATTGAATTTTACTTGGAATTTGACTAAGCACGGAAGTGACATCTGCTTCAATATTCAAATTTGCACTGGGAAATGATATCCATTTTGCGACTTTCTCTGGTTTTTGTAGATCAATCAATAATTTTTGTAGGTCAATGTCGGTCATTTTGCCTTCACATTTATAAATTTGACAATTTCTAATATTGCTCTTTGTTGTTATAAAATTTCGATTGGAACAAAGTTGTGGAAAAATTGGTCTGTAAAAATAATTTTTGTTAATTTTATTCTAAATTTTTACATTGCTGTCCAAGCGAATAAAGTCCGTATATAGTTCAACCGCAAAAATGAGGCCGATATTGATTTTTGAATTTTAACTGATGCTTTTGCATCAATTGGATTATTCTTTAGGTAAATGTCGAGGGGAATATCCGAAAGAATTCTCTCAATAAAAGTAACCAAATAGAGGTCAGGCCTTGGATTTTGGATGGCACAAATTAACTAAAATTATTTTAAAAATGTAATTCTAAAATTTGACAAAAAAACTTTTTCAGCTGCTTGTATTCGATTTCGGCTAATTCCGTGAATTCTTTCTGGTAAAATTTGCTTTGATGCAATTATTGCACTACTGCTCCGAAGTTCTGTGAATCGTTGTGTTGGCACCTCAATATGAAATTCCTCAGATATTCTGGAGCCAATGTTTGCATCAAAAACAAAAAGTCGAAGAAAAAATGGTTCAATCTATAAAGAAAAGGAATTATATTAATTGTTTAAATTACTTGTTCTGGGGTTTCTTTGCATGAAAAGCGTGTTTTAATAGCCAATTGACGAATTTGAGCAGTGAATAATATGGATGGCTTTTCTCCAAGAAAATCTGTTGTGGATGGATCCGGACTGGTTTCGCGAATTGATCCAATTGACGAGCCATCGTCAGAAAATGCTGTTGAATTCATTGATGTGGACTTTTTCGGTTGGGTGGAAAGCGATGAAATTGGTTGTATCTTTTTGGCATTGCCAGTTTCTATTTCATTTAATGACTCGCCCAAAGTGCTTCGTTCACCATCCGGTTCGGGTAAAGGCTGAAATAATGCAAAGTAAAAATTCAATTATCGAAATAGTTTAAAACCTCCATGTCCCAATAAAGTGAGAATATATTATTTCTTTCAATTAATGGTGGTTGCAATGCTTTCGCTGCCGCATTTTTGCCCCTCCACATTGTAATCGAATCACGGCCTTAAAAATATTTATAAATTTCATATTTAACACCCAAAATTGTGCTATGAAAAAATCAAAATTCTAATAGATAATTTGAAATCCTTGCCTTATTTAACAATAAGTGAATAATTTTCATTTTGAGACATACCTCCTATACTCTCCTCACTTGCAACACTTTCTGAATCCGGTTGTGAAAGTGGAATAGAATTTTCACGAATTGAAGAATTTAATGATGTGTTGTCTTCTGATGTGATAATGTCTGAAATAAAAAATAATTCAAAGATTTCACCTTAATTTGGACTTAACCTTTGCTTCTCCTAGTAATTGCGCGGTCAATTTCGAATAACCAAAACTGTAGGTCTGATTCATTTTCCGTTGAAAGTATAAGGGTTTTTTCCGAATCAGAAAATGTGATCTTTAATAAAATTTAAATTATAATTTATTCCCAATTATGAATTACCTGAAGTGTTTTTCCTTTCTTTGTTCCCTTTATTTGTGCCGATTTTATTTCCATCGGAGGATAAATTTGTTGTTGTAATGAAGCTTGTTTGTAAATTTCAAGATAAATTTTTCCATCATCCGACCTTCGTAAAATGCAATATCTTTTTTTCTCACTCTTAAAACTGTCAACAATGCTCTCGCCCGGGAAAACCATCATATTCCCTTCTCGCAAAATTTCATTTAAAATGTTTTGTTCGGCAAATTGCTTAAATATAAATTTAAATGTATTTGATATTTAACAAATTTTACCGATTTCTCTTCTTCAAAAATCATGTCAGATTCAAAACGCAAAAAGTTAAGGTTTTGTGCAGGTTCGAATTTTTTAAATTCACCGGCATAATTTTTGTAGTTGAAATTGATAACAATGTATGGTGAGATATAAAATTTGAGTGCATCTCTGGGCAAAAGCCAGTCTGTTTCATTTATATCTCGATGCCTAACGGTTGGAACCGCCGTTCTCTCTCGCAGAAATACCTCTGAACCCTGGAAAAAAGATTAATTTGCTTGGGCCATAAATTGTTGAATACCGAAATATCATCACGGAAAAATAAAAGCAGGTCTCTGTCACGATCATTTTCAAGTTGAGCACTCTTTTCGGTTATAAACCTTTCATAGTCAATTGGTTCAGCCAATAATACTGGTCTCTTAAAACAAGTAATGAGCTAAATCACATTGAAACAATTTACCATTGGATTTACGGTGCTCAAAACTCTCGAGATTAATTCTCGTGTTTCCCTTGCTTGTCCGGGTTTACTAATCGCTGATGTAAATCTATAAAATGATAAGAAAGAAAATTTTTAAGCGACAATGAATCATACTTTCGAAGATTTTGTTGTTCATTTGATTGTTGTGTTGCTGATAAATAAACTTTTTGTCTTTTTTGATTTTGTGAAATGGCGTCCATCAAAGTTGAACTTCCTCCGCTTGAATTGGAAAGCATTGATTTTCCTTCCTCTTGCTTTTTTCGAGGATGATTAACTTCTGACAACCTTGAAGACATGATTGATAATAATAATTTAATTATTAGCTATCCTTTAATTTTTAATGAATGAATAATTTATCAGATTAAATTTTAAATAATTCCATTTTATTATTAAAATTATTAATTTTGGTGCTAGTGCGTTTCACTTTAAAGGTCGGAAATGCGCGTTTCACTTAAATTGGTCGTTTATTCTCATAATTCAATTTAGAGGGCTTAAACCAAAAAACCGATGATGTTTTCGAATTCAGCATGTTGTAAAACCCCTAAAACAAGTTTAAAAACATATATTTATACATATTAAACTAGCAAAAACATTGATTGTTTGAAAATAGATGTTGAATCAAAAACATTGATGTTTTAGCAAAGATAATTTATGTTTTTGAACTGGTTTTAGGGGTTTTACAACACGCTGAATCCAAAAACATCATTAGTTTTTTGGTTTAAGCTCTCTAAATTGAGATATAATAATAAACGACCAATTTAAGTGAAACGCACATTTCCGACCATTTAAGTGAAACGCGCAAACGCAAACACGATTAATTTTACATTTGTTGAAATTTGACAAAAATATCCATTTTACAAAAAAATGATTATGTATGATTTAATGGAAAATGATGTAAATTTAATGATTTATTTAGGTGTTCAAAAAAATAAAACAATTAAAATAATGAATTAAACAATTAAAGAATAAAATAATTGATTAAATCTGGTCATTTTGCTTGAAATCTCTAATCTCCATACAGGCATTATGTTGTCAATAATTCATCATGCCATAAACTCATCCAAATTAATCGAATGCCCCTCCATCTCCATTTATTGAACATTTTAATAACCTCCGCCTATAAAAAAATTTGTATAAGAATTTTAATTTGAAAAGACCAAATTCCATTCACCTACGCCATCCTGCTTCTGTTGCGGTGGTGCCGAATTTGGTTGTTTCGATTTAGATTCGGTGCCATTAATCGATGATTTGTAAGCAGAAGGATGAATTTTGAAACCGAATAATCTTGATTTAATTTAAAAAATGAATAAATTTTTCTTACTTCGGTGTGTATGATTTGAGCGGTGGTTTTGGGCGTAATGTTGGATGAACAAAGAATAGCATATGAGGAAAACCGGTGCCGAAAAAAGCGCCATCCGCCCGTCGATGTTTAGTCGATCGAGGTTGATAGATATCTCCGCACCGAGGACAATAGAGTCGGACAGTGCCTTCGCCTACCACATCGGAAGCACCTGGAAATAATTAAAATATTATTTTATTGAAGAAGGAAATGTTTTCTTTGGCAATGGGCAGAAATTTTCCTCATCATTTGAACATAAACTCTTCCTTAATCCATCCCCAATCCATTTCCCAATACCTATTGGTAAAGTTGGCTGGTTCTCGCAATAGACTCGTGGGCATGTTCCAAATTCCTAAAAATGTGATTTCTTAAAAATATTCAATTTTAAAAGACCAAACCTCATTCCGCCATTTTTCGATCATTTGTTCTATTCCCTTAAAATTTATAATAGTTATTAAATTAAAAATTAATATTACCCGATTTGTAAGAATGTAACGGGCATGAATCAGTCCATAGAGCATCTAATGGTAGAATGAGAATTATAATGCAGTTTTAATTTTATTGGTTGGTTAAAATATTGTTAAATTTTCAAAATTGTACCTCAGCAGCCTGTTCAACCAAATCAGCTTGCCCTTCATCCTGATCTTCCCCTTCCGGCTCCAAATCCAAAATCATATCCAAAGCGTGTTTAAAATACGGAACTTGCTCGGATAATCCAGTCAAATTGAATCGATCTTGAATATAATCGTCATCAATCTGTATAATTTTAAGTGGTATTAACTTGAACTTGATTGATATTTTTAACTTAATAATTGATGGTTGTAAACTTTTATATATCTTAATAAAACAACAAAAAATTGCCAATACAATTTCTATTAGATTTTATTCCTTAATTGAACAAACCTCGCAAAAAAATTCGTTGCCACGCAGACCACAGTACCAGGCAATCCACGAAACTTCTTCTGATGAATTGCTCATTACGTCCGAATTCGCAATTTTGCCAAATGATAAATTAAAAATTATTTGCTTCCCGTTTCTTACAAATATTGAGCAAATCTGTGTTATTTAATTAAAATTATCAAAGCATTATTTTTTTTTATAATTTTTAATGATATGAAATAAAAATATTTCGCTTTATTCTAACAAAAAGTAATTTTAAAGTGAACATTATTAAATTATCATCAAATTTAGTCAGAGGCGAGAATCAAGTCAAAAACAAATCAAGTCAAATATCCATAAACGAGAATTGTGTGTGTTCATATTCATAACTTCAAAATTAAGCCCATAATTCTCAAATCAACAACATTTTAAATTATTTAAGTCTCGTTTCATTCCACTTCCATCGATTCACCATTGTCAACGGGAGCCGCTTCCTCTTTCTTCGCTTCATCCTTTTTCTGCTGGACGGCGGTGTCATACTTTTTCAGCATATTTTTGGTGTCGAACTTCAGCATATTAGCCTGCAAAATTCAAAAATTGTTGTAATTATAACCAAAAATGAAACCAACCTTGGACTTCAAATCATCGGCAGTAAAGGTCGCATCTTGATTGTCGGCCAAACTTTCCAATTCGATTTTCTTGCTTCGGTACCATTCATTGGTGTTATTGTATGACTTTTCGTATGTGACCAACTCATCCGGAGTGAAAACGTCGGTGGTGTTGCGGAATATGTCCAATTGCTTGTTGGCATCCTCCAAATGCTTTTCCAAATATTTCATTTGTTCCGGACGTTCCTGAAATAATAATGAGAAAATAAGTGGAAATTATGAAATACCTCCTTTTGTTGTTGACGATTTTTCAACTTTCTGATTGGCTTCACCAATTCGCGTCTCATCTCTTTTAATTGACTTGCGGCAATTTCAGCTGGTACGTCTTCCAACCATTCTCGTAATTCGGCCAATGCTTTTGAAATTGATTCCAATTCGGCGACAGTACCAAATCGCTTGAAATCGTCTTCTTCCAGCTTGTTGGTATAATCAAACACCGCGGATTCTAACGAATGAAGTGCCTTTTCCCTTTCGACTCTTGCCTTGTCCAACTTGTCAAAATCGCTCAATCTTTAATATTAAATGATTATTTCATTAGCGATATTTATTCGATAAAATACATCTTCATTGCCTGATCAATCTCCTCTTGACTCATTGGTGTTACGGCTTCGGATGGTTGAGGTGGTTCAGCATCGACCACATCAAAACGTTTCACAATGAAATTCTTGGAATAACGAGCAGCCTGATAGACAGCGCCAAGGGCAATTGCTTCATCCGTATTTAAATTTCGTCCAAGTTGCTTACTGAAAGTTCATTTTTAAAAAAAAAAAATAAATAAAAATTCAAAAACCCTGCGAAAAATTGGCCCAATAATTCTTGCAGACGTGGAACACGAGTGCCGGCGCCCATCAGCAAAATCTAGAATTTATTTGATATAAATTTCCATTCTGAAAATTTCCATCCATTACTTTGTCCAGCTTCTCCTTGTCGTCCAATTTAGCCATTTCCATTCCTTGGTTAATCGGTGCCATCATCCGCTCTTCGAATTCCTTGAACATTTCCTCCAATTGTAGTCGAGTGATTTTTGTTTTAAAGTCGATATCCTGGAAGACACATTCCACGTAGGCAAATGTTTCAGTATTGGCGGATAGAACCTTTAAAAATATATAATTAAGCAAATTAAATGTCAATTCACAAATTAACTTGTTTGACGCGTCCAGCCTCCTTCAGCAATTTGGCCATTGCTTGTGGACTAGTAGTAATGTCAGCCGTAGTTTTTGGGTAGCTTTTACGGAACTCCTCAACAAGCAAATCGCGCAATTTGAGAGTCAAATGATGGCCACCCAGCTGGGAATCGAATCCATATCCTGCCACTTCCAATTTGGGAATTGAGCCACCGGCGCTTGATTCAGTGTCATTGAAAGTTTGATAGCGAAGAATGGTTGCCTGCACTTTGGTCGATCCAACATCATAGATTAAATATGTCTGAATTGATTTTGCAATCAAAGTTTGTGGCTAAATATTTTAAATTAAACCTGTGGCTCCTCGGTAATTTCCTTGTAACGAAAAACGCCATAATTAAGTCCGGCAGAAGCACCAGCACTCATCAATTGGATTGGATTGAGGCCGGCAATTTTTGCAGCAGTCTCGACTGCCTTGCGTTCCAATTGACCAAAATGAGCGGGCACAGCGATAACAACATCTTTGACTGGTTGACCCGCATAGGCTGCCACTTCGCTTCCGGCATGGGCCAACACCATTGCTAGCATCGTCTCGATTGGAAGTTCACCGGCCCTATAAATATAAAATTTTTAGGATGGGAATATGTTCAATAAATCCCTCCTTATGAGTCCATAAAAATTACTCACTCTGTAACAAAGTTAACGGTTTTTCTTTGGTCATTTGGTTTCAATTGTAGATAAGGAAATTGCTTTTGATATCCTGCCACAACTGGATCATCAAATTCTTTGCCAATTAAGTCAAGAAAGAATGTGAATGTGTGACGCGGAGCAGAAATTGACTAAAAATTTAAATAAAGATGTGATGGATTTATAAAACCTTTTTTAATGCTTCATCTCCAAAAAAACGTTCTTGTTGTTTGATAGTCAATGCAAATGGTGTCTTTCGATGGGATTCTTGGTTTAGCACAATCTCCATCGGTACTCCCGGTTTAATCAATGCCATTTTAATGAACTCCACACCCAAATCAATGGACATTGCACTAATCATAGTAGCGATTCAAATTTATATGTCTATATTCAATATTGATATCTAAATAGTTAAGATATCTAAATAGTTAATTAAAAATGAACATTTTTTTTAAAAGAAGTATCATTTTTCCATCATCAATATAAAAATTATTTAAAATTGATTGAACGCTTTTTCTTTGTATTTTGATCTATTACGAGATCATGATTTGTTTTTTTTTAAGATTCTTGGATGATAAGGGATTTGATTTTTTTAAATTTAATTTAAGCGAGCATTATACTCATTCATAGTAATTGGGTTTGGAATTTGGAAAAATTCGAAACTTATCTTATAGGGTTTACAATTTACGGAACTTATCTTTTAATCCAATTTTTTTAAAACATCGTTCGTTTAAACATGAGTGAGGGTGAGCTAGCTATAATTCTAGTATTTTCCGGGACATTCGTAACCATCTTTTTTTCTTTGACATAGTATTTTTTGTTTTGTTTATGCGTTCCACCACCGAAAAAAGGTTTAAGACATTTCAATTAAACCATGTTTTTGCTAGTCGAACATTTATAAATGTATGTTTTGAAACTATTTAATTTAAGGGTTTCCAACATGCTAAATCCGAAATCGTCCCTGCTGTAAATGTATATGTATGTAAATTAACCGAACTGAATCCCGAAAACCGTTTGGATAAAATGTCTTCTGCTGCGCGCGGCGGGCCAGAACGTTTGAGCGCCAGCGATTTTGACAGGTCATAACTCATAACTCAGCAAATAAGAAACCGTTTGATGCAATCTTGGTATCATTGGATAGAGCTATTCGAGCTCTATTGAATAGGCTATATTAATTTTTGAAAAGTTGGATATCCTCATAATTACAAGCTTCTAAATAAGAAAAACTGACTTTTCACTTTTTCGACTTCAAGTCACTAAAATTTTGATTAATTAAAAAAAGCTTTATTCACTATTTAATAGAGCTCGAATAGATCTATCCAATGATATCAAGATTGCATCAAACGGTTTCTTATTTGCTGAGTTATCGCCCGTCAAAGTCGCTGGCGCTCAAACATTACCGACCGTGCGCGCGGGGGCCGGGGGGGGGGGGGGGGGGGGGGTGCGTCGCACTGCGCTCTAGCACTAGCCAATCAATAGCGTAGCGAGCGATTCGACAAAGATTTAATTGTCGCAAAAATATGTATTTAGGGGCTGGCTTTCGATACTGGGATATCCGATTATCGTATTAATTTACAATAAAAATAATTCCTCTGAATTGTTAGAACCAGAATACCAAAATTCAATTTTTTCGAATTGGTTTGCGAACCAATAACAATTTCGAGAAAAGCCGGGAATGCCGAAAAAGGCAGGGATGGAACGTCCAATGGTTTTATTTTTCAAATCATAAATATTTTTAATTTTATTTACAAAATAATGTTTTTTTTCTTTCTTGACGTGTCATTTCTCCATCCAAATCCAAATTTAAATACGTGTAAAATGCGCAACAAGCATCAATGGATTAATTTCATTTTTAGGTCATTTTAAAATTATGAATAGAATATTATTATTTTTGCTCTATTTTTATGTTTATTTCTTCTCAAACTCAGGTATCTATTTATACCGTTTATTCATGTTGTAATTGTAATAAAAAATTAGATGCGGCTGTGAGTAGTGCAATGTCCATTGATTTGGGTGTGGAGTTCATTAAAATGGCATTGATTAAACCGGGAGTACCGATGGAGATTGTGCTAAACCAAGAATCCCATCGAAAGACACCATTTGCATTGACTATCAAACAACAAGAACGTTTTTTTGGAGATGAAGCATTAAAAAAGGTTTTATAAATCCATCACATCTTTATTTAAATTTTTAGTCAATTTCTGCTCCGCGTCACACATTCACATTCTTTCTTGACTTAATTGGCAAAGAATTTGATGATCCAGTTGTGGCAGGATATCAAAAGCAATTTCCTTATCTACAATTGAAACCAAATGACCAAAGAAAAACCGTTAACTTTGTTACAGAGTGAGTAATTTTTATGGACTCATAAGGAGGGATTTATTGAACATATTCCCATCCTAAAAATTTTATATTTATAGGGCCGGTGAACTTCCAATCGAGACGATGCTAGCAATGGTGTTGGCCCATGCCGGAAGCGAAGTGGCAGCATATGCGGGTCAACCAGTCAAAGATGTTGTTATCGCTGTGCCCGCTCATTTTGGTCAATTGGAACGCAAGGCAGTCGAGACTGCTGCAAAAATTGCCGGCCTCAATCCAATCCAATTGATGAGTGCTGGTGCTTCTGCCGGACTTAATTATGGCGTTTTTCGTTACAAGGAAATTACCGAGGAGCCACAGGTTTAATTTAAAATATTTAGCCACAAACTTTGATTGCAAAATCAATTCAGACATATTTAATCTATGATGTTGGATCGACCAAAGTGCAGGCAACCATTCTTCGCTATCAAACGTTCAATGACACTGAATCAAGCGGCGGTGGCTCAATTCCCAAATTGGAAGTGGCAGGATATGGATTCGATTCCCAGCTGGGTGGCCATCATTTGACTCTCAAATTGCGCGATTTGCTTGTTGAGGAGTTCCGTAAAAGCTACTCAAAAACCACGGCTGACATTACAACTAGTCCACAAGCAATGGCCAAATTGCTGAAGGAGGCTGGACGCGTCAAACAAGTTAGTCCTGCTAAAATAACTCATTTAATATCCTAAATTTTTTTGGTCAAATGAGAATTATATATGCTTCATGAAATATAAGTAGAATATATATAAAAGTGGTGATAAAATCAAATAAAAAAATATGAATTGAAAATCAAAAATTGAAGTCCTTCCTCCCACCTATGGGTCGAATCGAAACTCGAAAATGAATTTTTTCATTCACATATCTCAATCCACTTGTCTCCATGAATGGAATAAGACATAAAACTCGAAAGAAATTATTTTTAATTTCACAGTTAGAAGATATACCAGGATTAAATTTAAAGTTTTATATTTTGCAGTTGGTTTTTCGCTTATGACTTATTAGTATTTTTACTAGGACTGCTGGCTAGGATTTATTAAAATGATTACCAAAATAAAATTTGAAATTTTTAACCAATGAAGATAGAAGCTTGGTTTTGAGAGATAGAAGCTTGGTTGCCACTTTTAATACTTATTCTGCTTATATATTTAAGTAAGAATCAAATATGTCATTTGACCAAAAAGGCGCTAATTGTAATATTACCTTTAGTTCGTAATTAACATATTTTTTTGTTTAACTAAAGGTTCTATCCGCCAATACTGAAACATTTGCTCAAGTGGAAAGTGTCTTCCAGGATATCGACTTTAAAACAAAAATCACTCGACTACAATTGGAGGAAATGTTCAAGGAATTCGAAGAGCGGATGATGGCACCGATTAACCAAGGAATGGAAATGGCTAAATTGGACGACAAGGAGAAGCTGGATAAAGTAATGGATGGAAATTTGCAGAATGGAAATTTATATCAAATAAATTCTAGATTTTGCTGATGGGCGCCGGCACTCGTGTTCCACGTCTGCAAGAATTATTGGGCCAATTTTTCGCTGGGTTTTTTTTAAAATTTTTAATATTTTATAAAAAAAAATAAATTTGCAGAAAACAACTTGGACGAAATTTGAATACGGATGAAGCAATTGCCCTTGGCGCTGTCTATCAGGCTGCTCGTTATTCCAAGAATTTCATTGTGAAACGTTTTGATGTGGTCGATGCTGAACCACCTCAACCATCCGAAGCCGTAACACCAATGAGTCAAGAGGAGATTGATCAGGCAATGAAGATGTATTTTATCGAATAAATATCGCTAATGAAATAATCATTTAATATTAAAGATTGAGCGATTTTGACAAGTTGGACAAGGCAAGAGTCGAAAGGGAAAAGGCACTTCATTCGTTAGAATCCGCGGTGTTTGATTATACCAACAAGCTGGAAGAAGACGATTTCAAGCGATTTGGTACTGTCGCCGAATTGGAATCAATTTCAAAAGCATTGGCCGAATTACGAGAATGGTTGGAAGACGTACCAGCTGAAATTGCCGCAAGTCAATTGAAAGAGATGAGACGCGAATTGGTGAAACCAATCAGAAAGTTGAAAAATCGTCAACAACAAAAGGAGGTATTTCATAATTTCCACTTATTTTCTCATTATTATTTCAGGAACGTCCGGAACAAATGAAATATTTGGAAAAGCATTTGGAGGATGCCAACAAGCAATTGGACATATTCCGCAACACCACCGACGTTTTCACTCCGGATGAGTTGGTCACATACGAAAAGTCATACAATAACACCAATGAATGGTACCGAAGCAAGAAAATCGAATTGGAAAGTTTGGCCGACAATCAAGATGCGACCTTTACTGCCGATGATTTGAAGTCCAAGGTTGGTTTCATTTTTGGTTATAATTACAACAATTTTTGAATTTTGCAGGCTAATGTATTGAAAACCGATACAAAAACACTGCTCAGAAAGATGATAATGACGTTTATGAAAAAAGAGGAAGCAGAAAAGGCAGCTAAAGTTGGCATTCGATTTTTTGTTCTTTATTCATTTTTATTGTTTTCAGGAACTTCCAGAGCAAATGAAATATTTGGAAAAGCATTTGGAGGATGCCAACAAGCAATTGGACATATTCCGCAACACCACCGACGTTTTCACTCCGGATGAGTTGGTCACATACGAAAAGTCATACAATAACACCAATGAATGGTACCGAAGCAAGAAAATCGAATTGGAAAGTTTGGCCGACAATCAAGATGCGACCTTTACTGCCGATGATTTGAAGTCCAAGGTTGGTTTCATTTTTGGTTATAATTACAACAATTTTTGAATTTTGCAGGCTAATATGCTGAAGTTCGACACCAAAAATATGCTGAAAAAGTATGATGCTGCCGTAAAGGATGAAGCGAAAAAAGAGGAAGCGGCTCCCATTGATGAATCGAATTTTGAAGAGAAGGAAAATGTGAAAGAAAAAGTAGTTCCAAAAAATGAAGAATCGGAAAAGAAAGAAGAGCTTTAAATACTACAAATTGTTGATTTATTTTTTTTATTCTGTCATCAAAATTTCATCTGTTTACTTTTACTTTATTTTTGGGTATTAAATTCCAATTCCATCTTTGTTATTTATCAAAAAATTTAAAATGTCGATTAAAGCGTTTTTATCATTAATTTGACTTTTATATTGTTTAATGTTTAATCGTAATACTATATAAAAGAAATTGATTTATTATCAAATAAAAAAGATCAAAGATTTTTTTTTGCAAATATGTCAATTCATTTACTTCGGTCTTGTCAGAGAAAACAATCGAATATTGACCAATCGAACATGCGTAGTGAATGTAATTTCTTTTCATCATCATACGCTTCCTTCAACATCAAAATCGAGGAATAATTATGCATTGAGATGGATAAAATAAATTCAGATGCCCTAAGGGAATAATCAAATATCAAACCCAAACAATGCTCCCAATAGGAAATGAATGACATCTCTTAAGGGTGGCCGAAAAATCCGTTCCCACTTTTATTTTTATTTTATTGATTTTCATTCATTCGTGGGATTATTGAATTATAGTTCATTTTTTAGCCCAAACATTTTCCTATAATGGCTGATAAAAGAAATTCCGCTATTGCATTATTTAATTCGGGAATGGCGCCTTCAAAGATTGCAACCCAAGTTGGCCTCTCCAAAAGGGGTGTGAGCAAAATCATCAAAAAATTCCGGTAAAAAAAATTTCAAAGAAAAAGTCCAAATAAATTGTATAGGGAATTTGGCACAATAGAGGACCTCAAAAGAAGCGGAAGACCCAAGTCAGTGAACACACCCAGAAACCGGAAAATCATCAAAATGCGAGTCAAGCGAAATTCAAGGATCTCAATGAGAAAAGTGGCCCGTGAAACCGGAATTGGAAGAACATCGGTTCGATGCATTGCAAAATCTGAACTTGGGATAAAGGCCTACAAGCTCCAAAAAGTTCAATTTCTGAATGATCAAAACAAAAGAATTAGAGTCCAAAGATGTCGACTCCTCCTTCAGCGGCACGCAGGTCCTGAGATTCTGTTTTCGGATGAAAAAATCTTCACCATCGAGGTGGCGCATAATCATCAAAATGACAGAATATGGACAACAAAACCTCCTCTTTCTGATAAGATTGTTTCCCATTCCCAACATCCCCAACAATTAATGGTTTGGGCCGGAATTTGCTCATCGGGTAAGACTCCGCTGCTTTTTGTGGATCCGGGGGTCAAAATCAACAAAAACTACTACCTTCAAGAAATTCTCCAGGGGGTTTTAGAACCTTGGGCCAGGACCCATTTCGGGAATAGGGAATGGATTTTTCAGCAAGACTCTGCCCCCGCCCATAAGGCCCGAGAAGTTCAGGAGTGGTGTCGGGACCATTTGCCTGGGTTCATTTCCACCGAAGAATGGCCTCCCTATTCCCCGGATCTGAACCCTATGGATTATTCTGTATGGTCCATTTTGGAGGCCAGGGCCTGTGCTAAACCACATAAAAATTTGGAGTCATTACGACAGTCCCTTCTTAGGGAATGGGCGAAAATTCCGGTCCAAGAGCTGCGTGCCATTTGCGAAAATTTCCCCAAACGTTTACGTCTATGTATCAAAGCCAAGGGTGGCCATTTTGAATCAATTTAATTATTGTTATACCCCTTTCTTTTGTCCATCATTTGATTGTATTTTAATCCATTTATCTTTATTTGTAATAAAGTTATGATAAAAAACAAGTGGGAACGGACTTTTCGGCCACCCTGTAGCATAACTTTATGCTTTTTGAGCTAATCCATCAATTTTTGAATTAAAATGTTCCTCTCATCAAGATGGATATAATAAAATTAAAATTATTTAATTGCCTATATTCCCCTTTAATTATTTACTTTCAAAATTTGCATCGAATCTTAAATTCACACAAAGAAATTTTAATTGATAAATATAAATATTCATTTTATTTATCAAAGGGTAATCCAAAATCAAATATTAAAAAGTCCAATTTGACAAAATTTTAACAAATAAATTCCGAATTTTTTTATTTCATTGATGTATTTATCATAAATATAAAATGAGAAAAAGAATTAAAAATTAAATACATAAAATTGGTTTTGAAATGGCAGTGGCAGCACATTTATTGATGAATGATGAATTATGTGGACATTTTTGTGTAAATTACCCTGGTGTGCTCCAAATATCCGGCCCTAGGGTGCGTTGCCGTCCTCATCTCCAAAATTTGTTCCATATAAGTGTCATCATGCTTTATAAATGTTCTCCGCAACTGAAAAAGATGGAAGAAATTGAAATTTATATGGGAAAATATTTAAATTCACAATTATAATATTTTATTAAAAGCATTAAATAATTAGAGAAATAGCTCGTAGAATTTAAATTTATGATTGTGATAAATTTGCGATGTCTGTCTTTTTTGTCTTTAATAAATTAATTTTACATGAGAATGTGAAATATTCTCAAATATAAACAACTTAACAGTTTAATAAAATGTTTCAGAATGTCTAAATAAGTAAATTGTATTGAACATTATCTTATTAGCTATTTATTAACGGTTCAATTAGCTTAAAATTAGTATAATCAAATTAAAATTTGCAGAATTCCATTAAAATTTATATCCTTATCCTTTATCAAATTGATTTTTTAAAAATTAAATTGTTAAATATTATTCTAAATAAATTTTTAAATTTTTCCTAAAATATTTATTAATATTTTTTGAATTTTTAACGAACATCTTCCACCGGCAAATCTCTGGAGAATGAAATGCGTCCAATGTCCTTCAGGGTCAAAATCATTTTGTTGTTCCTCACTTCACCCACTTCGTAGGTGGTGAAACCTGAAGAAGAGTATTTTTAGCCCTTTTTATTTTTTTTAAATTGAAATAAATTTTCATTCAATTTGAATTTTTGTCATTCCCTTTCATTTTTATACCATTATTCCCTGCGGTCATCAGTGTTGCATTTCCGCTTGGCTCTACCGTAATGAAACCCCATTCATCGTGGAAATGGTCCTTCGTGGAGTGTGACCAGGCGCGAGCACTATGAATAATTTTTAATATTTTTTCTTTTTAATGAATAAAAAATTAAGGAATCAAAAAGTATTCCTCTTAAAGAATTGATTGAAAACAAAAATTTAAATTTTTCTTATAAAATTATTAAAATTTAATTTGTTTATTAAAATTTTTACGTCCAATTCAGAAATTGAACGCCTGATGTGCGGGCCATTGGGGCCTCTTGAATGTACAATTCTTCGCCAAAAGTCATTGTTGGAATGCTGGGCCATGTCACTTTGCCCGAAAATTCAGAGCGCCATTTTCCTCAAAATTTATATTTATTTTTTTTGGTTTATCAAAAATATAAATTTTAATTAAATCAAAAATTCAATTTTTAATTCAAATTTAATTAAAAAGTCGTACCAACAATCCATGCAATTCTCTGATTATTTTTGCTCAATTCTGTACGGCAAAATGTCAAAAAGATTGTGGAGAACAAAAAGATGGAAATAAATTGTTGAATTTTGAGCAAATTTGCCATCTCGATTCCATTCATTTAAAAGGGCAATTTTGACAATATAAATTAGCAAAAATTGATTCAATCAGCACAATTCACAATTCATTCATTCATTTGAGAATAATAATACAAAAATAAAAATAATTAATATAAATTATTAGGAAACAAAAATTTAAATGTAATTGAGATTTTTCTAAATATTTAGTAAGCAAATTCTTTAGATTTATTATTAAACGAAAATTGATGTAAATTTTGAGAAATTGAGGATAAAAGTAAATATAAATATTGTATATGGGAAGGGGAATGAGTTTATGAATTGATCATTTTCCCTTTTATATGTATTGTTTGATATTTGGAAGAATGGGAATGTGGGAAAGTCCAAAACGGTGCACGGATTTTGGTGATTCCCCGCAGGGAACCAACCGATCGTTTTAATGAGAGAATGGATTTGGCGAAGAAAAGGGAAAGTATTTTGTTGGATTGGATCGTTGGGGGAGGGCTGGATCGATTAAAGCATTTTGGAGCAGAATCCAAATTGCTGGCAGCCAGTTGCTGCGCAATTTCCTTGCACAATGATGAACGAAGGCAAAGAAAGGGAATAGAAGAAAGGGAGGACCGAATTGCCTTCATCCTCTAAACCAAAACCAACAACCCAAAACCCTTTTCCCCTCTATTTTTCCATCAGCCTCATTCCCAGAATCTTTGGCGCAACCATTCCCCTTGCTCCGCCCAAAACATTAATAATATTGTTAATCAGCAGTCCTCTTACCTTTCTAATATTTTGTCGTCATTATCCCCGTCTCTTTAGAATCGGATAAAATTTAATTAATTTGAAATTTGTAATTTATATATGAATAAAATGTAGCAAAAATTCTAGCTTATATAAATCTCTTCTTACAGTAATTTTGAAGGCTAAACAAAAATGAATATTACCTCAAAAGTTAGTCATATTTCGCCATCTTTTCATAGATTTAAGCTTGAATTTTAGGATTAGGTTCAGGAAAAAAATTTTGATAAAAGAATTGAATGGCTATTTTTGAATGACAAAAAATGTGAGAAATATGAATGCGTGTTTTGGGGAAAAAGATGGATTCACCTCGTCAATTTGCGCTCCAGGCATTCCTTCCTTTCCGTCACAATCGCCTTTCATTCCATTCATTTTTTTCCTTCGCCTTTTCCTTTGGATTCAGTAAGTCCCATTCGCGCATTGTGGATGAAAAAATGTGCAGCGAGCAAAATTATTGCGTCGCCGGTTTTGTTTTTTTGGTCGGCCACAAAATTGCGGCAATCATCTTCACGCCTCTGGAATCTGGATAGCCACATTCCAATGCCAGAAAAAAATAATAAATTTATAAATATAAACGAAACATTTGCCATGAAAAATTGATCTGTCCAGTGTTCGATTATTGGCTTTAGCAAAAATTAAATTGCCCATCAACAATGGGGATCTCATCAGCATTCAGAACCGAGAATTAGTCTGAAAAAAGGGCCGAAGGAAACCACATCTACAAAACAGTCTTTTATTATTATTTGATTGAGGCCAAGCGAAAGGTGAATGATTCCGTCCCTTTCAAAAAAGAATCAATGTCCCCTGCTGGCAAATTCATTTATTAAAAAGTTTTTGTTTTATTTTTATCCAAAGGTAAAACAAAATGATTGGAGTGGAGGAGCATTTACATTATAGATGAATCGCAATTCGAAAAAAATATTTTATGAATATTGAATGAAATTGAATTTGAAAGAATAGATTAATTTATGAAAATAATAATACAATATTTTTAATATGGTCGGAAAAAAACATTCTGCTGATCAACAATTTCCTCATCAATTTGTTATATTAGGATCACAGTTTTATATATTAATTGAAGGGATGAACCAGAATTGGGACTAGTTTTATGCAAATTGGCCAAATAAACACTTTTACTAGACAAATTAGAAAATACACATTTGCCATATTTTCATTTTTTTTGTGAATCGAAGGGGAGGGAGGGATTGAATGGGCTTGAATTAATTGAAGTTTGATGGATAAAAATTGATGGCCAATTTTAAAAATAAAAATTTTAATATTTTTACAACATTTTAATATTATTTTTATGGAAATATTTACAAAAAAGTGAAGTGGATTTTAGAGAACATTGTAAAAGGGCAAATAATAAAATTTCTTGCTTAGGAAATTGGCAATTAATTTTCGGACTTAAAATACCACCGTGTATTCCATAAAAATAAATCAAAGAAATTGGAGGAAATTTTCAACAAATATTTATATTTTTAAATTTTAAGAGTATTGAGACAAAAAAAATAGAAATGATGGATGCTTAAAATGCCGAAAAAATAAATATTTTAATCCAACCTAGTTAGGAGAAAATATTTGAGTAATTAATCTAATTTTTAATTGAATTATTTTGAAATAATTTTTCAGGCATTTTAAGCATTTATTTGTAGCAAATTTCATTAAAATGATAGGAAAATTGACAAATTTATTAAATTTAATATTGTTGGAGTATCCCACTCGATTACAAAACTTCATTGAAAGTTGCCAACAAATTTGCCTTTAGGGCATCGAATTCGGCCAAATCCCCCTGGATAAGTTGGAATGTGGCCCGCGAAATATTCGGTGATTGGTCCATTCGATGAAGGGCCAATTCCAAAATTGTTGTGGTTTTTGAAGGATCAGATGGTTCATTTGATGTTGCCGAAGGGGCCACACGAATTCGTACGGAATTTACTGCAAAAAAGAATGGTGGAATAATTCATTATTTCCATTGTAAAATTAATATTAAAAATTATTCTTTAATAAAATTTGTTCCCAGAAAATTTTTACTTTAGGAATTAAATAATTTTAAATGGAATTAAAATATTTGCCAATTTTGTATTCGAATAAAAAAATGTTCAAAATTATTAATTTACAATATTTACAGCAATTTAAAAAAAAATAATTTCTTATAATTTTCAATTCAATAAAATCTAAAAAATTTTATATAATTTCATTTTTTTGTACAATTTAATGAAAATATTTTTGAGTTTTGACCTGTTTGGATGGATGCATTTGGCTCGTCCGATTGTATTTCACAAAGTAATTGATGATTCTGCACAAATCTTTGCAACCTTTCCAATGCCGTTTGAAGGCTCACCGGAATGAACATATTCTGCCGAGAGAGGAAAAGATTAAATGGTGTGAAATTATTTTTTATGTTTGAATAATATTTTTAATTAATTAATTTTTCCATTTTTCTGCTCACTTTAATTTGTGGCTCAGAAGGGGAAGAGGGCGAAGAATTGCCGCCGTTGGCAATGGCAGAAAATCCACATACCGTAGCCGGCCTTTGATGGGGCAAAGATTGGCTGAATGGATTGGCCTGCTGCTGAGGCATACCACCCGAATCCGGGGTTGCTGATTGTTGCTGTTAAAATTATTTATAAAATAAATTTTACAAATTACTTTTATTAAATAATTAATTAGATATAAGAAAAAGTGATTAGTGTTTTAATCATGAATTTGGCCTTAATTTTGCAAAATGTATGCCCCATTTTCGTAAGTCTATTGCCACAACTATATATAGGTCACATTTGTATATGTTGACATTGCCTTACAAAATGGCAAAATATGCAATGAAATAAAGTCACATTTATTTTTAAAAAAATACAAATTAAAATTATGAAAAATATTTAAAATTTTTTGCCCATGAAAATATATAGTAATTCCAAATATTCAACCCCTCCCATTACATACAATTGTGCCGGCTAAAATCGACATAATTTGTGGTTGTTGGGAAGCAATTGAGGATGATGGGTCAGTGGATGGCGGCACAAATGCCGAGCCAACTTTTTGATTGTTCTCATCCGTAATATTGATTGTTGGCATTTGTGGCTGCTGGGCTGGCGAAGGAGGTTCCAGGAATAAACTGCGTGAAAAATGATGAATTTTTATGGAAAATAAAAAAAAGATGATTTTTAGAAATATTGAAATTGGCTTTCGATGTAAAAATTTTCAATTTAAAAGCTAAAAATTCTGCTATTCCAACAAAGATAAATCATATCTTATTAGACTTAAGATAATATAAAGTAAATTATCAAGGCAAAAAGATTTCGGCAGGCTAATATTGTATTTGGAAAATATTTAACCCTATCGTAAAATGCATAAAATTTGTACTTCCCCATTTTATGTATGTATTTTACCCCGCAGCAGATGCACTCGTCGCAATGTTGATTCCACCTCCAGGCCCTGGGGAATTGTCCTTTGTACTTGCGCAAAGTTTTTGGAATTCCAATTGCAATTGCTGAACACCGGACAAAGCGGCAGCCGCGGCATCGGCTGCCTGATTTGAAGCGCCGGTTGAGGCAATGGCATTCGCCTTATAAAATAAGATCCATTTTCCAAACAATTTTCGTCCAACCTGTTGGCCAATTGATTGTCTATAAATTCGTTCCAGCTGGGCCTGTTGTTGAGCATTTATGGCCAATGCGGCGGATCCACCAGCCGCCGATGAGGATGCCCAACTCGAACGACGTTCCACCCCGCCGGCTGCCACCGATGATGATCCCGATGGGCCGGTTGAGCCTTGTTTAAAATATGGTTTATGCCTTTGGAATGCGGATTGAGTCGATTGGAATGCGCCGCCAGCAGCCGCATTCACTCCTCCCGTCGATGTGCCAGCCCCACCGGCACTGCCCAACAGGGTCATCCCACCGGTAATTGAATGGACCTAAATGGGCAAAAAACATTATAGAAAATGTTGATCAAATTTCGCACTTTCATATTTCCTATTTAAATTAATGATTATTTTTGGTCCTATGGTTATTTTTGGTAATTCTTATCTGCACCCAGATTTATTTTGGGACACCATAGGAAAGGTAATGGTAATCCCCATGGGTCATCCGGTATAGGGTTAAGGTCTTTAGGGGATAGGGTACCATTTCGCATATCCTTAATCCTAAAACAAATGTCCAATAACATTTTCCACCACTTTTTAATGCTGTTAATAAACTGACCGTATTCCGTTTGCTGGATCCCCGTTGGCTTAAATAGAATTCGCCTTCCTCCTCCACACTTCTCCTCGGTTGTTGATGATAGGATGCCCTGTGATGTGGCTGCTGGGTTGGTTGCCTTGGACTGCTGGATGTTCCTTGGCTTGAGGAACATCGAGTGTCACCTCCGCCGCCTCCATTCCCCCCACCCATTCCCATTGTGGAACATGCCGCCAATAAATGTGCATAACTATTCAGGCCAAGCAATGCCTCATTGGCCGATGCTCGCCGTTCTTCTGAAAATGTGCAAATTTGAAAGAATTAATTTTTAAGGGAAAATTGAATGGAAAAAAATTGGCAATAGAAATGGATTCTACATAATTTTTTTTCTATTTTCTTATTCTCTTTTATTTGGTCATAGAATCAAAACCATAATTCCCAAAAGTCTTGTTATTGAACCGATATATTTAACCAATAGACTGCCGACAGTTATGAGTTTTTCTCTTGGGACTTGGGGCTGGGCTATTTCCAATTTCTTTAAACATTTTTCGTTACATTCAGTCAGGCAGGACTTTTTGTTTTGTTGTTTTCTGGCTTTAATTAAATCTCAATTGGCATAAATAACAACATTATTAAATCATCATTTAATTGACATTTTCTATATAAATTTTCTATTATGTATTTTTTCCAAAAACGACTGAATCTTTGGAAAATTATTCAATTTCAATAATATGTATTTTTCCTTTAAATTCATCCCCGGGATTTCCCTGGAAAAATTGCCTTCTAAAATGCAACCAAACCTAGTTGTGGAGATCCAACTCAAATATCCACTTACGATTTGGGACATGCATCATTCTAGCATAGTCAACAAATGGAAAATTCTGGAGGGAAACGAGATTGAGTGCCGCGGCCTGTTGAAATTGTTGCTGGGCGGCGGCCACCGTTGGCCCAACCCCGGAACTGCCCGAATTTTGTTGTTGTAATTGAGAGGCAAAAAGGGCGGCGGCAGCTGCGGCATTGGCCCAAGCCCGGGAGGTGTCCACTGCAAATTGTTGGGCGGCTGCATTCAACAATGGATTCAATTGATGATATTCCAATGCATAGGGAAGGCGTTGTTGGGCCTGAAAATTTGTATTGGAGGAAGAATTGATTTAACATGAATTTCAGGTGATTTTTAGAAAAAGGATAATAACCCAATTTATCCTATTAAGTGGCTTTCATAGATTTACCTGTTGTGCCTGTTGTTCCCTTTCCATTTGTTGCTGATGTTCGGCTCGCCCTCGGCGATATGCCCGATGCCGTGATTTATACGTATTCGGTTGAGGATGCGATTGTGAGAATCGAGGTGAAACGGCCGTATCCTCCGCGTCCAACAAATCACTGGCACTGTCACTGTCCTCCGATTCTTGCTGAAAAGAGGAAAAAATTGAGGAAAATTCTTTAAAATAATAAAAAAGTAGGAAAATTTTGTAAAAGTTTTCCCTAAAATTCCAAGTCCAACAAAAATCTCACATAATCCGGACTGGTCGAAAGTGATAATTTGGCCAAATGATGTGCCGGAATTGTGGGACAAATTGGGGCTTCGGCCGGCTCAACATTGGCTCTTCCCGAAATGATGGAACCTCTCGATCCACGGCGGGTTTGCTCATTTTCCAAATGCAAATTTCCGCCAACAACCATTGCAGCCCCAATTGAGGAGCCATTTGCCATTTCGGCATCGCGGAATTCTGCCAAAGGGAAATTGTTTTATTTCATTTATTTTTTAAATTATTTTAATTTTTACGAGAAAGACGAGTCAACAGAAGTTCATATGTGCCGAAAGTGGGCGATTCATAATTTCGGTTAAGAACTTCCTTAAAATTATTTTTGTTAATTTTTGTAAACATTTTTGTGAATTTCACCTCCGTAATTTGATCATCGGACCAGCCAGTTTGTTGTTGCATGAAAACCAACACTGAAAAATTCAAATTCATCCTTTTTAAATTCATTAAAGTCGAAATAATGTTTTTTTATTAGTTTAACTTAAAACAGCAACTCTAAACCATTGATGGAGTTACGAACATTTAAAATATACAGCGGAGGGAAGAATTAGATAGAAATTACGGTACCAGAGAGCCAGCGCTCACAGAATGCCTTAAGGGAATTTCATGCATTCTCACTTCCCTAGCATTTACAATTTGCAAATCCTTTTTAAGAATAATATAAATAAAAATGGTCCATTTTTGTATGAAAGGAACTTCTTTAAAAAGTAAATAAATAGAAAAATAAAATTGATGGATTTAGGTTAACCATAGAATGTAGTAGATGGTAGGAGTTATAATTTCCATAAAATAAAATAATGACTTTGCTCTATTCATGTGTATTCTGTACATAAATATGCCCATTTATTTGTCTGTTCTAACCAGTTGGGTCCAAAGGCGTTCGTCCATTGGCCAAAGGTGATTGGTTGTTGCCATTTGCACCATCCCTTCTATTGCTGCTTTCTGCCAACAATCTTTTGATTTGATCCGGCATTTTACTGGTCATCCATCTGTGTTGGATCACTTGCTGCAGTGTATATCGCTTCACCGGGGATACGGTCAACATTTTGCGAATTAGGTCGGCACATTCTGCAAAAGGGAAATATTTATTATTTTTCAACAAAATTTTATATTTTTTTTGAAAAAATAATATTTCAAAAAAGTACTAAATTTTCCATTTGACATGAAACAAACCAACAGAAACCCAGAAGGGAATTTTCAAATGATCGGCGAGGACCGCACGTTTCAATTTTTCGACTGAATCGCCGGGGAAAGGGAAACCGGCTGTGACCAAAATGTACAAAATGACTCCCAAACTCCAAACATCCGATTGGCGTCCATCATATTCCTGGGCCAAAAGCAATTCGGGTGCAGCGTAGGGCGGTGAACCGCACCAAGTGGACAAAAGTTGATCCGGCTGTTGATAATTGCTGAAGCCAAAATCTGCAAATGAGTCGCAGAGATTGGAAAAAAAATGATAAAATTTTATTTTGCCCCCAAAATCAAATTGTTTTTACAGAGGAATGTACTCGTAGAATAAATAAAAAAAAAATATAGGTGACTGAAAGGGAATTGATTCTCTAAAATACTTAAAACAGTAAGTTTTGCCATTAGCCCAACCGACCATTGGGTATGGAAGTAACACTTTTATTTAATTAACTATAATGTTTCAAGTAATTTTTAGAAATAAATATAATATTTTCGAAAACTCGAAACCAAATTTGTATTGCTCTAAGTTTGTCAAATTGATTAAGAACTTCAGTAAGCCATCTAAATTATTTTCGTGGCTTTTGCTCTTCAAAAGATCTCTCAAATGGGAATCGTTCAATTTTTCCCTTTAATTTTGGCACAAACCAATAATTTTTATGTTTCCTTTTTTGTCAAGCAATAAATTCTCGGCCTTCAAATCACGATGGACAATTCCATTTGCATGGCAATGGGCCACTTAATTTGATGGGATTCAATGTTAAAAATATTCAAATTTTTTCCGAACCTGCCGAAACAATTTGCTGGAAAAGTCGACGCGATTCGTCCTCGGTTTGGCGGCCTCGGTCCATTAGCATATCTGAGCGAAGGGTTGAATTATTCATTTGGTATATTGGCCTTATTAAATGGGAATTAGCGAATTAGGAATTAAGGAATATTAAGAAGATAATAGACAATCGAATATGGCTAATTGAATATCTCTCATTGGTTTTGAGTTTTGACAAATAATTCAACGAGAGCAATACTCTGGGAAGCAATTGGGAAGGCTTTAATTTATTATATAGCATGACTATATTAAAATTTTTAAATAATTTAAAAAGCTGTCTTTTTGATGAAAATGTGAACAAAACGAATTCCTTTCGGAAAAGGTCATTCTCTACAAATCATTTCCAAATTTAAAAAATTTAATTAATAGGGAATTCAAGCCTTTCAAATGGATATATTTCCAAAATTGAAAATGTTTCTTTAAGCTATGTGTTAAAACCCCCATTTCGTATTTTCCAAATTTGGCCATTTTGCTAACCAAATAATTCTCCATTTGGCACATATTCGGTCACAATGTACAGACATCGTTCCGTGCGAATCACCTCGAATAATTTGACAATGAATGGATGCGAAAGTCGTTGAAGAATTTGGATTTCCCTCTCAATTTTGGCCAAATTCTCGGCGTCCAATGAACGTTTATCAACAATTTTCATGGCCACCTTATTTGAGAGAGGGAAAATATTTTCAATTTGATCATTTTCAATAAAAATCCCAAAAAATGAAAATGAATATTCCAATGTTTTTGTTTTTTGAAAGAATGGAAAGAAAGGAGAATAAGTGATAATGATAATCTACAACATTGGTTTTTACATTCAATAGCAAACCTTTGCATTTGCCACTTCATGGTAAGCAATTCGGACTTGGGCAAAATTGCCGCGGCCCAATGTTCGGCCAACCCTATAAGAGCCGACCTTCTCCAACCGTAATCGACGTTCCCTTTTGGCCAACATTGCGGATGCCGAGGATTGTTCGGCCGAAGGCAGTGGAGCGGAGGCGGCTGCCACCGAAGATTGTGCCGTTGAGGAGGGCATCACAGGAGAGGAGGAGGAAATGGACGATGAAGGGGGCAACGGAGTTTGGGAGATGGAGGCGGATGCGAGGGAGGTGGAAAGCGACAAATCCGTGGAGCCAACACCGGAATCGAACATTCAATCAAAATTGGCACCAAAAGGGGAGGAGTACGGTTGAAGTTCAGAGCAAATGTATGTGGGCAATGAATGGCCTGACAAAAGGAAGTTTAATGAATTTTGGGGGACACTTCGGTATTGGCATATAGTTTTTGGCTCATAAATTGACGAAAAAGATGTGAATCTAGAAAAGATGATAAGCCATTTAAAAGCATAAAATGTTCTCTATAATTTGACATTTTTAATTTTATTAAAAATTAAAATACATTTCAGAAAAGGCAGATTTTTCACACAGGTCAGAAAATTCAAGCGCATTACACTCAAAGACATTTATTTTTTTGCAAAGTGAATTCAATAAAATTTAAAAATATATTCTTATAGAGGACATTTTGAGCTTTCGAATGGTATATAACTTATCTAGATTGGCTATTTCTCGTTAAAGTATAGGCAAAAACTTCAGCATATTTTGAAATGGATCCAAGATGTAAAAAATGAGGAAGGAAGAAAAATTTCATTTGAAAAAATTATAATCTACCAATCTTTGATTTTGCTTATGTAAAACGAAGAATTTCCGCCTAGATAAAGAGGGACATTCAGCAGATCTTTGACTAAATCTACTGAAAATGAGAGTGGCAATTATAATTCAAATCTGGTAGTGGTAGCACAAAATTTTCCTTTCATCCGCTTAAAAAAATGAGCCCAATAATTATTTGGGCTCACTCTTCCATTTCCTAATAATTATTTCCACCAAATGAAATATTCAATTAGGTAAAACCTTTTTTGTGTTTTTGTCAGAAAAATTTGGAGTTCAATGGCCAAATTTTATTTTATTTTTTTGTCGTTTCAATTCGTTGTTTCTTGAGGAATTTTCGTACATTTAATGTGGCCAAATTGTAATTTATTCATTTATAATTATCGGCTTTTCCACAAGCTCACATGCTTTGCCTTCTCAATTTCTAATTTGCACCTGCGTCGATGCCATTCCCATTAAATTTACTTCTTTAATGAAAAAAATTGTGATTAAATTTTAATTAATAAGGGTGCGCAAAGAACAAATACCCAATATTGATTTTGACGAATATATTGAAATAAAAGAATTATTAGGCCGTAAATAACTCTTTCTTCGCATTTGGCCTTAAGGGAGATTAAGAAGCCGACAAATTTTTGCTCGGCCATAAAAATGCGCATTATTTTTAAAGAGAAAATTCGTCAATATATTTGTGCAATTTTAATATCCACTATATGGATATGTGCCCAAATATCCGAAAAAATTTTTGCTAATTTATGGCCATTTCATTTTGGAATTTGGATGCCAGAATCCAAATTTAATCTCGAAATATTTTCGTCATTTTTAGCTCAAAAATTCCAAAATTTGGCCAAAAGATTTCGATTGGGCCAAAAATGAAATAATATATTAGGAAATGATGCAAAATAATCAGTTTTGAATCACGCGGATATGGAAAAGAGGATCGAGAAAGGGAAAAGGAAGGAATTGTAGGAAATTGATGAGAAATGGAGACCAACCACTATGGGAAGGAAAATAAGCGGGCTAGAAAAAGCGCGAGAAGAAAAAGTAGGCCAAATAGAAAGCAAGTAAATGTGCCTCATCTCTCTTCGCACGGCACTTTGCATAGATTGGCTAAATTCCTTCCTTCTTTTCATTTATTTTGCCTCTGGCTTCATCACTCCCTATATTGGCCATTGGCCTTAATATTGACCGAATATTCCCTCTGGCTAAAATGGGAACATTTTGCGCAATTTAGCCTCCTATGCTTGTGACTGTTTTTTAGCCTCTTTATTTTGCTGCTTTGCGCTCGAGGATTTCCTTTCCTTTTGGACCATTTTGGCCTATTTTTAAACCCACAAGGGGATTTGACGCATTTTCACGTAATTTTTAAATATTTGGGGCTGAAGAAAAATTGAATCCGCCTTCTTTTTATTTCCAAATTTGGCCACATTTTCATTTCTTTTCCTCTTTTCAATTCATTCATTCATTTTTGCATTTTAAATTGGCAAATCAAATCACAAATGGCACATAAAAGTTTTATACAATTTGAATTGAGGGGAGAAGGGATTGGACTCCATTCTTTTTGAGCTGCCATCAAAAATGAATGGAATCACAAAACACAATTCCACATTCCAAAACTAAAAAGGCAATAATTTGTATTCTTTTTTTTTAATTCTACCGGATGCGATAATTCAGCAATTTTAATGCTTTTTCGTATTTTTTGTGGCTGCCACCGAAAATCCATTAATTATTTACAAATAATATATGAAATGGACACCTCACATTTATTTATTTTTACAATAAATTCAATTAAATTTTGCTGGAAAATTATTTATTTAAATGAGCAGAAATTGCATTTAATTTTGCCGAAAGCATAATTCAATCTCTGCTGTACCTTTGTCTTAAATAAATTGAAGTTGCTGGAGGCATTATTAATAAAAACAATTTTAATGCCCTTTCTTAACAATTTCTGTACTACAGTAATGATTATAATACCGTAATATTTTAAATGGCAATTAATTAAGAATTGAACTAAATTAAAATGTAATTTTGCCGGAAGCACAAAATCCCCATGTTTTTTGCTTGAATAAATTGAGGGAGGAAATTGATCAAATTTTAATGAATGCCATTTTCAGCATTTTTCACTGATAAGAAATATTTTGGTCAGCCAGCCTACATATGGATTATGGCCAAATCAAAAATGTTTGAGGGAGAGGGGACATGTGAGCAACATTTTTGGGGGGAATTGGGGGGAACATGCGATGGCCATGAAAATGAAGATGACAAAAGGACAGAGGGAAAATAATCGCCGTGTCGACTTTCTTTTATTACGTGAGAACGAAATTCGTCGTGGTTGGTGTGAATGGGCCAAAAAACGGGGCGAGAATGGAGGGAAAGAGATCATTAGCAGCTGGCAGAAGGCGGGCGGCTGGCAGCAAGGAAATGTGGCCAACAGCAGAGGAAAGGACGAAATAGAAAAGAGAGAAAAAGTGCAAGGCACAGAGTTCATATGAAATGGGCATGCGCCCAACAGAAATGAGGAATATATGGGCCGAGAATTGGACACTTTTTTGTGCGCCAAACACAGCCCAAAGGCATTGGAAAAATGGCGAAAGAAATGAAAATATAGGAGAGTAAAGGAAATAAATGAATTTGTATGATGGAAATGGAGAAAATCGAGAGTCGAGAATGGCCAAAAAATGTGGTAGAAAATCGAAGAAGAAAAAGTGGCTTCGATGAACATTTTGACCCAAAATGCGAATATTTAAATAAATTAAAAATATACCCAAAAATGATTTCTTCTTCTAAAAAAGCCAAATTTAATTTTAACATTGAATAGAATTACCGTAAAACTTCTAATAGAAGCCCCCGCTCTAGTAAAGCCCCCGCTCTAATAGAAGCCCCCCTTTCCATTGAAAATTTTTTTTCGCAAATAACCAATTTTAGGTGAAATTAAGCTGAAAAAGCCGATTTTAAGCCGAAATAATCATTTTTTGTTTCACAAAAATTCGAAAATTTCCAGCCTCGGAGGGTCTCTGAAATTTATAAGCCCCGGGGCTTCTATTAGAAGTTTTACGGTATTTGATAATTTATTTGAATATATTCATTCACCAATGGTAATAGAAAATGCGAAAATCTGCACTGAATGGACAACAATTTCGGGAATTTTTGAAACGGCAGTGAAAATTCGCTACACTCGGATGACACTTTTTTGTCATGAAGAATATGTGGAAGAAGGAATGAAAAATGATTTGGCGGATCGAAAAGTGCAAAAAACAATTTTTTTGTTCATTCCGGGTCAGTCCAAGGGAGAGAACTTAATTTATTTTGATTGAATATAAATTGCAAAATTTGCATGTTAAATAAATCACAGTTTAGCAGACTTGGTACTTATGTACTTTGTGTGCACACTTTTGAAAAGTGCTTGGTCCCCCCTTTGGGTTTTAGGGTTTGGGTGAGGGTTTGGGTTTAGGATACCCGAAAGATGATTCTTATCCCATCCTATCCCTAACCCAACCCCTACTGACCCTAACCCGAAATATGACAAACCATAGGGGGGACCAAGCACTTTTCAAAAGTGTGCACACAAAGTACATAAGTACCGCAGACTTTAATCAAAAATTAATCCAATGAGATTAATTAAACCTAACGAGTTTTGGACTTTTGATTGATTTTCAGACCACAGAAACTTGGAAAACCACCCAACAAATAATTAAAGACCAAAAAATTAATAGGCTTCAAATAGCCCAGGATCAGAATTTTCATCAAAATATTGGAGCTTGGAAAAAAGAAAATTTCAAAAAAATGGGCCAAAAAAAAATAAAAAGAAATGTAAAGTTGCATGCATGTCTAAAAACAATAAATAAATCATATATTTAAGACTCTGACCCTGAATAAATAATATAATAAATAAATCCATTCATTATTCTATTTAGGAAATCCAGGCAATGACCGATTCTACACAGCTTTTGGGGAACATTTATTGCGTGAATATTCTCACAAATTTGGACGACACAATTTTGTGCCATTCCGCCAATTGGAATTCTATTCGATTGGCCATTCCGGCCATGTGCCCACATTGGATGGGCCAAATCGGCGATTCAATTTAGCGGAACAATGTGACATTAAATTGGAATGTTGCCTTCAAATTTTGAAAGAAATTGAGGACATGGATGAAAGCAGTGAACAACGAATTTATTTGATTGGCCATTCAATTGGGGCATTAATTGCGATGAGGTGGTAGATTTAGGAAACAGCCAATTCAAATATATGTCAAGGCACAGAACCACTGAATGTGCAAATAAAAATTATAATTTAACTACCAATATTTTCGCAAAATAAGCTGGCAGAATATTCATAATTGTCCATCATAAAATTTTCAATTCTTTTGTAAATATAAAATCTAAATTCCTTAAAAAGAATATTGCCTAAATTGTTGGAGAATGGTTGGAATATTTCGACTTGTTTTTGCCTTTTCCCCACCGTTGAACATATGGCCGACACTCCAAATGGCAAATGGATTGGTCCAATTGTGAAGGTGGCACATTTTTAATTTTTTTATTAACATTGAAAAATGCCATAGTTAGGCCTACTGGAAAATGTTCATTGCTTTAATTAAAAATGGACATTTTTTGGCTGAAATTTAATGATTATAGATAGATTCATTAAAAATACCGTATTCATTATTTAATTACTCGGAATTATTTTTTCAACATTTCCCTAGAATGTAGAAATAGAAGATACGGTATCCCATCGAGTTTTCTTATTTCTACACCCATTCCCTTTTGCCACAGGCTGTTGACAATTTCGACTGGCTTTTTCGCTCATTTTTTGGTTTACTCAATTTTTTGCCCACCAAATTCAAAGAATGGCTTGCTCGGCGATTATTGGACAATGATGTGCCGGAATGTGTGATTGGGGCAGTGGGAGAATTGGCCAATTCATCGGTGGCCAGAAATATTGCTCACATGGCAAACAATGAATTACACGTGGTCAGTGCCCAAATTATGTGTTAATTTTGCCGTAATTTTAATTAAATCAAAGGTTCTTGACTTTGACGATTCACTTCTTTCTGAATCAATCAAAGAAAGGTTGGTATTCTTTTATGGAAGAGAGGACAAATGGGCACCGTTGGAATTTGCCGAACGAATGCGGCAAAGATTACCGGAAACGGGAAGAGTGTTGATTGATTCAAGGATGGAGAATGGTTTTGAACATGCATTCGTACTCAAACATTCACGGGAAATGGCCGAATTGTTGGTGGAAATAATTATGGAAGGAGCATAAAAATGGAAAGAATGGAATGATTTTTCATCACAGATTTATTTCATTTTTTTGCAAAAAAAAACAACAAAATATTTATAAAAATTTGAATTGAATAAATAAATATTTATTAATTCAGCCAATTTCTTTGGTGGAATTTGCCTCCTTCTCTTTGTTTAATTTGAGCATTTTTAATTTGTTGAATGAAGGCATAATCCGGGCATCAATTGAAAATGGAAATGGGTCATTCTCATCGGTTGATTTGGATTTATCGCCTGAGCCATCGAAGGATGAATACCATCTGGCTTGTAGAATTTGTTGCATTAAAATGAGAACATTCTTCGCCGTATCCAACAATGATTCTTCCAAGCAAAAGTCGAACATTGCCTACGGAAATAATCAAATATAATTAAATGAAAGAGAGAATTGTTTTTTTTTAAATTTATGTGTGTTTTATAATTTTCATAATTTTTGATTAATTCAAAATTAAAACTAATTCAATCAATTAAAATATTTTAAATAAAAAAAACAATCACCTGAACAATGCGCATGCATGATTCAATGATGGATCGTTGGTCGGTAATATAGTCAACGGGCAATTCGACATGGGAAAAGTGGGCCTGATAGAGGAGATGCCTTAAAAAATAATAAAATATAAAAAGAAAGGAGATCCATAAAAAGTGGCAAATATACGTTTTCAAATGAGGGCTTTCCCAGTCGGGATTGGCCAATTTGATGGGCAAAAGTGATTGAATTTCACTGAAATTTATGGAAATTCATTCAAATAAATCAGAATTTACTCACCGATTGATTTGGTCCTCATTGTGGCGGACAGGAATTTCCGAATATTCATGACAATCCTGGAAAAAATCCTCATATTAGATTAATTCATTATTCAGAAATTAATTTTAGACATAATTAAGAATGCTGTTTCGTCAAATTTATGCCGATTTGACAAGACAATGTAAACATTTACCATGGATGGATAGGTCCAAATTTATAAATGTTCGCAAAGCCTTACCAAATGGTCAAATATGATAAAAAATTCGTCTGCTGCCCTATGGCAATTTTATGATTGACTCACCGAAAGGCAAAGTAACAATTCTTCGACGCTGATCCCATCTTGTTGAATTCGTTCCTTGAAATGCCGAACCGTCAAATGATCAATGTAATATTTACTGGCAATTCGGCCAAATGGAGTTCCGTCAATTTGGTCAGGTAATTCCTGAAAATGTCAAAATAATTAGGTTTTGAATAGCTAAACAATAAATTAATTCAAAAAATATTTCGATAATGGACCTGATTTGGTGCAACACAAAATGATTTTCCCAATTCATTGAGGCAATTGTCCACAATTGTTGTGAGGAATGCGGTCAATTCAATGTCATTCAATTGTTCCAGACCATAATAACTTGGATTGGCAAAAAGTCGTCGATAAAGGTAGGTGCCGGCCAAATAGGAAACAATTTGCTGTCGATTCATGATGGAACCAGAGCAAATTTCTGCATTCACGTGGTTGGCCAATGTTGGAAGCAGACTAAAATTGCTTTAAGATTATAGCGAAGGAAAGAAGTTGGAGAATGGGAATTGGATTGGAATGGGCTGATACCGTAAAACCTCTTTTAATACTTCATGGAATGGTCAGATAATTTTTTAAATTCTAAAAAATTGAGAAAATTAAGTGTCTAATTCCTTATTTAATTTGAGGCATTTTTGAACAAATTAAGACAGATTTTTAGCTCTAGCCAATTAAAAATCTATTTAAAATTAAGTCGAGTGTAAAGTCTAATTTGATCGATTAATTTAATCAAAAAATGAAATTATTAAACTGACTTGGATTCCACCGGAAATGGTTCATAGAGAAATTGTTTGTAAAAATTTTTCTTCACATCTTGAACATAAACAACGGCCACTGCTGAAGTATCGAATTGAGGCCGCCCGGCTCTTCCAATCATTTGCAAAACATCTTCAAAATAAAATGAAATGATTTTGTCTTTGGGAAAATGGAAAAACACCTGTGACCGGGAAATCGACGTATTTATGTGTTTTTCCATCATAATATTCTGTGCCTTTGACAATGACCAAATGGGCAGGGACATTAATGCCCCAGGCAAGAGTTGCGGTTGCACAAAGAATCTGGATTTTTCGCTCGACGAATAGCTGAATGAAAGAATGTTTGAATTTTAATAAATCATTTTTGGGTAATTAGGAATGCTAATAGTATGAATTGATCACTAAAAGCCATTTATCCAATAAAAGCAAACTGACCCTTTCCACCAAAGCCCTTTCGAATAACTGTAGGCCAGCGTGATGCATTCCAATTCCATAAGTCAGTGTCAATCTCAAATTATCATCGATGACTGTTTCCAAAATTTGTTCCAATTCTTCCTGTTCCATTCCCAGCCATTGTTGATGTTTTTGTTCACCTTCCCTTTGCAGTAGACCGAGCAAGGCCATCGCAGTCAACCTGGTTTGTCTTCGGGATGCAACGAAAATAAGCACCGGCTTTTTTGGCGAAAATTGTTGGATGGCCTTAAAAAGTTGATTAACATTTCTTATTAATGAGGGACAATAAATTCATAGTTCCCGTTTAGGAATAGAATTTTAAAATTAAATTAGAATATAAAAATAAAATAAATTCCACCTGATAAGCAGGTTTATTCATTAATGCCATCCTTGGACAATAATGTTGGCCCGGAAATCCTTGGATGAATACTTGAATGGGCACTGGACGGACACTTGGCCGAAAATTGTAAAGGCCCGATTCCGGCACTCCAATCCAATCGGCCACATCACCTGCATTGGCCAATGCCGTGGAAAGGGCTACTATTCGGACGGGCAATTTGGCCAACTCCTTGCGACGTGCCATTGCCTTGATTCTTTAATGGATGGGTAAAAGATTAAAACAACTAATGAAATGTTATTTAATTATTTTTTTTAGTAATTTTTATTTTTAAGTTATTATTAAAAATTGAATGCTTTTCAAAAACAAAATTTAAATTCGAATTTTTAGCAAGTTAATTATTAAATCCATTAATTTAAGCATTGGCTTCTTTTGGAATCAACAATGGTATTTTGAATTTTTTATCATTTGATTTCGATGTACTTTATTAGCTATTTTCCATTGGCTTGATTGCAATTTTTGGAAATTATTGAAAAAATTTATATGAAACAGCGAGTTGATAAAATATGTACATAAACAATTTTTCAAAGCATAATTATTTTATATATGTTCTTTATTTGTGAAATACCCACCTTGTGACTATTGCCTCCAGTACGGCTCCCCTTTCCACTCCCAATAAATGGACTTCATCGATGATCATCAGCTCAACTTCCTTCACGTATTGCCTTCTATCGGCCATTCGCGTTATTCCATCCCATTTTTCGGGTGTTGTTATCAAAATTGCGGCTAGATTCAATTCGCTCAATTCAGGCATATTGTCCCCGGAAACCTCCACAATTCTACAGGCAAAAATGAATAAAATATTTTGACAAAAAAATTCCCTACGGATATTGAAGCTTTTTGGCGAATTTTTCCTTCCAATCCAACACACGTTCACGGACCAAGGCTTTCAATGGGGCGATATATACACACTAAAAGAAGGAAACATGGGATTAAAAATATTCTTTAATTAAATTAGAATAAATTTTGATGCTAGAATTAATTTAAAAATAAAATTATTTGTGTAATTAAATATAAAAATGAAGATTCCACCTTTTTGCCCGGCCTCGTGTTGAACAATCGAAAAATGGCCAATTCGACACATAATGTTTTGCCCTTAATGTTATCAGCAGGTAATACAAAAAGCGCAAATAATTAATTACCGATGACGTAGGAGCACCAATCAGTGTGTTCTCATCACTGGAATAAAGTGTATGGAAGACCTAGAAAAAAATGGAATTGATTTTAATAAAATAAAAAACTTAAAAAGAAATTGGTAAAATTCTCACCTGTGTTTGAACGGGATTGAAGAATTGAAAGGAATAAAGGCTTTGAAATTCGGCATTTTTGATCGCAGCCAATGGGAGTGGATCGAGGTCGAGCAAATCCGTATGGGGTCTCATGGAGGTTGGCAACAGGTCACGGGCCAATTTAAGAGGGAAAATTGTGTCATCGGCGACGAAATGGTCGCTGGCAATTCGCAACAAATATTGATGGTTTATTTGGTCCTCATTGACGGGAATTGTGAAAATCAGCCGTTGAGGAACGCCGGATAAGGCCTTAAAATTAATAAATTATTGTAAAAATTTAAGAAATAATTAAATTAAAATTTTTTTAGAAATTTATAATTGAAAAATGAGAAAACTCACCATTTTCTTTGATAAAGTGAACAATTCATGGTGAAGAATTATATTTGCATCTGAATCCTCCACAATCACCCAATAGCGCTGGGAACCACCGCATAATTTGTCATTCCAAGTGAAATTTGCGGACAATGAAGCTTCAATTTGGATGATTGTACTGAAAAGAATAAATTGGTGAATAAAAAATTGTAAATTGGAGAATTGGAAATTATCAGCATTTTTTGGTAATTGCCAAAAAAAAGAAGTATCGGATTTAGGTTGAATATAGACGACCGAAAAGATATTGTTTTTCGGAAATATCAGATTAACTAATTTAATGAAAGAAATTGGAATAATTTTTTAATTTGTTAAGTCTGATTGCAAATAAAGGATTTTTTTTATAATTTTTCTGAATCCTCATCAAAAGGGCGACTCACCAAGTAATCGGCCGAATTTTTGCCTCAACAGTGAGGATGGGCAATGCCTGGATTGCATCGTAGACTTGTTGGCCATCACAATGGCACAATGCGCCCAACTCTTTTGGCTCCATATCATAGAGGGTATAAATATTTTGCCTGGCACTTTCAATCCTTTGGACGGTGTTCGCGTGTAGATGTCCAATGTCCGCCAAATGCCTATTAATTAATTAGTAAAAAAAAGTCATTTATTTTTGGTAAATTTTATTTAACTTATTAGAATTTATTAGAAATAAAAGACCGGAATGATAATTCTATTTAGTAAAATTGAAGGAAATTTCCTTGAAAAGAAGCATAATTTATAAAGAACTATCGGATATTAATATTAATTAATAAAAATAATTCACCTCAATGGTGAGCTGAATGGCCAGAGTCGTTGTTCAATGCATTTTGCCATAGTCAAACATGCTTCTGTGGTCTGTGCCCAGCCTCGGCGAAGAGCAATTTCGAAGAGAGCGCGGATTATGCGAGTTGCATTTTGGGAGATGTAAAACAGTTCGGAGGAGAGGGCAAAATTTGAGACGGGCGAACGGGAAATGTAGCTCTGTAAAATAAAATTGTTCCTATTTTAAAGGGATTTTTACGTAAAGATTTACATAAATTTATTGTCGATTAAAAATTTTATTTGATAAAAATATTCAATCAATTTTTAATTTTTTATACCTGCAAAAGACAGTTCACTTTGCCCTGTGTTGTAGCTAACCCGCCTCGAATTTTCAAATTTGCACCGAATGAAGCCAACAATTCCAAGTCGACCATTTCCGATTCTCGATTCTGTAAAAAAAACAGAAAATTATGTGAAAATTTTGCTATTCCCTTTTGCCACCTTAATTTGTGCAAATTCACTGGAATGGGAAATGAGGGCAATAATCATTTCGTCGGTCATCAATTCTGTAAATTTTACTGCCCCATTTGGGTCATTGAATAATTCGATTGTTTCAAATGTAATGTAATAATGCTAAAATAATTTTTTTAATATAAAAATGTCCAAATTAGTACAAACCGAAGCAATTCGGCCTAAATCCGTTGCCGAAACAAAATTATTCCTTTAAAAAGAGGCAATTTAAATTAATTTTATTCACTCTCCTCACATTGGATCATAGCGTATCATTCGGTTTGAGTCCAATTTTCTGGCAGCCGAATGGCAAAAATCATTCAAATATGCATCCAGTCGGGAATCCATGCGCAATTCTTTCCAATCAACGCCATACTAAAAAAATAAACAATTAAAATTGTGAAGAATTTTAATTTTTGAATTCCATATAAAATTTGGAGAAAATAATGTATTTTTTGAGAGAATTAATTTAAGGAATTTTCAGAAAAAATTGAAAAAAATACAATTTTTTTGCTGATTTTAAAGAACCTAACATTTTAATATAAATTTACCTGAAGTGGATTTTTCCTCAATCGAATGTAAAAATATGTGAATCGTATCCAGTCAACCGCCTCCGCAATGTTTGATATGGCGCCTCGGGCAATTTCCGCATTCAAATTGTCCAAAATTCTCGATTGGAATTGTGACTCGATGGGCGATTGCCGGTGGAACATTTCGACGTATTGGCCCAATTTTTGTGCATTCGTGATGATCACGCCATGACCCATGTCTTCATATTGGGGCCGGCCGGCACGCCCAAAAATTTGTTGCACATCCAAAATTCCAATATCCGTGAATACGCCCTTTTGCGGATCGAAAATTTCGGTTCCCTTTAAAAATATAAAAATCGATTAAGCGTTGTTAGTGGATATTAATTAAAAATAATGAATGGGTAAAGTTAAAATTATTTATTTAATATTTAGTAATATTGTATTGGATATTCAGTATTCACTATTTTAATTAATAAATTTACTTAGAATTTTTCATTATAAAAAACTTGCCCGTATAATGACAGCATATGCAGGCAAATTCACACCCCATGCCAATGTTGCCGTACAGCACATCACTCGAATGGCTCCATCCGCAAACATTCGCTCCATCAAATGTCGATCATGTCGTGCTGAAATTTAAAATAATCATATAAAATTTATAGATTGGACTCCGTTATACAAATTTTTTGGACAAATTTTGGAATAAATTTTCTGAAAACTACCAAAAATTTATGAAATTTTTAAAAATTTCTCTTCAATCCTGAGACGTTTGTATGGATGAACTAAAATAAACGAAAAAAAAATTTGCAAATACTGGAAAACTATATTGTTAGATATATTTCTAATTTAATAAATGTAAAATAATACTCACTCAATCCCGCATGATGAATTCCCATTCCGCATTGGAATAATTGTTGCAATTCTTTACTTTGAGCATTGTTCATCTTTATAAATTAATAAAATATTCAAATTTAAAAAAAATGTTGACTCACCGCCTTTTTTGCCTTCAAATATGAATTTTGCGTTGCTTTTCCAGCCTCAACGGCGAATAATTCCCGTTGATTGGCCACTGCCGCCTTTTCCATGAATGTGCGTGCCAATTGACCAGTCGCATTTCGAGAATGGACAAAAACGAGGATTTGATGCTTTTCTCGGAGGAATTTGACGCATTGTTGGTAGCAGACTTCGTCCATTTTCTCTTTTTGGTTCATTATCAATTTTTGGTTGACTTGGGTGGGCGGTTTCTCTCCTCTTCGAAGTGCCTTTTCTTTTTCCCTTCGAAGGATCTCTGCTGGTCGATCACTGTCACGGACACCGAGAAAACTAAAATAAATAATTATAATGTTCTATTGAAACTAAAATGCTGAATAAATATTTTACCTCTGGGCCAAAGGCACTGGTCGGAAACGTCCATCAAAATGGAAAAGGCCACGGCTGGGATCGACATGCAAAAATCGGGCCACATCCTCAAAGTTGGGCAAAGTGGCGGAAAGACCCACAATTCGCAGTTTTTGATGGTAAACTTCGACCTAAATGTTTAACATTATCCGTAAAAATAAAAAAATAATAATTAATCACCTGTCTATTTGTCCTGGCAACAATTGCCTCAATCACTGGTCCCCGGTCGTCATGCAATAAATGGACTTCATCAATGATCAATAATCGAACAAGTTGACTCAATTCTTCGTCGTCGGCTTTCCTCGTTATTACATCCCATTTTTCGGGTGTTAAAACCAACATCTTTAAAAATTAATGAATGATCAATTAAATATTTTTTAATTAAATTTTCGAAATATAGACTAAAAAACCAATTTAATTGATTTATATAATTTTATTGGAATTGGAATAATTAACTAAATTCATATAAAATAACCTGTGTTTCGCTAATTTCTCGTCTTGTTAATTGTGAATCGCCCGTCAATTCGCGTACTTTCAGGCCCAATTTGTTTAGCCTCTTGGAAAAATTTGCAGTCATTTCTGTGGCCAATGCTTTCATTGGAGCCAAATAAATGACCTTTGAAATTAAATAATTTAGCAATATTTAATTCATTAACTTTGAATGCGTCTTTGTTTATTCGTCCATCTCGGGTGCAATTGTCCCGAATTGTACGAAGCACAGTGAGCAGAGCAATGTTTGTTTTGCCGGCCCCGGTTGGAGCACAAATTAATAAATTATCGAGTGAATTGTAGGCACGGTCAAAAACTTGAGATTGAATGACATTCAGTGATTCAAAACCCTCAAAAACACGTTGACCAAACTTAATTTAAAAATAATGAAGTTAATTAATTTAAATTAATTATGAAATAATTGTTTTTTTTTTTTTAATTTGAGTGCGGATTGGGACAAAAAATGTCGAGGGGAAAAAGCGCTCCCATCCTCAATTGAGTAAATGTTCAACAAATTTCTAAGTGATAATTAATTTAAAACCAAACCTCATCAAGTGTGTTGATCTTCACTCGTTCAAATGAGGCCAAAAATTGTTTGTTACTATCCACCGGAGGAGGGATGAAAATCTCTTCGTAGAGTGGCAAACTTTTTGAAGAACTTCCTTCGGGCAATGCCATTTTTCGGCCATGGATTGTTAAATTTACGGATTTGTTTACTCCACTTCCCTTTTCATCGCATTTTAAGGCCTGCCTTTCTGCCTCGGCCAAATCAAAATCTTCCATTTCATCGTCTTCGCCCTCTTCCACTTCAATGATTTTATTCTCCCATTTAATCATTTCCGATTTGTAATTAAAGCTAAAAAATAATGAAAATTAGTCGATAATTTAAAATTTTTTACCTTATTCCCGAATTATTCCCCGACGTGGCAAATGCCATGGATGAAGTTCCCGGCTGAAAATGAAGATAATTTATTTTTTTTTTCCAAACCTGATCATCACAATTTTGAATTTTGTTCGTTGATTGTTGGTTCATCAGCGGAGTTGAGAAAAGTTCATGGTGAAGATCAGGCAATGGATGATTTGATTTTGCCATTTTCCAAATTTTATAATGTGATTTGATTATTATTCCTGCTGCTGCTGAAAAAATTTATTTAAATAAAAAAAATAAATATGAATATAATATTGATTTGTAATAAATACAATTAATAAGCAATAATTATAATTTAAAAGTTGAATTTTATCAAAATCAAAACAAAAAGAAATTGTTTAAAATGGAAATTGTTAATTTGTTGATTTATTTAGTTTTCTTCGCTTTTTTCGTTTTTCCATCATTGATATCAAGATCAAAAATTGTAACATCCCCATCCATTTCATCAATATCAATGTCGCAACATTCGATAGGGTCGAAAATGTATTGAGGTTCTGCCTTATTCTCATTATTGCCACCAATTATTGAAACATTCCCATATTTGGTTGAAATCGAAAGCTTTTCTGGCACCGAATATTGCTTCAATTCATCCGTATTAAACATTTGTTCTGGGAATAATTCGACCTCAAAATTGCAGGAATTGTCGCCGCGCTAATAAATATTTTTAAAGGTTAAAGCTAATTTAAAATTAATTTGTCAAATTTATTTTTTATATAAATTTTTTGAATGATTTTAATTATTAACCTTGATTATCTCCTTTTTCAGAAATTCACAAAATTTTTCAACTCCGTCGAAAGATTTGGAATTCAAAAACTAAAAAAAAGATTAGGTAAATTAAAAAATAGTTAGCCTATTTTTACCTGAAGAATGCGTCTTTCCTCGTGAGCACTGAATAACCATTTTGCGATTGATTGAAGATTCAATTCAGCATCCAAGTTCAAGCGAAAAATATGCAATTTTGGGCATTTCAAAACATAATCGGTAGCAATTAATTCGAAATTGTGACAATCCATATAAATTTTCAAAATGCTAGAATTGGAAAATATTAATAATTTAATCTTAAATTATGGCTAAAAAGATAAATTTGGATAGATTTTATGAATTAAATTATCTCACTTCGGAAATGATTCGAAAAATTCGCTGCCATCAATTCGGCTTCGATTCAATTCCCCCATAAACTTTTCAATGCTTTCGAAATCCAATTTGCATTTTTTCAATTTTGATTTAATTGCCTTCAAAAATCCAATCAATTCTGCAGTGATTGGCCCCTGGATGTGAACTCGTTCGATGTGTTTGATACTTGCGGGTGGAGCAATTTGAGGAAGACCACACTAAAAATGAGTAAAAATGTAATTGGTAATTATGAAACGCTTAAATTTAATTGTATTTTTGTTGGCTTGGAATTCAAATATTTTATTTAAAATGTAACTAATATGACCTGAAATCCAAGATATTCCGGGAATTCAGCTGTGCTCATCACGCTCATATAATGACACTTTTTCTGAAAATATAAGAAAAAACAGTTTCTATGAAATCTAATCAAAATCAAACCTCATGAGACCAACGAATCCAAATATTCATGTAACTCCGAGGATACAATTCATTGACGACCAACGGCACAAATTCGGAGAAGAAATAATTGACATAACGAATTTGATGATGAAGATTTTGATAGGGAATAAAATTGAATACTTCCACCAATTCCTCAGCTGACAGCATTTTACTTCTTTAACTAAAATCATTACTTTACTTTTTTTAATAATAAAATTGCAATAATCAATCATAGCGAATTTTATTAGATAATCAAAAATCAATAAAAATAATTCATAAATCATAATATAAAATTAAGGCATATATTTTTTTTAACCCGTACTTTCAATTTTTTTAACCCGTAAAAAATAGGAACATTTTTTTAACCCGTACTTTCAATTCTTTTAACCCGTAAAGATTTCCCTTCTTCTCTGCTCTCTTCCTCATGCCTATCTCTCATCCCCTTTGCTCTCTTGCTTATATAAACGGTTCCGGGGGTGCGCGGGATATACCCGGATATAGAGAGATTAAGGTGGATTTGGGGGATTAAGCCCCAAAATGGATGGGAAATGGCCCGGAAGGCCATTGGAAGATTGGGGAATTGTAATAGAGGCCCGGAGAGTGCCTGGGATTAAGCCGGATATAGGGGGATTAAGGTGGATATAGGGGGATTAAGGTGAATATAGGGGGATTAAGTCCTGAAATGGATGGGAAATGGCCTGGAAGGCCATTGGAAGATCGGGAAAGTGTAATAGAAGCCCGGAGAGTGCGCGAGATTAAGCCGGATATAGGGGGATTAAGGTGGATATGAGGGGATTAAGTCGGATTAAGCTTAGTTAGGGGCTAGGGATTAGGGTTATGGTTAGGGGCGGCATGGGATCTAGGGGCTAGGGGTTTAGGGGTTCGGAGCACGCGGGATATAGCCGGATATAGGGGATTAAGGTGGATAAAGGAGGATTAAGCCGGATTAAGCTTAGTTGGGGCTAGGGATTAGGGTTAGGGGTTCGGAGCATAGGAATCTCGCGAAGCCGGAAGCAAAACATCCCAAACCGGGCTCGCGCCCATCGATTCCAGGCCTTAATCCGACTTAATCCCCTCATATCCACCTTAATCCCCCTATATCCGGCTTAATCTCGCGCACTCTCCGGGCCTCTGTTACACTTCTCCGATGTTTCCATGGCCTTCCGGGCCATTCCGCATCCATTTCGAGGCTTAATCCCCCTTAATCTTCCTTAATCCCCATATATCCGGATATCCCATGCACCTTCTTTTTGACTTCCGAGCATCCCATGAATGGCACGAGAGCAAAGGGGATGAGAGATAGGCATGAGGAAGAGAGCAGAGAAGAAGGGAAATCTTTACGGGTTAAAAGAATTGAAAGTACGGGTTAAAAAAATGTTGCTATTTTTTACGGGTTAAAAAAATTGAAAGTACGGGTTAAAAAAATGCAGGTCCTAAAATTAATATTAAAATGGAAAATAACCATAATAGAAATTAAAAAAAAATCAAAAAAATTTATTCTGCTAAATGACTAAATCAAAAAAATTTTTGGCGAAATAAAAAAAGATAAAACCAAAATGAAGATGCTCACTCAAGCAAAGCAAAGAGAATGATGGAATTTTTTTTGGGAATTTTTCCCTTAAAAGCAATATGATTTTTAAAATATGGAATGGAATTAATTCATATATGCGAAATGCGATTGTTTTGTCCGAAACAAATTCATGGATGAGAAGGGACAATTATAAAAACAAAAACATTTATGTGGAAATTGAGGTCAACATATTTTGTCACATCCAAGGCAACATCAATTTATTATTCTTTTTCATCCAAATATTTCATCCAAGTGTTTAAAGTGGTCCACAAGGCATGATATGTCCGTTGCTAGCTTTTTTGACCAATTTGGTGCTGACATGGCTCAATGTGGATCGAGTACGATGGTCGCGACCAACATTTGAGGAGGCTGAAAATAAACAAAAGTATTCAAGATTATGCTTTAGGATTATAAAAATAGAAAGAATTAATTTTTAGCAAGGAACAGAAAACGAAAATTGCTATCGGGCAGAATATAATGAATAATGTGGATAATATTTGCCGTAGGTCACTAATTTTTAAGTCCAAATTTCGAATCCCCTAATTCATATTTACCTGTTGTCGTTGTTGACGTTTTTGTATCGGTCCTTGCCCTGCTGCTATATTCTTCTTTTTCCTCTGGCTTTTTCATTTCCTTCTTCTCCATTGCCAATGATTGTGGATTTTCCGCTGCTGGTATTGGTGGATGTTCGGGAATGGCCTGAGGGATGGCGGCCATTGAGCTGGACTTTTTGCAGGGTGAACCGAGCAACAAATGATGATGATGTTGAGGGGAATTAGTGGCCGGATTAGGGTACAATGGATATGCACTGTTGCTGAATACCAAATTTCGACTGGATCTGTTTAGAAAATTGGGGCATTTCAATTTAAAAAAAAACATTTAATATTAATTGCTTAATAATCAGAAGCCATTTTTACCTGTTCAGTCGAAGATGTGTTCTTTCCAAATCGCCTTCATTGCATTGGGAGGCCAAAAGGGACAATTCACCGGCCATCACAGTCGAACAAATCAATCGGGCAAGGCGTTCCGCATTTTGGCCTGATTTGAGTCCGCTACGACGACAGCCAAGCATCTGAAAATTTAATTATTTTGTACTAAATGTTTTGGGAGATTTTACCTCTAAACAAGCACTTTGGGGACTGAGCACAGTGCCGCCACCAATTGTGCCAACTTCCAGGCAATTCATTGTGCAACTAATGTGCAAAGCCCCATCCTTTTCCCTTCGCCCTAATTGAGTAAGGCACATGCTGCTTGAGACAACTTGAGCCGCATCCTAAAAAGTGAATTTTAATTTTAAATATATCACAAAAATTCCAAGCCATTAGAAAATGCTCATAAATCATAATTAATTTAAGGATAATTGAAAATGCTAATTATAAATTTACTTGTCCTGTTGCGATAAACATTCCAGCCACAACATTGGCCGCATGGGCGTTCCATCCGCCGGCAACGGTGCAAGCAGCCGATGAACCAACCAACAATTTTGCATGTCCCAATTTTACCATTCTTTCCTGAAAATTTTCCAAAAGATTAAATGCAAACTAAGAGAGAAAATACGAACCACGGTTGTTTTGAGCACTTTTTCCACAATTAAAGCTGGCAAAAATGCCTCGGCCACGACCGATTTTCCGCGTCCTTCAATCCAATTCAGAGCACTGGGTTTTTTATCAACGCAAAAATTGCCACTGATCGAAATGAGCCGAGCATCGGGGAATTCGCGACGGATCAAAGCCAAAGCATTGCTTGTCCCTTTTGTGACCTGAAAATAAATCAAATGAAAATTTATTAATAATTTTAAAATTTTTTTCTTACCATATTCATTCCCATTGCATCCCCGGTTTTGGCCACAAATCGCAAGAAGAGTAAATTTCCTTCCAAATGTGGTTCGACACGTTGCAATGAGGCAAAACTGCTGGTTTCATCAAAACGGCGTTTCAATTGACCAAATGTTCCATCGCGTTGAATCCATTGAAAACAGGCACTGGAAATTAAAAAAAATTTAATTTGATAATTGATTAATAAATTTCTCTTTCAAATGTGCCAAAATGGGTTAATTAAATATGTCAAAACTCATCAAAAATTGTCCGTAATAATAATGGATATGGGTCTAATTAACTTTATCTGTTCATTTCACCTGGCATCTCGGAGTCGATCAAATTCCAGAACCGGAGCTCTGCTCATCCCATCTCGAATCACTTCCACATAGAATGCATCTTCATTTTCCTTTTCCAACATCGCAATTGATTCCTAAAATTTTAAATTAAAAATAATTACAAATATTTCAAAAATTTTTCCTTCATTTTATATAAAAATTGCTCGTCCGGGACCAACATTTTTATTGATATTATTTTTGGACAGAAAAATGGTAATTTTTTTTGTTGGTAATTAAATGCTTTTAATTAAAATTTATTGAATAAAAGAAGAAAAAAACCGACATTAAGTGCCAAACATCCTCGGCTGACAGAGGCAACCAAAGCACCTTCGGTGGTGGACAAAGGGATTGGGATCAATTCGCCGTCGAACATCAATGGGCCAGCAATGCCGGTTGGTAATGGCATTATGCCAATCACATTTTCACAACAAGCATCTTTCACCTGGAAAAATTTTTAAAATTTATATTTAATTAAAATTGAATTTAGGAGATTTGTGCGCTCTAAACCATAAATAAAATTGATTTTTATTTCAATTAAATTTCTGAGCGAAAGAGCATTTAATTTAATTTTGCATCTTCCGTGGGAAATTTTGCCATCTATTTTTGACACATTTCCTGATTAAAGATGCCCAATTCATTTATAATTAATAATAAATGGAACCTCTGAATAGTCGTATTTTTCGTAAGGCAATTCGGTTAAATCAATCCCGTGCCGCTCTTCCAAATGGCGTCGTCGCAATTCAACACTGAAAAAATGAATTATGCCAATTTGTTAATATAATTAATTGAGAACTAACGCTTTTGCCGGTGCACATCTCTGTTCCAGTTGTCGATGTTTCAAGCGGCCATCTCGCATTTCTGCCAACAATTGGGCATCCTCCGCACTGCCCATCGCCGTTCCAGAACTTTTTCTCGGTGGCGGCATATTCCTCATCGCTATCGATGGAAGAATGTTGACTTGAACTTCGGCATCGACCATTTGGACAGCTGTCGTTGATTCGGCCGCAATGCTCGCTGATGTGCTGGATGTCTCTGAACAAAAACTCAAGATCATACAATCCATTTTATTTTTTTTTTATCAAATTACTTATTATGTGCATTGTTCGTTTAATTATTGAACTTTTATAAATCATTTGTCAGTAACCGATAAAAATATTTATTAAATATTGGATAATATATTATTTATTAAAGAAAAGCAAACCGTCTCCAATCACAAATGATGGTCCACGGTCTCGGCCAATATTCCCGCCACCATAATGATCGGCCAAAGTTCGAATTTTTGTGCGCAGCTGATCCCGCCAATTCTCTTGAACCTTCTTTGGTTTGTTGTTGCCATTTTCGATGACAAGTGATTCAATAAAGTTGCTTAAATCTTCAGTGAATTCATCAATAAAAAGCATTTGATTTTTCTGTAAATACATAAATGAAATTTTATCAAATTTGTGGTCTGTGGTGAGATTAGGCACATATTGATGTTTTATTTTTACGCGTATTAATTAATCAATGTGGGTTTATGGGATTGGAATATAACTTGATCACGCCATTTCCAGGAAATCAATCCTGATGAAAAATAAAAGATGATGGATGTGATCTATGCGGTTTTAATTACTGATTAAAAGAAAAGCTTCCAATTATGCAAGAACATGACCATTTTATCGTCCGTCAATATAGAACTAATGCTTTTATCGCGGTTTTTCGTTAACTTTTTTCCTATATTTCAGCTTTCATTGATAAGATTTTCTTGTTATTTCGATGAATGATGCATGCAATCGAGCATGTGAATGGTAGAACTCGACTGAAAAAGTCGAGACCTTAGGGAATTGAACGCGAAAGACTGCTTTTTATTTTTAGTAAAAGCAATAGGCAGAGTTTTCCTTAAAGCTAGACTCCATAGAACATAGCGTTCATCTGGGGCCTGGTTCAATTTCCGTCAGATCTGTGATATGATATATGATTGTCATATCCCCGGTTCAATTAGTGAAAAAAAATCATATCGTAAAATCGTCTCTAAAATCGGCATACGATGGCTGCGTATGATAATCATACAATCGTACAACAAATCGTTTGGTTCAATTAGTTTTCGACGATATGATATGATTTTTCCCTTGCCGGCATCATATGACGAATTTTTAATTAATTTAAATTAATTTTAAATAATTATAACGGTTCCATGACAATTCGTCAGTGAGACAATTCGGCAGTACGACAATTCGGCAGTGCGACAATTCGGCAGTGATTTTTTTTTGTAAAAAAATATTTATTTAGGGACAATCAATGATGGGGAATCCGAATATCATATTAGTTTTTAATAAAATTATTTTTTAAACCTTTTCCGGTATACAAACCGGTTTGGAAAAATTTGAACCTTAGTATTTTGGGTCATATTATATACCAATCGACGCGCCTTGACGAGCTGATTGCGAATCTGCCATTGGTTTCGCATAAAACCTAAAATAAAAAAGTTATGAGCATTTTTGTCATAAAATAACTAGTTTATGCAAATTTAAGGTCATAACTTTTTTATTTTTAGGTTTTATGCGAAACCAATGACAGATTCGCAATCAGCTCATCAATCCGCGTCGAATGATATATAATATGACCCAAAATACTAAAGTTCAAATTTTTTCAAACCGGTTTGCATACCGGAAATGGTTTAAAAAATTATTTTATTAAAAAACTAATATGATATTCGGATTCCCCATCATCGATTGCCCCTAATACATATTTATCTAACAAAAAAATCACTGCCGAATTGTCGCGAATTCTCGTACTGCCGAATTGTCGCACTGCCGAATTGTCGCACTGACGAATTGTCGGACCACCATTATAACTTTGTTATTTTATTATTTAAAAATTTAATTTTTTCACCACATTAATAAGAAAATTTTTCTCTATCGATTCATATAAAAATATTTGAAAAAGAAGTAAAAAATTTTTTTCAGTTAAATTTCGTTAAATTTCACTATAGTGTGTGAAAAATATTTTTAAAATAATTATAAAATTTATATAAACGAAAATAAAATTTATTTGGACCGATTAGGCAACATTTTCTTTGAAAATTCATATAAAATCAAGCATTTAGTTCTTTTACTCAATTTTTAGCTCATTAGATAGAGCAGTGTCTTTTCTATAAAATACTTTTTACAGAATAATTTTAGAAATTTTTCTAAATTTTTTATGAATTTTTAAATACATATGATTTGAGCATATATCCGCTTCGGAGTGGATATGTCTGCGTATGATTTTTATAAAGGGAATTGTCATCATATGATGAGTTATCATTTGTAGAAAAAAATTAATTGAACCGCGCTTATGACTTTTTGTATGATAAATCGTATGCGGCCCATGATTTAGGCTCTGATGCGACGATCATATCGCTTATACGATAAAATGATTAATTGGACCAACTTTATGACGATATGATCGTCATAATCATGCGCCGCATACGATTTTTTATACGATTTAATTGAACCGCGCGCCGGGGATATGATTTCTATCATATCGTAAAATCTTATCGCAGATCTGACGGAAATTGAACCAGGCCCCTGGGGTGGGGTAGTGGATGACTCGTCAGAGAATGAACCCTCCCCCTTCTTTCATCATTTTTTCATCCTCAAAATTTCCAAACCTTGAGTCATTCTTTGGTCATGTGAATGTGAAAATAACGTCGGAACCGGGCATGAAACCTTTTTTCTATTTCTTTTGTTTTGAATGTATTTTTTAAATAATGGATTTGAGAGAATTTTGGTTTTTTCATATTTGATTTGAGATTTTTTGCAGTGAATTGCATACCTAATTTTGTACTGAATAACCAATCAATGTTTTATTTTATTATTATTAATGTAATGTTGGTTGCAAGCAAATCCCAAATAAATATTGATAGGTGAAAAAGAATATTAACACCTCGAAAATGAATAGACAGAACAGAATCTCGATTGAATAATTTTATACCATCATTTTATTTTAATAGTATTATTTCATAAAAAAAATAATAGGGTGACTGATTTAATGTTGACAATGAGAAATGACAGATCAACATTTAAATAAATTAGCATTAATGTAAAGAGAAATCGACAATCTTCAATTTAATATTTCATCTTATACATTCATTAATTCAGTTGTGAATTACAATTGCCTTTTCTGACAAGCCACCTCGCATTCCACGCATTTTGTTGAAATGATCAATGCCAAGATACGGCTCAATATTTAATGCTTTAAAAAATTTAATTAAATTTCTAATTTAATAAAAATTGTAACAAACGTTGTCTCTTATCATTGTTTATTATTAGATATTCGCTGAGATTCTCCACTGCTGGCGAGTTTGGATCCTCCCCTTCTCCAAGGTCTCGAACAATTCGATTATTCATTATAATGTGGAATTTGTACTAAAATAAGCAAATTTTAATTTCAATCAATTTTTAATTAAACCTTTTCATATTCTTTGTCATTAACGCGGAGAATTTGTTTCAATTTTTCCTTTATCTCCTTGAAACTTTCTTGCTCGGATATTTTTATTAGAAATGGGACGCCAAACATTCTGCACGGTTCTTTGTCAAAATGGGCAACCGGAAAAAGATGTTCATTTTGGCCTATTTCCAATTGGTCCTTGGGAACTTCTTCGACACGGAACTATAAAAATGGAATTTAAACTTTAATCAAAAATGCTTTAAAAACATTTACTTGATAAGAGGAAGATGTGCTCCGATCAGTAATTTCACTGTAGGACTGATCTTCTTTGAGGACGTAGAATACACGTGAAATGTTTGCCGATGAATAAATGTACACCAATCTAGAAATTATTTGGTGGAAATGAAAATTAATGTTGAAGTATTTTACCTCAATTTTCCCGTCCCATTTGGATTGAATTTGAATTCGGATTTTGCCTCCTCGAGAATATCCTTCACTGTGCCATGTTTACGCGGGAAAACGCTAATTTCCGTAATTTGAAAGTCATCATGCATCATTTGAATGTGAAGATGTTTTCGTTCATCCAAATTGAGGAAATTGAAAGGCAATTTTGTGTAGTACATCTTGTAGACGCGTTTCAGCCTTGGATCATAATAATTCGAATGCAAATTGAGCAATTCGCGCACTCTAAACAGATGATATTGTTCAATCTAAAATATTATGAAAATAAGTAAAATTAAATTGAATTTGGTTTTTTACTGATAAATAGATGAAAGGTTTCTCGCTGGGCTGTGCAACTTTCCATAAAAGAATTTTTCCGAGATCATAATCCAATTCTTTGCCCAACCATTCACACGTTTTTGGGATGCTCCATTCCTGTAAAATAATTTTAAAATTAATTGATTTTAGTTTATATTTAAATTTTAAATTTACCAATGAAATTTTTCCTCTTATTGGCGGCGTTGGGCTATTCAATTTTGAGGGGCCAATTCCATTCAAATTAATATGAGCTTCAACTTCGATTTGATTGTAACTGAAAATAATTAATAAATAGTATTTGTTCAGGCATTTTAGTTTTTTTTTTTAGATGTTTTTGATTTGAATATATTCTTGTTGATTTTATAGAAGATTTCAAAATTTTTGACAGTTAATTTAATAATTACTCAAATTATGACCAATTGGTTTGCTACTAGGCCTTTTAAATTGGTTAAACAATTTTTTTTATTAAAACATCACATTTGTATGTGCTTTTTTACCGTCAATTTATTATTTATCGAATCCTTTAGCCAATTTAGGTATCGAAAACATTTCCTTAAAATTACTTCTATTCACTAATAAAAGGAAATCAAAAACGGCTTCAAAAAATAAAATATTTTAAAATATTTACAGATTTTTGAAATATTCTTGGACACCAAATCGTTTATTCTCCTCATTTGTAGTGGTCATTTGCTCATCCATCGTAGTCATTTGTGCATCCGCCACCTCCGCTTGTTCCACAATCAAAATAATTCCGTTGACTAAATATGATTCATTGGAAATTGGTCGATCCAGCATTTTGATTCGTTCAATTCTGCTTGGTGAAATTTCCTTAAAATTTGAGGATTATTTTGTAAATTCCAAATTATTTCCAACTAAATAAATGTTCAATTTTGTCTCTTCCGGCAAATCAATGAGTCGATTTAGCAATGAAAATTGCGAGAATAGTGACTTTTGTGTTGACAAATGCAATGGACCCTTAAAAATTAACAATTTTGTTAAATTATAAAAGCAAAAATAAACCTTATATTCACTTTGCTGACTATCAAAATTGTAATATTTCACAAAGACCAAAATGGTATCTTCTTGCGGAGGCCATTCAAATTTCGGATTTTCCACCTCCACATAAATCAATTTTGTTGAATCTCTCTTCAGCAAAATTGTAGTGTCCATTTCTTCTTCTCCGAGTGCCTTCGTCTCATCAGGTGGCATTTCAATCCGTGGCCGTACACTTTCCGGATCCTCCTGCTGATGTTGATAATGAAATCCTTTGGAATATTCAAAATCGTCATTTTTGGAAAATTCCCAAAGACGTAATTTGTTGCCATCAATATCCTAAAAATAATTTTACTGTTAAATTAAATTCCATTTTCAAACCAATTTTGGCCCAACCACAATTTTGTAAAGTTCAGACAATTTTGTTGATTTGAACACTTTGTAACGCTTTGGATAATTTTCCTGAAGTATGCTGTGATCGAACAATTCAAAGCCATGAAAATTGTTCATTTCTTCATCCGTAACCAACTAAAAATAAATTTGAATAATGCTTGAATTTATGTTTAATTTATTTACAATTATTTCGCACATTTCCTTGGCTTCTTCCCTTTCATGTTTACGTTGCGCCTCCAATTTCTTTTCATTCTCAAAACGTGACTTCAAATGATCCGGAATATGGTCCTCGGTAACCGTACAAAGAACATCATCTTAAAATATTTACTAGATAAATTAAATATTTTAATTATAAATAAATCACCGATTGCATCATTTCGAACATAGACCAACACTGCAAAATAAATTAAAATGATTATTAATTCAATTAAAAGAATAAACTGACTATATGCACTTGTTGTATGTTTTTGTAGAACTTCTTGATCATTGCCACCAAAATTCATTGTCATTGCTTGGCGCCCACTGACTCGACAAACGACTTCGTCATCAAATTTACAAAACTACCAAATAAAAGTGTAAAAATAAATTAGATAAATTAGGAAACCTTCTCTTTATCTTCTCCAATGCCAGTGTTGAGAAAAACCACATAATGCCCACCTTCAAAAAATATTTTTATCCAACAAAATTGATTAAAACAAACTATGGAAGTCGCCTGCATGAGTCAAAACTGCATATAATTTGTAGGTGTAATTTGCTTTGTCGTTCTCATCATTCTCCACTAATTCATTTAAATTCAAATCAAGAGGAAATTCGAATCTAAAAGGGAAAAAAATGAATTTATTTTTGTCATTAAAATTAATTATTTTTACTTGTCATTCACTTTGACATTTGTGTCCAACTGAGCATCATATTGAAAACGCATTAATTGAAGATGGAGTACCGGAGGGAATGACAGAAATTTGAGGCCCTTTTCAGCAGGTTGAAGTCCATATTCTTCAATAATATAAAATGAATTTGAAATAGCCAATCAATTACTCTTACCGCCAGCATCATATTTGTTATCCCCATCCAAAATTTCCGGTTCAATGTAATCCTTGAAAGATTCGAGCACATTTGATTTGTTCTTAACATTCAATTGCAAATCGTAGAAGCATTCTTCGCGCGAAGACTCAAAATCGACCTCTTTGCATTTTACATAGGATTTCATCCTTCCTTTGAACAGCGATGGAATTGTGTCCGCAACCTTAAACATTTATTAAATTTAATCATTTAATTTATTCAAAAATTTTATGTTAAAGCCAAGAGGTCATACATCATACAATTGTATATTAGACCAATTAATAGATTCATTACTAAATTTTATTACTGCTAGCCCTATAGTTATTTCTAATAGTATTTACTAAGTTTTTTAAAATCTTTGGATAATTTCTATTCACATCACATCATTCCAGTCCAGAATCCACCAAACCTTGGTATTCTTCATTTTGTTCTCCAAATTGTCCAATAAAACTCGGCAAAATTCCTGCACATCATGTTGAAGGAATGAATCGATTGAATCCCATCCAAATGATTTTGTCAGCTTTTTTGTGCCAACCGGCGAATCAGAGAATTGCAGCTCATAGAAAACTCTCTGCATTGCAAGCGCCACCGAACTGTCGGGATCATCCTCTTCTGTTGGCATTTGATAAACCGCCTACAAAATGTATTGATGTAAATTGAAAAGTAAAATTAATAAACTTTGCGAAGCTTGTTCGTGAAAAACAATGTTTGAAGGATGGAATTCATATAGCAAGTTGCGCCCTGGTTCTTCAGTCCAATGCAACCAGTGTCCTTTTTGCTGTCCCAACTAAAAAAAATTCCTGTTCATCATCCGAAAAAAATTAGTTTATGTTACAATGAGAAAACCTCAAGCTTCTATTAACCAGAAAACCTAAAGTTCTGTTATCCAAAAAACGTTGAGTATTTGTTATCCAAAAAACCTCGAGTTATTGTTATCCAAAAAACCTCGATTTTTGTTATGCAAAAAACCTTGAAGTTTTATTATCAAAAACTAACTTGACGCCGTGAGGTGCATCTGCCGTCACATCCACATGAAGAATGATGGAATCGTCCTCTTCGTTGTGCCACCCCGATTCGGGCTCCATCAATGTCTGTTTTGATTATTGAATATTATTAAATCCGATTTAAATTAAACCTCGAATGACATGAATTGTGCAAAGCCCCAATCATTTTCTTTTGCATGGAAAACGTGGCTGATTTTGCGTGCATGGTCTTCTATGCCCTCTTTTTGTGCCAATATTTTGAGTGTAGCCGAACCTGCACAACTCCATCCTTGGTCTAAAATGTTCGAAAAAACTTTCATCTTTCCCAAAATACTAAACCTGTATTGTCGGCGTTGCATTGCAAGAAATAGCCGAGGGATTTTTGTGGAGGTCCTGCACCTGGAACCCGGCGTCCTATCTCCCTGGGGATGGCTAGAATTTTCCACGGAAGTCCTCGAATATGGATTGGATCGCTGAGTCGTCGCGCATCACCTCCTTCACGGGCAAATTTGCTGAAGTTCTCGATTTTCAATGTGATGCTGCCTTCTGGTTTATATGGATCTTAAATTTTATAGATTAATTAAGTTGGACGAGAGAATTGAACCTTCATCTCCATTTGCAATTTCCGGTTGATGATTATTTTTTGTTGCTGGTGACATCGGCGGCAATTCTTCTTTATCAACTTCCATAATTATTTAATATTATTCTCAAAGTTCTAAAATAATCTTCAATTAATAAGTGCATCATTGTTATGGTGATAGTGTGTACATTTTAAATCTAGAATCATGAAGAAGAAGAAATGCTAGTGAGGATGGGATGGAACGAATTTATAATGTTTTGCTTTGTGAAAAGCAAAAAAGTTTAGTTTGTTCCTGTTCTAATAAAAAAGATCACGCACATATGAGTTCATTGATGCTTAAAAGCCATTTTTATGTTAAATTTATAAATAAAAAAAGCTTAACGGATCCTGTATTCTTGGCACTTTATTATCGGTATCGGTATCGGTACGTATCGGTATAAAAAAGGCGGCGGAGGAATGGGAAAACCGAAAAACATTAAAAAAGAAAAAACTGCTGGTTGGATGAAAGGTCTTCAGGTTTGGATAAAAGGTCTTCAGGATTTTTTATTTTATTTTATTTGATAAATTCCTGCAAAGCAAAGCAAGAAAATAGGAAAATGTAACCATCTCTCACTCACTCTTGTTTTTATCAAAATTTTGATTGTACTCTGATAATTTTGGAAATTATCAATCAATAATAATTTTTGCTTAAAAGCAAAGTTATATTGATTTTACAGAGTTTTTTATTCATTTCATATTTGCAAATTGCACAACAAATATCACCAAACACAACTCCTTTTTGGTGTGTTTTTTCTATAGAAATGAAACTCGCAATACAGATACGAAATGATGGACGGCTACCCAAGCTCGTTGCTCTGTCTTTGCGTCCGGAAATTGGCTTTCAATTGGAGAATGGATCAGATGGATCAATTAGGCAATTTTCTGCCTACAACATTGTTTTCATCCATTACCAAACTGAATGAAGATGCGAAAAAATTGGCAGAAATTTTCCCTTCAAGTTTTACTCTTTTTATATTAAAATGTTGAAATATATTTTAAAGACACGATTCAAAGATTGCCCGAGAAATGTTTTGTGATGAATATAGAGAGCAGAAAATTGGATGTTGAAAAGACAGTTCTCGCTTCGGAGCCATTCCTCTCCAAATTAGCTTTCTTTGATCTTTGCTCCAAAATGGCACTTGAACAAGTATTAATTTGCATATCTTTATTAACCAAAATAAATTCCAACCCTTTTTTAGCCCACCGAACGCGTTTACCAAACATTGAGTGAATCGGAACAGGACAAATTGGAGAATATGGAATCAATTGAACCCGTCGTTTGGTGCAGAGCATTGGAATTGTCACCTCGGCGTGCCATAATCCACTACGATGATATTGCGTTGAGTTGTGCTGCCAGTGGATATTTGCGTGCTTTGGAAAGGTTTAACCACAATTTAAATTATCTTATCCAATTCAAATTTCCACAAATAGGAATTTAATGAAAGTTCGAGGAGGGGAGGACACAGCTCTTCTTCAACGCTGTGCTCTCACTGCAATTTTGAATGGTCATTTTCATGTGGCGGTAGGGTTTTTGGTTTAAAACAGTTTAAAATATTCTTAAACTTAAAGAATGCAATCCAAATTGAGAATTTTTCCACCGCCTTCCACTATTTCTTCCCCGATGGCCATCCACCCCCAATTTTCATTGCCGATCTTTTGGACACAAAAAAGCTAAAGCCGGAAGTGGGCGAACAAATATTCGAGGAAATAATCGATTGGCTTTCCAAATTGGATGTCCAATGGCTGATCAGGGCAATCGAAAAAGAGATGAGAATTCCAATTTATGTTCGACAACGATTGGAATGGAAATATCGAGAATGCGTCGATCGAAGGGAATATCCGTGCAATGATTACGATTGATGAGTGATGGATGTGAGTCGCCGGAACCGGAACCCGGAATGAATATGAAGATGATTTTTATTGAAGAAATAAAATTGGTGATTACTTCATCTAACCAGTGGCGGCGCCAGGATTTTGGGAAGGGAGGGGCACTTTTTCGAGCTTTTTTTGCTCATTTGTAAACATCGGTATTTTCGTCGAAAAATGGCCGCGCAGCGGAAAAATTCGGCCCAAAATGGCCGCGCAGCGAAAAAAATTCGGCCCAAAATGGCCGCGCAGCGAAAAAATTAGGCCCAAGGCCGCGAAGCGGAAAAATTCGACCTAAAGTGGCCGCGCAACGAAAAAATTTGAGCATGAAAAAGGGTCCTCCCTTTATTTTTTTTCCTCCCCTTCCCCCAATGGGGGGAGCACTTCCCCCAAGTGCACCCCCCTGGCGCCGCCACTGATCTAACCCCAAATCTATCTATTTATATGTACAAATAATATTCCACTAATAAATATATTTTTACCCAAAGATTATGAATAAATATATTAATTAATTAGAATATCTAACTAAAATGGCATCATTCATGTTTTTATTAGGCAATTATAATGATGGCTTTTTTCGATTTGTTAACATTTTTGTTTGGTTTGCAGAAATCGAACATCCGTCAATTTTCATCAGTCTTTATCAAAAATTTATGAAATTTATTTTAAAAAATATATTTTTAATAATAGACAAAAGTAAATGGAAAAAATGGGGAGAGAGGCAAGGCACGAGGACAAATTGGGATTATAATGAATGATAGGAAGGAATAGTAGGTGAAAAAAAACATATTTTTATTTAGTCGATTGGGAATAAATTCTCGGAATTCAATAACCTCAAATTCTAAACTAGGAGAATAAAAGGAATGCTAAATGAAATATCTGGGCGGGATATATACATAATTGGAGAATTTTATCATTTATTTGTATTAATGATTTGTCGAATAATTAAATTGATTCAATTTAAAATTGTAGCGAGATTAAATATTTTCTTATACTCTTGAAGAAATCAAAATGAATAATTTTCACAGGCATTATTCAAAAGAATATTTTAATTTTGATGGACGAAAAAAAAAACAGAAAAACAATCAAAAATATTAATTAAAAAGAGGAATATTTAATCAAATCAGAATAAAGAAGGGAACATTGATTCTCCGTTTCGATAGTTATTGTCTTCTTTGGTCACCACCGCCCGACAAATTGGACAAGTATGCTCACGGTCAAGCCATGTACGAATGCATTCCGAGCAGAAAATATGGCCGCATTTCAACTGAGAAGAAAACAAAAAATTAATTTGAGATTTTTTTATGGAAAGGAAAATAAGAAATGAGCAATTTTTAATTAAATTCCCCAAACCTTAATCGGTGATGTGAATTCACTGAAGCAAATTGTGCAAGGTTCATTCTTTTTGAACTCTGCCTCGGAAGGTGCTGAGCCAAGATGAGTAGCACGGAATATGCGCAAAGTGGTCAAAAGCCAACCCCAGACCATAGAGAGGATCAGCAAAATCTAAGAAATATTTAAATTATCATTATTTTCAATTTTATTATTAACCTTCATTCCACCATAGAGTACAGTCCACCACATTGCATTCAAATATGCATTCCATTGGCCAAATGGAATGGCAAATCGGTAAAGTGCGGCACTATATTCCAGCCATTGGAAGAGCCGACGCTTGTACATTGTTGAACATTTTGGCAGATTGAAAACCTTTTATATGAGGGAATTTAAAATCATTGTTATTATAAAAATATAATATTTAGGGGTCATATTACGATTTAAAAAAATTGAAAAAAATATATCAAATTGTTGTGGACAAAAATTATTCAAAAAACTATAAAATTTCATTTTGTGTTCAATTTTTAATTATTGCATTTATATTTCTCATTTTTCAGAGATATTTTTCCATTTTTAATTTATAATTGATGTAAATTTCGATTTTTTATTTCTATTCTTATTAAATTGACCATAATTTTGGTGCAAAGAACGCAATCCATAATGAAATATTCAGTGATGAAGACAATGTAAAGAGTTGACCAGAATGATGGATTTGGAATGAGCAATGAATTTACGGAAATTGGCTGGAAAATTGAGGCGGCAAAAATGAAGACGGACTGGCCCAACAATTGAAGAAGCATAAATTGGCGGAGAACAATTTTGGAAATGAGCATCCAACCCGAACCCGAGCCAGAAATATAGCTGAAAAATATTGAGAATAAATATAAATTTAATTTGCAAAAAAAACCGTTTGAAAGCTATCACATCGGAGTAATGGAAAAGGCAGAAAACGAGGGAAAGGCATGCCGTAAATTCGATGGCGAAGAATTGGATCAGAACAAAAATGATGACCAAAAGCCAGCTGAACAAAACGCCCAATGCGTAGAGGCTTGGAAACTGAAATAAAATGAATTAAAAATAATTGTGGTAGTAATAAAATACAAACCTCGCCCGTCTGTTGAACAATGTTCCGGAGGATTTGATGCCGTCGACGAAGCAATTCTTGGAAGCGAATGCGCAAATTGCGGAATGTGGCTTCGTCCCCATCCGCCGAATTGTTTGTTGTGTTCGCTGCACTATTGTCGGTTGTTTCCACTGATGTTGTTGTGGTCGTCGTTGACAATGTCCGATCCGCCGCTGTGCCATTGGCCACCGTTCTTTGAATGAGCTGGGGTTCGGATGGGCCACCAATGGTTTCTACAAAATGATTGGATCGAGCCGGAGATGAAGAACGGCGGCGAAGAACTCGCTGAAAAAAAATTTTAAATGAATATTATTGGAAATTTAGAAAAGTATTTTCATTAGTTGTATTATTTTTTCTCATATTATAAATTCTTTCATAAAATTAGATGATTTTAAATTCAATCAGAAATATTTTTTAAAATTATTGCCTAGGATTTTATTTTATATAAAATTTACTTTAATGTTCTGGTCCAATGTTTGTGAGGCAATGCCAATGTTAATGGCCACGGAATCATTTATGTTTGATGGGGAAATATTTGAACTGCCTGCGCCAACATTCAAATTCATAACCGCCGGTGAGGATCTGGCACGACCGCAATTGCTTGCCAAACTCGGAGTCGGACTGGATGGACCACCGCCATTTTGCATTTCATTTGGGTTTTGCTGCTGAACATTGCCATTTGATTGTTGATATTCGGCAATTAATGAAGATTGTGAAAAATTTGTCGGTGACTGAACATTTTGACTTTGTTGATGTTCTCCATTATGATGATGGAATGCCGAAACTGCGGCAAATCCATCGCCAATTGCCTTAAAAATTGAAAAGGTTTTACGCGAATTAATATTGGATTTTTTCAAAAACAGACCAATGAAGTTTGTCGCTGCAAAGAATATTGTTGTTGATTTGCTCCACCTCCTCCCTCATCTCCACTTGCAGTGAATTGGCCTACCAAATTTTGCAATCCACTTGGCAATTGAATGGCTGGAAGTTGGATATTCAATGGGCCTTGGATGAATTCACGGGTCATTGGTGTCTGAAAATATTTAAGCTTTTTAAACTTTTTGAAAAAATTTAAATGCTGATGATGGATTTTTAGGTTAAGGTACAAATATATTAATTCCTTTTTTGGTTCAGTCAATACTTATTGATCGACTGTAATCGATTACTTTGACGTCCTTTATCAGTAAAATATGAATAAGTCAATTATCGGGTAAATATTTCCTCCCATATTATTGTTTACAATTTCTTATGCCTAAAAATTAAATTCACTCACATCAACTAAAACCTCACAGCGCCAACTACCACCGCCACCATCCGATCCGGTATTTGAGGTTCTTGTCGATCTATTTGATGTGTTATTGATGTTGCCATTTTGGATACGTTGTTGATTGTTATTGTTGCTTTCGGTTTGACTGGCCGTTGAAATACTAGTTTGACGTGTTATTCCCGCAACATTTGAAAAATGCATTTCTTTTTATTTTACTATAATCTGTTAGAAATATTTGCATTAAAAATATAAATTTTTGTGCAATATTTGTGAAATAAAAATATGATAACTGGTTTAATTTTAAACCAAATTCGTTATAAAAATAATAAAATTAAATATTTATTGCAATCAAAAAAAGGAATTGAATTAAAGTTGATTTATTAATTGTTGTAAAAATGAATGAAAGTGAATGTATGGATTATGAGAAATCCTGAGTAATTTAAATAAATTTAGCGAAATTCAAAAATTATTAATGATATGTCGGTATTTGCGAAAAAAATTCACATTGGTTAAAGCATAAAAAATATAGCACCAAAAATTAATCATATTAATTCTCATTGATCAATGTTGTCGATTGTTTCTTCCGCCGATTCGGCCTGCCGCGCCTGAATAGCAGTAGGCATCGTCAAGACCATAAATGTCCAAGTAGGGCCTGTTCGCTTCCATTTGTTGTTTTTGCCTTAAAAAGTGTGCTCTGTCTCGTTCCTGGCGTCGTACAAGGGCAGCAGCACTACCGGCAGAATAATACGGATCATCATCGCCGGAGCAGATCATTGTGATTGAAATGGCAATTGCAATCAACTGGAAATGATTTAGTGAATTATTTTTTTTCTCACGTAAAAAACCTGTGCTATGATGACAATGGCGAACACAGCCAAAGCCACGGAAAATCCAATGCGCAATGCAAGCCATATCCGATAATGGCATCCATCACAGCGTAAATCACATGTGCGGGGAACATCTTGGCGAAAAGCACGGAAATCGGAACAACCGGCATTACCTAATATATTTCAATTTTACTTTGTTTATTCATTCATAAAATACACTTACCGCAACATCGAAATGCTTGTTGAAGACGATCCAAACTTTCTTGCACTATTCCCGGCCCTTGATAATAATGCTGAACCATATAATTGAGAGCATCGGCCAATTCAACATCAATCTGAATTTGCATGAATATTTCCTATGTTATATTGGGAACATACCGAATCTTTGGTGTAAATAATGTAACTGCCACATCCAATGGTGAAAACCAATAAGAGAAACGTGCCAACCGCATAAATGCCCAATAACAGTTTGGATTTGCTCACTGTGCCACAGCAACCAAACATTGCCACAATAATGAGTGAACCGCCAAGAATTATCAACAAATAGGAGAATGTGTAAAGGGTAGGAGCTTCCCAAAAAGCCTCATGCACAGCTTGACGATATCGTTCGCTGAGAAAATCGCGAAAACGGCTGTCAGTCCTGAGCCAAACTCCCATTGCGAGGACAAGAGTGCCAACAACCTATAATGTAATATTGAATATTAGTTCTTGGAAATATATCAAAATAAACCATGAAAATGATGTTGATTCCAAAAATGGCATATTTAGACCAAAGCTGGCACTCGCCATTCTCAGTGGAATTATTGCTGAAAAAATAAGATTAGCAAATATTTTAATTTGTATTTTTTTAAACCTTGGTGGTTCCAAATAAATGCGATCATTTTGCAAATATTTTGCACGATCAAGAGGGCGATATTGATTTGGAACGAAAGCACTTGTAGTTTTGACTGGTAATTTGTACATTGCATACGGATACGGATTTTATATATTTTAATTTAACTCTTAAAAATCGTCATGTTGTGGTAAAAATAAAATGCTAAAAATTTACTATTTCTTTGTTGGTGTAGTCTGCTCTGTGGTGTGGCGTGTGGGTCTGGGTTTTTTTAAGGGCTAGTCAGCTTTATCTCGCATCTTTATATTTTTTTGACAAAAATTTGTTGGGAAAATTTTTAAAAAGGGATTGATGATGATAATTGATGATTAGATGGACAAAAAACTATAACCCCAAGCCAAAAACTAAGCTAAAACTTATACATTCTTATCAGTAATAAATAACAGTTCTTCCTTTTTTAATCTTATCATTTTATACTTACATTACGCTCTACGTAAACCCATTCATATCGCACTCGTTTTTCTTAAATCACTCGCATCACAATCCTGGTCCTGCTGGGCCCTGGGTTATTCATTCAATCACATCAACACATAGCAGTTTTTAGCTTATTTCAAAGATCCCATCCCATTCATATTCACAGTCCTTTTTTAGAAATTACAAAAAAAATTATTATTGGCAAATGCCCAACAAATATTTATTTTTAAAATGATTTTCTCTTAAAGGTTTAATTTTAATTAACTAATAAATTACATGGCGGCTTTGTTGCTCTTCTCAACCACCGAACATTTGCTCGTTCTATCCGCCTTCCTATTCCCGCCAGTGCTCATCATTGTTTTGCTTGTTATTCTGCTGACCACATTTGGAAAATCATTGGGACTCAGGGAGCGCTATGTCAGCATATTGATCAGAATTTTCGAGGTTTGGTGGAAATAATGGTTTAAGAAAAGATCAAAAATTAGTGAAATTTTGGAAATTTTATTAACTTTCTACATGGAAATTACTTTCTTAATATAATGTTATTCTATTATTTGGGATAAACATAAAAATAGTTCTTTTAATTTACAGTGGGGCGCTGGCGAGATCCAATCATCCCAAAATGACACCAAAAAAATGTCTTTCGAACTGGGCGCCTATGATTGCGAAGATGACGAATACGGACTGCTGGAGCATAGCGATGCCGGCCATTATTGTTCATTGGACCTCAGTTCGACGCAAAGTCCAACGGATTCCGGTTTTATGCCCGACTCACCTCTGGCCAGATCCGCCAATTCCCTGTCCAGTCTGAGAAAGTGTTCATCATTGGCACGAAATGGAAGTTCAACAAGTTTGTTAATTTTATTATCATAAAATAATTCCAAAACGAAATAAAAATGCTTATTACTTCAAATTAAAAACGTTTGAAATTTTATCAAAGAAGAAATAATCCATGAAAATCTTAAAAATAATCCATGAAAATCTTAAGGTCTCTGCTCCGCTTCCAGTGGTCGAATGCGTCACAGTTCTGGTCAATCGATCATCATTAGGGAAACGGCCATTCATTTGGACGAGGATGAATACACGGAGAAGACAATGGTCAACTCTCGAGGATGGCAAGTAATTCGGGATTCGATTTATTTCATGAAGGTTTGTGCGAAAAGAAATCAAATAGACAATTAAGAATCAATTTTAAAGGCCGCTGTCGAAACAATCATTGAGGACGAAGTGACCAGTCGCTTTCAAGCAGAACAACTCGCCTCATGGAACATGTTGACCCGGACTAGCGTCAATTTTTATCAATTTGTAAAGTAAGAAATTTGGGCTAAAAATTTTTGACCAGCAAAAATTTACAAAAAATCTTCGGTGATAAATTTTGGACTTGATTTCCAAACAAATATTCTAAACTTTTCAAAAATAACCAATAATTTCATTTTATTTTCACTTTTCAGTTGGAAATTGACAATGCTTTGGGTGCTTGGCTTTTTGTTCCGCTACTTTTTCCTTCTACCAATGCGACTAATCGTCTTTTCTGTTTCAATAATCACCGTTGTTTTTGGCACCGCAGTCATTGGCCTCTTCCCGAATGGACGTCTCAAATCATGGATGAACGAAAAATTGATGCTGGTTTGTTTTTTAAATATGGAAATTAAATAATATTTTTGGACACAATTTGTTAAAATAAATGCTTATAAAATAATCTTTTACTAAATTTAAGGTTTGCATGCGAATTGCCTCTCGTGCCTTTTCTGCTCTCATCTTCTTTCATGACACCGGTACAATTTTTAATTTTTAACATAATTTCTTTGTGATATTTTAAATGAAAATAAATAATTTGGCCTCAATTTTTTGCAATTTATGCTAATCGATAAGCTCAATGCCAATTTTTAAGATTATTTTGTAAATGTTGGCGTTACTTCACCAAAGTGTGACCAAATATGCACTGAAAATAGCTCAAATTCGTATTTAGCATTCAAATCATAAAAATAATTTTTGGCCCATATAATCTCCCATAAATTTTAAATAGAAGTTACAATTTTCGTTAAAATTGATTTGTTTATTTTTACAGCAATTTTGGTGGCCAATCACACCTCCCCAATTGATGTGATGATTTTGGGCACTGATGCGGTCTATGCCCTCATTGGCCAATCCCATTCGGGCTTTCTCGGCGCCATCCAACGGGCACTTTCCCGCGCATGTTCCCACATCTGGTTTGAACGCTCCGAGGCCAAAGATCGATCATTGGTGGCCAGAAGGTAAGCAAAATAAAATCGATTGGATTCAATTATGCCTGGCAATAATTGCAGTTTTCCCATCAAACATTTTAAATTGATCACCATTACTTTTGTATTTACATTTCTTTTTGCAAATGTTACCGCCAATGAGACAGCAACAAATGATACGCCACATATAATCAAAAATGTATTTTTTTTATAATACCTATTAAAAATATCCTATATTCATTCTAAGTTTGTCACAACTCGTTCACTGACCAGCGAAATCGACAAATTGGACAACAAAATCGATGGTCTGAACTCAAAATTAGACAACTTTTTTTACATTATTGTTGGGATGGTGGTAGCTATTTTAGCTGCAATTTTGGCAATCGCTCTTGGCCAATGCAATCCGTGGTAAGTATATACAAATTAAGATAAAATTACTTTTAACACATTCAGTTCATGCTGCCGTCCTCCGCCAAAACAACCAAATAATGAGAATCGACCAACCCAAAGCACGGCCCCATTTAGTTGTGTCAATTATTTTGCATCCGGAAATGACGCCAATTTGGAAAAAGGTGTCCGAAATAATAATCTCCATAATGGCAACAATTGCGATAATTTCCTCAATGCAATGCTCGCCGTCGACTCAAATCCAAACAAAAATGGCACCAAAGTTGGCACTTCCGCAAGCACCAAATCTACTACAGGTGGTGATCCCTCTAAAATTCATCTTCTGCAAAAAAGCCTGGGAATGTTTCGAAAGGTATCTCAAAAATTTGGAAAAAACTAATAAAAGGAAACATTTTATGGATGTAAATTGAATTTTATTAGTTTTGTTACAAATGATTTTGATGCCTTATTTAAAAAAAAACTTAATTTTGAAATTTATCATAAGGGCTAATGATAAAATTAAAATCTCATAACTAAATAGCTTGGATTTCATCAAATAAACAAGAAAAAAAACATATTAATATTAAATTTTTAAAAAGGAGTCAACAACACTTAACAAAAATGAAATGGAAATGCCGACGTTTAAATAATCAAATGTGGAAGAACATTTAATTTAATTTGCAAATACGTGTTTTTATTTCTTTGGATCTCTGACAAATTCGGATAAAATTTATAATCAATTTCTCCTCGAAATTTTTATCTTATTGTTTATCAATACAATATATTATATTTGTGCTATAATTTATAATTAAATCAACATATTTTTACAAACTAATGTATAACTAACATGGCGGCTTTGTTGCTCTTCTCAACCACCGAACATTTGCTCGTTCTATCCGCCTTCCTATTCCCGCCAGTGCTCATCATCGTTTTGCTCGTTATCCTGCTGGCCACATTTGGAAAATCATTGGGACTCAGGGAGCGCTATGTCAGCATATTGATCAGAATTTTCGAGGTTTGGTGGAAATAATGGTTTAAGAAAAGATCAAAAATTAGTGAAATTTTGGAAATTTTATTAACTTTCTACATGGAAATTACTTTCTTAATATAATGTTATTCTATTATTTGGGATAAACATAAAAATAGTTCTTTTAATTTACAGTGGGGCGCTGGCGAGATCCAATCATCCCAAAATGACACCAAAAAAATGTCTTTCGAACTGGGCGCCTACGATTGCGAAGATGACGAATACGGACTGCTTGAGCACAGCGATGCCGGCCATTATTGTTCATTGGACCTCAGTTCGACGCAAAGTCCAACGGATTCCGGTTTTATGCCCGACTCACCTCTGGCCAGATCCGCCAATTCCCTGTCCAGTCTGAGAAAGTGTTCATCATTGGCACGAAATGGAAGTTCAACAAGTTTGTTAATTTTATTATCATAAAATAATTCCAAAACGAATAAAAATGCTTATTACTTCAAATTAAAAACGTTTGAAATTTTATCAAAGAAGAAATAATCCATGAAAATCTTAAAAATAATCCATGAAAATCTTAAGGTCTCTGCTCCGCTTCCAGTGGTCGAATGCGTCACAGTTCTGGTCAATCGATCATCATTAGGGAAACGGCCATTCATTTGGACGAGGATGAATACACGGAGAAGACAATGGTCAACTCTCGAGGATGGCAAGTAATTCGGGATTCGATTTATTTCATGAAGGTTTTTGTGAAAAAAATATACCAATTATGAATTAATTTTAAAGGCCGCTGTCGAAGCAATCATTGAGGACGAAGTGACCAGTCGTTTTCAAGCAGAACAACTCGCCTCATGGAACATGTTGACCCGGACCAGTGTCAATTTTTATCAATTTGTCAAGTAAAAATTAAAAAATTCGGGTCAAAAATTTCTATTTTTTTTATTTTTAGTTGGAAATTGACAATGCTTTGGGTGCTTGGCTTTTTATTCCGCTACTTTTTCCTTCTCCCAATGCGACTAATCGTCTTTTCTGTTTCAATAATCACCGTTGTTTTTGGCACCGCAGTCATTGGCTTCTTCCCGAATGGACGTCTCAAATCATGGATGAACGAAAAATTGATGCTGGTTTGTTTTTAAACGAGAATTAAATTATAAAAATAAAATAATGAAAATTAAACAATATTTTAAGACACCATTCATTTAAAATAAATTTATATTCATTCATTAAATTTAAATATTTAAGGTTTGCATGCGAATTGCCTCTCGTGCCTTTTCTGCTCTCATCTTTTTTCATGACACCGAAAATAAAGCCAAAAGTGGAGGTTTGTACATTTTTTATTAATCAAAAAATAAAATAATTTAAGCAATTTGTTCACAAAATTTTATATTTTTAATTGAAAACATGAATTTGGCCCAAATACTAATATTTTAACAATATTTTTTCGCATGAAAATTAAATAAAAAATGTTTTGTCTATAAAATTAATTTGTTTATTTTTATTATAGCAATTTGTGTGGCCAATCACACTTCCCCAATTGATGTTATGATTTTGGGCACTGATGCGGTCTATGCCCTCATTGGCCAATCCCATTCGGGCTTTCTCGGCGCCATCCAACGGGCACTTTCCCGGGCATGTTCCCACATTTGGTTTGAACGTTCCGAGGCAAGAGATCGATCATTGGTGGCAAGAAGGTAAGCAAAATAAATTTTTTAAATATTTTGCCTACTCAGGAATTTTAATTTATTCATTATGCATCTCAAAATGCAATATAAAATTATTTTTTAGTACTTATCCTTTCACTCCTTGATGAAATTTTTATTATGAAAATGTTATGTATTTATTATTTTTTCAAAAATCATCACTCCAATTAAAATAAAATATTCTAGTATCTAATAATATTCCCTACAAATTTAGGCTGCATGAACATGTGAATGACCCCAACAAATTGCCAGTGCTCATTTTCCCTGAAGGCACTTGCATCAACAATACATCAGTGATGATGTTCAAAAAAGGATGCTTTGAGGTGGGAAAATCATAAATTTTCATTTAAAAATTTTATATGAAGGAATAAATAATAAATTATTAGCACATAAAATTCATAAAAAAAACTACTATATTAGCACATAAAATTCATAAAAAAACTACTATTTATATTACAATTTTTCCTGACTAACAAAATTTTTATTACCCTCAAAAATACCCAAAATTTGATGAAAATGGAAAAATTTCCATTAAATTTCCAATCCAAATTTTCAAATTTATTCATTTTTTCCATCAATTAAGGTTGATGCCACCATCTATCCAATTGCAATGAAATACGATTCACGTTTTGGTGATGCATTCTGGAATTCGAGTGAACAAAGTTATTTTGAATATTTGTTCCAAATGATGACTTCATGGGCGTTGATATGCCACGTTTGGTATTTGCCTCCAATGCGAAAAGAGGTAGACCATAAATTTTAATTTAATATGAGGGCAGAGTCCAAAAAACCCCAATCTCTTATTAATAATGCAATTCAATAAATTATTTAGCCGGACGAATCCACAATTGACTTTGCCAATCGCGTGAAAAAGGCCATTGCAATTCGAGGTGGCCTCGTCGATTTGGAATGGGATGGCGGCTTGAAAAGGTCAAAAGTGCCGGCAAAAATGGTCGATTTGCAGCGAGAAAGGTAGATTTAATGGAAGATTATCATTGTATTTTATTCACCAAAAAACATTTTTCATTTCTGTACATTCAATTTGCCCCTACTTTTCACAGATATTATCAACGATATCAGCGGTACACCTCATTCTCTGAACCTCCACCCAACAAAACGGCACTGACATCAGAGGAAGAAGACAATGCAAATGACGATGACGATGACAATGTCCACATCAATGATGGAAAGACGACGGCAACAATTGGACAATAATGAATGATGTTGATTATATTTTTATTTTACACATTTTATTTATATATTTAATTTTAATTCACTTGCCATTAACTTGAATTGTGAATATAGCCGAGCGGGTGACTGACTTCCTCCTCAAGACATTCATTTCCATAGAATTCATTTTCTCCATTTACATTTACACTTGCCATGGAATTTTAATCAACTTAGAATAAAGATTAGGAATCTTCATTATTTTTGTACTCTTCTTATTTAATAATTAATTCATTTCCTATTCACCAATTGTGAAAATCGGGTCTTGACTTACTTATGAGACCAATTTTTCCATCCATTCAACAAATTGGCAGCTGGATTGGCCAAAATGTTGGGCGGCGGCGGCGGCGGAAAATTGTATTTGGATTGGGTGGCGGTGGCTGGATGGATGGATTGGCCAATCTTTTGAAGGGAAGGATTGGGTGCCTTCCAGGTAATTGCCCATTATTATTAGAGGGGTGGGTGATATGCCGCCTGGAGTCGAAGGAATTGGCGCCTGGCTGACTGATGGTTTTGCTGGTTGCCCGGGAAATTCTCATATTGGGACACAAAGCTCCTTTCAAAGATGATGATGGACTAACTCGAATCCAATTTGGGAGGATTTTTGTCGAGAAAGGCAAGGAAGGAAGGAATGGGGGAAATGTTCCAATTTGTTGGTAAAAAGGCAATCTTATTGACAGCTGGCCATATTGCTGCCAGCCGGATTGGTTGGGAGAGGAAGGGCAAAAGGCCGGATGGATTGGCTGTTGAGTGAAGGAATGGGAAGGAAAAGGTGTGGTGGAATAACCGTGAATTGGGTTGGCCAATGTGTTAGCCAAATGAATTGGAGCGTAGAAGGAATTGGCGGCTGCTGGCATGCGCCTGATAATTCCCAACTCCCAATTATACCTGCTAATAAACGATGAAAATCCACCAATGAACATATAAATTCTAATGATATTGTCCGTATACAAATAAGGCAAAATTACAGTTTCCCATTTTTCTACAACATCAACATTTAAAAGCAGGGAGAATTCATTCTAGGAATTTGTTGTAGTTAATTTCTCCTATCTAACTAACTCAATCTAAAATCAGAAATCACAACATTTTCTTATGGCCAAGAAATATGCCTAAAAATGCGTATTCATCATTTTTGTTACATTACTCTGCGAGGAAATAGCCATTTTCTGAAATTGATATCGTAAAGAGCAAACTATCCTCTACAACTACAATTTGTTATTTTTAAATTTTATGAAATCCCAATTTTAAAAATTATATATTTTTCATGTAGTAAACCGATTTTTGGACGAAAAGCCTTATATTTCTTACAAAGTATTTTAATTTTTCAAAAATTAGCATAGCCATTTCCAATGGCTTTTCGCTTTCTCGTTGATTGGTTCTTTCCTTACTTAGAGCCAATGGTCAAAAGAATGGGACAGGTACACTGAATCGTTGTGTTCCACCAAAAAAGTATTTGAAATTACAATATTTTTTGCTTTAATTTAATATTTTCTAAACAATGATCCCAATCTCCGAAATTTAATGTGTAATCCAATAATTTTCCGCTACTGCTTTCATCAATCCAATCCCCGAAAACTTTTTTCGTCCTTGGATCTGTCTCCCCGTCGAGACAATCCAATGCAGCCCACAAAATCCATCTTCAGCAACTTTTGTGCCTGGTTTATGTCCGCGCAACGGGCTTCCTCCCTTCCTTCCCGTTTTCCATCAAATTGAAGGTCATTCCCGGTTTCCACCAAAACGGTCGTCCGTCGGCCATCCACAAGAAGGAAAGTAAAATGGGCGAGGCCGAAAGCAACCAAAGATTTGTGGAAATTTTAGGAGAAAATCGGCGCGGGATGAAGGCGAAATTGGATTTTGGTGGAAGACAAATGCGATTGGAAAAATGGACAAAATTGAAGGATTGATGGAAAATGTGGGGAGGAGAAGGCCTCGGGGAAAGGCGGCGGTGACCGGTGCCGGCTGCCAGTTGATGAGCGCCGGAGGACTGGTTGTGAAAAATGCGAAATTTATTTTACTTAATTTCTCCCAATTATCTTCTTTTAATCTGTCGAAATTTGTCGATGGTCAGCAAAAAGGCATAATCGGAAATGTGATTTTAGTCCAAAATTAATTCCCAACAAATTATTTATTTAAAATTAAATATTTATGGCCAATTTGTCTTGGCTATAAAGATAAATCCAAAACCAAAAATGATTCCAACCATAATTTTTTGGGCCACAATGTATCCAATATTCTTACTGTTAATTTTTACACAAATTTTTTGACCAAAATAAGAGAATTGGACAAACAAACCTAAAATGTCTTTTCAATGAAGAACACTTCTCATATTTTTTTTTGGTTTTTTGTTTGTGCTATTTTCTCCCATATTATTTTGTTTCCTTTTCCTCTCATTGTTTTCCAATTAAGGCCCGCGCGAGCTTTTCCTCCCCCTTCGAGGAAAAAAGCTCTTTTGTGGATGGAGGGCGCCGATATCCCGCTGTTCAACACCTTTCGAATATTTCCACCAATCTAAAAACCATAAAAACACCAAAAAAGTTGTTCCTTCCTTCGAAGGCCATCAAATATATCCTCGAGCATAAAATAAAGAAGTTCATTTTCCAGAGAACGATGAGAAGGAGGAATCAAATTTCTATTATTTTACAGTGCAAAATCATATTTTTCCCAAATTATATTTGGGCCTCTGGACGTCAAATCAAATGTCATCTCCCGCGAGCGATGAATTTACCATAAAAATTTCTTCATATAATTCATTTTTTAAAATATTAAAAAATAAGACCCGAATTTTGGGTATTGCTTCTAGGCTAATTTGGGCATTTTCATTTTTCAATTCATAAAATGACAATTAGTATATGTTCTTTTGGCCATACACAACAAGGCAAATAGCCAATCCGAAATCCGATAAGGCGATATATCTCATTGAAAAGCCGTAAATGTCTTCTAAAAATTGGCTGTTAAATTTTATAAAATACGTTGAAATTCTTAAAATTTAAAAAGACAACTTTTAAAACGAAGACATTTTGGGCTTTAAAATGGTATATCGCCTTCTCTTAAGTTATGGGCCAAAAATCATTGTAGTACTCAATTGTCCTCTACCAATCGCCAATTATGATATTTAAAAATAATTTCATATTTTTGCATCTTCTAAAGGTTTTACACTCCGAAGTCCAAAGTCAAAAAATTTACCACAAAATATCTTTTTCCCTTTTTTAAATCCAAGCTTCTTTTGTTTAAAACTTGAATTTGGCAAACTCTAATAATAAGAATAGGGAATCTACTCTTTTGTCGGTTATTAGACTCAAAAACACCTAAAAAGGAGGCCGAATTAATCCATCCATACATTCATTCCCAAAATCCAGCAAATTCATTGATGAAGTGGTTTTCCCCTCCTTCATTTTCCCATCCCCGGATTAATCCCAACAAAACATCCCCCCCCCCCCCCCCCCCCCCACCCATCATTTTCCATTGCCCAAATCCAAATAAAAAGAATGGAAAAAAGGTAGCATTGAAGGGGGATAATGGGTCGGCCGGGCAAAAGAGGACGCGAATTGGATGAAGCGGGATACCCTCTTTTTTTGATGCCAATGGCCAAAGGTGAGGGGAAAATCCAAACGGCAAATCTTCACCTTGGGAAGAGATTTTCCTTTTGAAGTTTGAAATAAAAAAGTAGAAAATTTGGAGCTTAATAAAGGATAAATGAAGAGGATGGGATTTTAGTGGTTTATAATAATGGATTGGTGCTTGGGGGCTCATCAAATGGGGAATGTAATGTTCTCTGTATGATACTGAATTCAATGATTTTATGAGTTAATTTATTCATAAAATAATTCACACATAAATTTCATGTAAAAAATATCTATATCTTTTTAAGGCAATAAAAGTGGCTATTGAGCCTCATTTTTTTTTAAATCCTAGCCTTCTTAAGCGCTAGCCAAATTCACTTATATTTCCTTATAATATTGGGCAATGCACCCTACAATCGAGGGATCCGACGGATTCATGTTTGTTGCCCGTCAAATCAGCTTTCCATCATAACAACAAAAATCCTCTGATCCTCTGTGCCCGCCCAATCCTGATTCCACCAAAAAAAAACATATTTAGCCGCGACCGCACACAGCATGTAAGGTTTTAAATGCGGAGCATGGAATTCTTTTGCTAGTGGCCTCTCCCAATCCGGAGCCCCTTTCTTTCCTCCCCTTCGTTTCACATCAGGTCCTATATTCCATTTCCATTTGTTCACAGCAAATCCGCTGATGGCGCAATCCCATCCTTTTTGCTCAATATCCGTAGCCGTTGGTATCTGTACAATGGCAATGGATAAACGCCCTTTTAGGACAGAGGAATATAGGGACATATCTGGTGAAAAAATGTGCAAGGATTTGCGCTAAAAATGTGCAGAATTATCCGAGCAAAATGAAATAATTTAAATCAAAGTTCTGGCGCCAACAAACAATGAAGGCATATTTTAGTATAATGTTGCAAATGATCGGTTTTTCGGGGGTGGAGACTGGAGAGTGCAGACGGGGAATGTAGAATAATCCGCGCATTCATATGGGGGAGGGGGGCGGTGAAAATCTGGACCAACAATCCACCCCCACCTTCACAAAATTGCACAATTTCCCAACAGCGCAGGACATGCAATCCAGTTGGCCCGAATTTTGATGATGGCGGCATTTATTGGGCAATATTATCCAGGGAATTTTATTATTGTTTTATTGTGGTCATCGCCCAATCCAGACATTGAGGGGAATTACATCTAATTCACTGGATTGTGATCAGCCATTTGGCAATAAAAATTGTAATTGGCACGCGCCCACTTTGATGCAATTCTCTGCGCGGCTGGATTTTAATTTGGCATAATAACAATCCCTACTAAAATTAAAAGAAAGGTTGAGTCCTGGACACATATACACAATGAAGAAAATTAGTAGTTTTTCGTATCCATTTTTTAACGATTAGTTTTTAATTTCCTAGTTGAATATTGATGGCATTCCCCACACACCAAAAAGGGATCCATTTCAATGTCCAATCGAATTTTGGGGTCCAATCCAAAACCAAACCCATCCATCCTTCCCACCAAAAAGTTCGCACTTTTCCCATTCACATTTCCTGTCAACTTAATTTTACGTTTCCATTCTCGATCGCTCCGTTCTCAACTTAACGTCCATTTCTTTTCCTTTCGTTCCCACAAAATTTCCTTGGGATCACATGAGCCACAAAACCCCAAAAACAATAAGTTTTTCAAGTGGCCAATTTCTTTTCATTTTCTTCGGAAGAAATTGGATGGTCGTTCTTCCCAATCCATCATTATTGGAATCCAAAAAAGATGGGAGCCCGAGGAAAAAAATGACGAGGATGATGAAAAATTTTACCTAGGAACGGGCAAATCACCCTCCATTATTTTCCGTCTTTGAGCTGCGTTTTCCACTATCTTGATTTGGGACATTTTGAAAAAATTAAAATTTTATACAAATAAAAGTGCCCACCAAAATATCAAGGCAAGGCAATCTGATTTTAAAACGGATTACTTGAATTTTATTTGACTTGTAAGACTATGCTGACATTTATAATTGTGACCCATTATACATGGTAAATGTTGGCATTGAGCTTATTAGATAAATGGTGAGACAAATTCCTGCTTCATATTCTAAATTAGCTCTAACAATAAATCCCTTTCTGGAATTGAAGAACAATAATAAAAATGTTTCAAATTTTCAGCACACTTAAGTCAGTCAAATCCTTCGTAATCCCTCCAAAAGGAAATGGTGTAATTAAAAAGATTTTAGACTCGAGAAAATTAACAATGTAATGTTTCGTAGAATTAAAATGGCATTGCCATTTTAAATTTGCCAATATTTTCTCCTCCAAAAGTGCAACTTTCTTTGATAGTGAAAAAAATTTTCCACCAATAATTCTCTTCCAATCTCTAATTCCTTTGGCTAACACATTGGCCAACCCAATTCCCGGTAATTCCACCACACCTTTTCCTTCCCATTCCCTTAACTCGCAGCCAATTCATCCGGCCCTTTGCCCTTCCTTTCCCAACCAATCCGGCTGGCAACAATATGGCCAGCTGTCAATAAGATTGCCTTTTAACCTACAAATTTGTGCATTACCTTTCTTCCTTGCCTTTCTCGACAAAAATCCTTCCAAATGGGATTCGAGTTAGTCCATCATCATCTTTGAAAGGAGCTTTGTGTCCCAAATGAGAATTTCCCGGGCAACCAGCAAAACCATCAGTCAGCCAGGCGCCAATTCCTTCGACTCCAGGCGGCATATCACCCACCCCTCTAATAATAATGGGCAATTACCTGGAAGGCAACCAATCCTTCCCCTCAAAAGATTGGCCAATCCAGCCAGCCACCGCCGACATCCAATCCAAATACAATTTTCCGCCGCCGCCGCCCAACATTTTGGCCAATCCAGCTGCTAATTTGTTGAATATGAATGAATGAATGCACAAAAAGGAGGGATATGGCCGCGCTTGGGAAAGTTGAAAATGCCAATTCCCTCATTCCAGTAATTGAGAAAATGTTTTCCAGCCCAAAAAAGTCATCACATGTGTTCGTCAAAAATGCCAATGCCATATTTTTTAAAGGCATCGACAAGGAAAAAATTATTGTAGGAAGAAGAAGACCAAAACAATCCGCCATGCGCAATAAAAATTACTTCCAATTAGTGGCCACTCAAAATATCGCCAGCCAAATGAAGAAATTGACCATAAAAGGGAGAAATCACAATAATTGGTCGGCAAAATATGCCAACAAAAAAAAGTTTGTCCCCTTCACAACATGGACTATTGGGTTGGCCTTGGACGGGCACAAAATTGGTTGACCGGCTGGCTGCTGGGCCGGCTGTCAGCAACGGTCAATCGGCTAGTAGTAAAAACTCCCAATCGGCCCTCCACCCTTCATTTTCAATATGCCATTTGTGCCCCAATCCATCCAACTCAATCATTCTTCTCCTTTCTATTCATTCATCCGTCCCCCCCCCCCCCCCCCAGGACCAATTCCATTCAATTTCGCCGCCGTTCTTCTTTTGCCTCCAGCCAATTCTTCCACACTTCTTTTGGCCTTCGCCCGCCGCTGGGTGACATTACTCCCCACTTTTTTTGCCCTTTTCATTCAATTAATTGATGCGGCCAGCCGGTTGATTTTCCCATTTTGCCCATTTTTCTCTACTTTTCTTTTAACAATGTCCGCGCGCCACTCCTGAGTCCTGACATTGGAGAATGGCAGGTGCAGAAATTTTTTTTATGGATTTGTAACAAATTCCTAAGTTTATTAATTATTAGAGATAAACAGGGAAGAATTATTTAGTAGATACCAATAACATTTTCACAATACTCTTATTATTAATAATCTGTTTTACTTTTATTTTGGACAAAAAATTAGAAGATAGATTAGTGCTTTACTTTTAACAATTTACCCGATAAAATGCCTTAAAAATTTGTTATTTTTTGGACCATTTAATAGATATAAATTCCCTTTTTCTCAGTCTTTTGAAAGACTCTCCTTGATTTGCTCATTTCCGGTGTTTCCAATCAAACCAACATTTCGCCCATCCACCAAATTAGAGACAACATTATTTTTGTCCTTCCTTCATTTCATTCAATTTCAATTTAAATTCCAATTCCCGCTCCGTTCATTCATCCATCCATGAGGCCATCCTCCCCCTGTGCGCATTTAACGGCGAATTAGTCACCAAAAAACCACAAAAACAGCAGAGGTCATCTTAGACTCTTTTCCCCACCTCGTTAAATTGGTTCCCTCCAAAGTCCAAAAAAGGAGAGTGAACAGTATGAGAGGATTGGCCCTTTTAGCGCCAGACAGTTGCGCATTGCCCTAATAAAAATATTCACTATCGCAAGAAAAATAATAGAAAGGATTGAAAATAAAATTTATAAATTATTATTTAATCAAATTGATTACATTTAGGAAATTTATCAGTAATAACCATATGAGTAAAATTCGGCATCAATTTATCCAATCCAATGTGCCCCAATTCCTCGAAACAACCCTTTTGCCACTCCCCCTTCCAGAGACTATGATGATGTTCCCTAACATAAGGGAGAAAGAATAAGAGCGAAAAAGTGGGAGGGAAAAGAAAGGGCACAGCAATTGCCAGTACCGTATACCTCTTTAGCTCCAATCCATCCTTTCCTTTTCATTCACATCCACAAAAACAATTTTTCATAAAGAATGCAATCAATTTAGAAAAAAAAACCAAAAATCTTTAAAAAATGGATTTTCGAATTTTTGAAACTAAATAAAATAAGCATCTTTTCCTCTAAAAAATAAATTTATTACATTCAAATAAAGAATATTTTGTGATTGCTTTCTTGTTGACGTATAGACAAAAGAATGACCCACACTCAACTTAAATAGTACATAAAATAAATTGTTCCTGCATTATTTTCGATACATTAAATTTTATTGTTGGAGCTTTTCAATTTTCTGAATGAAATTTTGTTATTAAAATAAAATCTTTCGGGAACGCATTTTCAAAATTATTTCATTACATTGTACGTCAAATCTCAAATGGCCCATTCCTGGGGTTAACAAATTTAACGGGCCTTCAAATTCGTTGGCTGCGTCTTTCAAAATCCAGTTTTTGCCTTTCCAAATAAGACGCCATCCTCCCATTCCCATTTATTCCATCCTCCAAACTCCTCCAAATTTTCCCCAATTTACTTTCGGTTTTATGTTTTCTCCCGGCCAGGACAGCCAATTCCCGAACAAAACAACCAAAAAAACCATCAAGACTGATGAACGACTTTGGCTGATTTGGCCTTCCCTTCGATTCCCACCTTCCGGTTTCCTAACAAATTAATGGGCAAAAGACCTCCCCACCTAAATGTCCGCCAAAATGATTCAATCGAAATTGGGCGGCGCTGCCACCGGCCAATTCCCGAAGAGGAAACATCCTCGCCTTAAATATTTCCATCCATCCACTTTCATTTCAATTCACTTTCATTTCATTTATTTCTTTCTAAATTTTTATTCGAAACAAAACATCTGCTAGATCTGTTCGAAATCCTCCATCTTATAAAAATTCATTTAAAACTATATTCCGAAATTTGCCTCCGAATATATTTGCCTACGATTTTTGTACTTTTTTTTATTGATTTAGTTTATGGTTTAAATTTAGCTTTAGTTTAGGGTAAATGATTATTTATTAGAGCATCGCGAAAAAGCCCGAAAGTAAAATCTAAAAATAAACGAATTTCAAACAGTATCACGAAGGTTCGGCCAATCATTAAAACCGAGTGATTGAGGAGGGAAAATTAGTTATAATCTGCCTCATTAATAAGGGTTATTATGGCCAAATTAATAATCGCAAATGGCCTATCAGTGCCAACTTTAAATAAATGCGCGATATTTTTCCTTTTCATCTCAAAAATGGATTTGATTTTTCCTCTTATGGCCAATCCTTCCATTCATAAAAACAAATAAAATAATAGTACATTCCTCATCCAATCACCAATTTACCAATCTCCATACCGCCTCCAAATTTCAAAATTAATTGCGGCGGCGGCGGCTGGTCCTAACTCCAAAGGACTGGTCCACATTCTCGTCTTTTCCACCCAAATACGACGGCAGTTAATTTCCAAGGACTTTCTCTCAGCCATTCATTTAAAAATGTTCCTTTTTCCCATTCCCGACTGTTTTTGATGGGGGCCAATTCCGCCGATTTGAACAAAACAACTCCAAAACAATTCCCAACAAAAAAAACCAAATCAGCCGACTGATTTGGCCGAGAGAGCCTTCACTCACTCCCAACAAATTCCAGTCTTCCAAATTAGAAAATGGAAAGGGAAAATGTGATGGCCCATTCCCCCAATCCTCCTTTTTTTAAATTGAAGGCGCGCGGTTAATTTCCGGGACTTTTGGTTTGGTTGGGACTCGCCATTCCATCAAATCATTCCTCCTTTCAAACCAAATTTCCAATTCTGATTCCATTAAATTACCGTTTCCCCTTACTAAAATCCATCATTTATTTCCTCGGGGCAACAAAACTTGTCATTATTTATAAAATAACTCATCAAGGAACAAGGACGGACTGAACTGATTTTGTATTAATTTTATTTTTTTAAATCAAATTAAAAATCAGTTAGAATTGATGGAATTCAAAAAACGACTGAAAATTTCGCTAATCCATAGAAAGGTTATCTTAAATGGTTTTTTGGGCGCAATAAAAATCAATTTAAATAGTCAACAATCTTTTTTCTTTAATTTAGTTAAAAAATTATCAAAATTGGTTCAATCCTTGATGAGTTATTATAAATGGCAACAAGTTGGTACCTTTCCCTCTTTCTTTTAATAAACGGCCATTTTGAGACCCCATAATTCAATATGTCAATTTTGGATAATGAGGATAACCATTTTCACCTCTTTCCAGTTCATCCAATCCAAGGAGATTTACCACAATTGAACATGGTGGAAAATTGTGGTGGCCAAAAATGGATACTCTTTCGAGGAAAATGGCGCGAATGGCTAATTTGCATTTCACCGGGAAAAGACCATATTTGTCCCGCATTGGATTTTACGTCAAAAAGATCCGAAAAGTTGAGAAAAATAGCCAATTAATGATCCACAATTTGGGGAATTGACGCAAATCCAAAACAAAATAAAAGCTAAAAATGCTCAACATTTTTAATTGGAAGAATAATAGTTCCAAAAATGGAATACGCGATCATTTGAAATATTTACATTTTGGCTTTATCGAACTGTATTTCAAATCTGGGCTCTATGAACCATTTGAAGAAACATATATTTAGTTTATCATTAGTATCAAAGAAATTGCTGAATCAAATCCAAAATTAACTACAAAAATCCAGAATATAAAAAAGAAAGCAATTCCATCTTCCTTTACCTCATAAACCAAATTTCCCATCCATCTAAAAAAGGGCCAAAATGGCCAATGACCTTTACAATCGCGCCAATTCCATCCTTCACAATTCACATTTTCCAGCATTTCCAGCCCATTTATCTCCGCCGCCATTTCCTTTGCCATTTTTGCCTTCACCAATTTCCGTCATTTTCTTTTCGTTCCCCCTCTTTTGCCCTTCCCGCACATTTGTCGGCAATTTACGCCCCGCAGCGCCATCACCCTTTTCCCTCTTCTCAAATTTGACCTTTACATCCCAACAGAAAATGAACTTGGGGTTTGGGATGACTGTCCCCAATAGTCCAACACATTTTCAAATGCATTTTATAAGCCAGCCGGCAAATTGGCCATTCAAAAGTGAATTGGGTTGGAAGAATGGAGGAATAGGGAGTCCAGGAAAAAACACCTGGGCTAGATTTGTTGACTCAGCAGAAATTTGGATTTATTTCATTCTGGGCTGGTGATTGCGACAAAGGCCAAATTACTGTAAAATTTGTCCGACCCTTTTTTGATGCACCATTTGCCTATTTTTTTTTGTTTCAATTTTAACTTACAAAGCTCTAAAAATATTAAAGGCAAACCTATAATCGTGATTCACTTAATACTAAAACCTAATCTTATTATCATAAGTATGGTAATCCCAGGGCAGCGCAATTTCACGACTAGCCAATTTGTGTCCTTATATAATAATTCATCAAGGACTTAATCAATTTTAATGATTTTAATATCGAATAGGATTAATGAAATTTTCAGTGATTTTTTGAGAATAACTTCATCAATTTTGTATTAATCTAAATAAAATTAATAAAAATAGACAGTCAATAGCTTATACTTTAATTTGATGTTAGAATCATTAAAATTGGTTCATTCCTTGATGAATTATTTATCATAAATAGAAGCAAGTTAGTATCATCCATTTGCAAACTTGAACCCAATTTTGAGTAAAATGTCCCAATTTTGTTCTGCTGCAATGCCAAATCCAAAAATGAAGTTGCTGACATCCTACGAGAGTGATTCCAATATCCATGGACCAACTTTTGTCTTGGTCATGGCAATCCTCGCCCAAAAGTTGTGTTTCCCATTCTTGTGAATGTTTGGCCTTCACCCCCTTTCCCCCCAAAAAATAATCCCTCCTCTTCAGGATGATCCCCCACAATCTATTTGGTCTCATTTCCCCACCCAAATCCTGTCCACAACCACTTATCGCCTCTATCAATCTATTCTATATAATCTCGCCCCAAGCCGCGCATAAATAATAGGGGGTGAGGAAATGGACACCCCGGGAATTCATCTGGAAGGGCCTTGGGCAAATTCACATTCATTCATTCATTCGAGCAAGGCATACTTTGAATGGCACTTTTGCCTCTTACAAAATACTCCTAGATCCATTTTTGGTCCTTCACTGAAAAATGACCAAAACACCTTTCCATCATTCATTAATTATGGGATTAAATTATAATATTTTGCATACAAGGATTTAGGCAATGGCCATATATTTATTAATATATTTTTTTGGTAAGCCTGCGATTGTTCCAGCCATGATTATTAATTGTCGAGCATTGATTTTATCGAATAGAAAATCAGAAATTTACAAAATTAAATTTATACTTTTCACCTCTCATAATCTTTTTGGATAAGAAATAACCAAATAGTAATAATAATTTGAAGGAGCAAGTGCAAAATGATACCACAGGGAAAAATCAAAAATCTAGCTAATAAGCCATTATTTTAAAAGCCTGAAATCCATGCAAAAAAATTTGCCCATCCTTTTCCGCAATTGGAAACAGCCACTTAAAAACTAAAAAATTTGGGGACCCAAAAATGAAGAATGGATAACAACAAATCCATCAAAAATTCATCAGCTTTCTTCCTCCAAAATATTTTTAATATTTTTAATCCCCCACCATTATGGCCAATCCCGATCTCCGCCTGGCATTTTTGTGCGCATTTTATGTTGATTGGGGGGGCTGGATTAAAATGCGCGACAACGGCAGGGACAATTTTTTGGTGGATTTAGAGGCCACATCCAATTTTAATAGTTGGAGGCCTTCCCAATGAACTCGGATTTATTTAGGGAAAATAATAAATGATGGACAAAAATGGGTGGGAAGGGGAGGATTGGATCACATTTTCAGCAATTTTATTTTACATTTTGGCCACCGCCATAATATCCATATTTTTATATTCCTCTTCATCAATTAAAATTAGAAAATTTTCCAAATTTTGCCTCAAAATTGTGTTTGTCCCCTTTATTCTGTTCAAATATGCTAAGGAAAAGCAAAAAAAAACCAAAGTCGGCTAATTCTCTGCCAAAATCAGCCATAATTTCCTGCCTTTGTTTTCCCATCCCAACAATGAAGCTTGCTATTCATTTTCCCACTTCTTAACCTTTTATTTTGTGAATAATTCAAGAGCCAATCAACCATTCAAACTTTCCCTTGATTGAATCTTTATTTTCTAATGCCAATGATTTTTCCCTCCTTCCCTATAAGTAAATTTTCTACTGTGAGAGAGAGGCCCTCGGCAAATTCAGCTTTTTTAATGCCACTGATTTTCCATTGGATTAATCCTCCATTAATAAAAGAGGAAATTTGCTTCCGGACCTGACCAATTCCTTCACATTTTTTGGCCTTTTTTCAACCTTGCCGCCTTTTGGGACTGTTGTTGACCTTTTGGCCTAACTAGAATGATGAAGGGAGGGAGTCCAATAAGGGAAACAGCGGCAAAACAACCACAAAAATCCTTCCAAATTTGAGAGGGGTCGAGGATTTGGCTTTAAGAAGAAGAAGAAGAGGGTGGATGGGAATGGATGGAAGGGCCAATGAAGAGAGAAAGGATGGAAGGAGGAAAAGCTGAAGATGGGAAAATTGGCCTCGGGACGGGAACACTTTTCCCCAATTTTGTTTGCCATCCTTTGACCTTTTACCCCTGGGGAAGGGTGCGCGGAGGGAATTGGGCTACCGGAAGATTCCCAAAATTGGTCAACATCATTTTCCCCTCAGATCCATCTTTTGATCGCTTCTTCCACATGTTTGCTCCCCTTTTTGGAGGAGTGGCCCATTTAAAGGATGAGTGTTCCCATTCCCATTCCCCTTCACTTTTATTTGGATTGGACTTGACCGAACGGTGAAAGCGGTGGATGTTTTGGATGTTGGACCATTTTTGGGTGCATCAAATTCCGTAGCATTGTGGGGTTTGTCCATCGAATTATAATTTGGTGGAGTGGACAAAAGGATGGATTAATTTATGGCAAACATTTCCCAAATTTTTATTCAATTTGGCCCACATTATTCTTTAAAGTTTTTTTCTAAAAGATATGCCAAAAAAATTCTACTGATGAGTATATGCCCATTTTGTCTATCTTCTTCCAAATTTTTACTCAAATCAAAAACAAATCACCAATGTTTCCTCTGGATAGAGGGATGATTTCTATAATTTATAGCTCAACATGGATCATGGAAGCAACAAGCAACCAATTCGAAAAGGTGATATGCCGAATGTCAAATTGTCTTTTAAAAGTGGAATTAAAATTTTATGAATTCATTTAAAAAATTTATATACCTTTGAATATAATAAATACGAAACTGCCTATTTAATTGTTAAGATTTTCATATTAGTAAAGCCATTTTTAAGAAATTTTAGGACTTCCTATATCGCCTTTCCAAATTGGTTTCTTATTCTTTGAATTATGGCCAAGAAAACGTCCCAGCAAAGAAGTGAATAATTCTATTCCGGTTAATTTTTCTCATGTCACTTTTCCCTCATTTTCCCTTTGGAGATCCTTTCTGTGAATGTTCTCTCATTTCCACCATAATTGGCCAAAAATGGGAAGATGGATGGGAATGTGAAGGGTAAATATAAATATTGGATTGTGAAGGGAAAAGGAGGGGATGGCACGAAAGGGAAAAGCGGCAAAAGGAGCAAAGGTTTCAAAGGAATTTGCGCACATCCAAATATGGGAAATGCCAAAGTGAATGAATGAGGTGAGAGAGGGGGATTGGATTTAGGATGATCCCAAAAAGGTGGAAAATGGGTGAAAACAAAAGCTGCCGAAAATAAACAAAAGTCAACATTAAAATCCACACATATGGCACATATTTGTGAAGAGAATACAAAAAGGAATATGGAAGTTAATTCCAATCTATTTTGTATTAAATGAGGAAAAAAGGATGCAAAATTTCAAAATATTTTTAGCTTCAAAATATTAAATAATAAGTTGACGGCATATTATTGGGGGTATATAATCTCAAAATTAGCTGAATTAATTACTGTTTTCTTATATTCTTTAAAGTTTGATAAGTAATTTATAAAATAGGATTGTACACATTTATTCAATTTTAGATAATTTTCTGTTTTATTATTTAAAAATGCCAAGTCCTTTGCCACTTTTCCGCCTCCTTTCATTATTCTTTTTCTATATGACCTACCGCTTATCCATTCGCGCCTATCCACTTCTTTGATAAAATAATAATATTTTTGAATTTAAGGCTTCTTCCAATTATTTTTTGTTTTATCATTTATTAAATTGATCAAAGTTGGATTTCAAATAAATTGGAAACTCATTTTTTCTCAAGGCAGGTCAAAAATTTGAATGAATTATCTTTGAGGCAAATAAGACTATTATTATAGGCCAAAATTCCTAAAACATTTTCCATGCCAAAAATTTTCAACAAAACAAATTGTCAATTTCCCTTAAAATGTGCCCTTGAAAATTCTTTAATTCCTTCCCAGGAATACTGTTGCCATATTCCAAAAAAGGACCGCCCTCTTCCCTTCTTTGGTGCCTACTGCCTAGTGCCTATTGCCCGCCCATCCGGAAAAAACGAAAGAGGGAAATGAGCCGAAGGGACACACAAAGAGTTAACAGCCAATGAGAGAATGAGGATTTTTCACAAAGGTAAAATAATGTAGGAAGAAAGAGGTGGGGCCAAATCCTCCTTTCCCCTTCCTTTCGGAAAAGTGAAGGAAAAATAAAAAGAGGCAAAGGACCATTGAAGGCAAGGCCATCTTCCCTCTAGTAATAAGTTTAAATCCAGCCGTAATAAAAAGCAAGATAATTTAATTTAATAAACCTTAATTAGAGAGCGTATTTTTCTTATTATGTAGATACTTCAAAATTTAAAAAAAAATTAATACAATATTGAATGCCAGACATGAAAAATACTGCAAAATGCATCAAATTAGAAAGAGAGTATTACTCGAATTTTTACGATATCAATAACATATTCTGTAAATTTTATTAAAATATTTGATCGAACATAATTAACCAGAAATTATTGCATAACTTCCTTATTTGTTTTAACTTTTTAAATTCCTATTAATTCATTTTCTAATCAACACAAATGGGCATCAATTATAAACTGATATTCATCAGTGAAGGAGCATAAATTCGGGCATCGCGGCAAAATATCGGCACAAAATGGCCATTTTTGTCCAAATTCCTCCTCAAATGCCTTTTATAATTTTTGCTTTTTCCTATTTTTACGCCGCCATTTCCCATCCATTCCCAGTTTCCCTTCGGAAAAATTCCTTTTTGGTTCCATTCCAGACCATTATTTTCCCCACATTTACCCAACCCTTATCAGGATGGTCAATCAGTCGATTCCCCCATTGGAAAATATGTCCACGAAAAATCATCCATTTGAATGTGCCGAATATTCATTTTCCTTTCTGATTTATTATAGAGGCACCCTTTTGGAAGCCAATGCCAAAAAATTCCCATTCTTAAAGGCAAATCAACCCAAAAATTTCCTTCATAATTCACATTCTTTACGATTTTAAAAAGCCGATTCAGAATAAAAAATTCATTTCCGGCACAATTTCTCCAATTTCCGGTTAAAAAAAACATTCAAAAAATGAAGGAAAGAAGTCCAAAATTGGTCTCGAGAGGGCCAATCCCACAGTCAAATAATCCTTTCTGTCCATCCAATCCCCTCTTTACTTTTCCTGGCACTCCTTTTTAAACCTGAAAAACGGGCATTTATTCCGTCAACCTTTGCTCCCATCCAAAATGGTAATCTCGCCTTCCTCCCACCAATTCCTCAACAATTTGACCTTCCTCTCAAATTTGGACAGGGGAGTCCAAATGGTCCACCACCATTTTTTCCACTATCTTGCTCGGATCGTTGGGTACCACCAACACATTTGGGAAAGAAAATTTGGTGATCTGTAGGATTGGATGGGAATTGAACGGAGGTCGAGAATATTGGGTATGGATTAAATGGGACCATCAAATCAACGACGAGATTGGGAATTGGGGGAAAAGATATTCAAGGAATATTCAGACTCTGTTGGAGGGGGAAAGGAAGATAAAAAAGTGACCTATAAAATTTACTGATATCAGAATATTTTGACCTAAAATGAATCCTATTCCTACATATGGATCTAATTTACCAAAACGAGTTATAATTAATGTTTCTTGGCCAGAAAAATTACAATTCATAAAAATCGGCATTTTTAAATTTCAACAAATTCTAGATAAAAACGATAAAACATAAAGCTAGCCTACCCAAATACACATTATGGTCAAGAAAATATGACATTAAAAATGTGTCAAAAATATGAATCTATAAATTGCAATTTGAGTTGATCCATGAATGAGGCTCATTCCCAGGAAAATCGAAGAATAAATAATTTCAGAGTAATTTTGCCTCAAGCAAAAAGATGTAAATTGTGAATTATATAATCTTTCCATATCAAAATATTTTCCCAACATTACACGTTCCCAATCCCTATTGCCAATTCCCATCCAATTCTCTTAATCATCAACCCAAATCCATCCCTGGGTTTATTTTTTTTTTTATTACTTCCATTCATTTTCAATTACTACTTTCGATTCGACCTTCCCCCATTTTTTACATCCCGGGGCCCATCCAATCTCCAATCCAGCGTTTTGTCCAATGTAAGAAGATCCGGACAAATGATAAGGAAAAATTAGGAGAAAATGATGATGGGTAAAATGGAAAGTAAAATGTATTTTCTCAATTTTCATTTTGCGCCAAAACTCCTTTTTCCATTTGAATTTAATAAATATAATAGATTTTTTATTATTTTTAGTCAATTATTTTTGCATAAAATATTCACAAAAATTCCCTCAATCGTCCCAATTCTTTAAATGGATCAAAATGCCTGCGCAGAATGTGGTTTCTCCACCGGTGATTTAGCGGAATTTACTCGACATGTGGAAAGACACGAAAATGGAAATGGCCAACAAAAATTGGGCAAAGAGAGAAGAAAGAATGAAAGGAAAAAATGCCAACAAATGGAAATGATGGAAACAGAGGCAGAACAAGCGGATGACAATGCCAATGAATTTGATGAGGTGGATGAATATTTTAAAAATAATTTATTCAAAATATAATTTAAAAATATTTTCCCCATTATTTATTGCCTAATGGAACTTTCTTTCTCCCTTATTAAAATGAATCATTTTGATCTTTGCCGAAACTGCAATTCTCTTTTTGGCGCAAAAGGCGGACAAAAAAGTATTCAACATTTTCTCAACCTCAATTATTGCTCCCTTTTTGCCCCTTTAACTAAATAATTCAGTCAAGTATAATTAGCAAATTCAATTTTTTGCCCTTTCTTTTGAATGAAGTCGGTGCTTTTTTTTACTTCTTTTTTGCCGACAAATTTGCCGAACATTTAGTTGGGAAATTGCCCTGACCGACTTTTCTAACTTCAGGCCAATCGCCAATCCCAATCAAAGCGGTAAAATCCTTTTATGTCGTACTCCTCATTCATTACTTTATTTTATTTTTTGCACTACACAAGTATATAAATATTTTTTAAAGAAAATCATAAAATTATTTTTCAACATTCCCTACCGATTATTTAAATATTTTCTTCATTAAAATTTGGGTCATTGCCATATTTTCAAGAAAAAAGAGAAACCAATTTCAAGGACAAAATTTCCCAAAGAACGGAGAAAATATTGGCGAAATTTGTAAAGAAATGCGCGAAATCCATTCGCCCAAATCGCCGTTTCTTCCACTTTCGTCCTTCCAATTTTTCTAAAAATTCGTCACTCTTTCCAATAATATAAATTAAAAAACTGAATATTTTTTTAGAAAAACAGAATTCATTTTTAATTTTTCCTCATATTTCATTAGATTGAACATAATTTGGACGAAGAGAATGCCGAAAATTCCGCCGAAGTGTTGGGATTGGCAGATTTGAGTCGTTTTTTGAGTGCAGCCGCCGATTCAAATTGTCAAGCAGAAGCAGGAGAAGAAGAAGAAGATCTGCAGGAAGAAGAATCACCAAATTCGGGTGCATCACTCTCGCCAATGTCCATGTCCACCAATAATCATTATTCGGCAACAGAAGAGTGAGTTACGATAAAAAAGGAATTTAATTGTTTAAATTAAATTAAGGAAAGATTTTTTCAAAATCGCGATTTAGGTTTTTGGCCAAAAAAAAATTCAATTTTTTTGAAATCTACACATCATTGAATATAATAAACTCATTTGACCGTTATTTATAATTTTTAAAAATTAGAAATGCCAATTTTGAAAAACACTTTGGGCTTTTCTATAGCATACCCCTTCCCCTTATTGATCGTTTTCTTGTTGAGATATGGCCAAAAGAATGGCCAAATTACTAATGAAGAATTGTTATATTCGGCTGATTTTTTATCCTGAATATATTTTCATATCCAAGAAATCATTTGAGATTTAATTAAAGAATATTAGCAATGTAAAATTTACTTTTTAGGAATTAACAATTCATTTCAAATTTTATCCCAAATATTTTCAGCATCCCCGATGGCCAAGAGGATACGGCAAAAATAAAACAACAAAAATCAAAAAGTTGCCCATCGACAAGTGCTGGAGGGGGCCATCATCATAAAAAAGGACGAGGAGGTGGAAATGGTGGGGGCGGTGGCGGCAAAACAACGCACCGATGCCCACATTGTACATTTACAACCTTTATGTCACAACATATGAAAAGTCATTTGGTAAGAATTTGCATAAATTAATATGAAAATTTGGTATAAATTAAATAAATTATTAAAATGCAAAAAAATTGGGCGGTTCAGTTGCTTCTATTTAAAAAATTGATAGAAATATTTTTTTTTGATATTTTCAGCGAGCCCATGAAAATTTTGTTGGTCAAATGTATATTTGCGATGTTTGCGGGATGGCGGTTGGTGGCATTAAAATTAATTTTAATTACAATTATTTTCTTTATTTATTTTTAATTAATTTTATAATTAATTAAATTATTTTATATATACTCCTTTTTTTTTCACAGTTCTCCCAAAAGGCGAATATGCACAGGCATCGGGGCACACATTCCGGTGTTAAACCCTACGAATGCCGATTTTGCCAGAAAAGATTCTTCCGCAAGGATCAGGTGAATTGATTGAATTGATTAATTAGAAAAAAATTTTTGATAGTAAAATGGAAATGGTACATGAATAATAACCATATTTTCAATAATTTACTCATTTTGGACATAGTATTTGATTTTGGACTTACAATTGGGTCATTGGATTGATATGCTTTAAGATTATATCATCAAGCCATTTGAACCAAAAATTGATAAAAGTTTTAAAACGGCACATTGGCAAATTTCATTCTGGCATAAATGCTAATATTTCGAATAAATTTGATACCAATCTAGTCTTAATAAACCACACCAAAATAATAAACAATTGTCTTATACATTCGCCAATTTTCTTCTTTCATTTTCTGACAAATATTTTAACATTTAATAATTTTTATAAATTTAATTTAATTTCCCTTCGCAGATGCAGGAACACTCAATGACCCATATTAAAACGGGCGATGATTTTGATTGTCCGGTGAGCCATTCAAAATTTTTTATTTTTTATTATTTTAATTTTTTTCCAATCTAAAAATAATTTCAAAATTAATGCAGGTTTCCGGCTGTGATCAAACATTTTCCCAGCATTCATTGTTGCGCCAACATTTGGACCATAAACATCAAATTGCATCCACCCTTCAGGCAAAATGCAAACGATGCACTTTGGTTAGCCAATTTGAAAATATTTTTATTAAATATTTTATTTATTTTGGAAGAATTCACCGCCATATTTTTTATAATATTTTCCCATCATTTTTTATTATTTAATTTATAATTTAATTTCCCTTCAGCAATTCTCCAATTCCCGTCGATTGCTCCTCCATTACCAAACAAAACATGATGAATATTATTGCAGAGTTTCTCCAGTTCCAGAGGTGGGGATCAAATAAAAATACAAATTAATTTTTTTTTTTTGTTTCTTTTTCGCAGGGCCAATCCCCAGTGAAAAGGATGAATGGCCAATTGAAGGGGGCCGAATCTTCCCAAAATTCTCCAGCGGACGCAGAAGCATTGTCCACAAAGAGAAGATCGAGGAAGAGACCAAGGACCTCAAATAGCTCAACAAATGAATCATCGACGGCAAAAACATCAAAACAGGTAAAAATAGAGAGTTTTGAAACAACAAAAATTGGGAAAGAAACAGTAAGGTTTTGATGTTGATAAGGCTTTTGGATTAATTTATTTAGTATTTTATTTGGGAATAAAATTGGGTAGAAAATAAAATCAAATCTTAAAAGCACTGACAAATGTTTTATATTTAGCGATTTTGGGTCAAAAATTTTGTCGAATCATAATTTTAACTTTCAATTTAGCATAAAATATAATCAATTAAATTTCATTAAAATTTTATAGCTAATTTTATACCCAATAAAATGCTATCTAAATTAATCAAACAATTTGATCACCATAGACAATAAACCCTTTTATCTAATTGTCAAATAGCCAAAAATGGGAAAATTCTAAAATATTTTTATCTCATTTGTTTTCCATTCAAGTTGTCCACATCTTCATCCACCACAATTTGCAATTATAATGTTGATGAATTGTTGAAATTAGAATGCAATGGAGGACATTCATCTGTTTCAGCCTCGGTCAGTCCGGCGATTTTCGATCAAATTGGAGGACAACAACAAAATTCAGCAACGGCAACACCATTATTTGTTGAGGTGGAAAATCAAATAATTAATTAAAATTCTCATAATTAATTAAATTAATTTTAATATTTTTGCAGCCTTCCCCGAGTCAATGTTCGAATAGCCCTGTTGCTTCTGCCTCCGGTGGATTTGATTTATTCAGAGAACATTTGTTTCGAACTTGTTCTTCGGCTGCTCTTTTTTCGAATTCTGGTGCATTTTTAGGAGGATCAGCATCAGCATCAGCAGGTATACAAATGGGGAATACCGATCTCATAAAATCATAATAATTTTATATATTTATATTAAAAATGATTTTATATTTTAATCCATATAGAACACAAAAAAAATATTAAAATTTTGGATAGATAGGGTTAGTTTTGCAAAGAAACATGTTTGGCTATTTTTTGTGGTATCAAAAATTCCGATTTTCCTTTATGCGAAAATTTATGAGAAATTAAAAAAATACTATTTCAAAAATGCAATTTTATTTTTAAAATAATATTATGAAAAATAAAAATAATTAAAAATTTATAGAAAATATTTATTTTTCAGTCTCAAAAGAACAAAACAATAATCAAAATGCGGCTGCAGCTGCCGCAATGGCATCAGCCGCTGCCGCCCAATTATTTATGCAATCATTGATGTTCCAACATCATCAACCATCGCCTCAACAACAAATAATGGCATCAAATCCAGTACCAGCGTTAAAAAGTGATAATAGACAATCAGCTCCGCCCGAAGGCTCATCAGGCAAAAATTATTTGCCGATGGCAAAAAGTCCTCCAGATTGTCGAGGATTGGTAAAAAAAAAAGAAAATTTAAATGAAAAATAAATTTGGCAATTTTAGATTTTAAATGGATTAAAATCTTCACAAAATCTTCCATCAAAAATGGCAAAAAAGGAACCAATAATGGAGGAAAAGCCAATGGATTTATGTTCCACTCAAAAAGTAAATGGCATAAATGATGACGGTAATGGTGATGCATCCGAATCAGAAGAACATCTCTCATCAATGGAAATGGACAAAAATTCATCAACTATTGAAGAAGGCAAATGAATAAATTTTATTAATTTTTTATGAATAATTTTCTAGGTGGTACAAAAGAACATATGCCAATGCCAAATGTGGAAATTGAATTAAAATTGGGCAATTCAAAATCACCGAATCGAAAAATTCTTGGAAAGGAAACGAAAAAACAAGTATAAATTGAGTGAATAACATTTTTTAAATTGAAATTATATTTAATAAGGCTTCACAATCGCAACAAAATCCATCAATTGCGAATCATCACTCAGGCCATAATTCAACAACTCATTCGCCTTCTTCATCGTCAACGGCATCATCAAGTGTTGATGTGGGTGGGGGAAGTGCAACTTCATCAAATGATTCGCCATTAAAGGCAAAAATTATTATTTTTACAATTTATCTGTGACGAATAATTTTTGAAGGTTTTAAATGGACTTTCTGCCGGTTCATCTGCCGGATTATTGAGTCGAGTGATGGCCTCTTCCGAGGGACTTTTGAAAGAGGCACTCGATCAAAATGGGGTAAGATTAAAATATTATAAATTATTTAATTATAATTAATTTCACTCTTTTTTATGTAATAATTGATATTTTGGAATTATATACGGAATTGTAATTTTTGGGGTACTTTTTCAAAATTGCAATGTAAATGTTTTTTTCGGGAAAATATTTTTTTTACATTTGTAAATGTTTTATAGCAATGAATTACAAATATGTTTTCAAGTACCTTTTCAAATTGAAATTAGCTTTAGGGTAATCTTTTCTCTATTGAAAAATTTTGTTTTTTTTTTCAAAATTATTTTCCCACAATTTAAATTTGTTCTCATTTATTATTTAAAATTTCAATAAAATTTTAATATTTTTAGGACATGGACTGCACCCATTGTGGCCTGATTTTCAGTGATCAAACATTGTATTTATTGCATAAAGGCCTTCATTCCGAAGCAGACCCATGGCGATGCAATTTGTGTGGACAGGTGAATAATTTACAATTTAAATAATTAAAATTAATTTGATTAATTTTAGCGATGCAACGACAAATACACATTTACGACCCATATTGTTAGCAGCGATCATTCATAATGTCCGATTTTTTTGGAACATATTTTTTAATTTTACTTCCAAACATATCAAATTAATTATTATTATATTGTTACAAATCAATTTTCCAAATATTTCCAAGAATGATTTATCATTTAGAATTTTAATTTTTTAAAATATTTTCCATTTGAAATTTTCGCATTCCTTTTATAATTTTTAGTGTTGCCCAAATTTCTCAGGTTTTTTTTGAATATTTGTAAACCACAGACTTATCAGTATCAACCAAATTTGATTTGTGATTTTTATTGTAATTCATGGCTGGGCATTTTTTATATCATTTCTTTTTTTACTTTATATCATAAATTTTCATATTTTTTGAGTACTTAATTCGATTTTAATGAATAAATTTTGTCCATTTATTAATTATTTGATTTTAATGGATCTTTGACATCGGTGAATTTTATTAAAAAAAAACTAATTTAGGTTGAAAAATTGGGCAAAAAATAAAGGAAAATGCAAAAAAAAAAATAATCCAACTATGTTCACAATTTTTAATATTAAAATGTTTCTTTCTACACTTTCTAAAGAAATACTAAATTTTATCCTGATTCATCAAATTTCCATAAGAATCAGCTAGCAATTTGAGTGAATGTAAAAGGAGAGAATTTTATATGGCTTAATTCAAATAAACAAATTTTTGGATGCTTTTTCTTGGAATTTGTTGGATGGAAGGAATACATTATTTTCGTGTCATTTTTTTGCCACAACCTTGGCCCTTTCCATAAATGGTTAAATATTTTTGAAACATTAATCTTATAACAAAAATGACTTCAACGAACTAATTGAATGGTGATGTGAGCTGAAAACAGAATCGCCTATAAAATCACCAGAATTGGCCGCAACATGTCCATTCGATATAATTTTTTCCAAACATAAAATTATCCACTCCCCTTCACCTTTATCCACCCAAAATAGCACACTTCACATCCAAAACTGATGAATGAGATACAAAATCCTATCAAATGGTGCCTATCTCGAGGGTCACTCATATTTTTTAATTCCAAGCACATCCCCCATAACCCACTCATCAGCTACTCCTCCTTTTCAAGAGGCCTCCTCCTTTTTGTTGTAAATTTAGCATTTTTTGTGTCCCCTGCGGCAGTATATACTTCATCCCTTCCAATTTCCATCATTTTCGCCGGCGGCCATTGCCCATCATCCACTCCCTTCATAATTATTCCCCCTATCCCTTATCCTTATTCCCCCTATTGCCATCGGATTCGTTGTTTGTTGACCATTTTGTGAAGTGCCGCTCAAACCCCTCGACGAATCCATCCATCGTCAAGAATTGTCCATTCCCGATGGGCCTCCCAGCCTCATTTCCCTGTCCATCATTTTCGAATGGAAAATGCCCTCCGCTCATCCACTTTAAGTCCTCTATGGCATTCGCCTTCCACCATCAAAGGATCAATCTTCTTCAAGCGACGAGATTTTGTGCCATTTGGTCCATCTTTCTTCCTTCCAATTCATCCCCACTTCTCTCGGGGCTCTTCATTTCGACCATTCTCGGTGGAGAATGAAGACCCAGAACAGTGGCCACCCATCCAAAAATTATCCTCCACCCACCAATTTTGCCCTCTATACTCCCATTAATCTTTTCTCCATCCAAATGGCAAAAGGCGCACACGACTCCCCGCTATAATATTTTCGCCGCGAGGCACTCTATAAATTATTTGAATTGCAGTTTGTCAGGCAATAAAACAATTCCGAATAATTTATTGGGGAATATTTCCCTTTAATGGCGGAAATTTTTTAAAACAGTTTCTAAAGGAAATATTTTAATTAAATTAGATTTTCCAAAATATGGTCAAAAAACTATTTTCCTAATTTCAATAATTACATTATAAATTCATACTAAAATTTTTTGATAAAATCAAGTTAGAACTTTAGACAACGAATTTTATATCTTATTCAAATTAAAGTAGTGTTTTTAAGTGGCCCAAAATATTTAATTTTGCCATCTAATTATAAGCTGCCTCGAAATTCTCCCTCCCCAAAAATATTCCTTATTCAATTTTCATTCAAATTTATTTAAAAATTTTAAATTCTTTGCCTCCAATTTCAATTTTAAAAATGATAAATTAGGTTCAATCATGCAATACAACAACAAAAATTCATTTCATCTCACTGGACCATCGCTCGCATCCATCTGCCTTTCCCTCCCTCAATCCCTTTTACTCTCTTCTAAAGAATACTGTATAAATTGGGAGGGGTGGGGAATGGAGATGGTACAAAAATTTCCATTTCTTTCTATCCATCATGAAAATGGATTCGGCGTGCAATTTGACATTGACAATTTTTTTAAACCCACCAAAATAAAACAAAACAATTCTGGTTTTGTCGATTCAATTAGATTGAATATAATTTCTGAAGAACATTTAATATTTTTTATTTCTTTGCCGAATTATATGTCAAATTAATGTCGTACCCAATCTCCTCCTTATTGTACAGTAACATTATGAATAGCCAATTAGACAAAACCACGCAAAATTTATTTTTTTTTGCCTTATTTCCTCTCTCCAATATTTAAAATCATTTCTTAATAAGTATTACAAAAAGGCACCAATCAAATATGTTTTCCCTTTCGAAAATTACTCAAATTCGCACATTTAATTAAATGGCCCCATAAATTTTCGTAATCTCTTCCTCCCAAATGTAATATTTCTTCTGGGGCTTCACATAAATTTCCCCAACAAAATAATTGTGCACACATTTTGCCTCTAGGCCCAAATTTTGCCTCACTAATCGCCCACAGTTTCCGCCCTTTTGGCTGGGTCCATTCCCTTAGGGGCCATTTTTCATTCCCTCTAGGCAAACTTCGCTAAAGGCTAAAAATTCCGTCGGGAAAATGGAAGAAGAAAATTGATGAGGAAAATCTGAAGAAGAGGAGAAATGGAGGAAGGGATTGGAAATTTTGGAGGTAAAAATGGAATGGAAGATGGACGACAATTTATTAGCAGGGTCCAAAACGGAGTATCATCGTCCAAAGAGGAAGGCGAAGAAGAATATGGCCACTTGGCCACAAATACATCTCCAAAGGTCTCGATTATTCACCTCTCCGGTCATTTACACTGCAAAAGGGATTTTGGGTACCCCTCGGGGGAAATGATGGACAGTGAAAAATGATGCCCCATAAATAATCTTCTTTCCCTCCAACTTTTGGTTCAGTATAGTTTTTGCTACTGGCACACGATTGCCCCTTGTCTTCCGGGCAAAAGTTCATCCTTGGTGTGTGCCTTCCGATGGGATTAATCCGTCAAATTCTCCTCTCCCTTTCCCTTTTTGGCCAATGTTTTCTGGCCCTATTGGAAGTGCCAAAAAGATGGATGAAGAGGAATTTTTGGGTATTTTTGTTGTGCCAGAGGAAAGGAGCAGGAACAGAGGAGATTGATGGACAAATTTAGGGGGATATTTTTATTCCAAGAATATTTTTGTACATCAAAAATTTTTTGGGCATCGAAGTTATTTTTAGCCCAAACAAAAATTTTTTCATTATTTTGTGACCAAATTTGGGATTAATTTGCTGTCAAATTTTTTGGCTTGCCAATTTTCCCTCAATTCTTTCCAAATCCAAAATTCCATTTAAAAAACAGCATTTTTTGCTCGCCAATTTCAAAAATGTCAAAAAGGGGAAAAAGAATTGGGTGGCGGCAAATCGGGACACAAAAAGAGGGAATCGGGAGGATAAAAGAGAGGAAGCCGATGTGAATGAATGCAAAGAGGGAATTGTATAGAAAAACAACAAAATTTGCGAAAATTGAAGGAGGATTTGGCAGCAAAAAAAACATTTCTTGAGCAGCAAATTTTGCGTTCCATCTTCCAAATTAAATGAAAAATATTCCCAATTTTTTAAATATTTCATTTAATTAAAATATTCCAAAAGTATAAATTGAATAGCCACCTTTTTGATTGCATTTAAAATGCTTTTGAATGGATATTTCCTTCCTGAATTGGTTGCTTTCTTTTTGAGCTATGCCAAAAATTGGTTTAAAATTTAAATATTTATAAGCGCATTTTATTCTATATTCCAATATTTTTGGAGGTAAATGCCCATAAATAGAGCGAATGATAAGCTACGCAAAAAATTATATTTATGCCAAATTAGTTGGCAAAAATTCAAACTACTTTTCATTCTCACACACGGCATAATGGCCCTTGATTTAGCTGCTAAAACCATTAGTGCCCCCACTCTTCCCATTTTACGTGTTTTTTATTCAATGAGGAAGGAAGAGAAAGGGACAAAAAATGGCAACATTTCCCTCTGTTGCTGTGGCCACAAATGTTGGCTAAAGTGAAATATGGAAAATGGGAAGAAGCAAAAAATTGGAACCAGCCGAGCAAAGTGGACGATCGACGGCTGCCTCCTTACCTTTTGCTAGGGGACAGCTATGAAAAAAAGAAAAGGAACGATGAGCGGTCAGCCGATACATCGCTCATCGCATTCGGCAAAAAAATATCTATTTTATTCCATTCATTATTCAACTAGAATCGTCCATTCAATAGAAACTCCAGTAGCAATTTTTCCTGTTGCATCCTATCCCCTTCCATTTATTTAAATTATGAGAAAATATTTATTAATTTAAATTTAATTTATCCGAGATTCTGTATATCAAAAACTCGACAACTTTGCTCCTTTAAAACTTGGCATATTTTAAGACTTCAAGTTAGGTTTAAGTCAAAGGCTACAATTAAATAAAATATATTAAGCAGATTTTGTCTCATTTTATAGCCTAAAATTTTTTAACCGAACCTGAATGAATAATTCAATAATTTTATCGGTAAATTAAAATTATGGCATCATCATCCTAAAATTATTTTCATAATGCCAATATTGCGTCGCTTCTCTCGCCACGACTTTTAAATGATTTTATCAAAAATGAAATTTTTAAAATCTTATTGCAGCTTATTACAAAATTAATTCAGATCGATCTATTCACAAATTCAAGTCCATCTTAACAATTTTGTTGGGTGGGCCAAAAATATTGGTCATTAATCTTCCACTTATCCCATTCGAATCCCCCCCCCCCTTCCCCCCCCCCCCCCCCCCCTTCCCATTCATTTCCCCCTATTCATTTAGTGCTCCTCTCATTAATTTTGTCATCACCCAATATCCATCCCCACACCTGCTGCTCTGATGGCTTTGTGAAAATGAAGATACCCATTTGGCCAACTTTTTTTTTATCGGATTTATGCGCAAATTTCCTCTATTTTAATATTAATTTTAGTTGCCTTTCACATTTCACTCCAAAGAATTTAATCCATTTTGACGGCCATTTTCCCTTCAAAAAATGTCTTCAAAATTTCATTCCTTGCCCTCTGGGCCGATTTATTCTTCCCCTCAATTTGTGCCTTTATCGGCCTCTTCCCTATGGCACATTTTTGATGGTGGTTCCGCCCCTTGCCCAACAAAAATTTATGGTTCACCCCTCCTCGGCATTGCGGGGACCGCCGATGGCCATAAATTATTTTGAGGGGAAGGGCGATTGGATTAATGCGCCAATTGTCGCCGTCGCCGAAAGACCCATTAAAAAGCCCGGCTAAATTCTCTTTTCGTTCAGCAACATATCCTCGCCTTTCTTTTTGCTTCCAATTCCCCGTCGATAATGTGCATCCCGAATATTTGTTCCCAGGGAGGGCCAAATTGGCCAATAAAATTGCGGCGCTAATTTAATTTAATGATTTGTTGTATTTTGGATGATTTAATGGCATCCAAAATAATTTATGATAATTTAAAATTAAATTAATTAAATTACCTATATTTCCATGAAAAAGATTATTTAAATTTAAATTATTAATTATTTTAATTTGGATGATTTTATCGAAAATAAATATTAAAAAATATAAAAATTTTTAATTAAAAATATAAAATTTCTCCCATATTTATTTTATGAGATTCAAAAATATTTTCAAAATATTCATTAATTGCGTGAATAATTTTTATTTTGCGATTATTTAAAAATAAAATAATTTTCTAAAATTTTTATTCAATTATATTAATATTTTAAAATTTAAATTTAAAGAAAAGAATATATAGTAACAACAAAATTTTTGGTGACTCAATTTTCCCGTCATAAATTACTTCATTTTCAATTCCAATTCCAATTTAAAATGCATTAAAATTCAGCTGTTACCTTACTAATTTTCATTCAGCATTGTTGTTTTCTTTTCTATTCACTTCACTCAATTTTGGATCCAATTTTTGAGATGTCGATTTCAAGCATTTGAGTAAAAATTTAACTAAGCACATAAATTTAATATTATTTTTTTTCAAATTAAATAATTTTCTTTAGTTCATTCGCCATTGAATAGAATTTATAATTAAAAAATTAATTCTATTATAAATTTCTAGTCGAGCCCAAAATTAGTAAATGACATTTGAGGATACAGCCACAATTCTCGTTCCCATTTTTATTCTTATCTTCTTCCATTTGGTGGTTCCATTTCCCCATTCTTTTATCGAGAATTGTTTTTTACTCTTTTTTTTTTTCCGATGTAACATTCCAATTCCTATTTCGTTCATCAGCATAAAAATTATCTACTAAATTCCTTTTTTCCATAAAATTGATCAAATTATGTTTTAAAAAAATAAATGATTGTCCACCCCAAAAAAGACCTTATTAGTCCCAATCATTCTCAAATTACGTATTTGGTTTGTATTGAAGGAATTTGTAATAAATCACCGTTTATTATTTGTTTTTGACCACCCAAATTGTCGTCCATTCCCCCAACCATTCATTCATTCATTTAAAGGGGGAATGAATGTTCATTCATTGTTTGGCATTTCCTCCCCATTTTGCCTTTTCTTATCGCATTTTTGGTGGAAAGCACAAAATGCAGCCCTTCCCCCGAAATTCGGCCATTCATCATCATCAAAATATGCGGATTGAGGGGCGAATTATTATTATTATTAATATTAGAGAGGTGGCCCCGATGGCAATGCCGGTGGTCGAAAATGTGCCTTCACAAAATTATGAATAAATGAATGGATTTCTCTTCTTCTCCTTCTGTGGCCATCCATTCATCATCCAATTTTGTCCGTTCCTTGGATTCCGTCCAATTCTGATTTTTCCTCATTAATTTTCTAACAATTCTTCACAATTTCCGGGGGCAAATGTCAAATCATATTCCTTCAGAATTGCATCTCCATCTTTCAAATAAATTGAATTTGATTTTGTATCAATATATTTTGGAAATTAGTTTGAATAGAAAGATTTAAAAAAGGCGAAAAATACTAATAAAATTCAAAATTTTATATCAAAATATTTAAAAAAAATAATATTTGAAGATTGAAAGCCTAAAAGCAGAATAAATATAATGAAAAATTTTAAAATAGTTAAGAAAAGAAATATGATTAAAATCAAAATAAGAATTCTTAATTATTTTTAAACAATTTTAATTCATTAAATAATCTCTCAATTAATTTATATTTAATTATTTTTCCCATTTAGAAATATTTTAAAAATGCAAATTGGCTTTCCAATTCATATTTTCCTAATTTATTATTTATTCCAACCATTCTTTTTCTTATTTAATCATCAAATTAATTTCACATTTGCCGATGAAATTTTGGGCGAACCAAAAATTGGTAAAATTATTTAACTAAAAATATTTTAAAAATTTCCGAATTTTTTCCAGCCTATATGGACGGAAATCAGCCTTGGGATGATTGTAGGCCCGGATTGAAACGGTCATTGAATGCTTTGACCGGTAATTTATGAAGTTTTGATAAAACATTTTTGCCTTTAAGGTTTGCTCATTTCCCACCATCAATATGGTTCATCACCGTATAATTCCAGCCGAAATTGTTTCCTCACAATCGCCGTTCCCATTGGCTATCGTGTTCGGCTTAAGGCAAAATTATTTTAATTTTAAAAATATATAAAATTATCTATGTATTTTTTTAAATTTATTTAAATTATTATAATTTCATTTCATTTATTAATGATAAAAATAATTGAAAAATTTAATTTCATTTTTAGGCACTTGACTTTGATGTCCAAGGCCGATGGAAACAATGCGAAGATGAGGACACATTGTGAGTGCCAAATTTATTATTTTACGCAAATTAGAATTAACTTTTATCTACCGAAATTTCTTTTAATTTTTTATTGCCATTTTTCCAGGCATGTTTTCGACCACGATCGACCATTAGAACCAAAAATGCTGGCCGTTGAGGAGACATTGCCAATTCGTGGACATTCTCCAGGCAAAATACTGGGCGAATTTTGTGGAAAAATGCCGCCAAAAGATCCAAAAGGTGCATTTATATTTTAATTAATTTAATATTTTTATAGCCATTTTTGAGTCATTGAAGATTGATGCATCAAATTGATAAATAAATCACTCAAAATATGTTTGAGACATATTTTACTCTAGTTAGCATATTTTTAGGGGAAAAATCCGATCAAAAAAAAAGAATTAAAAAACAAAATAATTATAAAAATTTTTACTTAAAAAATTGCATTAAAATTAATAACTAAATATCAAATTTATTTTCCAGCTAATCGGCACAAAAATCTTGTATTGGCTGAATCCTCACAGAATGCATTGACTCTTTGGTGGCATAGTGAACCACAAAAAGAGGAAGAAGGCAGACAAAATGTACTCAAAAATAAAATCAATTATTTTAACTCAATATTAAATTTCTCTAACCGAATTAAAATTAAATTAATTTCATTTAATTTTTTCACAGAATCAGCAAACGACCATTTTGCCACCAGCCTCACGCCCTTTTGCCCAAGGCTATCGTCTCCTTTGGTCAGTGATTTATATTTATTCAATTTTAAAAATATATTTTTAGGTCCTCATTTCGGCATATCGATGGAGGACAATGTCGGCCAAAATCCAATCAAAGTGGCGGATTTGGCGAATTCCAATGTGGCGGAAGAGGGTAAAAATATTAATTAAAATATAATTAATTAAAAAATAAATTTAATTTCAAATTATATTTCTAATCTTATTTCCGAAATAGGAGTATGCCGACACAAAAAATGCGTACAATTTTTTGGTTATATAATTTATTTATAAAATGCCATTGGTATTTTAAAAGTCATAAAAATTTGGCCTAGGTTTCTTTCTAACTTAGCTCGCTGATATTCAAGATCGATCCTAATCTTAAAATAAAACTTTATTTCGATGTAATATAAATTCTTTGGCCATGAAAAAATCCTCTCAAAAATGCATATCAATCGAATTGTCTCAAAAATTAAAACTAAAAATATATTTCAATGAATTTATTTATTTATTTTATATTATATTTCTCTCAGTCCCAAACCAACCACTGCCACCCACCCTCCAAATGGACCAACACATTCTTTTGTCGAATGCATTCCATCGCCGCTTGGCTGCAATTCAAATGCGGATTGTGCCGATGGCACCGATTTGGATGTTCGCCAACAATTATGGCACGGATGCCAAAGTAATTATTTTTAGAGCAAAAAAATTACATTTTATTTATAAAAAATTTTCCTTTTTCCACTTAATCAGATATTCCCAATGATCCGTTGTCCCTGTTGACCAGTTCTGGGCCAAAACGTCTCCTTTTGGTGGGTGCCCTCGTTCTCCTTTGGCTGAGCATTTGCCTCGGATGCTCTTGTTGTTTAGTATGTTTTTATTTTGGACATAATTTATTAAATCCCTGAAAAACCATTTAAATACTATAAGAACTAGGCCAAAATTGTTATTTAGGATTAGACTTAGATTTGAGTGGATATATTCAGGGAACGATAATAGGAGATTTGGTTAAATTTTACATAGAACATAAAAATGTGCACATTTTCTATTATTTTTATTATATTTTAAAATTGTTAATTACATTTTTTCCTTAATATTTCATTAATTAAATAATAAATATTTTTATTTTTATTTTCACCTTCATTTAATTGATTTTTGGATTTTTATTTTGTCCGATTTAAAAAAATATAAAAATATTTACATGCAGGTTCACCATCGGAGAAGACGTCAAAAAAATAAACATGGAATTAGAAGCCAACATTTTATTGGTGGGAAAATGTGTCAAAATGGACGGCCAAATGGATTCAAAAATATTGGAGTAAATGATACGGTAATGGAAACGGACCAAGTGGAAGAACGAGGCCAAATGATTTTGGCGAATAATCCAGTGGTGAGAATTTTTAATTAAATTAGGTATCAATTATTTAAAAACATTTTTCTATGTTAATTTTGAATGCTAATAAGCACCAATTTAAGCTTATTTCATTGTAGATTTGAACGTTTTATAAGAAATGTCAACAATTACAAATTTTGACTTAACCTAATGGCAAATTTTAGCATTGGATTTATCAAGATTGGCAAAAATTAGTTGGACAAAATTTAGGCCATAATCATGCTGGCCATTTTTAATAATTATTTTTTCAATAAAAATAGCAAATTAATTTTTAAAAAATTGGAAATAAACCGCAAATTTAAAATAATTATATAAAATTTTATTTCCAGTCCCATCATCCATTTTCGTTCATTTCATCCTCCAGTGAATTTCCACCACTTCCGGCGCCTCCTTTGCCTCCTCCCAGTTTTTCGCCTCCGGCCATCCCCAAAAATGGACCGCCTCCGGCGCCGGCAATAAATATTAATAAAAGGTAGGCAAAAAAGAAGAATAAATATTCTTCTAAAATTGTGAAAAATTTACATTAATTTGAAATTTAATTTCTATGCATTATAAAAAGATTCTTAAATCTATTTCCTTGTGAATATTTAATATAAAAAATTTTCATTTTCTCAAGAGGCTTTTCCTCCTATTCATTCCATTTTTGGCGCCGGATTATTTGAAATTGGACTAATGATATAAAAATATTTTTTACAAAAAATTGATTTAGGAATTTTTTCCACTAATATAAGCCAAAAAAATTTAAAAAAAATATTCATTTATTTGAAAAAAATTTTGTTTGACATTAAGCAATAATTTACAACAAAGGGATCAACAAATTGGCCAACAATTCAATGGAATTGATCAAAACCAGCAGCGGCAAAATCAAATAACAAAGGAAAAAAGGCGGCAAAGGCAGCCAGCCGGACATGCCCCGAAGCAACATTCAAATTCGCAACAATCCACCTCCTCCTCTTCTTCATCCAATCAACATCCAATTATGACATTTGGCTACGGTGATGATGCTCCTTCTCTGCCAAAACAATTGAATGGCAATTCGGGGGTGGATGCAGGTGACAATGAAATAAATTTTCGCCAAAATAATTGTAATTAAAATTAGGGATTAATATATGAGAAAATCATCTAAAATTAAATGTATGTTTTCTAATATATTTTTGGAAGGCTAAACACTAAACAAGAATTTGACTTTATTTCATTTCATATTCGGTCATTTTTGTAAGACAATGCCAACATTTTACAAATGTGAATTATCCTTGATTAAATATTGTCATTGGGCTTACCAAATTGGCAGAAATTGTTATGCCATCCGTCTTAAAATTAAGCAAAATATTTTTACAATTTTGATAGGCTAAAATAATAATATTTTTTTGTATTTTTAGTGCCAATGCCCACAATAAATGACGGCGAATATTTTTATGTGCATAAAACTGCAAATGATCACAATCACCCAATGCATTGCCAATTTGGCGGCAGAGAAAAACAAAGGCAACAAAATCAACAAAAACATTTGTTACTTTGATTTTGATTTATTTGGATTATATTGCTATAATTTTGAAATATAGAATCTCATAATTAATGGCCAAAACAACGAAATTTTTGTCATATTTTCACATTGTTTTTCTTTGTAATAATTCTAAAAAATTTATTATTTATTTTTATTTTATAAATTAAAGAAAAATAAATTTAAATTTAATCCATTTTGATTAGGTTTAAATCCATTAATCAGCACTAAAATAATTATCAGAATAAGAATTTGGCTAAAATTCTCCCCCAGAATAAGATCCAAAATTCAATTTTTTGCGCCATCACTTTTCGTCCAAAAATTTTGTTTGCATCGATTTTCGGTGATTTGCAAGAATTAAAAAATTAAAAATAAATTTATTTTCTTTTTGAAATACATTTATTGAATGTTAAATTATAGAAATACCCTTTTAATTTATATTTATACTGCTTTAAATAATCCTTTAGACATCATATAAATAATAGAGTAAATAGAAAACACATATATTTTTTTTTATCAAAAAAGGATTTTAATCCATTTTTTTTAAAATGAAGAGAATAAATAAAATTTGAAAATTTCAGCTGCTTCATTGATTCAAGAGAATTTTTTGAAAGCTGTGGATTTTTTTTCTGGCCTCTATGGCATTGCCTCCTTCCTCATTTCATATTAGTGAATACTGTATATACCGTATACCCCAAATTCTCGACTGGCTTGAAGGCTTTCTCTTCAGGGGACCGTCAAGGAACTCTCATCCTCATTTCTCTACAATTTCCAAAATAAATTTTCTATCTGCAAATATTAGGAAGTGAAAAAGGGAAAAAAGCAAAACATTTTTTAATTATTTATTTTGCAATTTTAAATGCAACAATTTAAATGATTTATGCATTTTCGTTTTGTGGTTGAATGGCTCCTCCAAATTCCTGGCCAATTATTTCTTCCATAATTTTGCCTCTTTTCGTGGAAAGTGAAGACTGTAAATATTTAATATATTGGGATATAATTATTATATACCCAATATTTGATTTTTTTTTAAATAATTAAAATACATTCATTTAAAAACTAGCCTATCAAAATGGTGAACATTTTCGACATTAATTAATAATTTTTTTAAAATAAATATTTGGACCAAAATTATCATTGTAAAATGGACGAAACCAGGGAAAATGAGAATGCGGAATACGTTATGATCAGACATCAGAGTCACGATTCTTCAAATTTTATATTAAGATGAAATGATTTATAAATTGAACGAAATAGAATGGCCATATTCATGTTTAATTAATAAGGCAATCAAAAATTAATCGTTTGATATGGCTGCAGATGAAAATGAAACGGAATTCTCGGATTTTTCTTCTATTCTTTTGTTTTTCATCAATCAGAGATGCATAATTTCATGCCAGTTGCATTCGCAATCCAATCGCAATAATAGCTGACACGCGTCAAAATATCTACAAAAAATTATAAATCAGTGTTTAAAATAAATTAATTTTACTTGGGGCATAGCAAGGATCTTTACCATTTGGCATTGAATTTATTCCAATTTGAGTCCAATAAAAATTATTTAATGTTTTCCTTGCCTTCTTCGATTCCATTTCCCCCATTTTGAACATCATTGGGCCTCCACTGTCGCCCTAAAAATTATTTATGGATATTTTGATGAATTTTATTTAATGGAATTATTTAATTTGACAACAAAAATTTACTCACAAAACAAAGCGATTGTCCTTTTTGATTCCCACTGGTTATACAAAATTGTTCCTTCAGTTCGAAATAGGTATAACTGGAAGTTGAAAGGGAAAAATTATTTAAAAAATTAAAATTGAATTATTTAAAATTTTCTGCTGTAAATATATCAACATTAAAATAAATATTATTTAATTTGCCGCGATTAAATTAATTATATGCATTTACTAACTTTTTGCATGCATCCTGTTCAATTATCATTTGACCAATATGCAATAGTGGGTCCAGATGATCAATATCTGAATCGGAATATATAATTTAATATACATATTTTCAGTATTGTATAATAATCATAATAGGTATTTTTAGGTGCTATGTCGATTCCTCAATGCAAATGTGGGCGTTTTCGACTTCTAATAAATCAGAAACCGATTTTAGGCCCCACAAACCATATACCATTTTGTAGATCTCTTCGAGACGCATCGAATGGTATATATAAATTGCCATGGTTTTGGCTAAAATTAAAGAGTTTAAAATCAAAGACTGGAAAAATGGTTTGAACAGTTTAATACCCTCCAATTTTTACTCAAACATGACAAATTATATACCATTCGATGCGTCTTGATGAGATCTACAAAATGGTTTAAGGTTTGTAGGTTCTAAAACCGGTTTCTGATTTATTATAAGTCAAAAACGATCACATTTGCACTATTGAGGAATCGCCGACATTTGCACGGCCCTTTGCCTATTCAGGAATTGACCCCGTACGGTATTTTTTTTATTTAATAATTATTAATTAATTACCATTACGGTTATTATAACCATATCCGGCAACAATTCCAATTTTACTAAAAGCTGATTATTGGTCATCGGCAGCCAAACAAATTGGTTGAACTTTGTCAGTGAAATTCAACGGCTCACTTAGCTGAATTTCAAAAAAATAAATATTTATTTATTAATAGCTTCAAAAATTTCTGATTTTTGATTAAGAAAATTGACTTATTATTATTTAATAATTATATATTTATTCATTAATAATAAGTAAATTGCTTCAATTAATGCAATATCATTCGTTGGGACAATATGAATGGGAGCGGCAGAGTCCGGACCCGGAGACCAATCGATTGTAAATGCAGCCTTTGGATGTGGTATTAGCCATTTCGATAGTATCTGATTGATAATATAATTTATAGAATATATTTTCCTTTTGATAATATAATTTATAGAATATATTTTCCTTTTGATAATATAATTTATAGAATATATTTTCCTTTTATTTTAATTAATATTTTGCTATAATCCTAAGTTACATTGATATTTATATATCTGATGAGTATCGTCCTGGAAAACTGTTCAGTAAGGACCGGATTTTTAGGTTCTAGTGAGTCTGACCTACTATTCTACATAGATTTTAAAAATATATCAAATTCCTAATTGATAACTCCTTTAGCAAATTTCAAAATAACCTTCTGAACTCCATCACTTTTATCATCGGTTCGATTTGCAACACCGGCAGTAATCAAATAATCTCCAGTTCGAAATTTAGGCAAATTTTTGTAGCCATGTCCATGGAAAAAATAATAACCACCAACACAATGACCTGTGTCAAATTATTAAAATTTTTATTCCCAAATCCAATATTCCGCAATATTTATTTTTCTTGCTAGATTATTCATTTTTAAAGTTATTTTTAATAAATTCTTACCTAACTAACATTATTCTTATTAAAAGATTAATCTATTTTATATGTTTAATTGTCTAATTTAAGAAAATTTATTTTATTATAGTCAATATTAAATTTACCGGCGGTTAAAATGTGCCATCGACTGATTATTGTGCCAGTGCATGCAAAGTAACTCGAAAAGAAGGGAATTATTTTGGCTTCCATGCTAACAATCCATGGAAATTGGCGGATGTCCTTGACAGGGTCACCATTGATGACCTACAATAAATATTTTATTTTACAATATAATTGTTTTAAAAAGGATTAAATTATTTTTTAACTCTCGTATCGAAAAATCGGTATTTTTGAAATTTTTAAAAATAAGATTGGGGTAGTGACCTTTGTACTTTCTAATAAATCAGTAAATCTGAATATCCATATACCTACTTACTTACCTTTAATTTTTTTGTTCCTTTTCCACCTTTTTTGGTTTTCAAATTCAAATAAGGAGAATAACCACATTGTTGATGAGGCTCAATATAATTGTTATTTTCATTTGTTAAATTCAAAGTAGCATTTCCATTTGCCAATATATTATTGGTAATGTTTTGGTTAACAACATTTCCATTGTCACCATTTAAAATTTGATGGAATAGTAAAAAAATTGTAGGGAAAATGTTGAAAATCTCCATTGGAATTTTGCTATATTATTAAAATGATTTTTTAAAGAACGATTTCACCTAATTTATTTAGACTCAATCAGGACTATGGATTTAAAATATCAAAATGGGGATAATAAAATTTAAATTGTGGAAAAATTAACTGCCCTATTTCAAATCAGCAAAATTTGGGAGCCGCAAATAAAATTATATTCGAATACAAACAATATTCCAAAACATTGGCATTATTTCTTTAATAAATTATTTGAATAAAAGAAAAAATTTTATTATTGGAAGTTGTTTCACTTTTTCGCTAATTCCGAAAAGGTTATTTATGGGCTATAGGATTAGGGCTGAAAAATTTTGATAAGTGGTGGTCTACTGTAAAACTAAAAAATAGTATCAGAATGAGCTCCTTCCTTTTCTTAATATTTTGTTAGAAGGAGTATAAATAGAAATGTCGAGGAGATTACTGTAAAAAACGAGGAACAAAAAGTATAAGACCAAAAAATGCTTGGGCGAAAATGCCAGTTTTAAAAACAAACATTCATTCCTAGATAAAAAAATGGCAAAATGAGAGGAATTGGAGGCAAATATTTTGGTGGCGTAGGATAAGAAATGGGAGGAGAGTATTTGATGGATGACCTACTTTTTTGTTGTAGCATTCTTTGGGCTTGGTTTTCCATTTTTCTTTTGAATGGGAAATTATGGGAATGGGGCAATTTGCCTGTGGATAAAACTCATCATCATCATCAGAATTCAAAATGCACTGGTAAATTCTTAAATCATAGATTGTAAGTGAATTCTTTTATAAAAATGAGCAAGATGTCTAACTCATTAATAATTTGAGAGAGGACAGCAACAATGGATGTAGCAGGGAAATAGCCACAACGATTAGCGGTCACCCGATATATCGCTCATCAACACAATCGCATGGGCAAAAAAAACATCTATTTTATTCCATTCATTATTCCAACTATTGAATCGTTCATCCAGTAGAAAGCCAGAGAAATTTAAAGAATGTTTAAAATTATATTTTGTCTTTGAGTTTAACAAATCCTAACTTAGTTTTAAACCAATAACCAAAATGGGTTTAAAACCGTTTAATACCCTTTAATTTTGGCCAAACCATGACAAATTATATATCATTCGGATCTCGGGAAGTATGAGTGCTTTTTTCCTAGTGGTGCTACTATCATTCAATGCATCTTGACCAAATTGAAAAAAAAAGTTATTATGATAAATAATAGACATATAAAAATTTAGCTAATCATTTGCGATTTCGATTTGAGGGCTTATTTTTTTCAACTTGGATATCTTAAAAATTAAAATGCAGGTAAATTTATATTATTCAATTTTGTTTTTCGACAGTTTTAGCATTGCATCGTTCCAATGAAAAGGTTAATCTGATTAATGTTATTTTTTGTCATTGTAATTCCCTCTTTCATTGATGAATTTTGTTGTTGGCTTATCTGCTTCTGTTCATCACGATTGCTGCTCCAGGCAATTAGACACAATGATCTGGCGCCATTGCTTGAATAATCTGGGTATTTTCGGCTGGAATCATACTCCACCACAGTGGGATAAGCTTCAATTGTTTGAGTGGAAATTGAAGAAAAGAGCTTAAAAAATAAAATTTATTTCACGAGAACGGCAAAAAAATTTAGGAATAATTTATAGACAAACTATCATTTCGAACAATTTGCTATTTTTATAAGATAATCTTAGCCATATCGAGATGCTATATATTAAAGATTGGGCTAAAATCTGCAAAAAGTTACAAAAAAGCAGAAGATGCAAATATGGAATATGCATGAAAAGTCGAATGATTAACCACATGCTAAAAACATGTTTTCTATGTGTTAAAAGTTGTCCTGTATTTACCAAAAATATGCTTTTGCACCTTAATAATAACAATAAGTTTCAATTTCAAGATGTTCAGCGAAAACCAAAGTACTACTGATTTCTAATATTGTTAGGTGGCCGATATGGCCATTTGTCAGTCATAAACTATAATTTCTACCAGCTATATTATTTTTGTTCAATGTAAATCAGAATCGGCTAAAATTCTCATCATTATTACATATTACATTTTTATTCAACTCACTCGCTTCAGTCCCGTTCCATCTGTATTCATTATATATAGAGAGGAGCCACTCTGACCAGTTTCAAAATTTGATGAAAATACAATTCGCTTTCCTATAGGCATGAAAACTGGGGATAAACTGCGTGCACTTAGGCTTGTCAATTGGCGTAAGCCAGTGCCATCGACATTTATTATGAAAATTTCTGTTTTGACAAGCTCTAATAGCAAAGAGCTCTTGAAGCATTTATTTGTTCTGAAAATAAAATACAAATGGAAATTGGAATTAAAAACAAATTATGCTAATTAGTAAATTGTATTTATTTTAGGTGCCATTATTTGTAATAGCATAGTTCCATTTTTCTTATCTTTTTGAATAGGGATATATTTAAAATGCCGGAAGAATATTAAGAAGTAGGATATCAGAGGGAGATGGTTCTTTAAGATTATAGCCAAATTTTTTAGCCTTTAAAAATCCAGATTTTTGTAATTTATCCGGTATTTTAATCATCTTATCCAGTTTTTTAAAATATATACATTTTAATATATGGAATAAAGAATTGAACAAATAGTTAATTTTGTAAAAAATTATTATTAGACATTTTTGAGTGTTAGAAAAATAAATTTTCATATTTCATTATAAAATCAAAGGAAAAAGCTAATATAAATGTTTATCATAATATTTTCATTCAAATAGGCATTTTAGGATATGGAATTTTGTCAACTTGATTTTGCTTATTTATAATTCTCATATTGCATAACTACGACAATTTTGAAAGTGCCAAATCCAGTAAAAAACCCACAGTTTTTGACGATGCTCCATTAATGAGCCGACAAAAGCAATGCTTTTTCCATCGGGCGAAAAAGCTGCTTCCCCATCATAACCATCTCTGCGCAGAAGAAGAATTGGCTTAGATTGCCGCTCTCCGCATACATTTTTAATCAACCATAGATCTACATCGTTAGAAGCATCAGATAATGATGATACAGCAGATTCCGATTCATTAACTTGGCTCGTACTTGTAAAAACCATTGTACAATTCATCGGATGATGGTAATAAATTGCTGGTTCACCATTGAATCCTAAAATGTCGTAAATAATTTGCTATTCATATAGACAGCAAATCGATTATATAAACATGTATAGTGTAGTATTATTTTTAGCTTATATTCTATTCTATTTATTTGTCACATAATGCTTCATTTTATTGATAGACTAGCGAATTCTGCTTATAAATTTTTGAAAAATATCAAGCCAAAACGTATTCCCCAAAACATTTATTCTGTATATCTTTTATAAATTCTAGATATTCCATAGTAGTGGATTTCTACTTTTCTAGTTAATTTAGTGTTTAATCCTTCTTTTCGTTTTTTCCAATAATTATCTTCAGAAACAGAATCTTACATAATTGTTGATAAAGCCGCGCTGCGTTTTAATGTGAATTGAATTCGAAAATCATATTCATATTTATTATTTATTTAAAAAATCCCAAGAGCAATGAGAAATGATGCGATACATCATTTGGCGCAAATTAAATATTCCTATAATGGTATTGCGGTTGAACGTTGCGAAAAATGCATTGATCGGTGCAGCAAAAACATATAGCTTCTATTCTATAGAAGAAAAATGGCGAAGCGGCGAATTGCAAGCGTATAAAGTAACAATGTAACCAGAACCAAATTTACGCGATTCGCGGATCTGAGTCGAATTTATTTCTGATTAATATTAAAAGTAATCAAACTTGTATTATATATATATATATATATTATTATTATTATTAAAAAATTAAAAAAAAATAAAATACCGTTTCTCCGTACTAATGAATGGAGTTTTTGTCCAAGTGCATTATATTTGTAAATGTCCTTGTTTGCATTTAGAAATTTTGTTCCACTTATAGCAGCTATGTCGTCTGTGTCCACTATTTTTCCGGGACAATCATTTTGACTTAAAAATTGAATTTTATTGACTTCTAAGAATTAAGATTTAATAACAATTTTAACACATATAAATATAATATATCATTTGATTTATTCTGTCAATGAGTTGAATTCAAAAATCTCAAAAACCCAAAAAATATTTATATGATGGAAAATGAATGATAGCAAAGCATTCAGCAGCTTTCAGTTCACTGGATTTTCCAAAAATTTTTTTGGCAAACTTACATTCTTAAAGGATATAGGTCTATGCGTATGCGGATTATAATATATAAAATATTTAAATTGTGATGCGATAGTTGCGGATTTTTCTAACAAATTTTTATATTAAATAAAATAATTTATTAGTGTTCAAATATCATAACTTTTGTACTTAAGATAAGATTATCTGCAAGAAATTTTAAAAGAAATTTCAACCCGGATCGACGAGATGGGTTGAATGATATGTCATTTTATAATTAGTAGAATTTTTTTCCAAATCTATTACAAGTTACAACACACCGACAATAAAAAAAAGTACCTTCTTAGAGATGACGCATATGCAATGAACATGCTCTCATCTCCACTGGTTGCCGGTAGGCCAAATTCATTTGAGCAACGTGGTGAAGCCGAGAATCGCGTTATGTGGGAAATGGACTCGAGTGGCGAGCTGATTTGCAGAGTATGTTGAAAAATTTGTGATGGATGTAATTTTCCCGCAAAGAATTTGTCAATATCATTTTTGGCCAATTGAAGCCTTCGTACTGAACTTTCGCCATCACCAGCGTTGGAAACCTGCTCATATAAAATAGAAAGGGCACCATTTCCGGCATTCAGATTCCTTAATTTTTGTTTTGATAAAAAGAGAACAACATTGTAAAAAATTATAAACCTAATTCGTGGTCGAATTGCACTAGCATTATTTTTTCCCCCAATTTTAAGGCGTAAAATGTTGTGAATTAATTCTGCATCTCCATCTCCACCTTAATAAAGAATTAAATTAACAATGGGATTCGTTATTCCGTTTTAAAAATTCATATATAAAATTATTTAAATTTTGTTAATTGAGGACACAATTGTGTCAAAATCAAAAGTGGAACTTTTTGTAATAATATCGTTTATATCCAAGTGTTCTAAATTTCTTCCTAAAATTTTTTCATTTTATGTTAAGGAGTTTTGATGATGAGGAATTCGAATATCACATTAATTTTTCATTAACTTTAGTATTGGCTGAAATTTTTTAGGTTCATAAGCCGGTTTAGAATAATTTAAATTTTAGAATTATCAGGCAAAAAATATCGTTCATTTTAGATAGAAAAAGTATAGCCATTTTAGTCATGCAGATTATCAAAGCACTTTATGCAACTTTATTTAAAAGGCCATAATTTTTTAATATTGTATTTTATGCGAAACATATACCAAATTCATGATCGGTTATCGAGAAGCATCGAATGAACTATATTTTGCCTGATAATTTTTAAGTTTACATTTTTCGATACTTGTTTATGAATCGATAAAAGTGCAGCCAATACAATTAATGAAAAAACAAATGTGATACCTATTCTGAATCCAAATCATCAAAAACTCTTTATGCACTTTTTAGAAAAAATTCGCGAAATAAACGATACTATTACCCTTTTTTTAATTTCATCTATTTTTGATCTATGTCCCTAATTTTTGATAGGTTATTGGAGAATTTAAATTTTTTGTCTGATCTTTTTGTTTTTTCTCATTCCTTTTTCTACATACAAATAAATCAGATTCAAATACGAATATTAAGTTACTTTCAGTAAATTAAATAAAGTAATAAAATGTAAAAACTTACTTTTGAGCAATGTTTCACCAACCCAATCACCCATATAAATATGGCTAATATCCCTGATGTTCATCGTCCCCATTTCAATTTGATCAACACTGGTCCAGGCAATTCGTTGTTTTCCTGATACTGATCCATCGAAACACGGATTGGAATTTTTTATTCGCGGAGCAACTATCTATTCAGATAGGAAACAATTTAAAATAATAATGAACAAATTATTCTAAGCCATTTCCAACCAGATCAGGATCATCATATTTCAGCGCCGTATTTTTCAGCGTCATCGACTTTGACGTCTCATAACATAACTCAGCAAAGAAGTAATTTAAACTTTAAACAGTTTGATGTAATCTTTTATTAATAGATAGAATATTTCGAGTTTATCGAAAATTAATATAAGGATTTTTCCGATATCTCCTCTCAATTACAAGCTACTAAATAAAAAAGAAGACTTCGTGTTTCATTTTTTTCGACTTGGAGTCAATAAAATTTGGCTTAATCAAAAAGCTTTATTCAATAGAACTCGGATAACTCTATCCAATTATACCAGTTATCAAGATTGCATCAAACTGTTTCTTCTTTGCTAATGAAATGACTGATGAGTTAGGACTTAGGACTGGCGCTAGACTAAGGTATTTATGGATTGAAATTTTGTATAACCAATATTAAAGAGCTCATTCAACGTAACTTGTGTGCCGAATCCATTGCTAACTACATTTTTATTTAAATTGGCTCAAAATAATATGTTTTAAAATTGAAAAATTTTATCAAAAATTTTTTGTTTCTAACTTTGACAATTCGAATTAGTTCTATTTAAAAATGAAAACAATGTACATATAGTTCGTCAAGCTGCATCGAATGAGATATAGAGGTATATATGGTTTGTATGTATATCCCTTTGCTTTTACATAATAAAATTTTGCAATATAGTGCAGCATACAATATCAAAAACTAATTATGGATTCCTGCTCACTTTATTAAACCCTTAAATGTTTTTCAAATTAAAATTTTTTCGGTAAGACTCATTTTCTTATAATTGCCATTAAAAGAACAAAAATTCACCTGTTCCAATTCAGTGCCGTCCTCATTACACATATACAAAGCGGTGTTACCTCTGAGCAATGTCCTAGAATGTTGTTTTTCTTCTTTTTTCTCCATCATTTTGGCACTGAATATAAACTTTTGCTTGTTGATATATTTCCCGTCATTTTCTGCTTCTGCTGTTTCATTAGTTTTTGTCGAGAGCGGAACAAATACTGGACTTGAAAACTGATACATAAACTCAACGCTTATATCCTTGTGGGCTAAGTTTCGTAAGGTAAAATTTATTTTCTTGGTAGCAAATTTTCCAGTGTCGTCAACCATTGACAAATTGGTAATGCAAATATTGGTAAATGTTCGATTATAAAAATCATTCCTGCAAAAATGAGAATTTTAAATTTATATCCTATAATGCTAGAATTTTATTCACAAAAACTGATCTTATTTATGAAAATTAATTTGTTATTTTTTTGTTGATGATAATAATAATTGATTCTAACTTAGCGAAATTTGATTACTTTTTGGTTTTTGGCCATAATTGGCTAAAATTTTGAAATACCAAATCAAATTATATAGCTTTAGATGATATTCATAAATGTTTATTTATGTAATATTCATAAGCATTTTGATCATTCGGATTGGCCATTTAGTCGGAGAATCAAAAATCATAAACGAATTTAGAATATTTATTAGATGGCCATAACACAATTGTTTCCTTTATCCTTTGACTATTGCCAAATTTTATTATAGTCCTAAACGATCTTATTTGCTATATCATCCCCACAATGTGTAAATATGTGCATCTCCCAAAAAAATATTTGCTTATTAAAATATTTAAAAGATATAAAAAATGATAATAAATTTTTGTATTTATTAATTATTAATGATAATGAGGGAAAGTTAATCATTCCATAAATGTAGTTTAATTTTAACATATTCCGGAAAAGAAAAATGAAATTATGGCCAACATTTTCCGGAAAGGAAAATATTTTTGAAGAACATTTTCCAGAAATTTGTGCAATTAATGATGAATAATTTTTTTTATTATTTTCCACTCAAATTAAAAATGAATTTTTTTATTTACACCATTATGGACGTGCCCATATACCATATTACCTCCTTTAAAACCCTTCCCTCTTTAATTCCCCAGTCTCGACTTTGAGGACTCATAGCTCCTTTCAGGGTGAACTTTAAAAAATTTTATTTATTGTATTTTCTTAGTTACCTAAAGCTCTACAAAATCTGCTATAATTCGTTCAAAAATGTCCATAAATTAATGAGTTAAACCCCAAATTTTCCCAATTTTTGAGGGATTGAAAAATAATTCCCCACGGGTTCTAAAAGAGGCAATACGGTATTTACATTGCCTTTGTCTATTGTGGAGATGAACCCTGACGGCCCACAAGTATTGGAAGTTAAACACATGGCAATAAATATATGCCCATAATCAAAACTTAAAATTCTTTCTAGTCAAGAGTGTCAAATAATTTAAAAATTCAATTTCCTTCAATTCCAATGCAAAAATCACCAAATTAGTGAAAAAAAACCCATTTTGTATAAAAAAATAAAAACATACTCTAGCAAGTGCATTTTTGTCAAATTATTCGCAAAATTTTGTATCTTTAATGGTATACATTCAGACAATATGAGAGTGCTATCCGCTGATAGTTGTGGTCGCAAAAATTCCATGTTTTCCATGAAGGTTATCTTGAAAAAATGTCGATATAGCCAAATCACTGGATTAAAAAATTATCTATTGTTTTAGTTTTGTTTGTTGGTAATATTGGCGTCATTCTCTCGATTTTTTTTAACTTTTTATTTTCGAGATCGCTGAGTCCGTATATCGACTTTATTTCGTGTTGTTTTAAACCAAACCGGTTTAGCGCGGAATGGTTTCAGACTTTTCCCATCTTTGATTACCTTCTTAATTGCTCATGGAAAGATTAAAAAAACAAAAATAGACATTATGATAAAGTTTGGAAATATTTGTAGAAAAAGGAAAAAGCTATCGAAAGACGGGGGTCCCATAATAGCAGATTTCTCGGGAATTTTCCAGATTTTTGATGTTCCGGCCAGACGCCAGATATTTACCAGATTTTTCATAAATTGCCAGTTTTTCGCTAGATTTTTACTAGGCAATTTTTACCTTAAATGTTTCGCTGAGCGGTCATTTTTGAATAAAATTTTCCCTTGCCTGATAATTTTAAAGCTTATTATATCACGTGAATTCTCCAAATAATACAAATCAGAAAATAAATAAGAAGCAAAAAATTTTAAAAAGCATTTATTTTGTTTTTTTATACATTTTTAAGTATGCCAGATTTTTTTGCCCGATTTTTGAAAATTTTTCTGGATTTTAAACCCGAATTTCAGATTTTTGAATTTTTGAGACGGGACATCAAAAGAATATGTGGCTTGTTGCATATTATTATTCAATTAGTTTTTTTTATTCAGAAATTGATGTGTTTTTTATTGGTTGTTAATTGAATAGATGTTTATTAACAACCCAGTAGATCGTCCTCAAAAACTTAAGGAATATTATGATTTTAATTAACATTTTTAAAGAGTTTATATTTTATAATTCAAATTCAAATTCGAATGCATTTATCAGGCATTTATCAATATGGAATTAAATTTTATTCAGGTAATTTAAAATATTTCTGCTTTGAATTTATTCTTTCAAAATATGACTAAATATGATTTGGCATTTAAATGTTAAATTAATATGAAGATTCCTTTTTCTTTTAAATACTTAAAAAGAAAACTCGCCTGTTTTTTATTGGATCCATCTATATTCATTGACCAAATTTGCGCATTTCCACTGAATTTCGATATATAATAAATAAGATTCTTTTGCACGGAATAAACTGGGTAACCATCAAAGCAGTCATTTTCAGTGAGTTGATTCATGGGCAATTTATGGCTATTTTTCAAATCAGCAATAAGGACTTCATTTTGAGGATTCAAATATTCAAACATTTCATATTCCGGTGTGTCAAGTGACCAATTTTCTTAAAAAGAAAAAAAAAAGATAATTATATTTGTTGTCAATGCCAACAATGCCTAAGGTTTAAGGGCCTTTCCATTCATCCTACTCTACCCCCATTTTGCCGATTACCCATCTATTCTATCAATCAAATATTGCCTCAATGCGCATTATAATAAATAAACCGCCCTTTTACACCAAAATAATCTTTTTCGCCCTTCATTTTATTATTAATATTTTTCACCCATTTGATAAAAAAATAATTAAAATTTCAGTGTCTCTTTATCCTAATTCCATTATTGGGCCACTGGGAAGTGGGGACTTAGGCTTCCGGCGAAGGCCAGGGTCGGGAGCCTAGGCCCAGCTTCGCCCACATTAGTCCTAAATTTGAGGAATTAGGACTATAATTTGTGTTTAAAAAACAGAAAAGAACATTATAAATATATTTGAATTTCATTTTAAAAAATTTTTAGTAAAAAGGGATTGGGACTAGTGGCTTAAATAGAAAATCACAAAAATGTGATAATTTATCACCTAGTGCCAATTTGTTTAGCATTGAAGCACCGCATTGTTCATCGTCCCAAGCAATATCTTCTCTCAAAAAATGTGAGCTGGTCTTATTTTTTTTAATTCTGTTTATGAATCCAGAGTATAAGAAAAGATCATCTTCTTGTAAATATGCAAATTGTTCGGCATTTCCAAAACCAGAGGTAACTCGTTCCACAAAATCCATGGGTTTATATGAGGAAAATGTGGCCATCGAATCGCCATCAAACAAAGGGATTTTATAAATCTTTAAAAAAATTTTTTGGAAAATATTAAATTAATTGATATTAATAAAAGTTAAATATAATCTTTACTATCCAACTTTCAATATTTAGCCGGTTTAGAATTTGGATTTAGAATTGAGTTTCGATTTTAGAAATGAAATAAATACTATTTGCTTAATCAAACGCGTCGAATGATATATTGATAGTCAGATTTGGTTTAAAGAAATAAATAAATTATGGAGTGAATTAGATTAAAATAATAATTAAAATTATTTAGCTCTCTTGATACTGTATGAAATCAAAACGAATAATAATAATAATCTTTGCTTACCTGACTGCACCCAATAGTGGCTCCATTGTTGAGCAATTTTGCATCAAAGTATAATACATTTTTAGGGCTGTAATTTAAATTTTTTAAAAAAATATGATTCCAAATTTGATTGGTTCTTTGCCATTTAATTAATAATTGTAAATGAAATAAATTAACCCGAATCTAAGATTGCGAGCACCAATAAATTCGCTGATTTTCTCAACACCGACAATGAAGGCACTTTGCGGCACTGTATATGTATATTCGTTTGTTAGCATTTGATTGTGATAAATGGAGCCATTTACGATGTGATTTAAAAATAAAATTAATTTTGGCAAAAAAATTAGTTTAATGTCAGCCATTCTTGATTTTATTTATCTATTCTTCCAGCAGTTTGAATATAATCCTCTCAAGCCTACAAATGGGAATGGAACAAATGTAAGCGTCTGTGGTAAATATTTTTTTATTTAAAAATAATGAAAAATGGTGTTTTTAATATTTAAAAAATTTGTTATCAATTTTCTATAACAAAATAGTATCTCATAAAATATATTATAATCAGCGTTTGGGAGCATATTTTTAGGTTTCAAAAAATCGCAAAATAATTTCCTAATTATTTTTTTGGGGGAATTTGCTAAAAATAGATTTCGAGAACTGCAAAAATGAATTTTGGTTTTTATCGCATTTTTCTAATGAAATTTTCTCATAATAATTTGATATTTAATTAATAATATTACTTATTAATTAATGTTGTATGTGTAATATGCTGCAAAATAGTAATTTATAATGCGCATCGATTGCTAATATGTAGGTCAATCGGAGTTTCAAGGTAAATAATAGTAAACAGTGAGCACAATGAATAAATGATCTAAATTGCAATTTGGATTATATAAAACAGTAAATAACAAATATATGCAGATTTAGAATTATTCAAAAATTCCATTGAAATGAAAAAATAATGATGAGACATTCTTTCCGGAACAAACTATTCCTCGAAATTTCTAATGAAAATTATTCCGTATCTCTGGATGGAAATAATGAATGCTTTTAAATTTTTTGAACCTTGGATTTCTTCGATCGTATTTCGGCTGGAAAGCGATAAATATGAGATCAATACACTTTTACAAATTGGGGATATATTCCCATTCTTTTTAAGAATTTGTATATTTTTCGCTTTTCCTAATCAAATAAATCGGTCTATTATTTTTCTTCCAATATTAAATCAACATAGATATTAGCCTCATTAATTCTCTTTTATGTTGAGTCAAAAAGGACTTGAAATCAACGAATTGATTTGTTAATAATGATAAGCGCGGCAAATTGTAAGGTTTTATTCAAAAATTTTGGAGCTGACATTTCAAAGATTTGAAGGCCAAATATTTTTCAAATTTTATGCAATCAAATTATGATTTCCTTTTTATATTTATTTGTCCAATTCCCGTGGATTTACATTAGACATTACAAAATATTTTCTGTTTAATTTGTCCTAAAAGTGTCCTTATTTCCGGATGTCCTTTAAAGAAATGGAAAATAACAGATAGGAATCATTTTAATAACAGCATCACTATCATAAAGCTATAAATCAGTCGAAAAATTGCAATTTCCCATTTTCTGATATTCGTTTCTCAATTTAACTGTAAATCAAACTGTGAAAGTTTCCAAAGTAAAGAAAAACAAAAATAAATGTTTTTAATTAAAATTTAATTCTTCATTTTCAGAACGAATGACAGATCAATTTTCGGTACTTTTAGGTATTATCTGTTTCCAGATTTGGAAATTTTTTGAGATTCTTATTCTAATATTCATATTTGATTGTAAAAAGATGAAAAAAGACTTTAGATGGTTTTAGGGTTGACCGTTTTTGGGGGTAATTTTGGGGTGAAAAAAAATCCGGAGACAGATAAATAATTCCCTAATAAGCTGAAAACAAAAGATTGCCAGAAAATTGATATCCTAAAGAATTTTAAGCAGGTGACAAATTTGGCCTTAAAATAAATTCGACAGAATGAATGTTTACAGGTGGAGAAGAAACATGGATGAAAGCCAATGGTTAGTAAAAATTGAATATTACGTTTTATTTCACAGAAAGATGAAAAAATCAAAGTGAAATAGGGCAAAATATTTAATGTAATTCAATAAAAAATGATGTGATTATAATTGTAATTGAATGGCATCACTATTTTAAATTTGCATTAACGATCAATGTTTTAACATTAATCCACATCATTTCTCATCCAATTTCATTCATTTGTTGCATCCCCACTGTGTAGTACAATGGAAGGGAATCATAAGTTTGCTAAAAGTGGCCCTTGCTGCTACCATTCCCACGTTGTAAGAAGCAAGAGCATTTTGCCTTAATGGCTCTTTAGTCAAAAGAAAGCCTAAGGCTTTTTTGAGTGGCTCATCGATAGTTTCCAAGATCTAAAAGGGGTAATCATGAAATTAGAAAATGATTAAATAAAATTACATCGGAAACGGTGGATAACAAAAATTCACACGTATCGCAAGCCGTTGGGGATGATGTGCTGTTAATGAATTTTTTAAAATTTATTATAAATTATCATTACCGGCACGCTCCCGATATTATGACGCATAAAAAATTTTTTGACAAGACTATTCGTGTGAAGCGGAACGAATTAATTATTTGCTGTGATGTGTCTTTGCACATGGCAGAAGTGTTATTATCAATTTCACAAAGAAGATCCAATGATTCTTGAAGGATATCAATGGCCGAGTCAAAAATCTTAAATTTCTTTCTCCAAGAATAAAATTCAAAAAATTTACTTTTGCCAATTGTACGCGTTTTTTTTCACAATTATCACAATTGTCTTCATCCAAGGTTCGAGGATTGTGCATGTTGCCAAACTGAAAATTAACTAAGTTAAATTTAAATTTTCCAAATTATTTTTCCCATTCATTTTTATTCATATTTATACCATAGGGAATGGCATTTTTACAGAATTGTCATAATCATAGCCCAATGAAGTCGATGTTTCATCAGTTGCATCAAAGCCATTAAATTGATTGACATTTTGTTGCCAAACATTTTGCAATTTGAGATTTCCCACAATGATGTGTGAAAAATTTCCATCCGTGTATGATTGAATCATATTACTTTGCTTCAAATGGCACATATTTGGGCGATGTTCACAATTCAAAATAAAATGAAAAGTAGCATTGGATTCTGATTGGTCTGCGGCATTGTAGAAGCAATTTCCTCTGGCGCATTCTTGTGGCATTTGTTCTTGGAATTGTTGTTGGCATTGAGTGCAATGTGGCTGCTGTTCTTGGATTTGATTGCTGAAGGCAACATCAGCAATTTTGGAACACTGTAATGTAAAAAATTTAATAGCATTTTAAATATATCAAAAAATTTATAGAATTTAAATAAGGCCAAAAATTTTAATGAAATTGAATTTTAAAAACTGTAAAAAAAGTTCAATTGTATTTTAAAAAGATCGAAAAATTTAATTGCATTTTTAAAAGACAAAAAAAAATTAAAGAATTTTAAAAGGACAAAAATTTTAATCAAGTTTAAAAATATTGGAATTTTACTCCAAAGTTTAACCCTTTTCGAAAAGGTCAAAAATGTTTAATTATTTTTAAAAAGCCAAAAATTTAATCATTTTTAAAAAGGCCAAAAAGTATTATCATTTTTAACATGCCAAAAAATTTAATCCTTTTTAAAAAGGCCAATTAATTGTTTTTAAAGGCCAAAAAATTTATGGAAAGTTGATCAAGGAAATTTACTTGAATTTGAATGAGGAAGAAATTGGGTGAAATTTTAAAGACAAAAATATTTGAGGACAAACCTGCTTGAAATTGATGGACTTCGTCACATTGAATGAGCACGGAGTTTGGTCATCCGGTGTGCAACGTTGCGATGGATTGGCCGTGTTGATGGTGTATTGAGTTTGGCATTGGCCTTCCACGGCAATCTGGCAATGGGAAAAATTGGTCCGATTAGAAAAGTGATTGAATTTCTGGCCCAAACATTTATGGCCATATAGTTTATAAATGTTCCTATTTGGAAGGATATTCTCAAGGATTAATAGAAAATAATATGATTTGGTCAAATGGACAGGATATTAGCCAATTTTAATAATTCTGAAAGAATTTTATTGGCCAAATCCAGAAAAAATATTGGCAGCTTAATTCATTAATCCACTCTTTTAATGGGCTATTTCACCATCCCTTCAGTAAGTTCATCGAATTTCTATTTAAAAGGACCAATTCCACGGAATCGCTTTTCTATTAGAGTCTAAAGCTCTAAAGCCTATCAAATTCCCTTTTAGTGAGTTAATCCCTTCAAATCTCCCTTTTAATGGATTAATCCAATAAAATTCTCCATTTTACGAGTCTTAATAAATTATCTTTTTTAAGTTAATCCGAAATTACCCTTCTAATCCAATGTGATATTTTCCCAATTCATCCTTTAAAGGTCCAATGAGTAATCCCGAATTCATCAAATTTTTCTTTTAACAAACTTATCTCTTTCCAATGGGTTAATTCCTTCCAAAAATACTTATTTTAAAAGTTCAAATATCTAATCCGTTCAAATTCACTTTATAGTGACTTAATCGAATTCCCATTTGTTTATCGAATCTATTTTCAAAAGGCAAATCCCTTTTCAATAAAGTCTCAAATTTATCCTTTCAAATTCCTTCAATAAAGTAAAGTCCCAATCCCTCTGCCATTCTTACCTCGGGAATGGTGAAGCTCATTGCGAGTGTGTTCTTTTCTTGTTGTTGTTGACCATTTTCTTGTTCAATGTCTTCTTCTTGGTCCTGGCCTTGTTGGTCGTCGTTCATTTCATTGCGAAGGCCTTGGGCATTGTTCCGCTTCAAATTCAGCTGCATCATTTGAAGGACACCCTTCTTCATGTTCTTGGACCAGGTCTCGTCCTCTTGGTCGAATTGGACGCGTTCAATGACTCCGTCGGCATAGTCAAATTGGCAGCAACGTTCCAGCAGGCGCTTCTTGTCCGATGGAATTTGTTTCTGTGAATAAATGAATGGAAAATTGAATTAATAGAATTTATTTGCGAGAGGAAAATTACTATAAAAATAATAACTTTTTCTCATTAGAATTATTTTTAGGAGGTGAAGAGCATTCCCACTGAATTTGATTAAAATTGTGGAAATATTTTGAAAGGATCAATTTTGAAACCAAAATTTGTTAATGGAATTTATTTTTGAGATGTAGGGAATTCATATTGGATTTTATCAAAAATTGTGCCTTCTTTTGAAAGAAAAATTCGCAAAAATATTGCCAAATCTTGGCCCTGAAATTTATTTTGAGCTAGAAGGTATTAGAAGGTATTCCCATTTAATTTGATTAAAATTGTTACTAATCATTTGAAAAGACCAATTACAAAAAATTATGCTTACATTTATTAATGGAATCTATTTTTGAGGTGAAGAAAATTCTCTTAGAATATGATCAAAATTCTGCCATTCTTTTGAGGGATCAATCCCAAAAAATTATTCTAAATTAATTTTGAGGCACTTTTCCATTTGGGAATAAAAATGGTCTGTTAATGCCCAAGGGAGTTGAAAGAATTTTGTAATTTTTTTAAGTCTTACAAGGGAAGGTACCCAGGTGAATGTGGGATTTTGAAACGAGACCGAGCTTTTTTTGTAAATTATATATGGTTTACTGGCAAAAGTGAAGTCCTTTTTTCCTGAATGGACCTCCCCTCTGAGATATGGCCATAAAACATGCTTTATCTACTTATTTGGCCCTAATTCATATCTCCTCATAGAATGAACCAAAAAATATGATTTAAACGTCATTTTATAGAGAATTTAATGCTCTTTCATTTTTGTAGATACATTAGGGGTCTAGAAATTTTTTGAAATTTTTTATCGATTTTTTTCTGAAAATACCAAATTTGGCCAATTTTCAATGGGCCATAACTCGGTTAAATGGAATCTATGGACTTTGGCCCAATTATCTTTTTTGATCTCCATATCATAAAGTATCTCTATGCAAATTTTCAGATTTTTCTGTTAACCTGAAAATTCAAGTCATTTTGCCTATCACAGGCCTAGCATAGCGAAATTTCGAGAATTTTCAGGTTAACAGAAAAATCTGAAAATTTGCATAGAGATACTTTATGATATGGAGATCAAAAAAGATAATTGGGCCAAAGTCCATAGATTCCATTTAACCGAGTTATGGCCCATTGAAAATTGGCCAAATTTGGTATTTTCAGAAAAAAATCGATAAAAAATTTCAAAAAATTTCTAGACCCCTAATGTATCTACAAAAATGAAAGAGCATTAAATTCTCTATAAAATGACGTTTAAATCATATTTTTTGGTTCATTCTATGAGGAGATATGAATTAGGTTGGGCATCCGCTTGGTTTTGCTCATCCTGGGCAATGAGGCCGGAGGCAATTTGGGCATTGTATTGGAATTTGTAGGTGCGGCCGGGTTGAAAGGATGGAGTACGAATTTTTTGTTGTTGTCCATCCGTATCCTGTTCATCGCTGTTGAATGGCAATTGGAACCGATTTTGATCTTGTTTGGCGAAGGCCATTAAGAGGCAGAGGCCAACGGCCATCAACAAGAGAATTGGCCGCATTATGTTTCGTTCAGTCTGCGGTTTGGTCCTCGGGCAATGTTCAACACTGTTGTTGGGCACACAATTTGTTTGGTTGGTGTAGTTTTGGTCGCTTTTGGGATTGGATGAGTTGAATTTGATATGATTTTGGCCAATTCATGCCCGGCTTTTATAGGGCCAATTTTGGGGGCGGACACACTAGCCTCGACCCCGACGACGCCAACTTTTTTTTTGCTCATTCCTCCGATCAACAGATTGTTCCTTTGGATTCACTCAGCGACCTTCGACCGGAGGGCGCATTCAAAAAATGAATGGTTGGTTGGTTGGCGCCATCTTGACGCTGCCACTTCATGGCCTAAATTGGACCCACCAAATTTTTGTGTGCTGCTTGATTGTATGATAAGCAGGCCTTTCGCCTCCAAATTGTGTTTGCCCTTCAATTTGATGGCCACAGTCGAACACTTTAAGGAAAAGGTCCGTTTTTCATGTGCAAACAATTTGACCATTTTTAGGAAGGAAAAAATGATTGACTGATCCTCCTAATTTCTCCATAATTCCCCCAAAAAATTCCTTCCTCCCTTCTCCCGCTAAAGTCCTCTATTATCGAGCTTCTTCATCTAATTTTTGGTTATTTGTGTCCGACAAATAAACTAACTGCGTCGCCCAATAATCAGCAGTTTTGATTGTTGCTATCATGGTCCACTAAAATTTTTTTTGGCTCTGCAAATTTGTTTGTGTGCAGCGGAGTGCCCGTCAATCAAGAAATTCTGCCCAAAAATATATTAGCTTTTTTTCCTTTAATTTTTAATTTTATTTGATTTTATTTTAAAGTGGGATTTTACATATTCCCATGTCGAAATGACATTTTTCATTTTCTCTTTTATTTCGTTCCGCAACAAAAATTTCTCATTTTTTTCCGTTTCCGAAAAACATAAATCTAACCTGATTAAGAAAACACAAATTCTTTCCGGAAAACACAAATCTAACCGTATGGGCAAATACAAATCTAACCAAAAACACTAATTTGAATTTGACCAATAAATCTTTCTGCAAAACATAAATTTAACCATTCTTTCCAGAAAAGAAAAATCTAACCGCAATGGGAAAAACACAAATCTTATCGGAAAACACAAATTAAAAATTAAACCATTCTTCCAGAAACACAAATTTAAAACCATTCTTTCCTTAAAATACAATACAAATCTAACCGTGGGGCTACTTGAAATTTTGATGGCAAAATTTAAAATATGTGTTTTTTTTCAAAAAATTAATTATCTTTGATTTTATGAATTTTTTATGGGAATTTTTTGTGGAAAAGATGGCAGAAATAGCTTTTTATTTGATAAGAATTAAGAAAGGGAAAATTAATAATTTGTATTTTTATTTGAAATAAAATTAAAACGAAATAATTGTTATTGTTGGCAATTAATTAACAAATTCACATTTTTTAAAAACAATATTTTAAGATGGATGGATTGATGGTGTTGATATGGAATGAAATATTGGGAAAATAATAATTTAAAAATTTTAAGAGAAGGGGGAAAAATGGCCCATGGAATTTTTTGAATTTTATTCAAATTTGCTAAAATTCCAAAAAATAATTTTAAAGTTTTTTGAGATAAATAAAGTGGGGAAAATAATCTATAAAATTGAGTGAATATAAATTTAGGCAATAAAATTGTTTTTTCCGTTTCAAATTTCCTTCTTCTCGATTGGCATAACCAACAACAATTTTTGCATAGAAAGGGTGAATTCATCTGTGAAAATGGGAAATGGAGAATTTTAAGATATAATTTATAAAATTATTTTTATGGATATAAATTTAAATGAACCCAAATATTAGGTCATATTAAATAAGTTAAATCAGTTTTTGATAATTTTCAAATATCATTTGCTAAATATTGGCCAAAATATGCCTTCAAAAATTATGCCAAAGAAATTGGTTGAATGCTCAAAAACATTATTTTTATTTGCTTTTCTCAACAAATATGATTGAGAGAGTTAAATTAACTAAAACATTAAAAAATGTCAATTATTTTTTCACAAAATTTTTTTTGAAAATAGTTTTTATATTTATTAAAATAAAATTATTTAATTTTTCATTTACCCATAATTTGGCCAAGTCGTTTTGAACGCCAATGAATGAAAAGAAAATAAACGGGCAATCCGGTCAGCATAATTCCAATGCCAATGGCCGTGTCCATTGGTGCTTGATACCTAATGAATGAATTTATTTATTGGATTCTCTTAAATTTCAAATAAAGCATAAAATAATGAATTCGAAAAATTAATTTAAAAAAAAAATTACTAAAAGAAGAACTCGTCAAAAATTGGCTAAAATTTTTCATGAAATTTCTTTAAATATATATTTTTTATGCTGAAAATTATATTGAAAAAAATAATTTAATCCCAAAATTTATATTATTTTTTACATTGGAAAGAGGACGAGGAATATGCATCCAAGCAAGAAAATCAAAGGGAAAATCATGTTGACTTGCAATGGCCGAGGATAGTCTCGAGGCGGCTTCGAAATCCTGAATTTTGGGGGCAAATTATTTTAGCATATTTTTTATTTTCTTTTTTTGCATAAATTTTTAAATTATTATAAATTTTTTGTGTTTGGTTGTATTAAAATATTTTTAAAAATTGAAATTTTAATTTCCAAAATTTTACAATTATTTTATTTTTATTTATAATATTAAAAAATAATTTTTGACATCAATTAAATTTAAAATGAATTCATTTTGGCACCTTAAATACATAAGCCCCGCAGTCGCAACTCCAATGGCAAGCCAATTCACAATTTGGACATAATTAATTAATGTGTAAATATTGTTGGAAAGAAGCAAATAGGAAAGAGACAAAATTGCCTAAAAAATACAAAAATTATTTTTAAATATTTATTAAAATACAATAATTCATTTATTATTTTTTTGGTATTTTATTTTACCGTAAATAGGACAGCTGGAATTGGTGTATTCAAATATGGATTAATATATGCAAGCAGGGAAGGCATGTGCTCATTTCGGCCGCCAACAAAGAATAATCTGTGGATAATTTGGAAATATTTAATTAACTTTTAATTTAAATTTTATATTTATGAATATATCAAATTTTGAAAATTATCTTTTTTATGGACAAAAATTTGCAATATTATTTATTTTTAGTTTTTTAATTTATATAATATATAATTGCTTTCGACATTTGTTATATACTAGAAAGATGCTTTTCAATTTTGAACAAAAAAATTCATATCTGGATTTCTAGGGTTTTTTAGGTTTTTAGACTTGCACATCCTAAGGGCAACTTTTTAGCGCGCATTCAGGAAAACTATAGGTTTTTTGATAGAGGTTTGGGTTTGGGCCGAAACCGGTTTAAAAACCGGTTTGCATAGGTAAAAATTTTTTCCATGGACCTCAATCGACTTGAAACTAAAAACCGCTCCTAAGTTAGAGTATTAGCTACAAAATGATATATGGGTCGGGGGGTCTACCGTGAAGTCTAAGTACCGAAAAAAATACACAAAATTTCCTACTGTAGGTGCGCGAATTGGAAATAGGTTTATAACTTTTTTGGGGTTGAGTTATAGGTGCGCGGTAAAAAGAAAAGTTGTAGAACTCGACGAGGCGGATCGAATGGCTTATTGCGCGAGTTGGGAGCTTAAACCGGTTTCGAGATATAAGCTTAAACCAGTTTAAAAAATTGAAAAATATGAGGCGAGCGAAGCGAGCCGTCTAAAACTTGATTAATAACACTACTGGGGTACCATAAAGCGCCCCGCGCTTTTTACGACACGGAAGCATGCTTTAAACCAGTGGGGCTCTGCCCCACTGGTTTATATAATATATAATCCGTTTTACATTTTTCACATTAAATCAAATTTGAGCATTTCTAGGGATTTTTAGCTTTTAGGAGTTGCACATCCTAGGGGTAACTTTTCATCGCGCATCTCAAAAAATTGTCGGTTTTTCAAAATGGGTTCAAGGTTGCGCAGAAACCGGTTTAAAAACCGGTTTGTCCAGGTAAAATTTTTTTCCTTGGACCTCAATCGATTTGAAACAAAAAAACATACCTAAGTTAGAGTCTTAGTAACAAAATGATATATAGGTTGGGGAGTCTCCGGTGGACGGGCTTGGCCAGAAAAATGGGACAAACTTTTCTACTATGGGTGCGCGAGTCAAAAATTCCTTAATAACTTTTTTGCGAGTTGAGATAGAATTGGGCGGTAAAAAGCAAAGTTGTAGAGCTCGATGGGGCGAATCCAATAGTATATTGCGCGATCTGTCAAACCAAACCGGTTTCAAGATATAAGCTTAAACCGGTTTAAAAAATTGAAAAATACAAGGCGAGCGGAGCGAGCCGTCTAAAACTTGAATAAAATACCTTCTGGGGTACCTTAAAGCGCCCCGCGCTTTTTACGAAACGGAAGCATGCCTTAAACCAGTGGGGCTCTGCCCCACTGGTTTTATATACTAGAAAGATGCTTTTCAATTTTCCACTTTTCAAAATTCAGCGGCTTTTCTAGGGATTTTTAGCTTTTGAGAGTTGTACATCCTAGGGGCAACTTTTCATCGCGCATCCCAGAAAATTGTCCGTTTTTTGATAGGGGTTTGGATTTGGGTCGAAACCGGTTTAAAAACCGGTTTGTCCTGGTAAAACTTTTTTCCTGGGACCTCAATCGATTTAAAACAAAAAAACATACCTAAGTTAGAGTCTTAGCTATAAAATGATATATAGGTTGGGGGGTCTACGGTGGACGGGCTTGGCCAGAAAAATGGGACAAACTTTTCTACTTGGGTGCGCGAGTCAGAAATTCTTGAATAACTTTTTTGCGAGTAGAGATAGAAGTGCCCGGTAAAAAGCAAAGTTGTAGAGCTCGTCAAGACGGATGAATGGTATATTGCGCGAGTTGAAACATCATACCGGTTTCGAGATATAATTTCTGATATAAAATTAAATGGCAATTAGAAATATTCACCTTGATGAAGTCAGCATAACGCCATTGACCGTACCAAAACAAGAGCCCGCCACCAAAATTGGCATTGTGAAGGCCAATGGACCGTAAAATTTGTTGGCAAACTTAAAAATGAGGAATTTGAAATTAATTTAAATTTAATTAATTTATTTTCATTTTAATATTTTTGGAAATTTTTTTTAAAAAACTGACTGTGACGGCAATTGCCTTCGATTCAAGCAATTCTTGTGGTGAAGTGCCAGCATAAAAGGCAACATTGGCCAACACATAAAACCTTGAATTTATTTTTAAAAAATATTAATAAAAATATAATTAATAAAAATAAAAATATAATTAATAAAATTAATTTAATTACAATTAATTATAAAAAAAAGAATATTAAAATTAATTTCAAAAATAATATTTTTACAGTGTGCAAAGTGTGCAACTGATGAAAATGGCTCGAGGCAAATCTCTGACTGGATTGACCATTTCCTACAAAAAAATTCATCCATTTTTATTTTAACCAAAAGAAAGAGCAAAGAGGTCATTATTTAATTTAAAAAAAATTAAAATAGTACCAAAATAGGGCGATTTGTCTATTTTATAAATAAAATTGTTAAAAATATTTATATTATGGAAAACTTTTTAGATTATATTTTTTGCTCTAGTTTTATGGAAAATATGCCCACGTTTCGATACGAATAATTTAGAATTTTAAATTATTTTCATATATAAATTTGGTGATTTTCTAGTGCAAAAAAATAATTCTTTACTTCAGTGATGAAATTCAAATAATTCCATCCATTGTATGCCCACAATCCAGAATAAAATGCAATGGCAATTTGGCCGACTCCAATGCCCTCGGGCACTTGGAATGCATCCACAAATGAATCGCGATAGGCTAAAATGTGGAAAAAAGATTATTTTGTACATTTTTGACTAACGATCGCCGTAAACGAGCAAAATGATGCCGGTGATGATAATCAATGCAAGGGCACACAATTTGGCAACGGTGAACACATTTTGGATCCAGGTGACAAATTCCACACTTTTACAATTGAAAAGGCACAAAAGGACTGGAAAATTATTTGAGGGAAATTTAATTAATTAAATATTTTTAATGTTTACAAATTCTTCCAAAAAATGTGATTTTTAAATAAATTTTTAAATAATTTTTAATTAAAAATTATTTACTGCTCACTTATGACGGTGGCTGCCAGCAATTGCGGGGCATATGGAGGCAATGGACAATGTGGGAAGAATGGCTGAAGAATATAGGTGGAGAAGGTGATTGCTACGGCAGTTATGGTACACGGTCTAAAAATAAATTAAAATATTATAAAATTATTTTTTAATTGTTATTAAATGCAAAAAAATAAATTAAAGCGAAATATTATGGCCCAGAAGTCGAATTTGGAATCTATTATATTTGGCCAATCAATTATATTCTACAGGAATAAATTAATCTATTAAAAATTTTTTTTCAGTGCTACAAATTTTGGCCCACCACAAAAATCTCTAATTAGTTTACTCATTAGAGTAATAATAATATATGTTGGTACAATTACAAAAAGATAAACCATTATTTGTCCCAAAAATGTCACCCGACACAAACTCAAATTTTTAATCCCAAAAATGGGACACATCCAAAAATTGTTTTTGGGTCTTCAAAAAAGGCCCTCAAATGACTGATTCATTAAGTAAAAATTCAACAATTTTGTTTGATTTATTAGAAAAAGAATGGAAAATTTCTTTATGGATTGTAGCCCATACATTCACAAAGAGGAATCAATCTCCCTTAATCTTTTCCTCCTTTTCCTTTCCCATTATTGTGCTCTCTTCTTTGTGAAAAGAGAAAATAGGGAATAGAAAAGAAAGAAAAGATGGGTGAAATGCAACCCATAAACAATTGGGGACACTTTTTTCATAAATTTCATGGAATTTTATTCATTTAAAATAAATCGAGGTTCCGATGAACAAACAGTATTTAATAAAATTTTTAAATAAAATAAAAAATAAAAACGTTCTACACAATTTATTTTTGTAATTTTCCACCTGACAATAATGCATTCAATCCAAAGGCGAAGAAAGCCGCAAATTGGACCAAAAGCTGCCAAAACTGAATGCGTATTGAAAAAAAATTGAATTTTATTGTGTGTATTTTTGTTGAATTTACCATAGGCATAATCACCTCCAGATTCCCGGATGAAACTGCAAAAATTAAAGAATAATGGAAAATAAATGAATATTTCCATATTTTTTGGATTATATTCAAATTTACTAAAATAAATTTATTTTAAAAATTGGAAATTTAAAATTCATTTTTTAATAAATTAGTAAAAATTTGATTAAAAAAAATTTAAAAACGAACGTTCCCAATTCAGCATAGCAATAAGCACCAATGGCAGAGAAAAGGCCACAAATCACCCAAATCACCTGGAAAATATTTTTTAAATTTGATTCAAAATTTATAAATCCAATTATTACATTCTTATTGAAAAATGAGTTTTCAAATTTTTAATACAATAAATTTTTATTTAGTAATTATTTTTAAAAAATAAAAATTACCAAGGACCAACCAACGGACAGCACATCTGTGAGTGAATAAAAATATTATTAAATTAATGTATTAATTGACTTTTTTAAGTATTTAATTTTAAAATTTAATGTTTATTAAATTAATTTTTATTTTAATTCTTCATTATTTTTAAATTAAATTTTTAAATCACTGTATTGCCAATAATGACTAAAAAGGCCTTTCTTATCCATCCTACTGTACCCCTACTTTTTGACCCCGCCACCCTATTCCCTATCAATCAAATATTGCCCTAATCCGCTTTTAAATCTGCCCTTTTTCCTCACCAGTCCCCAATGATCTTTTTGGTGTATTAATATAATTATATTTTCGCTAAATTGATAAATAATAATTTAAAATTGAATAGTTTCTAATCCCTATCCCATTCATTAGGCCACCTGGTGGCTTAGGCCTCCGGCGAAGGCCCTGGGCGAGAGCCTGGACTAATAATCACCAATTTAAAATAATAAAAATATGTACTATTGACCAACTTTCATGAACTCCTTTCGGTGATATGAAAATTCCAGAACCAATTATGCAACCAACGATGACCATCACTCCTCCAAAAAGACCAATTTTTGGTTTCAATCCCATTTCCTCCTCTTCCATTTCCTGTAAATTAAATTGGAAAATTATTCATTGATTTTTATTTTTGCTTAATTTTGATGGAAATTTTTTAATAGTCTGATTTTGGTCTTTTTTGCCTCTTTTTGGTTCATAATTTTTTGCAATTTCAGTCAAAGAACTAACACTAATTCTTTCTCTAATAAATACATCCCCTACTTCCTAATCAGGGTTAAAAATGATACAAATTTGATTACATTTAAACTAATAAATTCACTTGAAAAATTAATTTAATTTGATGCGCAAAATTTGGATGTACATATTTAATTCATAGAGAACATATATAAAGGAATTCCACGAAAATAACTCAAATAAAATATTAAAACATTCTCTCACTCAACAATTCTCCTTCATTTTTCTTTATAAATTTCTTTTGATTTCTTTTCAATTTCATATATTGTTGGTACTTTTTTTTGTCAATTAAATTGCATTCAAAAATGTTTTTTTAAAGCAAAAATCCGAAATGTAAACAAAAGAAAAATCAGAAATAGAAATGGCAAAAGTGCACCAATAAAAAATGTTTATTTTTATGAAAAGGAAAAGTTATGTTGATATTTTTTGGCCAAATTCCAATTTGCTAAGAATCGAATCCATAGAAATATTAAATTAATTTCTAAATTTTTTATTGTTTTATTCATCATCAAATTTGGTTTGATTTGAATTCTGAATAGTTAAGCTAGAATTAATTAAAATGTATATATTCGGCTTCGAATAAACCAATTATTCTTATTAGCTTTTTTTTGTCTGAATCAGCATCAAATAAACATTTAAAGTTGCCATAGATTGGTTAGAAGCGAAAAAAGAATACTTTCAATTTAAATTTTAAAAATTTTAATTATCCAAAATTTATTAAAAAAATATTTAAATTTTTCAAAAATTATTTCTTCACCTCATCAATGTCGCCGCCGCCCTTTTCCATAATTGGCGATTGGTAGACGGGTTTAGTCTCCTCCGGTTCCAAACGTAATGTGGCCATTTTGTGGTGGTTGAAGGAGGATTAATTAAAGGAAAAAGGGGATAATTAGGGGAAGAAGGGGGAAATATTCAAAATTTAATAACCTGAAAAATGTGAGATATTATTTAAATTAATACAAAAAATAATATTAAATTAAAAATATTATTTTAATGATTAAAAAATGTAAAAAAGGGAAAATTTGTTGCCCATTTTCCCATTTTTGTATTGGTTTGTTCAGCCGACAATTTTTTTGAATGAATTAATTTTTGTCTGGGACAAAAAAAGGAGGATGGAAAATATTGGGGAAATGGATCCATATATTCGGGGGAAATCAATCAAATCGATTTTTGACAAAAAAATGGCAAAAATAGAATTTATTTAAAGAGGGGAAAATATGAAATAATATTAGAGATTTAATTTTTTAAAATTATTTAATTAAAATTGTGAATTTATGAATTATAATGGAAAAATGAATGAAAATCAATGGAAAAGTTAGAGCAAAAAATGGACAAATAAAATGGGCCTCTGGGGAATGGCTTTTGGGGCCATCATAAATTTTCGAGTCAATTCAGCAAAAAAAAGAATGCAAAAGGGAATAAATGAAATTAATTTTATTGGGAGGAAATGCGAAATGGAAAGGGGTAAAACCATTAAAAAATGTGCAAAACGATATTTGAAAACATTGACAAAAATTGCATCATTTTCCCAAATTTTTTCCTTATTTAATTGTAATTTTAATCCTTTCTTAAATTTTAAAATAACTCTTTCTTTTTCTTGGATTTTTTAAATTTTCAATCAAATTAGAAGTCATTAAAAATTAAAAATATTTATTTATTTTTTGGTCTAATTTTATAATTTTAAGAAAGCATAAAATGTTTTGCTGCTGGATAAAATTAAATTCGATTTTTTTAGAGGGCTGTTAGTTCAATAATAATTTAATTTTTATTAAATTTTTAAAATAAAAATATCCTTGAAATTTATTGTCCAAAAATAATCAAGAATAAATAATTTTAAAAAATAAAAATTTTGATTTTTTATTTAAAAATATAAATTATGTATTGTAAATTTGTTGCCTTTTTTACAAAAAGTGGCCGATAAAAAGAATTAATTCATACGAGAAAGAAAATGACCAAATTTTGGGGGTTGGGTGGATGGAATTAATATTTTGATAAGGAATAAAATTGCAGACTTGGGAAAATTTATTTACAGGGGGAATGCATTGGGATGTATGGCCTTATTTGTGTAATAAAATGAGGGAAAGGAATATTCTTTGTGGAGATAAGAATCTTTGATCCAGAAGTTAAAATGGGGAAGAATAAAATTGATGAATGTTGAAAACATGAACAAAAAATGTTATTTTTGCAAATTTTAATCAATTTATAAAATATATTTTCGTCCAGAATTGGACATTAATGTGGAAGGAATAATAAATTGGATTTTTGTTTTTATTTTTGTCCTCATGATTTTACTGAAAAGCAATAGCCGAGAGAGCAGCAGTTGGCCATTCCATTTTATATTTATAAATGAAAATGTGGAAAGGAAGATTGATGGACGAATGGCGGATGAAAATCATCGGCTGGGATTGGCCAATAATAGTCAATATAGCCCAGCAGAGTGAGTTGATGGACAATTGAGTACAAATCCGCTGACCATTCAAATTTAGTCCCAAAAATGGGACATATCCAGTGTTGCACAAAATTTGAGACGTCCGTCCTCTCGTCCGTCCCCTATTTTTTAATTTTCGCTCGTCCGTCCTCTCGTCCGTCCTTATTTTTTTTCAATGTGTCTCGTCCGTACACTCGTCCGTCCCTATTTTTTTCAATGTCTCTCGTCCGTCCTCTCGTCCGTCCTTTATTTTTTCATTTTCGCTCGTCCGTCCTCTCGTCCCGTTCTCGTCCTTTCTCGTCGTTCAATAAATTTTTAAAATTTCAAAAATGCATAAAAAAAGAAAGTTGGAATTGGAAACTAGGGCAGAGGCAGAGGGCAGCCGCAGAGGCAGAGCCGCAAGCAGCAACAGCAACAGCCAGTGGGAGGAAGGAGGAGGTAATTGGAATGGAAGAGGCAAGAGTGAATGAATTTTTATTGATTTTCTTTTGCCTATTGCCTGCCTTTTTTGCTTTTTTCTGTCGTCTCGTCCTTTCTTTTATCGCTCGTCCGTCCACTCGTCCGTCCTTTATTTTTTCATTTTCTCTCGTCCGTCCACTCGTCCGTCCCTATTTTTTTTCAATGTGTCTCGTCCGTCCTCTCGTCCGTCCCCTATTTTTTCATTTTCGCTCGTCCGTCCTCTCGTCCGTCCTTTTAAGGCAAAGACGAGGACGAGACGAGAGGACGGACGAAGACGAGGACGTTTTGTGCAACACTGGACATATCCAAAAATTGTTTTTGGGGTCTTCAAAAAAGGCCCTCAAATGGCTGACTCATTAAGCAAAAATCTAACAATATTGTTTCATTTATTAGAAAAGGAATGGAAAATTTCTTTATGAGTTGTAGCCCATACATTCACAAAGAGGAATCAATCTCCCTTAATCTTTTCCTCCTTTTCCTTTCCCATTATTGTGCTCTCTTCTTTGTGAAAAGAGAAAATAGGGAATAGAAAAGAAAGGAAAGATGGGGGAAATGCAACCCATAAACAATTGGGGACATTTTTTTCATAAATTTTTGGAATTTTATTCATCATTAAAATAATTACCCCAGTTCCGATCAATATTTATAAAAATTTATAAATAAATTAAAAATTTGTCATGCATTCGATACGAATTTGGAGAAGGCGATTATTTTGATAGTTTTGCCGGTTATTAAAAAAGCTTTAGTTTGGATATTTTATTTAATTTTTGTGTCAATTATAAAGACTCCATAAAATTAAGCTTAAAATTTTGACAAAGTTTGTAGAAAAAAGTTCACAAATTTAATTAATTTTTCATTGAATTAAATTTTATTTGTCCAAAATTAGGAATGCCGAATTCTAGAATCCAGCAGAGTGTTTGAGGGGAGAACAAAGAACTTAACCCTTCCTCCATTCGTCCATAAATTATAATTTTCTGGGAAAAGGAAGGCACAAAGAATGCGCGCCGTTGGAGGCCGTTGCCGCCGTTCATTCCTCTAGGATTTTTGGTTGATTGACCCAGCAGGTACACGAAAAAGAATTGGGAAAGGACGGATTCAATAAACGCTGATTCAAATTATCTTTGCCATTCTTTGATTCGTTAACTCAGAAAGGAAGTAATTTTTTCCAAACTTTTAAAGGTTTTATGGCTTTACAAAGGTATATTGCTTTCCAGAATTGTTTGCTTCTTTGTTGAGATTTTACCAAAAGAACGGCTCAGGTAATGAATTAAACAGCTATTATTAAACTGTCCTCCGTTTCCCTAAATGAATAGCAAATGAACAGGCAATTTTGGTTAGACCGAATGTAGAGGGGAAATTTGAAGGAAACAAAGGAGAATTGGATGGAGAAATGGCACAATTTTTATTCCCCTTTGGTGCCCATCCGGTCAATTGCTCGGCGGAGGCGGTCATTTCCTCCAATTCAACATTGGATTTGGATTTATTGGTTGTTGGGGTGGAAGGAAGGTGAAGGGCGCGGCCCCAAAACAATTTCCTAGGGCCCCCATTGTTCTTTCCGGAAAATCCTACTCTCCTTTTGACCCCTTGAATAAATGCAAATTGAGAAAAGATTGGGGACATTGGCACAATTGGCGGCAAAGAGTGGATTGTGGTTGTGGGGAAGGGGAAAACACAACAATTTGCTACACAGAATGAATGCATTTTGGAGACGATTGAATTTTTATGATTCTGTGGATTTTTGTGCATAGATTGGAATGATGGTGAATTTATTGATGTGGCTGGAGGCAAAGTCAATAATCAACAAATGTGAAAAAAGGTAGAAGATTCGAAAAATGCCCATCATCAGTTTAAAAATTAATTAATCGTGAAAAATTTAATGAGCAATTAATAGCCTAAAAATATTGTTTATTTAATGATTAATTGAGCAATCGAAATTATAAGGCCATAATTCTAAAAGTGTTTTGGCAATAATTTGCCATTAACCAACAATTTCTGTTTTTTCGAATGATCTTCCAAATAATTTAGCTATTAATTGAATATATTATCATTCTCACTGCTGGTATGCTGGCTTGTCAAAATTGCTAGTAAGTGTGGATGCTAATTGAATGAAGCTAAAAAGATATGAAGGAAAATATTGGCCCTAAAAATCTGCCCACTATAAAATCCTATTTAAGCCTTTTTGTGTCATTTTGCAAATTCGTTTCCCTCCTTAATTTGACCACTTTTCCCCCTACAAAAATGCTTTCCACCCTTTAATAAATCTGTGTTGAAGGACTTAATGGAAAATTTGGTGGACGCGGAGAATCTTCCAAGCAATGGAGGGGGTCACAGACTGCGCGGAGTGCCCTCCAAAGCGGATTAATGGATTGAATTGGGGGGGGGGGGGGGGGGGGGGGGGGGACAAAATGAATGCGAAAATGGAGTGGATGGACCACCGGAGAATGAATGGGAAAATGTTGGGAAAGGGGGAAATCATTGGCCAAATTAATCCCCCTCCCCTCCCGGTCATGGAGAGGTCAACAAAACCCGCATCATAAATGAATGGCAAAATAAGATTGCTATTTTTGGATGTTTTAATGTAATTTAAAATTTATATTATCTTTTTGAATATGAATGACAATCAAATATGGGCAATCTACTAAACTACAAATTCGGGAGTAAAAATAAAATTGACTTCAAGTTTTCGGCTATTGAATTTATTAGAGAAAACAATTTGAGTTCCTTTTGGAGAAGCACAAAAATGGGATAGAAATTTGACTTTTCTTGGGGCTCACTAAAAGATGTCACTCATCAAAATGAGCCCCTTTTTTGACCTTCTTCTCAAATGCCGCCCACCCAAAGTGCCAATTTATTCCTCAAAAGAGAGTCAATCTTCGCATCTTTTGGGCACACCTGCCAAATGAATTTCCTCTAAAATCACATTTTGAGTGTTGTTCGCTTGTTTTGATGTGCGATTATGCGCACATTTTGTGAATGGAAATGAAAATGAAGGAGGTTAATGAAAATTAGAATTGAAAGGGCAAATACACAAATTTGGTGTCGGCAGCAAATCCGAATGATAATTATAAATGAGTTGGAAATGTAAATAAAAAAGGGAGGAAATGGAGAATGCATCAGTGGCTTCGGGAAAAATTCTCTAAAATAAATTTGCACAAAAATGTAATTTTTTGAGATTTTTAAAATTATTTTCCTTTCAAAATTATAGGCGAAGGACCATTTCTGTTAATTTTTTAATTCATCCATTATAAATTTAAAATTAATTATTGAATGACAATATCCACTATCAATATAGTATGAAAACCTTAAATTGGTATTTGTAAATTTTAGGCCATGATCATATTAATCGTCAAAGAGATAGGCAAATTTACGGGAAGAATCCATAATTTAAGCTGATTTAATCATAAATTGGGTTTTCGCCGATTTAGTTAGTTATTTAAGTGAATTGGGTAATTAATTTTGCATTTTAAATTGATTTACCTTAAAGGCATTTTCTATTAAATTGGTTTATTTAAAAACGAATTTATTTGAATATACAAAAATGTTCACGCGGATTTTATAGGAAAATTATTGAATGCATTTTGTGAACATTGAGCCATTTTATCGATGATTTTGTTGGGGTCAATGACTGTGTGGTTGATAATGAGAGGATTGGCGGCGATTTGTGCGCGAGAAGTGAATGAATGTGACCACCGACGGGATTGGAAATGAACGATTTGCAATGGAAAGGGTGAATGGCAATTCGACGGAGTGGAAGAAATATATTCCAATCGGCCTTGCCATTGCCACCTCTACAATTTGGGGGTGAAACGTGAAACCAATTGACATTGAATAGCCCTTCAAAATCGGCCTTTTCTCGTATTAATTCTGTTCATTCTACGCTGTCGGATCGAATGATGATGATGAACTTTCTTCCAATGTTTTCTGTTGGAGGTGTCTCATACTTTGTTGGGTCGAAAAAAAATTGACCAGATTTCATTAATTGAATGAAATATTCCAATTTACCCTAAATTAAAAGGAAGCCATACTTCATGAATTAAAAATAATAATTTCCTCCCATTTGTTTATTGTTTTGAATGCCAATTTTCAACCAAAATTTCCCAAAAGTTAATGCCAACTTGTGCTGGCTGGAATGCAAAATTAAATGTGCCTAAAAGGGAATAAATAAATGAATAATTCAGCAGGAATTGTGAAATGCTTAATTCAATTAATACAAATGAATGTGCAGTTGAAATGTTTGATTGATGTATTGATGTCCAATCAGCAAAGGAAAAAAATGTTTCTAATTTGATTATGGATGCTCCATGGAAATTAAAAATATGATATGAGGATTTACTCTCATTTAATTGGAATATAATGCTTATTAATTATCTTAGATTTCCATAAATCGATAGATCTCGTTCAAGACTCATCAAATGGATTGTCATGGCTTGTTCAAAAAAGAGTATTAAACGGTTTGAACCGTTTTCATTTTTGATTCAAAAACTAACAAATTAATTAAATGTATTCCAAAATCACTATAAAATGATGAATTCTTTATGCGATGTGCGATCTATGGATTGATTGATTGATTAGATGATTTATGGGTTGTAAAATACTAAAATTCTGAACCATTATAATCTTTCGACATTATTTTATAAATTAAATATTTTCCTTTTATTATTGGAATATAATATTTCATTTAAATTCATTTTTCATTTCATTTTTTCCATCTAAATTTAATGATATAAGTGAACAGCAAATCGTAATTTTATTTTTTCATTTTCCCATCAAATTTAATATTTGTGGCCATAATTAATAGTGAATCATTCGTTGCTGTAAAATTCATTTCATTTTCACTTTATTCCATCCATTTTAATGGTTTTGTGAATTTAGGGAAAAGTCCAATCAGAATTGGCCACGAAAGCAACGATTCTCTATGGATGTTCGATGATATCATTTCATTTAATTACCAATTCCTAAAAACATTCATCTTTGTTAAAATCGACATTATAAAATAATTTTCTAATTTAACCTCCATATTTTATTTATAATTTAATTAGGGAATGAATTTTTTCAGAAAGCATTAAATTAAAACTATAAAGTCATAATAAAGCAGTATTATTGTAAACTAAAATACCTTAACCATGTATTCTAATTTCTAATTAACCATTGAAATTCCTAAATAACAAATATGGTCATATATTTTGAAAGGGAAATTATGGGCAGAAATGTGTAATTTTAGTAGCGATTGAAATGAAGTAGGCATATTAGTTGTACCTTCCTTCTAAACATCCCCCAAAAATCTGCCGTCCCAAATCAATTTATTTGGCAAAACTAAAAATATATAATAATTGCAAATGTCAATGCACTAGAAATTAATAAATTTTCAAATTGCAATAATTACTTTTTTTATTTTTAGATTTATTCAATATTTTGATTCCTAAATCTATCATGTCTCTTCCAATTCCAATGCCTTCGATCCTTTTTTCCATTGTATTCGTGCTTTGCGTCATTGGCCCCAAAGTCAATGCCGCCACCGCCAATCTTGTTGATGTAAGCAAAAAAAATAATTTTAATAAAATTATATTATTTAATTATATAAAATTTGTATGACTTTTCCCAAACTCAGAAAAGGGAAATAAATTTTAATAGCAAAATAAAAAATTAAATAAATTTATCGAAGCTAATTTTCCTCCTTTTCAAAAAACAGGTTGCTCCCTCTATGCCCATGGAGAAGGAAAACAATGGGGATGGGGATCAATCAGCGGGGTTGCTCCGATGGTACTCGGAAATGAGGGAAAAATTTGGCTATTTGGTTTGGAGGGTAAAACGGATTCATTGAAGGAGGCGACTGGGAAATTGAAGGAAGTGGATGAGGAATTGGAGAAAGATTTTTGGAAAATGAAAGAAGAAATTGACGAAATGAAGAAGGAGAATGGGAAAATGAAGAAGGTGGATGAGGAATTGAAGAAAGAATTTGGGAAAATGAAAGAAGAAATTGGCGAAATGAAGAAGGCAATGGATGGATTGAAGAAGGCAAATGAGGAATTGAAGGAGGCAAATGAGGAATTGAAGGAGGCAAATGAGGAATTGAAGAAGGAAAATGCCAAATTATTTGGGAATGTGTTGGATGCATTTGATGAAGTGGATGAGCGCTTGGACAAATTTGGCCCATTTGGATTCGAGAAAGCGAGTGCGAATAAGGGCGTTGAAGATCTTCGAAAGAACTTGGATGATGATGGAAAATAAAGCGAAGAAGAAGAAGAAGAAGGATCAATTCACCAAATTTCACACAAATGATTGGTTGAATTTGAATTCATTAAATTTTGGATAAACAAAAGCAAATAAATCTTAAATGCATTCAGTGAGATTGAATTTTTTTCTGTGTTTTATGCTTTTTATTAGTCTCCATTCTCCATAATGTTTCTATTCTTCCCATACAAATAAATAGTAAAAATTGTCTCTGGGGCAGATAATTCAATATTACAGTATTTTTGCTCCTTTTCCAAACGAAGGAATAAAGGTTTTTTAATATGTACTCTAAAAAGGTCATTTCTCGGGTTTTTATTATATATTGCACCCAATTCCCTTACGTGTCCTAGTTTATACACATATAAAAATTTATAAAATAAATTAAGCTAGAATATGCTCTTTCATTTGATGTCAATTTTGTTCAAATTAATCCATATTTAACCTACAATTTTTGATTGCACAAAAATGCTAACCCCTCATTCAAAAGATTCCGTTGGATTTCGTCGATTTTTTATTTAATTATGCCTTTACATTTTTAATTTAATCAAATAACTCCACCCTTTAATTTGATATTAAATTAATTTAATTACATAATTGTCCCCGAGTTATAGGCCAAAAAAACCATTTCCTGTACCTGAATTTCTCCATGTTTTTTAGTTAGTTTTTGTAATATTTAATTACACATCTCTTAGAGATAATCCTCAAAAAATACTATTATTCTCTAAAATTTTTCCTTTTATACTCATCGATGTCTTTTGCGTTTATTGAATCCAAAATTAAATTGTTAACAAATAATGAGAATGTATTAAAATAATGATGCCAAGCAGAATTGGAATTTAACAAATTAAAAAAAATATTGCGAGCATGATATGGCCAAAGATCATTAAAAGAGAATTGGGATAGAAAGTGGTGTGGTCGATTAAAATTGATTATTGGGTCCTGATTTTTGAATTTCGAATGAGTTTTGCGATAAACAATTTTATTCGGGAATGATGAAAATAAAATTAAAATAGACTTCATCATGTTTTTATTTTTATTAATTAAATTCATCCAAATTATTTTTAAAAATTGGCAGCAAATAAAGTCACAAAAAATATATTAAAAATTACCATTAGAAGTGGAGAAAAATAACAAAAATGAGAACAAAAAAATAAATAAATTATAAGAATAATGAATGAGAAGTCATAAAATTTTTTGAAGGCGAGAATTGGTTTTAAAAAGTTGAGAAAAATAATAATAAAAAAATTAAATTGTGAATGTGTCTGTTTGTTTTTGTTCCTTTTCCTAGTATAATTTGTGTTTGTTTCCTCTGCCATTTCCACCGTAGGTCAAGTCGCGAACAAATCAAAGAAGCAACAGAGGTTTGTCTGGAAAATTTAGAATAATTATTACTTTTTATTTGTTTATTTTTATTTAAAAGTTTTAGAATTTTGGCCATTTTTTAGCAATAAAAATTGGGAAGAAAAGAATTTGAGGGAATTTTGATTTTTTATTTATATTGATGATTTAAACCTAATTTTCTTTCGATTTTTGGGTATTAGGGATTTGAACTTTGTTTATGCATGGTTTGACCTTTTTAAATAATTTTTCAATGATTAAAAATAGCATTGATTTATTATTTTAGAATTCGTCTCATTTTAAAGTTTGAATTTTTTAATAGCAAAATGTATTCCAATTTTTTTTAAACTGATTTTACTTTGAATGTTTGCTCCTCTAAAAATTATTCACAATTCCATTTAATAATTTGAACATTTTGTACATTAAATGGAAATTGAAATGAAGCAATTATTTGTTTTAATTTTCGGTCCCCAAGGACAAATGCAGGAAGCTGGCAAAAACTGATTTTGCCTTAAGCACAGCTGCACTTGACACACAGGACCGCCCTCTTTTGATGAGGGAATTTTTCGAATAAATTCCGAAATATTTAAGTTTTTTCATCGAATTAAAATTCTAAGTATTTTGGAATGTTACAATTAATGCCAATTTTGGTAAGCCATTTGCCAAACATTTACCAAGGGAATAGGGAAAATAAAAGTATACAGAAATTGGTTTAAAATTGTTAAAAAAAATGGCCAAAATTTAAATTTTTTAAAAAACAAAACCAACCACTGGATCCAGTGCCATCGCCGCCCTTTTCCGCCGGCTCCATAATTTCACTCTTCACAAGTTGAATTCGTTGTCCTTTTCGGCCAATTCCAATTGGGCCTCCTCCTCCTCCCGTCATTGCATTTTGGCCATTTCCTGCATCGATGGAAATGCGTCGAACTCCGAGCACCAAAATTTCGTCATCGTCGCCAATTTGTGACTGAAAATTGAAAGCAGAGAATTAATTTGATGATTTTTAATGGAAAAGTTTAAGAAATTAATATTTGGAGAGAATAAAGCAAACATTGGTTTGAATATTTTAATTGATATTTTAGGCAAAATATGATTGTTAAATGTGTGGAGTGTGGAGTGCATTTTGTTCATTCGAATTTTGAGCATCAAATTAAACTTTTAACTGGATGTTAGCTCTAATAATTTAGCAAATTTAGTACCATTCCGACTTGTATGAAACAAAAAAATAGTGTATTTGGTAAAATTTTACAAAATGTGTATGAACTAAAATATAAAATGATCAAAAAAGGGAAATTTTTGCATTTTTTGGTTAACTTTCTGGTCAGCCAATTTTTTGATTAATCATTTTTAAAATGTTCTAAAGAAAGAAGTTTAAATCAAGGAATATAAAAATTTTATAAAAAGCTGGAAAGATTGCTGATATATTCAGCGTTGAAAATTCTAAAAATATAGGCTAACCCAGACAAATTTTGAATAAAAAAAAAATTGCCAATAAAAATGAAAAATAAAAAAACATACATTTTGCGGGGATTGTTCCAAAGATGAATTGGATTTTTGTGCCGCTGGTCTCTGATCCCCTTCCTCTTCTTCATCCTCCCCATCTTCTTCCTCTTGTTGCTGTTCATCGTCGGTTTCGCCCAGCAATGCATTTTCATCAATTTCATTCAAATCACCCACCGAAATGCCATCCAAAATGTCATCAATGTTGGCCCCTCCGACATTGTTGTTGTTTTCTGCTGGTGAAAATATTGAAAATTTAATTAATTTTTTTGTTAGTAATTTTATTTTGGCTGGACCATATGCTGGGGTCATATACAAATTTTCGCATTTAAAAACATTTATTGTTAAAAAAATGAAATTGGAAAAAAATTGGATTGAAAAATGATTCTAATATTTTGATAATAGACTTTTGATTAGATTAGAATTGGGTGAGATTTGACATCCTTAAGTTCTTCCGAAAAAATTTAGTACATATCTTCACCCAAAGCTTTGATTAATAATACCTCAAATTAGTCCATTCTAATTCTGTTTATGCTATTCAATGTGGTGTCAAGGGGAAAATAAAATTTTGACTATTGCCTAAGGAATTAAATCCGAATTTTTTTTATTCATGTCAATAATTAAATGCTTCCATTTCTTGTTGGTGTTGGTAATAAGCAATCAAAATTTTATAAATCCCAAAAGTTTAGGCAATTTATAGGCCCAGGAAAAAGGTGCCCTCCCAATCCCAAAACAATTGATTCGTGAGACAAAACCAACCAATTTGTTTTCCATCGCCACCGGGTCCATCATTTGCCTCTTCTTCTCCTCCCTTTTGGTTGTTCTCCTTTTCCGGCTGCTGTTGGACTTCATCATCATCCTCCACAAATTCGAATGGTGCCTCATATTCATCAATGTTGAATTCTTCCTCTTCCTCCTCCTCTTCTTCAACTTCCTTTGATTTTTCCTCATCTTCTTCCGCTTCCTTCCCTTCATCAATGTCCATCGGCTCTTCTCTTCCAATGATTCCATCATCGATGCCTTCATCATCCGTCTCATCAGTCAATTCCCCTTCTTCCAATTCCTCCCGATTTCGATGCACTTTTTGAGTGGTGGCCAAATGTTTTGCCTTTTTGGTGGGTTTGGCCGCAAATGATGGAGTTGAAAAGAATGAACTGTGCCCAATTCCACTGCTTCTTCTGTTGGTACCCTCTGGTGAATCGTCGATGAGAACGATCTAAAATTTGAAATGAATTGGACAGAGATATGTGGAATGTGACAATTTGTATTCAAATGGAAATCAAAGATAATTTTAATATTTAAGAAATTTTATTTAAATATAGTAAAATAGTTTAATGTTAATGTTACAATTTCTAAGCCTTTAAAATTTTCCAAATGTTTTTTAGATAATTTAGAATAGGAAACACGAATTTGAAGTTTGACTATTTCAATAAAAGGACAATCCGACTTTTACAAATTTGGACCTATCCCAATGGTAAAAATGTTGGCGTTGGGCTTACCAAAATAGACTTAAATTAAATGTTGGACAAAATGAAAGCCAAAATTATTAAATTCCTAATTAACCCGAAAGAAATTGTTTTTTAAAAAAGTAAACTCACATCCGGTTCCAGTCCATTTTTCCTCATTTGCCCCCGTTTATTTGTTGCTCCTCGTCGATGTTTGGGCCAAAACATTTCATAATCATTCTTCCACAAATTGTTTCGATGAATTGGGCCTCCACCTCTTCCTCTCTTTGCATTGCTTGACAAAGCACGAAACATGAACAATCCATTTGAGGCCCCACGAATTGGACTGAACAAATGGCCGCCAGCATTGGCAGTAAAAGAAGAAGAATGGCCAGCAGAAGAAGAGCCGGAAGAAAATGGTGTCATTGATTGCTGTGGATTGGCCTGCTGATAAAGATGAGGATGGCGAGAATGTGTTTGAATTGGGCCCTGAATTTGGTCAGAAGCCCTTTTGCCGTTGTTGCTGCCGGGGCCAAACAAAAACTGTGGCGAAGGAGTGCGCAAAAAACGGTGATGTTGACGACGAGTTTGGCGCATTCGTTCCTAAATTTATAGGATTAATGGTTAATTAATTTTGTTTAATTTCCTCAAAATTTTAGTCATAATTAAAGAAGATTGTCTCATTTTTTGATTCTCCCAAAACAAAATGTGGGAATAAATAAACTAATTTAAATTATTTAATTTAATGGTCCTACCTTTGTCAAATCCAATCCAACGACCATTGGTGCCGGCTCAATTCTCGAAGCGATGGCTGCATGATCGCCGCTACGTTCCGGGCTGCGTCCTTGGCTCCATTGGAAATTGTAATTGTTGAGATGGCCATTTTTGTTGGCAAACTTAAAAATTAATACTTATTATGTAAAATTATTAAATTAATCCAAGAATTTTAATTAATTGAGATTATTTGTAATTTAATAGGGTTTAATGGTAGAACAAATTCCGATTTTTAAATTTTAATTCTCAAAAAATCTTTCTTTGAATAATTAAAAATGCCAAATTAAATTGGCCTCAATTTTGTCAAACAATTTATGCCCTAATTTTGACAATGCTAATTACAATGGATATATTCAAGTAAATAAATGTAATGAAATAAGGTTAAAATAGTGCTCAACTTTTTAAAAAAACTATAGAAAATTATTTGAAGAAATTAAAATTTAGGATAAAAATATTATTTATAAAATTGTTGACTGACTTGTTGCGGTTTTGGCTGATGGAAAGATGAAATGCGGGGTCGATGTTGGAAAAATTGTGGTGGTGAAATGGAACGTTGTGGCCGACGATGGGCCGAGGCAGAACGACGACGTGGAGACCAATTGTTGTCGCCGTTGATGTCTTTGCGTGTCGAAACTGGCAATGGAGTGCGTGAACGGCGTTTGCCATAAATCATTCCTGGCAAAGGGCTGCTGGGCCTGGTCCTTGGCTGTCCATCAATTTGTTTGTTAGGTGAACAAAATTGCAAAATATGGGCCTTGCCGGTTGCTTGGCTTTGCCAAATCGAAAATTTGATCAACTGAAAATAATGGATTTATTTTTCTATGAATTTAAGTCTCAATTTGTCGCCGTTTATAATAATTCATTAAGGATGAACAAATTTTAATTAAAAATAATATTAATTTTATTTAGATTGGTTCAGAAATGTTGAAGTTGTGAAGAAAAGACATTGAAAATTTTGTTAATCTATAGGAAAGGTCATTGAGATGATTTTATAAGGCATAAAACTTTCATTAATTCTGAACCAATTTAAATAAAATTAAATTATTTTATTAGCCAATAATCAAAATTGGTTCATTCCTTGATGAATTATTAAAACGGCATTGTTATAAATTTTTTACTCAATTAAAATTTGAATTAAAATTTTGCGAAGGATTAATGAAGGAATTGCTGAAGCGGAAGGTGAATTAAAACGTTTTTAAATGTGGAAAATAAATATTCGCTTATTTTTGCGACTATTTCCTTTTCTATATTTAGGTTCAGGTAGTAATTTGTTCAATGGATGGGATGGTAATTTTATTCAGAAAAAATGTTGAAGTTGAAAATAAAATAATGGCGGAGAGGAGGTGATTTTCCGTAAAAATAAATAAGTTGGCTAATGAATAAACTGGATTGTGTAAAACAAAAGCAAATGATGGAATAGGATGCAGGATAATTTAAATAAAAAATAAATATTCAAAAAGAATTGTTTGGTAATATGTGTTGGTGGGGGAATTGGGTGATTGATGTGTGGTGTTTGGGGGAGATATTCCGATTCAAAAAATTATTCATCCAAATTAAAAAATTCCATTATCCATTGATTGTTCCAAAAATTCTGTTCTCATTTTGTTTCGATTCCAATTTCTCTACCATCCATCTGGGCGCTTTTGGAACGGGTCCTAGAGAAGGGAGGGAAAAGGAATTAGAAATTGGATGTTTTTTAATTATTAAGAAAACCATTTTAACTTTTGTATCTTTCTCTTTAATTAAAGGTGGACAACGGAATATCGTATGGAAAGTAAAATTACCCACCAAAATAAATTTGAGATTATTGTTATTGAATTGTGCTTTTAAGAATTGAAATTGCGGGAAAAATTAAGGCATTTTTTAGAAATTCAAGAGAGAATGTGTAAAGTAATAATATCAGCAGGGGAGAGGGTACCCAGTATGTAATTTTAATATATTCTAAATATTCAAAAGAGAAATATTAGCCTAATTTATGCCATTTAATCGCGCTCAATGGTGAAAATAAGATAAGGAGGAAGATGGAAAGTGATATATAATATAAATTACATTTTATATAATATAAATTACATTTTGCTAAATGCTTAATTGAATTTTCGATTTTTTCCTAATTTTATTAAAATAAAAAAGACAATTTTGGGATATTTTTAAAAAGCAAGCAGCAGATAATTGTTATAAAATAAGCAAAAACTAGAAAAAGAAAAAGATTGACGCGAATTTTTGCCAAATTATAAATAAATTTTAATCAATTAATTAAAACAACTCACACGGCGAAGAGAAGCAGTGACGGAGCTGCTAGTGGGGAATGGTCCAACCATTTCGTCATCCTCATCACTTGGGCTGTTGCGGTCACGACGGGCACCACCACCACCGGCACGAATGGGTTGAGCATTGTTGGAAGGACCGCCGCCGGCGCCACCACCGCCACTTTTGACTCCGCTGAATTTGAGGAAATTTAATTAATTAGTGTTGTCCGTTCTCCTTTCCTCCCCTTTTTTAATAAAATTTTTTTATTTTTTTGCCTAAAATCAGTGTATTGAGAGGTTTTCGAGGTCAGGGATTTGCTTCGTCTTAAATTCAGATTTTTGGATCAATCATTAAGTCAAAACTTATTAGAATGGTTCAAAAATCGATTATAGTTTTAAAATTTTAAACCACTCGAAGTGATTAGAATTTAAAAGACCCCAAAATACTCATAAATTTTAGGAGAAAGAAATGAAAATTTTATCAAAAAATGGGAATCTAACCACATTTCATACCTGTTTTGATTCATGTTGCGCGGTGGAGGAATTTGGCGATTGGGACCAGAGCCAGCAGCAGCCAAGGGGACCATGTTCGAGCCGGTGCCCGGTGGATTGGCACGCGGACGCGGAGATGGGCGATCGTAAGGTTTGCCACCGGATGCACGTGGACGGCGGTTGCGGACCCAATCGGCATTTGGTTTCCCATCGCAGTAGAAGAGATCGATGTCAGTATTGCGGTGGATCAATTCGAAGAAATGGCGGGCTCCGACCTGAGAGATTTGGAAGGGAATAAATTATTGAAATTTTGATTATTTTGAGTTTTTTAAAATTGATAAATTGGACATTTTTTAAATTAAATTAATAAGGTTATGGATTTTTTGGCCAAGAGATCCAAGAAAATTGTATAATTTTTAATGCTCAATTTTAAGAAACCTAGACCTAGAAATAAACCTTAGTATATTATTTAAAAAGAGCTCGTCAAGAAGCTGTGTCGATTGACCTAAAGATTTTTTATTTTTTATGAGGTTATAATAAAAATAAAATCATAAAACAAGTAGCAAGTACAGTTTAGACGGTTTGGAGGGTCTTAAAAAGATTACGTATTAAAAAAATTAATCCAAAAAAATCATATTTCTCTGGATAAAAAACCTGATTTCTTGGCCAAAAAAATAGTCCCTTTAATGATTAATTGTTAAAATTTTAAATTGATTGACTTTTTAACCAAATGGATTTTTGCCTAATAAAAATGGTCAAAAATCATTAAATTTCTGCCAGAGCATTTATTCTTTCCCCAATTTGAAACCTCTTCTTTTAACTCACAATTCCGATGTGCTGAACTCCGGCTCCATCCAGAAATTGGATTCGACCATTGATGACCGCCGTCTGCAATAAAATTTGATTTGAAAAAGGTTTAAAATCTCAAAGCTAAACCATGAAAGCCTCCGAGTCGTCATAGGTTGTAAAGTCGATGACAATGTTGCCGGTGAGGCGGCGAAGCCATGCCTCAAAAGTCTCCACAAATTTGATCTGAAAGTGATTTGTGGTTATTTTTTTTTGAATTTAAATGTGTTTTTATTCAAAACTAACCCGTCCGAATTGGTTGGCCAAGCGGTTTTTAAGTTCTTTGCCGCCAATCGCAGTTGGGACGCCCGTCAAGTAAACCTGAAAATATTTGGGAATGATTTATTTGGCATTTCTAAATTTTAGAATCTCACCAAATTTTGACTTCGCACATCCAAATGAGGAGGAGGTCCACGTTCACGTTGTTGGTTGAATCGATTGTTCATTATTGTTGTTCTTATTGTTCAGACTATTTAATTAGTTTTGATTTTCGCTAAAAAGATTAAAATGTTATTATTTAAGCTTAATGGATAAATTGAAAAGGAGAGCGCTTAAATCAATCAATAAAATATAGAGCAGCTAAGTATAGGAAGAATTTAAGGCATTTTATCAAATCGGTTTTCGGCCATTAAAAGGATTAAAACAAAAAAAACAGTGTTTCCAGTTCTAGATTTAGTAGGTTGAAAAACACTTAAAACCAGTTCCAAAACATAACATCATTTAATAAATTTTAAAGCTAGATGCTAGACTTAAATGTTTTAGACTGTCTTACAGGAGAAATGGACATCATGATAAATTTGACATGGGAATGGGAAGCGTCTCCTATTCGAAAAATAATTTAATCAATTAAAATTAGAGTAAATTTTGTACTGCCATTTTACAAATGTAGCTTTGCTTGCGCAAAGGATTCAGAAAAAGAATTGGGTTTTAGTCGCAGCAAAAAATAGGTCGGAGCTCGGAGTGCAATAAAAATAAGATTTTTTATGTTAAAGTGACTATAGAAAATATTCTCACAGCTTATTGAAAAATGTAATAAATGGGGGAGGAGAGGAAAAATTCATCCGCATCAAAACAAAAAATAAATCGGCGGGATGTCGTCCTTCAAAAAAAATACTTTGGCCTATCTATGGTGATGATGAGCGAAGTATAAAAATGGGAAAGGGCAAAGATCATTGAAGATAAAAATATCGTTTTCCCTTGGTTGTTTTAGTCCCAAGTTTAGTAAAAAACATTTTTGTGTAAAACAGAAAAAAAAGAATTTGTGTTTTTTTAATCCAAAATATTTTTGATTTTTTCATTAATTTTTAATTACCCCTCGGTCACAGTGAGGCGTTTTCCGCTCACCGCGACAGAATACCTATGTCACATTAACAGCGGAAAACGCCGAACTTTTTTCGGTCGAACGGAAAAACGCATTCCGCCGCGTTTTCGCTATTGACCACCCCAGCAGAAACGCCGAGCGTTTTCGGTCGAACGGAAAAAAGCTCTCCGCCGAGCGTTTTTTTATTGTGACCATTCTAGCGGAATGAGACCGTGTGGGTGCGTTTCGTAAAAAGTGTAAAATGTTGCATTTCGTAAAAAAAGTGTAAAAATGTCGCGTTTCGTAAAAAAAGTGTAAAAATGTCGCGTTTCGTAAAAAAAAGTGTAAAAATGTCGCGTTTCGTAAAAAAAGTGTAAAAATGTCGCGTTTCGTAAAAAAAGTGTAAAACTCATTTGGAACAAATGTTGATTGATTTTATGATAAGATAACATTTATTTTAAATTAGTTCAAAAGAAATGATAATAAAAAATATCATCAAGAATCTATTGTAAATATTACATATAATTTTTTGATTTTTTGAAAATATTTAAAATTAAAAAAGAAGAGATATATATATAAATATATGGCAGAATTGCGGAATCGATATGCCACTGTTTCAGGTTTTTTTTTGGAAAATTATAAAATACTAGTTCATATTTGATTTTGTCTTTTTTGACGCTTCGGGGCTCATCAGTCATCAGATGTTAGCAATTGTTATTCTATTAGTTCAACCATAATGTTCGTCTTTTTCCTCGCTTCAGGATTACTTCATGTCTCATAACTCAAAACAAATTGAAAATCATTATCACCGTCGTCTTCAGCACCATCGATTACCCCATATTTGATATTTTCATCGGCAAAATCTAAATCACCAAAGTTGGCCATAAATTAAGGCCAAGCTGCGCAGGACTTAGCCAAATCAAAAACCAATTAGATATTGGCGACCAATGTTCATCAACCCAGAAAACCCCGAGTATAAAAAATTAGCTCAATTCATCTTCAAAAGAAAATTTGGAGACATACAAATACAAATTACAAATAGACAAATAATTTCTTCTAAAGTTATATTATTGGATTAACAAATTTAAATGAGATCAAATAAAAAAAAACAATTTTTACACTTTTTTTACGAAACACGACATTTTTACACTTTTTTTACGAAACGCGACATTTTTACACTTTTTTTACGAAATGCAACATTTTACACTTTTTACGAAACGCGACAGCACCGAATGAGACAGCGGAAAAACGCCCGACGTTTTTCCGCCGATCGGGTTTTCCGCTGATGCTGGTCACAGTGGAGCGATTTTGGCCTTTTTTTCCGTCGAACCGAAAACGCCGGCAATTCAAATAATTTGAATTTTTCCGTCCTCCGCCGAGCGGAATTCCTTGTATTTTGCCCAAAAACCCTCGACTAGACATTTTTAAAAATAAATAAAAAATATTAAAAAATTTTATAAGCTTTCCAAATTGATCCTATCCCATGTAAAAAACTCTGCTCTATTCAATGATATAAGAATTTATTTATTTGGATGAGGAAAACATTATTTATGAAGATGCGAAATATAAATCATATAAATTTTTTATATTTTCATTTGATTTTTATATCATTAAAAAGAGGAAATTTTTCTGAATCAGATATACCTGATTTTAGATTTTTATTAAATTTTAGAAATTTTAAAATAATTTTTAAAAATGAATTTTATTTTTAATTGAAAGAGCGGAAAAACTCTCAAATTTTATTGTGACCACCGCGGCGTTTTGAGACGACGGAATTGCATTCGATTTCCGTTCGGCGTTTTCCTGAAAATCTGAGTGGTCACATTCAGCGGAATTTTTCATTCCGTCGCCGACAAAAAATTCCGTCCAATTTTGTGGTCACAATGATTTAGGAGGAAACTGGTAATGTGACCACAAAATGGGCGGAAATTTTTTGTCGGCGACGGAATGAAAAATTCCGCTGAATGTGACCACAACTCGGCGGAAGGCCAAAACGTTTTCCGTTCTCCTCGGCGTCCTTCCGCCTCACTGTGACCGAGGGGTTAGGATGAATTAAATTCAAAGAAACAATTAAATTCAGCTTGAGCTAATCTAGTTTGCGCTTTTGTTTTGGATTTATTCCGTATTTTTTGCAATGAATTATTTGATAATATTGGATGTGGAAAATAATAAAATAAATTGATAAAATATATGCAAATTTCGTCAATATTCGACGTGTATTGTGAATGATTTGCAAAATTATGATGAATAAATTTATCCAGAACAAAAATGTGTGAGCAAAATGATCCTATTAATATTTCTCATGCGCAACTTTGTTCCTCTCTTTTTTCGTTATATATTTCCTCTCCCATTTTCCTATTCTCTTCGTTGGGCGTTTCTCCTCTTCTTCATCCTCCAATCGTTCGTCACTTTCTTCTCCGATCGATTCCAAATCACTGTGTGCATATTTCCGTCTTTCGGCCTCCTTCAATGCCAACAATTCTTGGACATAGTTTGCCTCCCATGGTGCAATCTTCTTCGATTCATGGTAAAGTGCGGTGAGCACATACATGCAAAAGTCACGGTTTTGTTTTCGAGTTGGACATCTGAAGTGGAATTTGAAAATTATGGTTGGTTTTTATAGATTATATTTTTGAATAATTAAAATGTTAATTATTGGGTCCATTTGTCGAGGGAATTCTTTTGCAGAAAGTTAAAAAACATTTAATGCTTAATCTTAGACCTTGTACTATTCGATATAGTTCGTCAAGATGCTTTTACTAATCTTATCAATTGACAGGATTTAAATCAAAACCAAAAAGATGCCATAGACAAGATAAAGGTTTTGATTGTCTAACACTTTTAATTTTGGCAAACTTTACATTAAATGGACACATATTGATGTGTTTTATTTTTTATTGTTTAGTGATTTATAGGGATCCAGATCCATTAATAGTGATTAAAAAGTAACCAAAGAAACCGATCCTCGGCAAATTTGTCCTTATTCCTTAATTATTTCTTAAAAATTAAAAATATCCTTCAAATTTTGAATATTCTTAATCAAAGGTGGCCATTTTTGATAGAGAATTTTGGGCAACTTAAAATTGCTTTAAACTATTAAACCGGAAAGGAAAGATTATGCCAAAATTTTTTGTGTAAAGAAAGAAACCTTGCTGATTGAATGGTCACAAAATCATCCTCCGGATTGTAGCGTTCCTCGACCAATTGAAGGAATTTATTGTGGGCATGTGTGTCCAAATCGAGTGAATTCAGCTTGACTCGCATTGTCACTGCCCGGGCCCGTTCATCCCGAATGTTCGTCCCTTGATGGACAATATCCGTGTAGACAAATTCAATGGGGAAATAATGATGTAAAGGTTGAATGCCGGCAGCGGCGGATTTTTCCAAATTCTTTTGCTTCAATTTCAATTCATCCGGAAATTTGGTGCAGAATTCTATAATGGAATGGAATAGTGGATCATTTTATTTTATAAATTTATTAATAATAATAATTTACTTTTGATGGCATCACAATGTGGCTGAGTGTGCTTTGGTGTGAGATGCAGAAAATTGGGCACTTTAAGCAGTTCCAAATTGCCATAACTTTGAGGCTGCCTCTTCTTTAGCCAATCCTTCGCAAAACCCATCCTAATTGGCAGCGGCACAACTGAGTGTCGATAACTTTGAGCTGCCGGCCAAACACTAGTCCAGTCCTGATCCGTTTTTTGTTCCAAACGACGCGGTTGACGTTCCTAAAAATTTTTTATTGATCAATCATTAGTTGAGAATTTACCGAAAGCAATGCTCTAAGCTGACGTGGAGGCTTCTCCTTCTCTAAATTGCGCTTATACATATAATCCATTGTTTTTTGAATGAGCAGTCGCCGACCCTTTGGCCCAACATATAATTCGTTGAATTTTGCTATTTGATTGGCCATTATTGGGCCAAATTAATCCTTATAAATTTTAATTGAATAAAAATATTAAAATTTGGATTTGCTTTGATCATAAGAAAAAAACAAACTTTGTTAGGAAAAGTCAAAACTTAAAGCTAAAAAAAACTTAATAACATCCATCAATGATCAAGCCAAGCGAAAAGCGAAGGGCGAAGCTTAAAAATTACTCTAACTCTCTAAATTTCTTTAATTAACGCACTCTCTCGTTACAGTATGAGCAGCAAATATTATAATTCAAATATTGAATTAATGCTCCTTTTTTATATCGGACACCAAGGTGAATGAAAAAATTTTTGTTCGGCTTCGATTTCTTTAATTTTTTTAGAAGAGCTTAAAATTTTTAAATCCTAATTCATTGGATTCAATTTTTAATTAATTAAATTTTAAAAAAATTTAAAATCTTTTAATGAATAAAATAAAATTGAATGAAATATAAAATTGCGCAACAATTGGCCATTTTGTTTTGAGGCAAATGGATTTGGAATTAACAGTTTAATTGAAAAATATCAAAAAAAATATGGTGAAAGAATACCCAAATGTGATCCTAAAAATTCAAAAAAATCAATCATAAATAGTCTCGATGATGGCTTCCATTTTCTTCATTTCATTTTCACAATTCATCTTTGGAATCTTCTTTGTCCACGGGGAATGGTTCTTCCACCGGTTCATGGCCCGACTCAGCAATGACCACATCCTGTTCGGGTCGATCGCCTCCGGTCGTTGGTGTGGCCTCAATTCGACGAACCACATACATTCCATTTAGGACTTTGCCGAATACCACATGTCTAAAATAGTCAAAAATGATTTCAAAATATTTGTATATGAATTAATCAAACCTTCCATCAAGCCAGGAAGTTTTTTTGCATGTGATGAAAAATTGACTGCCATTGGTGTCTTTGCCCGAATTTGCCATGCTCAACTGAAAATTGAGAATTTTTTGATTGCATTTCTGCGATAATTTTGGATGTTAAATACGAATTTAACATTATTTAATTGAATATTTGTCCATTTTGGTAAGAAAATTTGGGCCTATCTCAGTTGGCATTGTTGCCATAAATGTTTGACAAAATTTAAAATAATTTCCAACTTTTAATAACTAACCCATCCAGCTCCATAATGTTTCAATTTGAAATTCTCATCCGGGAATTTTTCGCCAAATATCGACTTTCCACCGGTTCCATCTCCACGCGTAAAATCACCGCCTTGGATCATGAAGTCCTTTATCACTCGATGGAAAATGCTGCCCGTGTATCCTTCCTAAAATTATTCATTTTGATTATGAAATATGAATGGTTCATAGTTGCCAAAGCTAAGAGTATCCAAAAAATCCATCCATTTGAAAATTTTTTATTGAACCTTTTTTAAAATTTGAATTAAACCCAGATCAGTAAAAATAAATGCCACGGGGCAAAATTGTTAATCATTTATCGAATTTTTCACAGCTTTGGCAGAATGAAATATTTTATTAAACAAACCCCTTTGGGTCGTTTAGCCAATTCAACGAAGTTTTCGACGGTTTTTGGCACAGTTTTGCCGAACAGGCCAATTTCAATTCGGCCAATTTGTTCTTCTCCAATTTTGATGTCAAAATAAACCTTTTGAAGGAATTTAATAATTTTATTTTATTTCAATGATTAAACTTTGTCCGTCACTTTTGGCCCTTTCGGTTTGACTGATTCACTCCCGGCATCCTGCCCAAAAACATTGCCGAAAATAGCCAATGAAATTGTCAAGAAAATTAACGAATTAAATTGATTCATTTTTATTACTTTTTTAATCTTAATTAATTAAATGTAAATGATTTATTATTAAATGATGAGTTGGAATTTTCTGGCCAATTCCATTGATTTAATCGATCATTATTTCTCTTAAATAAACCTCTCTTTAAACCTAACCTCAATGTAAACGTCAGTTCAGTCTCACTTTTTTTATCGAATCATTTTGGCAAAAAATTGGGTTATTTTTTCTATTAATTTTAAATTTTTATTGACCGGCATTTTTATGATGGTATCTCATATCTCTATCTGAGAAAAGAGCTAGAGAAATGAGAGAACTGGGTGATAGACAATGTTAAATATGGAGTCATTTTGTTCATTTTCCTCCTTTTGTCTGCTCCCCATAAAAAAATTTTCAAAAGAAGGGCCTCTTCTATATAAGAAGAAATGATTTTCAACATTCCCGTGGGGTTCAGTGGAGCAAGGAATGAACATGGCTCCATTTACCGAGGTCAAGTGCAGTCCAAGCTGCAGGGCCAAAATGATACGTCGACTTTGGCAGGGTTGACAAAAAAAAATACAACTGCAACTACAACTAAAGCTTGACCCAGGAGGAAGCCTAGAAGGCATGGAGGGCGTGGGGTCGGAAAAAAATACACGCAAGGAGGATGGAGGCAAATGCCATGGCCCAACCGAATACGCATTTTGAAAGACCGACTCTTGAACCAATGAAGCAGCTGAACCCCCCAATTTTTTCCTTTTTAGTTTTTATCTGGTTCGATGAACGAATTTCTGATTGGCCTCGCTTATTAAAAATACATAAAAATTGCCATTTTTCACACACAAATGACAAAAGCTGCTTTTGTTTTAGAATGAATTATTTTTTACAAATAGAAAATTGAAAAAGACAATAAATAATATAAAATTAGTAATAAATTAAAATAAAAAGAAGCACATTTCAATCAAATCAAATGGTCCCAAATCCAAAAAAAAAAGAATCCGATTTCATCAGCATGGCAATGTGCAATATCTGTGGAAAATTGCGGAGAAATTATTATTTGCAAAAAATTTTTCTTTAATTTTTCATTCTCTATAAGGCTTAAAAATGAGAAACTACCAATTTTCATTTTTCCCCCACTTTTACCTGAAAAAGGGTCCTTTGCATGCCAATGGGTCTTTGGCAATGCATTCACGCGACTCAAATCCAATCACTTGGCCATCTTTGCAGGGTTGGCTACTGGCAAAGTGCTAAATGGAATTTTGGAAAATTGTTTTTTTTATTATTTTTTTGCCACCAACTTGGCACGTTCCATTCCATGGTGACCAAATGGCGGCAGCTTCCTCCTCGGATGGCCTTGGGGCTGGGGCGCCGATGGGGATTGGCTGGAAAAAAATAAATTTTAAGAAATATTTAATATAATTTATTGAAATGGGCGTATTTTATTGGCAATTTTGGCACTGAATAATTAATTTTAGACAAACATAATATCCCTAGATAGAGGATGATTTTTCTATCAAAATAACAATCTCGACGGATGCAATCTATTAATTTAAGCCTTAAACCAAAATAAATTTTTATCTCCCTCCTTTCGGACCTGTTGTTGTTTTCCCTCATCAAATTGTTGTTGGCCAACAGCATTTTTGTCTTCTCCATTTTGGGATGGAGGCATTATGGCCGGTGGCTGTGCTCCTCCATCCAATCCGCCGCCAACCATTTGGCCAACTTGCAAATTGACGATTGGCACCGGTGCCGTCCCACCATCATTTTTATTATTATTGGAGGGTGGCCCTTCCGGAATGGTGCTGCCGCCCACTTCGACGGGATGTGGCCCATCGGAATGCACAACTGTGGCAGAAGAATAAAATTAGGCCATTTTTAGGGAGAAGATGGATAGAGGAATTTATTTTAGAGAATTTTTAGGATAGCTATAGAATTAAAGCCCCTCTTGGAAATGGTTGGTTTTATGTAAAATTTTAAATTGCGCGAGGACTAGGGTTCACAAGAGTATATATGAAATGAGAAAGAACTTTGACTTGCATTTTTATCACTTTTTTTTGGTCCAATTTTTTCCTTAGTATATTCAGTTCCAAATGAAGGATCTTTCCTTATTAGCAAGAATATTCTAAGAGCAACCTATTTTTGAAAGCATTTAAAAAATTTATAGAGAATAAAAGGACATATTTTGGTATTATTAAAAATTTTAATTCCAAAAAATATTATTTTGTACCTGTTGCTGGAATTGGACTTAATTTCTGCTGATCGGCTGCTTGATCGGCGGCCTGATGAGCCAATTGTTGTTGAGGTTGTCCTTCCAATGTCATTGTGTCTTCCGCTGATTCTGGTGGAATATCCCTGGGGCAATAGTCCACTTGCATTAATGCCCCTTTGCATCTGCGCAGGTCTAAACATTTTCGACGTCGAACTCGACGTTCTCCGGGCACATGACAGGGAGTCCATGCGCCCCAACGGCTAAAGAAGCCTTCGGCCTGTGGAAAAAAATTTCCTAATTTTTTCGAAAATTTTTTTGTTGTCTTTGAGTATCATTTCTTTCCTCTTACCCCTTGAAATTGTTCCTCTGGTGATTCATCCGGAACAATTATTTGTTGCTGTTGACTTCCATTTTGGCCCTCTTCTTCAGTTTTGGATGTGGAAGAAACAGGTGTAATATTTTCTTTATTCTCTCCGCCATTTTCATTTTGTTGTTGTTCAGTGGAAGTGGCCAATGGCAATGAGGGTTCAGATGTGGAGGAGGGGAAGGAGGAATGGCCAATGTTGATGTTGGTGATGTTTGGCTGAAAATGTTCTCCAAATTCAATGTGAAACATATTTTCATAGGAAAAGGAAAAATACAAAATTCCTTATTAGTTGTATTTCATAAAATTTAAAAATGCCAAATTTTAAGCTTTTCAATGGTTTACCACCGCTTATTGCCTTGTAGAACTATCACACCTTTGGCTGTTGCTGTTGGTCCTTGATCAATTTCAAATGGAGTCGTTTCGTCGATTCTGGACCCTTTCGATTGGTGGCCAATCCAGCAGCTTTTGGTGTGGGAATTGGCCCAATGTCGGCTGCCTTCTCCTGGAATGAACCATCCGATGCCCGTTCCTATGGGATTAATTTTTAAATTATTGTTTAATTTTGCCTATAATTCTATCAAATTTAACCGTTTTCTTTCCAGCCAAAACCCCCAATTAATTCATCCCCACCCTCGCTTACAATTGTTTTGGCCCCGTATTGTCTTTGTTGTTGTTCATTATTTTCATTTGCCTCCTTTTCCCCGCCTATTCCGCCTTCTCCTTCGCCCCCATTCCCTTCATCAGCCAATGGTGGCAATGCCAAATGTTTTGGATGGAGTCGATGTGTGGATGAAGATTCCTCCGGCAAATTACTCAATGGAATTGGCACCGCTTTTAGCCGTTCTCCGTCATTTGGCTCATCATTTGTTGTTTCTGACTTTGATTCCTCCAATTTTTGTCCTTCGGCCGATGATTCTTTTTGTGGCTCATCATTGTTCGTTTTTGAACTATGAAACAATTTTGAATCACCAAAAATGTTTAAAAAAATATTTTTAAATTAATTTATTAAGCTAAATTGAAAATATATTTGGCCATTTTATTAAGTCAATACCAACATTTACAAATATGACCTATCCCATTAGTAATAATGTTGGTAAAAATAAATTTGACCTCCATTTTGTCCAATCTAAGCCAATCTTGGTAAATCGCATCCATCGAGCCAATTCCCTCCAATAAATAATTTTATTTTTATCCATTACTATATAAAATTTCTATTGATTTTATTTTTGAGAGATCAAATATATATTTAACACAAAATGGAAAACCACGGCTATTTTTTAAACAATATACCTTTTTCCACTGGAATTGTCATTTTCATTGTTTTGGCCATGCTTTTCTTCCACCGGCAAATCACTGCTGCTGGGAATGCCATCGGCCATATCCGGCATTGTTGAGGAGGAACTGATGATGGACACAGGTGAAGAAGACGGTACCGTAGTTGGATCGCTGGGTTGCGGGCTTTCCTTTTCCTCCTTTTGTTGACTTATGCCGCTGGGACTGGAAGATGGTGAAAGGGAGGAAGGGGAGGAAGAAACTGTCGGCAATTGTACAGTAGTTGTTTCACCTTCTGCAATTATTGGAGGAAAAATTATGCTAATAATTTTATTTATTGATTTAAATTTTTAAGCAAAAAAAACAATAAAAATTTGAGTAAAACTCACATCTCCTATTGGGAATTGAACCCCATCTAAAGTTGTGAATTGATTGCTCATCTACTCGATTAATTAGCGCATATGAAGTTATAATAATAATTCCCTATCTTTGTTTGTTTTTGGCCTTATTTTATAGCCAATAAATTAAATTCCATATTTTGATTTTGATAAGTCAAATATTGGAATATATGGAAATTGTTGCATCCAAAGTAAATTTAAACTTTATAATTAATTTATTGCTACAAAATTACGAATCAATCCCAATTCCCAACTGTTTTACCCTTCTTTTTAATATGCCTTTTTTGTTTATTGCGTTTTATTTTTGCTCAAACTCAAAGCTGACCCGATGCTGATGAAACGATGCCGCTGGTATCCTCCGATTGTTGGAGTGGCGAAATGGATGATGATTGGCCACCAATTGTGCTGGTCGCATCCTGGGATTGGGCCAATTCAAATTCGCCGGGCGGCCCAGCGGTGCCAGCACCTAATTTCATATTTTAATTAAAAAATCCAATTAAAAATTTTAAAAAATTATTAATCCTTTATGTTGCCCAAATTAATTTTACAAAATAATTAATAAATGAATATAATTTAATTAAGAAATCAATGCAATTTTAAACTTGCTTTAAATTCAATATGGTGCATTTTTTGGAAAGGCAATAACTAATATATATTTTTGACCCATATCTTTTATCTTAGCGATGGCATAGTAATATAGCCAATTTGGATCATTTAAGCATTTTCTAGTATTAAAGTAAAATAAGTTGGCTAAAACCAAAAAAAAAACCAAATTTGTACCTGGTAAAATGCATCCATTATGGAAGAAGATGACTTTGTCCTCATCATCCGGCCGTTGGAAATCATCGGGTGCGGTGATGGCCGACTCCACATTTGTAATGCATTCTCCCTCCTCATAGAAATACATTGCTGATTTGCATTCATATTCTCGTTCATGCATACAATAGGCGGCACATTCTGCCATTGTTGGCACCGTCGTTGTTGATTGGGCATAGCCCTGTATATTTTGGGAGATTGGATTTTAAATTTTCTCAAATTAATTCATGCTAATGAGAGACCAAAACTGCTAAACTTAAAGGTAATATCCATTATAAGTTTAAAATTTGGTTGCAATTCATTTTGAATTGCCCCAATTCTTGCCTTGAGAATGTATTCATCCACCCGAACAAATTGCCGATTGGCACAATGGGCTGGGGCATCTTCGGGTAGGCAGAATTTCTCAAAATATCGATGGCCGTCCTCCGATTTTCGCAACAATTCGCCATCCGGAAAACTGGCTCGCCGATACATTCGGCATTCTTTCAATTCATTTTGGTAGATGACCGAGGCGCCTTGGAATATTTTTAATGGATGGAATCAAATTATCATAAAAATCCTAAAAAAGCCGCCTTGGCCTCAATTTTGTCCAAAATTTTATTCCAATTTTTGTAAGCCCAATGCCAACATTTACCAATGGGATAGGTACAAATTTATAAAGGTTGGCATTGCCTTACCAAGATTGCCAAAAATGTAATTAAATAATAGTCAAATTCATAATTATCATATAAAATTGTCCTAGAAAAATTTTTTACACTCACAGAGTACAGTTCGCCCCTTATGATCCTGATTTTTGGCACAAAAGTCGATGCATTGCTTTTCGTTTACTCCTCCAATAATGGCAGAAGCATTTGTGGTCCCACGGATGTTCACATTGTCTTAAAAAGGAAAAATATTTTATTAAACATTCCAATTTTTACCGCTGACGAAGAAGGCGCTCAATGTTCCTTCGCAAATTGCTGGAAAAAAGTGAATAAATATAAATAAAAATTAATAAAAAAAAATAGATGATTGACTGAGTGACTGTGGCCAATTCAAAAGTTTATGGGCCATTCTTAACGAGATAAAAACCAAAATTAAGAAACCGATATATAATTTAAGCATTAAATTCCTTTTCAAAATACATTATTAATTTCCAAAAAATACTTTTTCCTAGAAGAACACTAATTTTATTCTCACAAAATTTTTAATTTGAATTTCTAAAATTTAATAAAACCCTTTTGAACCATCTACAAGGCCCAATTCATACTCAATTGTTATCATTTGCTCTTTATAGAATTTAAAAGCTGACCAACATCCGGCCTATTCAATTTGGCAATGCCATCAGATTCCACCTTTTTTGATGGTTGCTCCTCTTCGGCGAATACAAAGGCAAAAATACAAGTAAAAATGAGGAAATGGGTTGGAATTAACGAATTCCACATTTTCGGAATATTTTACTTTAAGAAAAAATTAAAAAGAAATTGTGCAATTTTGTTGCTTAAAAAATGTAATTTGACCCTTTTTAATGGATTTTCTCCAAACCAAATTCCAAAAGGAATAATCTCCACATTTTGTTTATAATATGGGAGGATAATGGATAAAGAGAGGGAATTAGCGTCCTTCCTTGATTTTATCGTATTGTTGCTATGCAAATTGCGCAACTATTTTTTATTTATGAATTGAGGATTAATAATCTTTTGGAAATATAGATTAAAAGTCTTTTTATTAACCAAATTGTTGGAATTTTCCATAGCTATTATTTTGTAAAGTAATTTTAATTAATATTTAAAAGAAATTTTTTTAATCGGATGAATAACAATGAAATATTTTCGCTCTATTTTATTCAATTTTCATGGATTTTTGGATCAAAATTGTAAGGTGAATTAAATTCCTGGATATTTTTCACTGTTGATGATTGATAGTGGTGTACGAATGAATTCTCATTGGAATTTTTGCGCCATCGTAATAAAAAAGAGGTCGCCGGTTTTACTTTCGCTTTTTGGCTTTTCCCTCCTTCATATCCTAAATGCCCCTGGGCGATTTTATTTTGGTTGCCTGCCATTGGTGCGGTTCAAATTCGCTATTTCTCAAAAAAATTCCAATTCGTCGCAGCCAAAAGCAAAAGCTAATAGGGTCATCCCATCCATCCATCCAATTCAATCGCCGCTTCTTTCCAAGTCAATCCTGGCTCCTGGGGCGAAAATACATTTGATTTCTCCGTAGGAATTTCTCCTTTGATACGGAATTTTTTTGCTTTGCTTTTGCTTCTCTTCTGATACATGAAACGGAATACGGAAAATAAGGATTCTAAAAATTCAATTCGATGGAAATATAAAATGATTCTTTTAAACATATAATAATGGCATGGATTATTTGGTGAGGATTGTATAAGAAAAATGGCAAATCCATATCCATGGCGAGAATGTGTCTAGTATCTTTATTAACATTATATATTGTTGTAGAGTAGAGTAAAGCCTAGTAAATACATTCTGAGCTGATTTGCCTCATTCCCAGAGAATTTGATCATTTTTTGGGAGTAAAAAATGCCGTCGAGGTTTAGTCCTTCGCCTTTTAGGATTATTCAAAATTTAGGAGAAAAAATGTTTAAAACCTATTTTCGTCTTATTGAGTTTGGCGCATTCCAATGGGTTTGAGAAGGATTCAAAAATAAAAATCTACCTTTTTTCAAGCTTATTCCATAAAAAATAGGCAAGCACAAAAACCGGCTTAATTATAGGGAATTAAGGGGCAATAGAACAAGCCGAAGGAAAAAGTGAAAGTTGGCTAGATATGGAAAGGTCGCTCATCAGGTTGGAGGCTTTCATGGAACATTTTGAGTGGATTGTTGTGTTCCTTCCTTCCAAAAATCCCAGCAACTTGCCCCTAGAATGGGGTGGTAAAAGCAGGAAGTCAATTGGCGCCTAAAAAACTTGCGCACCGCAATTTTGGAATTGGAGAGAATGAAGTAGAAATGGGAAAAAGGTGAAGATGGAAAAGTCCGGTATATAGGCTAATCTAGCATTATTAGAAAGGGAAAGTTGCTGACTCTGTTGTGATTTGTGAAGGTTTGAGTGGGACTCTGGGGGAAGGTTGGAATGATGAGTACTTTTGGCACTTTGACGAGTCAGAATTAGGGTTAATTATACGTGGGCGTAACGTATCCGCGTAACGGATATACGCAACGATTTTGGGCCAATTATACGTTACGTTATACGCACCCCGATTATACGCATTATACGTTATACGCACTCTGAATATACGCCTATACGCCTATACGCAACCTTTTTTAAAACCACCATTTAGGGTCAAATTTTTCGCTATGCGGCCAATTTTGATCCAAATTTTTCGCTGCGCGGGCAATTTTGAGCTAAAATTTTCGTTATACGGCCAATTTTGATCCAAATTTTTCGCTATGCGGCCAATTTTGAGCTTAAATTTTCGCTGCGCTGCCAATTTTGAGCCAAATTTTTCGCTGCGCGGGCAATTTTGAACTAAAATTTTCGCTGCGCAGCCAATTTTGATCCAAATTTTTTGATGCGCGGCCATTTTAGAACAAAATTTTCCATCCAAAGTAATTCTCCCAAAAATTCGGCCCTGCGGGGCAGCAAAAAAAGCTCGGCATTCTCCCTTCTATGGCTCCCTCTTTGGAAAATTCGTGATTACGGGCTTGATTGAACCAGATGAATCAGATTTGAGTGAAGAAGAATATGAAGATGAAGAAGAGTAAGAATAAAAAGAATAAAATGATTGATTTATTTTTTATTATGATATTTATTTTGGCGATTTTTAAAAATTTTATTAAACGAATTTCAAAAAATGCCTTATAAAGGGAGCGTAACGTATCCTATACGCGTATAATTTTCTCGGAGGGCCTATACGTTACGTTATACGCACCTTGGTTATACGCATTATACGTTATACGCTTTTTCATTATACGCTTGCGTATAATTAACCCTAGTCAGAATCATAATTATTTGAAAGCTTGAATCCGTGAGTATTTGATTCTCAAAAATTTTTTTCCAAATATAGAAAAGGGGATTTATTCTGATTTCGTATGTAAATTAAGGAAAAATAAAAACACATTTTAGCAAATATTTGCTACAGAGTAATTGGCGAACATTTTTCAAAATAGAAAAACACAATTTGGCAGAACATTTTCCGGGGAAGGAAAAACACATTATGGCAAATATTTTTTTGATTTAACCTCCAATCTGAAATTCATTGTCAAACTATAATTTTGGCCTAGAAGTTCAAGAAAATAATTTCTGCAAAATTGAAATTTTAATAATTTAACAATTTGGCCATTGCCATTTTCCCCATCCCTTACCTGTGCTGGCATGCCAAATGCCGAAAATACTATGCCACCATTGTTGTTATTGTTGTTTTTTTATTCCCGTTTTCTTTTATCCATTCCTTTGGGCGGACAATAGCTATATTCATATTTCATTCAAATAGCTTGCTTGAACGACCAAAGAATAGGAATAAAAGGGGAAAAGTGGGATTAAGCCAAAGAATGGGGTATTTCATTTGAATGGCAGTAAATGGGATGATTGAAATTTGGATACTTTTCGAAAACTAATAATAATAAATGATAAAGTGGTAAAGATAGGCGGGAATGAGCCTAAATTTATATGGACAAAAGAGGGAGGGTAAATATGGATTATGGCCATTGGATGGGTGACCAAATTTTTAGGGGCGGGTTGGAATATTGTGGATTGGACAGAATGGGCTGAAACTTGGAATATTGTGGATTGGACAGAATGAATAGAGCCAAAATGGGCGGAGTCGAGTGATGAATCATTCACATTGTCAAAGACTGAATGAGAGGCGTGAACCGTAAATTTGATAGAGAGGAAGGGCATGGCAAGCATAAATAGGGCCAATAGAATTTGTAGAGGTCTGAGTGGATTTGAAAATAATAAATGCACAATGAATTGGACGACATAACTTTTTAGAATTTGAGGAGAAAGGGGAACAATTACAATTTGAATAATTAAATTTTTTTTAATTTATTATCGAAAGAAAGAACTGGAATTTAATTATCAAATAATTTAAAAAATGCTTCGACAACAAATTTATAGCCAAACATGATCTTTCGGAAACAATATTTTGCTAAAAATTAAATCAATGGAATACTCTATTCTATGGGTAAAATTTGGTCCTTCACTTTGGCAGCAAATTAATTGAAAATGATTTAATGCTTTTCATTTCAACAGTAAAACATGAAATACGCTTTTAAATGATTTGACACTGACATTTCCTTAAGGGACATTCATTTGCCTAAAATGATATAAAATATAATATTAAATATGAATCCATTAAAAGTTCATTTTATTAATTCATATTTTGCACATCTGCTTCCCATCAATTTTTGTTCTTTTTGAATAAATTAGGGCCCGAAAAGATTCGGCTTACATATTTGCCATGAATAAAAGAAAATAAAATGGAAAAGGATTCTGCCGCTCACTCAATGTTGATTCCCCCAAAAGAAAGTAAATCCTTCACATTCTTTCAATTTCTCCTAATTTTCTAGCTTTATTTCTTGTTTCTATTATTCCCAGAAATTGGCCGGCCATCCATTTTATCGCGCACGGCCATCTCAAAATTTTTTGGCTTTTGGCCGCCGATCAAAGAGTGGTGGTGAAATGAAAAGGGAAAATGGTCAATTGGGGAAAACGAAGGGAATAAAAGGGGAAAGGAAAAGGCCGATCGTTGCCTTGGAATCGGTGTACTAAAATGCGCCATTAGCATAAATTAAACGGTCTATGGTAAAATTAATTTTATTGGATTTGATTCATAAATATATTTAAAAATAAGGAATTAAAAAGAAAATTCAATGATTTTAAAAGAATTAAAAATATTATTTTGGGAGATTTAATTGGAGCGAGTAAAACAATGTTTATTAGGCATTTGGAAGAGAATAAAATATTTTAAAACAAAAATAAATGTTTTGATAAGTCATTTTTAATTTTTTGCAGATTTAGTTTGATTATTTTGATTGTCTTGCTTTTTTTACAAATATTTTTTTGATTGTTATTCATTCCATTTTGCATCAAACACTAAAACTAAAATGATGATGAAAACCAGCTGATTACAAAGAATGATGTTGAATGGGAATAAATTGGGGCAGGGGAAAAATGCATGGAAATGACTTTTGGAGAGGCAAAATTTTGCATTCCAAAATAATAAGGTCGTCCCAACAAACCCAAAGAACAAAAAATATAATCAAAATTTCCATATCAAAATAATCAGCTGGAAATGGGACCAATAAAAAAAACAAAACAAAAAAGTAACAACAAGAAATGACCTTCGTCCTTTCCCTCTATCCTCAAAAATAATGGCTAATTTAATTTTATCATTTCCTTAACACATTTCTTGATGATCTGATGTCTGATATTTAATTAATTTTGTGCATTTATCTGGTGTATATCAATTATTCATTTTTAAAAAATATTTTAAAATATTCATCGAATTTTAATTTTTTTAGTTGATAATTAATTGATCAAAAAAGAATAATTTGCCATTAATTTGAAGGCAAATTCTATTCAAATATTGCATTCAAAAATAATTTTATCAGCCCAATTCAATCAACAATTTGTTTATCAACAAATTTTCTCGACTGGACCCAAATTGTTGCATTTTTGCATTCGCTCCTTTTCACATGTTTCTCTAATAAATTCCCGTCGCTAGCATCCATCCATCCATCATTATTGGGTCATTTGATTATTGTGTCTTGTGCATCATTGGCTGGAAATTGATGGCTTTTCCCCCAACCATTTTTGCATTTATCAGACCAACAAATTGGCCTATACTCATTTTTTACTCTGATCAATGCATAAAAAAGGCAAAAGTGCAGAGTCAACAAATAATTTAAATAATTGGAATGAATGATGAAAAAAGGACTAATTTTATTTTAAATAAAGATGTGCCTAAATATAAATTTATTCCGATCAAATATTGGGGAAAAACATCAAAATAAATGTACACATTTTTGTTCCTAACATTTTAACATATTCCATTTGTTGTTTTTATATTTTCCAATTCATCCAAAATCAATCCTCTTCTCTTCATTTATAATTCCACAAATTGTCGCTTCCCTCAGTCAATCATCGATAGGTGTTGTTTGGTTTAGCTGAAAAATGTGCGGATATTAATCAAATTTATTTGGAGTGAAAATAAAGGAATAAATTATTTTATTATTCATTTTTTAACAAAAACTGTTTATAAACTGATTTTTGGGTAGTAAAACTTTTAAATTAATTTTGCCAAATTAAATTAACATCATCCTTCACTCACCGTGATGTCCCCAATATTCCGGATCCGGTGCATCATCCGGTGGAATTCCCAACTCCTCATCGCTGAATTCGTACAAATATGGTGTGTACCAATGGCCCTGTTGGGTTGATGGGGAAATTAAATTTGGAGGGAGAATAAATTTAAAAAATTATTTTGATAATTTCAAATTTAATTTAGTATTTTATTTATTTTTGAGGTGAATTTGGAAGTTTTTCAATCGATAAATTAATTATTAAATAATTGAAACAATTAGATAAAAATAACAAACTTTTGATTTTAAACTTCATTTTTAATTAAACTAATTTAATTCTTTCCAAAAAATTTTAATAAAATGGCAGTTTTATAGTTTTCATCGGCAGAGACAGAGATTTGAAAAATAAGTAAAATTGATATTCCAAAATTAGATTTTTTTAAATAAAGTACTGAAAAAATTAACGAACCGTAAATTTGGTGTAATTCCAATAAAGATTGTAGGTGAAAAGGAACCTATAAATTAGGAGTGATTTGTATTGTAATTGTAAATTGGATGTACCAAAGATTTGCTGCCAACCAAATTGAGCACATCCGGTCAAGGAAAGGTGTATCCGGCAAAATTGATTCGGGCACATCTCGGTAGTGGAAACTGTTTTGTTGTGGGAAAATGAGAATTTGGAAAGATAAAATATTTAATTTTTAATGAAAATTATTTAATTTTCCAACAATTTTTTATGTCAAAAATTGATCATTTTTAAGGCCATAATATAAACTCGGGACTCGGTGATTCATAACAAATACGAAATAAGGACTAATTTAATACCAAATGGGAGTTTACAGATTAGATAATACTAATTACTAAGAATAGGATACTTGGGATTTTTGATTGGAATGAAATTTATCCAAAAAAAGTAGCAAAATATGTTCAAAAAGTACTCAAAAAAGTTGTAACCTTTTTTCATCAATTTTGATATTTGTATAAAATTGCTAAAATCAAAAAATCCCAGTTGGATAATTGAGCAAAGAATTGAATTTTTTAAATATAATACTAACGAATGTTCGGGAATTATGTCGCCATATCGTTTCGTGCCCATATAGTCCATGTCCATTGTTAATCGTTCCGGGTCATCTGCCCAACAAAGAAATTTGATTATTTATTTATTATTTTTTTGAAACCGTAATGGCCATAATGGATGATGCCATGCGCCGTCTTCGGCCCTTTTGGATTTTTGTCCCAACGGAGCACGGTCCGTTCGCGCTTTTTGTACTCCTCATATTCCTCTTTTGACTGAAAAAATAGTGGAATAATTCAATGTGAATGTGAAGGAAAAATTCATTTTTAAGAATGAAGTAAATAGACCAACCAAATGCTTTGCATTAGTCAGTAAATCGTTTTTTGATTAAAATAACTTTTATTCTGTGATATGCTTTTCATTGGAATGCTAACAAGAAAAATCGCCTCAATTTTGTCCAACAATTTTGTTAAGCTCAATGCCAACATTTACCATTGGGATAGGAGATGGGTCCAAATTTGAAATGTTGGCATTGAAATTTACCAAAAATGACCAAATATGCAATGAAATAAGGCAATATTTCGTGTTTAGTAAGCATTCCAAAATATTTAATTTGTTTCTCTTTTAATTCTATTTGATTTTGACTAGAAATTAAAGGAAGAAACCTTGGTGAAAAATTTGTTGAAGAAATGGCCTCTTTTCTGCACAAATTGGCAGCCAACCACTGCCTTCGGTGCATTTGCCAAAAATGCATTTACAAGTGGTGAGGAATTTGTATAAGATGGGGTCAGCATCCGCTTTGACGGAAATAAACGGTTTTGCATTTGCAGCAATTTCAACAAAATATCAAATTAATAAAAATTGTTGAATAATTTCGCTAAAATAAGAAAAAACAATATTAAAAAAAACAAACATAAAAATGCATGTTTTGAAACTGGTATTAAGGATTTTTCAACATGCTAAATCCGAAAACATCATTGATTTTTTGGTTTATTAATCCCGTCTCTGCCCTGTAAAAGCCGAACCGAAAACCGGTTTGGATAAAAAATGTCTTTTCCGAACCTTTTTCGGTGAAAGCGTGGAAGGTGAAATGCGAACGAGCTAGCAGGGCAGCAGCAGGTAGCAGCTAGAACCAGAAATTTTATCCAAAACGGAGCGGTTTACCGCCATTTAGTGCGTGCGATCGGAGGATTATTAATCCAGAAAACAATGATCTTTATGTTTTCGGACTGCTAGCATTGGAAAACCTTAAAATCAAGCCTCAAAACAATATTTATGGTTTGATTGAAATATTTTATACTTTTTCGGTGAAATGCGGAAACTTTATCGAACATTGAATAGTATTTATCAAAGAAACAAAATTTTAAGCTGCGGCTACAATGCATCCGTTTTTACCTTCCGTCTCCGTTTTTTGATAAAAAGACGGACGACCCGGCCACAATGGTCCGTTTTTATCTTCCGTCGTCCGGCTCCGTCGTCCGTCGTCCGTCGTCCGGCGCCGGACGACGGACGCCGGAAGACGGAAGGTTGGCTACAATGGACAAAAAACGGAGACGGAAGAAGAAAAACGGACGACGGACGTATCAAAAAAATCTTTGAAAAAACGGACGCCGGACGTTCCCCAAAATAAAATTACAAATATTTTCACCTATTTCCACGCACTTTTTTGACTTGCCCGAATTGACTCGGGGGTTTTCGCATATGGAGAATCCAAATTTAATATTATTTTTTATTTCGGCCAAAAAACTGGTTTGCAAACCGGTTTAATTTTGAAATTTCCCTTGTTAGGACACTATAAAGAAAAATTTTGATGGAGAAAAAATTTTTAAAAAATGTTAAAAACAAAAATACTTTTTACTTTCACAAAAATTTTGACACTATATTGAGAAATATGGTCATGGAAAAATTTGGAAATTTATACCAGCTGTCAATATGTTTGTGCCAACTTTTCTCACGAATTTGCCATTGGATTTATGAAATCTTAGGCTCATTTGAAAGCCCAAAATGAGCGGAATTGATTGCCATATAGAAAATTGATCGATAAATTTTTTCTAGTGAGATATGACCAAAAGAACATATGATGGCCAAGTCGCGCACTAGCATGTTTATTGGCCAAAAATTCTTTATTAAATCATTTATTCTCAAATTATCATTCGCCTATATGATACTCTACATCTTTGTTTATCAAATTATTGCAAATATTCTTCATTCTACTGGTCATTTATGGCAAAAATTATTTTTTGAAAAATTTTCCCAATATTCTATACTGCAAAATTTCAGAAAATTAATTCTCGAAAATCTCTGAATAAAAATTTTTAAAATTTTTAATACAAATAATACTAATATTGTTCTACAAAACAAAAATATTTTCAGGCATGGAACAAGCGATATTTTTGAGCTATGAATTTTTATCAATAATAAGGTGAAATTGGATATAATATTTTAAAAAAATTTTTACTCAAAAACCTATGGTTGAAAATTGCTGAAAATTTCTAAATAAATAATAGTAATATTAGGCTATAAAAAATAGAAAAATTTTTGACCAGAACAGTAACAGTTTTGTGATATGAATTTTTGAAATTTTATTCATTATGAAGCGAATGGAAAAATTAATAAAATTTTAAAAATTCATAGCTCGAAAAATTCAGAAGATCCACTCCTAATTTTTTTTTTATTTTGTAGTACTAAGTTACTTTTATTTGTATAAAAAATTTCAAAAATGTTTATCCATAGGTTTCTTGGAAATTAATTTTTAAAAATATTTTATCAAATTTCGACATATAATTAATAAGAATTCATTACTCATAAATGGAATTCGATAGAGGCCTAAATTTATTTTTATTTTGTAGATCAATATTATATTATTGTTCAATAAAAAGTTCAGAAATTTTCATTAAACCATTTTTGAGAAAATGATTTTTAAAAATACTATATCTAACCGGTTCGTAAAAAATAAAAATCGTATCGGATCAAGATGAAAATTGGGATTCTAAAGTTTTCGAATATGGGGAATTCTAAAATGGTATGCATTTTATCATCCGCACAAATACCGGTTTATAAACCGGTTCAAAAAGAAAAATTAATGTATTTCGAGAGTTTGAAAATTTTTTATGAATTTGAAAATACTTTTTTTGAATTCTCCATAGTCGATTTACTTTATATAAAATTTATTTGAATTCAATTGGACCATGAATTTGATGAGAAAAACCGGTTTAAAAATAAATATAAGATAAATTCATTTTTTTTTTGCAAAAATCCATTGTAGCCACGACCAGCGTCCGTCTTCCATCGTCCGTCTCCGTCATCCGTCGTCCGTCGTCCGTTTTTTTCATCCGTCCATTGTGGCCACTGTGGCTACAATGAAAAATAAAAAACGGATGGAAAAAACGGATGACGGACGACGGAGCCGGACGACGGACGACGGATGCATTGTAGCCCTAGTGTTAGAATACGGCATACAAATCAATCAATATTAATCAAAGCGTTATTAAGGAACAAGCGTCGCACCTCGCTTGTTGGAATCGATCAATAACTTATAATCCTTAAATTAGATAAGCTCCATTCTCATTCTCATCATTGATTCCGTTTTTTAATACCGAGAATTGATTGTCGCGTTTCGTCAACCAAGAACCAACTCATCATCATTTTAACTGTTCTGCTGTTCATGTTTTACTTATTTTTTTGCCTTACCCATTAAAATACCAACAAATTATTATCCAATCCAACAAAATGATGAATGAAAAATGTGTTTTATTTTGCACAATTTTAGATAAACAGATAAACAAAACTTAATAATCAATCTTCAATGAACAACAAAAATGCAACAGATGAAAATGGCAACATGGAACAGAAATCGAAGAAAAGGTTTAATATTATTATTCAACAAAAATATTTTAAGATAGCAGATTAGGGTTAAGTTCGGGTAAGATTAATTCGTTTAGGACCGGTTTTTCGTCCAAATTAAGTACTTTATTTAATCTAGAAATGCATAATAGGAATGTATAAATGCATATTGACAACCAAGCTCGAAAAAATTAATTTCCCCGAACAGGCTCGAACCCGGGACCTAAATTTTGCAAAATTTAGAACCTCCATTTTGGTCGAATTTTCAAAAATGTTTTGATATTATTTTTAATGCTTAAACGCAAGACCCTATATCATTCATTAGCGGTCATCGGGATGCGTTGATTGATGTACTTATGATTTGTCAAGATTTAGTCAATTAAACCGTCAAAACCATATTTACTTTTAGGTTTATATTTTTTTGATTTTGACCTAAACCCCAATAATCTCTAGGTCAGTCGATTCATCTCGATGAGCTCTATCGAATGGGATAAGGTTTATAAAATCGGATATCACTCACTCAGTAAAAGTTAATAAGATTTCTACAAAAATAATCCGATCTTTCGGCAAACCAATACCAATATATAAAATTTCAATGCTTTAAAATATAAATTTATTTGTACAAATATTCAGTTGTTGCTTTTCTTATCTGTTAATGGTGGATTGGTTCAAACCACCTGAATTGGCTCAATCCTCGTCCTCGTTGGCCACTTCCTCATTCTCATTCAATCAATATTGTCAGACAAAATTGAATGGACGAAAAGTGAAACCGCGCATTGTTCCGAAAAATGACAATTACTCGGGAGAGAGATGGTGAAGGCAATTGGCAGACCATTCTGAAAAACTGTCGCCATTTTCCAATTCCAATTCCAATTGCGGACATCAAACCACCGGAATACATCATTGGATTTGAGGAAATCAAATTTTGGTAATATTTTTTGCTTCGAGATTTTAATTGCGCTTATTTTAGGCACATTGACGATCATGCATTAAAATTTGTGGAAAACATTCTTCCATTGCTCAATGAAGTCAAAATAACTTTGGAACTCCGGGATAATTTGGAGGCACACCCGCAAATTGGCCCAATTAAATGTCTTATGGAAATGTTGGCTCCAAAAACGAACAAATTGGAATTACCAAATGATAGTGTGGACCAATTCAACCAACAATTTCCCAACTTCATTTATGGCATTCAATCAATTTCCATTTTTGACATCGATGAAACTGAAATGGATTTGCTTGTTAAATGGTTGACAGCACCGATGAAAGATGGCACACCGAAAATACTTCAATTGAAATGCTATTACGATCATAGTGTAAAAAAACTACTTGATCGCGTCAAGGAGGTAAGATGATTTTTTGATCATAGTGATATGATATAGCCACCATTATGGAATTATTTTCGATTTATATTGGCAAATATATTCAAACTCTTTTTGAATTAATTTATTCACAAAAACTGCATAGGAAATACAATTTGTCATTTATAAAATCGAAAATTTGCTTTCCTATCATTTTTATATTATTATTTAAGGAATTTGTCCATTCAATTGAGCCTGTCAATTTTATCATTTCCATGGTTGAAGAGGATGAAGAAGAGCAAATTGGATTCAAGGATTTCAATCCATTGGGAAATAATGCAACGGAGGAAATGCTCGAATTACAACGGGAAGAATCCGAGGATTATTTTAATCCGATTAAATATTTCTTTGTTCGCCACAAAAATGACAACGAAGCAATAGGAAAAGTTGATGAATGGAAGGAACAAATGAAGCTGGAATCGAAGACAATTATGCACATAAATTGTTGAAATAAATGGGGATTTGATGATAATTTGCGATTATTTTATTCCATACACATTTGAATTTCAATGAATAATTTATCTGAATAAATAATTTTATTTCAATATTGCTTTAAAAATATTAAAATGTTCTTATTTTTACAATAATATTTATTTTTTTATTCAATTATAATTACGATTAGACATCCAGATATATAAAACGAGAATAATTTATTGAAAAATTATATAGCAGAGAATGGATGTGTTTCTTCCAAACACTGAACGAGAATTTGCCGATCCAAATTATTGGAAGAAATTCTTTGAGCGCAATTCAGCATTTGAATGGTTTAAAAATCAATAAAATGATTATAAATAAATGGTTTAAAGGTATGGAGATTATTCGAAATTGAGTGGAATATTTGGGAAATATATTCGACCGGCGGATGCAATTTTGCAAATTGGATGTGGAAATTCAACACTGGCCGATGATTTACACGACAATGGATTCAAAAATGTTCACAGCATTGACACAGATGCAAATGTTTGAAATTGATTATTACTTATTAAAATTATAGTATTTAAAATACCAAAAAATTATACTGGTTCTATGGTTTATCTTAAATTAAACTTCCAAACCATATATCTAAATCCAATCGATAGAACTGGCCAAGATGCGTCAATTTTGGTATATAATTTGTCATGGTTAATCAAAGACTAATAAGGGTATTTATTAAACCGTTTTTTATTCAAAACTAATTAAAGTTGGTTAGACCTAACTTATAAGACACCATTATTTTCAAACGAAGGCCTCACTTCTGGATTTATCGATTTTCGATTTGGTATATGGATTGGCAGTCTCTAGGACAAACCACCGATGAACCGTTATAATCTTTTCCCATGACAATAGTTTCACCAAGTTTAATATTTTTCTTGATTAAATTCTCATTTTCAAGGTTATTGCCAGACAACAAAAAAGAAATTCTACAAAAAGACCAACACTGAAATTCAATGTTTGTTCGGCGGCTGAAGTAAAAAACCAACCATAAATTAACTTTATAATTTTGTTCAAAATTAAGATTGGCTTCATTTCGGGTCAATCGATGAATGTTGTAATTGACAAAGGAACATTGGATGCACTTCTCCCGCACAATTATAATGCTCAAGACGAGAACATTGTGGACAAAATGATGGCTGAAATCGAACGATGTTTGGCACCATTTGGCCGATATATTGTTGTAAGAAATTAAATTATTAAATTCATATCGAACAAAAAACATTTAAATAACGCCAAAATTATTGTAGTGGTTTAAGGATTTGTCCTCTATTCATAAACCATAGGCTAATTGGGTACTTGTATACTTTGTATCCGCCAGAACCCTTAAAAAATTTCGAAATTTTTTTCTACAAAATTATATACCAATCGACTCGTCTTGGCGAGCTGGTTATGAAAATGTTATTAGTTTCGCATAAAACCCAGAAATAAAAAAGTTATGACCTCAAAGAAATCGAAAAAGGTGCTTGGTCCCCCCTATGGGTCTGAGCTCGAAAAATTTTTTAACATTTTTTCGGTCGAATTATATCTCTGTCGACGCGTCTCGATGAGAGAAGCTCGAATCTGCCATCGATTTCGCATATAACATAAAAATAAAAAAGTTACGGCCATTTTAGTTTCGCTGGATGTGTTGGAACTGCGCAGACTTGCGCGACTGTAACTTTTTTATTTTTGTGTTTTATGCGAAACCGATAAGAGATTCGCATTCTGCTAGTCGAGACGCGTCGAATGAGCTATAAATTGACTAAAAAAATTTTCAAAAAATTTTTCGAGTTCAGACCCATAGGGGGGACCAAGTACTTTTTCAATTTTCATGAGTTCATAATTTTGCCAAATGTGCTGATGTTCAAAATTTTAACATTTTCATAACCAGCTCGCCAAGACGAATCGATTGGTATATAATTTTGTAGAGAAAAAATTTCGAAATTTTTTAAGGGTTCTGGCGGATACAAAGTATACAAGTACCGGCTAATTGGATAGAGCTCGATATACGCATCGATTGATATTTGGTTTATAATTTTTAATGGTTTAGTCAAAAATTAAGAATATTAAAAAGTTTAAACCGATTCGTTTTTTGGTTCAGAAACTATTTTAAATTGATTAAACCTAAACCAATAAATAGGTAACGGTGAATCATGCGATATTTATTGATTCGGTATAAAATTTGAAGATTAATTACTGCACCGTTAAAATATTTCCGGCTTTAGTGGTTTTTTTTACCAAATTAAATATTTCCAATTAAATAAGATTATTCAAATTTGGTTTAAACGGTTTTTTCTGCAAAATCCGTTCTTTGGTTTTTCAAAAATTTCGGTTTTAAATTTATTAATTAAACCGTTTAAACCATTTTCGGTTCAAAACTACTATGATTGTTGGGTCCGAGGTTCCCAATGAATAGTCCAAGTTGTTTTAAATATTTATTTAATAAACAATTGGAAAATAATAATAAATGTGCGAAAAATAATGAGGATTTATTTGGAGGTCTCTAGTTCATAAATTGGGAATGAACATAAGAAGTATGAATATGAAAATGACAAGGAAATCAATGGGGAATGGGGAAAGGATGAATTGTCACTTCTGGGATATGGGAATATCGAAATGCCATCCTTCATTCAAATCATTTCCTAATTCCAATTTGACCATATCCCGAACAGTTAAACTAATCAATAAATCAATCGATAAATCTTGACGAGATATGCGATAAACGGTTTCAGCATTAGAACAAATCATTGAACCATTATAATCTTTTCGGCATTTTCAACAATTTTACTGATTTTTCTACCAAAATTAATATTTTACTTTTCATTTTCAGATTACATTGGCCCAACATCATATTATTGAAAAGCTGTTCACTTTCTTTGGCACAAGTCAATTTATGATTCGTCTGCAAAAATGTGAATTGTCGGAGGCGGATTTTGTCATTCCAGTTTTTGTTGTGATTATTACAAAATTCAAAACTGCTTTAAATCAGAGAAGGGTAATAATTAATTAATTAATTAATAAAATTAATTTTAACTTTTAGAAATTTGAATATCTCAACAGCATTCAATCACAACCGGAACCGATGGAAAATTTTGAAAAACTTTTGGAGAAAGTCAGAACTGCTCAACAAATTAATTGGTAAATTAAAAAAAATGAATAAATTTATGAAGTCAAAAAAGGAAAAATTTCCAAAAAAAATTTTAAAACATGAATTTGCAATTGCATTTATTCCATTAATTTGGCCATTTTTGTAGAGCAATGCCATATGCCAACATTTACAAATTTGGATCTATTCCGTTGGCATTGAGCTTGCCAAAATTGACATAAATTTTAGGATAAAATTGAGGGCAAATTCGTGTTTAGTCTTAAAAAAGCTTTTCTAAATTAATAATAATCTAGCAATTTCGACTCATTAAATTAAAATTCCTTAAAAAATTTATTTAAAATTCAAAATTAATTTTTTCCCCTTATTTTTAGGTTTAAACATTACATTTCGAGAGGACCCGTCGAAGAGACATCCGTGAAAATTTATTCAGTTGATGGAGCGGAAAGATATGAATTATTTATGGTCGACGATCAAACATTGAAATCATTGCACAAATATGGCGTATTCATTGTTCCACTTGGAAGGTCAACTTTTAGTATTAATTTATCTAGGGAAATAAAAAGAATTATTAGTAATTTTAAATAATTTAACATGAATGTTACTTTAATTTTGTCCAATAATTTATGAGAATTTTAATAAGCCAAATGCCAACATTTACCCAATGGATTGGTCCAAATTTGTAAATATTTGCATTGGGTTTACAAAAATGGCCAAATATTCAATGAAATAAGTCAAATTCTTGTATACAAAATTACCTAATAAAATAGGAATATTTTTGATGATTTTAATTCATATAAAATTGCCTTTTTAGAGAAAATGACTGGCTTTTCGCCACCCCAAAGGGCAGAACAATTTTGCGCAAAAATTGTGAATTGCATCGAATCATTGTTGTCCGCCTTTTTCGCCATCAATTTTATCCATCATTGGAGAAAATTCAAGAGGAATTGAATTCAATTATTCTCGATTTTATGCCAAAAGCTTTCCATGGGCAACGGGTATGGTTTTTTTAAACGGAATTAATTAAACTAAAAATTTTTCCGAATAAATATAAGTCCGTTTTTAAATAATTTATCTATTTTTCTACTAAATAAGGCAGATTTAAACCGTTTAAATCATTTGCTCTTTTACCATTTTAAATCGTTCTCCCATTTTTTTTAATTTAAAAAGCCAAACTAATCAATTCAATAGCCATCTCATCAAAATTCGAAACCTTTTATTTTTGTAAATTAATCCCGATTATAATAAGTAAAAAAACAGGGTTTAGCCAAGAATTCTGTTAAATTTAGAGCTCAAATACGTAGGAGGCAGGAGAGAATAAAGCACCTCAATTAATTATTGATTTTTTTGTGTTTAGGTTTTTTAATCAATGTATTGACTTATTGATTTTAATAAATAAACTAATAAAATCGTTAAAATCAAAATTGATATTTTCAATAATTCATCTTATTAATTAATTAATTAATTAATTAATTAAATACTATTTCAGGTAAATTATTTATCGCTTGGTACGACGAATGTGACCAACCACGTTGAATTTGGGACATCGAAAATAAGCGGTGATTGGGCTGTTGAGCATGTTTTAGTGAATGATTTGGTGTATAGACGGCTTATATTCTTGAATAGTTCAAATCTGGTCCAAACTGAGGCAGAAATTCGTAAGAAAATTGAAAATAATTAATTTATTAAAAATAATAATTTTTATAGAACATATCGATGGAAAATGGCAAATTAATTGGGACAATAATCCACTTTGTTGCGAACATCATAAGGTAAAAATGGGAATTTTCAAAAAAATCACAAAAAGTTCAAATAAAAATTTTTATTAATTTGTTATTAAAATTAAATTTAATTATTTTCTAAAGCATATGATGATTGCATTCGAATTTATTTGTGATTCCAATGGAAAATTGCTTGGCTTCAAAAAGGCAATGAAACATGAATTACGTTTGGTTGTTTTGGGATTGGGCGGCGGAATTATTACAAAAGTGCTCCATGACACTTTCGAAAAGGTAAGGAAATGTCACAAAAAAATAATATTTAATAATGAAATTTAGTCGATGGTTGTTGGCGTTGAATTGGACAAAACAATTGCGGAAATTGCCGTCAAACATTTTGATTTCCCAGAAAATTCGGAACGAATGAATGTCAAAATTTGTGATGCATACAAATTCTTGGACGATTCAGCAAGCACAGGTAAATACATTTTTTTAGTGTAATCCACTCTCAATTTGATTTTTGGGTCATATTCTGTTTTCTTAAACCATTTAATCTATGACAAATTGATTAGTGGGGTTTTTTAATCAATTTAAAATTCGACTTTGGACAAAGTTATGGCCTATTTTGTTTCAGTTTTTACACAACATCGAGAAATGAAATATCTTCAGATTAGTTTTTGCCAGTTTTAACAATAATTTATTTAAACCAAAAATTACGAAAGCCTTTTTTATTAAAGTAGATTACACAAATTGGTTGCAATTTGAAATGACATAGAATAAACAAAAATGGGTTACATAAAAATTTTAAATTAGTATAGAAAATCGAGACAACATTTGCATTTCCCATTTAAATATTAATTTTTTCAAACAGATGACAAATACGATGCAATTTTTGTGGACCTTTCGGGTCCGGTGAATGAACATGTAAATTCAATCATTATATGAATTTTAATTATTTTATTTTCAAAAGGGTCTTTATTGTCCACCTCCTAATTTTGTCACGGAAGAAGCATTAAATTTGATGAGGAAAAGTTTGACAAATGGAGGTGAGTAAGAGAAAGGGGAATTTAAAATGGTACTTGACGGGTTTAAATTTGGGAGAATCAAAATTTTTCACTAAAATATTTCTTCGGTAATTTTCTATATTAAACATGAATTTACCTTATTTCATTGAATATTTGGCCATTTTGGTTGGACAAAATTAAGCCAAAATATGTTTTACCATTCCAAATTATATTTTAATGAATAATTTTAGTCACTAATTGTAAGGGTTTTTAAATGTTTATAAAATTCCAAATTGCAATTTTTATTAATTTAATTTTTGCGAATATTTTTTAGGTGTTTTGACGCTGAATTTGGTAACCAGAGATGATCGATTGGCGGATTCCGTGAAAAAACAATTGGCCGAAATATTCAACAGTGTTTATTCCATCAGCGGCGATGAGGACATTAATGAAGTGATTATTTGTTCAATGATGCCGGCACAAAAATTTGCTGCTAATTTGGAAGCGGCCAAAAAGAAGAGGAAGAAAAAGGCTGGCAAAAAATTGACTCCAAATAATGCGAAATTGACAAATAATAATGGAAAAGGAAAGAATGATGAGGAGGAGACGCCCAAATGGTTGATGGATTGTTTCGCCGAAATGGACAAAATTCATCATTTCTCAATTTGATATATTTTCACAATTCACACTTTGTTATTTATTGTTTTATTGTTGTTTTAATATGAATGATATTTTGATAAAATATTTATGAATTTAATGTAGGATTAGATTATTCAACATCAACATAAAAGAATTCTTACATTAGAACATAGGGAATTAGGCAACCAGGCGGAATTAAATTGGGGCAACCAGGCCGGAATTAAATTGGGGCAACCAGGCGGAATTAAATTGGGCAACCAGGCGGAATTAAATTGAGGCAACCAGGCGGAATTATTTTGGGGCAAATAGGCGGAAGGAATTATTTTGGGGCAAATAGGCGGAAGGAATTATTTTGGGGCAAATAGGCGGAAGGAATTATTTTGGGGCAAATAGGCGGAAGGAATTATTTTGGGGCAAATAGGCGGAATTAAATTGGGGCAACCAGGCGGAATTAAATTGAGGCAACCAGGCGGAATTAAATTGAGGCAACCAGGCGGAATTAAATTGGGCAACCAGGCGGAATTAAATTGGGCAAATAGGCGGAATTAAATTGAGGCAAATAGGCGGAATTAAATTGAGGCAAATAGGCGGAATTATTTTGGGGCAAATAGGCGGAATTAAATTGGGGCAACCAGGCGGAATTAAATTGGGCAACCAGGCGGAATTAAATTGGGCAAATAGGCGGAATTAAATTGAGGCAACCAGGCGGAATTAAATTGGGCAACCAGGCGGAATTAAATTGGGCAAATAGGCGGAATTAAATTGAGGCAACCAGGCGGAATTATTTTGGGGCAACCAGGCGGAATTAAATTGGGCAACCAGGCGGAATTAAATTGAGGCAACCAGGCGGAATTATTTTGGGGCAACCAGGCGGAATTAAATTGGGCAACCAGGCGGAATTAAATTGAGGCAACCAGGCGGAATTATTTTGGGGCAAACAGGCGGAATTAAATTGAGGCAAATAGGCGGAATTAAATTGAGGCAAATAGGCGGAATTAAATTGAGGCAAATAGGCGGAATTATTTTGGGGCAAATAGGCGGAATTAAATTGAGGCAACCAGGCGGAATTAAATTGAGGCAAATAGGCGGAATTAAATTGGGGCAAATAGGCGGAATTAAATTGAGGCAACCAGGCGGAATTAAATTGAGGCAACCAGGCGGAATTAAATTGAGGCAACCAGGCGGAATTAAATTGGGGCAAATAGGTGGAATTAAATTGGGCAAATAGGCGGAATTATTTTGGGGCAAATAGGCGGAATTAAATTGAGGCAACCAGGCGGAATTAAATTGAGGCAACCAGGCGGAATTAAATTGGGGCAAATAGGTGGAATTAAATTGGGCAAATAGGCGGAATTATTTTGGGGCAAATAGGCGGAATTATTTTGGGGCAAATAGGCGGAATTAAATTGGGACAATCCAAATTTTTAATTGTAGTAAATTAGACCATGAACCATTATAATCTTTTCGTCATTTTAAATACTTTTTTCCGGAGATTAAATACCGCCCCTTACTGTAATGCCCAGATTCAATTAAAAAACATTTTCACTTCTTTTTTTTCTTTTTAACACATAAAATAAATAAATTTTCGCAGCAAATTTTGATAAATCAAATTTTCATCTTTCGGTCCGCCCCTTTTTGCCGTTCTTTTCCCTTGTTTTGTTCTTTCTGCCTCCTCTGTTCCGCAGTCATTTTTGTTGTGTTTCCGCCGCCGTTTGATGGCTTTCCTTTGTTATTTTTCTGCTGGACATTTTTGCCCATTTCTTGTGTATTTTTAACAACTTGTCCGCCTTTTTGTTGAGGAGTCCACTTTTTCTCCTCTGCCGTAATTTGTCTTCTTTGTGGATAATTTTGGCTGCTTCCAAATCCAAAACTTTGGCTGGTTCCTTCCTCATCCGCCGATGGATTTTCCAAATTGCCAAGTCCAATTTCCTTTTCATCCGCCGTACTTAAAAATTAAATAATTTTATCATTTTTGCATCATCAATTCTTTCCTTTTTTGGTCATAATCCCCTTTTGATTTTATAATATCCCCAAATCCAATTTTGACTTACTCGGCTCCCAAATCAACTTTTGTGTAGGATTGGACATGTTCATATGTATCTAAAAAACATTTATTATTTATTCCATCGTATTTAAATATTTTACCATCATATTCATCATCATAAATATTCAATCGATTAAATTTGGGTCCGGATTGTCCAACTTCCGCCGCCAATTTCAATTCCATTCTTTGTTCCATTTCCTCTTCGTCACTAATTTCCTCCCAATCTTCCTCATCATTTTCGTCAATTCTCTCTGAACATTTCAAACTGGCCATTTTCAATGCCATCCGTTGTTCTGCCGTCAAAATTTCCTCTTCTTTTGTTCCCAATCTTTTGAATTCTTTTCCATCCATTTTTATGGTTGCTTCGTCATTTGCAATTTGCCCAATTAATTCTTCGATTTTTTCCACTTTATATTGCAATTTTTCTGCATCAAAATGTGGCGCATTTTCTTGCATACCATCTTAAAAAATGGAATTAATTTTATATTTGTTTATTTTATTCTAAAAAATAAATATTCTACGGTTCAGAAGTTTATCCTAGACCCACAAATCTTATACCCAATTGATTGATTTCATCTAGGTGCATCCTTTGATTTGATAATTGATTTTGGTTTAATTAATTCAAACCGTTTTAAACCCAAAATAGGTTTAAACAGTTTAATATTCCTCTAATTCTGCCTAAAATTTGGCAACCAAAATTGCCACATAAAGCAAAAAGCATATTTGGGAAAATAAATTTTGACTCACCAATTTTTGCGTCATTGATAATTTTCAATTTTCGGCCGCCTTGATGGGAATTTTCCAATTCATCTTTTGCCGTTCGAAGCAATATTTTCAAATCAAATGGCAATTGTTCCCTCTCACAAAGTCCTTCCAGCGTTTTTTCCAAATCATAGCCAAAATTACGTAAACAAAGCTAAAAATTAAAATTAATTTTTCAGAATAAATTTCAATGATTTTTTACATGTAATTGTTGTTTGGACAAATCCGGCATTATTTCGCTGAGTTCTTGAATTTGATCATCAATATGCTTATTCTTTGGATATCCGATAAACTGAAAATAATATAAAATTTTGCATTTGGTTGAAGCTTTTTGAGAATGGAAAAAATGCTTTAAATCAAATAATTTTTTTATCTACATTTTTGTCTAATTTTAATTTATAAAATGCTGAAGTTAATATCCGAATCCGAGTCATTTTAAATTTATCATAGACTGATTTATTAGGTCTCTTTCAAACCCGAAAGTTAGAAAAAAATTAATGGTTTAAACTTCAAGGTTAACATTAAAAAATTAACGAAAAATCACACACAAAATAATAGCTAGGCCTCGATTATAAATTTATCAAATTTTTATGATTTTTTGGATCTATAAATTTTTAAAACGGATTTCAAAGATGATTTATGACTATTTTTTGCCTTCTGAATTCCAATTTTCATTTACCCAAGAACAATGAATTTTTATTTTCTCTACTTAAATCATTTAAAATCTCGCGAAAGAATATTTTGATTGAAAAAATGTTTACTTGTAATATTCCCTGCCGGCCAAGATATTCTAATATTGAATTCCTCTTCAGTGAATATGCTTTCTGCAATGCACCAATTATCAATTGAAATTGTTGCGAAGAACAAATTTGCTTGGCCAACAATTTTGACAATTCTCGATCCAAATTAATTTTGTCGTCCAATTGAACAATGAACCTTAAATAATAAATGAATTAATTTAAGGGAAAATTTGACTTACTCTGGTTTGTCAATGTTGTCAAAAATTATTTTGAATCGTCTTTCATTGGAGACAAAATCGGAATGGAAATATTTGCAAATAAGATGCATTAAGATTTGAGCAATTTTCGACCGAGCAATTGGAACATCACTATAAATTAGTAAAATGAGTAATATTTAATTATTAGTAACTTAAAAGGCAAATTTGATTAATTTTACTTCAGAAAAGCATTTTCCTAATGGCTAATGGGTTTAAGAATCCCAAACATGAATGAATTTTGGCCTCAATTTTGTCCAATTTATGCCAATCTTGGTAAGCCCAATGCCAACATTTACCAATAAGAGGTCATGTTTGTAAATGTTGGCATTGCCTTACCAAATTGGAAAGGCAAAAATATCCAATGAAAAAATGTAAATTTTATCAAATGAAATTACCCTATTGAATATTTGAATATTTTTTGAACGTTTGGTCATTGTTTGTTAAACCAAATTTACAATTCTCCAAAAATTTCCAATTTATTTTTAAACCTATTGAAAACCTTGAGTCGGCCACATCCGGACATTTCAAAAGATTAATAAAAAGTTCATTGGTTGAAGGAATGATTTTGATGATTGAATATATGCTCGACTCTTCTTCAATTGAAATTTGACGATCGCATATTTCGAGAAAAAAATTGCAGCAAATGTCCACAAGTTGGCAAATGTGGCCAAGTTTCTTTTGTAAAATTGACAAATCTTGTTGTGGCTTCTTGGATGATGTCGTTATTCGAATTTGATCATTCAATTTTTCCAACATCTTTGAATTTTATTTCAATTTTTGCATTAATATTTTTAAATTTACCTTTAAAACGTTCCCAAAAAACGTCAAATCATTTGTTTTCGATGTTGAATTGAGCGATAAGCGGGTCATATTCGTAAATTAATTATAATTAAATTAAATAATCTTTCTAAATGAAATTTCTTTAATTGCCAGAATTTGATAGGCAGATGAAAAATGAGGGGAGCAATGGTATTGGAATAATAAATTTTACAATTGTAGAGATGTGGAGATGTTTTTCAAAAAAGGTATGTTACAAAGTCAACTATTAATTACCTTATTTTCCTCAAAAAATAAAGGGGAAAAGAGAGGCTAATAAGGCGGCTCTCTTTCAAAGGTTGCAGTTAGGCATTTTTCTCTAAAAATTACAAAAAAAGGTGATTAAAAAGGTACCAAAAAGTACAAAAAGGTGAAAAAGGTATTATAGGTATATAAGTGGCCAAAAAGTGAAAAAAAAGGTATTATAAAACCCTCAATTTTGGGTCCGGACATCGAAATAAACATGTTTTTCGTGCATATTAAGCCATTCTGAGTTCGCAAAAAAGAGGTATATACCTTAAAATCCGGTCCCTATCAGAACTATAAGATGGTCTAAAAATTTGCGAAATTTGGACTTTCATGGGAGATTTTGGAGTTTAAGGACGAAACACGAAACGGTTCAATTTTTTACTATTTATCCTCTCGTTTCCCATCACTAGGGCACGGATTTTTATGCAAATGCATATTTTGGCACTTTTTTGGCAAAAATTCTCCTTCAAACATGCAATAAAAATCGAAAAATTGCATATTTTAATGGTTTTTGATCAAAATTTTGCATATTTCAAGAAATTTTCCCCAAATTTGCATATTTTGGCACTTTTTGGTGCATATAAATCCGGGCCCTACCCATCACATTTCCTTCCTTCCATCACTCTATTTCCTTTTTCCATTCTCTTTCTTCTTATCTTTATGGCTGCTATATTGGATGGCGGATACTGTACTCCTTACCACTCTGACCCTAATTTCCTTTCATCCCCTCTTTCCAAGGGAATTTTGATTCCCATCGCCAAAGCGCCGTGTCTTGGACCCGTGAGTCAGTGCTGTGGGTCAACACAAATGCAGACCGGCGGAGAAGAAGAGAAGACCCACGCCACGCTCGGTCTCATGGGTATTCCCTTATCTTTTTGAGTTCGAGGACAATTGAGATTTGAGAATGGAACATTCTAGATTCTAGTGATGTAGATATAAAGCTGCTGGGTAGATTTATATACTATCATTTATTTGGTTATAAAACTATCTATGGAATGATATCAAAAGCACTGACTAATAATAAGTTGGATATTTACTGAGTTATGGACAAAAACCAGATTTAATTAAAATCATGCTTTTGACGGTGTTTTGTCCATAACTCGGTAAATATACCATATTAGCCGATGCTTTTGATATCATTTTTGATCTAGTTTTATGCCCAAAAAATGATTTGTATGAATTGATCTCTGGCAGTTTATCTCTATAAATACCAGACTGCTGACTGTTCAATCCCCAATTGTCGCAACAGTAAAAAATTTCATAAAATTTTTCTAATAAAAATCAAATAATAATTGTATACGTACAATTTTCAAAATAGGGAAAGTTTTTATTTAAAATAATTCCAGATTTCTTCTATTATGAATGATAAAAATTTACTGAAGCTATTGTTAAATTTGGTCAAATGGCTGCCAGATAAATGCATTCAACGACTGATTATCGCAACCAATCTTTATTTGAGGGATCCTCGCAATCTCTTCGAGTATTTCCTCAAAAGTCAATTTGAAAAGGTCACAATAGGGAATAGGGATATGGACGAAATTCGGTTTTGGATTTCTATTAAATTTCGAATACCGAAAGTGATCAAATTTTTAAATCTTAAAATGTCAAATTATTAAGATAAATAATTTTTTGAAGTACTTATTTACATAAATTTTGATTTAAAAGTAGTATGAATTTCAATTTCACTCGTTTCAATTAAAATTTTAGTATATTACAAAATTTTGAATATTATGGATTATACATACAAAAAGTATATGTATTTTGATATATTCAGAACAGCAGAAATAGTTGATTGATCTTAGCCGATCCTGATCAGATCTAATTTGGATTATCAATCAGCCAATTAAATATGTGAAAAAACGGTGTAGCTTTTAGAATAAGCGAGAATTTAGAAGACTAGATAAAAAAAATTTTGCGAGAATTTTAAAAAATTCACTAAATTTTTTTTATTATCAAATTTTCTTAGCGTTTTTTGTTGACAAAAAACTTTTGGTGGCATGATGTGGATTTATCAAGAAACGGGATTGCTTTACTTGAGGATAATCCATTGGCTCTTCATATAAAGAATAAAGGATCGGTTAGAGCGTTTGGCCTTCGACCTCTCTCCGCCGCCGCAGACCAAACTTATTTTGAAGTTAAAATATTAAGAAAAGCAGAAAGCAACAGGTTAAAATAAAATTATTAAGTTGACATCTTTTTAATGCCAAAAAATTGGTAATTGGTAAGCCCCAACTAGGCATAGATAGTCATTGTATCAAAATTACTGTATATTCTTAAAATACCTAAATATGCACAATATTACTTAAATAAATTAAATTGATAATTCGATTAAAAGGAATTCTTGTAAAATTTGAATCACACTGAAAAAGCATTGTTGGGTTGCATCTTGGCATCAGGATTCGAATAATCTGTAAAAAATGCACATTTTCGATAGAATATTTTGAAACAAAAATACAATATGATAAATTAAGGAATAATTATAATATTTTGATTAGGTTTGATATTGGCATTGGACTCTGTAACCCCTTTGGAAAACATTTTAATCCCGAAATTGGCCTATTAAATTTGTACTCTGGCCAACATTTTACTTGTGAATTTTGGACATTTAAATATGCTTATCAGAATCACAAAAGACAAAGCAAATTCTTGAACAATATTTCCGTAAAGATGCATTTACCTAGCATAGCGAAATACGATATTTTTGGTTGCGGATTTTCCGAACAACCAGCAACCACCACCAATTAATATTGCACACAGAAAAAGAGGGACTTTTGGACCAACAATTCTCTTCACTTACAATGGGAAAATCATTGGTAACTAACTAATTAATTTATTCAATTATTATGCTAATAAAATAGGCTAAATGAAATTATAAAAAGCCACCATCATTTCATTGTTTTATTGGTTAGAAAGTAAAGCTTAAAATCTATTCCGAAATCCGCATATGAATTGTTGATGCAAACTAGTTAATATAAAATAATGTACTAAATGTAGTAACGGGAACGGGAACTATAGACCATAACTCTAATTTGCTGGGGATTTATATCAAAAATAAAAAGATTAAAACAAGTCGAAAATCAAAATAACCTATAAGTAAGGATATTTCATTTAAAATACATATGAGTTATAAGAAAAATGGACACACTTAAATATAAAACTTAGTAAATTAAAAAATACACTCGATGGGCTTTTTCAGAATGTTTAAAACTTGGTAGCAAGATTGACTGGGCACAACTTCATCCATTTATAAAAACTTCAACAGAGGACACAATTATTGAGGCGAATTTTGGTGGAAAAGAATTTTGTTATCCAATTCATGATTTATATGTGTCTCGGCAGACACCAAAAGTCTTTCCAAGTTCAACAATGCTTATGGATCATAATAAATTGTTGGCCATTTTTAAATACTTTTCGCATTGGTAATTTTAATTTCTCAATTTTACACTAAAAATCGACTCCTCTTATAAAATAAAAGTTGGCTTCTTTTTGAGAAATTTTTTTATTTCAGTTTGGGGCTGGTTCTTTTGGAATTTTTTACAATTATTATAATGATTATAGGTAATATCTAATATAATTTGTAAGATATTAAATAAAAAAGTAGTTTTCTTAAAAATAAAGATTAATCTATAAGCTAATAAACTTTAAATGTATCCATATTGGCCCAAGTTTGGCACTAGTTTATATAAACTATATTAATTTATTAATACAACATAACATAATACTATATCCAAGGTTTTCCAATCATGCAAATCTTGAAAATGGCTTAAAAATTTTGTACATTAGCCAACACTTTGTTTGCAAATTTTGGCCTATTAAATATGCAAATGAGAAGCGACAAAGAAAATGGAACGGAAATATTTTTATCAAGCTACATTTGTCTGGCATTAGGGAATGTGATATTTTTGGTTGCGGATTTCTTGAACCGCCTCCGCCAATGGCAGTACGTATTGCAAATAGAAAAGGAGAAATTTTCGGGGGGCCTATAATTCTTTCCACTTTTAAATTATAATTTATAAAATAATAATGAAATGGATGCAATTTGCATAATTATTATTTTTCATTATTGAATGAATGAATGACTATGACTATATAAATAAAAATAAATGATATTTTATATTTTTTTTATTTATTTATTTAGCAAATTTCCAATATTTTTCCCGAAATTTTTTTCAACATTTTCATTTCCTGTTTATCGAATAATAAAATTGTAAACATTCATATTTTTTACTTTTCCAATTTATTTTCCCCCTTCCCTTTCTTTCCACAATTCTAATCCTCATTTTACTTTCCGTCTTCGTCTTCAATTCTTCAACCATTATCATCGGCCCCAATTTTTACAATCGTCAAGGCCCCCAATCCCCTCCATCTTTCCTTTGATTCACATCAAAACTTCCTTCCATTCAGCAGTACTATTCTACTATTCACGGACAAACAACATAGACGCACGCCTCAAAATCCCATAAAAATTTTATCGATACGCAGAAGATGAAGGGAGGAACCGAAGATAAGAAGGAAGGAGCTTTTAAAGGGGAGGATGAAAGAAGGAGACGAAGAAGCGCCGGCGGGGGTAAGCGAGCGTATCGAGAAAATGGGAGGCGGAGAAGATGAAAGGAACCACCGCCCCTTTCCAATTACCATTGCCGCCGGCGGCGGGCCAAGCACGCAGCACAGGAGCATATAAATAAAAGGCAGGGTAGATGGTAGAAGAAAGCAGTGGAGCGCTTAAAGGGCGAAAGAAGATGAAGAATTGGTTGGTTGGGGAAGGAAAGGAAGCGGTCGCGGGCATTATTCTCGCCACTGTGTTAAGCTGTGCTGGACCTGGGAGGCCAGTGTTGTTGCCGAATGTTTGGTACCCGGCACACTCCCTCCCATTTTTCTCGGCTTTTCCCCCAATCCATTCATCCCCAATCCCTATGCGGCTCTCCTAAAAGCAGCAGAAAAGCATCTTCCACCTCAAATTTCTCCCCACATTTCTGCTGTGCCGCTTTATCAGGTGTTGTGGTGCGCCGAGCCGCTCGAGTTACCAAGGCCTTTGGGCTTCGGTTGATGCCTTTAAAGAAAATAGCCTATGGGCTTTAGGGCGGTCCCAACCGGCCATCTCTTCTCATTTTCCCAATTCCCACATTCAAAACCAACCACACTTTTACAACTGCTGGGGGTGTGAATGTGAAGAAGCAAAATGTGGCCAACAGTATTATGAGGGGATGTCACTTCCATCCTCAATGAGATGAAAAACAGCGGCAAATTCCCAATTCCACCCTTAAATGTGGCACAAAAACTAATTTATGCCTTTAAAAGACCGAAAATCGGTAGCATTTTCCCACATTGTTTTCCATCATTCAAACTCGAATATTTTCTTGTTCCTGTCAATCCGAAATCCACTCAATCCATCCATCATCCCCCACCAACAATATATATCCCCAAAATCTGGCTTGTCCATCCATCAATTACCCAAGGATTGGGTGGCTAAAACACATGGCGCACTGCCACTCTTGTGGATGGGATCAAGCCATTTCCATCAAAGTCAAAGCAAAGATCGCGGAATGGGAAAGGGATTTTATTGGCGGGAGTCCATCCCAGCAGATCTCACAAAAGGCTGACACGATAGATGATGTTGGTTTTTAGGAGAACAATTCACTCCACACAAAATCCACACAAAATGTGATTTCTGATTTATTTGATGACAGCAGCAGCAAAGCACAAAAGAATGGAGAGGGGGGACAAAAAAAAGGCAGGCGGCTGGCAGCAGCATTTTGGGTTAAGTTGGGCTCTATGCGATGGTGACAACCTAACCCAAAATGTGAACCTGACTGACTGCCGTCGGTGATCGACGACCGACCACCACTGTTGTGTTGGACGGCGCACGTCTAGTTTTATTGTTCCTCCCCATTCCACCAACAATTCTCATCCCAATTTCCAACCCTCCCAGCAGTGTTATTTGGGGGTAAAATGGATGGATGGAGGAAGAATGGTAAAGGGAGTTCTTCCTTCAATATTCCTCCATATATTTTATTTATTGGAGAGGCGAATGATGATGAGAAGAATGGTGGACTGGATCCAAAATGCAGGGTTGTTGGGAGGGACGACGGACCGACTGGCAGCAACGTAGAGTGAACTGCTGATTATAAAAATAATAGGAGGGAGTTGAATTGAAAATGATTGTTGGGAAGAAGAATGGGATGGAATCAACAAAAAAAAACATGATGGATCCAGAGACCCAACAACAACAGTGGAAATTTTGATTTTTCCGTCAATCAAAACAAAACAATTTCCTCCTTTTATCGATGAGGAATTGTCTTCTCCTTTGAAATTTCCGGTTTTTCAGATTACCAAAAAAATTTTTTATTCACAGGTCACAGCCCCAAAAAAAACAAAAATTGACAATATAAGGATGGGAAAGTTCAATCCAAATAAGAAAATTCATTTTTTCCGTCAATCAAAAAGTCATTTTCTTGGCAATCTACGGAATAAATCAAAATAAAATCATTTTACAATTTTTTCGACCAAAAAATACGAGGCCCCCTCACTCACAATCAGTCAACTTCTTGATGAATGAGAAAAATATTCTTTTGGGCGATTTTCGCTTTTAAAGTAATTTTTATTGATTCTACTGAAAATTCCATCTATCATTCGAATTTATTTTAAAATTTTGATTTTGATTTTATAAGAATTTAATAATTTGAAATTTACTATTTAAAGGCTTAAATCTTATGACTAATTTTGTGAAAAAAGTAGGGTGATTTAGCCAAAAAGCCCAAGCTATAATAGCTTAAAGCCCAAAGATGGTTCGTACTTCGATCGTCAGACTCTCATTCCACCTCTTCCTCCTCTATTCAGGAGCAGACGAGACTCTTCATCTCGACAAATTTTTATCATCAAACCCCCTCCTCTTTCCTTTCATCATTCTTATCAAATTGGACCGCAAATTCCGCCTCACACAACAAATTTACATTTTTGGATACACCCAAACCGTACAAATATTCACAAACAATCCTCCTCCATATTTACAATGGATGAATGTGGATTGGGATGAAAGAGGGCAATATTGGTGGGAATCGGGAATGAATTGTGTGCTTTTGCATTGCAATTCCCCCAAATATTTTCCTTCCTCCTCTTTTCGGCTGTTTGCTTCCCCCACCAATGTCCCTCATTATTCGCACACATTTCCTCCTCGTCCATTTTCCTCAACAACGGAGCACGGAGGCCCCCAATCCCCTCATCCTTTAAGCCTGCGTTCTTTGCTCGTCCCCAACAATCCACCAACCACCTCATCCTCCATCCATCCTTTCATCCCTCACAATCCGTCCCAAAAGCAACCCTCCAGCAGTACCACCACCAAATCCTCCATCGTCCATTCTCTTCTTCGTCTTCCTTCTCTTCTCCACCATCATCCCCCCAAGTGCTACTATGTGTATATTTGGACTGGCCGCCGGTTCACCCCGCCGGCTTTGAGCGCTCTTTGGGGCGGGTACTCTCTGGGAGGATTTAAGGCTAACCCCCAGGGTCCACCACACATTCCCCTCTCCATACTTTTTCCCCGCACATTTGCTCATTTATGTGTGCAAAATTGTATTTGGTTGGGGTGTTTGAAAAGGCAAATGTTAAATGAACCATGGACGAACAAAAATACAATTGGTTACCACAGGGATTCAGAGATTTAAAGGCTTTACTGATTTTAGACCTCAGCAAAATATATTTTGTTGGAAATGTGGTCAACCAAATCCCTAAAGAGACAATTTAAGACTAATTATGGGTCTTTTAAAAGGCTAAATTTTTAAAGGCTAAGTTGAGAGCTAGAAAATTTCAAAATTTTTCTGTAGAGATTTTCGATTAGGGATTTTGGGGGTAAATCCTTTGAAAATACCCATAATTTGATAAAGGAATTTTAAAATTCCGGTTTATATGTAAGAAACCTTTAGCATAGTCCATCGTCCGAAATTCATAAAACATCTTTTAGTTTAAGATTTTCTATTACAATTTCCCTTACATTCATTGCTCATTTATTTGTGCAAAAATTGCAAAAACAATTTACTTGCTTGCGTGTAGAAGGTAATGGACCGGCCAAAAAAATGTATGGTAGGGATGAAGCACCTCATAAATAAAAATGTTGGTTGATTCGCTGCACGCCACATTTTCCACAACACATTTTTCACATCCCATAAATGAATTCACCAGCCACCAAATAAAGGAGAAAAGGATGTTTGTGAGTGCCTATATTGCGTATATTTAATATGTTATATGTGTGCTGCGATGCGGCTATTTTAGTTGGGTGTTGGGCACACGACAAAATATGTGGGGAGATTGGAAATGGGGAAAATTGTCAACAAAAAAAGGAAAAAATTTTTTCATTTTAGAAGAGTGGTTGAGAGAGCAAAGTATATTAAAAAGACAAAATTGGAAGAATAGGAAAAAAATATAATTAGCCACAAAGTGCCATGTCCAAAGAGCAACAACATCCACAACATCCTTACCAAACACGGGGAGCACAAAAACGGAGCAGCATTGCGGAACAGCAACAACAAAAAAGGGAACGGGAAAGCCAAGAACAGCAAATGACGGCACCAAAAGGTCAACAGCAATCATTCGAACAACAAATCCAACAAAACAATACAAAATTGCAAATGAAATCATCATCAGCAGCAGCCAGTGAAAGTGAAGAGAATAACAGCGGCGGCAGCAACAATTCCACTGCAACTTCGGGTTATCAACAATTTTTGCAGAAGCAGAACAGCATGTTCAGCAACACAAACAGCAACAATTCGCAATTCTCAATGTACAGCAGTGGGGCGGTGGCGCGAATGGATGATGAAGGTTTTGACGAATATTTATTGAAATAAAATTTACATGATATTGGTAATTTTTAAATCATTTTCGAATTTTTTTTAAATGATTTTGATTCTTAAGAATGGAAAACCTGAAGATTTTAATAAAGAATTCAACAAAATTATAATGATAATTAATGAACAGCGTTTAAATTTTTCAATTGGCAAAAATATGAAAATCTGATTAAGATTTCACATATGACAACAATAAAGTTTCGAAAACTAAATATATATCAATTTTATTTGGTTTTCATTACAATTTTGTGATTAAAATTCACTCGAAAACCCTGCTCAAAAAATGAAAGAAAAGTTTGCAAACATTGAACAACAAATAAAATCAGTAAATTGGCTGACAATTTTCCATTTTCCAAACATAAATTTTGGCTAATTTTGATTTTTGCAGATCCAATATTCACTCTGGACGAAGAGGTGCATGCCAAAGCCATTGAACGCACGCGACATTACACCGCTGATTTTGATCCAACCGTTTCGGATGATGACGGTTCGAAATTCAAATTATTAAAATGATTTTAATTATTTAAGAATTCCAAAAAGATTTACACGGCGGCCGGGCCTATTCCGTCTCCACCAGATTTCCGCCACGTGTTCGCCATAGCGGCCGTTCGGGTAAGCAAATTTGGGAAAGAATTATTAGAGAAAAATCGCAAGACCTTAATAAATCTGAAATATTTTTCCAAAATCTATCGATTTGGCTAATCTCAGTTCTTAATTAAAAATCATTAATTATTTAAATTGGCTAACATATTCGAAAGATATGGCCTAAAAAATTTTTAAAGACTAAAATCAATAATAATCAATAATTAATTTAAATCCAATTTCACTTCCAATTCTCTTTTCAATAGGTCACCCCCACCAAAACACTACGGGCATTTTGCATCATCACAAATTGGGCGGCGAATCCTTTGGGTCGGCGGCGCCCCCACCAATCATTCCAGCCTCCTTGCCAATCCAAATCAGTCGCGGGTTTCAATGGCCTCCACGGGAATTGGTCGGGAGTTTGAGCGAAGAGGAGGAAACAAATTTAGTGACGGCGGAAAAATGCGGAGGAGGATTGAACTTGTTGGAGAGGGCCAGAGCCAGAACCACGGTATTCCAAAATATATAAAAATTAAATATTTTTTCCAAAATTAAGATCAATCCATTTTCGGCGGGTGATATCGATACGGGTGAGGCCAATGTTCAGCAACAAAAAATGGGCGGCGGCCAAAATCAAAACGGGTCAGAGAGGGAGGAACAAATTGGGCAGCAGGAGGGAGAAGATTTGTATGGACGAATGCAGGCATATTCACGATCAATTCAGCCGGAGGATGATCCGGTAAGAGAGAAGTTTTTGAGTTATAAAATAATTTATTTTTACGGTAAAAATAATGAAATTGTTAAATTTGAGAATCAAAAATGCTATTAAATTTCCAAGAAAGTTCGTTGTGTTGATTATAGCTCAGTTGGTAGTCATCTCTATTAAGTAAGCAAAGGGTTGACAGTTCAATTCCGGCCCGCTCCATTAAATTTTTTCTCCTTTTTAAAATAAAAATTGGTCCATTCAAATCAAATTGAAAATTTTAAAAGGATTTTTTGACCAGCAATAAAACAAATTTTTTATATATTTCGATAAAAATAAAAAGCTGCAAAAAATTGTAGAAAGTTAAATTATTATTTTCGTCCATCTTGATTATAAAGTTCCATTGATTGTCAATTATAAAGTCTAGTCTAGCTCAGTGGTATTTAGCCTTGATTAAGATAGAAAAGGTCACCGGTTCAATTCCAGTGGGCACCAAAATAATTTTTTCTCCTTTTTCGATAAAAAAATTGGATAAATTCAAATCTAAATGAACTTTAATTCAATTATTTTTAGGAGCGCATTTTCGGTGAACGTCCACATCGCCGCTATTCAATCTCAATCAAACACGTCCATCCAACTGTTACCGAAGGGGCCAATCACAATGATGGTGGGACGGGTGAATTATTGCTGGAAACGAGCGAAGAATTGGGCGGAGGAGAAGGCGGAAATGATCCACACGGGGAGGACAGCATTGGAGGCGAAAACATTCCACCCGGCTTAATGGCCAACATCAACAACAATTCGAGCAACATTCCAACGGCGGCCAATCCAATGGGTGGGCATAAATTAAATTATCAAAAATTTTCATATTTTGGGGTTACCATTTAGCAAGAAAAATGAACAAAATTGAGGCACTATTCGTATTTAAAATTCTTAATTAATAATTAACCAAATACCTAAGGAAAATGTTTTTTCGAATTAAAATTAATAATTAGTCAAAAAATATTTGTAAAATTTTGAGCTCTACCTTGATTTACCAAATTCTATTCAATTCATTAATTTTAATAAATTTCTTCCAATTTTAATAATTTCTGAATATTTTTAAGGTATAATCGGTCAACCATCAACAGTGGGGAATGGAGGCGGCGGAAATGGCACTCCTCGCATCATTGTGCCGGCAAGTTTGCGCGGATGACAACCAAGATCACAAAAGACAATGCCAAACATTTTCAATCAATTCCCCCATCAAATGTGTTGCACCGAAACCGAACTTGGATGGATTTGCAAAAATGACTTCAATAACAAAAATTCTCTTTTTCTTCTCATTTCTCATAAAAAAACACTCCAAAAATTGCATTGAATTTATTTAAAATTTTTTGGGAGCTTCTCATTTCCGAATTGTAAAATTGTCATCGTCTCAAAACAAATTTTCATTACATTTTTTGTCACTGATTTTCCAATTTGTCAAATTTCCTCCCAATCCTCTGGACCAATTCCCCCTAAAATGAACACATTTTATTCAATTTTGTTATTTGTTTTTGTTCGTTTTGTGTTGTCAAAAAAAAAGCATGGACAAAATTTCAAAAATACTCATTACATAAATTTCATTTTAGCTTTTACATTTGTTAAACACCATTTCCACATTGCTGGCTAATAAATTGTTTATTTAAATTTTATCCATTTTTTGGACCTCAATAAAGTATTTCTTCCAATTATTTCCCACAAATTGAAAAATGTTCCATAGTCCAATTTCCAATGAAATTTCCCTATTCAAAACACAAAAAGTAAAAAAGTGGCAACATTGATGTGAATTTGTTCATATTGTGAATTTCCCCCTCCCTCCCCCCTCTTCTCAACCTAAACAAATTCTATGCTGTAAAAATAGTAAAATGACTTCCTGGTTCCTGATTAAAACCTCGTCTACCCTCAACTGAGTCAATTCAATTATTTTATACTTGTATTTAAAAATGTGTTTTGTATTTTCCACACATCCCAATGAATCTATTATTTTTATTTTATATATTCACCAATTTTTTCCAAACTTTCCTCCACATCGCACACAAAATTGATGTCTGTGTTTTGGGTGCACATTTTGCACATCAATTCTATTTTATAAATATGTTTCATTGTTGTGTAGCAAATTTATGGATAAAATGTTTAAAAATTATCCAAATTTATTCATTAAAAAAGCATTAAAACAACAATAAAATTTTAATAAAATTCAGGTCAGACTTCCTTAAGATGGTCTTAACGGATTCGGGAAACATCATCATATTTTATTAAGTGTGTGTCCAAAAGGAGAAGAATTTTATAAAATGAATATATATGGGAATATGGACTTAAAATTGGAAGAATACGGTACCTTAGGATTTAGGAATAAATATGACCAAAGGTAATATCAATATTTCAATATTGGAGACGATGATATGCCCTCAAGACACGATGATGGGTCCATGCAATGGAGGTTGTCAACTTTGGAGAACAAATCCTACAGGGCAAATATTGTCTATCGTACTCTAAAAATAAATTCGGTGTAAACTTTAAATAGAGGAGATATTTGATGTGTAGATTGGCAAGGGAAATTGGTTGATATTTGAGGTGTTTTGGCTGGAAAGGAAATGAAAAATGAAGAATACATATTGGTTAAACTAATGGATTTTTAAAATGATATTTCTTTATTTACCAAGAATGAAATAAATTCTAATGCCCTTTTCCATATTTTACATTAATGCTTAAATTCACATTTTTAAAAACGAATTTTTACTGAACTTTTTATTAAAAAATGCCATTTTCCACTTTTTTTGCCTGAAAAAGCTTTGGTTTTTGTTGTTTCTAAATTTGTTGCACAAATTTGGATCCATTTTGATAAAAAAAAACACAACAGAAGTATTTGTTTAAAAAAATATATATTTAAAATTAAACACAATAAAATTAAAAATTAAAATTAATTTTTCTATTTTTTACAAATATTGTTCAATGTTCACTCTTCTTTTACTAATTCTTCTCTTTTTGTCATTTGTCTTTTTTGCCAATTTTCCCAACTGAATATTCCAATCAAAACTGCTAACATTGTCAAATGAGTGTGGAAAAACCTATGGAAAAAATTACGAATTAATTTTAATTAATTTAATTGCTTACATTTTTGACCAAAGAGCCAATGTGTGCCATCCATCTAAGAGAAGGAATCCAGCGGCCATAAATTCGAAGCCGCGCATTCGAATGAAACTCCATCTGGGACGATGGTGAATTATTAAATATAATTGAAAATATTTTAAAATTATGGAAATTATAAATTCAAAAAATAAAGTAAAAATAATTATATAAAATAATTTAAATCATTACAAAATTTGAATCCATTTTGGGCGATTGGCCTCCGGAAATACACTGAACAATTTATCCTCTGCAGCCGTACAAATTGGAACTGTCAAGAAAGACAGAAAATAGCCGGGATGGACGCCATGCCAAAATGCACTGACTAACATTGTGTACGGTAATCTGAAATTATGAGGAAAAAGAGAATTGGTGTAAAGCAATATATAGTTAGTTAATTGGATGTGACCAAAATTTATTGTAGTATAATATATATAACTAATTATCAGTCCTAATCTAGGGCTAAGTTGTTTACTAGTAACTCCGATGGACGGGAGAGGAATTAGGGTAAACTTGATTTTAAATTTAAATTATTATTTATTATTGGGGGAAAATGTGAATGGTAAAAAAGGCATTTGAGAGGAAAAAGTGTGGTTATTAAAAATGCAGGAATTGGGGCAATATTTGATTGATAGGGTGATGGCTGATGGTGCGATTAGGCAAAAAATGATAGGAGTACAGTATGACAAATAGGAAAGGCCATTATAGGCTTTACTGGCATTGACTTTCTCTTCTTGTATTTTTGGAAATTATTTGCCAAAATGTGATTTTGCTTTTCCGGAAAATGTTCGCCAAACAAATGTTTTCATTCTTTCCGGAAAATGTTCACAAAAATGCGTTTCTCCTTTTCCGGACTAATTGAATATATTTCCGGAAAAAAACATACGCATACTTGCTATATTATTTTTTGATAAAATTTTCCGACAAATTTTTTTATATGTTTTTGTAATTTTTTATTTTTTAAGAATCGAATAAGATAATTTTTAGAGAGAGGATGGATGTGGGATTGGTGAATTTCCACAACAAAGCTAACCGCAATGCACGGCTGCCACATCGACGATAGACGAAATTTGCAAGCCAAAATTGGACACTTCGATTCCATGCCCGAATGCCTGACCGGAATCCATCACTATGTTCCACTTTAGGGATGTCCAAATTTGTAATTGTTTCACAGTCAAATTCCATTTCTGTATCCTCGGCTGACCAATCCAAATTACTGTGCGGAGGAAATATTAATAATTGAAAAGATATTTATTAAAAATCTCTATGTATTGGATGGAATGGGATTATTGTTTAATTTGATTCTTTGAAAATTAAAAATCCCAATTCAAAACAAAAAGATATATTCTTTAAAATCTATTATATTCATAAAATTAAAATAAAATTAATTTATTTAAGGAAACGAAAAAAGACTGATAATTTAAATATTCTCTAAATGAAATTCCAACTAAAAAGTAATGGTAAAAATAAATTTAAATGTATCGAGATTTTAATTGGAATTATTTAAAAAATCACTCAAAAACTGCCAAATTTTTCGGTCCTCTTCCCGCCTCAGAATTGGCCAGTTTTGGGTAAATGCCAATGCCGGCCATCAGGCAAATTGACTCAGCCACCATCCAAGCGGAATAAATTCGCATTCGAAGATGTACAAAAGCGAGAGCAACCCAAAGAAAAAGCAGCGGCAATTTTCCATCAAATTGGTCAAGATTGGGGCCACGAATTGCCTATGATGAAATTTTGATATACAAATCTAATTAATAAAATTATCTTTTAAACAATTTATTTTTTACTATTAAAAGCGGTATATAGAGAAATGATTAAAGTGATTCTTATTTAAAATTCCATTTTTCTTTGAGTACTTAAAAACTTAAAACTTTGAAAAATAATGCTTTATTTTAATAATATAATCCAAAAAGTTAATTTTCCCTTTAAAGTAAAGATATTTGACTTTGACCTCAAGGCATTTCTTTAAGTAAATATTAAAAAAATTTTTTTGCATTTCAAATAATTTTCCTATTCCCGTAAACTAACATTGACTGGGTCCAACCATGTCATAAAAATGAGGGCTGGCAATGACCAACAAAGAATGCCCATTTTTTGCATAATCAATGGCCTCAATTTCTGCCAACAAAGTGGCCTCCTCCAATGCCGAAATGAATCCGAATATGTGGCATAGGTGTAATAGGGACCTTCCAATGGATAATTTTTTTTCGGATAAATTTAATAATTTAACCAGTGAATAATCCAATGAAACTGTACAAATAGTTGAATGCCTCAAAAGTGGTTGGTTCCTTCGAAATGCAATTGCTCATTTTATTGTCCTCCTTTTTAGTTTGCCGTATATCCGCAATTTCATAGCTGAGGCCAATTGTCTGAATAAAAAATGGTGCAAAAATATTTTAAAATTTTACTTGATAATTTTTAAAAATATTAATAGTGAATTAAGACCCAATTAATTTCTAAGTTCTTTGTCAAAACTTCGATCTAATCCGAAACAAAAAATAAATTAATTTATGAGCATTTAAACAAAATCAATGATAATAGATTCGTGCTTAGATACTATAATTCATTGAATTTCTTTTATTGAAGCACTTTAATCCGTTCATTTTTTTAACTTATGATAATCACTTCTGAAAGAATTTAAACCATTTTAGGATGTCCCTAACCCAAACCAAATCCTCTAAATTTATGATAATTTCCAATTTTTAATTTCAATAAAACCCGAAGAGTGAGGATCAGTTGGATGGCATTTGTGACGAATTCGAGGCGAGGAAGCCCAACAAAATGCATTGTCCGAAGGGCGCCCAAATAGGCAAAAGTGCCAAAAAATGACAAATTTGTCATCAATCTGGGAATGTTTAAAGGAATTATTTAATTTCTTAATGATTCGAAATTTCTTTTGGAAACATTCGAGTTTTCTGTCTCCATTCTTGTTTCAAATTCCAGAAAAATAAATGGAAATATTTTTCTAATTTAAAAATAGCCAATTTTCATAATATTCCATAAAATATTAAATTTGGTCCATCAAAAAGAATTTGTTTTTTATTATATCTCCAAATTCGAATTACTTTGTCTCTTTGATGGTTTTGTGTAGAATGAGATGGCCAATGACCAAAAGCAATGAGCACAAAGCCATTGGCCCGGAAACGGCCAAAACAATTGTCAAACCAATTAGTCCATCCACTTTTCGACGAAATTCGATTGGCGAAAATTGACGAAGTAGAAAAGCAGTTAATGCAGAAATGAGCAATAAAAAAGCGTAGATGAGATCACCCTGAGAAATTTTAAATAAAAATTTTTGTGAAAACGAATTTCAAATCGGATTCAATAAAATTTTGGGATAGAATTAGATCTACATTGGTTTTTGACTCAGAGCTCAAATGAGGCAATTGCCAATGTGAGAAAGTAATATACCATTCAAAAAAACCTTGAAAATCCTCAATAAAATTGACTTTGTAAAATTACATGCTTTGAATTTAATTAACCTGAATTTTTGAAGAAAAGCCATTTTTAAAGGTATTTTAAGGTTTCCGATTGTATATTGACTCTTTAATTCGATGTTTCCTTGTTGAATTTTAGCTGAAAGTACGGCCCCAAGTACTGGATCTGACAAGTGATTCAGCGACTATATTCCGGTTTTTAAACTTTCAAAAGGGAATCAACTAATTTCGGAAGGCGATATATCATTTAAAGAATTGCATTTCCTCTATAAAATGGCTTAATTTGTTTTTTTTTTTAAAATTAATTTAAAAAATAAAATTCCGATATATGTTGAGAACAAATCGTGTCTTTCAGCTGATGGAGGGACATTGCATTTATCTTCCAAAACTTTTGTAATTAAAATAATTAAATAATATTAAGCTATTTTATAGAGGAAATCAAGCCCTTTCGAATGATATATAATCGTTTTCCCAAATTAGGTTAACTCTTTGAGTTATTGGGCGAAAGCCGATGGAGGTACTCATTCATAATTACGCAATCGTTATTTTTGTTTTTGACTTTGCATTTTAATTTCAGCATAAAAATAGAATTTCCAATTTTCATCCAAATCCAATTCTATGAAAAAATTAATTCCCGAAAAACCTTGGCCCGTAGTAGGAAATTCGAGAAGAAATCGCCGCCGGCAATATTTGATTGCATTTTCCTTTTATTTAACTAGCAAAAGCAAGGGCCTATATTGCACCAACAAATTGAGGCCGGCATACAGTTTGGCAATTGGCAAAGACCAAAATTGGACATCGAATGAATCAAAATTTTGTGAAAATATACAAAAAAAAATTAATTTTTACAATAAATTTAATTTTATTGAATTTTGCATTTTGTTATTTGACAATTTGCCTATTTTCCTGAAGACTGAAGAGAGAGAAGAAAAGAATGATGAGAAGCGAAAAAGACACAAACACGACACGTACATATATGTATTCCCAAAAATCGTTGATGAGAGTGACCAAAGCCAAAATGCAGAATTCTCAAAATAAAAATAGAAATACCCACAAATAAAATAAAAATATCAAACTTTATATATGTTAGAAATCCAAATTGCCTTATTAAAATGTTTTAAAATTGAATAAATTCCATTAAATAAATGTACAAAACGATATAAGACATGCTATCAAATTAATAATCATTAAAAGTCCTGTTTTATCGCACACAATTCTGGAATTTATTACATCATAATGCGCTCTCACGCACGCGGAAGAAAACAGATTAACAAACCTGCCTTTTAGCCTAACAAATTCTATTCAAACGGCTACATGACACTTGGTCCAAAGACTATTTGGTCCAAAGGAATAAAAACTACCATTTGGTCCAAAGTAATAAAAACTACCTTTTGGTCCAAAACCATTTGGTCCAAAATTCATTTGGTCCAAAAGGCATAAAATAATCATTTGGTCCAAAATGGAAAATAAGAGCTATACTTGGTTAAATAAATTCCGATTTCAACTATACAGGGGTTTTCGACCATCCCGGATCCGAATCTGGCATCAGATTTTGGAAATTCGGTAATTTCAATAAACTATTGGCAGATAATTTAACGAAGGGAAAAATCAAGATATATTTGGTGAATTGGAAAAATCTAGTTTAAAATTAATCGTACCATTGACACAAAAAATTTGTACCATTGAAGTAAAAAGTTGTGCCAAAGACTTAAATGTTTGCCATCGATTATTGAGGCTGTCGAATCCTCTAAAAATTTGTTTAAACAAATATGTAAAGATTTTATGCAAAAATAAAATAAATTGATCAAAATTGCAAAAATAAAAGATAATAGTTGAATAAATGGAAAATAATATAATTAATAATCGTGATCTGTGTAATCGGAAGAGATATTGGAAGTGCTGGCCAAATTAAATGTTGCATTTGGGGACAGAGCAATTGGCGCTTTAATATTACGGATCAATTCAGATGTAGCTCCAGTGTTTTCTTCATCCTCTCCAATAAATAATTCATCATCTTCGGCATAATTTTCTTCAGCTTCCTCTTCATTGTTCTCTTCGCCATCTCCATTGTTTTCTTGACATTCAACTTCATCCACGATCAAATCATCCTCCAATCCTTGCAATGCCAACGAAACTGCTTGCAGAAAAACACGGATGCATTGGTCATTGAGAAGTGGAGCTTGTATAAGAGCCTTCAAGCGTGCATCCATCGTTCGATATTCAACTCGTCGATAAATTCGGTCTGGTTGTAATTTAAGTTCGCGGACTTCATTCATTTTCCGGCTATCATATTTGCGAAGTTTGATCAGAAAATCATGCATTCTTGGATGGGTGCAGTTTCTCTTCTATAAATAAAATGAATATTTTGAGATTTATGAAAATTAAAAATGGTACATGGCAAGAAGTCCGTTACAATGAACCATTTTTCCCAAAATGGTACATTCTATGAAAAAATGGTACATGGCAAGAAGTCCGTTACAATGAACCATTTTTCCCAAAATGGTACATTCTATGAAAAAATGGTACATGGCAAGAAGTCCGTTACAATGAACCATTTTTCCCAAAATGGTACATTCTATGAAAAAATGGTACATGGCAAGAATCCGTTACAATGTACCATTTTTTAATAATCCAATTAAACTAATTTTTCTCAGAAAAAAATTTTTTCATTCATGAGTTCTTATAAAAAATCGACCTGAAAAGCCAGATTATTTGCTTCTGCTGATGCTTGACAGCGTGGCAAATCCTCATGAATTCGATCCCGAACATTCCAAAAATCGATTTCAAATTTTGGCGGTCAACTGAACATTAGAATTATAAAATTATTTCAGTGAATAATAACTTTGGCTTTCATTAAATCGAGGTGCAATCGGAGTGATTTGGCCATCAGTGAATGATTCAATTGGGTTGTTTTTGCCGACGGCTGCAATTGGATGATTTGTGGAAATTTTGGCCGGCGGCTGCTTTCGTTGATTTGTTGGAATATTTGGCCGGCGGCTGGATTGAGAGTTGGGAGTAAGCAATGATCGGATTGTAGCAGAATTAATTGATGGTGCTAAAGAATGAAAACTGTGGGTAATGATTTATTTAATACCTATGGGAGTCGAATGTCCGGCCAAGCCTGCCATCATTCTATCCTCATCAGCTCGAGGCAAAAATGCCATTGCCTTTGATCTTGTTTCCCAATCCGAGAGGCCAATATAATTTTTTCCCACATAATAAAGGAATTCTTAAAATTTTAATATATTTTATAAGCCTAAGTTATTTACCATTCAATTCCGGCGGCGATTGCTCAATGGTCAAGGCGAAACCACGGCGAACCATTTCGGGAGGCAAAAAAGCCAAGGCCTGACACCAACGAACCGTCCTCCGAACTGGTTCCAAATATTTGTATTGGCCAATCAATCCCAATTTTTTGATTCGACGTATAAATGATTGCGCCAAGTGAAACAGACATGCCTTGTTGTTTATTTGAGGGAAAACATCAACAAAGGCCGAATATTCGGAAGTTTCAAAGTCAGTCATCACTGAATTTTTTCTTATTTTTAATATAAATTACATTAATATAAAACCTGAAATAGGCATGTCGTTTCCAAGAACCTTCTTTAATCCATTTAACACCTCAACATATTGCTCTTTACTTTTGTTTGTCATCAATGCGTAGACAGCTGGGAAGGCTCTGTGCTCCTTAATGAATCCGACAACAAATTGTTGAGAAAATTGTCTGGGACACGTTTGGAATGTCGCGTCTGCTGCCCAATTTTTGTTATCGCGAAGATATTCAATTGCCTAAAAATTTGAAATATGTCTTTTACTATGTCAATCATTAAATTTTATTCTCTTTGAACCATTTTAATTTCAATATGTACCATTTCATACATATTGAAATTAAAATGGTACATATTGAAATTAAAATGGTACACTGTGACGGGTTTCTTTCCATAATTCATCACAGTGGACCATTTTTTGCTGAAACATTACTTAAAAAACCCAAATTACTTTAAAACTTGCAAAAACCAAAACGCGATCAGCTGCTTGTGGCCTTTTATCTGCAGAATCATGAATCAGGAAACTGAAATTTAATTATATAATATTTAAATTATTCCGAGTTTCCTACGGTTTTCCATTTTTTAATCGGAATTCAGCTGGTATCACAATGCTTGCCGCATTCGCTGCATTTAATGCATGTCCGAATCGCCTCCTCTTTCTTGCTCCCAGACTTGTTAAGGCAGCAAAAGATGGCAATCGTGTGAACATTTCGTCATCTTCTGTTTCCTTGACTTCATCGACCAAAGCTGCAGTAGGGATTTCCAAATCATTTTCAAGACGTTCCTTGTAATTGTTCAAACGATGTTCAATCTGAATTATATATATCTATATATATATATATATATATATATATATATTTATTTATCAAAATAACGATTCACTGTGATAAACTTCAAAAAATGGTTCATTAATAAAAATGGTTCATTTGATAAAAAAAACGGTTTAAATGAACCATATTTCATCTCCAAATCGTGCTTAGTTCATTCATAAAAATTTATTTTAAATTCGATTTATATTATTTTTACGTTCTTATTACATTCAAATATTAAATTCGTTGACAAAATTCTAATCAAATCATTTACCTCTTGTCCATGTGTTTTTGCCAAATGCCTGTGCGCTTTCTTGTTGATGGTACCCTCTTCATAATTTTCACTGCTTGTAATTGCCTTGACTGGACATCGCTTTGGTGGTCTCGATTCTTCACATCGCCAATAGGCTTTGGTTTTCGTCTTAGAATGCAGAAGAAAACGAAAACCTTAAATATAATTAGTATTTAATATGTAACATAGTCGAATTTACCATCATGCCACAAGTCACATTTTCCTTTTGTTGTTTTTTGGATTTCAAAGCGCACTTTGCCAGCATCTTGTTGAGGAATTCCTGTTTCTACATCGATTTCACCATCCGATTCCGGCAATGCAACAACAGGACGTAGACGTTTCTTAGTGTCTGCTCCTAGGAGTAATTGACGGGCATTCATTTCGCTTAAGATTACAAATTAATTAATAATAAAATATAACAAAAGACTAACAATAGTTTTGCCGACGGCTGCAATTAATGATTTGTTGAAATTTTGGCCAACGGCTGCTTTCGATGATTTGTTGAAATTTTGGCCAACGGCTGCTTTCGATGATTTGTTGAAATTTTGGCCAACGGCTGCTTTCGATGATTTGTTGGAATATTTGGCCGACGGCTGCTTTCGATGATTTTGTGGAAATTTTGGCCGGCGGCTGCTTTCGATGATTTTGTGGAAATTTTGGCCGGCGGCTGCTTTCGATGATTTTGTGGAAATTTTGGCCGGCGGCTGCTTTCGATGATTTTGTGGAAATTTTGCCGACGGCTGCAATTGATGATATTGAAATTTGCAGCACGAAAAATTATATTTTTATAATCTATAAATGTTGGATAAGTGATTATAATATTGCAAATAAAATAATGATTTTGATTTTGGATGAACATGAGATAAGCATATATCTATGAGTGTGCAAATATTTAAATGTTTATTCAAAAATATTTTTGTTTTTCAAAAAACAGATAAGGGATAATTAAATTAACTGCTTTACTAATAAATCAATAAAATATTTTAAGTATTTTTATTTATATTGCTATATTGCCAATATATAAAAATTGTGGACCAAATTACTATTTTTTGTCTTTTGGACTAAATGATTTTTGGACCAAATGGTTTTGGACCAAAAGGTAATTTTTACACCTTTGGACCAAATGCCCGTTTTATGGTTTTGGACCAAATGGATTTTGGACCAAATGCTTTTGGACCAAATGGTCTTTGGACCAAATGTCTGGACGCCATTCAAACACTAAAAATGAGAAAAACGAGCATAAATCCTTTTTTATTCATTAAACAAAAATGCGTTAAATTAATAAAATATTCTATATTATTAATAATATCGAATATTGTTATAGAAAATTGCCGCATAATTAATTTAATTTGAAAATGTCTTCCACACTTCAACGAGCCTATATTGGAATGCAATGTTTTTGGGGCGTCGAATCATCTTTTGCGCGATTGCCTGGTATTTTCCATTTAAATAAATACAAAAATGAATTAAAAATTTAATTTTTAATTAATTAATTAATAATCCCATTTTAGGCGTGAAAAAGACTCGTGTTGGATATGCAGGTGGCAAAATACCCTCACCAACATATTATAGCATTGGCGATCATACAGGCAAGTTTACAAAATGGGAAAAATAAATTTTCTTTAATTTTACAAATTAAATTAAATTCTTCAGAAATGCTGAAATAAAAAAAATTTAATTAAAAATCTGTATTAATAAAATAATATTATAAAAAGAATTTTCGGCAATCGTAAAGAATCTGCACAGAACAATGTGTGATATACCATTCGATTCCTCTCGTCGAGTTGAGTACGAATCTGCAAAAATTTGTTGTGGGAGGCACTTAGAAAAAAAGTTATAGTATGATGAAATTTGGAAAAGTGAAGGGTCCCCCCTTATGGATCAAACTCGAAAAAATTTTGAAATTTTTTTCTAGGGCAAATTATAGTTCAATCGACGCGTCTCGATGAGCAGAGCACGAATCTGCTATCAGATTCTCATAAAACCCAAAAATAAAAAAGTTATGACCATTTTTAATTTCAATGTTGGGGCTAGGATTAGGGGTTTAGGGCTAGGGTTAGGGTTAGGGTAGGGTCGCCATGGGTTCTAGGGGCTAAGGGCTAGGGATATGTAGGGGTATGGCGTAATTTTGTCTAAAAATTTTTTTTGGAAAAATTTCGACCCGAAGGGGGGACCCTTCACTTAAGCAATATTTGCTATTTCATCATACTATAACTTTTTTTTCTAAGTGCCTCCCACAACAAATTTTTGCAGATTCGTACTCAACTCGTCGAGAGGAGTCGAATGGTATATCATACATTGTTCTGTGCAGATTCTTTACGATTGCCGAATTTTCCCAACTCCGACTAGGATAATTTAGCAAATCTCATAGAAATAAAAACTTTATATAATATTATATTCTTTGAAAGGCTTTATTTATTTTTTAAAAATAGTTTTATTTTTAAAAATTAATTTTAATAAAATAAATTTGGGATCCAAAAAATCATTAGAACTAGGCAATTCTTTAGGTAATAGTTCATCAAGGAAATTTTCAAAAAATCCCAAAAATTCCTTTTTAAAAATGGCTTTTCAATCAAAAAAATTCTAAAACCATTTCATTCAACAGAAATTACCGAATTGCAATTTGATCCGTCCCAAACCAGTTATGGCGATATTCTTCAATGGTTTTTCACCCATCATGATCCAACAATTCCCCACAAAAAACAATATCAATCTGCAATTCTTTACGTGGATGACGCACAAAAAGGAGTGGCCGAACAGGCAACACAAAATGCAAAAGTGAGCTGAACATTTTTGGAAAATAATTTTGGCTTAATTTAGAAGAAATATGGCGGCCGAATCGAAACTTATGTGCAAAAATTGGACAAATTTTATCAGGCCGAGGATTATCATCAAAAATATTGGCTCAGAACACAAAGGGCCATACATAGAGAGGTGAGGAAAGGAAATGGGAATATTTATTTAAATTAATTTTTGCAACTGAATATTAGCATTTAAATTTGATAAATTTGGTACCAATTTATAGAACTGATTTAGACGAAATGATTAAATAAAGGAATTAGTGTATTTGATGGAAAATGCAAAAAATTATGACTAAAAATGAGCAAAATAGGCAAAAATTGAGCATTTTTCCGTTTTTTAGCCATAACATTCTGGCCAATTTGAATATTTTCTATCATTTTAATATCAGAATACTCTCTAGAAATAGTTTAATAAAAATGATATTAAAAGTTTTATTAATGGGTTGAAAATTCGATGTGAAATTGACCAATAAAAAAGAGGGAAAACGCATAAAATCCCATTAAAAAGAAAATTGAATTCTTAATTATTTATAAATTCCACATTTTTAAACAAATTTGAAAAATATTTTTTATTTTTTCCACTTTCCCCTGCAGTTGAATTTGACGGATGCGGAATTGGTTGAGTCAACATTGGCCGCTAAAATCAACGCATTTTTGGGTGGAGGATTCACGGATTTTGCCGTTTTACGCCAACTCCAAACGGAATATGCCCTTTCGGATTCAGTGGTCAACATTGTGGAGGAAATTGCCCGCGCCGGGGGAATTGGCGATTGCCATTGAAAAAAAGAGAGGAAAAGAAATATTTTCATAATTAAAATACAACATTTTTATTTTTACCCATTTTAAATATGTAAATATGGTGGTGTAATCTTAATTTGTATTTTTTAAATAAATTTATGTGGTTATAATTTTTATGTTATCCACTTTAAGCAAATACAACAGTGCAGTAAACATTTAAAAGCATCAATTGGTAAATAAAGATTTTGGGATTAGGAAAAAATGGCCATAAATCAAAGAATTGATTTATTATTTCCTTCTTTATTAAATTTATTCTTTAATATATGAATATGAAAATGCATAAAAATATAATTTATTATTGTGTTTTTATTTCCTCAAACGGCCGTTTCCAATTGAGGCTGAAATGTGCTTTCCAATTTTTGCTATAATAAGTAAAATTAATTAAAAGGAAATTAAATTGAAGCATTTTACCCGAATGCTGGCGCAAATCAATTGAATTGGGGTCATTGAGCGTTGGCTATTCTCATTTCGACCAATTTCCAATAAAATTGGATAAACTGAAAAGAAAGATATAGAAGGGAATTCATTTTTCATTTTTAAAGACTTTCGAACCATTTTTGTAATTTGGGCTAATTTTTTGGTCATATCTCAAAAAGGAAGTTAACAATTCGGAGGGCAATAATATGCTATGCCCAAAAATACTTTTAAAAGCTTTATGAAATCCAAGTTAGATTACAAAATTTGAGTAAATTTCCACAAAAATGCGGGTTAATTACGCTAAATTGAGTCTAATTACTTTAAATATTAATATTTATAGAGGAGTTAGAGCTTTCTTATGGAAAATGACTGTAACAGAAAAGTTCCGTCCGTGGGCAATTAACAACGAATTGACCTTATTTCATTGGATATTTGGCCATTATGCTAAGTCAATGCCAACATTTACAAATTTGGGCCTATCCTAATTGTATAAATTGAAAAATTTAGGCAATATTTCTTGTCTTTACCACCTCAAAATTATTAATAAGCTTTACTAGAAATTATTTTTGAAACATTTTTATACCTTCCAATCACCTTTTTGCTCATTAAGTGCTTTCAATCCGACCCCATTTGAAGCCAAAAAGCCAAGACAAACTGCTGCCTTGTAGCTAATCCGTCGTTCCAAATCAGCCATGCGGCCTGTTGCTTTGATTGGGCCAAGCATTTTGCACAATGCTGGAATGGCACCCTGCGCAATTAGAGCCAGCTGATGGCCTCGATTGGCCATTCGGGTGAGAATGGTGACCAACTTAAAAATGTTGAATTTATTTACACATTTTAACTGTTTCTTAGGGTAAGAGGTGTTTATGCCCATAACCATAATAATCGTAAGGGCATTCCTATTTGTCCTATTGTACTCCCAATTTTTGTCTAATCGCCCCTTCACCCATCAATCAAATATTGCCCCAATCTACCTTTCAGTTTCAGCCTTTTTTTTCCTCCTGAATCACTTCATATTATTATTATCATATTTTTAGGCACAATTAATAAAGAATAATTTAAGTCGAGTTGAGTTTCTCTTATCCCTATCGCCTTCATCATTTTTCCCACCTGTTCTTGGACAAATGGATTTTGTGCATTTGCCTTTGTGGACAATTGCGCGGCCCGAATTAGCCTTAGGACTGCATTGTTCACGTAAAGTAGTTCACAAAGGTCAGCAGGCGATTGGGCCGTCAAATTGGCCAAAGCGGCCATACAAAGAAGCAATGATTCGGGTTGGAGGGCGGCGTCGGCCAACTGAATTTTGTTAAATATTTTTTAAGAAAAAATCATTAAAAATAAATAATTTGGATTATAGCTTTTAAAAATTAATTTTATTATTTCTTAATTTAATTTATAAAATGCATGATTGGAATAAAATTGGGATTTTAATTCTGTCGGATTTTCAGTGAAAATTATATTTTTTTCAAGTAAATGAAATTGTTGGGTTGCAAAAATTGGAGGAAAGTGGAGAAATATTTTTATTAAAAGAGAAATATGTATAAAGGATATAAAATAAAAATATAAATAAAGAATTTAAATTAAATATTTATTTTATAAAATAATCCTTTTTTTATTTTTCTCGAGAGTATTCCTTTGTTTCCTATTTTTCATTTTTTATATATTTTTCAATCCTTAAAATATCCCCCTAGGGCTTTATTCCTTTTTCAATTACAAATGAATATGAAATGATCGATATAATTTTAATAAATTCATAAATTATCCAAAAATGGTCCAAAGTTGAGACCAATTTCCCTAATAAAGCCAAAAAAAAATAATTCTCTTAGTTAGCCTGAGAAGGGCTTATTTTTATTTTTTCATAAATTAGTTTCAGATTCAAATGCTCTATATAGGTTTATTAAATTAGATTATATTAAATTTAACAATTTTATAACTTTGTCTTTAGCTCAATTTGTCCATTTTCCTCTGATTTATCGACAAAAATTGGCACACAAAATAATAATTTAAAAAACAAGCCTGGAGCAATCTTTGGACGAGTGGGCCCGCAGGACGAGGTGGACGAACAAATGGATGAGAGGGATTGGAAAGTTGGGCAAGACAGCCGGCTGCTTCATAGGCAACAGCCATCATCGAGGATTCATCGCTTTGGGGTGAATATTTTTTGGTGTCACCGTCCTTCATCATTAGACATTTCATCAAAAATTCGAAGCCACCCATCTGCGGGAATATGGATGGATGAATTTGGAGATCGAAAAATTAAAAAGGTCCGAAAAAATTGGATAAATCTAATGAAATTTGTGCCTTGAATTTTGCGCATAAATTTATCTATTGAATTTTAATTTAAAGTTTGGTTAGTTTGTTTTTATGGAAATGTAAATAGTTTTTGTACCCTAAAAATAGAAAATATGCCAAAAGTTTGCAAAAAATTGTGACTGACCGAAAGGAGTTGAAGGCATCCTTTGGCTGTGCCGCAAAGGACGGCCAATGCCCGAAAAATCAATTTGAGTGTGGCCGGTGGGCAACAAATTTGTCCATTTTTTGGCCAAAATTGGCCAATGGCAAGCAAATTGTCGACGGCATCCAATCGAATTGCGTCCACACAGAATTCATCGCCAAAAAGGAGTAAATGGATGAATTGTTCCAAAGCAATTGGGAGGAGCTGATCCTCCGGCGAACATTGGCCCAAATATTGGCAAAGGACCTTCAGAGGGGATTTGGATATTATTTGTTAAAATGGATAATAAGATGGTGCTTTTGAAAATTTACTAAAAAATTTTATGGAAAATTTTAAACTTTTTTTTGCTCTGTTGCCTTTAACTTGGGATGATGAAATTAAAAAAAAATATAAATTTTAATGCCGAAAAAGCTCTAAAAATACCTCTTTTACCCTAAATATTTCAAAAAGCCTTAAAAGCTGTCAAATCTTGTTGGATATTAAAAAAATAATTAAAAATATATAATACGGATTAAATGAATTAATCTAAATTACGTTCTGTTTAGGAAGCTAACAAGACGAAGAATTCGATGAAAATAAAAAATTCAAAATGCCTATTTAGGGTTAAAATATTTAAAAATAATCAAAATTTCCAAATATATTAAACTCACCCTACAAAATTGGAGCATGCATCCTTCGGCCATTTGCCTTCCACAAACTGCCAAATAATTGTAGTCCCAATTGTGGCCATCAATTTCTTCCTCCTCTTTTCGATTTGTGTCCTTTTTGGCCGTTGTTCTTTCCAAATCACGAATTGCGCGCCGAACCAATTCAATGTTCTAATTTTAAAAAAAGGTTATATTATTTTAAAATGGCATTATAATTGCATTTTTATTTGGTGGGGTCTCTGGTTTTATTAGGTAGGAAGAGATTAGTACGGTACTAGATGCCATCGAGATTTCTGGATTCCGAAAAGTTCCGTTATTTATCATTAAAACCGGATCCAAATAGAAAAACCTTGCGATAAAAATTATTTATCTATGTTAAGTGGAATAAATTATGGAAAAAGGTCGTTGGTTTATTAGTTTTGTAAAATTTAAACTTGGAGTTAAAAAAATGATAAGAGTCTCAAAATATTTTCAATAAATTTCTTAAATTATGTTTAAAAATTGATTTTAATTCATAGGCGATTCAATATAATTGCAAGAATAATTTCCGTTAGCATCAAATGTGTTAAATTATGCAGTATAAATTATAAATTTTTGCCTAGCCCCTTCCCTTGACTAACCGCTTTTGGCATTTGTTGGGCGCAGGGACTGGTCTGGACCAATTGAATGAATGCGGCACAGGTTTCGGCCAATTTCTTTGCGGAAATGCCATCCATCGATGATTTTGTCATTGACGGATTGGCGAAAGAAAAATGGGCGAAAATTGTGGAACTGAGCCGGAGAGCGTGATCAATTGTGCCTGGAGGGCAAAAAATAAAAATGAAGAAAATATTAATTTGAATGACAAAAATGATTTGATTTTTATGATTAATTTCATTTTCATTATTGGCATTATTTGGAATAATTCCCTCAGAGATAATATATAATGAGAATTAAAAAAACGGAATTCAGTTAAATTTAAGTGCGCCAAAAATTAGGATTATTATAATTAATGCACCTCTATGGTAAAAGGTAAACCATGAAGTGCATTTATTTCATAGAATATTTGGTTATTTTTGTAAGTCAATGCCAACATTTATCAATGTAACCTATCCATTGGTAAAAGTTTTAGAAATATTTAAGGAAGCCCAAATTATATGAAGCCTTTGTGTTGATCAAAATGGGGCTTCTTATTAGAGCACAAAACACGAATCCTACATCTTTTTTTCATAAATTGTCTTGGTAATGTTTAATATATTGACAATTTTTACCAATAAAATCGCAAGAGAGGACCAAGGCCCAGCAAATTTTTTAATGCAAAATTTTTTAGGGATCTTAATATTCATGCCGCAATATATGAAAAAAAAACAGAATAACTCACTTGCTGTTCTGGCATAACTTGGCAATGGTGGCGGCTGCTGCCGAATGCCACCAAAATTCCCAGTACCATTTCCTTTTCCCATTGTCCATTGTTGCCTCCTCCTCGAGGCAATTTTTGATGGACCACTGTTGCGTGTATCATCGTCATCAAAATATTCCTCAGCAGAAGAATCATCGTCGGCAAGGGAAGAGGAGGAATTTTCCATCATCAAAATTGCCCCCCTCCTTTGGCCTCCAATCAACATTTGAGTGGATTTTGCAGCGGCTGCACAAAATGGCGGCGATGTGCCGGCCGAACCTTGGCCAGAATCGGAACTGCTTGCCGGGGGAAGAGACGGTGGGGAGGATGGAGGTGGCAAATATGAAGAAGGAAGAATTGAAGATGAAGTTGGATGGACGAGGTTGGGATTGGAGGAGCAAAAATGATGGCCATAAATTGGGGCAACAAAAGTGGCAGTGCTGCAGGGAAAATATAATTTATCTAAATGTTTTTTATTTAAATTTGGCAACAAAATTAACTAATTTAATCAAAAACTTTTTGCATCGAAAAGTAGGCGTTTTTAGGCCATAAAACTTGGCCAAATTTGGTTCCATTTTAAGCATTTTTCTGTCTAAATTCTAGTCTAGCTCTAAAAGTCTAATAAACCCTTTAAAACTTTGTTATGGTTAAATTATATTAAATATTAATAATTTTTATTATTATTTTGTTGTCAAATTCATATTTCCTCTTTTTTGAATGAGTTAAATAAAATGGATTATAAAGTAAATTAAGGACTACTGTGAGCGACACCCTCAAAATTAAGAATTAACTCACTCATTTTTATGTTCATTTTGATAAGAATGTTCTCCATAGTCATTGCCTTCAATATTGACTCGGATTGAATGTCGAAATGGAGGAAAATTTGGATTTGAATGACAAAATTGGGAACAATTGCCAGCGGCGCCTGCTTTTCGTCGATGATGCTCTCGGCCATTATTATTTCCATTTTGCTGGCATTTTCGTCGATATCTGATCGCCGGTCGATAGATGGCCATCTGATTAAGTAAAATTAAAAAAATTATAGCCAATTTAAAAATTTCTTCCAATTTTTTTCATATCTGGTGGAATCATTTTGAGTTATTTCGATCTTATTTATGGCAATAATTTGACCAATCTTTATTTCTTTTTCAATAATTGTTGATAGCCAACACCTTGGTCAGAAATGACCTTGTTTCCCTATTTGCATTTTCTTATTATAAAATTGCCAATTTTACTATGATACATCAAAACATCGATTTTAGCAGATTAGCACTCAAATTACTTCCGGTCTAAATTTTCCCAAGGATTGTCCACAAGGCAAATAAAAAATCATTCACTTCTCCTCCAGCAATTTTGTTGCCATTGCCAATTCCGTCAAATTCATCTCTTCTTTGCCTTCCATTTAGCCAATCCTCCTCCTCCTCCCATTCATCAATTCCATCATTCATCATTGCCAGCCTTTGGGCCAATCCATGGCCATTTGGCAAGGATTGTGCGAATTTGTTGAGTGTTCCATTCGATGATTTTGTTGGCCATTTTCGTGCGTCAATTTCCACTCGACTCGATCGATTCATGACCAGCGATTGGGCCAATGGAAAATCTTAGAATTTTGGGATTTGTTTTTTGTTTGAAGTAATTCTTCTGTAAATTTAATAGAGTCCAAGATGGGAAAAATTCATCTTTGCTAATTAATTTACTACCTGAATTGTTTGCGGTTGATTCACCACCGCTGCCGCCGTCAAAAAGGCAAACAGTGGAACGAAACAATTCCCCAACATTTCCATTAATTTTATTATTCCATTTTTCGCTTCCTTCCTCATAATGTTGTTCATTGTTGTCAGTTTTGTCAATTCGAGTGACTCGGAGTCGACCGAATTGTTGGCCACCATTGCTGCTTTCGGGGGCCATATTTTCGTATGTTAATGGAGGACAATTTTGATTGGAAATTGATGGCATGGCCAATTGTTTATGCTGGCATTGTTGATTGGCGACCGATTGATGGGGACTGAAATTTGGGAGCGTAGAAATTATTTTAAAATATTTAAATTAAGCTATGGGGATGAAACCCTCTAATCTTGCCAAACAAATCAATTTTTAAGTGAATATTAAATTTTGTTAATTTTGTAATATTATAAATCTCTAATTTGAATGAGTTGATTAGAGAAGGAATTAGTATTTTCGATAGATAAACAAAATTATGACCCAAAAAATAGATCAAAATCTTATAGTTTCTTATTTTTGTCCAATAACTTTCTAGCAATTAATGTTCTCCAAAAAAGTAGAAATAGCTCAACTAAAATGACATAAAAATTTTTTTAATTGGTTGAAATATTTCTGAAATTAGCCAATGGGCAAAATTTGAGTAGCTTAAAAGGCTTATTTACCAACCAAATTGGCACTCGATCCAAATGTAGTTGTCCTTTTCTGGCTCCATTTCTGCTGATTGACTCATTGTTGAGCACTGATTTTGCGTAGAGGACGGTCATCGTTTCCAATTCGGCTCCAGAATGCCTCAATTGTTCCAGCCATTCTCTTTGCATTGCGGGAATGGGCATTTTATTCTGATGTTGCTGCCGGGCTTCCACCCTCTTTTTCATATTTGCTGACCTAATAATTAAAGAAATTATTAAATATTTATAAAATGACTTTCTTGATATTTTAATGAAATTTAATTTAATTTAATTTATAAATATAATAGACAATATGAATAAATAGAAAAATTATAAATCATGAAAAAATTCCATTGAAGCCTCCAATGTCCTAAAATTTCCTAGAGAATGCTGGAATTCGGTAGGCCATTTTTAAAAATTATATTAAAATTCATTTGGGTGAATTAAATTATATCCCAAAGAATTGTCTCCGAGATGCACAAAACAATGGAGAATTTGATGTTTCATGAACCCACTATGACTACCTATATTCCCTTCTTTGTTGCCCTTATAGAGTTGGCATCTAAATGTATAAAAATTAATTAATGATAAAATTTAGAATCTTTTGAATGAAATAAAGGAGAATAAAAAAAGAAAGTCCCAAAATGTTCCATATTTCTCCAATTCTTGAGAATAAAAAGGCATACTAGTAATTATGGGTAGGTATAATTAAAATTTAATTTAGAGTTTGAACAAATTAAATCACATGAATAGAATAGTACTCCTGGAATTACCTATGAAGTTTTAATGAAGAATATTTTTTTAAAAATCCTATACCTATATCAAAGCGTTAGCCCTACCTAATTAACGTAGTTATCAAAATGTCCGAATTTTTGATATAAAAATTAATGGTAAATTTTTATTGTTTTTTTGGTAAATTAAATAATAAACGACCTCTTCATTTCATTTATGCTTTTGCGCACCCTTCCTCCTTCTTGCCCACCATTCCCATTCATCATTAACATTTCCGTCTCCTCCAATTCCACTGCCCGTCGCAATTCGGCCATTACCGCAATTTTATTGTTGCTTTTAATGGCCAAAATTTCGCCGCAATTCTCTTCGCCTTTTTTCGTTTCTTCCACAACATTTTTCCCCGAATCCGTGTCCACATTTTCTTCTTCAATCACCAAAATTGTGGTGGTCGCCGCTTTCCCTTCATCTGCTTTTTCTTCTTCTCCGATTTTATTATTATTGTTTTGGTCTTCTTCATTATTGGAGGAAATTGTGGAAGAAGGAATCATTGTGATTTCTGTTGAGTTTTTCCTAAAAGAAAATATTATAAAATTACAAATAAAATCATGGAATTTTATCGAATTTTCAATGTCGAAAATTTGCCTATTTTCGAGGCCATATTATCCTGACCATAAGGAAATATTAGAATTCGGCATAAGTTCTTAAACAATTATTATGGAGAGCAAGTAGAGATGGTTTTACACAAAATGTCAATTTGGGTGATCATATTTTACTGTATCAAAAATATCGATTTTATTAGACGCCTCATCTAGTGACGGTCAAATTTGGGCCGGATCATTTTACAGTAGTTTAAGCCTTAAACCATTAAACTGTTTTAAACTAATTTAAGGCTATTTGGAAGGAGAAAAGTGAAAATATTCATTTTTTTTGTCCAAATTTCTGGTGAATTTAAATAAATCAATCCAAAATTTTCTTTCTAAACCATTTGTCGGTTTAATATGCAATCTAATTTTGAAATTTTAATTCATATTAAATTCAGTAAGAGGTTCGGCCTCTATTTGGGCCATTCCGAAAATTTTTGGATAAATTCAATAATTTTTAAAGTAAATTCAATTAAGTACCATCTTTTTTTATTCCTCGAATTCATCATCATTTCTGGTGGCTTATTCCCCTCCTCCTCCGCTTCCATCATTCCATTCTTGTTGATTTGCCCATTCTCTTCATCCCTTTTGGCCTTCCATTGTTCTTCTTCCACTTCATCATTCTCCTCCAAATCATCACCAATGAAAACAATGGAATTCGGGATCGTCGTTTCTGCCTCCATAATTCTTCCTCTTTTTTGAGAGGATTATTGGATGGCGCCTTAAATTGATGGACGAAGGGAATGATTTCAATTTTTTGTTTAGAATAATTTTCTGCAAATAATCTGGAGAAATTTTTGAATTGGTGAAAGAGAATGAATAAGGGAGTGCGTTACCGTATTTTAAAAGAGATTAATGCCACCTTTGGAAAGAGAAAATAGGTTGGGGATATACTGTATGATATATTTTTATATTCTATATAGAATAGAGATTCTTAAAGGTAAAAAAGTTCAATATGAGGGGAAATGGCGTGGTCTTCAGAAATGGGCAAGACTCGAGGCTTTGCCTCTGAAAGTTTCAACATTTGGGAAAAAATGAGAAGAACATGAAAAATGAAAAAAAATAATGGGGCTTCTTCCATGGGAGGTTATCGCCGCCGGATATTAATGATGATGATGCATTATTATCGCCACAAAAAGGGAAGAATGGATGGATGGATTGAAGGGATTTTTTTGTTCATCATCCGCCGATTGCGCATTCATTCCCTTCATTTTTGGGTGGCGACTGGCGATGACGACCTATGGTGCGCGTCAATGTGGCGGCAACAACTTGGGGGCATTAATTTGCAGCAAAATTTTCAAATTAACTCATTTTGAAGGCGCCGGTAGGAAAAAGCAAATTAGGCTCTGAGATTCCGATGAGTTCAGTGTCTGGGGAACCCAATTCCTCCTCGATGCTTTTTCTTTGCGCAAAACATTTTTGGAGAGCCTGTTCATTGCGTTTATTTGTTTTTTGGCCTTTATTGGCCGATAAGCCTTATGGGTCTAAGTTATATGAAATATTGGAAGATCTTGGCATATTTTGGCAACTGTTTGCCCTCCTCTGGAATTTTTGTATTTTTTTGTCAATTTAATGGCTGAATTCCTGCCCTATATTTTCCGACTTTCACCCCATCCCCGCGAAATATGTACATCAAAAAATGGGAGCACTGTCAACCACATTTGGGTACAATTAAATATATTCGCTGCCACCCGCCGGCCAGCAATAGACCATTCTGCGCGATCCCCTTCAATCATTCATTCATTGTTGTACCATCAACTCATTTTGGGCATTGCGCTTCATGCATTTTTGAAGAGGAGACTAATATTAAAAAGGGGTTCATTAATTTTTTGAGGTTGTTCGCTTCTTCGCCTTCCATCTTTTTTTCAGGAAATAGAAAATGAGAAAATTATGGGAAATGAGGGCATAGAATTTTATTTTCCGGGGAAATAGGTCATAAAATTTGTTTTTCTGTGGAAAATTCGAGTGTTTCGATTTGTTAAATTCATCCAATTTCAATCGGTTTGGAGGTTTGGACATCTGTCCCATTAAGTTCGGCAATCATTTTATTATATAGTTGATTTTAGTAAATTTTATTAATAAAATTTCGGAATTCCCAGTTCCATTCCGCTTCTTTGCGTATTTCTTTGTCACATTCAGTTCAGCCATTCTCAAATTAGTTACGGTGGAATTATTTATTGTGTTTTTCAGAAAAGGGAACGAGGTTAACTCATTTTTCCCATTTTGGTAGAAGATTTTTCCCAAAATGAAGGTTTTTGCCTTTTGTCCTTGAATGCCAACCAAATTGGAATGGGAAGGAAACCGAATAAATGAATAAAAATTATGAGAGGGAAAGAAAATTGGAATTTGTAGAATCATAGAAGAAATATGGATTCGGATTTGGAACATAATTCCGAATTATCCTACCAAAATGAATAAAAATAGGTAATAAATCATTTTTTTTTCATTTTTCTGCCACTTTTGTAGAGGAAGGAAAGAGAACGGCACAGTTGGGGGCAAAACTGTGTGATGAATGGAATATGAAGTATTATTGAATGAAAGAAAGTGATGAGTCGGCATATGATCGCGCCCTCCAATTTTGAATTAGATTTGTGGTGGATGACCTTTCGGACAGGAATAAATTGGTGTAGGGGAGGGGAAGAGTTATTGTTGCGGCGATGGCGCATTTTGATGTGGACACTTTTGGAATTGGGCGGCGGTGATGATCTTATCAAATTTGATGGGATATTCGGTGAGATGGATTGCGCGGGAATGGAGGAAAATGTGATCGGAAAACGGAGAGAATAAATTAAATAAAATGGGTTTCAAAATTGAAATTGGAATTTTTATGGAAAGAATAAAAACATTTGTTTGGCGAACATTTCCCGGAAGGAATAAAAACATTTTTGAATGAAAATGAAAATATTTTTACATCGTTTTTTTTTAATTATTTGAGGGAATGAAAATGAACATTTAAAGTAATTATGCTGGGTGAAAAGAATTTCCACAAAATAAGAAAGAACCCTATGCCTGAAGGGAAATGAAGGTTGCTTTGACCACTGACCCCCAATAATCTTGCAGTAGATTGTCCGCCGAGGAAATAAATTAAAAAGATAGGAAAAGGGCCAAATCCAATGTGGTGGAAGGAAAGAAAGGAGGATGAGCTCCCTCCTCGTTTGCCCTCCAATTGATGAGCATATTTAAGCCTCTGCCGGAAACGGCCCTACGACGATTGAATGGAGGGAAATGAGGGAACGGAATTCAAGGACAAAACGGTGAAGCGGATGAGGAGGGAAGAGCAATGAAAGGACGAGAATATATTCGAAAAGGGGAAAGCAGCAGCTGGGCACGGGTCATTTTCTCGAATAATTTATTTATCAAAAATAATAAATGAAAAAATGGAGATAATAAATTCGAAAATTGTTGAAAAAATAAGGCAACAAATAAATAAATATTGAGATAGGGGGAAGGAATTTGGCTTCTGGGAAAATATCTTTGATGTAAATTTTGGATGATATCATTCAATCTTGGCCTTTTCATTCATTTTCCGACTTCCTTCATCAATGCCACTTTGACTGTTTCGGCAATTTGGCGACGATTTTGGCGAATTGGATGGGAATTCACTTCTTCAATGGAGTTGGTAAAAAGATGCGAAAGTGCCGACTTAAAAAGGGAACACGGATTGGGATTTTAGAATATTTTCCATCAAAATTACTCACCTCAATTTCATTGCTCAGTTTCCCAAATTTCTTCGCCTCCATATTCTCTCGGATTTCTTCCAGCATTTCTTTTGTCTTTTTGCCAATTTCCAACAATTTTTGGTATTTTCCTTCTCCTTTTCCAGCAATTTCATCAGCACATTTGTTCAAGAAATTGAGTGCGGATAATTTGATGATCAATTCCGGATTGGTTGAATGAAAATTCGGAAAATTTTTGTCGATCATTTCCATGTCCTATAAATTCAAATTTTTTTATTTAAATTAAATTGATTGTCAATTGTAATTTATTTTTTAAAAACATTTTTTTGTCACGTGTTTGGTGTTGGTCATTTGCTGTGGAACTATAAAATTCAAATTGTCTATTTCACCTAGCTATCCTTATCTTAACCTAAGCCCTGAATTCTATTCTGCGTTCTGCCCTAGTTTATGAATTGAAGAAATTCAAATTCGTACCAAATTAGAAATGTTAGTCAAGACTCTATGGATAATGAATGGGATGGGGATGGACATTGGTCACCTATCATATTCGACACAATTTTGAATATTATCCATTTTAAAGTAACTAACCCGTGGAGCATTCCACTTGAATTCCACCAAATATGCAATGAAATTGATTAGCCCATTTTCCTCTATTGCTGATTCATTTTTCTGCTGTTTCTGAAATTACAATGGAATGAATTGAAATACGGATTATTGTTTTTCGGCTTACCTTTAATCGCTTTGCTGTTTTTCCACCCGAATTTGTTGTTCCACTTTTTTGCATTTCCAAGAATTTTTTGATTGCGCCCTTTGCCAACTTCATGCTTGATTCCGGCACCCATGAATCGACTTCTGGTCCATAATTCTTCCAACGAACCTGTAAATTTAATATTTCATTCCCATTATTCCCTGTATCCTATACCAAGTATTGTTTCTTTCGACCTTTGCCTTGCATGTCCAATATGCATTCAACTTCAAAAAGTTCTTCATCCATTATTTTTGTGAGCTTTAAATCTTCAAAAATAATTATATACAATATAAAAAGAAATGTCACACGGTTTTTTGGCAATAATAAGGTTCGGGGTGGGTGTAAAGGGATGGGACCTGGAAAAGTGCATCGGCTTACCGGACAAATTAATGAATTTGGGCATGGTTTGGAGTGAGGTTCGATTTGGCCAGGTAGTTAGCTGAGGGGGAAAACCGGTTTTGGACTTAGAATTTGGCCGCATTTTTTAGATTTTCGTTTATAACTTTTTTGTGCATGAATATTTTGAAATGTCTTTTGGCCTATGACCCGCATCCAAATGTGGGCTTCAAAATGGTATATAGCACATCGGGTTGCGCGGCTTGGCCTAGGAGGAGTTTGTTAACTTCTATGCGCAAGTCATGATTTGGCCTTATCCCGCCCCAGAGCTAAGCCTATAGTGGATGTAGGAATTGAACGGTGAAAATTGGGACTCGGGGGTTTTCGACCATGGCGAATTCAAAAATGACATCAGTTTTGAAATCCGCGCAAAGGGTGGTTTGCAAACCGGTTCAAAAAGGTCAAAAAATGGGAATATCGGTGGATTGAGGTGAAAATTGGGATTTGGGGGTTTTCGAGTATGGAGAATTCAAAAATAACATTTGTTTTGGTGCCCGCGTAAAAGGTGGTTTGCAAATCGGTTCAAAAATGTCCAAAAATAAAAATTTAATCAGAATGAGGTGGAAATTAAGACTTTGGGGTTTTCGAATATGGAGAATTCAAAAATGGAATCCGTTTTAAGATCTGCGCAAGGAGTGGTTTGCAAACCGGTTTAAAAAATTTCAAAAATAGGGAAAAAAGCGGGCGAGCGAAGCGAGCCTGCCCACGACCTGAAAAAATGCGGGCGAGCGAAGCGAGCCTGCACACGACCTAAAGAATGGCTGGCGAGCGAAGCGAGCCTGCACACGACCTAAAGAATGGCTGGCGAGCGAAGCGAGCCTGCACACGACCTAAAGAATGGCTGGCGAGCGAAGCGAGCCTGCACACGACCTAAAGAATGGCTGGCGAGCGAAGCGAGCCTGCACACGACCTAAAGAATGGCTGGCGAGCGAAGCGAGCCTGCACACGACCTAAAGAATGGCTGGCGAGCGAAGCGAGCCTGCACACGACCTAAAGAATGGCTGGCGAGCGAAGCGAGCCTGCACACGACCTAAAGAATGGCTGGCGAGCGAAGCGAGCCTGCACACGACCTAAAGAAAGGCTGGCGAGCGAAGCGAGCCTGCCTACAATCACACAACCCTTATATAATTCCAAAATCCGAAGCCCTAGGATTGGTCGAACGCGCCTTGGCGCGTTTTTACAAACACTCCAAACATATAATCCCCTCCCATATATTCCTTAACTTCAAGTATTCCTTACACCCACTTCCCTTACGCCCCACTTCCCTTACGTCCACTAGTTAAAAAATAATAAAATGGAAAAAATCGATTAAAATTAAAATTATTAATCAAGTCATTTTTGCTGAGGTATAATCTATTTTTTAAAACATGTTTTAAATGAGTTGGTTTCATGGTTTTCAACAATAAATATCCGAAAGCATAATTTTTAGATTTATTTAATCCTTTGAAATTGATGAACAGAGATGTATATAAGTATACTTAATTTTAATTGTCTATTTCGGTGAAACATTAGCACACATCCGTCTCCGATTAAGTTTTAAAAATTTTTGATTAATGAAAGCAGCGCTGCGCAGTGGCAGTGCGCAGCGCCGGCGGCGATAATAATTTTTTTTTGAGAGAGAAAATGATTTATTGGATATAATATCATTTTCTCTGCTGCTCTGCTTTCTCTCCCCTTTCTTCACTCTTTTTCACTTATTGATTTTTAATATGCTCTGCTCTGGATCTTCGTTCATTGGAAATCCATCTTGGTTTGGTTTTGCATCAACCAACGCAAATCGCAAATGTTAAAATTGCAAGTTTTTTCTTCTATACTACGAAAATATAAACCGCCAAGATTTTTCGGATTTATATAAGTATTTAGCACAAGAACAAATCTTTATGCCTAAAAAAGCTAACCAGGGATTCCATCTCAAAAACTCAAAAACTTGGAAAACTCATCCAAAAACCTGGCAAAAACCTGGTAAATTTTTTCAATAACATGGCAAAAAACTAGCATGCTTAAAAATATGTAAAAAACAAAAAAAATGTTTATAAAAATTGGTATTTTTATATTTAACTTAAAATTTGACACCAATTCTGCTTGAGAAATAAGCATAAAATAAATTAGGAAAACATTTTTAGTCAAAAATGGCCGCGCAGTGAAAAAATGTAGGCTAAAAATGGGGGCTCAGCGAAAAATTTTGACCATTTAAAGTAAAATATAAAAATCCGGCTAAATTCTGCGAATATATGAAAAACCTGGGGCGGGACCCCAAAACCGGGAAAATCCCCGGTTTTCCTGGTATTATGTAATAGCTAACAAAACATTTCATTATTACTGGGCTCTCGGCTGGGTTAAGGGTTATGTGTTTTGTCATTCATCAATCCAATCATCATTGACCATTTGAAAGCTATCCCCGCTCTCGAATTTTTAATACAACCAATATTGATTAAAAATTGTTTAGCAAAGCAATCACAAGCAACAATAAATTTCAAATTATCTCCTCTACTTTAATATCAGCGACAACAAAAACAATTTTGTTTACATCATGGCCATGCTGACGACAGAAACGCCAGCAGAAATACAGCAACCAGCGGATATAGATTTACAACGAGCTGAAGAAATGAGTCCTCAAAAGTTGCAAGAGAATCCGGCAGAACATCAAGGAGAAGAAGAGAAATTGGTGCAAGCAAATCCAGCTGCAGAACAACCGGAAGAAGAGAAATCGGAGCAAGCAAATTCAGCAGAACAAAAAGAGGAAGAAGATAAATCGGAGAAGAATGAGAAGACCGAGGAGACGAACATGAATCGAATGGAGTCCAGCTCGGTGTTGCTCGACTTGTTGCGCGATCACAACTCGGAAATTGGCAATTGGTGTGAAATTGTCAATGAAAATCAGGTTTAACGTTTAATAAACCATAATTAAACATTATGCTAATTGTTTTTTTCATCAAGGATATGCCAATGGCCACAATCGAATCATTCAAGAGTCAGTACACAATTGACGAGAACGGCCCATTCTACATATTCGTCTCAAATTTGAACTTACGCAATCAACAGCAGAACCAGAAACCAAATCAATTCGATTTGACCGAGCAGATCTTCCAACATTTTGGCGGCAAAGAGAATGTATTTATTGTTTGTAAATAATTTCACAAATTAATTTTTAAGCTTTTCACGGTTTTCATCTATCAACCATGGACCAAGGGCTGTTGCATGTTGAGTGCGCGTGACTTTGAAGCATGCATTCGGGTTCTGCGGAAAGATGGCGAGGTTTGTAGCATATTGGATCTTCAAATAATCTTAACAAAACCACCAATAATCTTGGGAGAGTTTTGCTAATCACTTCCAAATTGGGAATTTAAATTAAATCCAATGGTACTAATGGAGTTTGTCCTCTACGAGGGAAGAGATGAGGATGATGAAGAAGAAGGTGACGATGATGAGGAAGATAATAATGAGGATGATGAAGAGGAAGAAGAAAATGAGAAAGATAATGATGAAGAAGAAGATGGGGATGATGAAGAGGATACTCAGCTCTCAACTTCATCTTTTTCTTCATCATCGTCAACTCACTGCTTTCCTCGTGAGGGACAAACTCCACTAGAATCAATTCATTGGTTGAGCTAACCCTTAATTTTTAGCAATTTCGTGACAAACAATACAAGCTGGAATATGTTCTCTCGAATATGGATCCGATGAAATACACTCGGTTCGACAATACTCAACTTGATGCCCAATTGCAAAGGTACAGACTGGCTCATCCACCGCCGCCACCGGAAGGTTTTTTGAATCTAAATTATTTTTGTTTATTCTCATTTTTTACAGCGCCAAAAGTAAAGCCAAACCCATTTGGAGATGCCAAACCAGTGGATACAAAAAAATCACTTTTGAAGCAAGAGACTAAAATGCTTGAAGAGAAACAAGAGATCAACACCAAACGTTCTTCACAAGCAAATTTGTCGGTGACCGCATTGCCAGCAGCAGATCAACAAAGCCAACCGCCACCAAAAGTGCTGGATCGAACCAATCAACAAACATCGCAACAACAGCCTCCGCGCAGTATTCTCCAACATTCGGATTCGCATGGAAGTGATGGTCGGGGTGGTGGACTTGTACATGGAAGTGGAAGGTTTGCATGGAAATATATGATAGAATAGCGCATTTATGGTCAGGTTATTTTGTACTATTACTATTGTAGTTTACTGGTACTGGCTGAAAAAGATAAAGGAGGATGAAGAAAGAGAAGAAGCTAATGATGAGGATGATAATGATGAACATGATGAAAGATGATAAGTTCATCCTCAACTTCATCCTCATCCTTTTTCCCTATCAGCCCATAAACTACAATAGTACCGGGTTTTCATTCTAAACACTATTTTCGCTAAAAATATACTGTTAAAATTGTGTGTCTGTCGAAACAAAAATCACTGATAATATGCAAATTTCAAAAGTGGTTGACCACAAAAATTTTTGTTTAAAACCTTTGTAAATCCCAGCCAATATTAAGCTAGTCCAAATCTTATCTTAAAACCAAGGTTGCTAAAGCAAAAATTAGCTATCTGAGCAATGCTAAGACTAACACTCAACCTGCGAAAATTAAAATGTTTTTTGTGTTCGTCAGAACATGATGTGCACATACTATATTTTATACAACTCATCGAGCTTTATTGAATGGGACCAAACGACAAAAAAACCTGACCATAAACGCTTATTAAGCTAGCGAAATATTTGTTTTCAATTGATTAAAATTTTTTAATTTTTAGAATTTTCGTCCAAACAAAATACCACAAGGACAGAGGGGAAGGCAAAATGGGGCCAAGGGACAATAAAGGCCATTTTGGCGGCAATGAAAGACCACAACACCAACAACGAAATCATCAACAGCCGGCACAACAATTCGAAAAACAATCACCACAGTCACCGCCGAAACAACAACAAATTGTTGGGAACGAAAAACGCGATGAGAAAATGTCCACGACCACCGAGAACAACAGCAACAAAGGAGGAGGAGGAAGTAGCCGGCCATCTCAACATTCCACTTCCAACAATTCCATCGAGGGAGGAGGAGGGAACAGCAGCAGCAGGAAGAGCAACAATTCTCGTTCCCATCATCCGGAAGGACAGCAAAGGTTATTTTATTTTCAATTCTTATTTACAGTCTTTCGGATTTGGTTTTTATGCAAAGTAAAATATTTGTCATAGAAATGTATTGAGTTAATAGTTTATAAAATGTTTAACAAAGCTGAAAAAATATTGTCCTCTGAGCTCTGATTGAGTGGGCAGGTTAAAACCTGTGACGTACATTTTGCAAACACTCCTCTTTAGGTCGAAAATTTTTCAAAAAAAATTGTTGTTTAGATCTTTATAAATATTAGCCACTAAATCTAGACCAATTCTTTCTAAAATGATGTGTTCGTTTTTTTAGGATTTTCAAAACTTCAATCAAGGCTGCACATCAAAACAACGACGGAAATCCTCCGAGGAACACCAATTACAATGGAGGAGGAAGTGGAAGAGGAGACAGAAGACAACAACAACAATCGAACATCGATCGAAACCATCCAACATCGAATCAACCTCCGCGCAATCAATATTCGCAAGGAAGTGGCCGAAATGTTTCCCATCATTCGGATTCGCAAGGAAGTGGCCGAAATGTTTCACATCATTCGGATTCGCAAGGAAGTGGCCGAAATATTTCCCATCATTCGGATTCGCATGGAGGCGGTCAAAGGTTTGTATGAGAAAATATGGGTTAGATATAAGTTTAATACCTGGTTTTTTGCTCTAGTCTTGCTTAAAATTGTTTAACGGGTACAAAATAATTTTTCGGCATGAATTAGAACATGTGAGTTGTGAGCCAAATTGAGTTCAAAAATTCACAAAAAATTTTTGTGTAAAATCTTATAAATCCTAGTCAACCTATACAAACCTATCAATTTTTATTAACAATCAATAAATTATCTTTTAGAGAATATTACAAGAACAAGAATACGAAGGACAACTATAATAATAAACGAATGGCGCCGAAGGACAAAGACAAAGGCAATATTGACAATGAAAGACCACAACACCAACAACGAAATCATCAACAGCCGGCACAACAATTCGAAAAACAATCACCACAGTCACCGCCGAAACAACAACAAATTGTTGGGAACGAAAAACGTGATGAGAAAATGTCCACGACCACCGAGCAAAACAACAATGATGGACGAGGAGGAGAAGGTCGAAAAGAAGAACAAAAACCACCGGCGATGGTGGCGGAAGAGGTCAACACAACTCCACAGTCATCCGCGTCCAACAATGCAAATGCAGCAGCAGCAGCAGCAGCTGATGGTGGTGGTGGTGAAGGAAGCAGCAAAAAGAAGAAACAAAAGAATAAAGTCAAGAAAGGAGGAGGCAGGAACCAAGATCAGGTATTATTCTTTAGATTAATTAAATATTTGTGATTATTTCTGGGAAATGCTTAAAATGAACAAAAAACTTAGCAAATGATAATGCTTTGAGTTGAAAATTTCGAACAGAAAGAGATTTTAAACGGTTTAATTACCCATTTAATTTTAACCAAACCGCCCTAATGGTATTTGATTTGTGAATGAATGTAGTAAAAACCTATAAACCATTATAATTATTTTCGGACTTTTATTGGCAATTTCCACAATTTTTCAACAAATTAAATAATAATTATTTTCATAAACAATTTATTTTTTTTGCAGATGTTGAGCAAAGGAAATCGATTTGGTACACTGGCGAATCAACAAATGCCCGGCGATGGCCAGTCAGAATAATTTGATGATGAGGACGATGAGAGAATATTGATAATTGATTCCCAGAATGTTCCCCAATGCGAATTTATTATTATTATTATTACAAGAATTATTTTCTTCATTTCCTCTCCACAAATTTGTCATCTCATTATTTTGTAACCTTCACCCAAAAATGCATTGTTGCGAAAAATGCAAAGACACACATTTATTTTATTTTTATTATTATTTGATGATCCTTCATTTTTGTTATGACCAAAAAAATGAATAAAAAATACACATTTATTTTTAATGGATATTATTTATAAAATTTGAAAAGCGTTTCACAGACCGCATGTTTTTTCTCAACACTTTATATTTAAAATATAATTGAAAAATGATAATAATTTAAAAGCCAAAACTAGGCTTGACTCCCCTTCCCCGACTCCGTCTTCCCCCGCGCGAAGCGTGTACCACCCCATCCCCGTTGACCCTCCCAGTCCACGAAAATATTGCCCCCTATTAGGCACTACAAAATCTAAAGCTTGAAGTGAAAAAAATTAGCAGCCTATAAAACTAGAAAAATAGATCAATTTTATATTTCTAGGAAAAAAAAATCAAAAAATCAATATCACATTTTCTGATTTGGTAGATTGTTGATTGTAGCATAACATTAACCAAACAGAAATATTTACTAATTTTCCCTATAATCTAGGTTAAATATCCAAATTAAAAACTAAGGATAATAATTTCAAATTTCAGGTTTTTAGAACAAAAAATTCAAATTTTTTCTGCTCTGAAAATGGCCGCCAACTATATCGAAAATTCATCAACCACCAGCGGGGAAGATGTGGCAACAACAGAAGAAATGGGCGAAGAAGTGACAAAAGCAGAAGAGAATGTCGACAAGGTTTTGCATTGCAAAAATTTAATTATTTGGTTTTTGGGTGAATAAATAGTCAAAAATGAGTCATTATCTCATGCGATATGTTATATTAACAAGGCAAAAAATAAAATCCTTTTAGATTATCAGCTGTTGAATTTTGTGGTTTTTTGGTATTAAAATGGCAAAAATATTAAACAATAATAGGAAAATATGGTCCAAAATTCTCATTAAGTTATGAAAAGAAATCAGCAAAAAATATATATTGCTAAATAATATTCCGATTTTTAAAGATTTTCTACGTGGAGTCAATTCTCAACAAGCGCATCTGCAATGGAATTGTTCAATACAAAATTCGTTGGGAGGGATATGGCGAGGCGGATGATACCTGGGAATATGTAAGTCATTTAAATTTTCAAAATTGATTTTATGCTTAAAAAGAACATTTTTTGCTGAAAACTTAATACTTTTTAGTGTTTAATCTTATTTCATGCATATAAACGATTCGATAGAACTTGTTAAGCTCCATCGATTTGTGTAAAGATTGTCTTGGTCAAAATAGGTCAATTTTTTTCTTATCCAAATTCAATGAATATGCAAAATTAGGGTTTCTTTTTAATTTAAAATTCCTTATATTTTGGACTCAAATAAATTATACAAAAATAATTAAGATTGACAATTGCCACTGCCCCGATTTGATAAAGCAATTTGAGCAAGAAAACCCCAATATTGTGCCGGAGCAGTTCGAAACCGACGATATGAAGGCATTGCGCGAAGGAAAGAAGAACAAAAGGGGACGCCGCAGTACAAGCCGAGTGCGAGTGATGACACCGAAACTGATGAGCAAAAGACGTGGCCGCCAAAGCAAAATTGCCAATACAACCGATGAGGTTTGAATTGTGGGGGATGTTGTTTTAAGCCTACAAAAGAATACCAAATTGTCAAAATTTTAATTTTTTCTTGGATAATTTTGGTAAGGCAATGCCAGCATTTGCAAATTTGGACCTATCCATTAGGTAATGTTGACATTTGGCTTATCAAAATTAGCTTAAATGTGTGATAAAATTGAGGCAAAATTTTTTCTTAGCATCCTCGAATTACCCATATTAATTTTTAATTTGTTTTTAAATTAGGGTCCAACAAACACACCGGTGGCCGCCGCCAATGAAGAAGAAAATGTGGAATTCGTCCCATTCGGTTAGTGATCATTTTTATATTTTAAAAATAATATTTTAAATCAAAAAAGAATAAAAATATATAAAAAACGAGAATAATAACTTTTTTTGCTTTTTGTCAAATAAAATTTCTAAATTCCATTTTAATTTTACAGTGGAGAAGGCTCATTATCGTGCGCAAGATGAGAGCGTTGTGGTCTTTCAAATCATTGGAATGCGTCCGATGGGTACTGGGGCCAACAAAAAAATTCTTGCCTTGGTAAGAAAATATATTTATTTTAATTTATAAAATTTAATTTCCATTTCTTTCGCAGGTTGAATACGCCGAAGATGATAATGGAGATGGAGGAGGCCATGAATATGTGCCATTGTCGGAATTGCGCAAAAATCCTTCCGGTGCCCAATTGCTCATCGATTTCTTCATTGCACGAATGCAGCTGATCTGATGAATGATTTGATGAAAGTGGACCAAGCGGAAAGAAAAGATGTTATTTTTCCTATTTTTTAACAAAATCTTTCAATTCTAATTTTTCAACTATTTGGCTTTTAGCATTAACATTTCTCTTTTTTTGATGATCAATTCAACCAAATTTTATTCTATTTGTTCGTTTATTTAACCTATCTCATACTCATATTATTTTTTGATAAATTCTCGGCATTATTCGATTTTTAATTCAAATATTTTTATTTGGAAAATGCCATATAAATTTTGGCACTCTCTCTAACGAGGTTTTTGATATTTTATTGGACAAATTTTATTTGATTTTATCGATGGAGGTTTATTCAAAATTTTTCAAGTTTTAAAAACCAATCGATCCTCGATCGGTAACTCTACTTTTATTTTTAAATACAAGAATTATTTTTTATTTATATTGACATATTATCTTAAATTAATAAAAAAAGATAACTAGCGATGGGTTAAAAAATGATAAAATAGTGTAATATATTGGGAGACCTCATAGAAATAGAGAAAATTATAATCGGTTTTTTTGGCCCTTCCCTTCCTTCATCTATGCAAAATCATAGTCCGAGCTCCGAGATCCGATTATTTTCCCGACAAAATTAATAGTAGGATTATTAGAATAGAAATCTCCCCCAATTATGTATAGAATACAATACAATTAAAATGACTGAAAACTTCAATTCAATTAAAGCCATTTATAGATCAAATTGATGTCTATTCCCAATGCAATATTCGACCGATCATTGATAGCCGTTTCATGGACAGCAACTTGCACATTCGCCGCCATCACCATAATTCACAGACGACGATCACCTCATCAAAACATTTCACTTCCAATAAATTGTTTGCTGGCCGCCATCATCATTGCCGCATTTTGTGCATTTGCCTGGCTCATTGGCACAAATCCATTAAATGTTCCAACATTGCTCTCTGCAAGGCTTTACGATGGATCATATAAAAGGTTTATTACTAACAATTCTTAATCAATAATAACCAAAAAAAAATATCAAAATTCGGCTAGATTTAGACTAGAGATTACAGCTTTTTTTGCCTGTTTTTTTTTGATCGACCATCGACCGAACTTGGAACATGTACCTATACGGGTCAAGTATGGTCCAATCATAGAGCCTAAATAACTAAAAGTAGTAAATAGCTAAAAATGCCAATGTTAAAAATTTCTACTAATAGAAATTTCCAAAGTCAGATTAAACAAGCAAATTTTCTCTTCAGGTTTTGTCTTCTTCTCTTCTGGCTACTTTGCACCACCGAATCCCTGCTCTTCTCAATGCTCATCAATTTTTGGGTGAAACGGGCCAACACTTGCCACCGCAAATTTTTTCACCTCACCGTTTCGTTGATCGCTGTCAGTGGCCTAAACTTTGACCCTCAATTTGTGACTCTCTCCGCTCATTTGGTTCTGCAAATTTTCATCATTATTGAGGTAAAAAAACCTAATATTTTTTTTTATCTTATAAGGAATTTTAAAACGAATAAAAGCATCTATAATTAATAATTATAATTTGGGATTGACAAAACAAAAGAAAGACCACTGAAAATTTAAAATCGCCAAAATTTTATAACCGTTTAGTGGTTTATCCTAGATTTTAGAAGACTCCCAGTTCACAGATCTTCAATCGAATGATCTCATTATAAGACACATCGTCTAATTTCTAATAACTTTTTGGTTTAGGCTTAACCGATAATAAGATAGCTTTGACCTTTGAACTAAATAACCAAAAATGATTTAACCCATATCCTTTTAATATTTTTTGTCAAATGTCAATCGACTTTTTAATAGTCTGACAAGACAATTCGGTATTATTTTTTGGGGGTACAAATAAGATTAACAACTAAACCATTTTATTTTTCATCATTTCAACACCTATTACATTTAAATAATCTTATGAATTTGAATAATTTTCCAAACAACTTTTTTTAGGTTCTGAGGAGCCAACGCATCAGTCCATGGGCAAATTCCTTGGATGAATGGCTGCTGATTTTCGTGGATGGCCAAGATTCGCCCGACCACATTTTGACGCCAATTTTCCTACTCGCCGGTGTTTTTCTTCCACTTTTGCTCGATTTTGGAATGCATTCACCGAAATGGGCGGTGGGGCAAAGGCATTTTGCGGGGGTGCTCAGTGTTGGAGTTGGCGACAGTTTTGCTGCACTTATTGGATCGAGGTTTGCTTTGATTAATCAAAAAACGGATTTAAACAATCCAAATAACTTAATTAATCTCAATAAAGAGATTTAAATAGAAGAAAGAGTTCATTCCTAGGCGAGAATAATTCAATCAATTTCATTCCTGGCTTTTAATTTGAATCCATAAATAATAAATATGTAGAATAATTAAAATTTATTCATTGGTTTTCAATAATTTTATGGTTTATGGTAGCGTACGCAGATTAGCCTTCTTAAACATTCCTCTCATTATTAATTTTACAGAAATTAATATTTTGGATGAAATAAGAATAATTTGGAAATCGAATGAATCCTAATAAACACGAATTTTGGCCTCAATTTTGTTCAACAATTTTTGACAATTTTGGTAAGCCTAATTCCAACATCAACATTACACCATTGACATTGGGATGGGATAGGTCAAAATTTGAAAATGTTAGCATATATAGCATTGGACTAACCAAAATGGCCAAATTGATGATTTAGGAAATTTGGTAGAACCAAACCTACAGAAACCACACAATTGACGGGTTTTGCTAGCTACTTGCTTATTTCCATTCCACACAAAATATCATAATTCCTTTCTTATTAATCTCCTTCAATCCACACCCAAACAGATATGGTCGAATCCCATGGCCTTTTGCTGCCCGAAAAAGTCGAAAAACAATGGAAGGTTCGTTGGCCATGTTCATCAGTCAAATTCTGGCCGCCGAATTCCTTTTTGGCCTCTGCTCAATGAACACCGCTTTAATCAGTGCCGCCCTAATTTCCACCGTGGCCGAGGCACATCTCCATTTTTGTGATAATTTGGTCATCCCACTTTGCTCAATGGCCGTTTTTGCTGCAATTGAATGAGAAAACAAAGAAATATTAATAAAAGTGCAATTTTGTTATTTTATTGTTTATATTTTTTGAATTATTTGACTCGATTCGCTTAAAAAATGGAAAGCCAAAAAATGATATTATTTATTAAAAATATTTATTTATTAATTATTATTTTTCAATAAATGCAGTTCAAAAGAACTGCGGAATATTTATTATTTATATTTTAATTTTGTTGATTTTATTTTCCATTAAATATTTTTTCAGCTTTATAAAAGTGATCTCCGCACATATTTCCTCTGACATTGTTGATAACATTAACAGCCCACAATTCAATGGAACTTGAGGAATGCTTAATTGACAAGGTTTGAACAAAATATTTTAAAACATAGTGGCTTTGTAATAAAATGAGAATATAATTCACACGACTGCACTTCTTCAAAATTCTAACAAAGAAAAGTTTATTGGGAGTGGTACCACTATAGCAGCCTTAAAGCTATGCCAAATTATAGTTACTCCTAGGATGGTTTTAACTCTCAGCCAATTAGTGACTAATTTCGTTAAATTAACTATGATGAGTGATTGAGAATCTCCAAAAGCTGAATTTGAATAGAAAATAGTACCAATTCAAAATTATCTTATTATTTTTTAAAATTAGTTAAATTTCGAAGAAACAATCTCATCAGTTCCTTGAGGTCCGGTGATAAGAGATTGAAACCAGCAGTTTTTTGATAAAATTACCTTCGGAAGAAACCGAGAATCTTTAACAATTATTCAATAAAAATCTGAAACATTTATTATTTTTCTCTTACTAAAATTTCAAAGTAAAAATTATAATAAAATTGACTATTTTAATTAACATCCAATCCTCTAATCACACCATTTTATTCATAATTTTCAGTCCACCAATTCATTCACTTCTGCTCCGGAATTTGCTGAATTGGTGGCGATTGTGCAAAAATTCCATGAACTTCTCTCCCTGACTCCATTCACTCATTTTGACTTGGAAATGGCATTACAAGAGGAAAATAACCAACCGCAAGAGGCAACAATAACAATGAATGGGGAAGAAGGCCAAAAATCAGAACGAAAACGGAGTCGATTGATTGAGAATTTGTTGACCGAAATTTTGGAATTTTTCAGCGTAAAATTTGACAGGTTTGTTTTTTTTTTGATTATTTAAAACATAAATCGAGGCCGGTTCGAGTGGTTTCGATCTTATCAGCGATTTTGATGTGCCATAATTCACCTGCCAATTTACTAGTTTAAAATAATCTAAAATATATTAAATAGCTCCAAATATTAATTATCCATTGGTTTATTAATCATAAGAATGTAAAGTAGATTTTTTGTATTTTTTTGATTTATCTTGACCAGTAGTTTCCATTGGATGATCAATTTGGGGGGAATATGGATATCCCGTATTTGGGGCGGGCTAATAAAAGAATAGGCAACATTTGGGATATTAAAAGAACTTTAATTAAGTTTATAAATTGGTTATTTATCTGACTAACCAAGAACTGTGGCTTGTAAAAATCATTGATGAAAAGTAAAATTAAAATATTCCTTTCAATTAGAGGATGGATATCTGAAGTGTTAAGGGTCAAAAAATTCTGATAAATTTTATTCCGGTATCCATTATGAGTTAATAATAAAAATAAAAACATGAATATTGGCCTCAATTTTGTCCAACAATTTATTCCAATATCGATAATTAAATTTTAAAAAACTTTGCAGTTCAAATCTGTGCCGAAAACTGTATACACTGGTTGGGAATATCAATGGTTGGTGCATTCCCCAATTCGATGTTCGATTGATGCTTCCACGAAAACGGGCAGAGGAAATTGAGACGAAAATGGAAGAAAATGGCAACGAAAAGCAAAATTTGAAAAGAAAAAGTGGATTGGAAGAGGAAGAAGAAAATGAAGATGAAGAGGAAATTGTTAAGGAAGAAGAGAGGATGGAGGAAATGGGCCAACAAAGTGAATCGCAAGAAAATAATGATGATGAATTGGATGGGCGGAGTCAACGGGAGGAATCATCGAATGGACGCAGTCAATCGCAGGTTAATTTTTTTGATATGCTATGAAATTGAATTTTGACAATTCTTCAAAATTTTAAACCTCATAATTTACTAAATGTTGAAAATTGAGATTGTTTGGATTTAAGTTAGCTTGTCAATAGGCTGAATAGAATAATAAATTATGAAATTTAACCAAAAATAAGTTTAGGAATGTCAAAAATATTTGGTAGTTTTTTCCTTTTACATTTTTTATATGAAATTTTCTCTCAAATATAAAAATAGATCAAAATACTACGGAAAAGGGAAGACTTTTACAAATTTTTTAAAGTAAATTTTGATGTTTACCAAAAACCAAATAAGCCAAAAATCTTAATTTTATATTATAAGTTTATTGATAAAGATTTGAAAATACCAAATGGTTTAAAATTTATTTTTTCTTTTTCGAGTTTCGGTTAGCACAGGTTTTGGGGGAATCGGAAGGAAATTCTGAATCTGCTGACTGAGAGAAAATTTATTAAAATTATTCTAAATTTTAGGCCAGCAGCCGTTCCACCAATCAAAATGGCCGTGAAAGCAGTGTGACTGGAAGTGGCAGTGGTGGTCGACGACTTTATGGCATCGCACTTTACCATAAAATGAATGTGCCCGACTATTTGAATATGACGGCTGAAGAAAAATTGCATTTTCTTTGCTTTTTGGTGAATGCACAATTGGAATGTGCAGAGGACAGCGGCGATTTGGATAAGGTGAAAAAATAAGGGGGATTAGGGATAGGGGGATTTTAAAAGGCAAAAATGGACCTTTTATTAGGTAGATATTTTCTTATTCTAAGGTAATTCTGAATACTAAACACGGATTTGACCTTATTACAATTCATTTTTTGCCATTTTGTTAAGACAATTCCAAGTGCCAACATTTACAAAAATTTAAATCCCATAAGAAATTGATTGAAATCGGTTTAAAAACCGGTTTAACCCAAAAAATTGGCTGGGATTTAGGCTTTGGCTAAAATTAGCCTTTTTTGGATCAACTAAACTGCCTAATTTCAGAAAAATTTTTTTCGAATATAATTTACATTTTATTTTTTAAAAAATTTAAGGAATTTATGGCCGAACAACAACGCCTTCTCCCATTGGCCATTGATCCGGATGGGCGCAAATTTTGGTATTTTTCCGGCGACACTTGGCTATTCATGGAGGAAGGACGACTGATGGATGCGGAGGAAGAGGAACGAATGGCGGACGAAAGGATGAAGAAGAAAAAGGCAATAGAAGAGGAAATGCAAAAGGCAGAAAAGAAGACAAAAAATGGAAAAGTGGACAAAAATACGAAGAAAAATGGGAAAGGAGGGAAGGCGAAAAAGGCTGAAAATAAGGAAATTGAACGGAAAAAGAAGAAAATGTAAATTGAATTTATAATACAAATTTTTGATACAAATAACATTACATGGGAAATTTAAAAGGAAAATACAAAATACTAGAATTTAAAAAAAATATTTTTATTATTAATTCCAATTTGGAGCCCTCATTCCATGGATTGTTCGCCAAATTCAATATGGCAACAATTCGATAAATTGAGGGAAAAGTAAAGGAATAAAAAGGATGTTGGTTTAACACTTATTAGTTGTTAATTCTAAATTGATGAGATTATCGCTTCATCCACAATTTTTAATAAATTTATTTAAATTTATAACCCAAAAAATCATTTTTCTTTAGGTAATTTGGGAATTATAAGAATAAATGTTGGCTCAATTTTTATCCATTTTATGCCAATTTTTAAATCCCTTTGGTAACATTTACCATTGGGATAGGTCAAAATTTGTAAATATTGGCAATATCTTATCAAAAGGGCCAAATATGCAACGAAGTATAAGGCCAAATTCATATTTAACATCCAGAAAAAAATAAAAGATGATCTAATTTATTGATTAGTAACATATAGAAAATATAATTTTTCCCATTTCTTCGCAGAATTACCCAACAACAATTGGATGAGACCTATTTTGGACTGTTCACCGGGCATCGACTTCGAGTTGTTTGCAAATGTGCCGAACATTTTACTGCACTCATTGCCGCCTATAAAAACCAACAAAAGAATACCGATGAAAGCAGTGAATTCATTGAAAAATTGGAACAATGCGCTCAACAAGTGAAGGCCATCGAGGAAGAGGTGGGAAAATATTTTGACTATTTTCGGATTTTTTTATTAATTTATGGCTAGATGAATTTACTTTTTTGAATTCCGAAAAAAATTCTAACCTCGAAAATCAAGTTTTTTATAATTTATTCCTTCGGTTAATAGAATTTTTATTTTACGCTCAAATTTATATTAGAACATTTAATTTTTTTTAATTAAAATAATTAAATTATTCATACAACCCTTTTGCAGCGTCTTAAAAAGGCGGCTGAGCAGGCAAAGAAGAGTATGTCGCCGGCTCGTCAAAGCAGTCGAATTGCAAAAATGTTGGAAAATCGTCGAGTTGTGGAGGAGCAAAGACAGCGACGGCATGCGGCCATTATGGCTGAGAGGAAACGGCTGGAAATGGATCAGGAAGAATTTTTGCGAGAACATCGACGACTCACTGACAGCGAAATCCAAACACCCACAATGGTTGGTTTATTAACACAAATTAAAAAGGGTAATGAAATGAAATTTGGATAAATGAAAAAATATTAATTTCTTAAAAATTTCAGTAATTTTATTAAAAATTTATGGTTTAATTTCCAGCCAAAACTCAAATCAAATAAAAATAAAATAAACTTATAAAAAATATGGCTCTGATATTTTTGCAGTTTTTGCTTCCAAATTTCAAACTTATATTAGCCAAATTATATAGAAAAATTATGAAGCTCTTTAATAGGCAGAATCTCTCTCTCACTAATAAATAGACAGCCCTTTTAACGGAAAAATATGATATGCTATTTTTATCTATATATGTTTATTTGTAATTTTACAAGCCATTTACGTTTTAAAATGTGTATAGAAAATTATATCTTTCCCACTTTCAAAATACTATTTTTAAGAATTTTTATTAAAAAATTGGATTGCAAAATTATAGAAAGTTGATTCAAATTTAAGGCAAATAGGTGCTTATATTTTTTATTGACAATTTTAATTTAATAATTCTTAATTTTTAGTCCCGCGAAGATCGTCTCAAATTGCGCCAACAACGAATCCAGGAGCAATTAGAACGTGAACAGCTGATTGAGGCCGGATTGTTGACACCGAGTCCATCGACGATGGCAGCAGATGAAGAGGAAATTTCCAACAATGAATTGGCCGAAACTGAGGAAGAAGAAGAAAAGGGAAACAAAGAATTTGGCAGGAAATTGGGCGAAAAACGAAGAAAAATTGCCATTGGGGAAATGATGGCAGCGAGCATGATGAAAAGGGGAAAAAGGAGTTTGATGATGATGAGGGAAAATGCCGACAAATTGGTGGAATATGAACAACAGGAACATGCACAAATGATGGGCAACAGGGATTGGTGGCACGCAGGAGAAGAGAAAACGGCTTATGGTAAGTTAAAAAAATTAGAATTTTAGGGATAATTTTAACTCATAAATGTAACTAACAAATATGGCTCGGATTTCTTAGATCCCAAAAATAATAGTTTATTTATTTTTCCCTGTAAAATAAATAGTTTTCGGGAATATTTAAAATAATTTATTGCTCGGTTTAATGATTAGTGATTTTTGGTATTTGATTGCCATTTTTTAATAGTTTTCTTCCTTAAAAAATTTGTTAAAATTAATTCAATGAAACATCAAAAGAGAGATTATACCTTCACGAATTTTTTTTGGTTTTATTTGACAAATTTGATACTATAAAATGAGAATAAGATATTCAAATTTCATTATTTATTAAATTTTTCTCCTAACATAAATATAAATTCATTAAAATTCAGCAGCATTGTCCACATCCACGCCGACGGCCACAACCAGCAGTGATGGCTCATTCATTTCCCTCTTTCAACGCCAATCTCCATACAAAAGTGGACTCTTCAATTCGAACCAAAACAACAATAACAATAGAATGGCAACCAGAAAAATGCCTTATCGAGGTAAAAATGAATATTCAACAGATAAACGAGAGACCGAAATTTTTCTTTTTCGACTATTTTTTTCAAAAAAATTCATAAAATTTTACATATGGGAATGAGATTAGAGTTTTCCTAATTCGAAGAGCATCAGAATTTCTAAAAAATTTTTTCTGGTTTTAGTTTTTTAATTATTTGGCCATTTTGATAAGGCCATGGCAATATTTAAAGGAACTATCCCAATTAAATGTTGGCATTGAGCATATTGGCATAAATTATTGGATAAAATTGAGGCCACAATTCATACTTGATAATTTTTTTTTCAGACATTTTTATTTAAAAATAATGAAATAACAATGCAATTTTAAACAAACATATATTTCCCACTTTTTCTTTCAGCCTCTGCTGCCAATCATTTGTGTGTGAGTGGAGGAAGTGGTCGTTCCTTTGGGGCTGGTTGCGATTGGGTTAGAAATGCCCTCAAATTGACGCCAAATGAAAATGAAGAAGAAATGATGAGGTCCCGATTCACATTTGCCACTCGACAACCTTTGGCCAATCAAATTCCACCATTACCAATTATGAAGAAGGCGAGAAAGGAGGAAAATTCATCATCCATGAGGTCAAGTACAATAAACAACAATAATGGCAATAAATTTAGGTGGGTTCAAATATTTGGGAAAGAATATTTTTTTTTAGTTTTTGAAATATTACTATTCATTGAGTGGCAAATTTACTGCACAATTTTTTAGTATTTATAAAAAGAAAAATTTAATTCTCCTCGGAAAAATCATTAAAATTACCAAAAAAAAAAAACTATTAAAAATGGCAAAAAAATTATTTACTTTTTTCTCTATCCAAAAACCTCATATCTAATCAAAAGATCTCCTTAAGGTGCATTATTTTTTTTTGGCTAGATTGACCAATTCTAACTTAGATTTGAACCAAAAACCTAAATCGGTTTAAACCATTTAATATACTTTAAATTTTACTAAACTATAGAGGAAAATTTTGGCAAAATTATGAATAGATCAAAAATTAAAGATCATTAAAAAATTAAAATTTACAGTAAATGGGCTCAAATAAATCCGTTCAATGCGCTCAAAACAACAACAACATCATCGGCGGCGATGGCCTTTGACTTTTCCAACACAAAATCCTCGCCAACAGCCAAAATGATGATTAATGCTGAAGGAAATGGAGAAGAAAGAAAGGAAGAAGAATTGGACGAGACAAAATCCAAACAAATGGGCACAATGGATGAGCAAAATAACAATTCGAATAAGGTAGAAAAATTTAATTTAAGGAACGAAAAATAATGAAAAGTTTTATTAACAAAAATGGTCAAAAATTCACTCGAATAATTGGATATTTCATGTTTAGAATCCAAAATTTCTATGTCATTTTGAAATTTTACGAAGAGAAATAATTTTCAATTAGTGCAAAAATAAGACATTTGGGTGAGGTCAATTTTTCAGTAGCCCCAAATTTACTACCTATTCCTTTTCTTTTAAGCCATTTTAGGCCACATAAACGGTCTTTTGTTCCTCTTCGGTGGGGCTCTTCCAATTTCTTTTTCTCTTCCCAATTCTTTTCGATCTTTTATATATACTTTTTCTCCATTTTTGCAGAGTCCAATGCCACCACCACAATTGCCGTGCCCCCAAATTTGTTAATTGAGATGTCGAAGATGCATCAATGAAAAGCAACAAAAAATGTGAAGAAGTGAACGAATTTATTTCTGTGCATCCAATAAAATTTATTTTGTAGAAATTTCCTTCTTTAAAAGAAGGTCGCCAAATTCCCAAACAATTTTTGTTTTATTTTTTATTTACTTTGTTTTATCCTTTACGAAAATTCCAACTTAAAAAATTAGTGAATAATTATTGATTATTTTCTTATATTTATTTGCTCATTTATATTTGGAAACAATTTCCAATTTATTCATTTATTATTTTTTTAATTTAATTTTTATTAATGATTTTTACAGGATTAATTAGGAACGCAAGTTGACACAATTTGGCTTTGTTGAATATCCCTAAAATTTACTGCCAATTAGAAAGGGGATATGGAATTGTCCGAGGCCATTGAGAAATGCCGAGTCAATGATGTTTTCTTGTGTGAAGGTTTGCAAAATAAAATTTTTATTATAGCCAAATATAATTGAAATTAGGCCAAATTTATGTTTAGAATCCAAAATTAACCTCAAAATATTTGGTTATCCTAGTTCTTTAGAATTTAAGCTATAAATTAAAAATTTCAAAAAAATATTTTCAGGGCCAAGACCACCGCAAAAAGGTTCATTGGCATTGATTGGCCACCATTTGATTTTCTCGCCTGCATCCCATTATCAGCCATCCAATCCACAAAGTCCAACCACAATTGCATCGAATGGGACCACAAATGATGAAAATAATTCTTCGGCGGGAAGCACAAATTCGAAACCAGATAATCAGGAATTTTGGGTTCGTTTTTATTTTTGAAATATGGATTTCGCTAATTATTACGAATTTCTCTTTCGCAAATTTTGACTAAAATTACAATTATAGAAATTATAAAATAAAATGCGATTCTTTAGCCTGATCGGTAAAACATCCAATCTCAAAATCTGGATTGTCGCAGGTTCATTCCCCGATGGTACACAAATTTTTTACCGACTAAATTAAACTTAAATAAATCTCACTCTGGACTTCATTTTTTAACCACTTATTTTTTAAATAAGATTATAGACAAGTAATAACCGATGACTATAACAGATTTTAATTTTGGTTGAGTTTCTAAATTAGCTTAGTAAAAATATTAATTTAATTAATTTAAATAATAAAATTTCAATAATAAAATTTAACTTCCAATTTAAATTTGCAGTTACTTCATCGAGCCGTGGATCGAGTTTTGGTGGAGCCAATCAGTCGTGATCCAACAAACACAAAACAGGGCGCATTTCTTCGTCTCAAATGCAAGGTAAATTTGGGCAAAATGAGGGAGAACATCAAAAAATCCTTTATTCTATTATTTTCATTTTATGAATCGATTGGATAACTATCAAATTAAATAGCAAGTTTATAGCTATACCATGATACTATAATTTCATTTAGGAATTTGGTTGGTAAGAATTGGCATGCTCAAAAAAGTTTAGCCAAATTCTTATTTAACGGTTTTTCAGACAAATTCTACCAATTCAACTAATTTAAAATATATATTTCAATGGTTAGCAGGCAATAGAGTAGATGCCAAAAACATTTAAAAAATATTCTATCCATCCATTCATTAATTAATTAAAAGCTTACACCAATTGAGCTCCTAATTTTTCTACTTAATACGAAATTTTCCCTTTACATTTTAAATAAAATTCCTCATTTACAGAATTTCATGCACATTTGTTTTGAGCTGAATGATTTGACCGATTGCCAGGCTGTGGCCCGTTCCATTGAGACACTTTCAAATTTGAGTGAGTCAAATAAAAATTTTAAAATTAATTTTGAAAATTAGAATTTTTTGAATAAAAAACCTCTTTAAAAAATATGAATATGAATGAAAACACTAACAAATTAAAACTCTCCGGAAAATAAAATAAGGACAAGGAGAACTTTAATTATAATATTCTATCAAAAATTAAAAAATATTCCCTTATTTTCCCATTAATCAAATTCCCATAATTAATTGCAGGCGGAATCCAGCACGATTATCCCTTCTACTATCGATGTCCATTCACAGTGCTGGATAATGGATGGGAGGCGTACAGTTTGGATGAAAAATTTTCAAAATTGCAAATGCTCACGGGCGATAAATTTCGTATCACTTCGGTCAACAAAAATTTTGAAGTAAGTTTTACAATTTGTTAAAATATGAATTACTTATTATTATTATCTTAGAATATTCTGAATACAACATTAAAACAAGAGATTAAAATTTTTTAAATCCAAATCCCTTAATTTTTATTCGACATTTGCATTTAAATTAAAAACAAATAATTATTTAGATTATTAGCTTTTTTTAAAATTTCAGCAATTTTAATTTAATCATTTTTGATTTTGACTTATTTTTCTATTTTTCATATATTTTTTGAGGGAAACCATTAAAAACTACAATAAAAACCAGAAATCTTTAACTCCAGAAATTTTATGATTAAGTCTTTAAATAAATAGATAATTAGTGATTGACAATTTAAAATCGGAACTTAAATATAATTAAAATAATCACCCACTCTTCTCACAGGTCTGTCCTAGCTATCCGGAGCAGTTGATTGTGCCGAAGGGCATTGGAGATGATTATTTGCGTATTTCGGCAACATTCCGGCATGGAGGCCGTTTCCCCGTCCTCGCCTACTATCATCATCGCACAAAAGTGAGTATTATTTTATTAAATATTTCTCTTCGGATATAAATAAAAGTTTTGAAAATTATTTAATATTGCTAAAATTCTGCTGGCAATTTTTCATATTTTTTACGGTAATTTTGGATGCTAGGCATGACCGTTATTTCATTAGATATATGGGTTATTTTGATAATGGGGAATGCCAACATTTACAAATTTGGACATATCCCAATGGAAATGTTATCAAGATTGACATTAATTGGATAAAACATAAAAAATTTGCGTTGCAAGTGCTCCATACTAAATTGCCCAAAAGAAAATCAATTTCTAGAATTATGTTAATAATATAACCAAAAAAGTATTTATTTTTTATTCCATACTCAGTCTACAATCTATCGAAGTGGCCAACCCCTGATTGGTCCAACAAATCGGCGATGCAAGGAGGATGAGACCATTTTGAATGCGATGCTTTCCAAATTCTCCAAAGGGCTCATTTATGATACGAGGCCAAAATTGTTGGCACAAACCAGTCGAGGAAAAGGTAAAATAAAACAGGAAAACATTGGCGAAATAAAAAATTTTAATCCATTTTTGTTAAAGGTGGCGGATGCGAAAGCCAAATGTATTATTCCCAGTGGAAATATTTTAACGGGAACGTGCCCAGAATTCGGGAATTGCACGAATCATTGGCCAGATTGATTGATGGTGAGTTTGGAAAATAAATAAAAATCTGGGACAAAAAACATTTTTACACTATTTGTATTTAGCACAAAAATTTTAAAGAAGAAAAAATCACCCAATTTTGGTTAAATAATCGGATAGGCGATGATCATTTTTGTTCAAATAAATTAATTTTATGCAATTTTTAATAGAAACTAACTAGTCTTAAAAAATTTAATAAATATTTTGGAAAAACAAAAAATATTAATTTTAATTATGAGAAATTTTTGGAAAATTCACTTTTATTAGTAAAACAAATTATATTAAAATTTACCAATTGAAGAAACAAAAGAAGACTGCTCGAATTTTATACATATTTAAACAATTTTATCAAATTATTATTTACCATTTTTTCAGCTTGTATCGAAAATTCGCCCTCATTTATGGGTCGATTGGCCAACAGCGGGTGGCTCCAATATGTGGGGGACACGCTAAAGGGAGCTGCAACAGTGGCCCAAGTGGTGCATAAAATGAAGGAAGGTACTGACAGAGGTAGGAGTGAAAAAATTGATTCCACCAAATGAATCTTATTTTGTTCCCTTTCGGATGCACTTTTCCCACTGACTTTCTTTTTCCACCAAATCCTAAATAATTGAAAAATCGAAAATAAATTTACTTTTAAACACCTATCAAATTAATTTTTTTTTAAATTTTCGGATCCTATTTCTGCTATTCATTTTTCCATTTTTTTTTTATCTTTTTTTACTTTATAAAATTCTATTTTCAGAAGTGCCAGTACTTGTCCATGGTGGCGATGGAACCGATTCCACTTTGTTAGTCACTTCCCTGGCACAACTCATTTTGGACCCTGATGCTCGAACGGTCAGCGCACATGTTTATTAATTTTTCCAATTATTTCACTTAATCTTGAAAATAAAAGCTGCAATTTATTTTTATTTTTACTGCTTCATATAATGATAATGAATAAATCCAAAATCCATCCCTTATTAATAAAATGAATTGAGAGTTGAGTTAAAAATATTAATTAGAAACACCTTATTAACGAAAATTAGGAATTTAACTATTCTTTAATTTATTTACTTTATTCACATTTTCATTAATTTTATTATTTTAGATCCGCGGTTTCCAATCATTGATCGAGCATGAATGGACCGGTGCAGGCCATCCCTTCACACTTCGCTACGCCCATTCCGCTTTTGCAACAGGCACATTGACTGGACCCCATGAATCACCCGTTTTCCTTTGCTTCCTTGACTGCGTTTGGCAGGTAGCTATCATTTTTTTAATCAAATAATTGAATAGAAAACATTTTAAAAAGCTTTTATTTTATTTTAAAAAAATTAAAACTTTATTAAAAAGTGAAAGAAAAATTAATGGGATAAATTATTTTAAAGATCGACATTAGAGCATTTGGAACTTCCGTTTTATTTAATTATTCCATAAATAAAACCAAAAAAAGGGTGCTCAAAAATTAATTTCCCCATGGCAGGATCGAACTGCCGACCTTAGCATTATAAGTACTATGCTCTCGACCAACTGAGCTAATGGGGAAAACGAGGGGTGGCCTCAAAAATAACAAATTTAAGGCTCTCTGTCATCGCAACCATTCCATTCCTTTTCCCTCCATATCCCCATTCCCAAATTTATTTTATTTTTATTAGGATTCTATGTAATTTTCAATAAATAATTTGTTGATAGGAAATTTGGCTTGTCTTGTAGCGTGTCTTAAACCATTCCGGAAAATAATTTGGTAGTATTATACATATTATCAGATTTTTTCATCCACAAAATTACCTTTTATCCCCAAAATTTGTCAACCTTAGGAATCACTTAAAATCATTTTTTTACCGTTTTCCAATCATATATATATGAACAATAAAATAAGAATCTCAAAACTTTTGATAATAAGAAAGAACCAACCAGATTGTAATTTTCATTTTATTTTTTATTTATTTTTCCAGCTAATCCGTCAATATCCATCTTGCCTTGAATTCAACGAACAATTTCTCATTTTCCTTTTTGAACATGCATATGCCTCTGAATTTGGCACATTTTTGGTAATTTATTTAATGAAATATTTAATAAAATTTTCCATAATTTACTATTCCAGGGAAATTCAGAAGAGGAAAAGCGGAAGCTTGGCGTAAAAGTGAGTTAATTTCAATTTTTAATGAATTAAATTGAATCCATTTTTGTTGAAAATATAAAAAATAAAATAGGCCTCTGAATTTTTATTTTTTATTATTCCATCTCTTAATAAATTTTTTTCTGAAAACTCATGGAATCCAAAACCAATCACATAAAACAACTGGGCTATTTTTAACATCACAATATTTTATTGATCTCATATGAATTAGAATTAGATAAAAGTTACTAATTAATTTACCAATAAAATTATGGAATTTAAATTCACCCATAACTTTTCAATCATTTTTTGGTGGGATTATAAAAAGTTGGTCAAATCCAAGAAAGGATTCATTTCCAATTATACTCTACCCCACTCAATCCAAAGGCCTGCTGACATTTTGTTATGGCCTCAAAAAAGTATTTTTCGAAATTAAAAGTTTTGATTGGGTAAATTCTAAGATTTTATGGGTAGTTTTTTCCCCATAAATTAATTCTAAATTCGATTAATATTCCTTTCACCTTCTTTCAAAAAAGGAACGCACCGTCTCCCTTTGGTCATACTTAAATCATCCAGCCGTATTGCCAGCATTCCTCAATTGCCTCTACGAACCGTATGATCAGGAACCGATTTGGCCTTCGGTGGCGCCGCAAAGCATTGTAAAAATTACAAAAATTTCTCGAAATATGTTATTTTATTTCAGGTACTCTGGGAGCGAATGTATTTACGATGGCAACGGAATTGGTCCCAATTTGATCGAGTTTAACAACAATTGAATGAATGGAAAAGGGAGGAGAAGAGGCTTATGGCCAAATATGTTGGCCTTCAACAGCAACAAGGGTAGGAGACAATTAATAGAGTGGAATTTAGAGAATAGTCCTCAGAATTGATTGCCAAATTGACCAATATTAATGGGATCGGTACTTTCGGACTTTAGTTACTCAGAGTTTGAAGTTTGAACCATCCAAAGCCAACCTGTGGTTTCCCTAAAATTCCTTTGGGTTGGCCAAAAAGTTACCCTGAATCTGAATTCCGTAGAATTATCTGATTTAGGCCCTAGGGAAATGGATGAGTCATAGCTCATAGTCCTTGGGGCTTGGGGCTATTCAAAATTGAGTTCATAACAAATTAGATACACCTTGGACTTATACCTCTTAATAAGTTCAAAAAAAATTCTTATTAGTTAATTTTATTTAAATAATTGAACAAAAAATTATTCATTCAAACTTATTTTTACAGTGAACAATCTCGGAGTATTTCGGCATGCTCCACAGTAACTTCCACTGATTTGGCCGCCACCACCACATATTCGGCATCGGCCCCATCCTCCAGTCAACAACAAACCCAACAAAGGCCGAATACAATGATTAATTCGCCTCATCAGCCATTTGCCCTTGAACATTTGGTCAAAATGGATCGGCTGAACATTCAAACACCCAGCGAAGGGGATGAGGCCGAGGAAGCGGACGAATTTGAGGTACTGTTGAGAGGGGATTATGGGATTTTGATTAGTAAAATGGTCTAATATTTTAAATGAGATTAAAAACTAAAGGAGAAAATATTTGTCAAAAAATTTTTTAAGGGCTTTTTCAATATAATTCATAATTATAAATAACTTGAAAATGGGAATATAAATGGCCATGGCCAATTTTTATTATTTTTTTTTAAATAAATTAATTATTTTTTAAATCAGCCTCCAATAAAATTAAATTGGGAATTGATTTCATTATTTCTTATTTTTAAATAAATTAAATGGTTTTAAAAAATAGCCTCTCCTAAAATTATTGAACTTTGATTAAGTTGGATATCAATAAAAAATATAACAAATAAAAATAATATTATGGAAAATTAGACAAATATGAAATTTATTTATTGAACCATTCTAGTTTTTAGGGCATTAAGTCTTTAACTTTTACAACTATTTTTATTTATCCAATTGTTTTAAAGTCTTTAAATTTCCCACATTTTCCCCAGCATGTCCTTGGTACGGTATACGACGAAGATGGCACTGCGGGCAATAGGAATAGAAGGAGAAGAGGGGAAAAAGATGCTGGCATTAACGGCAATTCATCATCCACAACAACGGCAATGTTGAATGGGGCCCGGGCGACGGCGATGAGTTTTTTACAAAAATATATGCCAAAATGAATACATAAAATAATGACCAAAAACATTCCCCCATTTGAATTTGATTCCCCCTCAATTATATTGTAATTTTTAAAAATGTTATTGTATTTTTAATTTTTAATTTAATGTCTATATTTCACTGTGATAAAATTTCTATAACCATAAATTCTATACAAAATGTCCTTTGGTGCCAGCCAACTTTGGAATTAGCAAACGACTTTAGCATTATAATTAAAATTTTAAGAGATATGGCGTTCCGTCGATTTGACCCTCAAATATGACCCTCAAAAAATACCTAGTTAGTTAAAAAATACGATTTTTTGAAAAAAATACATACAATTGCCCTTATTCTTCTACTATTATTTTTCCAATATTAAACTATATTTTTTCCCAAAAAATTAGAAGATTTGTTGGAAAATTTTAAGAGATATGGCCTTCCGTCGATTTGACCCTCAAAATATGAACCTCAAAATATACCTAGTGAGGAAAAATACGAAATTCTCGCATATGATATTTTCATTTGGTCATAGACCTATACTATTATATTTAGAATATTAAAATGTATTTTTTCCCAAAAAATTAGAAGATTTGTAGGAATAGTTGAAAAGATATGGCCTTCCGTCGAATTGACCCTCAAAATATGAACCTCAAAATATACCTAGTGAGGAAAAATACGAAATTCTCGCATATGATATTTTCATTTGGTCATAGACCTATACTATTATATTTAGAATATTAAAATGTATTTTTTCCCAAAAAATTAGAAGATTTGTAGGAATAGTTGAAAAGATATGGCCTTCCGTCGAATTGACCCTCAAAATATACCTAGTGAGGAAAAATACGAAATTCTTGCATATGATATTTTCATTTGGTCATATCCCTATGCTATTATATTTAGAATATTAAAATGTATTTTTTCCCAAAAAATTAGAAGATTTGTAGGAATAGTTGAAAAGATATGGCCTTCCGTCGAATTGACCCTCAAAATATACCTAGTGAGGAAAAATACGAAATTCTTGCATATGATATTTTCATTTGGTCATATCCCTATGCTATTATATTTAGAATATTAAAATGTATTTTTTCCCAAAAAATTAGAAGATTTGTAGGAATAGTTGAAAAGATATGGCCTTCCGTCGAATTGACCCTCAAAATATACCTAGTGAGGAAAAATACGAAATTCTTGCATATGATATTTTCATTTGGTCATATCCCTATGCTATTATATTTAGAATATTAAAATGTATTTTTTCCCAAAAAATTAGAAGATTTGTAGGAATAGTTGAAAAGATATGGCCTTCCGTCGATTTGACCTTCAAAATATACCTAGTGAGGAAAAATACGAAATTCTTGCATATGATATTTTCATTTGGTCATATCCCTATGCTATTATATTTAGAATATTAAAATGTATTTTTTCCCAAAAAATTAGAAGATTTGTAGGAATAGTTGAAAAGATATGGCCTTCCGTCGAATTGACCCTCAAAATATACCTAGTGAGGAAAAATACGAAATTCTTGCATATGATATTTTCATTTGGTCATATCCCTATGCTATTATATTTAGAATATTAAAATGTATTTTTTCCCAAAAAATTAGAAGATTTGTAGGAATAGTTGAAAAGATATGGCCTTCCGTCGAATTGACCCTCAAAATATACCTAGTGAGGAAAAATACGAAATTCTTGCATATGATATTTTCATTTGGTCATATCCCTATGCTATTATATTTAGAATATTAAAATGTATTTTTTCCCAAAAAATTAGAAGATTTGTAGGAATAGTTGAAAAGATATGGCCTTCCGTCGATTTGACCTTCAAAATATGAACCTCAAAATATACCTAGTGAGGAAAAATACGAAATTCTCGCATATGATATTTTCATTTGGTCATAGACCTATGCTATTATATTTAGAATATTAAAATGTATTTTTTCCCAAAAAATTAGAAGATTTGTAGGAATAGTTGAAAAGATATGGCCTTCCGTCGATTTGACCCTCAAAATATGAACCTCAAAATATACCTGCTAGTGAGGAAAAATACGAAATTCTCGCATATGATATTTTCATTTGGTCATAGACCTATGCTATTATATTTAGAATATTAAAATGTATTTTTTCCCAAAAAATTAGAAGATTTGTAGGAATAGTTGAAAAGATATGGCCTTCCGTCGATTTGACCCTCAAAATATGAACCTCAAAATATACCTAGTGAGGAAAAATACGAAATTCTCGCATATGATATTTTCATTTGGTCAGAGACCTATACTATTATATTTAGAATATTAAAATATATTTTTTACCAAAAAATTAGAAGATTTGTAGGAATAGTTGAAAAGATATGGCCTTCCGTCGAATTGAACAATTAAAATATGAACCTCAAAATATACCTAATGAGGAAAAATACGAAATTCTCGCATATGATATTTTCATTTGGTCATAGACCTATACTATTATATTTAGAATATTAAAATATATTTTTTACCAAAAAATTAGAAGATTTGTAGGAATAGCTGAAAAAATATGGCCTTCCGTCGATTTGACCCTCAAAATATGAACCTCAAAATATACCTAGTGAGGAAAAATACGAAATTCTCGCATATGATATTTTCATTTGGTCATAGACCTATACTATTATATTTAGAATATTAAAATATATTTTTTACCAAAAAATTAGAAGATTTGTAGGAATAGTTGAAAAGATATGGCCTTCCGTCGAATTGAACAATTAAAATATATTGGGTCATAAAAACGATAATAGAAAAATTTTCAAAAAAAAAAGATTTCAAATTTTTTTAAAGTTGATTCTTGTAGTATTTTTTATGTAGATTCTGAATCTGAAAACGAAAATTCAATATCTTCAAAAATTGGCGAGTTATGGGCAAGTGCCCTATCGTCCACTCAAAATATACTTAGTTAGGTAAAAAATACGATTTCTTGAAAAAAATATATACAATTGCTCTTATTCTTATATTATTATTTTTTCAATATTAAAATGTATTTTTTCCCAAAAAATTAGAAGATTTGTAGGAATAGTTGAAAAGATATGGCCTTCCGTCGATTTGACCCTCAAAATATGAACCTCAAAATATACCTAGTGAGGATAAATACGAAATTCTCGCATATGATATTTTCATTTGGTCATAGACCTATGCTATTATATTTAGAATATTAAAATGCCTTCCGTCGATTTGACCCTCAAAATATGAACCTCAAAATATACCTAGTGAGGAAAAATACGAAATTCTCGCATATGATATTTTCATTTGGTCATAGACCTATACTATTATATTTAGAATATTAAAATGTATTTTTTACCAAAAAATTAGAAGATTTGTAGGAATAGTTGAAAAGATATGGCCTTCCGTCGATTTGACCCTCAAAATATGAACCTCAAAATATACCTGCTAGTGAGGAAAAATACGAAATTCTCGCATATGATATTTTCATTTGGTCAAAGACCTATACTATTATATTTAGAATATTAAAATGTATTTTTTACCAAAAAATTAGAAGATTTGTAGGAATAGTTGAAAAGATATGGCCTTCCGTCGATTTGACCCTCAAAATATGAACCTCAAAATATACCTAGTGAGGAAAAATACGAAATTCTCGCATATGATATTTTCATTTGGTCAGAGACCTATACTATTATATTTAGAATATTAAAATGTATTTTTTCCCAAAAAATTAGAAGATTTGTAGGAATAGTTGAAAAGATATGGCCTTCCGTCGATTTGACCCTCAAAATATGAACCTCAAAATATACCTAGTGAGGAAAAATACGAAATTCTCGCATATGATATTTTCATTTGGTCAGAGACCTATACTATTATATTTAGAATATTAAAATATATTTTTTACCAAAAAATTAGAAGATTTGTAGGAATAGTTGAAAAGATATGGCCTTCCGTCGATTTGACCCTCAAAATATGAACCTCAAAATATACCTAGTGAGGGAAAAATACGAAATTCTCGCATATGATATTTTCATTTGGTTATAGACCTATACTATTATATTTAGAATATTAAAATATATTTTTTACCAAAAAATTAGAAGATTAGTAGGAATAGTTGAAAAGATATGGCCTTCCGTCGAATTGAACAATTAAAATATATTGGGTCATAAAAACGATAATAGAAAAATTTTCAAAAAAAAAAGATTACAAATTTTTTTAAAGTTGATTCTTGTAGTATTTTTTATGTAGATTCTGAATCTGAAAACGAAAATTCAATATCTTCAAAAATTGGCGAGTTATGGGCAAGTGCCCTATCGTCCACTCAAAATATACTTAGTTAGGTAAAAAATACGATTTCTTGAAAAAAATATATACAATTGCTCTTATTCTTATATTATTATTTTTTCAATATTAAAATGTATTTTTTCCCAAAAAATTAGAAGATTTGTAGGAATAGTTGAAAAGATATGGCCTTCCGTCGATTTGACCCTCAAAATATGAACCTCAAAATATACCTAGTGAGGAAAAATACGAAATTCTCGCATATGATATTTTCATTTGGTCATAGACCTATACTATTATATTTAGAATATTAAAATGTATTTTTTCCCAAAAAATTAGAAGATTTGTAGGAATAGTTGAAAAGATATGGCCTTCCGTCGAATTGAACAATTAAAATATATTGGGTCATAAAAATGATAACAGAAAAATTTTCAAAAAAAAAGATTTCAAATTTTTTTAAAGTTGATTCTTGTAGTATTTTTTATGTAGATTCTGAATCTGAAAACGAAAATTCAATATCTTCAAAAATTGGCGAGTTATGGGCAAGTGCCCTATCGTCCACTCAAAATATACTTAGTTAGGTAAAAAATACGATTTCTTGAAAAAAATACATACAATTGCCCTTATTCTTATACTATTATTTTTTCAATATTAAAATATATTTTCTCCCAAAAAATTAGAAGATTTGTAGGAATAGTTGAAAAGATATGGCCTTCCGTCGATTTGACCCTCAAAATATGAACCTCAAAATATACCTAGTGAGGAAAAATACGAAATTCTCGCATATGATATTTTCATTTGGTCATAGACCTATACTATTATATTTAGAATATTAAAATATATTTTTTACTAAAAAATTAGAAGATTTGTAGGAATAGCTGAAAAAATATGGCCTTCCGTCGATTTGACCCTCAAAATATGAACCTCAAAATATACCTAGTGAGGAAAAATACGAAATTCTCGCATATGATATTTTCATTTGGTCATAGACCTATACTATTATATTTAGAATATTAAAATATATTTTTTACCAAAAAATTAGAAGATTTGTAGGAATAGTTGAAAAGATATGGCCTTCCGTCGAATTGAACAATTAAAATATATTGGGTCATAAAAACGATAATAGAAAAATTTTCAAAAAAAAAAAGATTTCAAATTTTTTTAAAGTTGATTCTTGTAGTATTTTTTATGTAGATTCTGAATCTGAAAACGAAAATTCAATATCTTCAAAAATTGGCGAGTTATGGGCAAGTGCCCTATCGTCCACTCAAAATATACTTAGTTAGGTATAAAATACGATTTCTTGAAAAAAATATATACAATTGCTCTTATTCTTATATTATTATTTTTTCAATATTAAAATGTATTTTTTCCCAAAAAATTAGAAGATTTGTAGGAATAGTTGAAAAGATATGGCCTTCCGTCGATTTGACCCTCAAAATATGAACCTCAAAATATACCTAGTGAGGAAAAATACGAAATTCTCGCATATGATATTTTCATTTGGTCAGAGACCTATACTATTATATTTAGAATATTAAAATATATTTTTTACCAAAAAATTAGAAGATTTGTAGGAATAGTTGAAAAGATATGGCCTTCCGTCGAATTGAACAATTAAAATATATTGGGTCATAAAAACGATAATAGAAAAATTTTCAAAAAAAAAAAGATTTCAAATTTTTTTAAAGTTGATTCTTGTAGTATTTTTTATGTAGATTCTGAATCTGAAAACGAAAATTCAATATCTTCAAAAATTGGCGAGTTATGGGCAAGTGCCCTATCGTCCACTCAAAATATACTTAGTTAGGCAAAAAATACGATTTCTTGAAAAAAATATATACAATTGCTCTTATTCTTATATTATTATTTTTTCAATATTAAAATGTATTTTTTCCCAAAAAATTAGAAGATTTGTAGGAATAGTTGAAAAGATATGGCCTTCCGTCGATTTGACCCTCAAAATATGAACCTCAAAATATACCTAGTGAGGAAAAATACGAAATTCTCGCATATGATATTTTCATTTGGTCATAGACCTATGCTATTATATTTAGAATATTAAAATGCCTTCCGTCGATTTGACCCTCAAAATATGAACCTCAAAATATACCTAGTGAGGAAAAATACGAAATTCTCGCATATGATATTTTCATTTGGTCAGAGACCTATACTATTATATTTAGAATATTAAAATATATTTTTTACCAAAAAATTAGAAGATTTGTAGGAATAGTTGAAAAGATATGGCCTTCCGTCGAATTGAACAATTAAAATATATTGGGTCATAAAAACGATAATAGAAAAATTTTCAAAAAAAAAAGATTTCAAATTTTTTTAAAGTTGATTCTTGTAGTATTTTTTATGTAGATTCTGAATCTGAAAACGAAAATTCAATATCTTCAAAAATTGGCGAGTTATGGGCAAGTGCCCTATCGTCCACTCAAAATATACTTAGTTAGGTATAAAATACGATTTCTTGAAAAAAATATATACAATTGCTCTTATTCTTATATTATTATTTTTTCAATATTAAAATGTATTTTTTCCCAAAAAATTAGAAGATTTGTAGGAATAGTTGAAAAGATATGGCCTTCCGTCGATTTGACCCTCAAAATATGAACCTCAAAATATACCTAGTGAGGAAAAATACGAAATTCTCGCATATGATATTTTCATTTGGTCAGAGACCTATACTATTATATTTAGAATATTAAAATATATTTTTTACCAAAAAATTAGAAGATTTGTAGGAATAGTTGAAAAGATATGGCCTTCCGTCGAATTGAACAATTAAAATATATTGGGTCATAAAAACGATAATAGAAAAATTTTCAAAAAAAAAAAGATTTCAAATTTTTTTAAAGTTGATTCTTGTAGTATTTTTTATGTAGATTCTGAATCTGAAAACGAAAATTCAATATCTTCAAAAATTGGCGAGTTATGGGCAAGTGCCCTATCGTCCACTCAAAATATACTTAGTTAGGCAAAAAATACGATTTCTTGAAAAAAATATATACAATTGCTCTTATTCTTATATTATTATTTTTTCAATATTAAAATGTATTTTTTCCCAAAAAATTAGAAGATTTGTAGGAATAGTTGAAAAGATATGGCCTTCCGTCGATTTGACCCTCAAAATATGAACCTCAAAATATACCTAGTGAGGAAAAATACGAAATTCTCGCATATGATATTTTCATTTGGTCATAGACCTATGCTATTATATTTAGAATATTAAAATGCCTTCCGTCGATTTGACCCTCAAAATATGAACCTCAAAATATACCTAGTGAGGAAAAATACGAAATTCTCGCATATGATATTTTCATTTGGTCAGAGACCTATACTATTATATTTAGAATATTAAAATATATTTTTTACCAAAAAATTAGAAGATTTGTAGGAATAGTTGAAAAGATATGGCCTTCCGTCGAATTGAACAATTAAAATATATTGGGTCATAAAAACGATAATAGAAAAATTTTCAAAAAAAAAAGATTTCAAATTTTTTTAAAGTTGATTCTTGTAGTATTTTTTATGTAGATTCTGAATCTGAAAACGAAAATTCAATATCTTCAAAAATTGGCGAGTTATGGGCAAGTGCCCTATCGTCCACTCAAAATATACTTAGTTAGGTATAAAATACGATTTCTTGAAAAAAATATATACAATTGCTCTTATTCTTATATTATTATTTTTTCAATATTAAAATGTATTTTTTCCCAAAAAATTAGAAGATTTGTAGGAATAGTTGAAAAGATATGGCCTTCCGTCGATTTGACCCTCAAAATATGAACCTCAAAATATACCTAGTGAGGAAAAATACGAAATTATCGCATATGATATTTTCATTTGGTCAGAGACCTATACTATTATATTTAGAATATTAAAATATATTTTTTACCAAAAAATTAGAAGATTTGTAGGAATAGTTGAAAAGATATGGCCTTCCGTCGAATTGAACAATTAAAATATGAACCTCAAAATATACCTAGTGAGGAAAAATACGAAATTCTCGCATATGATATTTTCATTTGGTCATAGACCTATACTATTATATTTAGAATATTAAAATATATTTTTTACCAAAAAATTAGAAGATTTGTAGGAATAGTTGAAAAGATATGGCCTTCCGTCGAATTGAACAATTAAAATATATTGGGTCATAAAAACGATAATAGAAAAATTTTCAAAAAAAAAAGATTTCAAATTTTTTTAAAGTTGATTCTTGTAGTATTTTTTATGTAGATTCTGAATCTGAAAACGAAAATTCAATATCTTCAAAAATTGGCGAGTTATGGGCAAGTGCCCTATCGTCCACTCAAAATATACTTAGTTAGGTAAAAAATACGATTTCTTGAAAAAAATATATACAATTGCTCTTATTCTTATATTATTATTTTTTCAATATTAAAATGTATTTTTTCCCAAAAAATTAGAAGATTTGTAGGAATAGTTGAAAAGATATGGCCTTCCGTCGATTTGACCCTCAAAATATGAACCTCAAAATATACCTAGTGAGGATAAATACGAAATTCTCGCATATGATATTTTCATTTGGTCATAGACCTATGCTATTATATTTAGAATATTAAAATGCCTTCCGTCGATTTGACCCTCAAAATATGAACCTCAAAATATACCTAGTGAGGAAAAATACGAAATTCTCGCATATGATATTTTCATTTGGTCATAGACCTATGCTATTATATTTAGAATATTAAAATGTATTTTTTCCCAAAAAATTAGAAGATTTGTAGGAATAGTTGAAAAGATATGGCCTTCCGTCGATTTGACCCTCAAAATATGAACCTCAAAATATACCTGCTAGTGAGGAAAAATACGAAATTCTCGCATATGATATTTTCATTTGGTCAAAGACCTATACTATTATATTTAGAATATTAAAATGTATTTTTTACCAAAAAATTAGAAGATTTGTAGGAATAGTTGAAAAGATATGGCTTTCCGTCGATTTGACCCTCAAAATATGAACCTCAAAATATACCTAGTGAGGAAAAATACGAAATTCTCGCATATGATATTTTCATTTGGTCAGAGACCTATACTATTATATTTAGAATATTAAAATGTATTTTTTCCCAAAAAATTAGAAGATTTGTAGGAATAGTTGAAAAGATATGGCCTTCCGTCGATTTGACCCTCAAAATATGAACCTCAAAATATACCTAGTGAGGAAAAATACGAAATTCTCGCATATGATATTTTCATTTGGTCAGAGACCTATACTATTATATTTAGAATATTAAAATGTATTTTTTCCCAAAAAATTAGAAGATTTGTAGGAATAGTTGAAAAGATATGGCCTTCCGTCGAATTGAACAATTAAAATATATTGGGTCATAAAAATGATAATAGAAAAATTTTCAAAAAAAAAGATTTCAAATTTTTTTAAAGTTGATTCTTGTAGTATTTTTTATGTAGATTCTGAATCTGAAAAAGAAAATTCAATATCTTCAAAAATTGGCGAGTTATGGGCAAGTGCCCTATCGTCCACTCAAAATATACTTAGTTAGGTAAAAAATACGATTTCTTGAAAAAAATACATACAATTGCCCTTATTCTTATACTATTATTTTTTCAATATTAAAATATATTTTCTCCCAAAAAATTAGAAGATTTGTAGGAATAGTTGAAAAGATATGGCCTTCCGTCGATTTGACCCTCAAAATATGAACCTCAAAATATACCTAGTGAGGAAAAATACGAAATTCTCGCATATGATATTTTCATTTGGTCATAGACCTATACTATTATATTTAGAATATTAAAATATATTTTTTACCAAAAAATTAGAAGATTTGTAGGAATAGTTGAAAAGATATGGCCTTCCGTCGAATTGAACAATTAAAATATATTGGGTCATAAAAACGATAATAGAAAAATTTTCAAAAAAAAAAGATTTCAAATTTTTTTAAAGTTGATTCTTGTAGTATTTTTTATGTAGATTCTGAATCTGTAAACGAAAATTCAATATCTTCAAAAATTGGCGAGTTATGGGCAAGTGCCCTATCGTCCACTCAAAATATATTTAGTTAGGTATAAAATACGATTTCTTGAAAAAAATATATACAATTGCTCTTATTCTTATATTATTATTTTTTCAATATTAAAATGTATTTTTTCCCAAAAAATTAGAAGATTTGTAGGAATAGTTGAAAAGATATGGCCTTCCGTCGATTTGACCCTCAAAATATGAACCTCAAAATATACCTAGTGAGGAAAAATACGAAATTCTCGCATATGATATTTTCATTTGGTCAGAGACCTATACTATTATATTTAGAATATTAAAATATATTTTTTACCAAAAAATTAGAAGATTTGTAGGAATAGTTGAAAAGATATGGCCTTCCGTCGAATTGAACAATTAAAATATGAACCTCAAAATATACCTAGTGAGGAAAAATACGAAATTCTCGCATATGATATTTTCATTTGGTCAGAGACCTATACTATTATATTTAGAATATTAAAATATATTTTTTACCAAAAAATTAGAAGATTTGTAGGAATAGTTGAAAAGATATGGCCTTCCGTCGAATTGAACAATTAAAATATGAACCTCAAAATATACCTAGTGAGGAAAAATACGAAATTCTCGCATATGATATTTTCATTTGGTCAGAGACCTATACTATTATATTTAGAATATTAAAATATATTTTTTACCAAAAAATTAGAAGATTTGTAGGAATAGTTGAAAAGATATGGCCTTCCGTCGAATTGAACAATTAAAATATGAACCTCAAAATATACCTAGTGAGGAAAAATACGAAATTCTCGCATATGATATTTTCATTTGGTCAGAGACCTATACTATTATATTTAGAATATTAAAATATATTTTTTACCAAAAAATTAGAAGATTTGTAGGAATAGTTGAAAAGATATGGCCTTCCGTCGAATTGAACAATTAAAATATGAACCTCAAAATATACCTAGTGAGGAAAAATACGAAATTCTCGCATATGATATTTTCATTTGGTCAGAGACCTATACTATTATATTTAGAATATTAAAATATATTTTTTACCAAAAAATTAGAAGATTTGTAGGAATAGTTGAAAAGATATGGCCTTCCGTCGAATTGAACAATTAAAATATGAACCTCAAAATATACCTAGTGAGGAAAAATACGAAATTCTCGCATATGATATTTTCATTTGGTCAGAGACCTATACTATTATATTTAGAATATTAAAATATATTTTTTACCAAAAAATTAGAAGATTTGTAGGAATAGTTGAAAAGATATGGCCTTCCGTCGAATTGAACAATTAAAATATGAACCTCAAAATATACCTAGTGAGGAAAAATACGAAATTCTCGCATATGATATTTTCATTTGGTCAGAGACCTATACTATTATATTTAGAATATTAAAATATATTTTTTACCAAAAAATTAGAAGATTTGTAGGAATAGTTGAAAAGATATGGCTTTCCGTCGAATTGAACAATTAAAATATGAACCTCAAAATATACCTAGTGAGGAAAAATACGAAATTCTCGCATATGATATTTTCATTTGGTCATAGACCGATACTATTATATTTAGAATATTAAAATATATTTTTTACCAAAAAATTAGAAGATTTGTAGGAATAGCTGAAAAAATATGGCCTTCCGTCAATTTGACCCTCAAAATATGAACCTCAAAATATACCTAATGAGGAAAAATACGAAATTCTCGCATATGATATTTTCATTTGGTCATAGACCTATACTATTATATTTAGAATATTAAAATATATTTTTTACCAAAAAATTAGAAGATTTGTAGGAATAGTTGAAAAGATATGGCCTTCCGTCGAATTGAACAATTAAAATATATTGGGTCATAAAAACGATAATAGAAAAATTTTCAAAAAAAAAAGATTTCAAATTTTTTTAAAGTTGATTCTTGTAGTATTTTTTATGTAGATTCTGAATCTGTAAACGAAAATTCAATATCTTCAAAAATTGGCGAGTTATGGGCAAGTGCCCTATCGTCCACTCAAAATATATTTAGTTAGGTATAAAATACGATTTCTTGAAAAAAATATATACAATTGCTCTTATTCTTATATTATTATTTTTTCAATATTAAAATGTATTTTTTCCCAAAAAATTAGAAGATTTGTAGGAATAGTTGAAAAGATATGGCCTTCCGTCGATTTGACCCTCAAAATATGAACCTCAAAATATACCTAGTGAGGAAAAATACGAAATTCTCGCATATGATATTTTCATTTGGTCAGAGACCTATACTATTATATTTAGAATATTAAAATATATTTTTTACCAAAAAATTAGAAGATTTGTAGGAATAGTTGAAAAGATATGGCCTTCCGTCGAATTGAACAATTAAAATATGAACCTCAAAATATACCTAGTGAGGAAAAATACGAAATTCTCGCATATGATATTTTCATTTGGTCAGAGACCTATACTATTATATTTAGAATATTAAAATATATTTTTTACCAAAAAATTAGAAGATTTGTAGGAATAGTTGAAAAGATATGGCCTTCCGTCGAATTGAACAATTAAAATATGAACCTCAAAATATACCTAGTGAGGAAAAATACGAAATTCTCGCATATGATATTTTCATTTGGTCAGAGACCTATACTATTATATTTAGAATATTAAAATATATTTTTTACCAAAAAATTAGAAGATTTGTAGGAATAGTTGAAAAGATATGGCCTTCCGTCGAATTGAACAATTAAAATATGAACCTCAAAATATACCTAGTGAGGAAAAATACGAAATTCTCGCATATGATATTTTCATTTGGTCAGAGACCTATACTATTATATTTAGAATATTAAAATATATTTTTTACCAAAAAATTAGAAGATTTGTAGGAATAGTTGAAAAGATATGGCCTTCCGTCGAATTGAACAATTAAAATATGAACCTCAAAATATACCTAGTGAGGAAAAATACGAAATTCTCGCATATGATATTTTCATTTGGTCAGAGACCTATACTATTATATTTAGAATATTAAAATATATTTTTTACCAAAAAATTAGAAGATTTGTAGGAATAGTTGAAAAGATATGGCTTTCCGTCGAATTGAACAATTAAAATATGAACCTCAAAATATACCTAGTGAGGAAAAATACGAAATTCTCGCATATGATATTTTCATTTGGTCATAGACCGATACTATTATATTTAGAATATTAAAATATATTTTTTACCAAAAAATTAGAAGATTTGTAGGAATAGCTGAAAAAATATGGCCTTCCGTCAATTTGACCCTCAAAATATGAACCTCAAAATATACCTAATGAGGAAAAATACGAAATTCTCGCATATGATATTTTCATTTGGTCATAGACCTATACTATTATATTTAGAATATTAAAATATATTTTTTACCAAAAAATTAGAAGATTTGTAGGAATAGTTGAAAAGATATGGCCTTCCGTCGAATTGAACAATTAAAATATATTGGGTCATAAAAACGATAATAGAAAAATTTTCAAAAAAAAAAGATTACAAATTTTTTTAAAGTTGATTCTTATAGTATTTTTTATGTAGATTCTGAATCTGAAAACGAAAATTCAATATCTTCAAAAATTGGCGAGTTATGGGCAAGTGCCCTATCGTCCACTCAAAATATACTTAGTTAGGTAAAAAATACGATTTCTTGAAAAAAATATATACAATTGCTCTTATTCTTATATTATTATTTTTTCAATATTAAAATGTATTTTTTCCCAAAAAATTAGAAGATTTGTAAGAATAGTTGAAAAGATATGGCCTTCCGTCGATTTGACCCTCAAAATATGAACCTCAAAATATACCTAGTGAGGATAAATACGAAATTCTCGCATATGATATTTTCATTTGGTCAGAGACCTATACTATTATATTTAGAATATTAAAATGTATTTTTTCCCAAAAAATTAGAAGATTTGTAGGAATAGTTGAAAAGATATGGCCTTCCGTCGATTTGACCCTCAAAATATGAACCTCAAAATATACCTAGTGAGGGAAAAATACGAAATTCTCGCATATGATATTTTCATTTGGTTATAGACCTATACTATTATATTTAGAATATTAAAATATATTTTTTACCAAAAAATTAGAAGATTTGTAGGAATAGTTGAAAAGATATGGCCTTCCGTCGAATTGAACAATTAAAATATATTGGGTCATAAAAACGATAATAGAAAAATTTTCAAAAAAAAAAGATTACAAATTTTTTTAAAGTTGATTCTTGTAGTATTTTTTATGTAGATTCTGAATCTGAAAACGAAAATTCAATATCTTCAAAAATTGGCGAGTTATGGGCAAGTGCCCTATCGTCCACTCAAAATATACTTAGTTAGGTAAAAAATACGATTTCTTGAAAAAAATATATACAATTGCTCTTATTCTTATATTATTATTTTTTCAATATTAAAATGTATTTTTTCCCAAAAAATTAGAAGATTTGTAGGAATAGTTGAAAAGATATGGCCTTCCGTCGATTTGACCCTCAAAATATGAACCTCAAAATATACCTAGTGAGGATAAATACGAAATTCTCGCATATGATATTTTCATTTGGTCAGAGACCTATACTATTATATTTAGAATATTAAAATGTATTTTTTCCCAAAAAATTAGAAGATTTGTAGGAATAGTTGAAAAGATATGGCCTTCCGTCGAATTGAACAATTAAAATATATTGGGTCATAAAAATGATAATAGAAAAATTTTCAAAAAAAAAGATTTCAAATTTTTTTAAAGTTGATTCTTGTAGTATTTTTTATGTAGATTCTGAATCTGAAAAAGAAAATTCAATATCTTCAAAAATTGGCGAGTTATGGGCAAGTGCCCTATCGTCCACTCAAAATATACTTAGTTAGGTAAAAAATACGATTTCTTGAAAAAAATACATACAATTGCCCTTATTCTTATACTATTATTTTTTCAATATTAAAATATATTTTCTCCCAAAAAATTAGAAGATTTGTAGGAATAGTTGAAAAGATATGGCCTTCCGTCGATTTGACCCTCAAAATATGAACCTCAAAATATACCTAGTGAGGAAAAATACGAAATTCTCGCATATGATATTTTCATTTGGTCATAGACCTATACTATTATATTTAGAATATTAAAATATATTTTTTACTAAAAAATTAGAAGATTTGTAGGAATAGCTGAAAAAATATGGCCTTCCGTCGATTTGACCCTCAAAATATGAACCTCAAAATATACCTAGTGAGGAAAAATACGAAATTCTCGCATATGATATTTTCATTTGGTCATAGACCTATACTATTATATTTAGAATATTAAAATATATTTTTTACCAAAAAATTAGAAGATTTGTAGGAATAGTTGAAAAGATATGGCCTTCCGTCGAATTGAACAATTAAAATATATTGGGTCATAAAAACGATAATAGAAAAATTTTCAAAAAAAAAAGATTTCAAATTTTTTTAAAGTTGATTCTTGTAGTATTTTTTATGTAGATTCTGAATCTGTAAACGAAAATTCAATATCTTCAAAAATTGGCGAGTTATGGGCAAGTGCCCTATCGTCCACTCAAAATATATTTAGTTAGGTATAAAATACGATTTCTTGAAAAAAATATATACAATTGCTCTTATTCTTATATTATTATTTTTTCAATATTAAAATGTATTTTTTCCCAAAAAATTAGAAGATTTGTAGGAATAGTTGAAAAGATATGGCCTTCCGTCGATTTGACCCTCAAAATATGAACCTCAAAATATACCTAGTGAGGAAAAATACGAAATTCTCGCATATGATATTTTCATTTGGTCAGAGATCTATACTATTATATTTAGAATATTAAAATATATTTTTTACCAAAAAATTAGAAGATTTGTAGGAATAGTTGAAAAGATATGGCCTTCCGTCGAATTGAACAATTAAAATATGAACCTCAAAATATACCTAGTGAGGAAAAATACGAAATTCTCGCATATGATATTTTCATTTGGTCAGAGACCTATACTATTATATTTAGAATATTAAAATGTATTTTTTCCCAAAAAATTAGAAGATTTGTAGGAATAGCTGAAAAAATATGGCCTTCCGTCAATTTGACCCTCAAAATATGAACCTCAAAATATACCTAATGAGGAAAAATACGAAATTCTCGCATATGATATTTTCATTTGGTCATAGACCTATACTATTATATTTAGAATATTAAAATATATTTTTTACCAAAAAATTAGAAGATTTGTAGGAATAGTTGAAAAGATATGGCCTTCCGTCGAATTGAACAATTAAAATATATTGGGTCATAAAAACGATAATAGAAAAATTTTCAAAAAAAAAAGATTACAAATTTTTTTAAAGTTGATTCTTATAGTATTTTTTATGTAGATTCTGAATCTGAAAACGAAAATTCAATATCTTCAAAAATTGGCGAGTTATGGGCAAGTGCCCTATCGTCCACTCAAAATATACTTAGTTAGGTAAAAAATACGATTTCTTGAAAAAAATATATACAATTGCTCTTATTCTTATATTATTATTTTTTCAATATTAAAATGTATTTTTTCCCAAAAAATTAGAAGATTTGTAAGAATAGTTGAAAAGATATGGCCTTCCGTCGATTTGACCCTCAAAATATGAACCTCAAAATATACCTAGTGAGGATAAATACGAAATTCTCGCATATGATATTTTCATTTGGTCAGAGACCTATACTATTATATTTAGAATATTAAAATGTATTTTTTCCCAAAAAATTAGAAGATTTGTAGGAATAGTTGAAAAGATATGGCCTTCCGTCGATTTGACCCTCAAAATATGAACCTCAAAATATACCTAGTGAGGATAAATACGAAATTCTCGCATATGATATTTTCATTTGGTCAGAGACCTATACTATTATATTTAGAATATTAAAATGTATTTTTTCCCAAAAAATTAGAAGATTTGTAGGAATAGTTGAAAAGATATGGCCTTCCGTCGAATTGAACAATTAAAATATATTGGGTCATAAAAATGATAATAGAAAAATTTTCAAAAAAAAAGATTTCAAATTTTTATAAAGTTGATTCTTGTAGTATTTTTTATGTAGATTCTGAATCTGAAAACGAAAATTCAATATCTTCAAAAATTGGCGAGTTATGGGCAAGTGCCCTATCGTCCACTCAAAATATACTTAGTTAGGTAAAAAATACGATTTCTTGAAAAAAATACATACAATTGCCCTTATTCTTATACTATTATTTTTTCAATATTAAAATATATTTTCTCCCAAAAAATTAGAAGATTTGTAGGAATAGTTGAAAAGATATGGCCTTCCGTCGATTTGACCCTCAAAATATGAACCTCAAAATATACCTAGTGAGGATAAATACGAAATTCTCGCATATGATATTTTCATTTGGTCAGAGACCTATACTATTATATTTAGAATATTAAAATGTATTTTTTCCCAAAAAATTAGAAGATTTGTAGGAATAGTTGAAAAGATATGGCCTTCCGTCGATTTGACCCTCAAAATATGAACCTCAAAATATACCTAGTGAGGATAAATACGAAATTCTCGCATATGATATTTTCATTTGGTCAGAGACCTATACTATTATATTTAGAATATTAAAATGTATTTTTTCCCAAAAAATTAGAAGATTTGTAGGAATAGTTGAAAAGATATGGCCTTCCGTCGAATTGAACAATTAAAATATATTGGGTCATAAAAATGATAATAGAAAAATTTTCAAAAAAAAAGATTTCAAATTTTTATAAAGTTGATTCTTGTAGTATTTTTTATGTAGATTCTGAATCTGAAAACGAAAATTCAATATCTTCAAAAATTGGCGAGTTATGGGCAAGTGCCCTATCGTCCACTCAAAATATACTTAGTTAGGTAAAAAATACGATTTCTTGAAAAAAATACATACAATTGCCCTTATTCTTATACTATTATTTTTTTAATATTAAAATATATTTTCTCCCAAAAAATTAGAAGATTTGTAGGAATAGTTGAAAAGATATGGCCTTCCGTCGATTTGACCCTCAAAATATGAACCTCAAAATATACCTAGTGAGGAAAAATACGAAATTCTCGCATATGATATTTTCATTTGGTCATAGACCTATACTATTATATTTAGAATATTAAAATATATTTTTTACCAAAAAATTAGAAGATTTGTAGGAATAGCTGAAAAAATATGGCCTTCCGTCGATTTGACCCTCAAAATATGAACCTCAAAATATACCTAGTGAGGAAAAATACGAAATTCTCGCATATGATATTTTCATTTGGTCATAGACCTATACTATTATATTTAGAATATTAAAATGTATTTTTTCCCAAAAAATTAGAAGATTTGTAGGAATAGTTGAAAAGATATGGCCTTCCGTCGAATTGAACAATTAAAATATATTGGGTCATAAAAATGATAATAGAAAAATTTTCAAAAAAAAAGATTTCAAATTTTTATAAAGTTGATTCTTGTAGTATTTTTTATGTAGATTCTGAATCTGAAAACGAAAATTCAATATCTTCAAAAATTGGCGAGTTATGGGCAAGTGCCCTATCGTCCACTCAAAATATACTTAGTTAGGTAAAAAATACGATTTCTTGAAAAAAATACATACAATTGCCCTTATTCTTATACTATTATTTTTTTAATATTAAAATATATTTTCTCCCAAAAAATTAGAAGATTTGTAGGAATAGTTGAAAAGATATGGCCTTCCGTCGATTTGACCCTCAAAATATGAACCTCAAAATATACCTAGTGAGGAAAAATACGAAATTCTCGCATATGATATTTTCATTTGGTCAGAGACCTATACTATTATATTTAGAATATTAAAATGTATTTTTTCCCAAAAAATTAGAAGATTTGTAGGAATAGCTGAAAAAATATGGCCTTCCGTCAATTTGACCCTCAAAATATGAACCTCAAAATATACCTAATGAGGAAAAATACGAAATTCTCGCATATGATATTTTCATTTGGTCATAGACCTATACTATTATATTTAGAATATTAAAATATATTTTTTACCAAAAAATTAGAAGATTTGTAGGAATAGTTGAAAAGATATGGCCTTCCGTCGAATTGAACAATTAAAATATATTGGGTCATAAAAACGATAATAGAAAAATTTTCAAAAAAAAAAGATTACAAATTTTTTTAAAGTTGATTCTTATAGTATTTTTTATGTAGATTCTGAATCTGAAAACGAAAATTCAATATCTTCAAAAATTGGCGAGTTATGGGCAAGTGCCCTATCGTCCACTCAAAATATACTTAGTTAGGTAAAAAATACGATTTCTTGAAAAAAATATATACAATTGCTCTTATTCTTATATTATTATTTTTTCAATATTAAAATGTATTTTTTCCCAAAAAATTAGAAGATTTGTAAGAATAGTTGAAAAGATATGGCCTTCCGTCGATTTGACCCTCAAAATATGAACCTCAAAATATACCTAGTGAGGATAAATACGAAATTCTCGCATATGATATTTTCATTTGGTCAGAGACCTATACTATTATATTTAGAATATTAAAATGTATTTTTTCCCAAAAAATTAGAAGATTTGTAGGAATAGTTGAAAAGATATGGCCTTCCGTCGATTTGACCCTCAAAATATGAACCTCAAAATATACCTAGTGAGGATAAATACGAAATTCTCGCATATGATATTTTCATTTGGTCAGAGACCTATACTATTATATTTAGAATATTAAAATGTATTTTTTCCCAAAAAATTAGAAGATTTGTAGGAATAGTTGAAAAGATATGGCCTTCCGTCGAATTGAACAATTAAAATATATTGGGTCATAAAAATGATAATAGAAAAATTTTCAAAAAAAAAGATTTCAAATTTTTATAAAGTTGATTCTTGTAGTATTTTTTATGTAGATTCTGAATCTGAAAACGAAAATTCAATATCTTCAAAAATTGGCGAGTTATGGGCAAGTGCCCTATCGTCCACTCAAAATATACTTAGTTAGGTAAAAAATACGATTTCTTGAAAAAAATACATACAATTGCCCTTATTCTTATACTATTATTTTTTTAATATTAAAATATATTTTCTCCCAAAAAATTAGAAGATTTGTAGGAATAGTTGAAAAGATATGGCCTTCCGTCGATTTGACCCTCAAAATATGAACCTCAAAATATACCTAGTGAGGAAAAATACGAAATTCTCGCATATGATATTTTCATTTGGTCATAGACCTATACTATTATATTTAGAATATTAAAATATATTTTTTACCAAAAAATTAGAAGATTTGTAGGAATAGCTGAAAAAATATGGCCTTCCGTCGATTTGACCCTCAAAATATGAACCTCAAAATATACCTAGTGAGGAAAAATACGAAATTCTCGCATATGATATTTTCATTTGGTCATAGACCTATACTATTATATTTAGAATATTAAAATATATTTTTTACCAAAAAATTAGAAGATTTGTAGGAATAGTTGAAAAGATATGGCCTTCTGTCGAATTGAACAATTAAAATATATTGGGTCATAAAAACGATAATAGAAAAATTTTCAAAAAAAAAAGATTTCAAATTTTTTTAAAGTTGATTCTTGTAGTATTTTTTATGTAGATTCTGAATCTGAAAACGAAAATTCAATATCTTCAAAAATTGGCGAGTTATGGGCAAGTGCCCTATCGTCCACTCAAAATATACTTAGTTAGGTATAAAATACGATTTCTTGAAAAAAATATATACAATTGCTCTTATTCTTATATTATTATTTTTTCAATATTAAAATGTATTTTTTCCCAAAAAATTAGAAGATTTGTAGGAATAGTTGAAAAGATATGGCCTTCCGTCGATTTGACCCTCAAAATATGAACCTCAAAATATACCTAGTGAGGATAAATACGAAATTCTCGCATATGATATTTTCATTTGGTCAGAGACCTATACTATTATATTTAGAATATTAAAATGTATTTTTTCCCAAAAAATTAGAAGATTTGTAGGAATAGTTGAAAAGATATGGCCTTCCGTCGAATTGAACAATTAAAATATATTGGGTCATAAAAATGATAATAGAAAAATTTTCAAAAAAAAAGATTTCAAATTTTTTTAAAGTTGATTCTTGTAGTATTTTTTATGTAGATTCTGAATCTGAAAAAGAAAATTCAATATCTTCAAAAATTGGCGAGTTATGGGCAAGTGCCCTATCGTCCACTCAAAATATACTTAGTTAGGTAAAAAATACGATTTCTTGAAAAAAATACATACAATTGCCCTTATTCTTATACTATTATTTTTTCAATATTAAAATATATTTTCTCCCAAAAAATTAGAAGATTTGTAGGAATAGTTGAAAAGATATGGCCTTCCGTCGATTTGACCCTCAAAATATGAACCTCAAAATATACCTAGTGAGGAAAAATACGAAATTCTCGCATATGATATTTTCATTTGGTCATAGACCTATACTATTATATTTAGAATATTAAAATATATTTTTTACTAAAAAATTAGAAGATTTGTAGGAATAGCTGAAAAAATATGGCCTTCCGTCGATTTGACCCTCAAAATATGAACCTCAAAATATACCTAGTGAGGAAAAATACGAAATTCTCGCATATGATATTTTCATTTGGTCATAGACCTATACTATTATATTTAGAATATTAAAATATATTTTTTACCAAAAAATTAGAAGATTTGTAGGAATAGTTGAAAAGATATGGCCTTCCGTCGAATTGAACAATTAAAATATATTGGGTCATAAAAACGATAATAGAAAAATTTTCAAAAAAAAAAGATTTCAAATTTTTTTAAAGTTGATTCTTGTAGTATTTTTTATGTAGATTCTGAATCTGTAAACGAAAATTCAATATCTTCAAAAATTGGCGAGTTATGGGCAAGTGCCCTATCGTCCACTCAAAATATATTTAGTTAGGTATAAAATACGATTTCTTGAAAAAAATATATACAATTGCTCTTATTCTTATATTATTATTTTTTCAATATTAAAATGTATTTTTTCCCAAAAAATTAGAAGATTTGTAGGAATAGTTGAAAAGATATGGCCTTCCGTCGATTTGACCCTCAAAATATGAACCTCAAAATATACCTAGTGAGGAAAAATACGAAATTCTCGCATATGATATTTTCATTTGGTCAGAGATCTATACTATTATATTTAGAATATTAAAATATATTTTTTACCAAAAAATTAGAAGATTTGTAGGAATAGTTGAAAAGATATGGCCTTCCGTCGAATTGAACAATTAAAATATGAACCTCAAAATATACCTAGTGAGGAAAAATACGAAATTCTCGCATATGATATTTTCATTTGGTCAGAGACCTATACTATTATATTTAGAATATTAAAATATATTTTTTACCAAAAAATTAGAAGATTTGTAGGAATAGTTGAAAAGATATGGCTTTCCGTCGAATTGAACAATTAAAATATGAACCTCAAAATATACCTAGTGAGGAAAAATACGAAATTCTCGCATATGATATTTTCATTTGGTCATAGACCGATACTATTATATTTAGAATATTAAAATATATTTTTTACCAAAAAATTAGAAGATTTGTAGGAATAGCTGAAAAAATATGGCCTTCCGTCAATTTGACCCTCAAAATATGAACCTCAAAATATACCTAATGAGGAAAAATACGAAATTCTCGCATATGATATTTTCATTTGGTCATAGACCTATACTATTATATTTAGAATATTAAAATATATTTTTTACCAAAAAATTAGAAGATTTGTAGGAATAGTTGAAAAGATATGGCCTTCCGTCGAATTGAACAATTAAAATATATTGGGTCATAAAAACGATAATAGAAAAATTTTCAAAAAAAAAAGATTACAAATTTTTTTAAAGTTGATTCTTATAGTATTTTTTATGTAGATTCTGAATCTGAAAACGAAAATTCAATATCTTCAAAAATTGGCGAGTTATGGGCAAGTGCCCTATCGTCCACTCAAAATATACTTAGTTAGGTAAAAAATACGATTTCTTGAAAAAAATATATACAATTGCTCTTATTCTTATATTATTATTTTTTCAATATTAAAATGTATTTTTTCCCAAAAAATTAGAAGATTTGTAAGAATAGTTGAAAAGATATGGCCTTCCGTCGATTTGACCCTCAAAATATGAACCTCAAAATATACCTAGTGAGGATAAATACGAAATTCTCGCATATGATATTTTCATTTGGTCAGAGACCTATACTATTATATTTAGAATATTAAAATGTATTTTTTCCCAAAAAATTAGAAGATTTGTAGGAATAGTTGAAAAGATATGGCCTTCCGTCGATTTGACCCTCAAAATATGAACCTCAAAATATACCTAGTGAGGATAAATACGAAATTCTCGCATATGATATTTTCATTTGGTCAGAGACCTATACTATTATATTTAGAATATTAAAATGTATTTTTTCCCAAAAAATTAGAAGATTTGTAGGAATAGTTGAAAAGATATGGCCTTCCGTCGAATTGAACAATTAAAATATATTGGGTCATAAAAATGATAATAGAAAAATTTTCAAAAAAAAAGATTTCAAATTTTTATAAAGTTGATTCTTGTAGTATTTTTTATGTAGATTCTGAATCTGAAAACGAAAATTCAATATCTTCAAAAATTGGCGAGTTATGGGCAAGTGCCCTATCGTCCACTCAAAATATACTTAGTTAGGTAAAAAATACGATTTCTTGAAAAAAATACATACAATTGCCCTTATTCTTATACTATTATTTTTTCAATATTAAAATATATTTTCTCCCAAAAAATTAGAAGATTTGTAGGAATAGTTGAAAAGATATGGCCTTCCGTCGATTTGACCCTCAAAATATGAACCTCAAAATATACCTAGTGAGGAAAAATACGAAATTCTCGCATATGATATTTTCATTTGGTCATAGACCTATACTATTATATTTAGAATATTAAAATATATTTTTTACCAAAAAATTAGAAGATTTGTAGGAATAGCTGAAAAAATATGGCCTTCCGTCGATTTGACCCTCAAAATATGAACCTCAAAATATACCTAGTGAGGAAAAATACGAAATTCTCGCATATGATATTTTCATTTGGTCATAGACCTATACTATTATATTTAGAATATTAAAATATATTTTTTACCAAAAAATTAGAAGATTTGTAGGAATAGTTGAAAAGATATGGCCTTCTGTCGAATTGAACAATTAAAATATATTGGGTCATAAAAACGATAATAGAAAAATTTTCAAAAAAAAAAGATTTCAAATTTTTTTAAAGTTGATTCTTGTAGTATTTTTTATGTAGATTCTGAATCTGAAAACGAAAATTCAATATCTTCAAAAATTGGCGAGTTATGGGCAAGTGCCCTATCGTCCACTCAAAATATACTTAGTTAGGTATAAAATACGATTTCTTGAAAAAAATATATACAATTGCTCTTATTCTTATATTATTATTTTTTCAATATTAAAATGTATTTTTTCCCAAAAAATTAGAAGATTTGTAGGAATAGTTGAAAAGATATGGCCTTCCGTCGATTTGACCCTCAAAATATGAACCTCAAAATATACCTAGTGAGGAAAAATACGAAATTATCGCATATGATATTTTCATTTGGTCAGAGACCTATACTATTATATTTAGAATATTAAAATATATTTTTTACCAAAAAATTAGAAGATTTGTAGGAATAGTTGAAAAGATATGGCCTTCCGTCGAATTGAACAATTAAAATATATTGGGTCATAAAAACGATAATAGAAAAATTTTCAAAAAAAAAAGATTTCAAATTTTTTTAAAGTTGATTCTTGTAGTATTTTTTATGTAGATTCTGAATCTGAAAACGAAAATTCAATATCTTCAAAAATTGGCGAGTTATGGGCAAGTGCCCTATCGTCCACTCAAAATATACTTAGTTAGGTATAAAATACGATTTCTTGAAAAAAATATATACAATTGCTCATATTCTTATATTATTATTTTTTCAATATTAAAATGTATTTTTTCCCAAAAAATTAGAAGATTTGTAGGAATAGTTGAAAAGATATGGCCTTCCGTCGATTTGACCCTCAAAATATGAACCTCAAAATATACCTAGTGAGGAAAAATACGAAATTATCGCATATGATATTTTCATTTGGTCAGAGACCTATACTATTATATTTAGAATATTAAAATATATATATTTTACCAAAAAATTAGAAGATTTGTAGGAATAGTTGAAAAGATATGGCCTTCCGTCGAATTGAACAATTAAAATATGAACCTCAAAATATACCTAGTGAGGAAAAATACGAAATTCTCGCATATGATATTTTCATTTGGTCATAGACCTATACTATTATATTTAGAATATTAAAATATATTTTTTACCAAAAAATTAGAAGATTTGTAGGAATAGTTGAAAAGATATGGCCTTCCGTCGAATTGAACAATTAAAATATATTGGGTCATAAAAACGATAATAGAAAAATTTTCAAAAAAAAAAGATTTCAAATTTTTTTAAAGTTGATTCTTGTAGTATTTTTTATGTAGATTCTGAATCTGAAAACGAAAATTCAATATCTTCAAAAATTGGCGAGTTATGGGCAAGTGCCCTATCGTCCACTCAAAATATACTTAGTTAGGTATAAAATACGATTTCTTGAAAAAAATATATACAATTGCTCTTATTCTTATATTATTATTTTTTCAATATTAAAATGTATTTTTTCCCAAAAAATTAGAAGATTTGTAGGAATAGTTGAAAAGATATGGCCTTCCGTCGATTTGACCCTCAAAATATGAACCTCAAAATATACCTAGTGAGGAAAAATACGAAATTCTCGCATATGATATTTTCATTTGGTCATAGACCTATACTATTATATTTAGAATATTAAAATATATTTTTTACCAAAAAATTAGAAGATTTGTAGGAATAGCTGAAAAAATATGGCCTTCCGTCGATTTGACCCTCAAAATATGAACCTCAAAATATACCTAGTGAGGAAAAATACGAAATTCTCGCATATGATATTTTCATTTGGTCATAGACCTATACTATTATATTTAGAATATTAAAATATATTTTTTACCAAAAAATTAGAAGATTTGTAGGAATAGTTGAAAAGATATGGCCTTCCGTCGAATTGAACAATTAAAATATATTGGGTCATAAAAACGATAATAGAAAAATTTTCAAAAAAAAAAGATTTCAAATTTTTTTAAAGTTGATTCTTGTAGTATTTTTTATGTAGATTCTGAATCTGAAAACGAAAATTCAATATCTTCAAAAATTGGCGAGTTATGGGCAAGTGCCCTATCGTCCACTCAAAATATACTTAGTTAGGTATAAAATACGATTTCTTGAAAAAAATATATACAATTGCTCTTATTCTTATATTATTATTTTTTCAATATTAAAATGTATTTTTTCCCAAAAAATTAGAAGATTTGTAGGAATAGTTGAAAAGATATGGCCTTCCGTCGATTTGACCCTCAAAATATGAACCTCAAAATATACCTAGTGAGGAAAAATACGAAATTATCGCATATGATATTTTCATTTGGTCAGAGACCTATACTATTATATTTAGAATATTAAAATATATTTTTTACCAAAAAATTAGAAGATTTGTAGGAATAGTTGAAAAGATATGGCCTTCCGTCGAATTGAACAATTAAAATATGAACCTCAAAATATACCTAGTGAGGAAAAATACGAAATTCTCGCATATGATATTTTCATTTGGTCATAGACCTATACTATTATATTTAGAATATTAAAATATATTTTTTACCAAAAAATTAGAAGATTTGTAGGAATAGTTGAAAAGATATGGCCTTCCGTCGAATTGAACAATTAAAATATATTGGGTCATAAAAACGATAATAGAAAAATTTTCAAAAAAAAAAGATTTCAAATTTTTTTAAAGTTGATTCTTGTAGTATTTTTTATGTAGATTCTGAATCTGAAAACGAAAATTCAATATCTTCAAAAATTGGCGAGTTATGGGCAAGTGCCCTATCGTCCACTCAAAATATACTTAGTTAGGTAAAAAATACGATTTCTTGAAAAAAATATATACAATTGCTCTTATTCTTATATTATTATTTTTTCAATATTAAAATGTATTTTTTCCCAAAAAATTAGAATATTTGTAGGAATAGCTGAAAAAATATGGCCTTCCGTCGATTTGACCCTCAAAATATGAACCTCAAAATATACCTAGTGAGGAAAAATACGAAATTCTCGCATATGATATTTTCATTTGGTCATAGACCTATACTATTATATTTAGAATATTAAAATATATTTTTTACCAAAAAATTAGAAGATTTGTAGGAATAGTTGAAAAGATATGGCCTTCCGTCGAATTGAACAATTAAAATATATTGGGTCATAAAAACGATAATAGAAAAATTTTCAAAAAAAAAAGATTTCAAATTTTTTTAAAGTTGATTCTTGTAGTATTTTTTATGTAGATTCTGAATCTGAAAACGAAAATTCAATATCTTCAAAAATTGGCGAGTTATGGGCAAGTGCCCTATCGTCCACTCAAAATATACTTAGTTAGGTATAAAATACGATTTCTTGAAAAAAATATATACAATTGCTCTTATTCTTATATTATTATTTTTTCAATATTAAAATGTATTTTTTCCCAAAAAATTAGAAGATTTGTAGGAATAGTTGAAAAGATATGGCCTTCCGTCGATTTGACCCTCAAAATATGAACCTCTAGTGAGGAAAAATACGAAATTCTCGCATATGATATTTTCATTTGGTCAAAGACCTATACTATTATATTTAGAATATTAAATTGTATTTTTCCCAAAAAATTAGAAGATTTGTAGGAATAATTGAAAAAATATGGCCTTCCGTCGATTTGACCCTCAAAATATGAACCTCTAGTGAGGAAAAATACGAAATTCTCGCATATGATATTTTCATTTGGTCAAAGACCTATACTATTATATTTAGAATATTAAATTGTATTTTTCCCAAAAAATTAGAAGATTTGTAGGAATAATTGAAAAAATATGGCCTTCCGTCGATTTGACCCTCAAAATATGAACCTCAAAATATACCTAGTGAGGAAAAATACGAAATTCTCGAATATGATATTTTCATTTGGTCATAGACCTATACTATTATATTTAGAATATTAAAATGTATTTTTTCCCAAAAAATTAGAAGATTTGTAGGAATAGTTGAAAAGATATGGCCTTCCGTCGATTTGACCCTCAAAATATGAACCTCAAAATATACCTAGTGAGGAAAAATACGAAATTCTCGCATATGATATTTTCATTTGGTCATAGACCTATACTATTATATTTAGAATATTAAATTGTATTTTTTCCCAAAAAATTAGAAGATTTGTAGGAATAATTGAAAAAATATGGCCTTCCGTCGATTTGACCCTCAAAATATGAACCTCTAGTGAGGAAAAATACGAAATTCTCGCATATGATATTTTCATTTGTTCATAGATCTATACTATTATATTTAGAATATTAAAATGTATTTTTTCTCAAAAAATTAGAAGATTTGTAGGAATAGTTGAAAAGATATGGCCTTCCGTCGATTTGACCCTCAAAATATGAACCTCAAAATATACCTAGTGAGGAAAAATACGAAATTCTCGCATATGATATTTTCATTTGTTCATAGACCTATACTATTATATTTAGAATATTAAAATGTATTTTTTCCCAAAAAATTAGAAGATTTGTAGGAATAGTTGAAAAAATATGGCCTTCCGTCGATTTGACCCTCAAAATATACCTAGTGAGGAAAAATACGAAATTCTCGCATATGATATTTTCATTTGGTCATAGACCTATACTATTATATTTAGAATATTAAAATGTATTTTTTCCCAAAAAATTAGAAGATTTGTAGGAATAGTTGAAAAGATATGGCCTTCCGTCGATTTGACCCTCAAAATATGAACCTCAAAATATACCTAGTGAGGAAAAATACGAAATTCTCGCATATGATATTTTCATTTGGTCATAGACCTATACTATTATATTTAGAATATTAAAATGTATTTTTTCCCAAAAAATTAGAAGATTTGTAGGAATAGTTGAAAAGATATGGCCTTCCGTCGATTTGACCCTCAAAATATGAACCTCAAAATATACCTAGTGAGGAAAAATACGAAATTCTCGCATATGATATTTTCATTTGGTCATAGACCTATACTATTATATTTAGAATATTAAATTGTATTTTTTCCCAAAAAATTAGAAGATTTGTAGGAATAATTGAAAAAATATGGCCTTCCGTCGATTTGACCCTCAAAATATGAACCTCAAAATATACCTAGTGAGGAAAAATACGAAATTCTCGCATATGATATTTTCATTTGGTCATAGACCTATACTATTATATTTAGAATATTAAAATGTATTTTTTCCCAAAAAATTAGAAGATTTGTAGGAATAGTTGAAAAGATATGGCCTTCCGTCGATTTGACCCTCAAAATATGAACCTCAAAATATACCTAGTGAGGAAAAATACGAAATTCTCGCATATGATATTTTCATTTGGTCAAAGACCTATACTATTATATTTAGAATATTAAATTGTATTTTTTCCCAAAAAATTAGAAGATTTGTAGGAATAGTTGAAAAGATATGGCCTTCCGTCGATTTGACCCTCAAAATATACTGCGTCATAAATACGATAATAGAAAAATTTTCAAAAAAAAAAATTTCAAATTTTTATAAAGTTAATTCTTGTAGTATTTTTTATGTAGATTCTGAATCTGAAAACGAAAATTCAATATCTTCAAAAATTGGCGAGTTATGGGCAAGTGCCCTATCGTCCACTCAAAATATACTTAGTTAGGTAAAAAATAGTCCTATATTTTTTATTTTGTTAATATACCCTCATATTGATTTTTTATGAATTTCTAAAAAAAACCCCCCAAATTCAATTATGCCTAGGGTATATTTAACATGTTTTAATTCAGGATTTGAATTTTTTGAAATTCTTTTATCAGAATCATATTTTCCATCAAAAAATACAGTCCTATATTTTTTATTTTGTTAATATACCCTCATATTGATTTTTTATGAATTTCTAAAAAAAACCCCCCAAATTCAATTATGCCTAGGGTATATTTGACATGTTTTAATTCAGGATTTGAATTTTTTGAAATTCTTTTATCAGAATCATATTTTCCATCAAAAAATACAGTCCTATATTTTTTATTTTGTTAATATACCCTCATATTGATTTTTTATGAATTTCTAAAAAAAACCCCCCAAATTCAATTATGCCTAGGGTATATTTGACATGTTTTAATTCAGGATTTGAATTTTTTGAAATTCTTTTAATAGAATCATATTCTCCATCAAAAAATACAGTCCTATATTTTTTATTTTGTTAATATACCCTCATATTGATTTTTTATGAATTTCTAAAAAAAACCCCCCAAATTCAATTATGCCTAGGGTATATTTGACATTTTCTGGACTAGGATTTGAATTTTTTGTAATTCTTTTATTAGAATCATATTCTCCATCAAAAAATACAGTCCTATATTTTTTATTTTGTTAATATACCCTCATATTGATTTTTTATGAATTTCTAAAAAAAACCCCTCAAATTCAATTATGCCTAGGGTATATTTGACATGTTTTAATTCAGGATTTGAATTTTTTGAAATTCTTTTATCAGAATCATATTTTCCATCAAAAAATACAGTCCTATATTTTTTATTTTGTTAATATACCCTCATATTGATTTTTTATGAATTTCTAAAAAAAACCCCCCAAATTCAATTATGCCTAGGGTATATTTGACATTTTCTGGACTAGGATTTGAATTTTTTGTAATTCTTTTAATAGAATCATATTCTCCATCAAAAAATACAGTCCTATATTTTTTATTTTGTTAATATACCCTCATATTGATTTTTTATGAATTTCTAAAAAAAACCCCCCAAATTCAATTATGCCTAGAGTATATTTGACATGTTTTAATTCAGGATTTGAATTTTTTGAAATTTTTTTATCAGAATCATATTTTCCATCAAAAAATACAGTCCTATATTTTTTATTTTGTTAATATACCCTCATATTGATTTTTTATGAATTTCTAAAAAATACCCCCCAAATTCAATTATGCCTAGGGTATATTTGACATGTTTTAATTCAGGATTTGAATTTTTTGAAATTCTTTTAATAGAATCATATTCTCCATCAAAAAATACAGTCCTATATTTTTTATTTTGTTAATATACCCTCATATTGATTTTTTATGAATTTCTAAAAAAAACCCCCCAAATTCAATTATGCCTAGGGTATATTTGACATTTTCTGGACTAGGATTTGAATTTTTTGTAATTCTTTTATTAGAATCATATTCTCCATCAAAAAATACAGTCCTATATTTTTTATTTTGTTAATATACCCTCATATTGATTTTTTATGAATTTCTAAAAATATTAATTATTTTCAATTATGCCTAGGGTATATTTGACATGTTTTAATTCAGGATTTGAATTTTTTGAAATTCTTTTAATAGAATCATATTCTCCATCAAAAAATACAGTCCTATATTTTTTATTTTGTTAATATACCCTCATATTGATTTTTTATGAATTTCTAAAAAATACCCCCCAAATTCAATTATGCCTAGGGTATATTTGACATTTTCTGGACTAGGATTTGAATTTTTTGAAATTCTTTTATCAGAATCATATTTTCCATCAAAAAATACAGTCCTATATTTTTTATTTTGTTAATATACCCTCATATTGATTTTTTATGAATTTCTAAAAAATACCCCCCAAATTCAATTATGCCTAGGGTATATTTGTCATGTTTTAGTTCAGGATTTGAATTTTTTGAAATTCTTTTTATAGAATCATATTCTCCATCAAAAAATACAAGCCTATCTTTTTTTAGATTTTTAAAATACCCTCATATTGATTTTTTATGAATTTCTAAAAAATGGCCCCAAAATTCAATTATGCCTAGGGTATATTTGACATGTTTTAGTTCAGGATTTGAATTTTTTGAAATTCTTTTAATAGAATCATATTCTCCATCAAAAAATACAGTCCTATATTTTTTATTTTGTTAATATACCCTCATATTGATTTTTTATGAATTTCTAAAAAATACCCCCCAAATTCAATTATGCCTAGGGTATATTTGACATTTTCTGGACTAGGATTTGAATTTTTTGAAATTCTTTTATCAGAATCATATTTTCCATCAAAAAATACAGTCCTATATTTTTTATTTTGTTAATATACCCTCATATTGATTTTTTATGAATTTCTAAAAAATACCCCCCAAATTCAATTATGCCTAGGGTATATTTGTCATGTTTTAGTTCAGGATTTGAATTTTTTGAAATTCTTTTTATAGAATCATATTCTCCATCAAAAAATACAAGCCTATCTTTTTTTAGATTTTTAAAATACCCTCATATTGATTTTTTATGAATTTCTAAAAAATGGCCCCAAAATTCAATTATGCCTAGGGTATATTTGACATTTTTTAGTTCAGGATTTGAATTTTTTGAAATTCTTTTAATTGAATCATATTCTCCATCAAAAAATACAAGCCTATCTTTTTTTAGATTTTTAAAATACCCTCATATTGATTTTTTATGAATTTCTAAAAAATGGCCCCAAAATTCAATTATGCCTAGGGTATATTTGTCATGTTTTAGTTCAGGATTTGAATTTTTTGAAATTATTTTTATAGAATCATATTCTCCATCAAAAAATACAAGCCTATCTTTTTTTAGATTTTTAAAATACCCTCATATTGATTTTTTATAAATTTCTAAAAAATGGCCCCAAAATTCAATTATGCCTAGGGTATATTTGACATGTTTTAGTTCAGGATTTGAATTTTTTGAAATTCTTTTAATAGAATCATATTCTCCATCAAAAAATACAAGCCTATCTTTTTTTAGATTTTTAAAATACCCTCATATTGATTTTTTATAAATTTCTAAAAAATGGCCCCAAAATTCAATTATGCCTAGGGTATATATGACATTTTTTAGTTCAGGATTTGAATTTTTTGAAATTCTTTTAATAGAATCATATTCTTCATCAAAAAATACAAGCCTATCTTTTTTTAGATTTTTAAAATACCCTCATATTGATTTTTTATGAATTTCTATAAAATGGCCCCAAAATTCAATTATGCCTAGGGTATATTTGACATGTTTTAGTTCAGGATTTGAATTTTTTGAAATTATTTTTATAGAATCATATTCTCCATCAAAAAATACAAGCCTATCTTTTTTTAGATTTTTAAAATACCCTCATATTGATTTTTTATAAATTTCTAAAAAATGGCCCCAAAATTCAATTATGCCTAGGGTATATTTGACATGTTTTAGTTCAGGATTTGAATTTTTTGAAATTATTTTTATAGAATCATATTCTTCATCAAAAAATACAAGCCTATCTTTTTTTAGATTTTTAAAATACCCTCATATTGATTTTTTATAAATTTCTAAAAAATGGCCCCAAAATTCAATTATGCCTAGGGTATATATGACATTTTTTAGTTCAGGATTTGAATTTTTTGAAATTCTTTTAATAGAATCATATTCTTCATCAAAAAATACAAGCCTATCTTTTTTTAGATTTTTAAAATACCCTCATATTGATTTTTTATGAATTTCTATAAAATGGCCCCAAAATTCAATTATGCCTAGGGTATATTTGACATGTTTTAGTTCAGGATTTGAATTTTTTGAAATTATTTTTATAGAATCATATTCTCCATCAAAAAATACAAGCCTATCTTTTTTTAGATTTTTAAAATACCCTCATATTGATTTTTTATAAATTTCTAAAAAATGGCCCCAAAATTCAATTATGCCTAGGGTATATTTGACATGTTTTAGTTCAGGATTTGAATTTTTTGAAATTATTTTTATAGAATCATATTCTCCATCAAAAAATACAAGCCTATCTTTTTTTAGATTTTTAAAATACCCTCATATTGATTTTTTATGAATTTCTATAAAATGGCCCCAAAATTCAATTATGCCTAGGGTATATTTGTCATGTTTTAGTTCAGGATTTGAATTTTTTGAAATTATTTTTATAGAATCATATTCTCCATCAAAAAATACAAGCCTATCTTTTTTTAGATTTTTAAAATACCCTCATATTGATTTTTTATAAATTTCTAAAAAATGGCCCCAAAATTCAATTATGCCTAGGGTATATTTGACATGTTTTAGTTCAGGATTTGAATTTTTTGAAATTATTTTTATAGAATCATATTCTCCATCAAAAAATACAAGCCTATCTTTTTTTAGATTTTTAAAATACCCTCATATTGATTTTTTATAAATTTCTAAAAAATGGCCCCAAAATTCAATTATGCCTAGGGTATATATGACATTTTTTAGTTCAGGATTTGAATTTTTTGAAATTCTTTTAATAGAATCATATTCTGCATTAAAAAACACATGCCTATCTTTTTTTAGATTTTTAAAATACCCTCATATTGATTTTTTATGAATTTCTAAACAAATGGCCTCAAATTCAATTATGCCTAGGGTATATTTGACATGTTTTAGTTCCAAATTTGAATTTTTTGAAATTCTTTTAATAGAATCATATTCTCCATTAAAAAATACAGTCCTATATTTTTTATTTTGTTAATATACCCTCATATTGATTTTTTATGAATTTCTAAAAAATGGCCCCAAAATTCAATTATGCCTAGGGTATATTTGACATTTTTTAGTTCAGGATTTGAATTTTTTGAAATTCTTTTAATTGAATCATATTCTCCATCAAAAAATACAAGCCAATCTTTTTTTAGATTTTTAAAATACCCTCATATTGATTTTTTATGAATTTCTAAAAAATGGCCCCAAAATTCAATTATGCCTAGGGTATATATGACATTTTTTAGTTCAGGATTTGAATTTTTTGAAATTCTTTTAATAGAATCATATTCTTCATCAAAAAATACAAGCCTATCTTTTTTTAGATTTTTAAAATACCCTCATATTGATTTTTTATGAATTTCTAAAAAATGGCCCCAAAATTCAATTATGCCTAGGGTATATTTGTCATGTTTTAGTTCAGGATTTGAATTTTTTGAAATTCTTTTAATAGTATCATATTCTCCATCAAAAAATACAAGCCTATCTTTTTTTAGATTTTTAAAATACCCTCATATTGATTTTTTATGAATTTCTAAAAAATGGCCCCAAAATTCAATTATGCCTAGGGTATATTTGTCATGTTTTAGTTCAGGATTTGAATTTTTTGAAATTCTTTTAATAGAATCATATTCTCCATCAAAAAATACAAGCCTATCTTTTTTTAGATTTTTAAAATACCCTCATATTGATTTTTTATGAATTTCTAAAAAATGGCCCCAAAATTCAATTATGCCTAGGGTATATATGACATATATTGAGCCAGAATTTGAATTTAACGAATTTCTTTTAATAGAATCATATTCTGCATTAAAAAACACATGCCTATCTTTTTTTAGATTTTTAAAATACCCTCATATTGATTTTTTATGAATTTCTAAAAAATGGCCCCAAAATTCAATTATGCCTAGGGTATATATGACATATATTGAGCCAGAATTTGAATTTAACGAATTTCTTTTAATAGAATCATATTCTGCATTAAAAAACACATGCCTATCTTTTTTTAGATTTTTAAAATACCCTCATATTGATTTTTTATGAATTTCTAAAAAATGGCCCCAAAATTCAATTATGCCTAGGGTATATATGACATATATTGAGCCAGAATTTGAATTTAACGAATTTCTTTTAATAGAATCATATTCTGCATTAAAAAACACATGCCTATCTTTTTTTAGATTTTTAAAATACCCTCATATTGATTTTTTATGAATTTCTATAAAATGGCCCCAAAATTCAATTATGCCTAGGGTATATATGACATCCAGAATTTGAATTTAACGAATTTCTTTTAATAGAATCAAATTCTCCATCAAAAAATACAAGCCTATCTTTTTTTAGATTTTTAAAATACCCTCATATTGATTTTTTATGAATTTCTATAAAATGGCCCCAAAATTCAATTATGCCTAGGGTATATATGACATCCAGAATTTGAATTTAACGAATTTCTTTTAATAGAATCAAATTCTCCATCAAAAAATACAAGCCTATCTTTTTTTAGATTTTTAAAATACCCTCATATTGATTTTTTATGAATTTCTATAAAATGGCCCCAAAATTCAATTATGCCTAGGGTATATATGACATCCAGAATTTGAATTTAACGAATTTCTTTTAATAGAATCATATTCTGCATTAAAAAACACATGCCTATCTTTTTTTAGATTTTTAAAATACCCTCATATTGATTTTTTATGAATTTCTAAAAAATGGCCCCAAAATTCAATTATGCCTAGGGTATATTTGTCATGTTTTAGTTCAGGATTTGAATTTTTTGAAATTCTTTTTATAGAATCATATTCTCCATCAAAAAATACAAGCCAATCTTTTTTTAGATTTTTAAAATACCCTCATATTGATTTTTTATGAATTTCTATAAAATGGCCCCAAAATTCAATTATGCCTAGGGTATATATGACATATATTGAGCCAGAATTTGAATTTAACGAATTTCTTTTAATAGAATCAAATTCTCCATCAAAAAATACAAGCCTATCTTTTTTTAGATTTTTAAAATACCCTCATATTGATTTTTTATGAATTTCTAAAAAATGGCCCCAAAATTCAATTATGCCTAGGGTATATTTGTCATGTTTTAGTTCAGGATTTGAATTTTTTGAAATTCTTTTTATAGAATCATATTCTCCATCAAAAAATACAAGCCTATCTTTTTTTAGATTTTTAAAATACCCTCATATTGATTTTTTATGAATTTCTAAAAAATGGCCCCAAAATTCAATTATGCCTAGGGTATATTTGTCATGTTTTAGTTCAGGATTTGAATTTTTTGAAATTATTTTTATAGAATCATATTCTCCATCAAAAAATACAAGCCTATCTTTTTTTAGATTTTTAAAATACCCTCATATTGATTTTTTATAAATTTCTAAAAAATGGCCCCAAAATTCAATTATGCCTAGGGTATATTTGTCATGTTTTAATTCAGGATTTGAATTTTTTGAAATTCTTTTTATAGAATCATATTCTCCATCAAAAAATACAAGCCTATCTTTTTTTAGATTTTTAAAATACCCTCATATTGATTTTTTATGAATTTCTATAAAATGGCCCCAAAATTCAATTATGCCTAGGGTATATTTGACATGTTTTAGTTCAGGATTTGAATTTTTTGAAATTCTTTTAATAGAATCATATTCTGCATCAAAAAATACAAGCCTATCTTTTTTTAGATTTTTAAAATACCCTCATATTGATTTTTTATGAATTTCTATAAAATGGCCCCAAAATTCAATTATGCCTAGGGTATATTTGACATGTTTTAGTTCAGGATTTGAATTTTTTGAAATTCTTTTTATAGAATCATATTCTGCATTAAAAAACACATGCCTATCTTTTTTTAGATTTTTAAAATACCCTCATATTGATTTTTTATGAATTTCTATAAAATGGCCCCAAAATTCAATTATGCCTAGGGTATATTTGACATGTTTTAGTTCAGGATTTGAATTTTTTGAAATTCTTTTAATAGAATCATATTCTGCATCAAAAAATACAAGCCTATCTTTTTTTAGATTTTTAAAATACCCTCATATTGATTTTTTATGAATTTCTAAAAAATGGCCCCAAAATTCAATTATGCCTAGGGTATATATGACATATATTGAGCCAGAATTTGAATTTAACGAATTTCTTTTAATAGAATCATATTCTGCATTAAAAAACACATGCCTATCTTTTTTTAGATTTTTAAAATACCCTCATATTGATTTTTTATGAATTTCTAAAAAATGGCCCCAAAATTCAATTATGCCTAGGGTATATTTGACATTTTTTAGTTCAGGATTTGAATTTTTTGAAATTCTTTTTATAGAATCATATTCTGCATTAAAAAACACATGCCTATCTTTTTTTAGATTTTTAAAATACCCTCATATTGATTTTTTATGAATTTCTAAAAAATGGCCCCAAAATTCAATTATGCCTAGGGTATATTTGTCATGTTTTAGTTCAGGATTTGAATTTTTTGAAATTCTTTTTATAGAATCATATTCTGCATTAAAAAACACATGCCTATCTTTTTTTAGATTTTTAAAATACCCTCATATTGATTTTTTATGAATTTCTAAAAAATGGCCCCAAAATTCAATTATGCCTAGGGTATATTTGACATGTTTTAGTTCAGGATTTGAATTTTTTGAAATTCTTTTAATAGAATCATATTCTCCATCAAAAAATACAAGCCTATCTTTTTTTAGATTTTTAAAATACCCTCATATTGATTTTTTATGAATTTCTAAAAAATGGCCCCAAAATTCAATTATGCCTAGGGTATATATGACATATATTGAGCCAGAATTTGAATTTAACGAATTTCTTTTAATAGAATCATATTCTGCATTAAAAAACACATGCCTATCTTTTTTTAGATTTTTAAAATACCCTCATATTGATTTTTTATGAATTTCTAAAAAATGGCCCCAAAATTCAATTATGCCTAGGGTATATTTGTCATGTTTTAGTTCAGGATTTGAATTTTTTGAAATTCTTTTTATAGAATCATATTCTCCATCAAAAAATACAAGCCTATCTTTTTTTAGATTTTTAAAATACCCTCATATTGATTTTTTATGAATTTCTAAAAAATGGCCCCAAAATTCAATTATGCCTAGGGTATATTTGACATTTTTTAGTTCAGGATTTGAATTTTTTGAAATTCTTTTTATAGAATCATATTCTGCATTAAAAAACACATGCCTATCTTTTTTTAGATTTTTAAAATACCCTCATATTGATTTTTTATGAATTTCTAAAAAATGGCCCCAAAATTCAATTATGCCTAGGGTATATTTGTCATGTTTTAGTTCAGGATTTGAATTTTTTGAAATTCTTTTTATAGAATCATATTCTCCATCAAAAAATACAAGCCTATCTTTTTTTAGATTTTTAAAATACCCTCATATTGATTTTTTATGAATTTCTATAAAATGGCCCCAAAATTCAATTATGCCTAGGGTATATTTGACATTTTTTAGTTCAGGATTTGAATTTTTTGAAATTCTTTTTATAGAATCATATTCTGCATTAAAAAACACATGCCTATCTTTTTTTAGATTTTTAAAATACCCTCATATTGATTTTTTATGAATTTCTAAAAAATGGCCCCAAAATTCAATTATGCCTAGGGTATATTTGACATGTTTTAGTTCAGGATTTGAATTTTTTGAAATTCTTTTAATAGAATCATATTCTCCATCAAAAAATACAAGCCTATCTTTTTTTAGATTTTTAAAATACCCTCATATTGATTTTTTATGAATTTCTAAAAAATGGCCCCAAAATTCAATTATGCCTAGGGTATATATGACATATATTGAGCCAGAATTTGAATTTAACGAATTTCTTTTAATAGAATCATATTCTGCATTAAAAAACACATGCCTATCTTTTTTTAGATTTTTAAAATACCCTCATATTGATTTTTTATGAATTTCTAAAAAATGGCCCCAAAATTCAATTATGCCTAGGGTATATTTGACATTTTTTAGTTCAGGATTTGAATTTTTTGAAATTCTTTTAATAGAATCATATTCTCCATCAAAAAATACAAGCCTATCTTTTTTTAGATTTTTAAAATACCCTCATATTGATTTTTTATGAATTTCTAAAAATGGCCCCAAAATTCAATTATGCCTAGGGTATATATGACATATATTGAGCCAGAATTTGAATTTAACGAATTTCTTTTAATAGAATCAAATTCTCCATCAAAAAATACAAGCCTATCTTTTTTTAGATTTTTAAAATACCCTCATATTGATTTTTTATGAATTTCTAAAAAATGGCCCCAAAATTCAATTATGCCTAGGGTATATTTGTCATGTTTTAGTTCAGGATTTGAATTTTTTGAAATTCTTTTTATAGAATCATATTCTCCATCAAAAAATACAAGCCTATCTTTTTTTAGATTTTTAAAATACCCTCATATTGATTTTTTATAAATTTCTAAAAAATGGCCCCAAAATTCAATTATGCCTAGGGTATATTTGTCATGTTTTAGTTCAGGATTTGAATTTTTTGAAATTATTTTTATAGAATCATATTCTCCATCAAAAAATACAAGCCTATCTTTTTTTAGATTTTTAAAATACCCTCATATTGATTTTTTATAAATTTCTAAAAAATGGCCCCAAAATTCAATTATGCCTAGGGTATATTTGTCATGTTTTAATTCAGGATTTGAATTTTTTGAAATTCTTTTTATAGAATCATATTCTCCATCAAAAAATACAAGCCTATCTTTTTTTAGATTTTTAAAATACCCTCATATTGATTTTTTATGAATTTCTATAAAATGGCCCCAAAATTCAATTATGCCTAGGGTATATTTGACATGTTTTAGTTCAGGATTTGAATTTTTTGAAATTCTTTTAATAGAATCATATTCTGCATCAAAAAATACAAGCCTATCTTTTTTTAGATTTTTAAAATACCCTCATATTGATTTTTTATGAATTTCTATAAAATGGCCCCAAAATTCAATTATGCCTAGGGTATATTTGACATGTTTTAGTTCAGGATTTGAATTTTTTGAAATTCTTTTTATAGAATCATATTCTGCATTAAAAAACACATGCCTATCTTTTTTTAGATTTTTAAAATACCCTCATATTGATTTTTTATGAATTTCTATAAAATGGCCCCAAAATTCAATTATGCCTAGGGTATATTTGACATGTTTTAGTTCAGGATTTGAATTTTTTGAAATTCTTTTAATAGAATCATATTCTGCATCAAAAAATACAAGCCTATCTTTTTTTAGATTTTTAAAATACCCTCATATTGATTTTTTATGAATTTCTAAAAAATGGCCCCAAAATTCAATTATGCCTAGGGTATATATGACATATATTGAGCCAGAATTTGAATTTAACGAATTTCTTTTAATAGAATCATATTCTGCATTAAAAAACACATGCCTATCTTTTTTTAGATTTTTAAAATACCCTCATATTGATTTTTTATGAATTTCTAAAAAATGGCCCCAAAATTCAATTATGCCTAGGGTATATTTGACATTTTTTAGTTCAGGATTTGAATTTTTTGAAATTCTTTTTATAGAATCATATTCTGCATTAAAAAACACATGCCTATCTTTTTTTAGATTTTTAAAATACCCTCATATTGATTTTTTATGAATTTCTAAAAAATGGCCCCAAAATTCAATTATGCCTAGGGTATATTTGTCATGTTTTAGTTCAGGATTTGAATTTTTTGAAATTCTTTTTATAGAATCATATTCTGCATTAAAAAACACATGCCTATCTTTTTTTAGATTTTTAAAATACCCTCATATTGATTTTTTATGAATTTCTAAAAAATGGCCCCAAAATTCAATTATGCCTAGGGTATATTTGACATGTTTTAGTTCAGGATTTGAATTTTTTGAAATTCTTTTAATAGAATCATATTCTCCATCAAAAAATACAAGCCTATCTTTTTTTAGATTTTTAAAATACCCTCATATTGATTTTTTATGAATTTCTAAAAAATGGCCCCAAAATTCAATTATGCCTAGGGTATATATGACATATATTGAGCCAGAATTTGAATTTAACGAATTTCTTTTAATAGAATCATATTCTGCATTAAAAAACACATGCCTATCTTTTTTTAGATTTTTAAAATACCCTCATATTGATTTTTTATGAATTTCTAAAAAATGGCCCCAAAATTCAATTATGCCTAGGGTATATTTGTCATGTTTTAGTTCAGGATTTGAATTTTTTGAAATTCTTTTTATAGAATCATATTCTCCATCAAAAAATACAAGCCTATCTTTTTTTAGATTTTTAAAATACCCTCATATTGATTTTTTATGAATTTCTAAAAAATGGCCCCAAAATTCAATTATGCCTAGGGTATATTTGACATTTTTTAGTTCAGGATTTGAATTTTTTGAAATTCTTTTTATAGAATCATATTCTGCATTAAAAAACACATGCCTATCTTTTTTTAGATTTTTAAAATACCCTCATATTGATTTTTTATGAATTTCTAAAAAATGGCCCCAAAATTCAATTATGCCTAGGGTATATTTGTCATGTTTTAGTTCAGGATTTGAATTTTTTGAAATTCTTTTTATAGAATCATATTCTCCATCAAAAAATACAAGCCTATCTTTTTTTAGATTTTTAAAATACCCTCATATTGATTTTTTATGAATTTCTATAAAATGGCCCCAAAATTCAATTATGCCTAGGGTATATTTGACATTTTTTAGTTCAGGATTTGAATTTTTTGAAATTCTTTTTATAGAATCATATTCTGCATTAAAAAACACATGCCTATCTTTTTTTAGATTTTTAAAATACCCTCATATTGATTTTTTATGAATTTCTAAAAAATGGCCCCAAAATTCAATTATGCCTAGGGTATATTTGACATGTTTTAGTTCAGGATTTGAATTTTTTGAAATTCTTTTAATAGAATCATATTCTCCATCAAAAAATACAAGCCTATCTTTTTTTAGATTTTTAAAATACCCTCATATTGATTTTTTATGAATTTCTAAAAAATGGCCCCAAAATTCAATTATGCCTAGGGTATATATGACATATATTGAGCCAGAATTTGAATTTAACGAATTTCTTTTAATAGAATCATATTCTGCATTAAAAAACACATGCCTATCTTTTTTTAGATTTTTAAAATACCCTCATATTGATTTTTTATGAATTTCTAAAAAATGGCCCCAAAATTCAATTATGCCTAGGGTATATTTGACATTTTTTAGTTCAGGATTTGAATTTTTTGAAATTCTTTTAATAGAATCATATTCTCCATCAAAAAATACAAGCCTATCTTTTTTTAGATTTTTAAAATACCCTCATATTGATTTTTTATGAATTTCTAAAAATGGCCCCAAAATTCAATTATGCCTAGGGTATATATGACATATATTGAGCCAGAATTTGAATTTAACGAATTTCTTTTAATAGAATCATATTCTGCATTAAAAAACACATGCCTATCTTTTTTTAGATTTTTAAAATACCCTCATATTGATTTTTTATGAATTTCTAAAAAATGGCCCCAAAATTCAATTATGCCTAGGGTATATTTGACATTTTTTAGTTCAGGATTTGAATTTTTTGAAATTCTTTTTATAGAATCATATTCTGCATTAAAAAACACATGCCTATCTTTTTTTAGATTTTTAAAATACCCTCATATTGATTTTTTATGAATTTCTAAAAAATGGCCCCAAAATTCAATTATGCCTAGGGTATATTTGTCATGTTTTAGTTCAGGATTTGAATTTTTTGAAATTCTTTTTATAGAATCATATTCTCCATCAAAAAATACAAGCCTATCTTTTTTTAGATTTTTAAAATACCCTCATATTGATTTTTTATGAATTTCTATAAAATGGCCCCAAAATTCAATTATGCCTAGGGTATATTTGACATGTTTTAGTTCAGGATTTGAATTTTTTGAAATTCTTTTAATAGAATCATATTCTCCATCAAAAAATACAAGCCTATCTTTTTTTAGATTTTTAAAATACCCTCATATTGATTTTTTATGAATTTCTAAAAAATGGCCCCAAAATTCAATTATGCCTAGGGTATATATGACATATATTGAGCCAGAATTTGAATTTAACGAATTTCTTTTAATAGAATCATATTCTGCATTAAAAAACACATGCCTATCTTTTTTTTAGATTTTTAAAATACCCTCATATTGATTTTTTATGAATTTCTAAAAAATGGCCCCAAAATTCAATTATGCCTAGGGTATATATGACATATATTGAGCCAGAATTTGAATTTAACGAATTTCTTTTAATAGAATCATATTCTGCATTAAAAAACACATGCCTATCTTTTTTTAGATTTTTAAAATACCCTCATATTGATTTTTTATGAATTTCTAAAAAATGGCCCCAAAATTCAATTATGCCTAGGGTATATATGACATATATTGAGCCAGAATTTGAATTTAACGAATTTCTTTTAATAGAATCATATTCTGCATTAAAAAACACATGCCTATCTTTTTTTAGATTTTTAAAATACCCTCATATTGATTTTTTATGAATTTCTAAAAAATGGCCCCAAAATTCAATTATGCCTAGGGTATATTTGACATTTTTTAGTTCAGGATTTGAATTTTCTGAAATTCTTTTTATAGAATCATATTCTCCATCAAAAAATACAAGCCTATCTTTTTTTAGATTTTTAAAATACCCTCATATTGATTTTTTATGAATTTCTATAAAATGGCCCCAAAATTCAATTATGCCTAGGGTATTTTTGACATGTTTTAATTCAGGATTTGAATTTTTTGAAATTCTTTTATCAGAATCATATTTTCCATCAAAAAATACAGTCCTATATTTTTTATTTTGTTAATATACCCTCATATTGATTTTTTATGAATTTCTAAAAAAAACCCCCCCAAATTCAATTATGCCTAGGGTATATTTGACATTTTCTGGACTAGGATTTGAATTTTTTGAAATTCTTTTAATAGAATCATATTCTCCATCAAAAAATACAGTCCTATATTTTTTATTTTGTTAATATACCCTCATATTGATTTTTTATGAATTTCTAAAAAAAACCCCCCAAATTCAATTATGCCTAGGGTATATTTGTCATGTTTTAGTTCAGGATTTGAATTTTTTGAAATTCTTTTTATAGAATCATATTCTCCATCAAAAAATACAGTCCTATATTTTTTATTTTGTTAATATACCCTCATATTGATTTTTTATGAATTTCTAAAAATATTAATTATTTTCAATTATGCCTAGGGTATATTTGACATGTTTTAATTCAGGATTTGAATTTTTTGAAATTCTTTTAATAGAATCATATTCTCCATCAAAAAATACAGTCCTATATTTTTTATTTTGTTAATATATCCTCATATTGATTTTTTATGAATTTCTAAAAAATACCCTCCAAATTCAATTATGCCTAGGGTATATTTGACATTTTCTGGACTAGGATTTGAATTTTTTGAAATTCTTTTAATAGAATCATATTCTCCATCAAAAAATACAGTCCTATATTTTTTATTTTGTTAATATACCCTCATATTGATTTTTTATGAATTTTTAAAAAAAACCCCCCAAATTCAATTATGCCTAGGGTATATTTGTCATGTTTTAGTTCAGGATTTGAATTTTTTGAAATTCTTTTTATAGAATCATATTCTCCATCAAAAAATACAGTCCTATATTTTTTATTTTGTTAATATACCCTCATATTGATTTTTTATGAATTTCTAAAAATATTAATTATTTTCAATTATGCCTAGGGTATATTTGACATGTTTTAATTCAGGATTTGAATTTTTTGAAATTCTTTTAATAGAATCATATTCTCCATCAAAAAATACAAGCCTATCTTTTTTTAGATTTTTAAAATACCCTCATATTGATTTTTTATGAATTTCTATAAAATGGCCCCAAAATTCAATTATGCCTAGGGTATATTTGACATTTTTTAGTTCAGGATTTGAATTTTTTGAAATTCTTTTTATAGAATCATATTCTGCATTAAAAAACACATGCCTATCTTTTTTTAGATTTTTAAAATACCCTCATATTGATTTTTTATGAATTTCTATAAAATGGCCCCAAAATTCAATTATGCCTAGGGTATATTTGACATGTTTTAGTTCAGGATTTGAATTTTTTGAAATTCTTTTTATAGAATCATATTCTCCATCAAAAAATACAAGCCTATCTTTTTTTAGATTTTTAAAATACCCTCATATTGATTTTTTATGAATTTCTATAAAATGGCCCCAAAATTCAATTATGCCTAGGGTATATTTGACATTTTTTAGTTCAGGATTTGAATTTTTTGAAATTCTTTTTATAGAATCATATTCTGCATTAAAAAACACATGCCTATCTTTTTTTAGATTTTTAATATACCCTCATATTGATTTTTTATGAATTTCTATAAAATGGCCCCAAAATTCAATTATGCCTAGGGTATATTTGACATGTTTTAGTTCAGGATTTGAATTTTTTGAAATTCTTTTTATAGAATCATATTCTCCATCAAAAAATACAAGCCTATCTTTTTTTAGATTTTTAAAATACCCTCATATTGATTTTTTATGAATTTCTATAAAATGGCCCCAAAATTCAATTATGCCTAGGGTATATTTGACATTTTTTAGTTCAGGATTTGAATTTTTTGAAATTCTTTTTATAGAATCATATTCTGCATTAAAAAACACATGCCTATCTTTTTTTAGATTTTTAAAATACCCTCATATTGATTTTTTATGAATTTCTAAAAAATGGCCCCAAAATTCAATTATGCCTAGGGTATATTTGTCATGTTTTAGTTCAGGATTTGAATTTTTTGAAATTCTTTTTATAGAATCATATTCTCCATCAAAAAATACAAGCCTATCTTTTTTTAGATTTTTAAAATACCCTCATATTGATTTTTTATGAATTTCTATAAAATGGCCCCAAAATTCAATTATGCCTAGGGTATATTTGACATGTTTTAGTTCAGGATTTGAATTTTTTGAAATTCTTTTAATAGAATCATATTCTCCATCAAAAAATACAAGCCTATCTTTTTTTAGATTTTTAAAATACCCTCATATTGATTTTTTATGAATTTCTAAAAAATGGCCCCAAAATTCAATTATGCCTAGGGTATATATGACATATATTGAGCCAGAATTTGAATTTAACGAATTTCTTTTAATAGAATCATATTCTGCATTAAAAAACACATGCCTATCTTTTTTTAGATTTTTAAAATACCCTCATATTGATTTTTTATGAATTTCTAAAAAATGGCCCCAAAATTCAATTATGCCTAGGGTATATATGACATATATTGAGCCAGAATTTGAATTTAACGAATTTCTTTTAATAGAATCATATTCTGCATTAAAAAACACATGCCTATCTTTTTTTAGATTTTTAAAATACCCTCATATTGATTTTTTATGAATTTCTAAAAAATGGCCCCAAAATTCAATTATGCCTAGGGTATATATGACATATATTGAGCCAGAATTTGAATTTAACGAATTTCTTTTAATAGAATCATATTCTGCATTAAAAAACACATGCCTATCTTTTTTTAGATTTTTAAAATACCCTCATATTGATTTTTTATGAATTTCTAAAAAATGGCCCCAAAATTCAATTATGCCTAGGGTATATTTGACATTTTTTAGTTCAGGATTTGAATTTTTTGAAATTCTTTTTATAGAATCATATTCTCCATCAAAAAATACAAGCCTATCTTTTTTTAGATTTTTAAAATACCCTCATATTGATTTTTTATGAATTTCTATAAAATGGCCCCAAAATTCAATTATGCCTAGGGTATTTTTGACATGTTTTAATTCAGGATTTGAATTTTTTGAAATTCTTTTATCAGAATCATATTTTCCATCAAAAAATACAGTCCTATATTTTTTATTTTGTTAATATACCCTCATATTGATTTTTTATGAATTTCTAAAAAAAACCCCCCCAAATTCAATTATGCCTAGGGTATATTTGACATTTTCTGGACTAGGATTTGAATTTTTTGAAATTCTTTTAATAGAATCATATTCTCCATCAAAAAATACAGTCCTATATTTTTTATTTTGTTAATATACCCTCATATTGATTTTTTATGAATTTCTAAAAAAAACCCCCCAAATTCAATTATGCCTAGGGTATATTTGTCATGTTTTAGTTCAGGATTTGAATTTTTTGAAATTCTTTTTATAGAATCATATTCTCCATCAAAAAATACAGTCCTATATTTTTTATTTTGTTAATATACCCTCATATTGATTTTTTATGAATTTCTAAAAATATTAATTATTTTCAATTATGCCTAGGGTATATTTGACATGTTTTAATTCAGGATTTGAATTTTTTGAAATTCTTTTAATAGAATCATATTCTCCATCAAAAAATACAGTCCTATATTTTTTATTTTGTTAATATATCCTCATATTGATTTTTTATGAATTTCTAAAAAATACCCTCCAAATTCAATTATGCCTAGGGTATATTTGACATGTTTTAATTCAGGATTTGAATTTTTTGAAATTCTTTTAATAGAATCATATTCTCCATCAAAAAATACAGTCCTATATTTTTTATTTTATTAATATACCCTCATATTGATTTTTTATGAATTTCTAAAAAATGGCCCCAAAATTCAATTATGCCTAGGGTATATATGACATATATTGAGCCAGAATTTGAATTTAACGAATTTCTTTTAATAGAATCATATTCTTCATCAAAAAATACAAGCCTATCTTTTTTTAGATTTTTAAAATACCCTCATATTGATTTTTTATGAATTTCTATAAAATGGCCCCAAAATTCAATTATGCCTAGGGTATTTTTGACATGTTTTAATTCAGGATTTGAATTTTTTGAAATTCTTTTATCAGAATCATATTTTCCATCAAAAAATACAGTCCTATATTTTTTATTTTGTTAATATACCCTCATATTGATTTTTTATGAATTTCTAAAAAAAACCCCCCCAAATTCAATTATGCCTAGGGTATATATGACATATATTGAGCCAGAATTTGAATTTAACGAATTTCTTTTAATAGAATCATATTCTCCATCAAAAAATACAGTCCTATATTTTTTATTTTGTTAATATACCCTCATATTGATTTTTTATGAATTTCTAAAAAAAACCCCCCAAATTCAATTATGCCTAGGGTATATTTGTCATGTTTTAGTTCAGGATTTGAATTTTTTGAAATTCTTTTTATAGAATCATATTCTCCATCAAAAAATACAGTCCTATATTTTTTATTTTGTTAATATACCCTCATATTGATTTTTTATGAATTTCTAAAAATATTAATTATTTTCAATTATGCCTAGGGTATATTTGACATGTTTTAATTCAGGATTTGAATTTTTTGAAATTCTTTTAATAGAATCATATTCTCCATCAAAAAATACAGTCCTATATTTTTTATTTTGTTAATATACCCTCATATTGATTTTTTATGAATTTCTAAAAAATACCCCCCAAATTCAATTATGCCTAGGGTATATTTGACATTTTCTGGACTAGGATTTGAATTTTTTGAAATTCTTTTATCAGAATCATATTTTCCATCAAAAAATACAGTCCTATATTTTTTATTTTGTTAATATACCCTCATATTGATTTTTTATGAATTTCTAAAAAATACCCCCCAAATTCAATTATGCCTAGGGTATATTTGACATTTTCTGGACTAGGATTTGAATTTTTTGAAATTCTTTTAATAGAATCATATTCTCCATCAATAAATACAAGCCTATCTTTTTTTAGATTTTTAAAATACCCCATTACTGATTTTTTATGAATTTCTAAAAATATTAATTATTTTCAATTATGCCTAGGGTATATTTGTCATGTTTTAGTTCAGGATTTGAATTTTTTGAAATTCTTTTTATAGAATCATATTCTCCATCAAAAAATACAAGCCTATCTTTTTTTAGATTTTTAAAATACCCTCATATTGATTTTTTATGAATTTCTAAAAAATGGCCCCAAAATTCAATTATGCCTAGGGTATATATGACATATATTGAGCCAGAATTTGAATTTAACGAATTTCTTTTAATAGAATCATATTCTGCATTAAAAAACACATGCCTATCTTTTTTTAGATTTTTAAAATACCCTCATATTGATTTTTTATGAATTTCTAAAAAATGGCCCCAAAATTTAATTATGCCTAGGGTATATATGACATATATTGAGCCAGAATTTGAATTTAACGAATTTCTTTTAATAGAATCATATTCTGCATTAAAAAACACATGCCTATCTTTTTTTAGATTTTTAAAATACCCTCATATTGATTTTTTATGAATTTCTAAAAAATGGCCCCAAAATTCAATTATGCCTAGGGTATATATGACATATATTGAGCCAGAATTTGAATTTAACGAATTTCTTTTAATAGAATCATATTCTGCATTAAAAAACACATGCCTATCTTTTTTTAGATTTTTAAAATACCCTCATATTGATTTTTTATGAATTTCTAAAAAATGGCCCCAAAATTCAATTATGCCTAGGGTATATTTGACATTTTTTAGTTCAGGATTTGAATTTTTTGAAATTCTTTTTATAGAATCATATTCTCCATCAAAAAATACAAGCCTATCTTTTTTTAGATTTTTAAAATACCCTCATATTGATTTTTTATGAATTTCTATAAAATGGCCCCAAAATTCAATTATGCCTAGGGTATTTTTGACATGTTTTAATTCAGGATTTGAATTTTTTGAAATTCTTTTATCAGAATCATATTTTCCATCAAAAAATACAGTCCTATATTTTTTATTTTGTTAATATACCCTCATATTGATTTTTTATGAATTTCTAAAAAAAACCCCCCCAAATTCAATTATGCCTAGGGTATATTTGACATTTTCTGGACTAGGATTTGAATTTTTTGAAATTCTTTTAATAGAATCATATTCTCCATCAAAAAATACAGTCCTATATTTTTTATTTTGTTAATATACCCTCATATTGATTTTTTATGAATTTCTAAAAAAAACCCCCCAAATTCAATTATGCCTAGGGTATATTTGTCATGTTTTAGTTCAGGATTTGAATTTTTTGAAATTCTTTTTATAGAATCATATTCTCCATCAAAAAATACAGTCCTATATTTTTTATTTTGTTAATATACCCTCATATTGATTTTTTATGAATTTCTAAAAATATTAATTATTTTCAATTATGCCTAGGGTATATTTGACATGTTTTAATTCAGGATTTGAATTTTTTGAAATTCTTTTAATAGAATCATATTCTCCATCAAAAAATACAGTCCTATATTTTTTATTTTGTTAATATATCCTCATATTGATTTTTTATGAATTTCTAAAAAATACCCTCCAAATTCAATTATGCCTAGGGTATATTTGACATGTTTTAATTCAGGATTTGAATTTTTTGAAATTCTTTTAATAGAATCATATTCTCCATCAAAAAATACAGTCCTATATTTTTTATTTTATTAATATACCCTCATATTGATTTTTTATGAATTTCTAAAAAATGGCCCCAAAATTCAATTATGCCTAGGGTATATATGACATATATTGAGCCAGAATTTGAATTTAACGAATTTCTTTTAATAGAATCATATTCTTCATCAAAAAATACAAGCCTATCTTTTTTTAGATTTTTAAAATACCCTCATATTGATTTTTTATGAATTTCTATAAAATGGCCCCAAAATTCAATTATGCCTAGGGTATTTTTGACATGTTTTAATTCAGGATTTGAATTTTTTGAAATTCTTTTATCAGAATCATATTTTCCATCAAAAAATACAGTCCTATATTTTTTATTTTGTTAATATACCCTCATATTGATTTTTTATGAATTTCTAAAAAAAACCCCCCAAATTCAATTATGCCTAGGGTATATTTGTCATGTTTTAGTTCAGGATTTGAATTTTTTGAAATTCTTTTTATAGAATCATATTCTCCATCAAAAAATACAGTCCTATATTTTTTATTTTGTTAATATACCCTCATATTGATTTTTTATGAATTTCTAAAAATATTAATTATTTTCAATTATGCCTAGGGTATATTTGACATGTTTTAATTCAGGATTTGAATTTTTTGAAATTCTTTTAATAGAATCATATTCTCCATCAAAAAATACAGTCCTATATTTTTTATTTTGTTAATATACCCTCATATTGATTTTTTATGAATTTCTAAAAAATACCCCCCAAATTCAATTATGCCTAGGGTATATTTGACATTTTCTGGACTAGGATTTGAATTTTTTGAAATTCTTTTATCAGAATCATATTTTCCATCAAAAAATACAGTCCTATATTTTTTATTTTGTTAATATACCCTCATATTGATTTTTTATGAATTTCTAAAAAATACCCCCCAAATTCAATTATGCCTAGGGTATATTTGACATTTTCTGGACTAGGATTTGAATTTTTTGAAATTCTTTTAATAGAATCATATTCTCCATCAATAAATACAAGCCTATCTTTTTTTAGATTTTTAAAATACCCCATTACTGATTTTTTATGAATTTCTAAAAATATTAATTATTTTCAATTATGCCTAGGGTATATTTGTCATGTTTTAGTTCAGGATTTGAATTTTTTGAAATTCTTTTTATAGAATCATATTCTCCATCAAAAAATACAAGCCTATCTTTTTTTAGATTTTTAAAATACCCTCATATTGATTTTTTATGAATTTCTAAAAAATGGCCCCAAAATTCAATTATGCCTAGGGTATATATGACATATATTGAGCCAGAATTTGAATTTAACGAATTTCTTTTAATAGAATCATATTCTGCATTAAAAAACACATGCCTATCTTTTTTTAGATTTTTAAAATACCCTCATATTGATTTTTTATGAATTTCTAAAAAATGGCCCCAAAATTCAATTATGCCTAGGGTATATTTGACATTTTTTAGTTCAGGATTTGAATTTTTTGAAATTCTTTTTATAGAATCATATTCTGCATTAAAAAACACATGCCTATCTTTTTTTAGATTTTTAAAATACCCTCATATTGATTTTTTATGAATTTCTAAAAAATGGCCCCAAAATTCAATTATGCCTAGGGTATATTTGTCATGTTTTAGTTCAGGATTTGAATTTTTTGAAATTCTTTTTATAGAATCATATTCTCCATCAAAAAATACAAGCCTATCTTTTTTTAGATTTTTAAAATACCCTCATATTGATTTTTTATGAATTTCTATAAAATGGCCCCAAAATTCAATTATGCCTAGGGTATATTTGACATGTTTTAGTTCAGGATTTGAATTTTTTGAAATTCTTTTAATAGAATCATATTCTCCATCAAAAAATACAAGCCTATCTTTTTTTAGATTTTTAAAATACCCTCATATTGATTTTTTATGAATTTCTATAAAATGGCCCCAAAATTCAATTATGCCTAGGGTATATTTGACATTTTTTAATTCAGGATTTGAATTTTTTGAAATTCTTTTTATAGAATCATATTCTCCATCAAAAAATACAAGCCTATCTTTTTTTAGATTTTTAAAATACCCTCATATTGATTTTTTATGAATTTCTATAAAATGGCCCCAAAATTCAATTATGCCTAGGGTATTTTTGACATGTTTTAATTCAGGAATTGAATTTTTTGAAATTCTTTTATCAGAATCATATTTTCCATCAAAAAATACAGTCCTATATTTTTTATTTTGTTAATATACCCTCATATTGATTTTTTATGAATTTCTAAAAAAAACCCCCCCAAATTCAATTATGCCTAGGGTATATTTGATATTTTCTGGACTAGGATTTGAATTTTTTGAAATTCTTTTAATAGAATCATATTCTGCATTAAAAAACACATGCCTATCTTTTTTTAGATTTTTAAAATACCCTCATATTGATTTTTTATGAATTTCTAAAAAATGGCCCCAAAATTCAATTATGCCTAGGGTATATTTGACATTTTTTAGTTCAGGATTTGAATTTTTTGAAATTCTTTTAATAGAATCATATTCTGCATAAAAAAACACATGCCTATCTTTTTTTAGATTTTTAAAATACCCTCATATTGATTTTTTATGAATTTCTATAAAATGGCCCCAAAATTCAATTATGCCTAGGGTATATTTGACATTTTCTGGACTAGGATTTGAATTTTTTGAAATTCTTTTAATAGAATCATATTCTCCATCAAAAAATACAGTCCTATATTTTTTATTTTGTTAATATATCCTCATATTGATTTTTTATGAATTTCTAAAAAATACCCTCCAAATTCAATTATGCCTAGGGTATATTTGACATGTTTTAGTTCCAAATTTGAATTTTTTGAAATTCTTTTTATAGAATCATATTCTCCATCAAAAAATACAAGCCTATCTTTTTTTAGATTTTTAAAATACCCTCATATTGATTTTTTATGAATTTCTATAAAATGGCCCCAAAATTCAATTATGCCTAGGGTATATTTGACATGTTTTAGTTCAGGATTTGAATTTTTTGAAATTCTTTTAATAGAATCATATTCTCCATCAAAAAATACAAGCCTATCTTTTTTTAGATTTTTAAAATACCCTCATATTGATTTTTTATGAATTTCTAAAAAATGGCCCCAAAATTCAATTATGCCTAGGGTATATTTGACATTTTTTAGTTCAGGATTTGAATTTTTTGAAATTCTTTTTATAGAATCATATTCTCCATCAAAAAATACAAGCCTATCTTTTTTTAGATTTTTAAAATACCCTCATATTGATTTTTTATGAATTTCTATAAAATGGCCCCAAAATTCAATTATGCCTAGGGTATTTTTGACATGTTTTAATTCAGGATTTGAATTTTTTGAAATTCTTTTATCAGAATCATATTTTCCATCAAAAAATACAGTCCTATATTTTTTATTTTGTTAATATACCCTCATATTGATTTTTTATGAATTTCTAAAAAAACCCCCCCAAATTCAATTATGCCTAGGGTATATTTGACATTTTCTGGACTAGGATTTGAATTTTTTGAAATTCTTTTAATAGAATCATATTCTCCATCAAAAAATACAGTCCTATATTTTTTATTTTGTTAATATATCCTCATATTGATTTTTTATGAATTTCTAAAAAATACCCTCCAAATTCAATTATGCCTAGGGTATATTTGACATGTTTTAATTCAGGATTTGAATTTTTTGAAATTCTTTTAATAGAATCATATTCTCCATCAAAAAATACAGTCCTATATTTTTTATTTTATTAATATACCCTCATATTGATTTTTTATGAATTTCTAAAAAAAACCCCCCAAATTCAATTATGCCTAGGGTATATTTGACATTTTCTGGACTAGGATTTGAATTTTTTGAAATTCTTTTAATAGAATCATATTCTCCATCAAAAAATACAGTCCTATATTTTTTATTTTGTTAATATATCCTCATATTGATTTTTTATGAATTTCTAAAAAATACCCTCCAAATTCAATTATGCCTAGGGTATATTTGACATGTTTTAATTCAGGATTTGAATTTTTTGAAATTCTTTTAATAGAATCATATTCTCCATCAAAAAATACAAGCCTATCTTTTTTTAGATTTTTAAAATACCCTCATATTGATTTTTTATGAATTTCTAAAAAATGGCCCCAAAATTCAATTATGCCTAGGGTATATATGACATATATTGAGCCAGAATTTGAATTTAACGAATTTCTTTTAATAGAATCATATTCTGCATTAAAAAACACATGCCTATCTTTTTTTAGATTTTTAAAATACCCTCATATTGATTTTTTACGAATTTCTAAAAAATGGCCCCAAAATTCAATTATGCCTAGGGTATATTTGACATTTTTTAGTTCAGGATTTGAATTTTTTGAAATTCTTTTTATAGAATCATATTCTCCATCAAAAAATACAAGCCTATCTTTTTTTAGATTTTTAAAATACCCTCATATTGATTTTTTATGAATTTCTATAAAATGGCCCCAAAATTCAATTATGCCTAGGGTATATTTGACATGTTTTAGTTCAGGATTTGAATTTTTTGAAATTCTTTTAATAGAATCATATTCTCCATCAAAAAATACAAGCCTATCTTTTTTTAGATTTTTAAAATACCCTCATATTGATTTTTTATGAATTTCTAAAAAATGGCCCCAAAATTCAATTATGCCTAGGGTATATTTGACATTTTTTAGTTCAGGATTTGAATTTTTTGAAATTCTTTTAATTGAATCATATTCTCCATCAAAAAATACAAGCCAATCTTTTTTTAGATTTTTAAAATACCCTCATATTGATTTTTTATGAATTTCTAAAAAATGGCCCCAAAATTCAATTATGCCTAGGGTATATTTGTCATGTTTTAGTTCAGGATTTGAATTTTTTGAAATTATTTTTATAGAATCATATTCTCCATCAAAAAATACAAGCCTATCTTTTTTTAGATTTTTAAAATACCCTCATATTGATTTTTTATGAATTTCTATAAAATGGCCCCAAAATTCAATTATGCCTAGGGTATATATGACATATATTGAGCCAGAATTTGAATTTAACGAATTTCTTTTAATAGAATCATATTCTGCATTAAAAAACACATGCCTATCTTTTTTTAGATTTTTAAAATACCCTCATATTGATTTTTTACGAATTTCTAAAAAATGGCCCCAAAATTCAATTATGCCTAGGGTATATTTGACATTTTTTAGTTCAGGATTTGAATTTTTTGAAATTCTTTTTATAGAATCATATTCTCCATCAAAAAATACAAGCCTATCTTTTTTTAGATTTTTAAAATACCCTCATATTGATTTTTTATGAATTTCTATAAAATGGCCCCAAAATTCAATTATGCCTAGGGTATATTTGACATGTTTTAGTTCAGGATTTGAATTTTTTGAAATTCTTTTAATAGAATCATATTCTCCATCAAAAAATACAAGCCTATCTTTTTTTAGATTTTTAAAATACCCTCATATTGATTTTTTATGAATTTCTAAAAAATGGCCCCAAAATTCAATTATGCCTAGGGTATATATGACATATATTAAGCCAGAATTTGAATTTAACGAATTTCTTTTAATAGAATCATATTCTGCATTAAAAAACACATGCCTATCTTTTTTTAGATTTTTAAAATACCCTCATATTGATTTTTTATGAATTTCTAAAAAATGGCCCCAAAATTCAATTATGCCTAGGGTATATTTGACATTTTTTAGTTCAGGATTTGAATTTTTTGAAATTCTTTTTATAGAATCATATTCTGCATTAAAAAACACATGCCTATCTTTTTTTAGATTTTTAAAATACCCTCATATTGATTTTTTATGAATTTCTAAAAAATGGCCCCAAAATTCAATTATGCCTAGGGTATATTTGTCATGTTTTAGTTCAGGATTTGAATTTTTTGAAATTCTTTTAATAGAATCATATTCTCCATCAAAAAATACAAGCCTATCTTTTTTTAGATTTTTAAAATACCCCCTTACTGATTTTTTATGAATTTCTAAAAAATGGCCCCAAAATTCAATTATGCCTAGGGTATATTTGACATTTTTTAGTTCAGGATTTGAATTTTTTGAAATTCTTTTTATAGAATCATATTCTCCATCAAAAAATACAAGCCTATCTTTTTTTAGATTTTTAAAATACCCTCATATTGATTTTTTATGAATTTCTATAAAATGGCCCCAAAATTCAATTATGCCTAGGGTATATTTGACATGTTTTAGTTCAGGATTTGAATTTTTTGAAATTCTTTTAATAGAATCATATTCTCCATCAAAAAATACAAGCCTATCTTTTTTTAGATTTTTAAAATACCCTCATATTGATTTTTTATGAATTTCTAAAAAATGGCCCCAAAATTCAATTATGCCTAGGGTATATATGACATATATTGAGCCAGAATTTGAATTTAACGAATTATATTCAATATAAAAAGAAATGTCACATGCTTTTTGGGGTATAATAAGGTTCCGGATGAGAGTTGGGGGATGGGACCTGGAAAACTACATCCAGTTAGGGCACAAATTAATGAATTTAAACATGGTTTGGTTTGAAGTTGGATTTGGCCACATGGTTAGCAGAGGGGGAAAACCGGTTTTTGGACTTAGAATTTGACCGAATTTTTTACATTTTCGTTCATAACTTTTTTCTGGGTGGATATTTTGAAAAGCTTTATAGCCTAAGACCCGCCCCAAAGTGGGGGCTTCAAAATGGTATATAGCATGTTTGGGTGCGCAACTTGGCCTAGGAGGAGTTCGTTAAGTTCTATGCGCAGGTCATGATTTGGCCATATCCCGCCCCAGAGCTAAGCCTATAGTGGATGTGGGAATTGGAATGTGAAAATTGGGACTCGAGGGTTTTCGGCCATGGCGAATTCAAATATGTCATTTGTTTTTTGATCTGCGTAACGGGTGGTTTGCAAACCGGTTCAAGAAAAGTCAAAAAATGGAAATTTAGTCGGAATGATGTGAAAATTTAGATTTTGAGGTTTTCGAGTATGGAGAATTCAAAAATGTCAATAGTTTTGAGCTGCGCTTAAGGAGTGGTTTGCAAACCGGTTCAAAACATGTCGAAAAATGTGAATATGGGTGGATTGAAATGAAATTTGGGATTTTGGGGTTTTCGAATACGGAGAATTCAAATAAGACATTAGTTTTATGACGCGCGCAAGATATGGTTTGCAAACCGGTTCAAAAAAAGTCCAAAAATGGAAATTTTGTCAGAAAGAAGTGAAAATTGGGATTTGGAGGTTTTCGAATATGAGTAATTCGAATTTAATAATAGTTTTGTGATTTGATAAAAACCGGTTTACAAACCGGTTCCAAAATTCGCACACGACCTATAGAATGGCTGGCGAGCGGAGCGAGCCTGCACACGACCTAAAGAATGGCTGACGAGCGGAGCGAGCCTGTTTGCAAACCGGTTCAAAATAGTTCAAAAATGGAAATATGAGCGGATTGAGGTGAAAATTGGGATTCAGGGGTTATCGAATATGGAGAATTCAAAAATGATATTGGTTTAATGCTCCGCGCAAAGAGTGGTTTGCAAACCGGATTAAAATGGAAATTTTTATCGGATTGAAGTGAAAATTGGGATTCTGGGGTTTTCGGGTAGGGATAATTCAAAAATAATTTTCATTTTATGATCTATGAAAAAGATGGTTTGCAAACCGGTACAAAAAATTTCTAAAATAGGGAAAAAAGCGGGCGAGCGAAGCGAGCCTGCACACGACCTAAAGAAGGGCTGGCGAGCGAAGCGAGCCTTCTCACAACCTTCAAAAAAAGAGGGCGAGCGAAGCGAGCCTGCCCACGACCTGGGAAAAAGCGGGCGAGCGAAGCGAGGCTGCCCACGACTTGTGAAAAAGCGGGCGAGCGAAGCAAGCCTGCTCTCGACCTGTGAAAAAGCAGGCGAGCGAAGCGAGCCTGCTCACGACCTTTAAATAATTTCAAAGTCCGAATCCCTAGGGTAGGTCGAACGCGCCTTGGCGCGTTAACATGAACAGAAGGTTGTAATCCCTCCCGAAATCTTACCAAATCCTTCCCCACATATTCCTTACACCCACTTCCCTTACGCCCACTTCCCTAACGTCCACTAGTTCTATATAATATAAAAAGCTATGTCAGTCACATGGTTTTTGAGGTATAATAAGGTTCGGGTTGGGTGTCCGGAGGTGGGACTTGGAAAAATGCATCAGGAATGCACGCTTATAGATGAATATGGACATGGTTTGGTTTGAGGTTGAGTTTGGCCAGGTGGTTAGCAGAGGGGGAAAACCGGTTTTTGGACTTTGAATTTGGCCGCATTTTTTACATTTTCATTCATAACTTTTTTGTATATGAATATTTTGAAATGTTTTATAGCCTAAGACCCGCACCCAAGTGGGGGCTTCAAAATGGTATAGAGCATGTTTGGCTGCGCAGCTTGGCCTAGGAGGAGTTTGTTAACTTCTATGCGCAAGTCATGATTTGGCCATGTTCCGCCCCAGAGCTAAGCCTATAGTGGAAGTAGGAATTGGAACATGAAAATTGGGACTCGGGGGTTTTTGGCCATGGCGAATTCAAATATCACATCAGTTTTTTGATTCGCGCAACCGGGGGTTTGCAAACCGGTTCAAAAAAGTTAAAAAATGGAAATATGAGCGGATTGCGGTGAAAATTGGGATTCAGAGGTTTTCGAGTATGAAGAATTCAAAAATGATAATGGTTTTAAAATCCGCGCAAAGGGTGGTTTGCAAACCGGTTCAAAAAAATGTCAAAAAATGAAAATTTTTGCGGAATTGGATGAAAATTGAAATTTGGGGGTTTTCAACTATGGGGAATTCAAAAATGATATTGGTTTAATGCTCCGCGCAAAGAGTGGTTTGCAAACCGGTTTAAAATGGAAATTTTTATCGGATGAAGTGAAAATTGGGATTCTGCGGTTTTCGGGTAGGGAGAATTCAAAAATGATTTTCATTTTATGATCTATGAAAAAGGTGGTTTGCAAACCGGTTCAAAAAATTTCTAAAATAGGGAAAAAAGCGGGCGAGCGAAGCGAGCCTGCACCCGACCTAAAGAAGGGCGGGCGAGCGAAGCGAGCCTCCACACGACCTAAAGAGCGGGCGAGCGAAGCGAGCCTGCAAACAACCTAAAGATGCTGGCGAGCGAAGCGAGCCTGCACGCGACCACTAAATAATTTCCAAAATCCGAAATCCTAGGGTAGGTCAAACGCGCCTTGGCGCGTTATCATCCCTCAGAAGGCTGTTATCCCTACCGCCTTTTCCCAAATCATTCCCACGTATTCCTTACATCCACTTCCCCTACGCCCCACTTCCCTTACGTCCACTAGTTTCTTTTAATAGAATCATATTTTGCATTAAAAAACACATGCCTATCTTTTTTTAGATTTTTAAAATACCCTCATATTGATTTTTTATGAATTTCTAAAAAATGGCCCCAAAATTCAATTATGCCTAGGGTATATTTGACATTTTTTAGTTCAGGATTTGAATTTTTTGAAATTCTTTTTATAGAATCATATTCTGCATTAAAAAACACATGCCTATCTTTTTTTAGATTTTTAAAATACCCTCATATTGATTTTTTATGAATTTCTAAAAAATGGCCCCAAAATTCAATTATGCCTAGGGTATATTTGACATTTTTTAGTTCAGGATTTGAATTTTTTGAAATTCTTTTTATAGAATCATATTCTCCATCAAAAAATACAAGCCTATCTTTTTTTAGATTTTTAAAATACCCTCATATTGATTTTTTATGAATTTCTATAAAATGGCCCCAAAATTCAATTATGCCTAGGGTATATTTGACATGTTTTAGTTCAGGATTTGAATTTTTTGAAATTCTTTTTATAGAATCATATTCTGCATTAAAAAACACATGCCTATCTTTTTTTAGATTTTTAAAATACCCTCATATTGATTTTTTATGAATTTCTAAAAAATGGCCCCAAAATTCAATTATGCCTAGGGTATATATGACATATATTAAGCCAGAATTTGAATTTAACGAATTTCTTTTAATAGAATCATATTCTGCATTAAAAAACACATGCCTATCTTTTTTTAGATTTTTAAAATACCCTCATATTGATTTTTTATGAATTTCTAAAAAATGGCCCCAAAATTCAATTATGCCTAGGGTATATTTGACATTTTTTAGTTCAGGATTTGAATTTTTTGAAATTCTTTTTATAGAATCATATTCTGCATTAAAAAACACATGCCTATCTTTTTTTAGATTTTTAAAATACCCTCATATTGATTTTTTATGAATTTCTAAAAAATGGCCCCAAAATTCAATTATGCCTAGGGTATATTTGTCATGTTTTAGTTCAGGATTTGAATTTTTTGAAATTCTTTTTATAGAATCATATTCTCCATCAAAAAATACAAGCCTATCTTTTTTTAGATTTTTAAAATACCCTCATATTGATTTTTTATGAATTTCTATAAAATGGCCCCAAAATTCAATTATGCCTAGGGTATATTTGACATTTTCTGGGCTAGGATTTGAATTTTTTGAAATTCTTTTTATAGAATCATATTCTCCATCAAAAAATACAAGCCTATCTTTTTTTAGATTTTTAAAATACCCTCATATTGATTTTTTATGAATTTCTATAAAATGGCCCCAAAATTCAATTATGCCTAGGGTATATTTGACATTTACTGGACTAGGATTTGAATTTTTTGAAATTCTTTTTATAGAATCATATTCCTCATCAAAAAATACAGTCCTATATTTTTTATTTTCTTAATATACCCTCATATTGATTTTTTATGATTTTCTAAAAAAACCCCCAAATTCAATTATGCCTAGGGTATATTTGACATTTTCTGGGCTAGGATTTGAATTTTTTGAAATTCTTTTTATAGAATCATATTCCTCATCAAAAAATACAGTCCTATATTTTTTATTTTGTTAATATACCCTCATATTGATTTTTTATGAATTTCTAAAAAATACCCCCCAAATTCAATTATGCCTAGGGTATATTTGACATTTTCTGGGCTAGGATTTGAATTTTTTGAAATTCTTTTAATAGAATCATATTCTCCATTAAAAAATACAGTCCTATATTTTTTATTTTGTTAATATACCCTCATATTGATTTTTTATGAATTTCTAAAAAATGGCCCCAAAATTCAATTATGCCTAGGGTATATATGACATATATTGAGCCAGAATTTGAATTTAACGAATTATATTCAATATAAAAAGAAATGTCACATGCTTTTTGGGGTATAATAAGGTTCCGGATGAGAGTTGGGGGATGGGACCTGGAAAACTACATCCAGTTAGGGCACAAATTAATGAATTTAAACATGGTTTGGTTTGAAGTTGGATTTGGCCACATGGTTAGCAGAGGGGGAAAACCGGTTTTTGGACTTAGAATTTGACCGAATTTTTTACATTTTCGTTCATAACTTTTTTCTGGGTGGATATTTTGAAAAGCTTTATAGCCTAAGACCCGCCCCAAAGTGGGGGCTTCAAAATGGTATATAGCATGTTTGGGTGCGCAACTTGGCCTAGGAGGAGTTCGTTAAGTTCTATGCGCAGGTCATGATTTGGCCATATCCCGCCCCAGAGCTAAGCCTATAGTGGATGTGGGAATTGGAATGTGAAAATTGGGACTCGAGGGTTTTCGGCCATGGCGAATTCAAATATGTCATTTGTTTTTTGATCTGCGTAACGGGTGGTTTGCAAACCGGTTCAAGAAAAGTCAAAAAATGGAAATTTAGTCGGAATGATGTGAAAATTTAGATTTTGAGGTTTTCGAGTATGGAGAATTCAAAAATGTCAATAGTTTTGAGCTGCGCTTAAGGAGTGGTTTGCAAACCGGTTCAAAACATGTCGAAAAATGTGAATATGGGTGGATTGAAATGAAATTTGGGATTTTGGGGTTTTCGAATACGGAGAATTCAAATAAGACATTAGTTTTATGACGCGCGCAAGATATGGTTTGCAAACCGGTTCAAAAAAAGTCCAAAAATGGAAATTTTGTCAGAAAGAAGTGAAAATTGGGATTTGGAGGTTTTCGAATATGAGTAATTCGAATTTAATAATAGTTTTGTGATTTGATAAAAACCGGTTTACAAACCGGTTCCAAAATTCGCACACGACCTATAGAATGGCTGGCGAGCGGAGCGAGCCTGCACACGACCTAAAGAATGGCTGACGAGCGGAGCGAGCCTGTTTGCAAACCGGTTCAAAATAGTTCAAAAATGGAAATATGAGCGGATTGAGGTGAAAATTGGGATTCAGGGGTTATCGAATATGGAGAATTCAAAAATGATATTGGTTTAATGCTCCGCGCAAAGAGTGGTTTGCAAACCGGATTAAAATGGAAATTTTTATCGGATTGAAGTGAAAATTGGGATTCTGGGGTTTTCGGGTAGGGATAATTCAAAAATAATTTTCATTTTATGATCTATGAAAAAGATGGTTTGCAAACCGGTACAAAAAATTTCTAAAATAGGGAAAAAAGCGGGCGAGCGAAGCGAGCCTGCACACGACCTAAAGAAGGGCTGGCGAGCGAAGCGAGCCTTCTCACAACCTTCAAAAAAAGAGGGCGAGCGAAGCGAGCCTGCCCACGACCTGGGAAAAAGCGGGCGAGCGAAGCGAGGCTGCCCACGACTTGTGAAAAAGCGGGCGAGCGAAGCAAGCCTGCTCTCGACCTGTGAAAAAGCAGGCGAGCGAAGCGAGCCTGCTCACGACCTTTAAATAATTTCAAAGTCCGAATCCCTAGGGTAGGTCGAACGCGCCTTGGCGCGTTAACATGAACAGAAGGTTGTAATCCCTCCCGAAATCTTACCAAATCCTTCCCCACATATTCCTTACACCCACTTCCCTTACGCCCACTTCCCTAACGTCCACTAGTTCTATATAATATAAAAAGCTATGTCAGTCACATGGTTTTTGAGGTATAATAAGGTTCGGGTTGGGTGTCCGGAGGTGGGACTTGGAAAAATGCATCAGGAATGCACGCTTATAGATGAATATGGACATGGTTTGGTTTGAGGTTGAGTTTGGCCAGGTGGTTAGCAGAGGGGGAAAACCGGTTTTTGGACTTTGAATTTGGCCGCATTTTTTACATTTTCATTCATAACTTTTTTGTATATGAATATTTTGAAATGTTTTATAGCCTAAGACCCGCACCCAAGTGGGGGCTTCAAAATGGTATAGAGCATGTTGGGCTGCGCAGCTTGGCCTAGGAGGAGTTTGTTAACTTCTATGCGCAAGTCATGATTTGGCCATGTTCCGCCCCAGAGCTAAGCCTATAGTGGAAGTAGGAATTGGAACATGAAAATTGGGACTCGGGGGTTTTTGGCCATGGCGAATTCAAATATCACATCAGTTTTTTGATTCGCGCAACCGGGGGTTTGCAAACCGGTTCAAAAAAGTTAAAAAATGGAAATATGAGCGGATTGCGGTGAAAATTGGGATTCAGAGGTTTTCGAGTATGAAGAATTCAAAAATGATAATGGTTTTAAAATCCGCGCAAAGGGTGGTTTGCAAACCGGTTCAAAAAAATGTCAAAAAATGAAAATTTTTGCGGAATTGGATGAAAATTGAAATTTGGGGGTTTTCAACTATGGGGAATTCAAAAATGATATTGGTTTAATGCTCCGCGCAAAGAGTGGTTTGCAAACCGGTTTAAAATGGAAATTTTTATCGGATGAAGTGAAAATTGGGATTCTGCGGTTTTCGGGTAGGGAGAATTCAAAAATGATTTTCATTTTATGATCTATGAAAAAGGTGGTTTGCAAACCGGTTCAAAAAATTTCTAAAATAGGGAAAAAAGCGGGCGAGCGAAGCGAGCCTGCACCCGACCTAAAGAAGGGCGGGCGAGCGAAGCGAGCCTCCACACGACCTAAAGAGCGGGCGAGCGAAGCGAGCCTGCAAACAACCTAAAGATGCTGGCGAGCGAAGCGAGCCTGCACGCGACCACTAAATAATTTCCAAAATCCGAAATCCTAGGGTAGGTCAAACGCGCCTTGGCGCGTTATCATCCCTCAGAAGGCTGTTATCCCTACCGCCTTTTCCCAAATCATTCCCACGTATTCCTTACACCCACTTCCCCTACGCCCCACTTCCCTTACGTCCACTAGTTTCTTTTAATAGAATCATATTTTGCATTAAAAAACACATGCCTATCTTTTTTTAGATTTTTAAAATACCCTCATATTGATTTTTTATGAATTTCTAAAAAATGGCCCCAAAATTCAATTATGCCTAGGGTATATTTGACATTTTTTAGTTCAGGATTTGAATTTTTTGAAATTCTTTTTATAGAATCATATTCTGCATTAAAAAACACATGCCTATCTTTTTTTAGATTTTTAAAATACCCTCATATTGATTTTTTATGAATTTCTAAAAAATGGCCCCAAAATTCAATTATGCCTAGGGTATATTTGACATTTTTTAGTTCAGGATTTGAATTTTTTGAAATTCTTTTTATAGAATCATATTCTCCATCAAAAAATACAAGCCTATCTTTTTTTAGATTTTTAAAATACCCTCATATTGATTTTTTATGAATTTCTATAAAATGGCCCCAAAATTCAATTATGCCTAGGGTATATTTGACATGTTTTAGTTCAGGATTTGAATTTTTTGAAATTCTTTTTATAGAATCATATTCTGCATTAAAAAACACATGCCTATCTTTTTTTAGATTTTTAAAATACCCTCATATTGATTTTTTATGAATTTCTAAAAAATGGCCCCAAAATTCAATTATGCCTAGGGTATATATGACATATATTAAGCCAGAATTTGAATTTAACGAATTTCTTTTAATAGAATCATATTCTGCATTAAAAAACACATGCCTATCTTTTTTTAGATTTTTAAAATACCCTCATATTGATTTTTTATGAATTTCTAAAAAATGGCCCCAAAATTCAATTATGCCTAGGGTATATTTGACATTTTTTAGTTCAGGATTTGAATTTTTTGAAATTCTTTTTATAGAATCATATTCTGCATTAAAAAACACATGCCTATCTTTTTTTAGATTTTTAAAATACCCTCATATTGATTTTTTATGAATTTCTAAAAAATGGCCCCAAAATTCAATTATGCCTAGGGTATATTTGTCATGTTTTAGTTCAGGATTTGAATTTTTTGAAATTCTTTTTATAGAATCATATTCTCCATCAAAAAATACAAGCCTATCTTTTTTTAGATTTTTAAAATACCCTCATATTGATTTTTTATGAATTTCTATAAAATGGCCCCAAAATTCAATTATGCCTAGGGTATATTTGACATTTTCTGGGCTAGGATTTGAATTTTTTGAAATTCTTTTTATAGAATCATATTCTCCATTAAAAAATACATGCCTATCTTTTTTTAGATTTTTAAAATACCCCCTTACTGATTTTTTATGAATTTCTATAAAATGGCCCCAAAATTCAATTATGCCTAGGGTATATTTGACATTTTCTGGGCTAGGATCTGAATTTTTTGAAATTCTTTTTATAGAATCATATTCTCCATTAAAAAATACATGCCTATCTTTTTTTAGATTTTTAAAATACCCCCTTACTGATTTTTTATGAATTTCTAAAAAATACCCCCCAAATTCAATTATGCCTAGTGTATATATGACATTTTCTGGGCTAGGATTTGAATTTTTTGAAATTCTTTTTATAGAATCATATTCTCCATTAAAAAATACATGCCTATCTTTTTTTAGATTTTTAAAATACCCCCTTACTGATTTTTTATGAATTTCTAAAAAATACCCCCCAAATTCAATTATGCCTAGTGTATATTTGACATTTTCTGGACTAGGATTTGAATTTTTTGAAATTCTTTTTATAGAATCATATTCTCCATTAAAAAATACATGCCTATCTTTTTTTAGATTTTTAAAATACCCCCTTACTGATTTTTTATGAATTTCTAAATAATAGCCAAAAATTCAATTATGCCTAGTGTATATATGACATTTTCTGGGCTAGGATTTGAATTTTTTGAAATTCTTTTTATAGAATCATATTCTCCATTAAAAAATACATGCCTATCTTTTTTTAGATTTTTAAAATACCCCCTTACTGATTTTTTATGAATTTCTAAAAAATACCCCCCAAATTCAATTATGCCTAGTGTATATTTGACATTTTCTGGACTAGGATTTGAATTTTTTGAAATTCTTTTTATAGAATCATATTCTCCATTAAAAAATACATGCCTATCTTTTTTTAGATTTTTAAAATACCCCCTTACTGATTTTTTATGAATTTCTATAAAATGGCCCCAAAATTCAATTATGCCTAGGGTATATTTGACATTTTCTGGGCTAGGATCTGAATTTTTTGAAATTCTTTTTATAGAATCATATTCTCCATTAAAAAATACATGCCTATCTTTTTTTAGATTTTTAAAATACCCCCTTACTGATTTTTTATGAATTTCTAAAAAATACCCCCCAAATTCAATTATGCCTAGTGTATATATGACATTTTCTGGGCTAGGATTTGAATTTTTTGAAATTCTTTTTATAGAATCATATTCTCCATTAAAAAATACATGCCTATCTTTTTTTAGATTTTTAAAATACCCCCTTACTGATTTTTTATGAATTTCTAAAAAATACCCCCCAAATTCAATTATGCCTAGTGTATATTTGACATTTTCTGGACTAGGATTTGAATTTTTTGAAATTCTTTTTATAGAATCATATTCTCCATTAAAAAATACATGCCTATCTTTTTTTAGATTTTTAAAATACCCCCTTACTGATTTTTTATGAATTTCTAAATAATAGCCAAAAATTCAATTATGCCTAGTGTATATATGACATTTTCTGGGCTAGGATTTGAATTTTTTGAAATTCTTTTTATAGAATCATATTCTCCATTAAAAAATACATGCCTATCTTTTTTTAGATTTTTAAAATACCCCCTTACTGATTTTTTATGAATTTCTAAAAAATACCCCCCAAATTCAATTATGCCTAGTGTATATATGACATTTTCTGGGCTAGGATTTGAATTTTTTGAAATTCTTTTTATAGAATCATATTCTCCATTAAAAAATACATGCCTATCTTTTTTTAGATTTTTAAAATACCCCCTTACTGATTTTTTATGAATTTCTAAAAAATACCCCCCAAATTCAATTATGCCTAGTGTATATTTGACATTTTCTGGACTAGGATTTGAATTTTTTGAAATTCTTTTTATAGAATCATATTCTCCATTAAAAAATACATGCCTATCTTTTTTTAGATTTTTAAAATACCCCCTTACTGATTTTTTATGAATTTCTAAATAATAGCCAAAAATTCAATTATGCCTAGTGTATATATGACATTTTCTGGGCTAGGATTTGAATTTTTTGAAATTCTTTTTATAGAATCATATTCTCCATTAAAAAATACATGCCTATCTTTTTTTAGATTTTTAAAATACCCCCTTACTGATTTTTTATGAATTTCTAAAAAATACCCCCCAAATTCAATTATGCCTAGTGTATATATGACATTTTCTGGGCTAGGATTTGAATTTTTTGAAATTCTTTTTATAGAATCATATTCTCCATTAAAAAATACATGCCTATCTTTTTTTAGATTTTTAAAATACCCCCTTACTGATTTTTTATGAATTTCTAAATAATAGCCAAAAATTCAATTATGCCTAGTGTATATATGACATTTTCTGGGCTAGGATTTGAATTTTTTGAAATTCTTTTTATAGAATCATATTCTCCATTAAAAAATACATGCCTATCTTTTTTTAGATTTTTAAAATACCCCCTTACTGATTTTTTATGAATTTCTAAAAAATACCCCCCAAATTCAATTATGCCTAGTGTATATATGACATTTTCTGGGCTAGGATTTGAATTTTTTGAAATTCTTTTTATAGAATCATATTCTCCATTAAAAAATACATGCCTATCTTTTTTTAGATTTTTAAAATACCCCCTTACTGATTTTTTATGAATTTCTAAAAAATGGCCCCAAAATTCAATTATGCCTAGGGTATATTTGACATTTTTTAGTTCAGGATTTGAATTTTTTGAAATTCTTTTTATAGAATCATATTCTGCATTAAAAAACACATGCCTATCTTTTTTTAGATTTTTAAAATACCCTCATATTGATTTTTTATGAATTTCTAAAAAATGGCCCCAAAATTCAATTATGCCTAGGGTATATTTGTCATGTTTTAGTTCAGGATTTGAATTTTTTGAAATTCTTTTTATAGAATCATATTCTCCATCAAAAAATACAAGCCTATCTTTTTTTAGATTTTTAAAATACCCTCATATTGATTTTTTATGAATTTCTATAAAATGGCCCCAAAATTCAATTATGCCTAGGGTATATTTGACATTTTCTGGGCTAGGATTTGAATTTTTTGAAATTCTTTTTATAGAATCATATTCTCCATTAAAAAATACATGCCTATCTTTTTTTAGATTTTTAAAATACCCCCTTACTGATTTTTTATGAATTTCTAAAAAATACCCCCCAAATTCAATTATGCCTAGTGTATATATGACATTTTCTGGGCTAGGATTTGAATTTTTTGAAATTCTTTTTATAGAATCATATTCTCCATTAAAAAATACATGCCTATCTTTTTTTAGATTTTTAAAATACCCCCTTACTGATTTTTTATGAATTTCTAAATAATAGCCAAAAATTCAATTATGCCTAGTGTATATATGACATTTTCTGGGCTAGGATTTGAATTTTTTGAAATTCTTTTTATAGAATCATATTCTCCATTAAAAAATACATGCCTATCTTTTTTTAGATTTTTAAAATACCCCCTTACTGATTTTTTATGAATTTCTAAAAAATACCCCCCAAATTCAATTATGCCTAGTGTATATTTGACATTTTCTGGACTAGGATTTGAATTTTTTGAAATTCTTTTTATAAAATCATATTCTCCATCAAAAAATACATGCCTATCTTTTTTTAGATTTTTAAAATACCCTCATATTGATTTTTTATAAATTTCTAAAAAATACCCCCCAAATTCAATTATGCCTAGTGTATATATGACATTTTCTGGGCTAGGATTTGAATTTTTTGAAATTCTTTTTATAGAATCATATTCTCCATTAAAAAATACATGCCTATCTTTTTTTAGATTTTTAAAATACCCCCTTACTGATTTTTTATGAATTTCTAAATAATAGCCAAAAATTCAATTATGCCTAGTGTATATTTGACATTTTCTGGACTAGGATTTGAATTTTTTGAAATTCTTTTTATAGAATCATATTCTCCATTAAAAAATACATGCCTATCTTTTTTTAGATTTTTAAAATACCCCCTTACTGATTTTTTATGAATTTCTAAATAATAGCCAAAAATTCAATTATGCCTAGTGTATATATGACATTTTCTGGGCTAGGATTTGAATTTTTTGAAATTCTTTTTATAGAATCATATTCTCCATTAAAAAATACATGCCTATCTTTTTTTAGATTTTTAAAATACCCCCTTACTGATTTTTTATGAATTTCTAAAAAATACCCCCCAAATTCAATTATGCCTAGTGTATATATGACATTTTCTGGGCTAGGATTTGAATTTTTTGAAATTCTTTTTATAGAATCATATTCTCCATTAAAAAATACATGCCTATCTTTTTTTAGATTTTTTAAATACCCCCTTACTGATTTTTTATGAATTTCTAAATAATAGCCAAAAATTCAATTATGCCTAGTGTATATATGACATTTTCTGGGCTAGGATTTGAATTTTTTGAAATTCTTTTTATAGAATCATATTCTCCATTAAAAAATACATGCCTATCTTTTTTTAGATTTTTAAAATACCCCCTTACTGATTTTTTATGAATTTCTAAAAAATACCCCCCAAATTCAATTATGCCTAGTGTATATATGACATTTTCTGGGCTAGGATTTGAATTTTTTGAAATTCTTTTTATAGAATCATATTCTCCATTAAAAAATACATGCCTATCTTTTTTTAGATTTTTAAAATACCCCCTTACTGATTTTTTATGAATTTCTAAATAATAGCCAAAAATTCAATTATGCCTAGTGTATATTTGACATTTTCTGGACTAGGATTTGAATTTTTTGAAATTCTTTTTATAGAATCATATTCTCCATTAAAAAATACATGCCTATCTTTTTTTAGATTTTTAAAATACCCCCTTACTGATTTTTTATGAATTTCTAAATAATAGCCAAAAATTCAATTATGCCTAGTGTATATATGACATTTTCTGGGCTAGGATTTGAATTTTTTGAAATTCTTTTTATAGAATCATATTCTCCATTAAAAAATACATGCCTATCTTTTTTTAGATTTTTAAAATACCCCCTTACTGATTTTTTATGAATTTCTAAAAAATACCCCCCAAATTCAATTATGCCTAGTGTATATATGACATTTTCTGGGCTAGGATTTGAATTTTTTGAAATTCTTTTTATAGAATCATATTCTCCATTAAAAAATACATGCCTATCTTTTTTTAGATTTTTAAAATACCCCCTTACTGATTTTTTATGAATTTCTAAATAATAGCCAAAAATTCAATTATGCCTAGTGTATATATGACATTTTCTGGGCTAGGATTTGAATTTTTTGAAATTCTTTTTATAGAATCATATTCTCCATTAAAAAATACATGCCTATCTTTTTTTAGATTTTTAAAATACCCCCTTACTGATTTTTTATGAATTTCTAAAAAATACCCCCCAAATTCAATTATGCCTAGTGTATATTTGACATTTTCTGGACTAGGATTTGAATTTTTTGAAATTCTTTTTATAGAATCATATTCTCCATTAAAAAATACATGCCTATCTTTTTTTAGATTTTTAAAATACCCCCTTACTGATTTTTTATGAATTTCTAAAAAATACCCCCCAAATTCAATTATGCCTAGGGTATATTTGACATTTTCTGGACTAGGATTTGAATTTTTTGAAATTCTTTTTATAGAATCATATTCTCCATTAAAAAATACATGCCTATCTTTTTTTAGATTTTTAAAATACCCCCTTACTGATTTTTTATGAATTTCTAAAAAATACCCCCCAAATTCAATTATGCCTAGTGTATATATGACATTTTCTGGGCTAGGATTTGAATTTTTTGAAATTCTTTTTATAGAATCATATTCTCCATTAAAAAATACATGCCTATCTTTTTTTAGATTTTTAAAATACCCCCTTACTGATTTTTTATGAATTTCTAAATAATAGCCAAAAATTCAATTATGCCTAGTGTATATATGACATTTTCTGGGCTAGGATTTGAATTTTTTGAAATTCTTTTTATAGAATCATATTCTCCATTAAAAAATACATGCCTATCTTTTTTTAGATTTTTAAAATACCCCCTTACTGATTTTTTATGAATTTCTAAATAATAGCCAAAAATTCAATTATGCCTAGTGTATATATGACATTTTCTGGGCTAGGATTTGAATTTTTTGAAATTCTTTTTATAGAATCATATTCTCCATTAAAAAATACATGCCTATCTTTTTTTAGATTTTTAAAATACCCCCTTACTGATTTTTTATGAATTTCTAAAAAATACCCCCCAAATTCAATTATGCCTAGTGTATATTTGACATTTTCTGGACTAGGATTTGAATTTTTTGAAATTCTTTTTATAGAATCATATTCTCCATTAAAAAATACATGCCTATCTTTTTTTAGATTTTTAAAATACCCCCTTACTGATTTTTTATGAATTTCTAAAAAATACCCCCCAAATTCAATTATGCCTAGGGTATATTTGACATTTTCTGGACTAGGATTTGAATTTTTTGAAATTCTTTTTATAGAATCATATTCTCCATTAAAAAATACATGCCTATCTTTTTTTAGATTTTTAAAATACCCCCTTACTGATTTTTTATGAATTTCTAAAAAATACCCCCCAAATTCAATTATGCCTAGGGTATATTTGACATTTTCTGGACTAGGATTTGAATTTTTTGAAATTCTTTTTATAGAATCATATTCTCCATTAAAAAATACATGCCTATCTTTTTTTAGATTTTTAAAATACCCCCTTACTGATTTTTTATGAATTTCTAAAAAAATAGCCACAAATTCAATTATGCCTAGGGTATATATGTCATTTTCTGGGCTAGGATTTGAATTTTTTGAAATTCTTTTTATAGAATCATATTCTCCATTAAAAATACATGCCTATCTTTTTTTAGATTTTTAAAATACCCCCTTACTGATTTTTTATGAATTTCTAAAAAAATAGCCACAAATTCAATTATGCCTAGGGTATATATGTCATTTTCTGGGCTAGGATTTGAATTTTTTGAAATTCTTTTTATAGAATCATATTCTCCATTAAAAAATACATGCCTATCTTTTTTTAGATTTTTAAAATACCCCCTTACTGATTTTTTATGAATTTCTAAAAAATACCCCCCAAATTCAATTATGCCTAGGGTATATTTGACATTTTCTGGACTAGGATTTGAATTTTTTGAAATTCTTTTTATAGAATCATATTCTCCATTAAAAAATACATGCCTATCTTTTTTTAGATTTTTAAAATACCCCCTTACTGATTTTTTATGAATTTCTAAATAATAGTAAAAATTCAATTATGCCTAGTGTATATATGACATTTTCTGGGCTAGGATTTGAATTTTTTGTAATTCTTTTTATAGAATCATATTCTCCATTAAAAAATACATGCCTATCTTTTTTTAGATTTTTAAAATACCCCCTTACTGATTTTTTATGAATTTTTAAAAAAATAGCCACAAATTCAATTATGCCTAGGGTATATATGACATTTTCTGGGCTAGGATTTGAATTTTTTGTAATTCTTTTTATAGAATCATATTCTCCATTAAAAAATACATGCCTATCTTTTTTTAGATTTTTAAAATACCCCCTTACTGATTTTTTATGAATTTCTAAAAAAATAGCCACAAATTCAATTATGCCTAGGGTATATATGACATTTTCTGTGCTAGGATTTGAATTTTTTTAAATTCTTTTTATAGAATCATATTCTCCATTAAAAAATACATGCCTATCTTTTTTTAGATTTTTAAAATAACCCCTTACTGATTTTTTATGAATTTCTAAAAATATTAATTATTTTCAATTATGCCTAGGGTATATATGACATTTTCTGGACTAGGATTTGAATTTTTTGAAATTCTTTTTATAGAATCATATTCTCCATTAAAAAATACATGCCTATCATTTTTTAGATTTTTAAAATACCCCCTTACTGATTTTTTATGAATTTCTAAAAAAATAGCCACAAATTCAATTATGCCTAGGGTATATATGTCATTTTCTGGGCTAGGATTTGAATTTTTTGAAATTCTTTTTATAGAATCATATTCTCCATTAAAAAATACATGCCTATCTTTTTTTAGATTTTTAAAATACCCCCTTACTGATTTTTTATGAATTTCTAAAAAAATAGCCACAAATTCAATTATGCCTAGGGTATATATGACATTTTCTGGGCTAGGATTTGAATTTTTTGAAATTCTTTTTATAGAATCATATTCTCCATTAAAAATACATGCCTATCTTTTTTTAGATTTTTAAAATACCCCCTTACTGATTTTTTATGAATTTCTAAAAAAATAGCCACAAATTCAATTATGCCTAGGGTATATATGTCATTTTCTGGGCTAGGATTTGAATTTTTTGAAATTCTTTTTATAGAATCATATTCTCCATTAAAAAATACATGCCTATCTTTTTTTAGATTTTTAAAATACCCCCTTACTGATTTTTTATAAATTTCTAAATAATAGCCAAAAATTCAATTATGCCTAGTGTATATATGACATTTTCTGGGCTAGGATTTGAATTTTTTGAAATTCTTTTTATAGAATCATATTCTCCATTAAAAAATACATGCCTATCTTTTTTTAGATTTTTAAAATACCCCCTTACTGATTTTTTATGAATTTCTAAAAAATACCCCCCAAATTCAATTATGCCTAGGGTATATTTGACATGTTTTAATTCAGAATTTGAATTTTTTGAAATTATTTTAATAGAATCATATTCTCCATCAAAAAATACAGTCCTATATTTTTATTTTGTTAATATACCCTCATATTGATTTTTTATGAATTTCTAAACAAATGGCCTCAAATTCAATTATGCCTAGGGTATATTTGACATGTTTTAGTTCCAAATTTGAATTTTTTGAAATTCTTTTAATAGAATCATATTCTCCATTAAAAAATACAGTCCTATATTTTTTATTTTGTTAATATACCCTCATATTGATTTTTTATGAATTTCTAAAAAATGGCCCCAAAATTCAATTATGCCTAGGGTATATTTGACATGTTTTAATTCAGAATTTGAATTTTTCGAAATTCTTTTAATAGAATCATATTCTCCATTAAAAAATACAAGCCTATCTTTTTTTAGATTTTTAAAATACCCTCATATTGATTTTTTATAAATTTCTAAAATATGGCCCCAAAATTCAATTATGCCTAGGGTATATTTGACATGTTTTAGTTCAGAATTTGAATTTTTCGAAATTCTTTTAATAGAATCATATTCTCCATTAAAAAATACATGCCTATCTTTTTTTAGATTTTTAAAATACCCTCATATTGATTTTTTATGAATTTCTAAACAAATGGCCTCAAATTCAATTATGCCTAGGGTATATTTGACATGTTTTAGTTCAGAATTTGAATTTTTTGAAATTCTTTTTATAGAATCATATTCCTCATCAAAAAATAAAAGCCTATCTTTTTTTATTTTTTTAAAATACCCTCATATTGATTTTTTATGAATTTCTAAACAAATGGCCTCAAATTCAATTATGCCTAGGGTATATTTGACATGTTTTAGTTCAGAATTTGAATTTTTTGAAATTCTTTTTATAGAATCATATTCCTCATCAAAAAATAAAAGCCTATCTTTTTTTATTTTTTTAAAATACCCTCATATTGATTTTTTATGAATTTCTAAACAAATGGCCTCAAATTCAATTATGCCTAGGGTATATTTGACATGTTTTAGTTCAGAATTTGAATTTTTCGAAATTCTTTTAATAGAATCATATTCTCCATTAAAAAATACATGCCTATCTTTTTTTAGATTTTTAAAATACCCTCATATTGATTTTTTATGAATTTCTAAACAAATGGCCTCAAATTCAATTATGCCTAGGGTATATTTGACATGTTTTAGTTCAGAATTTGAATTTTTTGAAATTCTTTTTATAGAATCATATTCCTCATCAAAAAATAAAAGCCTATCTTTTTTTATTTTTTTAAAATACCCTCATATTGATTTTTTATGAATTTCTAAAAAATGGCCCCAAAATTCAATTATGCCTAGGGTATATTTGACATGTTTTAGTTCAGGATTTGAATTTTTTGAAATTCTTTTTATAGAATCATATTCCTCATCAAAAAATACAGTCCTATATTTTTTATTTTGTTAATATACCCTCATATTGATTTTTTATGAATTTCTAAAAAATGGCCATAAATTCAATTATGCCTAGGGTATATTTGACATGTTTTAGTTCAGAATTTGAATTTTTTGAAATTCTTTTTATAGAATCATATTCCTCATCAAAAAATAAAAGCCTATCTTTTTTTATTTTTTTAAAATACCCTCATATTGATTTTTTATGAATTTCTAAACAAATGGCCTCAAATTCAATTATGCCTAGGGTATATTTGACATGTTTTAGTTCAGAATTTGAATTTTTTGAAATTCTTTTTATAGAATCATATTCCTCATCAAAAAATAAAAGCCTATCTTTTTTTATTTTTTTAAAATACCCTCATATTGATTTTTTATGAATTTCTAAAAAATGGCCCCAAAATTCAATTATGCCTAGGGTATATTTGACATGTTTTAGTTCCAAATTTGAATTTATTGAAATTCTTTTAATAGAATCATATTCTCCATTAAAAAATACAGTCCAATATTTTTTATTTTCTTAATATACCCTCATATTGATTTTTTATGAATTTCTAAAAAATGGCCATAAATTCAATTATGCCTAGGGTATATTTGACATGTTTTAGTTCAGAATTTGAATTTTTTGAAATTCTTTTTATAGAATCATATTTTCCATCAAAAATACAAGCCTATCTTTTTTTAGATTTTTAAAATACCCTCATATTGATTTTTTATGAATTTCTAAACAAATGTCCCCCAAATTCAATTATGCCTAGGGTATATTTGACATGTTTTAGTTCCAAATTTGAATTTTTTGAAATTCTTTTAATAGAATCATATTCTCCATTAAAAAATACAGTCCTATATTTTTTATTTTGTTAATATACCCTCATATTGATTTTTTATGAATTTCTAAAAAATGGCCATAAATTCAATTATGCCTAGGGTATATTTGACATGTTTTAGTTCCAAATTTGAATTTATTGAAATTCTTTTAATAGAATCATATTCTCCATTAAAAAATACAGTCCAATATTTTTTATTTTCTTAATATACCCTCATATTGATTTTTTATGAATTTCTAAAAAATGGCCATAAATTCAATTATGCCTAGGGTATATTTGACATGTTTTAGTTCAGAATTTGAATTTTTTGAAATTCTTTTTATAGAATCATATTTTCCATCAAAAATACAAGCCTATCTTTTTTTAGATTTTTAAAATACCCTCATATTGATTTTTTATGAATTTCTAAACAAATGTCCCCCAAATTCAATTATGCCTAGGGTATATTTGACATGTTTTAGTTCCAAATTTGAATTTTTTGAAATTCTTTTAATAGAATCATATTCTCCATTAAAAAATACAGTCCTATATTTTTTATTTTGTTAATATACCCTCATATTGATTTTTTATGAATTTCTAAACAAATGTCCCCCAAATTCAATTATGCCTAGGGTATATTTGACATGTTTTAGTTCCAAATTTGAATTTATTGAAATTCTTTTAATAGAATCATATTCTCCATTAAAAAATACAGTCCAATATTTTTTATTTTCTTAATATACCCTCATATTGATTTTTTATGAATTTCTAAAAAATGGCCATAAATTCAATTATGCCTAGGGTATATTTGACATGTTTTAGTTCAGAATTTGAATTTTTTGAAATTCTTTTTATAGAATCATATTTTCCATCAAAAATACAAGCCATCTTTTTTTAGATTTTTAAAATACCCTCATATTGATTTTTTATGAATTTCTAAACAAATGTCCCCCAAATTCAATTATGCCTAGGGTATATTTGACATGTTTTAGTTCCAAATTTGAATTTTTTGAAATTCTTTTTATAAAATCATATTCTCCATTAAAAAATACAGTCCTATATTTTTTATTTTGTTAATATACCCTCATATTGATTTTTTATGAATTTCTAAACAAATGTCCCCCAAATTCAATTATGCCCAGGGTATATTTGACATGTTTTAGTTCCAAATTTGAATTTTTTGAAATTCTTTTAATAGAATCATATTTTCCATCAAAAATAAAAGCCTATCTTTTTTTATTTTTTTAAAATACTCTCATATTGATTTTTTATGAATTTCTAAACAAATGTCCCCCAAATTCAATTATGCCTAGGGTATATTTGACATTTTCTGGACTAGGATTTGAATTTTTTGAAATTCTTTTAATAGAATCATATTCTCCATTAAAAAATACAGTCCTATATTTTTTATTTTGTTAATATACCCTCATATTGATTTTTTATGAATTTCTAAAAAATGGCCCCAAAATTCAATTATGCCTAGGGTATATTTGACATGTTTTAGTTCAGAATTTGAATTTTTTGAAATTCTTTTTATAGAATCATATTCTCCATCAAAAAATACAAGCTTATTTTTTTAGATTTTTAAAATACCCTCATATTGATTTTTTATGAATTTCTAAAAAATACCCCCCAAATTCAATTATGCCTAGGGTATATTTGACATGTTTTAGTTCAGAATTTGAATTTTTTGAAATTCTTTTATCAGAATCATATTTTCCATCAAAAAATACAAGCCTATCTTTTTTTAGATTTTTATAATACCCTCATATTGATTTTTTATGAATTTCTAAAAAATGGCCCCAAAATTCAATTATGCCTAGGGTATATTTGACATGTTTTAGTTCAGGATTTGAATTTTTTGAAATTCTTTTATCAGAATCATATTTTCCATCAAAAAATACAGTCCTATATTTTTTATTTTATTTATATACCCTCATATTGATTTTTTATGAATTTCTAAAAAATACCCCCCAAATTCAATTATGCCTAGGGTATATTTGACATGTTTTAGTTCAGGATTTGAATTTTTTGAAATTCTTTTTATAAAATCATATTTTCCATCAAAAAATACAGTCCTATATTTTTTATTTTATTTATATACCCTCATATTGATTTTTTATGAATTTCTAAAAAATACCCCCCAAATTCAATTATGCCTAGGGTATATTTGACATGTTTTAGTTCAGGATTTGAATTTTTTGAAATTCTTTTTATAAAATCATATTCTCCATCAAAAAATACAGTCCTATTTTTTTTATTTTATTTATATACCCTCATATTGATTTTTTTTGAATTTCTAAAAAATATCCCCCAAATTCAATTATGCCTAGGGTATATTTGATATGTTTTAGTTCAGGATTTGAATTTTTTGAAATTCTTTTTATAAAATCATATTTTCCATCAAAAAATACAGTCCTATTTTTTTTATTTTATTTATATACCCTCATATTGATTTTTTATGAATTTCTAAAAAATGGCCCCAAAATTCAATTATGCCTAGGGTATATTTGACATGTTTTAGTTCAGGATTTGAATTTTTTGAAATTCTTTTTATAAAATCATATTCTCCATCAAAAAATACAGTCCTATTTTTTTTATTTTATTTATATACCCTCATATTGATTTTTTATGAATTTCTAAAAAATGGCCCCAAAATTCAATTATGCCTAGGGTATATTTGACATTTTCTGGACTAGGATTTGAATTTTTTGAAATTCTTTTTATAAAATCATATTCTCCATCAGAAAATACAGTCCTATTTTTTTTATTTTATTTATATACCCTCATATTGATTTTTTATGAATTTCTAAAAAATGGCCCCAAAATTCAATTATGCCTAGGGTATATTTGACATGTTTTAGTTCAGGATTTGAATTTTTTGAAATTCTTTTTATAAAATCATATTCTCCATCAAAAAATACAGTCCTATATTTTTTATTTTGTTAATATACCCTCATATTGATTTTTTATGAATTTCTAAAAAATGGCCCCAAAATTCAATTATGCCTAGGGTATATTTGACATTTTCTGGACTAGGATTTGAATTTTTTGAAATTCTTTTTATAAAATCATATTCTCCATCAAAAAATACAGTCCTATATTTTTTATTTTGTTAATATACCCTCATATTGATTTTTTATGAATTTCTAAAAAATGGCCCCAAAATTCAATTATGCCTAGGGTATATTTGACATTTTCTGGACTAGGATTTGAATTTTTTGAAATTCTTTTTATAAAATCATATTCTCCATCAGAAAATACAGTCCTATTTTTTTTATTTTATTTATATACCCTCATATTGATTTTTTATGAATTTCTAAAAAATGGCCCCAAAATTCAATTATGCCTAGGGTATATTTGACATGTTTTAGTTCAGGATTTGAATTTTTTGAAATTCTTTTTATAAAATCATATTCTCCATCAAAAAATACAGTCCTATATTTTTTATTTTGTTAATATACCCTCATATTGATTTTTTATGAATTTCTAAAAAATGGCCCCAAAATTCAATTATGCCTAGGGTATATTTGACATTTTCTGGACTAGGATTTGAATTTTTTGAAATTCTTTTTATAAAATCATATTCTCCATCAAAAAATACAGTCCTATATTTTTTATTTTGTTAATATACCCTCATATTGATTTTTTATGAATTTCTAAAAAAAGGCCCCAAAATTCAATTATGCCTAGGGTATATTTGACATGTTTTAGTTCAAAATTTGAATTTTTTGAAATTCTTTTTATAGAATCATATTTTCCATCAAAAAATACAGTCCTATTTTTTTTATTTTATTTATATACCCTCATATTGATTTTTTATGAATTTCTAAAAAATGGCCCCAAAATTCAATTATGCCTAGGGTATATTTGACATTTTCTGGACTAGGATTTGAATTTTTTGAAATTCTTTTTATAAAATCATATTCTCCATCAAAAAATACAGTCCTATTTTTTTTATTTTATTTATATACCCTCATATTGATTTTTTATGAATTTCTAAAAAATGGCCCCAAAATTCAAGTATGCCTAGGGTATATTTGACATTTTCTGGACTAGGATTTGAATTTTTTGAAATTCTTTTTATAAAATCATATTCTCCATCAAAAAATACAGTCCTATATTTTTTATTTTGTTAATATACCCTCATATTGATTTTTTATGAATTTCTAAAAAATGGCCCCAAAATTCAATTATGCCTAGGGTATATTTGACATGTTTTAGTTCAAAATTTGAATTTTTTGAAATTCTTTTTATAAAATCATATTCTCCATCAAAAAATACAGTCCTATATTTTTTATTTTGTTAATATACCCTCATATTGATTTTTTATGAATTTCTAAAAAATGGCCCCAAAATTCAATTATGCCTAGGGTATATTTGACATGTTTTAGTTCAGAATTTGAATTTTTTGAAATTCTTTTTATAAAATCATATTCTCCATCAAAAAATACAGTCCTATTTTTTTTATTTTATTTATATACCCCCATATTGATTTTTTATGAATTTCTAAAAAATACCCCCCAAATTCAATTATGCCTAGGGTATATTTGACATGTTTTAGTTCAGGATTTGAATTTTTTGAAATTCTTTTTATAGAATCATATTCTCCATCAAAAAATACAGTCCTATTTTTTTTATTTTATTTATATACCCTCATATTGATTTTTTATGAATTTCTAAAAAAAGGCCCCAAAATTCAATTATGCCTAGGGTATATTTGACATGTTTTAGTTCAAAATTTGAATTTTTTGAAATTCTTTTTATAGAATCATATTTTCCATCAAAAAATACAGTCCTATTTTTTTTATTTTATTTATATACCCTCATATTGATTTTTTATGAATTTCTAAAAAATGGCCCCAAAATTCAATTATGCCTAGGGTATATTTGACATTTTCTGGACTAGGATTTGAATTTTTTGAAATTCTTTTTATAAAATCATATTCTCCATCAAAAAATACAGTCCTATTTTTTTTATTTTATTTATATACCCTCATATTGATTTTTTATGAATTTCTAAAAAATGGCCCCAAAATTCAAGTATGCCTAGGGTATATTTGACATTTTCTGGACTAGGATTTGAATTTTTTGAAATTCTTTTTATAAAATCATATTCTCCATCAAAAAATACAGTCCTATATTTTTTATTTTGTTAATATACCCTCATATTGATTTTTTATGAATTTCTAAAAAATGGCCCCAAAATTCAATTATGCCTAGGGTATATTTGACATGTTTTAGTTCAGAATTTGAATTTTTTGAAATTCTTTTTATAAAATCATATTCTCCATCAAAAAATACAGTCCTATTTTTTTTATTTTATTTATATACCCCCATATTGATTTTTTATGAATTTCTAAAAAATACCCCCCAAATTCAATTATGCCTAGGGTATATTTGACATGTTTTAGTTCAGGATTTGAATTTTTTGAAATTCTTTTTATAAAATCATATTCTCCATCAAAAAATACAAGCCTATTTTTTTAGATTTTTAAAATACCCTCATATTGATTTTTTATGAATTTCTAAAAAATACCCCCCAAATTCAATTATGCCTAGGGTATATTTGACATGTTTTAGTTCAAAATTTGAATTTTTTGAAATTCTTTTTATAAAATCATATTCTCCATCAAAAAATACAAGCCTATTTTTTTAGATTTTTAAAATACCCTCATATTGATTTTTTATGAATTTCTAAAAAATACCCCCCAAATTCAATTATGCCTAGGGTATATTTGACATGTTTTAGTTCAAAATTTGAATTTTTTGAAATTCTTTTTATAAAATCATATTCTCCATCAAAAAATACAAGCCTATTTTTTTAGATTTTTAAAATACCCTCATATTGATTTTTTATGAATTTCTAAAAAATACCCCCCAAATTCAATTATGCCTAGGGTATATTTGACATGTTTTAGTTCAAAATTTGAATTTTTTGAAATTCTTTTTATAAAATCATATTCTCCATCAAAAAATACAGTCCTATTTTTTTTATTTTATTTATATACCCCCATATTGATTTTTTATGAATTTCTAAAAAATACCCCCCAAATTCAATTATGCCTAGGGTATATTTGACATTTTCTGGACTAGGATTTGAATTTTTTGAAATTCTTTTTATAAAATCATATTCTCCATCAAAAAATACAGTCCTATTTTTTTTATTTTATTTATATACCCCCATATTGATTTTTTATGAATTTCTAAAAAATACCCCCCAAATTCAATTATGCCTAGGGTATATTTGACATTTTCTGGACTAGGATTTGAATTTTTTGAAATTCTTTTTATAAAATCATATTCTCCATCAGAAAATACAGTCCTATTTTTTTTATTTTATTTATATACCCTCATATTGATTTTTTATGAATTTCTAAAAAATGGCCCCAAAATTCAATTATGCCTAGGGTATATTTGACATTTTCTGGACTAGGATTTGAATTTTTTGAAATTCTTTTTATAAAATCATATTCTCCATCAAAAAATACAGTCCTATTTTTTTTATTTTATTTATATACCCCCATATTGATTTTTTATGAATTTCTAAAAAATACCCCCCAAATTCAATTATGCCTAGGGTATATTTGACATTTTCTGGACTAGGATTTGAATTTTTTGAAATTCTTTTTATAAAATCATATTCTCCATCAAAAAATACAGTCCTATTTTTTTTATTTTATTTATATACCCTCATATTGATTTTTTATGAATTTCTAAAAAATGGCCCCAAAATTCAAGTATGCCTAGGGTATATTTGACATTTTCTGGACTAGGATTTGAATTTTTTGAAATTCTTTTTATAAAATCATATTCTCCATCAAAAAATACAGTCCTATATTTTTTATTTTGTTAATATACCCTCATATTGATTTTTTATGAATTTCTAAAAAATGGCCCCAAAATTCAATTATGCCTAGGGTATATTTGACATTTTCTGGACTAGGATTTGAATTTTTTGAAATTCTTTTTATAAAATCATATTCTCCATCAAAAAATACAGTCCTATTTTTTTTATTTTATTTATATACCCCCATATTGATTTTTTATGAATTTCTAAAAAATACCCCCCAAATTCAATTATGCCTAGGGTATATTTGACATTTTCTGGACTAGGATTTGAATTTTTTGAAATTCTTTTTATAAAATCATATTCTCCATCAAAAAATACAGTCCTATTTTTTTTATTTTATTTATATACCCTCATATTGATTTTTTATGAATTTCTAAAAAATGGCCCCAAAATTCAAGTATGCCTAGGGTATATTTGACATTTTCTGGACTAGGATTTGAATTTTTTGAAATTCTTTTTATAAAATCATATTCTCCATCAAAAAATACAGTCCTATATTTTTTATTTTGTTAATATACCCTCATATTGATTTTTTATGAATTTCTAAAAAATGGCCCCAAAATTCAATTATGCCTAGGGTATATTTGACATTTTCTGGACTAGGATTTGAATTTTTTGAAATTCTTTTTATAAAATCATATTCTCCATCAGAAAATACAGTCCTATTTTTTTTATTTTATTTATATACCCTCATATTGATTTTTTATGAATTTCTAAAAAATGGCCCCAAAATTCAATTATGCCTAGGGTATATTTGACATGTTTTAGTTCAGGATTTGAATTTTTTGAAATTCTTTTTATAAAATCATATTCTCCATCAAAAAATACAGTCCTATATTTTTTATTTTGTTAATATACCCTCATATTGATTTTTTATGAATTTCTAAAAAATGGCCCCAAAATTCAATTATGCCTAGGGTATATTTGACATTTTCTGGACTAGGATTTGAATTTTTTGAAATTCTTTTTATAAAATCATATTCTCCATCAAAAAATACAGTCCTATATTTTTTATTTTGTTAATATACCCTCATATTGATTTTTTATGAATTTCTAAAAAATGGCCCCAAAATTCAATTATGCCTAGGGTATATTTGACATTTTCTGGACTAGGATTTGAATTTTTTGAAATTCTTTTTATAAAATCATATTCTCCATCAGAAAATACAGTCCTATTTTTTTTATTTTATTTATATACCCTCATATTGATTTTTTATGAATTTCTAAAAAATGGCCCCAAAATTCAATTATGCCTAGGGTATATTTGACATGTTTTAGTTCAGGATTTGAATTTTTTGAAATTCTTTTTATAAAATCATATTCTCCATCAAAAAATACAGTCCTATATTTTTTATTTTGTTAATATACCCTCATATTGATTTTTTATGAATTTCTAAAAAATGGCCCCAAAATTCAATTATGCCTAGGGTATATTTGACATTTTCTGGACTAGGATTTGAATTTTTTGAAATTCTTTTTATAAAATCATATTCTCCATCAAAAAATACAGTCCTATATTTTTTATTTTGTTAATATACCCTCATATTGATTTTTTATGAATTTCTAAAAAATGGCCCCAAAATTCAATTATGCCTAGGGTATATTTGACATGTTTTAGTTCAGAATTTGAATTTTTTGAAATTCTTTTTATAAAATCATATTCTCCATCAAAAAATACAGTCCTATTTTTTTTATTTTATTTATATACCCCCATATTGATTTTTTATGAATTTCTAAAAAATACCCCCCAAATTCAATTATGCCTAGGGTATATTTGACATGTTTTAGTTCAGGATTTGAATTTTTTGAAATTCTTTTTATAAAATCATATTTTCCATCAAAAAATACAGTCCTATTTTTTTTATTTTATTTATATACCCTCATATTGATTTTTTATGAATTTCTAAAAAATGGCCCCAAAATTCAATTATGCCTAGGGTATATTTGACATGTTTTAGTTCAAAATTTGAATTTTTTGAAATTCTTTTTATAGAATCATATTCTCCATCAAAAAATACAGTCCTATTTTTTTTATTTTATTTATATACCCTCATATTGATTTTTTATGAATTTCTAAAAAAAGGCCCCAAAATTCAATTATGCCTAGGGTATATTTGACATGTTTTAGTTCAAAATTTGAATTTTTTGAAATTCTTTTTATAGAATCATATTTTCCATCAAAAAATACAGTCCTATTTTTTTTATTTTATTTATATACCCTCATATTGATTTTTTATGAATTTCTAAAAAATGGCCCCAAAATTCAATTATGCCTAGGGTATATTTGACATTTTCTGGACTAGGATTTGAATTTTTTGAAATTCTTTTTATAAAATCATATTCTCCATCAAAAAATACAGTCCTATTTTTTTTATTTTATTTATATACCCTCATATTGATTTTTTATGAATTTCTAAAAAATGGCCCCAAAATTCAAGTATGCCTAGGGTATATTTGACATTTTCTGGACTAGGATTTGAATTTTTTGAAATTCTTTTTATAAAATCATATTCTCCATCAAAAAATACAGTCCTATATTTTTTATTTTGTTAATATACCCTCATATTGATTTTTTATGAATTTCTAAAAAATGGCCCCAAAATTCAATTATGCCTAGGGTATATTTGACATGTTTTAGTTCAGAATTTGAATTTTTTGAAATTCTTTTTATAAAATCATATTCTCCATCAAAAAATACAGTCCTATTTTTTTTATTTTATTTATATACCCCCATATTGATTTTTTATGAATTTCTAAAAAATACCCCCCAAATTCAATTATGCCTAGGGTATATTTGACATGTTTTAGTTCAGGATTTGAATTTTTTGAAATTCTTTTTATAAAATCATATTCTCCATCAAAAAATACAGTCCTATATTTTTTATTTTGTTAATATACCCCCATATTGATTTTTTATGAATTTCTAAAAAAAAACCCCCAAATTCAATTATGCCTAGGGTATATTTGACATTTTCTGGACTAGGATTTGAATTTTTTGAAATTCTTTTAATAGAATCATATTCTACATAAAAAAATACAGTCCTATATTTTTTATTTTGTTAATATACCCTCATATTGATTTTTTATGAATTTCTAAAAAATACCCCCCAAATTCAATTATGCCTAGGGTATATTTGACATTTTCTGGACTAGGATTTGAATTTTTTGAAATTCTTTTAATAGAATCATATTCTCCATCAAAAAATACAGTCCTATATTTTTTATTTTGTTAATATACCCCCATATTGATTTTTTATGAATTTCTAAAAAAAAACCCCCAAATTCAATTATGCCTAGGGTATATTTGACATGTTTTAATTCAGGATTTGAATTTTTTGAAATTCTTTTAATAGAATCATATTCTCCATCAAAAAATACAGTCCTATATTTTTTATTTTGTTAATATACCCCCATATTGATTTTTTATGAATTTCTAAAAAAAAACCCCCAAATTCAATTATGCCTAGGGTATATTTGACATTTTCTGGACTAGGATTTGAATTTTTTGAAATTCTTTTAATAGAATCATATTCTCCATCAAAAAATACAGTCCTATATTTTTTATTTTGTTAATATACCCTCATATTGATTTTTTATGAATTTCTAAAAAATACCCCCCAAATTCAATTATGCCTAGGGTATATTTGACATGTTTTAATTCAGGATTTGAATTTTTTGAAATTCTTTTAATAGAATCATATTCTCCATCAAAAAATACAGTCCTATATTTTTTATTTTGTTAATATACCCTCATATTGATTTTTTATGAATTTCTAAAAAATACCCCCCAAATTCAATTATGCCTAGGGTATATTTGACATTTTCTGGACTAGGATTTGAATTTTTTGAAATTCTTTTAATAGAATCCTATTCTCCATCAAAAAATACAGTCCTATATTTTTTATTTTGTTAATATACCCCCATATTGATTTTTTATGAATTTCTAAAAAAAAACCCCCAAATTCAATTATGCCTAGGGTATATTTGAAATTTTCTGGACTAGGATTTGAATTTTTTGAAATTCTTTTATCAGAATCATATTCTCCATCAAAAAATACAGTCCTATATTTTTTATTTTGTTAATATACCCCCATATTGATTTTTTATGAATTTCTAAAAAAAAACCCCCAAATTCAATTATGCCTAGGGTATATTTGACATTTTCTGGACTAGGATTTGAATTTTTTGAAATTCTTTTATCAGAATCATATTCTCCATCAAAAAATACAGTCCTATTTTTTTTATTTTGTTAATATACCCCCATATTGATTTTTTATGAATTTCTAAAAAAAACCCCCAAATTCAATTATGCCTAGGGTATATTTGACATTTTCTGGACTAGGATTTGAATTTTTTGAAATTCTTTTATCAGAATCATATTCTCCATCAAAAAATACAGTCCTATATTTTTTATTTTGTTAATATACCCCCATATTGATTTTTTATGAATTTCTAAAAAAAAACCCCCAAATTCAATTATGCCTAGGGTATATTTGACATTTTCTGGACTAGGATTTGAATTTTTTGAAATTCTTTTATCAGAATCATATTCTCCATCAAAAAATACAGTCCTATATTTTTTATTTTGTTAATATACCCTCATATTGATTTTTTATGAATTTCTAAAAAAAACCCCCAAATTCAATTATGCCTAGGGTATATTTGACATTTTCTGGACTAGGATTTGAATTTTTTGAAATTCTTTTAATAGAATCATATTCTACATAAAAAAATACAGTCCTATATTTTTTATTTTGTTAATATACCCCCATATTGATTTTTTATGAATTTCTAAAAAAAAACCCCCAAATTCAATTATGCCTAGGGTATATTTGACATGTTTTAATTCAGGATTTGAATTTTTTGAAATTCTTTTAATAGAATCATATTCTCCATCAAAAAATACAGTCCTATATTTTTTATTTTGTTAATATACCCTCATATTGATTTTTTATGAATTTCTAAAAAAAACCCCCAAATTCAATTATGCCTAGGGTATATTTGACATTTTCTGGACTAGGATTTGAATTTTTTGAAATTCTTTTAATAGAATCATATTCTACATAAAAAAATACAGTCCTATATTTTTTATTTTGTTAATATACCCCCATATTGATTTTTTATGAATTTCTAAAAAATACCCCCCAAATTCAATTATGCCTAGGGTATATTTGACATGTTTTAATTCAGGATTTGAATTTTTTGAAATTCTTTTAATAGAATCATATTCTCCATCAAAAAATACAGTCCTATATTTTTTATTTTGTTAATATACCCCCATATTGATTTTTTATGAATTTCTAAAAAAAAACCCCCAAATTCAATTATGCCTAGGGTATATTTGACATTTTCTGGACTAGGATTTGAATTTTTTGAAATTCTTTTAATAGAATCATATTCTCCATCAAAAAATACAGTCCTATATTTTTTATTTTGTTAATATACCCTCATATTGATTTTTTATGAATTTCTAAAAAATACCCCCCAAATTCAATTATGCCTAGGGTATATTTGACATGTTTTAATTCAGGATTTGAATTTTTTGAAATTCTTTTAATAGAATCATATTCTCCATCAAAAAATACAGTCCTATATTTTTTATTTTGTTAATATACCCCCATATTGATTTTTTATGAATTTCTAAAAAAAAACCCCCCAAATTCAATTATGCCTAGGGTATATTTGACATTTTCTGGACTAGGATTTGAATTTTTTGAAATTCTTTTATCAGAATCATATTCTCCATCAAAAAATACAGTCCTATATTTTTTATTTTGTTAATATACCCCCATATTGATTTTTTATGAATTTCTAAAAAAAAACCCCCAAATTCAATTATGCCTAGGGTATATTTGACATTTTCTGGACTAGGATTTGAATTTTTTGAAATTCTTTTATCAGAATCATATTCTCCATCAAAAAATACAGTCCTATATTTTTTATTTTGTTAATATACCCCCATATTGATTTTTTATGAATTTCTAAAAAAAACCCCCAAATTCAATTATGCCTAGGGTATATTTGACATTTTCTGGACTAGGATTTGAATTTTTTGAAATTCTTTTAATAGAATCATATTCTACATAAAAAAATACAGTCCTATATTTTTTATTTTGTTAATATACCCTCATATTGATTTTTTATGAATTTCTAAAAAATACCCCCCAAATTCAATTATGCCTAGGGTATATTTGACATGTTTTAGTTCAGGATTTAAATTTTTTGAAATTCTTTTTATAGAATCATATTCTCCATCAAAAAATACAGTCCTATATTTTTTATTTTATTAATAAACCCTCATATTGATTTTTTATGAATTTCTAAAAAATGGCCCCAAAATTCAATTATGCCTAGGGTATATTTGACATGTTTTAGTTCAGAATTTGAATTTTTTGAAATTCTTTTTATAAAATCATATTTTCCATCAAAAAATACAGTCCTATATTTCTTATTTTGTTAATATACCCTCATATTGATTTTTTATGAATTTCTAAAAAATGGCTCCAAAATTCAATTATGCCTAGGGTATATTTGACATTTTCTGGACTAGGATTTGAATTTTATGAAATTCTTTTAATAAAATCTTATTCTCCATTAAAAAATACATGCCTATCTTTTTTTAGATTTTTAAAATACCCTCATATTGATTTTTTATGAATTTCTAAAAAATGGCCCCAAAATTCAATTATGCCTAGGGTATATTTGACATGTTTTAGTTCAGAATTTGAATTTTTTGAAATTCTTTTTATAAAATCATATTTTCCATCAAAAAATACAGTCCTATATTTCTTATTTTGTTAATATACCCTCATATTGATTTTTTATGAATTTCTAAAAAATACCCCCCAAATTCAATTATGCCTAGGGTATATTTGACATTTTCTGGCCTAGGTTTTGAATCTTTTGAAATTTTTTTAATAGAATCATATTCTCCATTAAAAAATACAGTCCTATTTTTTTTATTTTTTTAAAATACCTCCATATTGATTTTTTATGAATTTCTAAAAAATACCCCCCAAATTCAATTATGCCTAGGGTATATTTGACATTTTCTGGCCTAGGTTTTGAATTTTTTGAAATTCTTTTAATAGAATCATATTCTCCATAAAAAATACAGTCCTATATTTTTTATTTTCTTAATATACCCTCATATTGATTTTTTATGATTTTCTAAAAAAAAACCCCCAAAATTCAATTATGCCTAGGGTATATTTGACATTTTCTGGGCTAGGATTTGAATTTTTTGAAATTCTTTTAATAGAATCATATTCTCCATAAAAAATACAGTCCTATATTTTTTATTTTCTTAATATACCCTCATATTGATTTTTTATGATTTTCTAAAAAAACCCCCAAAATTCAATTATGCCTAGGGTATATTTGACATTTTCTGGGCTAGGATTTGAATTTTTTGAAATTCTTTTAATAGAATCATATTCTCCATAAAAAATACAGTCCTATATTTTTTATTTTCTTAATATACCCTCATATTGATTTTTTATGATTTTCTAAAAAAACCCCCAAATTCAATTATGCCTAGGGTATATTTGACATTTTCTGGGCTAGGATTTGAATTTTTTGAAATTCTTTTAATAGAATCATATTCTCCATAAAAAATACAGTCCTATATTTTTTATTTTCTTAATATACCCTCATATTGATTTTTTATGATTTTCTAAAAAAACCCCCAAATTCAATTATGCCTAGGGTATATTTGACATTTTCTGGGCTAGGATTTGAATTTTTTGAAATTCTTTTAATAGAATCATATTCTCCATAAAAAATACAGTCCTATATTTTTTATTTTCTTAATATACCCTCATATTGATTTTTTATGATTTTCTAAAAAAAACCCCCAAAATTCAATTATGCCTAGGGTATATTTGACATGTTTTAGTTCAGGATTTGAATTTTTTGAAATTCTTTTAATAGAATCATATTCTCCATAAAAAATACAGTCCTATATTTTTTATTTTCTTAATATACCCTCATATTGATTTTTTATGATTTTCTAAAAAAAAACCCCCAAAATTCAATTATGCCTAGGGTATATTTGACATTTTCTGGGCTAGGATTTGAATTTTTTGAAATTCTTTTAATAGAATCATATTCTCCATAAAAAATACAGTCCTATATTTTTTATTTTCTTAATATACCCTCATATTGATTTTTTATGATTTTCTAAAAAAACCCCCAAAATTCAATTATGCCTAGGGTATATTTGACATTTTCTGGGCTAGGATTTGAATTTTTTGAAATTCTTTTAATAGAATCATATTCTCCATAAAAAATACAGTCCTATATTTTTTATTTTCTTAATATACCCTCATATTGATTTTTTATGATTTTCTAAAAAAACCCCCAAATTCAATTATGCCTAGGGTATATTTGACATTTTCTGGGCTAGGATTTGAATTTTTTGAAATTCTTTTAATAGAATCATATTCTCCATAAAAAATACAGTCCTATATTTTTTATTTTCTTAATATACCCTCATATTGATTTTTTATGATTTTCTAAAAAAACCCCCAAATTCAATTATGCCTAGGGTATATTTGACATTTTCTGGGCTAGGATTTGAATTTTTTGAAATTCTTTTAATAGAATCATATTCTCCATAAAAAATACAGTCCTATATTTTTTATTTTCTTAATATACCCTCATATTGATTTTTTATGATTTTCTAAAAAAAACCCCCAAAATTCAATTATGCCTAGGGTATATTTGACATGTTTTAGTTCAGGATTTGAATTTTTTGAAATTCTTTTAATAGAATCATATTTTCCATCAAAAAATACAGTCCTATATTTTTTATTTTCTTAATATACCCTCATATTGATTTTTTATGATTTTCTAAAAAAAACCCCCAAAATTCAATTATGCCTAGGGTATATTTGACATGTTTTAGTTCAGGATTTGAATTTTTTGAAATTCTTTTAATAGAATCATATTCTCCATCAAAAAATACAGTCCTATATTTTTTATTTTGTTAATAAACCCTCATATTGATTTTTTATGAATTTCTAAAAAATACCCCCCAAATTCAATTATGCCTAGGGTATATTTGACATGTTTTAGTTCAGGATTTAAATTTTTTGAAATTCTTTTTATAGAATCATATTCTCCATCAAAAAATACAGTCCTATATTTTTTATTTTATTAATTAACCCTCATATTGATTTTTTATGAATTTCTAAAAAATGGCCCCAAAATTCAATTATGCCTAGGGTATATTTGACATGTTTTAGTTCAGAATTTGAATTTTTTGAAATTCTTTTTATAAAATCATATTTTCCATCAAAAAATACAGTCCTATATTTCTTATTTTGTTAATATACCCTCATATTGATTTTTTATGAATTTCTAAAAAATGGCTCCAAAATTCAATTATGCCTAGGGTATATTTGACATTTTCTGGACTAGGATTTGAATTTTATGAAATTCTTTTAATAAAATCTTATTCTCCATTAAAAAATACATGCCTATCTTTTTTTAGATTTTTAAAATACCCCCTTACTGATTTTTTATGAATTTCTAAAAATATTAATTATTTTCAATTATGCCTAGGGTATATATGACATTTTCTGGCTAGGATTTGAATTTTTTGAAATTCTTTTTATAGAATCATATTCTCCATTAAAAAATGCATGCCTATCTTTTTTTAGATTTTTAAAATACCCCCTTACTGATTTTTTATGAATTTCTAAAAATATTAATTATTTTCAATTATGCCTAGGGTATATATGACATTTTTTGGGCTAGGATTTGAATTTTTTGAAATTCTTTTTATAGAATCATATTCTCCATTAAAAAATACAGTCCTATATTTTTTATTTTCTTAATATACCCTCATATTGATTTTTTATGATTTTCTAAAAAAAACCCCCAAAATTCAATTATGCCTAGGGTATATTTGACATTTTCTGGACTAGGATTTGAATTTTTTGAAATTCTTTTTATAGAATCTTATTCTCCATTAAAAAATACAAGCCTATCTTTTTTTAGATTTTTAAAATACCCTCATATTGATTTTTTATGAATTTCTAAAAAATGGCCACAAAATTCAATTATGCCTAGGGTATATTTGACATGTTTTAGTTCAGAATTTGAATTTTTTGAAATTCTTTTAATAAAATCTTATTCTCCATTAAAAAATACAAGCCTATCTTTTTTTAGATTTTTAAAATACCCTCATATTGATTTTTTATGAATTTCTAAAAAACCCCCAAAATTCAATTATGCCTAGGGTATATTTGACATGTTTTAGTTCAGAATTTGAATTTTTTGAAATTCTTTTTATAGAATCATATTCTCCATTAAAAAATACAAGCCTATCTTTTTTTAGATTTTTAAAATACCCTCATATTGATTTTTTATGAATTTCTAAAAAAAACCCCCAAAATTCAATTATGCCTAGGGTATATTTGACATGTTTTAGTTCAGAATTTGAATTTTTTGAAATTCTTTTAATAAAATCTTATTCTCCATTAAAAAATACAAGCCTATCTTTTTTTAGATTTTTAAAATACCCTCATATTGATTTTTTATGAATTTCTAAAAAACCCCCAAAATTCAATTATGCCTAGGGTATATTTGACATGTTTTAGTTCAGAATTTGAATTTTTTGAAATTCTTTTAATAAAATCTTATTCTCCATTAAAAAATACAAGCCTATCTTTTTTTAGATTTTTAAAATACCCTCATATTGATTTTTTATGAATTTCTAAAAAACCCCCAAAATTCAATTATGCCTAGGGTATATTTGACATGTTTTAGTTCAGAATTTGAATTTTTTGAAATTCTTTTTATAGAATCATATTCTCCATTAAAAAATACAAGCCTATCTTTTTTTAGATTTTTAAAATACCCTCATATTGATTTTTTATGAATTTCTAAAAAATGGCTCCAAAATTCAATTATGCCTAGGGTATATTTGACATGTTTTAGTTCAGAATTTGAATTTTTTGAAATTCTTTTTATAGAATCATATTCTCCATTAAAAAATACAAGTCTATCTTTTTTTAGATTTTTAAAATACCCCCTTACTGATTTTTTATGAATTTCTAAAAAATGGCCCCAAAATTCAATTATGCCTAGGGTATATTTGACATTTTCTGGACTAGGATTTGAATTTTTTGAAATTCTTTTTATAGAATCATATTCTCCATTAAAAAATACAAGTCTATCTTTTTTTAGATTTTTAAAATACCCCCTTACTGATTTTTTATGAATTTCTAAAAAAAAACCCTCCAAATTCAATTATGCCTAGGGTATATTTGACATTTTCTGGACTAGGATTTGAATTTTATGAAATTCTTTTAATAAAATCTTATTCTCCATTAAAAAATACATGCCTATCTTTTTTTAGATTTTTAAAATACCCCCTTACTGATTTTTTATGAATTTCTAAAAATATTAATTATTTTCAATTAAGCCTAGGGTATATATGACATTTTCTGGCTAGGATTTGAATTTTTTGAAATTCTTTTTATAGAATCATATTCTCCATTAAAAAATACATGCCTATCTTTTTTTAGATTTTTAAAATACCCCCTTACTGATTTTTTATGAATTTCTATAAATATTAATTATTTTCAATTATGCCTAGGGTATATATGACATTTTCTGGCTAGGATTTGAATTTTTTGAAATTCTTTTTATAGAATCATATTCTCCATTAAAAAATACATGCCTATCTTTTTTTAGATTTTTAAAATACCCCCTTACTGATTTTTTATGAATTTCTAAAAATATTAATTATTTTCAATTATGCCTAGGGTATATATGACATTTTTTGGGCTAGGATTTGAATTTTTTGAAATTCTTTTTATAGAATCATATTCTCCATTAAAAAATACAGTCCTATATTTTTTATTTTCTTAATATACCCTCATATTGATTTTTTATGAATTTCTAAAAAAAACCCCAAAATTCAATTATGCCTAGGGTATATTTGACATGTTTTAGTTCAGGATTTGAATTTTTTGAAATTCTTTTAATAGAATCATATTTTCCATCAAAAAATACAGTCCTATATTTTTTATTTTCTTAATATACCCTCATATTGATTTTTTATGAATTTCTAAAAAAAACCCCCAAAATTCAATTATGCCTAGGGTATATTTGACATTTTCTGGGCTAGGATTTGAATTTTTTGAAATTCTTTTAATAGAATCATATTCTCCATAAAAAATACAGTCCTATATTTTTTATTTTCTTAATATACCCTCATATTGATTTTTTATGAATTTCTAAAAAATGGCCCCAAAATTCAATTATGCCTAGGGTATATTTGACATGTTTTAGTTCAGGATTTGAATTTTTTGAAATTCTTTTTATAAAATCATATTCTCCATCAAAAAATACAGGCCTATATTTTTTAGATTTTTAAAATACCCTCATATTGATTTTTTATGAATTTCTAAAAAATGGCCCCAAAATTCAATTATGCCTAGGGTATATTTGACATGTTTTAGTTCAGGATTTGAATTTTTTGAAATTCTTTTTATAAAATCTTATTCTCCATAAAAAAATACAGTCCTATATTTTTTATTTTGTTAATATACCCTCATATTGATTTTTTATGAATTTCTAAAAAATGGCCCCAAAATTCAATTATGCCTAGGGTATATTTGACATGTTTTAGTTCAGGATTTGAATTTTTTGAAATTCTTTTTATAAAATCATATTCTCCATAAAAAAATACAGTCCTATATTTTTTAGATTTTTAAAATACCCTCATATTGATTTTTTATGAATTTCTAAAAAATGGCCCCAAAATTCAATTATGCCTAGGGTATATTTGACATGTTTTAATTCAGGATTAGAATTTTTTGAAATTCTTTTTATAGAATCATATTCTGCATTAAAAAATACAAGTCTATCTTTTTTTATTTTGTTAAAATACATCCATATTGATTTTTTATGAATTTCTAAAAAATGGCCCCAAAATTCAATTATGCCTAGGGTATATTTGACATTTTTTAGTTCAGGATTTGAATTTTTTGAAATTCTTTTTATAGAATCATATTCTGCATTAAAAAATACAAGTCTATCTTTTTTTATTTTGTTAAAATACATCCATATTGATTTTTTATGAATTTCTAAAAAATGGCCCCAAAATTCAATTATGCCTAGGGTATATTTGACATTTTTTAGTTCAGGATTTGAATTTTTTGAAATTCTTTTTAGAGTATCATATTCTCCATCAAAAAATACAGGCCTATCTTTTTTTAGATTTTTAAAATACCCCCTTATTGATTTTTTATGAATTTCTAAAAAATGGCCCCAAAATTCAATTATGCCTAGGGTATATATGACATGTTTTAGTTCAGGATTTGAATTTTTCGAAATTCTTTTAATAGAATCATATTCTGCATTAAAAAATACATGCCTATCTTTTTTTAGATTTTTAAAATACCCCCATACTGATTTTTTATGAATTTCTAAAAATATTAATTATTTTCAATTATGCCTAGGGTATATATGACATTTTCTGGGCTAGGATTTGAATTTTTTGAAATTCTTTTTATAGAATCATATTCCTCATCAAAAAATACAAGTCTATCTTTTTTTATTTTGTTAAAATACATCCATATTGATTTTTTATGAATTTCTAAAAAATGGCCCCAAAATTCAATTATGCCTAGGGTATATTTGACATTTTTTAGTTCAGAATTTGAATTTAACGAATTTCTTTTAATAGAATCATATTCTGCATTAAAAAATACAAGTCTATCTTTTTTTATTTTGTTAAAATACATCCATATTGATTTTTTATGAATTTCTAAAAAATGGCCCCAAAATTCAATTATGCCTAGGGTATATTTGACATGTTTTAGTTCAGGATTTGAATTTTTCGAAATTCTTTTTTTTATATCATATTCCTCATCAAAAAATACAAGCCTATCTTTTTTTATTTTTTTAAAATACCCCCTTATTGATTTTTTATGAATTTCTAAAAAATGGCCCCAAAATTCAATTATGCCTAGGGTATATTTGACATTTTTTAGTTCAGAATTTGAATTTAACGAATTTCTTTTAATAGAATCATTTTCTGCATTAAAAAATACATGCCTATCTTTTTTTAGATTTTTAAAATACCCCCATACTGATTTTTTATGAATTTCTAAAAATATTAATTATTTTCAATTATGCCTAGGGTATATTTGACATTTTTTAGTTCAGAATTTGAATTTAACGAATTTCTTTTAATAGAATCATTTTCTGCATTAAAAAATACATGCCTATCTTTTTTTAGATTTTTAAAATACCCCCATACTGATTTTTTATGAATTTCTAAAAAATGGCCCCAAAATTCAATTATGCCTAGGGTATATTTGACATTTTTTAGTTCAGAATTTGAATTTAACGAATTTCTTTTAATAGAATCATATTCTGCATTAAAAAATACAAGTCTATCTTTTTTTATTTTGTTAAAATACATCTATATTGATTTTTTATGAATTTCTAAAAAATGGCCCCAAAATTCAATTATGCCTAGGGTATATTTGACATTTTTTAGTTCAGGATTTGAATTTTTTGAAATTCTTTTTATAGAATCATATTCCTCATCAAAAAATACTAGTCTATCTTTTTTTATTTTGTTAAAATACATCCATATTGATTTTTTATGAATTTCTAAAAAATGGCCCCAAAATTCAATTATGCCTAGGGTATATATGACATGTTTTAGTTCAGGATTTGAATTTTTTGAAATTCTTTTTATAGAATCATATTCCTCATCAAAAAATACAAGCCTATCTTTTTTTATTTTTTTTAAAATACCCTCATATTGATTTTTTATGAATTTCTAAAAAAAATGGCCCCAAAATTCAATTATGCCTAGGGTATATTTGACATGTTTTAGTTCAGGATTTGAATTTTTTGAAATTCTTTTTATAAAATCATATTCTCCATAAAAAAATACAGTCCTATATTTTTTATTTTGTTAATATACCCTCATATTGATTTTTTATGAATTTCTAAAAAATGGCCCCAAAATTCAATTATGCCTAGGGTATATTTGACATGTTTTAGTTCAGGATTTGAATTTTTTGAAATTCTTTTTATAAAATCATATTCTCCATCAAAAAATACAGGCCTATATTTTTTAGATTTTTAAAATACCCTCATATTGATTTTTTATGAATTTCTAAAAAATGGCCCCAAAATTCAATTATGCCTAGGGTATATTTGACATGTTTTAGTTCAGGATTTGAATTTTTTGAAATTCTTTTTATAAAATCATATTCTCCATAAAAAAATACAGTCCTATATTTTTTATTTTGTTAATATACCCTCATATTGATTTTTTATGAATTTCTAAAAAATGGCCCCAAAATTCAATTATGCCTAGGGTATATTTGACATGTTTTAGTTCAGGATTTGAATTTTTTGAAATTCTTTTTATAAAATCATATTCTCCATAAAAAAATACAGTCCTATATTTTTTATTTTGTTAATATACCCTCATATTGATTTTTTATGAATTTCTAAAAAATGGCCCCAAAATTCAATTATGCCTAGGGTATATTTGACATGTTTTAGTTCAGGATTTGAATTTTTTGAAATTCTTTTTATAAAATCATATTCTCCATCAAAAAATACAAGTCTATCTTTTTTTTAGATTTTTAAAATACCCTCATATTGATTTTTTATGAATTTCTAAAAAATGGCCCCAAAATTCAATTATGCCTAGGGTATATTTGACATGTTTTAATTCAGGATTAGAATTTTTTGAAATTCTTTTTATAAAATCATATTCTCCATCAAAAAATACAAGTCTATCTTTTTTTTAGATTTTTAAAATACCCTCATATTGATTTTTTATGAATTTCTAAAAAATGGCCCCAAAATTCAATTATGCCTAGGGTATATTTGACATGTTTTAGTTCAGGATTTGAATTTTTTGAAATTCTTTTTATAAAATCATATTCTCCATCAAAAAATACAAGTCTATCTTTTTTTTAGATTTTTAAAATACCCTCATATTGATTTTTTATGAATTTCTAAAAAATGGCCCCAAAATTCAATTATGCCTAGGGTATATTTGACATGTTTTAGTTCAGGATTTGAATTTTTTGAAATTCTTTTTATAAAATCATATTCTCCATCAAAAAATACAAGTCTATCTTTTTTTTAGATTTTTAAAATACCCTCATATTGATTTTTTATGAATTTCTAAAAAATGGCCCCAAAATTCAATTATGCCTAGGGTATATTTGACATGTTTTAGTTCAGGATTTGAATTTTTTGAAATTCTTTTTATAAAATCATATTCTCCATCAAAAAATACAAGTCTATCTTTTTTTTAGATTTTTAAAATACCCTCATATTGATTTTTTATGAATTTCTAAAAAATGGCCCCAAAATTCAATTATGCCTAGGGTATATTTGACATGTTTTAGTTCAGGATTTGAATTTTTTGAAATTCTTTTTAGAGTATCATATTCTCCATCAAAAAATACAGGCCTATCTTTTTTTAGATTTTTAAAATACCCCCTTATTGATTTTTTATTAATTTCTAAAAAAATAGCCACAAATTCAATTATGCCTAGGGTATGACATGTTTTAGTTCAGGATTTGAATTTTTCGAAATTCTTTTTTTTATATCATATTCCTCATCAAAAAATACAAGTCTATCTTTTTTTATTTTTTTAAAATACCCTCATATTGATTTTTTATGAATTTCTAAAAAATGGCCCCAAAATTCAATTATGCCTAGGGTATATTTGACATGTTTTAGTTCAGGATTTGAATTTTTTGAAATTCTTTTTATAAAATCATATTCTCCATCAAAAAATACAAGTCTATCTTTTTTTAGATTTTTAAAATACCCTCATATTGATTTTTTATGAATTTCTAAAAAATGGCCCCAAAATTCAATTATGCCTAGGGTATATTTGACATGTTTTAGTTCAGGATTTGAATTTTTTGAAATTCTTTTTATAAAATCATATTCTCCATCAAAAAATACAAGTCTATCTTTTTTTTAGATTTTTAAAATACCCTCATATTGATTTTTTATGAATTTCTAAAAAATGGCCCCAAAATTCAATTATGCCTAGGGTATATTTGACATGTTATAGTTCAGAATTTGAATTTTTTGAAATTCTTTTGATAAAATCATATTCTGCATTAAAAAATACAAGTCTATCTTTTTTTATTTTGTTAAAATACATCCATATTGATTTTTTATGAATTTCTAAAAAATGGCCCCAAAATTCAATTATGCCTAGGGTATATTTGACATTTTTTAGTTCAGGATTTGAATTTTTTGAAATTCTTTTTAGAGTATCATATTCTCCATCAAAAAATACAGGCCTATCTTTTTTTAGATTTTTAAAATACCCCCTTATTGATTTTTTATTAATTTCTAAAAAAATAGCCACAAATTCAATTATGCCTAGGGTATATATGACATGTTTTAGTTCAGGATTTGAATTTTTCGAAATTCTTTTTTTTATATCATATTCCTCATCAAAAAATACAAGCCTATCTTTTTTTATTTTTTTAAAATACCCCCTTATTGATTTTTTATGAATTTCTAAAAAATGGCCCCAAAATTCAATTATGCCTAGGGTATATTTGACATGTTTTAGTTCAGGATTTGAATTTTTTGAAATTCTTTTTATAATATCATATTCTCCATCAAAAAATACAAGCCTATCTTTTTTTATTTTTTTAAAATACCCCCTTATTGATTTTTTATGAATTTCTAAAAAATGGCCCCAAAATTCAATTATGCCTAGGGTATATTTGACATTTTTTAGTTCAGAATTTGAATTTAACGAATTTCTTTTAATAGAATCATATTCTGCATTAAAAAATACATGCCTATCTTTTTTTAGATTTTTAAAATACCCCCATACTGATTTTTTATGAATTTCTAAAAATATTAATTATTTTCAATTATGCCTAGGGTATATATGACATTTTCTGGGCTAGGATTTGAATTTTTTGAAATTCTTTTTATAGAATCATATTCCTCATCAAAAAATACAAGCCTATCTTTTTTTATTTTGTTAAAATACATCCATATTGATTTTTTATGAATTTCTAAAAAATGGCCCCAAAATTCAATTATGCCTAGGGTATATATGACATGTTTTAGTTCAGGATTTGAATTTTTCGAAATTCTTTTTATAGAATCATATTCCTCATCAAAAAATACAAGCCTATCTTTTTTTATTTTTTTTAAAATACCCTCATATTGATTTTTTATGAATTTCTAAAAAAAATGGCCCCAAAATTCAATTATGCCTAGGGTATATATGACATGTTTTAGTTCAGGATTTGAATTTTTCGAAATTCTTTTTATAGAATCATATTCCTCATCAAAAAATACAAGCCTATCTTTTTTTATTTTTTTTAAAATACCCTCATATTGATTTTTTATGAATTTCTAAAAAAAATGGCCCCAAAATTCAATTATGCCTAGGGTATATTTGACATGTTTTAGTTCAGGATTTGAATTTTTTGAAATTCTTTTTATAAAATCATATTCTCCATAAAAAAATACAGTCCTATATTTTTTATTTTGTTAATATACCCTCATATTGATTTTTTATGAATTTCTAAAAAATGGCCCCAAAATTCAATTATGCCTAGGGTATATTTGACATGTTTTAGTTCAGGATTTGAATTTTTTGAAATTCTTTTTATAAAATCATATTCTCCATCAAAAAATACAGGCCTATATTTTTTAGATTTTTAAAATACCCTCATATTGATTTTTTATGAATTTCTAAAAAATGGCCCCAAAATTCAATTATGCCTAGGGTATATTTGACATGTTTTAGTTCAGGATTTGAATTTTTTGAAATTCTTTTTATAAAATCATATTCTCCATAAAAAAATACAGTCCTATATTTTTTATTTTGTTAATATACCCTCATATTGATTTTTTATGAATTTCTAAAAAATGGCCCCAAAATTCAATTATGCCTAGGGTATATTTGACATGTTTTAGTTCAGGATTTGAATTTTTTGAAATTCTTTTTATAAAATCATATTCTCCATAAAAAAATACAGTCCTATATTTTTTATTTTGTTAATATACCCTCATATTGATTTTTTATGAATTTCTAAAAAATGGCCCCAAAATTCAATTATGCCTAGGGTATATTTGACATGTTTTAATTCAGGATTAGAATTTTTTGAAATTCTTTTTATAAAATCATATTCTCCATCAAAAAATACAAGTCTATCTTTTTTTTAGATTTTTAAAATACCCTCATATTGATTTTTTATGAATTTCTAAAAAATGGCCCCAAAATTCAATTATGCCTAGGGTATATTTGACATGTTTTAGTTCAGGATTTGAATTTTTTGAAATTCTTTTTATAAAATCATATTCTCCATCAAAAAATACAAGTCTATCTTTTTTTTAGATTTTTAAAATACCCTCATATTGATTTTTTATGAATTTCTAAAAAATGGCCCCAAAATTCAATTATGCCTAGGGTATATTTGACATGTTTTAGTTCAGGATTTGAATTTTTTGAAATTCTTTTTATAAAATCATATTCTCCATCAAAAAATACAAGTCTATCTTTTTTTTAGATTTTTAAAATACCCTCATATTGATTTTTTATGAATTTCTAAAAAATGGCCCCAAAATTCAATTATGCCTAGGGTATATTTGACATGTTATAGTTCAGAATTTGAATTTTTTGAAATTCTTTTGATAAAATCATATTCTGCATTAAAAAATACAAGTCTATCTTTTTTTATTTTGTTAAAATACATCCATATTGATTTTTTATGAATTTCTAAAAAATGGCCCCAAAATTCAATTATGCCTAGGGTATATTTGACATTTTTTAGTTCAGGATTTGAATTTTTTGAAATTCTTTTTATAGAATCATATTCTGCATTAAAAAATACAAGTCTATCTTTTTTTATTTTGTTAAAATACATCCATATTGATTTTTTATGAATTTCTAAAAAATGGCCCCAAAATTCAATTATGCCTAGGGTATATTTGACATTTTTTAGTTCAGGATTTGAATTTTTTGAAATTCTTTTTAGAGTATCATATTCTCCATCAAAAAATACAGGCCTATCTTTTTTTAGATTTTTAAAATACCCCCTTATTGATTTTTTATTAATTTCTAAAAAAATAGCCACAAATTCAATTATGCCTAGGGTATGACATGTTTTAGTTCAGGATTTGAATTTTTCGAAATTCTTTTTTTTATATCATATTCCTCATCAAAAAATACAAGCCTATCTTTTTTTATTTTTTTAAAATACCCCCTTATTGATTTTTTATGAATTTCTAAAAAATGGCCCCAAAATTCAATTATGCCTAGGGTATATTTGACATGTTTTAGTTCAGGATTTGAATTTTTTGAAATTCTTTTTATAATATCATATTCTCCATCAAAAAATACAAGCCTATCTTTTTTTATTTTTTTAAAATACCCCCTTATTGATTTTTTATGAATTTCTAAAAAATGGCCCCAAAATTCAATTATGCCTAGGGTATATTTGACATTTTTTAGTTCAGAATTTGAATTTAACGAATTTCTTTTAATAGAATCATATTCTGCATTAAAAAATACATGCCTATCTTTTTTTAGATTTTTAAAATACCCCCATACTGATTTTTTATGAATTTCTAAAAATATTAATTATTTTCAATTATGCCTAGGGTATATATGACATTTTCTGGGCTAGGATTTGAATTTTTTGAAATTCTTTTTATAGAATCATATTCCTCATCAAAAAATACAAGTCTATCTTTTTTTATTTTGTTAAAATACATCCATATTGATTTTTTATGAATTTCTAAAAAATGGCCCCAAAATTCAATTATGCCTAGGGTATATTTGACATTTTTTAGTTCAGAATTTGAATTTAACGAATTTCTTTTAATAGAATCATATTCTGCATTAAAAAATACAAGTCTATCTTTTTTTATTTTGTTAAAATACATCCATATTGATTTTTTATGAATTTCTAAAAAATGGCCCCAAAATTCAATTATGCCTAGGGTATATTTGACATTTTTTAGTTCAGAATTTGAATTTAACGAATTTCTTTTAATAGAATCATATTCTGCATTAAAAAATACAAGTCTATCTTTTTTTATTTTGTTAAAATACATCCATATTGATTTTTTATGAATTTCTAAAAAATGGCCCCAAAATTCAATTATGCCTAGGGTATATTTGACATTTTTTAGTTCAGAATTTGAATTTAACGAATTTCTTTTAATAGAATCATATTCTGCATTAAAAAATACAAGTCTATCTTTTTTTATTTTGTTAAAATACATCCATATTGATTTTTTATGAATTTCTAAAAAATGGCCCCAAAATTCAATTATGCCTAGGGTATATTTGACATGTTTTAGTTCAGGATTTGAATTTTTCGAAATTCTTTTTTTTATATCATATTCCTCATCAAAAAATACAAGCCTATCTTTTTTTATTTTTTTAAAATACCCCCTTATTGATTTTTTATGAATTTCTAAAAAATGGCCCCAAAATTCAATTATGCCTAGGGTATATTTGACATTTTTTAGTTCAGAATTTGAATTTAACTAATTTCTTTTAATAGAATCATTTTCTGCATTAAAAAATACATGCCTATCTTTTTTTAGATTTTTAAAATACCCCCATACTGATTTTTTATGAATTTCTAAAAAATGGCCCCAAAATTCAATTATGCCTAGGGTATATTTGACATGTTTTAGTTCAGGATTTGAATTTTTCGAAATTCTTTTTTTATATCATATTCCTCATCAAAAAATACAAGTCTATCTTTTTTTATTTTGTTAAAATACATCCATATTGATTTTTTATGAATTTCTAAAAAATGGCCCCAAAATTCAATTATGCCTAGGGTATATTTGACATTTTTTAGTTCAGGATTTGAATTTTTTGAAATTCTTTTTATAGAATCATATTCCTCATCAAAAAATACAAGTCTATCTTTTTTTATTTTGTTAAAATACATCCATATTGATTTTTTATGAATTTCTAAAAAATGGCCCCAAAATTCAATTATGCCTAGGGTATATTTGACATGTTTTAGTTCAGGATTTGAATTTTTCGAAATTCTTTTTTTTATATCATATTCCTCATCAAAAAATACAAGCCTATCTTTTTTTATTTTTTTAAAATACCCCCTTATTGATTTTTTATGAATTTCTAAAAAATGGCCCCAAAATTCAATTATGCCTAGGGTATATTTGACATTTTTTAGTTCAGAATTTGAATTTAACGAATTTCTTTTAATAGAATCATTTTCTGCATTAAAAAATACATGCCTATCTTTTTTTAGATTTTTAAAATACCCCCATACTGATTTTTTATGAATTTCTAAAAATATTAATTATTTTCAATTATGCCTATGGTATATATGACATTTTCTGGGCTAGGATTTGAATTTTTTGAAATTCTTTTTATAGAATCATATTCCTCATCAAAAAATACAAGTCTATCTTTTTTTATTTTGTTAAAATACATCCATATTGATTTTTTATGAATTTCTAAAAAATGGCCCCAAAATTCAATTATGCCTAGGGTATATTTGACATTTTTTAGTTCAGGATTTGAATTTTTTGAAATTCTTTTTATAGAATCATATTCCTCATCAAAAAATACAAGCCTATCTTTTTTTATTTTGTTAAAATACATCCATATTGATTTTTTATGAATTTCTAAAAAATGGCCCCAAAATTCAATTATGCCTAGGGTATATTTGACATTTTTTAGTTCAGGATTTGAATTTTTTGAAATTCTTTTTATAGAATCATATTCCTCATCAAAAAATACAAGTCTATCTTTTTTTATTTTGTTAAAATACATCCATATTGATTTTTTATGAATTTCTAAAAAATGGCCCCAAAATTCAATTATGCCTAGGGTATATTTGACATGTTTTAGTTCAGGATTTGAATTTTTCGAAATTCTTTTTTTTATATCATATTCCTCATCAAAAAATACAAGCCTATCTTTTTTTATTTTTTTAAAATACCCCCTTATTGATTTTTTATGAATTTCTAAAAAATGGCCCCAAAATTCAATTATGCCTAGGGTATATTTGACATTTTTTAGTTCAGAATTTGAATTTAACGAATTTCTTTTAATAGAATCATTTTCTGCATTAAAAAATACATGCCTATCTTTTTTTAGATTTTTAAAATACCCCCATACTGATTTTTTATGAATTTCTAAAAATATTAATTATTTTCAATTATGCCTATGGTATATATGACATTTTCTGGGCTAGGATTTGAATTTTTTGAAATTCTTTTTATAGAATCATATTCCTCATCAAAAAATACAAGTCTATCTTTTTTTATTTTGTTAAAATACATCCATATTGATTTTTTATGAATTTCTAAAAAATGGCCCCAAAATTCAATTATGCCTAGGGTATATTTGACATTTTTTAGTTCAGGATTTGAATTTTTTGAAATTCTTTTTATAGAATCATATTCCTCATCAAAAAATACAAGCCTATCTTTTTTTATTTTGTTAAAATACATCCATATTGATTTTTTATGAATTTCTAAAAAATGGCCCCAAAATTCAATTATGCCTAGGGTATATTTGACATTTTTTAGTTCAGGATTTGAATTTTTTGAAATTCTTTTTATAGAATCATATTCCTCATCAAAAAATACAAGTCTATCTTTTTTTATTTTGTTAAAATACATCCATATTGATTTTTTATGAATTTCTAAAAAATGGCCCCAAAATTCAATTATGCCTAGGGTATATTTGACATGTTTTAGTTCAGGATTTGAATTTTTCGAAATTCTTTTTTTTATATCATATTCCTCATCAAAAAATACAAGCCTATCTTTTTTTATTTTTTTAAAATACCCCCTTATTGATTTTTTATGAATTTCTAAAAAATGGCCCCAAAATTCAATTATGCCTAGGGTATATTTGACATTTTTTAGTTCAGAATTTGAATTTAACGAATTTCTTTTAATAGAATCATTTTCTGCATTAAAAAATACATGCCTATCTTTTTTTAGATTTTTAAAATACCCCCATACTGATTTTTTATGAATTTCTAAAAATATTAATTATTTTCAATTATGCCTAGGGTATATATGACATTTTCTGGGCTAGGATTTGAATTTTTTGAAATTCTTTTTATAGAATCATATTCCTCATCAAAAAATACAAGTCTATCTTTTTTTATTTTGTTAAAATACATCCATATTGATTTTTTATGAATTTCTAAAAAATGGCCCCAAAATTCAATTATGCCTAGGGTATATATGACATGTTTTAGTTCAGGATTTGAATTTTTCGAAATTCTTTTTATAGAATCATATTCCTCATCAAAAAATACAAGCCTATCTTTTTTTATTTTTTTTAAAATACCCTCATATTGATTTTTTATGAATTTCTAAAAAAAATGGCCCCAAAATTCAATTATGCCTAGGGTATATATGACATGTTTTAGTTCAGGATTTGAATTTTTCGAAATTCTTTTTATAGAATCATATTCCTCATCAAAAAATACAAGCCTATCTTTTTTTATTTTTTTTAAAATACCCTCATATTGATTTTTTATGAATTTCTAAAAAAAATGGCCCCAAAATTCAATTATGCCTAGGGTATATTTGACATGTTTTAGGCTAGGATTTGAATTTTTTGAAATTCTTTTTATAATATCATATTCTCCATCAAAAAATACAAGCCTATCTTTTTTTATTTTTTTTAAAATACCCTCATATTGATTTTTTATGAATTTCTAAAAAATGGCCCCAAAATTCAATTATGCCTAGGGTATATTTGACATGTTTTAGGCTAGGATTTGAATTTTTTGAAATTCTTTTTATAATATCATATTCTCCATCAAAAAATACAAGCCTATCTTTTTTTAGATTTTTAAAATACCCTCATATTGATTTTTTATGAATTTCTAAAAAATGGCCCCAAAATTCAATTATGCCTAGGGTATATTTGACATGTTTTAGGCTAGGATTTGAATTTTTTGAAATTCTTTTTATAATATCATATTCTCCATCAAAAAATACAAGCCTATCTTTTTTTAGATTTTTAAAATACCCTCATATTGATTTTTTATGAATTTCTAAAAAATGGCCCCAAAATTCAATTATGCCTAGGGTATATTTGACATGTTTTAGTTCAGGATTTGAATTTTTTGAAATTCTTTTTATAATATCATATTCCTCATCAAAAAATACAAGCCTATCTTTTTTTAGATTTTTAAAATACCCTCATATTGATTTTTTATGAATTTCTAAAAAATGGCCCCAAAATTCAATTATGCCTAGGGTATATATGACATATATTGAGCCAGAATTTTAATTTAACGAATTTCTTTTAATAGAATCATATTCTGCATTAAAAAATACATGCCTATCTTTTTTTAGATTTTTAAAATACCCCCATACTGATTTTTTATGAATTTCTAAAAATATTAATTATTTTCAATTATGCCTATGGGTATATATGACATTTTCTGGGCTAGGATTTGATTTTTTTGAAATTCTTTTTATAGAATCTTATTCTCCATTAAAAATAAAGGCCTATCTTTTTTTAGATTTTTAAAATACCCCCTTTTTGATTTTTTATGAATTTCTAAAAATATTAATTATTTTCAATTATGCCTATGGGTATATATGACATTTTCTGGGCTAGGATTTGATTTTTTTGAAATTCTTTTTATAGAATCATATTCTCCATTAAAAAATACAGGCCTATCTTTTTTTAGATTTTTAAAATACCCCCTTTTTGATTTTTTATGAATTTCTAAAAATATTAATATTTCCAATTATGCCTATGGGTATATATGACATTTTCTGGGCTAGGATTTGATTTTTTTGAAATTCTTTTTATAGAATCATATTCTCCATTAAAAAATACAGGCCTATCTTTTTTTAGATTTTTAAAATACCCCTTTACTGATTTTTTATGAATTTCTAAAAATATTAATTATTTTCAATTATGCCTATGGGTATATATGACATTTTCTGGGCTAGGATTTGATTTTTTTGAAATTCTTTTTATAGAATCATATTCTTCATTAAAAAATACAGGCCTATCTTTTTTTAGATTTTTAAAATAAACCCTTACTGATTTTTTATGAATTTCTAAAAAATAGCAACAAATTAAATTATGCCTAGGGTATATATGACATTTTCTGGGCTAGAATTTGAATTTATTGAAATTCTTTTTATAGAATCATATTCTACATTTTAAAAAAGAGGTATCAAAGCCAATAATTCAGATTTTTACTGGCCATTACTTTGCAAAAAATGATTATCAAATTTTTAAATTCAACTTTTGCTGCTGCTTTCCCCGATCGTCCTTTTGGCTGAACACAACCCGAATGATATTGATAAATTGCTTTTCGAATTTTTCGACATTGTTGGACCAGAGGAAGAAGCGGAACGTCTTATCAATTTGTTAGATCCCGTAACCAAAAATTAATTTGCCTTATCCTCTCATTTTGGAAAAAAATTTTTATTTATTAGACAAATTTACTAGGATAAAAATTTATATTTAATTTTTGCACCAAAATTGTTTTGAGAAATACTTTTTATGCTTGAAAAAAAATAATTTTAAACGCGGTTATTGAAGTTCATTCAAAACCAATGCAATTTCTACTAAAAAAATATTAAAATACAAATTTAAAAACCAAAAATGGGACAACATTATCGTTATTGGAATTTTTCCTTCTAGCCGGGATTATATTAACATTTTTAAGAATACCTAATTTCCAAACAAAAATCAAATTTGATTATTCTCCCTTATCTCTTCTCAACTTTAAATAAAATTTTTATAAAAAAATGTTTAACTAATTCAAAACAGGTTGGCGGCATCAAAACAGATAAATTCGATTCATACCTTGAATCTGACTTCAAAAGTGCTTATCATGGTTTTGAGAAAGCCGATGAAAATGAGGATGGATGGATTGATAGTGTGGAAATAATAAATGTTACAATGAAAATGCATAAAAACATGTTAAGCGAATATGAGATTGATCATCCAGAAGAGGACATTAAATTTGGTTCAGATGAAATGGAAAATGAGAAGGTAGATTTAAAAATGTTTAAAAAATTTGGAAATACGTTTATCTTGTGTGATCTAATGCACATTTAGCACAAATATATAAATTTCACCACTTTGTTTGTCATAGTAGGGGAAAGTAATCGGCAAAATGGATTTTCCGTATTCAAAAATTTACCGTATTTGGACACATTTTGATAAAATGCAAAAAAATGCCGTATTATAATACCATATTAGTTCTAAGTGTTGCTTTATTTCAATTATTTGCCGTACACGATAAAAAAAATATTGCGTCCGACTCGAATACGAAAAGATAGAAAATATTTAACAAAATTTGTGTTCATCGCATTCAAAATTATTTAAAAATGATATTGCCGAATAAAATGTTTTAAATAGAACCTCTTTTCTTTTTTAGTTGGTCACGAAAATTAAGGCAAATGCCGTCAATAAAATTCGAGCAACTTTGAAGGGAGAAACTCAAATGAAACATTTTGACAACATTATGGAGACGCTAGAATTTATGGCTGTTGTAAATTTCTTTGAAGGAGCAAATGAGGCAAGAATCTTATTTTAATAACAAAAATATTGGGGTCTATTGCACAAAACTCGATTAATTCGCATTTATGTTTTTAGATAGGTTTAGGATTTGTCCGGCAAAATATTTCGACTCTATTAATATTTTTAATTATTAAAGGATGGCTCAATTAGTAAAATGCAATTTGACTATCTTCGCAAATATTTACAATTCCTGAAACTTTTTGCGTTGAGTGCAGACAAAAACGAAGATGGAAAGGTCGACAAGCAGGAATTGCTGGAATTACTGATTGCGAATAGAAAAATACTGAAAGAATTTTGGCAGCAGAAGAAATTGCAAGATTCAAAAGAAAAAGAAGGACATGAGGAACTGTGAATTTTTGAAATGGAAATGACTTTAGATTAGAAAGATTTACTCCTATTCCAACCTATCTATTATTTAATTATTAAGCTCAATTGAATTTAAATTAAAGTTGGAATTTTTCCTATTTTTCCCATTCTCTAATTGTGACCATGTGGTGAAAATTAAACAATAAATTTGCCATTTCTTTAATGAAAATGAATTAATTTATTTAATTTACAATATTTTCTATTTCGCCATTTTATATTTGCTAATATACCAATAGCAGATTATTTTCGCAAACATCATAATTTTTTTGGCGAAGAGAAAAGTTAGTTATAAATTAATCTTCGTATAAATTTTTGATCAAATAAATGCGATACATTTCGTTTATTCTTTTATTTAAATTTTATAAAATGTTCCCATTTCATATAAAATCATAAAGTTTTTTTTTCTTTTTTCCAACTTTCTTTCTTTCATTAAAACCATTCCATTTGATTCCCTTTTCTTTCCTCAAACATTCCTCTAAAAGGAATATAAATTTTTTGATCGGATTATTCACCTATAAAATTGGATTTTGTACCATTTTTGCGAAATTGCTGGCCAGCAGGGCACAATTGTCCATTAGATGGAGCCCAAGGGAATGAAAAATGACAGCAGAATATGTAGCAGAATGACCCTTTATAAAGTTAAACCCAAATGAATTTGATTTGAACATTAGATCCTTCTTCAATCTATTTATTCAGATTTAGATCATATTTAGTACAATTGAAGCCTTTAAAATACCAAAAGAAGTTGGAATTATAGGCCACAATTTTGATTTAATTGCTTGAGAATATGATTGGAGGAGTAAAAAATTAATTAAAAATCAAGACGAATAAATAGAATTTTTTTACAAATTTATTTCAAAATATAAAATGGGAAAAATAAAAATATGATGAAAAATTTTAAAAAGCTCAGCTAAAAAATGCAAAAATACTCATCAAAATATTGTTTAGGCAAGTTTATATCCGTCAATTCAATTCATTATTTATTCATCAATACGAGAGGAATTCGAGCGTTTCTTTGTAGTCATTCTCTTCGCCCCTCTCCTGATTTCGCTCCTCAATTTTTGCACGCATTTTGTCCGGCCATTGGTACACTTTTCGAAACACAGAATCCATATTGAGCACTGAAAATGAATGAATAAAAATTTTTAATTTAAAAATTTTGACATATTTTCAGATATTTTGAAAATTCAATATTATTTTAAATTGAACATATTTTGATTTTTAAGCCTAATTTCAAGTAGATTTCATTTAAAAAAATTTTTTGTAATAATTTTTGCTTTTCCAAAGTTTTAATTTTTAAATGTCAAATAAAAAAATGTTTTTCCCGGGTCGGGACGGGAATTGAACCCAACCAGAACTGAGGTCCAAGAAAACCATCCATTTATCCATTTAGCTATGAAGAAGTTATTAGAAATGTGAAAATATTTAATTTACCCAAAAATAACTTAATTTACCCAAATTCTTTCGTGTCAAAAATATATTTTTGAGGCCATATAATTTGGCCAAGGTTAGGTTCAGGGCAGGATGGGATTAGGGGCTTGAGGTTAGGGAATCTTTAAAGAGGTCTGATTTGGCCAAGCTATACGGCCTTAAAAATATAATATTTTCCACGTGATAGAATTTGGGTGAATTAATTCTTTTTTTGCCAAATTAATAGATTCCCGATTGGAAATGCTGAAATTTTTTCTATTATTTTTCACATAAATTCGTAATAAATTTTTATGTTCCAAAAATTCTAATCATTTTATATTTTGTTTAAAATTAAAATCAAAAAAAAACTTTACCTTCAACGGAAAAATTGTTCCTGAGGGCAACGGCCGCCACCGCACATCGATGAACCAACTTTTTCTCATCAGTTTGCAGTCCAGACTCGAAACATTTCATCAACTTTTCCGGCCCATCCAATTGGATAAATCGACTTGAAAAAATCAATAAAATATACACAAATAAATTTTAATTAATTCCCAAAATTTATGCATTGAGTCCATATCTTTGCATCCGAAAAATTTGAAATTTCCTTCCTTAAAATTTGCATAAATTTATCTATTCTTTAAGTTATAAAAACCTTAATTCTATTCAGCTTATATAGCTTTGACCTAGGCCCAATCAGATAGAATAATCTTATTACTCACTAATTTCACCACCAACACCAATTATATTTATGATTATAATTTAAATTGCCAAAAAAAAAATTCAGAATTAGACTAATAGGTGAAAAATAAGAGGCTTTGGTTGGGCAAATTTTTGGTTTATAAATTTTTCTGATTGAATTTAAATCATTTAATGCCCAAAAATTACACTCACATCAAAGCTGGCAAATATCCTTTGACCATTGCGGAGACGGCACCCACCGATTTGTGGCGATAATCCTGCAAAAATTGAAGGAATATAAAAGAAAATTTATGATTTTAAGGATTATAAAATTTAATTTATTGAATTGGCAAATCTCAAATTTTAATTTGGCGAAAAAGAATGCATAAAGACAAAAATAATTGTAATGATTTAAAGGTCTGTCCTAGCATTCATAAATCATATACCATTAATAGAGAGAGCTCATCAAGATCAAGATGCATCGAATTGTATATAATTTGTTATGGTTTGATCAATATTTAAGAAGGGCATTAGACCGTTTAAACCGATTTTGGTTCAAAACAAATTTAAATTTGGCTAAACCTAATAAGCCAAAACACATAATTAATTTGTGTTTTAAGACATATCAATTGAATAAATGGTTAATGTGTCAAGGTCTAGGATAAACTTCTGAACCGATTTTTGGTAACTTCATGGGTTTTTAATTCAATTAAATATTTGTCTTTTAATTTTTGGAAAATTTCAAATACCCATCTTACCGGCGATTTTTGTTCATCGGCCATTGTGGCCAGGCATTGGGCCAGGAAATCATCTTTGAGCATTAATTGCTGCACTTTTGGATTGTATTGGGCCAAAACACTCAACAAATGGGTGAACAGTGAATTGGATGGGTCAAATTGTTTGGCCTGCAAAAAAATTAAAATTTAATTTGTTTTGGGTAATTTCATATTAAATTTGGCCTTTGGACCAATCGCCAATCCCAATGGTAAATGTTGGCATTGGGTTTACCGAAAATTGACATAATTTAATGGACAAAATTGAGGTCAAATTCGTATGCTTATTAGCATTTTACTTCATTTTATTGGAATGGATTTTCTGAATTAAAATTGAACAAACCAAAAACTTTTTGATCAATTGAAGACCGCCGAGCGCGCAGAACACTTGGGCCAAATCCATGTCGCAAACAATGTCACCTTAAAATGGAGAAATTAGAATTTTGGATATTTAAGATTAATATTTTGAAACTTGGAATTTTTGGCAGTAAATAAACCGAATATTTTTAGACCAACCAATTTCCTCTAAAATGTCTCCAATGTCGGCCAAATTTGCCTCCGTCGGGTCGCCAATTTCCTCCAATCGTTGAATCCACCGTTTCAGTTTCTTCACCGGATCCGTGTTCTGCGAAATTTGGTCGAGAGCGCTCTCCAGCCAAGCTTGATCCTGTATTCAAAAATATTTTAATAAATAATAATTTTATGAACATTTGAGTTAATTAAGTCGAAATGGGTAGCTTATGTCGCCCCCATATTTATCTAGGTAGGTAGGGTAGGCATATGTTTTTGACTCATAGCTGATGAGATTTTGGTAAGTAAATGTCCACATGGGAAAACATATAAAGCTTTCTAAATGGCTTTATACTGTAATTAGGAGAAAACTCCTATATCGTAATTTGTATAGGGAGGTCTTTTATTGCTTTCACAAATTGTTTATTTATTCATTTCATTGGATTAAAGATAAACCCAAAACAATGTTTTTACTTTTTAATACTTGACTTTATCTTCTAAATATCACTAATTTTGTATTTTTCGGTGCCGAGAATTTATAATGGATATGCCTTATTTAAAATGTTCCAAAAGATGTCAGAAAGTTGAATCAATTTTATTAATCCAAAAAGAAACCTCGGTTGTCATTTGTGAATGTGCCGGATCGGCGGGCCTCTCTCCCTGTGCCTGGGTGGCCAGTGAAAGCAAATGGCTGAACATTGGCTGTTGTTGATTATTGTTGTTGTTGCCATTGGAATTTGTGGACATTTTTCAATTTATTTTTATGAATGATTCAATATTAATTGATCAATATATGTGCTGCAAAAAGTAAATCAAAATTCATTTTATTTGAATGAATGATGTGAACATTAAACTCAATCTTTTGATAAATATCTTATTTTCATCATCTAAATAATAATTTCATTCTTCCCAAAATATGAATTCCAAGTCCAAATAAGAAAAAATGAAAAATCGATAAGTTAGATTAAAGTGGGGGGGGGGGGGGGGGGAATTGGTGCGTTACGCATTTCAACTATGGCATTTTGCTCATTTTAACCAGTTTCGATTTCGACTACCTTTTTCGAGACTTCAAAAACTATAATTCAGGGTTATTAAAACCTCTGAATACATTGTCACCGCACCGTTTTATTTCATGTTGCCTGCGTTGCGTTTAATAGGCAAAAAACTGGTTTGGATAAAATGTCTCCACCCCTATACACTTTACATTACACTTGACTTGGTTGCAAATAGAGACCGGCAAAATTCCTTCTGCTGGATTCCGGACTGGATTTTTTCCCTATATTTTTACTGGACGGATCTTGGTGCGGGATAATTCAGCAAAATCCCTAGTTGCAAACTGCAATTCCCTACGGAATATTGGGCCTGATTTTTTTGATATCTTCCCCTCTCATCATTCATTTCAATTGATGAAGAATTCGACATTTTTGTGAATAATTTCCAAGAAATGATGTAAATAATGTATTTATTTATTCCCGAAAAAGTTGAATGATTTGAATTAGAAATAAATATTCAATAAAATTATTTTGTCTCATAAGTATTTTCTCATTTCTTTCATTCTTTCGTTATTTTCTCTACTTCATCATCCCATCACTGCTGCCCGCCTTGTTGCTGATTACGATTCCGACGGCGTTCACGATATCGAGCATTCCGTTCGCGCCATTGCCTGCGCCGTTCTTCTTGTTGACGATCCAATTCTTCGTTCCGGTGGCGCAATTCTTGTTGAAGCCACCACAAATCGTCATCCCGGCGTTGCAAATCTTCCTCTCGGCGGCGATGATCTTCCTCCTGTCTACGCAATTCTTGTCGCATCTGTACAATCTCGTCTTGAAGTTGTATTTGGCGTAATCGTTCGCGTTCTCGTTCAGAATCCGACATATTTGATCAAGATCTTTGCTTTGCTAAAATCGAAATTAAATTGAATTAAAACATTTTTTGATGGAAAAATGGTCAAATTATGAGTTAGAAATTTATGAAATTAAGGGGGAAAAAGTTTGAAGAAATTGGGGTTAAGAGGGAAGGACTAAAGGCAAAGGGGTAAGCTGTTGAAATAAAAATATCAAATTTATTGGTCTATTATAATTTAGGCCAAATTGTTTGCTAGGAATGAATGTAATGAAGAGAAGGAGGGGTTAACAAATTAGGTTTAAATAAATAGTAAGAAAGGGCGCTACGCGCTACCCTGCTGAAATGTCTCGCCTCTCGCGCCAAAATGTCTCACGCCGAAATGTCTCGCGCCAAAATGTCGCAGCTAAAAAACGCGCACACCAACCAATCGACCAATCCTTGATAATTTCGCACCAATACTATAATTTTAATTTGTATTTGTATTTGGCACATTTCCTCCGCCGCTACAAATGATTCATTCATATTTCATTTCCATTTCAATCCAATCAACACAATCATCATTTCATATTATAAATATTTTCACAGAAATTTGATGATTTAAATCATTTAATTCGAAAGAGGAAACCATATAAAAAACAGTCTATCTAAAGCTTTTATTCCATTTCAATTCCAACTAAAATTTGAAGCTGAAATAATGGAATATATAATTTAATTATTCTAATAGCTCTGTAGCTCTCCCTTATTTGTCAAACCTAAATTCACTTCATAGTTAATTATTCCATCCAACTCCCTTATTACTTATACTTAGCTATTACCGATTAACCAGAGACAAATTCACTTCAAATTCTTCGTATATTTTTACCTTTATTTTACTCATTTTTAACGCGCAATTTGACCATTTTTTCCTTTTAATAAATTAATTCTATTTAATTTCAGTCCACGAAAGCAAAGATTAAATATGGCGAATGCAGACGAACTCAGACGCCGTCTCCGAGCCGAGCGAGAAGAAGAACATCGGCAAATGAGGCAAAGGCAAGAAGAAATGCAACGTCGAGAAGAGGAATTGAGGCAAAGGGAAGAAGAGATGAGGCGCAGGGAAGAAGAGATGAGGCAAAGTGAAGTAGAATCGAGGCAAAGAGAACAAGAAGAGCGTCGATATCAAGAAAATCAACGTCGGCAATGGCGTGAACGAAGGGCTCGATATGTTGAACGCCGTCGGAATGATGATCAGGAGCAAGGCGGGCAGCTGTGATGGATGATGATGTTGAGAAAATAAAGAAAGAATGAAAGATGTGAGAAGGCAAACAAATATATGGACAAATAATTCTAAATAAACAATTGTGATTCTAATTCAAATTAATTATTCAGCTTTTTCGGTAATAAATAAAGTTATTAAACGATGCAAACTGGTTTCAACTATTGCCCAAATGTAGAGTTTCGCTGGAAGTTCCGGTTCCGGTGGCCGGAAGTTCCGGCCTTTTTGTGGTACTGGATTAAAAATTGAGTTCCGGTTTCAGTTTCGGATCCGGTCAAAATCCTGGTTCTGGCAAAACGGAAAAATTTGCACTCAAATAAATTGGATTTTGTTGCATAAATCGTTAGTTTGGAAAAATTTAAAAATGTCAAATTTTTCGCTGCGCGGCTATTTTTGGGACAAATTTTTCGCTGCACGGCTAATTTTGTTCAGCCCTACCGGGCAGCTTTTTGTAGAAATTTTTTCTGAAAACCCCCAAATGATGGATTTCAAAAGTTCCGGGTTCCGGCTTTTTTGAGTTCCGGTTTCCGGAACTCAATGAGTTTCGGTTCCGGTCAAAATCCAGTTTCCGGCGAAACCCTACAAAAATGGTTTAAGAAATTTATTAAAATAATTAAACTTTTATTTTCTTAGCATAAAACAGTTTTTCATTATCCCAGGAGTGCGCGAAAGTCAAAAAGGAATTGCGCGGACTGGTTTGGCCAAAACGGTTCAACCGGTTTAAAAGTTTGGAATTGATAAGTTAAGGGTTTTCGATGTTGGGGAACACGAATTTAGAGTTTATTTCATGTTTGGATCGGTTTGGATGTTTAAACCGGTAGTGCGCGAGTCCTGGTTTATACTTATATCACATCAACACCACAAATTAATTGAATACATCATTTCATTCCAATTAAATTGGATGATTTAAATCAGCAAATTGAAGGAATAAACTATATAAAAAGTAGAGTCCGGACCCGGCCCGGGCCCGGATCGGTTTTTACCCGGGCCCAGGCCCGGAACCCGGGTCATTTGGTACAATCACGGGTTTTCCTGAGTTCCTGGATTTACCCGGGCCCGGCCCGGAAAAATTTTGAAGAAAAACCCGGGAACCCGGCCCGGAAACCGGGTCTCCTGACCCGGGTTTTTCGAAGAAATTGTTATTTGTTTGTTTTTGATCCGAAATTTTTAATTTATTTGTATTTATAGTATTATCATTTTTTTTATTTTAATTGATCATTTTATACATGTATTTTATCTTTTTTTTAATTTATTTGCTTTTTTATATCGATTTATAGCCTTTTTCCAAAATAGGAAACCCGGCCCGGAAACCGGGTCTCTGACCCGGGTTTACCAGGTTTTTCAAAAACCCGGGTTCCTGGGCCCGGCCCGGAAAAATTTTGAATAAAAACCCGGGTACCCGGGCCCGGAAAATCTGAAATTCCGGACTAATAAAAAGCGCAATAATAATTTTATTGTTATTTGGCAAATTCAATACCATCCTTAATTTTTTCAAAGCGAAACAGTATAATAATTAAATATTAAATATTACTCAAAAAATTTATATATAATACAATATTCTTTTATTTTGTAATTCTTCTGCTATTCTTGGCATCAATATTGTTGTTGTTATTCTCGCTTGCTTCACTATGAATTGAGCCCGTTTCCACGTTGTCCTCATCCGGAAATTCGGTCTTCAATTCTTTACGCTTTAATCCATTGCGAATTTTACTTGAACTTGAAGTCATCGCCAATTTCATGTTCGAAAGACTCTTCATTGTGTTTTGTTTCAAAGTGCTAATTCTGCTTCGGCCACTGTTGTTTGGCAAATTTGCTGGAAATGAATTAAATTATTTTGTTTTACAATTTTAAAATAATTTCAATCAATTGATTAGAGCAATTCATTTGCAAAACAATTCGTAAAATTAAAATTGAGTAAAAAGAAAAATCCTAAATAGTAAAAAATTTAATAGAATAAAAGGAATAGATCGAATTGGTCATAAAGGATACTGTAAATTTTATTTTTAAAATATGTTGTTGCCATTGCCATAAATATTACAAAACATTGTTTTTAAATGGATTAATTTAGAGCTTTTGAAATCAAATTGCAGTATCCACAAATTAGTTATGGTTAGAAAATGAGTTGCCGAATTTTATGGCCTTGACCAATCCAAATCAATATAGTTTTGATGTCGAATAAATAAATTAATCCTAATTTTTCATTTTAAAATGAATAACTGATGAGTCTGGAATACTCCTTTTCACTATTTTTGATAATTGTTGGGCTTATTCGCCGTTTGCTTTTGGCCTAACTCACTAAAATCTCGATTGTCCGTTTGAATGGGCGAAGGGAATTCCGCACGTTGATCTTCAATTCTTTTGGCCTGCATTTGAACAATCATGTCGAAAAAATCATTGTTCATTGCTTCCATGTCAGATTGGTGGAACAGTTCATCATCATCATCAATTTTCAATTGGCCCTGGATAAAATTCTCTAATATTTAAAAAAAATTATTTTTTTCTACCAATTTCTCATGATTTTCGATCAATTCATTAATGTTGGATAATTCCTTGTTTAATTGTGCAATTTTCGTTGGCGAATTCATTTCCTTTGCCATTTCAAAGGCAGCACTGCAATAAATTTAATTAATTATATAAATGCAATAAAAATTGCATCAAACCCAATCATTTTTCAATTAAAAATTGGCTAAAGGATTATTTAAGAAAGAATGGTTTAAAATGGAAAATGTGGAAGACCAAAAATATGGCAAAATAGGATTAAATTGGGCAGCTTTTGTTTTTTGGCCATAACTTTTGCCAATTATATTTTTGATATCTAATACTCTTCAGAAAGAGTTACATAATTATATAATTTTATTATTAGGTTCTAAAATTAATATTGGCCAAATCCAAAAGAAATTTTGAATTCGTAGAAAATTCGAAAATCCAATTAATTATTTACTTATAATTTTCTCTTCCTTCGTAAAATTCGCCAAGGAGGACCCGGGCAGTTGCAATATTGCAAAGAGTGCGCAAAATTGAGGTTTTGTCCCCCAATTCTTCGGCAATCAACATTCTCTATAAAATTAAGGAATAATTTGAAAATATTTTTAAAAAAAACTTTTTCATGATATTCAATTGCTTTTCGGTATTCCATATCGTAGAAATATGTGTTGGCTAAATAATTAAAAAAATAATTTAATTTAAAAAAATTTATAGTACCAATATTGCCCAATGTCAATCCGCATAAAATTCGGTCATTGAGTCGTTCAGCAATGTTCAAACTTCGTTCAAATTCGGCCAATGCTTTCGCCAAATGCTCTTTTCCCTTCAATTCCTCCTCTTCATCATCGAAATCAACATTCTCTTTTGAATTATTTGATTTCATTGTCGAAATTGCATAATTTAAATGGGCCAATCCCAAATTGTAAAGGCCACGACATTCTATTTTCTACAATGAGATAATGCTTTAAAAATATTTTTTCTAAAATTTACTTCATCATTTAATTTTTGCCCAATTTTAATTACATTTTCGGCACAATTGATGGCATTTTCGAATTCTTGTAACCTGTGAATTAAAATTATTTATTTTTAATTCAAAATTGATAAATCCAATTTGATAAATTCAATGAAAATTTTGTAAATTACGGCTTCTATTGTAAAGCCTAGACTCAATAGGTTTCAATTTGTGAATCAAGATTCAATATGTATTTTAATCGGCTTACGCTCTATGATCTAATAAAAAGAAATTTAAAGGCAAATAAAAAGACATGCCGTGTCAAATAAATCCAAAGAAAGGTTTCAATAGCAATATCCAGAAACCAATTTTCCAAATTTTAAGTTTTCCTATTACGGTAGGGAGAACTTGAGTGCATTCGTTTTTGACCCATAGCCATAGCTTTTGCGAGGCAATAGCCCATCTAGTAAATGTTTATGCCAGTTGAAAGTCCAAAGTGTCCTCTTCAATTTAACTTTTATAAATTTTAAAATCTAGTATAAAAAATGTCAGATCCAAGCATCCAACTTTTCCAGTGAAAACCAATTTTTTCCAAATTGAATAAAGTTTCACTTTTTAGGGGATTTAAGGGCTTTCGAATGGCAATATCGCCTTCCTAAATTGGTTGCCTCCTTTTTGAGCTATGGTCAAAACGAAGGCTTAGGCACTCTTTCTACGGTACTAAATTGTCCTATTTTGCCCCAAATTTGATGTTGAATTAAACCGAGAACCGACATTGTGTATGTGGCAGACAAATTTGAATGTGCCTTTGCTTGTTGTGCCTCATCATTCAATGCCCTTTAATAATTGTTAAATCAAAATTGCTTAAAAACCTTCGAAAATAACTTAGATGCTTTCAAATCGCTCATATAATATAGCCGTGCTCGACTATAATTGCGCAAAGCAAAATATGCATTGCCAAGTTGGGAGTAAACGGCGGAAAGCAACAATTCATCATCTGAACAAATGAGCAGTGCCCTTTCGAGAAGTTGAATTCCTTTAATATTGGAATTTATATAATTAATTTTGACAAATTTATTGAATAGAATGTTCCGCACAAATCAAAGTTCCAAGTGATTTATGGCTTTAAATTTAACAAATTTGGTACCATTGATTAACCTTTGATTTGAATGAATAGATTTGAAAAATATTTCGAGAATGTGATGGAGAAATTTAAAAAATTTACGATCAAAAAAGTGATAAATAGGCCAAAAGCGGATAGCTTTCTTTATTTGGCCATAACTTTTTGGCCAATAAATTTGAGAAATCATTTTGTTATCAAAATGATCTACAGAAAGAGTTTAATTCAATTGTGTCCTTTAATTTTCTTTTCTTCATATTAAAAATCACCTCTTTGTGTATCATTGGACCTTATGGCCCGCTCGCCTCTCTCAGCCAATTCTTGACAACTTTCATTGGAATTTATCGAAATTGAATTTATATCATTTGCGAATATTTCCATTTTGAGAGTCACTCTAAAATTGTTGATGATCAAAAGTGCATTCCATTTTTGGCCAAAAATTTAGAATTTGTTAAGATGACAAAATAACCCAAATGAGTTGTCAAAATAAGAATAATTATAGTTGCCAAATTATGTTCCAATTCCAACTTCCAAATCCAACCATAATCTCTGGTGGCCTAATAACGGCAAAATGTTTATATGATTTTTATTAAAGACAAATAAGCTTATTTTAAGCTCACATCAATATTTTAATTTAGTAATTAAAAGACTGGAATATTATTAAAAATATTATTAAAAATATAAGCAATTTTTAGGATTATTCTTATTTCCAATTTTCCAGAATTTTAAATAATGAAGCATAAAATGCATGAAAATTTGAATAAAGAAGGGGCAGAATATGTTCGAAATAAAATGCCGAAAATAGGACTTGGTTAGTTTTTCTCATTTCTTGCATAAAAATTACTTTATCCTTAAAAGGGACCTATCAAATTCAATCCGCCAAAACCATTTTTGATATTTTGGATGCCGCTTTGGACGTTGGCTATCGATTCATTGACACTGCACAAGTTTATCGGAATGAGCAAAATATTGGCAAAGCATTGGCCGAATTATTGCCTAAATATGGGCTCAAAAGGTTGACAATGAATTTAAAGAAACCTTTATTATGTTACATGCTCTAAATTCTAAACAATAAGGTGCAAAATGGTTATCCCTAATTTTTATGCAATTATTTTACAAAAAAAATTGTCAGCCATTTTTGAAGTCTTAAATTTGGCTAGCCTTAATCTAAATAATCCTAAACAAAAGTTTAACATAAGCCATATAAAATATTTTGTAAATTCTATATTTTAATACTTTATTTGATCAGCAAAAAAAAAATTGAAAAAATTAAATGAGGCGAGAATTTTAAAAAAAAAAGCTGAAATAATTCTATAGTTCTTTATGATTTTTAAAAAATCGAAATTGAGGCAGATAATAAAACTAATACATTTTTCTAAAAATAGAGAGGACATATTCATCACCAGTAAATTGGCACCCGCAAATCAAGGCTCAACAAATTGCCGTAAATCCGTGTTGGAATCACTCAACAAACTGCAAACTGAATATCTCGACCTTTTACTCATCCATTGGCCGGGTGTCACTAAATTGAAGAGAAATGACCCCAAAAATGCACAAATGAGAGCCGAAAGTTGGAAAGAATTGGAAATTTTACAAAGTGGGCAAATAATACTCATTTTATTAATTAATTCGAATTTACAATTAAAGGAGAAGGAAAACTCCGTGCAATTGGCGTATCCAATTATAATATTGCTCATTTGGAGGAATTGCTTGAAACGGCTGAAATTCTACCAGCGGTGAAATTTTTATGATTAATTTGGAATATTTTTAAGTTAAAAAAAAGAATTTTTCTAAGCTATTTTTATGCTAAAGGACCTTATTTCACTGTATATTTGTCTATTTTGATAAGGAAAATGTAAACATTACAAATTCGGACCTAACCCAATGGTAAATGTTGGCATTGAGATTACCAAAATTGGCATATAAAATGTTGGACAAAATTGAGGCCCTTTGCATTCCAACTCAGGAAAAAATTTTAAAAATAAATTTTTTTCAGGTAAATCAATGTGAATGCCATCCTCATTGGGTTCAATCCGATTTGATTCAATATTGTCGCGAGAATGGCATCCATTTCCAGGTAAAATTGAATTTTTATTATTTCTAGAGTGCATTTTCTCGTTCATTTAATTTTTGAGGCAAAACCAACATCAAAATTCCCAAACATCTCATAAAATTATAGATACTTGTATGTTATTTTATCTATGTCCAGATTTTTTTAGGTCACCAGGGAAAGATTACGGTGACCACCATAGGTCATCCGGTATAGGGTTTGGGTCTTTAGGGGATTGATTATCATCTCAAATACCCCTATGGGGGAACCGTTCATTTCTAAAAATCTGGATATAGATGGCATACAAGTACCAAATTATATTTAGGCATACAGCAGTTTTGGCAGTGAGTCGAATCGGGATGACTTGTTCGCCGATCAAAATGTTCGCGCAATGGCGGTCAAATATGAATGTTCCGTGCCAACTTTCCTTCTTTCCTGGGCACTTGCCCAAGGAATGAGGTCATGCCACAAAAATGTCAACAATTCAATTTTTAAATTTGTTTCAGTGTTTTGCCGAGAAGCAAAAATCCAGAGCATGTTCGACAAAATTTTACTGGACCAAATCAAATTCATGTGAGTGCCGAAGATGTCGAAGCAGTCAAACGGACAAAATCGAAGATGAAAAAATATTGTTGGGATCCGGATGGGTTGAGATGAATAAAATGATTTTTGATATTTTAATATGATTTCGTTAAATATATTTAAATTATTTTTTCAATTTCAAATAAATTAAATTTCAACAAATTTATTCAAACAATGAATTATTAATAAAGCCAATGGTACTTTTCCGTTATGTTACATCCCTACCAAAAAGGATGAAAAACACATATTTGCAGTAATTTTGGGCATAAAACACGAATCTGCGCTTATTTTTGTCTATCATCTTCAATGACTTGATTTAGGTGTTACTCATTTAGTAAGTAGATTAGGATTTCGACAATTAACACCAGGCAGACTGAGACTGATGAGATGAATAGAAGAAATTGAGAAATCATATAGAAGCGGAAATAGAACGCCAAAGGATGAAATGTCTACTCAATTTGAATATTCTTTCCAATATATTAGTTTTATTTTTTTAGACTTTTTACGATTTTGCTTTTTTGTTTTCTTTTTAAGGATCATCAAATTTAATGCTTAAAAAGTTTTTAGGAACAATTTAATAAGAAAGGGAATAAAAACTTGTAAATTAGAGAAAAGATGGGAACTGGGAACCTACTAAATGAGAAAATACTAGATTAATTAAAACTAGAAAAGCAAAAAATATCTCATTTTTCCACTAGGAAATTCTCAAACAGCAGCAAGTGCATTCTTAAATTTCAATCAGCCATACTTTGTTTCTATATTTACAAAAGCTTCCAATTTGAGAAATTGTAGTAAAATCATAATTTAAAGCCATTCTAATAAATAAGTAAAGTTTTGAACATGACATGTTGTAATATTTTTCTGGCAATCGTAAAGAATCTGGGTCCCTAAAAATTTTTCAATTTTTTCCCTTAAAATATGCTTACTGGGGTCTACGGAAGTGTAGAACACGAATTTGACATTCATTTTCTCATATCTCGCCATCTTGTTAAGAAAATGTCAAACATTACCAAGGAAATGCCAATGGCAATTTTCAAAATATTTTTTATATAGACATATTAGATATTATAGCTCAATCGACGTGGCTCGGCGAGCTGAATCGAATGGTACCATTTTTATTAGGTAAAACTCGATTATTGGCAAGTTAGAGGTCAAAATATCTTACCAAGACAAATAATTCTTTTAGTCATAACTTGCCAATAATCGAGTTTCACCTAATAAAAATTTTACTATTCGATTCTACTCGCTGAACTGCGTTGAATGAGCTATATTTTTTCCAGAGAAATGTTTTCACCAAAAATGCTCTCGGTCCCCCCTTTGCATTTTCTTAGTAATGGTTGGAATTTTCTTACCAAGATAGCGAGTTATGACAAAATGAATGTTAAATTCGTGTTCTACGCCTCTGAAAACCCCCTAGAAACCAATTTTTGAAAAAATAAAAAAAATTTTTTGGGACCCAGATTCTTTACGATTGCCATTTTTCTTTTTTTCAATAATTCCAAAAATTTTACAATCTTCAAAATCTTTATTAGAAATTAGTTTATTGAATAAAAATAAATTACAATGCATGAAACCTATTTGGATGCTAAATCAACTGGAAAATTGAAATTTGCCGTCAGTTGCTCATCAAACATGAACCGCAGTATGGAGGCCCATTTCTTCCTCAAGTATTTTTCAAAAATTACCCAACCAATCTCACGCATCATTTTATCCAGGCAACGGGGTTTCAATGTACAAAGTTTTGGCTCGGGAACTTGTGTGAAATTGCCAGGTCCCAGCATTGACCGGCCTAATATTTATGAATTCGATTCGACCACTTACGAAGAGATTTATCAGGATTTGAGGAAGAAAGATGCAAAATTGTGAGGTTTTATTAAAATTATAGGGAAAAACGATAAATTGAACAGTAAAATGAAGAAAAATCGATTTTGGGTGAGTTTAGTAGCAAGCCACGAATCTTAGAGCTAATTTAGAAAATCAAGCGGGAAATGTACTCATTTTGTCCAATTTAGCTAATCTTGCTAAGCCCAATGCCAACATTTACCATACCATGAATAGTTCATAATTTTAAGTGTTGGCATTTCCCCTTAAAAGATTGACAAATATGCAAAGAAGTAAGGTTATAGGTCAGTCAAATTGGAGTTTAGCATCAAAAATTACAAATATATTTGATATCTTAAACATTGTTAAAAAACTATTTACAATCATTTTCAGATATACGCAGAATGGTCTCCTGAACATGCTGGACAGAAACAGGAGGATCAAGTTTCTTATTTTACCATACAAATTAATTCCAAATTAATTCAGGAAATGTCCACAAAAATTCCAAAACACTGATGAGAAATTCGCGGTCATTATTTGCTTGGAGGAGCGCGTCTATGACCAAATTGTGGAATTTTTGCAAACCCGGGATGAGGCGAACAGCACCGGCGAATGCGTTCATGTCATTAATTTTGATATTCAAGACAACCATGAGGAAGCGACCATCGGCGCATTGGTGGTGGTCAAATTGTGCAAATTGGTAAGACAATTGTACAAAATGTTTTAAAAAATAAAATAGGTTTATATTGGGAGCTAAAATTGATGGCTTTGTTTCATTGAATAGTTCTCCATTTTTGGTGTAAGGCAATGCCAAAATTTATAAAATTTGGGGACCTATCCCAATTGTAAATTTTGGCATTGGGTTTACCAAAATTGGCATAAATTATTGAACAAAATTGAGGCCAAGCTTTTATCATTCCATGCTACCCACTTGGAAATGCTTAATTAAGCACCCAGAACAAAATATTTCCAAACGAATTAAAGTACAATTAAGACTAGACTAAACTACTACTACTATCCATCCTTTAGCTCCCTTCATTTTTTTGTATTCATATCCCATATTTTCCAGCTCGAAGATTGCGAGGATCTGGACAACGAGATTGACGAAGTGCTCAGCGATTTTGAGTTGGAAAATCCACAACGGAATACACTTCACACAATTTGCTTCTATTGAAGAGGGCATCAAGACATTAATGTATCCCGGCTTTTCGATATATCTCCCCCATCTTTAATTGTTAGAGTAGATTCCCGAAATATTTCATTTCCATTTTTTTCTTTCCAATTCCAATTTGAAAGCGTACTGCGTACTCCACTAAATATTCTTTCTTTTATTTTATTCATTTTGATAATTTTGACTAATAATATTGTTGATATTTTATTTGAGGAGTAGATAATATTTGGTTGGTATAAATAAAGTTGGAGCTTATTTTTTGCCTTTTTTGGATCAATGAATGATTGAAACGAGAATTTTTTGTTTATTTCTCTTCCTTTTTATTGGATATCAATTTTCAACAGCAATAATTCAGCAGAAGAATCAATGCTAACTAATTGAAGGTTTATGTTTCAAATTTCTCAAATAAAAACCTCCAATAAAGAACAAAATTAAGCAATCAGTAATCGAACCGAAGTCCCGAAACCCCAAGGTTTTTTGCAGCATTTCCACGAACATTTTTTTTATTTTTATTCATGACAAGAAAAATGTTGAAAAGATAGTGTAAAAATTGTAGAGATAGAGAAAAATTAAGGTCACCGCTCACCGCAGATTAAAAAAACCAACCCCAAAAAATTTCTTGGATGTAAATTTGATTTTCCACAGGAATGGGATGTGAAGAATGAGATATAAATGCGGTTCGATCCGCTGAACATTTTTCTCGCAATCATCCATATAATTTAGTGCGACGAGAGCGAATTAAAACCGCTGTCTGCCCGCATCCGCCCACCAATCCTCCACCCTATTCTCGCATTTTTAATACATTGGATTGGATTTGTGCAAAGATAGATTTATCCTTCATGAATTTTGTCATCCTATTCTTCTCTTTTATCTATTCTTCTTCACAATTCTATCCGAGTCCATGCACTCGTGGATCGATTTTCCCCTCCCTATTTTGAGGTCGGCTGACGCGATATGTCGATCTCAGTCAGCCTTGCAATTCGGCAGGGAGCAATATTATAAAAGCTCTATTATGCATGTTTCTCCTATTCTATTTCCATTCATCCCCCCTCCTTCCTCTTCTCAATTCCACAAACCGATTCAATTCGATTCATTCGCGGTGTTGGGGGGGGGGGGGGGGGGGGGCAGCAGTTCAATCCGCCGGCCCCCAGCCCATTCTCTACCAGTCACCCCAATACTACGTCTGAGCGCTTTTGTTTGATTTTGGGTGGTTCCCCACCACTCGTTTATAGGTTAGAATGGAAAGGTGGGGGTCACAATCCCCGTGGCGTCGAAATAATAAAATTTTACTATCATCTAAATTTAGATGAACTCCAACACATCATAAATTACACCAAAATCGAGACAAAAGTGTTAAATATTGATTTTAAAAACAGCAAGAAAGCTAATGTAAAAATGATTCATCACAAAAAAATAAACCGCTTTTTAAATGTCATAAATTAAATGTGTACTAGTTGTTTTCGTTCCTTTTTCCGAGATTAATATTTACCAATCATTTTATTTTGTCCACCACATTCCTCCTCAAATGAAAATGATTCTACTGGAAAAAATTCCTTGAATATTTGCAGTCATTAATCTGCTTCATTTCCTGTGTTTTCTCTTATTGGTTCCTATCCAAATCAGCCACCATCACCACCCACCCCACGTAATCGCTTCCTCACACTTTACCATTATAATTATAATCATATCAATAATCATCATCATCACCATCAGAAAATATCATGCTTTGCATCAGCAGCAGAATAGCAAAGCACAACGCAGCCAACAATTTAATGTCCTATAGCTGTTTGGTAAAATGTTAAACCTTAAGATTGTAAAGGTTTAGAGAAAGTCTTCCTTCTTTATTCGCGCTAACCGATAACATTTTAAAGTTTTTCATTTTTATTCAAAATCATCAATCAATTTTTTTAGCAAGCAATTATCCATAAAATTTGATTATTTCCCCATTCTTGCACCAAACTTCAATTGATAATTGTGTGTACTCCAAATCCAAATGACTTCCCGCGATGATGAGTACGATTATTTGTTTAAAGGTTTGCTTTTTTATTAACAATCAAAAATGGTTTCACAGACACCAAAAAGTATCATCCAAATGCTAATATATAATAGTAGCATAATATTGATAAAAAGCTGGTGACAAAAACTTTGAAGCTTTAAACTAATATAACCACAATTCAGAACAAATTAAATTGTTTTGAATACTTAAATTAGATAGATGGAGAATTTCCGTGTCCTAATTTTGAATATCCATGTAGCATATAGTCAACCAATAGTTGGCCCAATAAAACATTTGTCTCAACACATTACAAATATCATCTTAAAGTCTTATGAATGAATAGGTTAGAGTAATCATAAGATTGATTTAGAAATACTACTTGGGGATGGTCAAAATTTGGACCCAGTATAAAGAAAAGAAACCAATAAGTATCGAATTTTCTGCTCTACACGATTATTAAATTGAATTGAGTTTGAGGTTAACATCATTTCAAAGTTTTTCATCATCGTTCGGAAACTAATTATCAAATTTCAATTTTATTAATTTAAATCCAAAATTTCAGTGGTGTTGATCGGCGATTCGGGTGTGGGCAAATCAAATCTGCTTTCGCGTTTCACACGAAATGAATTCAACCTTGAGTCAAAGTCGACCATTGGCGTGGAATTTGCCACTCGCAGCATTTCGGTAAGCAAAAAATTTTAAGTGGTCTGGTCAATTCTGACCAACAAAACAAACATTTATGACAATCTTGGTAATCCCAATGTTAAATATGGCATTGGCATCCAAATTAGCTCAAATTGTGTTTAACATCCAAAATTAACAAATATACCATAAATAAACAATGGCTTAATCCACTTAATTTTCATCCATTTTTAGGTTGATGGGAAAACGGTGAAAGCTCAAATTTGGGACACGGCAGGCCAGGAACGCTATCGGGCCATCACATCCGCATATTATCGAGGGGCGGTTGGCGCATTGTTGGTCTACGACATTGCAAAACACGTCACCTATGAGAATGTTGAACGTTGGCTTAAAGGTTTGCGAACATTATCATTTTTCAACCAAAAATTTAATTTAAAAAAAAATCGAGATTAAAAATTAAATTTCTCAATCCAAAATTTAAGCCACCAAAAATCGATAAATTGTATTCAAACAATGGAAAAAATTAATTCGCTCACGATAGACTCGAACACAAAAACCCTCTAACCAAAAACTAGCACGGTACCCTTGCGCCAGGGTTATGCATAATTGGTTGACTAAAAGATCATTTTTAAGGTCCATACTCAAAATTAAATTTGAAAATATTCATGGTTTGGGAATAGGAACATAATAGCTAATTCCATATTGGATGGTGCAAAAAATTCAAAGGGTAAATTTGGTTCATGTTCATCCATGAATGAAAATAATATTTATATTCAAACCTATTCTTTCCTCAATCCTCTTCAAAATATTTAGAATTCAAGGAGAAACGGAAATTGGGTGTTGGTTATTCGGATGAGGCCAATTCAAATTCACCAGAGGGACTACCATCGGGGTCCACCACCAACGGTAATCTACTGGTTTTTGGTTAGCAAATTTTATGTTTTTTTTCTGGTTTCCCATTTCACTTGACCATTAACTAACCTACAATTTTGTTTTATAAGTCCACGTCCTTCTCCAAAACTCATCCCCATTTTTTTCAATTTGAGTTTTTTGCACCATCCAATGATCCCATATAAAATAAAAATCAAATAAATATTTCCAATAAATAATTTCTTATTTCTTTCTTGCAGAATTGCGCGACCATGCCGACCAGAACATTGTGATCATGTTGGTGGGGAACAAAAGTGATTTGCGCCATTTGCGTGCCGTCCCAACCGAGGAAGCCCGTAAGTTTTTATTGCAATGAAATGATATAAACCAAAGATAACAGCTTTCGGAAAAGAAAAATTTTACATGGATTATTACTAAGAAATCTCAAGAATAACTAAATGAACTAAAAACAGTTTTTTTTTGAAAAATTCCTTTCAATTTCAATTTTTCCATGATTAATTGTAAAACTAATTCAAAAGGTGCCTATGCCGAACGAAATCAACTCTCATTCATTGAGACATCCGCCCTGGATTCGACCAATGTGGAGGCGGCATTCACCAACATTCTCACTGAGATTTACCGTTCCGTGAGCACAAGGCAAGTCAACTGGGGAAATCCGGGGAAAAGATTGACATAAGAAGGTGATAAAAACATTGCTTGCTTATTTGCCCTAAACATATGGGGGGTTACGGGTTATTCACGTAATCTCTGAATTTGGACTACTTACCCACTCAAAAATAGGCTAATTTGACTCAGCTCAATCAATTTAGTTTATGAAATTTCAATTTCAGATAGATATAAGATCTTAAACAAAATTTATATAGACCAAAACGGTTTAAGTTTAAGCATCGATTTAAATTTTTTGGCAATCTTATAGTTAAAAATTAAAATTTCATAAATTAAATCGACCGTGCCGGGTCGAATACTCCCTTCCCAAAATTGCCTAGAGCTAAGATTACCCGAATTGCCCATATATTCCCTTTGAAATCAACAAATAATTTCCTTTCTGAATATTCATAAAAATTGCAAAAAATTCCATCCATCCCTTAGTCAGCAGGTTTTTTCCCATTGTGATTGTGTGTAATTCACTCTTTCCGGAAAACTTGTGTTACAGGGATGGGAAATTAATTTTAATAAATCGAGACAGAGAGTTTGGGCCAGACCAAAATGTGTGCTTTTGAATGTTTGGTCCATTAGTATTGTTCTCGGACAAAATTTAAAATTAAAAGATTTTATAAAAATTCTAATTTTTTAAAAAAAGCAGGAAAATTAATAACAATTAATTAATTGGTTATCTATTTTGGATTTATGATGGTTAAAATATTCTTTTTCGTTCCTTTTAGGCAGAAAAAAAATGAAATTATCGGAGTTATAATTATTTTTTTACCGCGTTTTTTGGTCCTCATAAATTTCTGTCAAATTCGATAATTTCTTATTAATTAAAAATTAATGCATCCAAATTCCCTAAACTAAAGTTATCAAATATTACCAAAAAATAATTTATCTTTTAAAATGGTTTGCTTTGGTCAAATTTGGTTCACAAAAAGCCCCCATTTTAAAGTAGATGAATATAAAATTCCTAGCTTACAAATTTGTTAAAATCATTTAATAATTTCCCTCATCAATTTTTGCAGGCAAGTTCCTCCCGACCGAACTGTGCCAATCAACAGCCAAAACAACATCACCCTCTCCTCAAGTGCTGATCAGAAGAAGAAGCAATGTTGTTCATCCGGATGATGAGGGGAAAATGTTGAGAATGCGATGAGAGAAGAGAGAGGGTCGATGAATGGAATGCGCTTCAAAATGATTTGTTGGGAAAATGAAGGAAGCGCCCCCGGGAATATAATATATTTACTTCACATTTGACCAATGATTATTATTATGGATGTTGACCCACACCACATAAACAAAAAAACATAAATTTATTCCTTTCCAAATTCATTTGTTTGTGTGTATTTTTATTTCATATTTAATTAATTTATCCATTTCCAACAATTCTCTTTAAAATGTTTCTATAAAAATAAATTAATTTCCACCATTTTAAATGTTCGCTTTTTGCAATTATTTCAGCAATTTTCACCGCTAAAATTTAGCTTCTAATTTTTTGGGATTTCTTTTCGAATTTTATTCAAGTTGAAAATTAAAATTAATCAATTTAAAAACATTCAAAAATGTTTCGAATTAAATTGCCACTCATTTTTTCCACCAAAAAATTTTCCAATCGACCCTTTGCCCTTTCTTCCTCCTTTCATTTCCATCCAAATTAATTAAAAAGACTGTGCCTGATGAGATTCTTGAATATTTGGAAATTTTGTTTGATAATTTATTTTTCCAATTCCAACCATCGTTTTCTTCAATATTAATTCCTCCGATATGAAAAAAATGGAACTTGTCTATCATTTTGAATTGAATTTCAATTTAAATTCTATGATTTTGTATGAATTTGGCCTTTCTATGAATTGTTGGCCATTTTGTCAAGTCATTGCCTATATTTACAAATTTAGACCCATTCAAATGGTAAATATTGGCATTGGGCTTACCAAAATTGGCATATAAATTGGTGGACAAAATTGAGGCTAAAATTCATGTTAAAATTATCTATTATTTATAAAAAATTTTCTCAATTAATTAAACCAGAAAAAAGAGACAAGTCCCATTATTGACCCATTTTTTGGATTTTTTCATTGCTAAATTTATTCCCCCGATCCTATCCATTTTTTCGTTTTCCCCCAACAAAAACGCAGATAAAATGCCGTTCATCACAACAAAAACAGATGAGAAACAAAAACAACCAATCTTGTCGAATATTCTTTTTTTTTTGTTAATTTAATTATAAAACAATTCGTCATTGGTGGATGCACACATTTTTCATCATCATTTTTCCATCGCATAAATATTTTAATGTTGCATTTTAAAATTAAATTCCTTCACATTGTCGGCACTATTTGCAAGAAAGCACTTTTTGAAATTTTTTTTTCTAAGTAAGTCTCGGTGGGGAATGTGTTGGAACTGCGGAGGAATGTAAGAGTGGACTCCGGAGTATGCGTAGCCGCAGCGAAGGCTCATCGTCGCGCGGAGGCGGAGCACACTGCGGAGTCCACTCTGAAATGCCCACAAGCTAATGAGTAATGACAAAAGAATGTCCGGGGCAATACAGAAAAATCCTTTGTGCTTTACCAAATGAAATCTTGTGTAATTTTTTGTAAATTTTTGATAAATTGCTTATGAATTTCAATTCAACTGATACGGTCCATTTACTCCATAATATTAAATATGAATAGAGAAAATATAGCCAGCGGCTATCCTTCTCTTTTCAATCCATTTCCCTGCACATTTTCAATGGTTATGCCCAAATACGCGCAATCCCAACGAATTTATCCCCCCCCCCCCCCCCCCACAAAAATATATTGCGCATACTGCCCATAGCACATTATCCACCACCAAAAGCAATTCTAAAAAGGCTAGAGATGGGAAGAATGACCAAAAGCAGCAGCGGCAGAAGAGTCCCAATCGATCAGCGCAGAGCAACCAATAAATATCTCCACATCCAACAAATCGCCGACAAATGCGACGGATATTTGACGTAAATCAGCGCAAATTATTCAATGTTGTTGACTCATTTTTAATCAATTAAAATGGATAATCGAAGATCAACACGAAGACATTTTGTGCCGCATTTTTTCAATTCCTTCATAAATGTAGCAAATTTATTATTGCTATTTGATGCCATTCAAGCGGCTTTCGATGTCCCATGTACACGTGAGTTAATTTTAATAGAGTTAAAATTAAGTTTAAATCAATGATGGATAAATAATAAAAAGTTGGATTTTTAATTAAAAAGGAGAGATTAGTTTAAAAAAAGCTCAAAAATTTATTTATACATATACATAGATAGGGCATAATTCGAGGAAAAATATTTCAAAGGAAAAAAATTAATTGCCAGAGGAAAAATCAACGAAAACAAATTAGAGCCGTAATGGTCAAGATATCAAATAAATTAAATACTTAATTTTTTTTGTCGAAATCTTAATTTTTATCCCTAAAAATATTAATTATTATTACATGATTTTTTAATATAATTTAATTGAATCAAATGCAACTAAAATTAAATTCAATAAAAAGTTCGATAATATTCCAGAAAAATTGATCGGCAATAAATGCCTGTTCGATGAAGAATGCTACGGTACAAATACAGTATGCCGTGATGGGCGCTGCACTTGTCCAACAAATTTTGAAGAATTCGATTTGGATGAGAGCAAAACAATTTGCAGACTTGGTAAATTAAATTAATTTATTTATAAAGGGAATAATCTATTGATTATGAATTTATGTAAAAAAATTCGATTTTTTAATTTTTGGTTGCTTAATTTTCCTTGAATTTTTGTCAAAAAATTAATTCTTTCAATCGGTATATAAAATTCAAACCAAAACCCTAAATCCCTGGCTCCTTTTCAGCACCCAGCAAAATCGGTGATTCCTGCCAACGTGATTGCAAACCTCCACTGCTCTGCCGCGATGGCAAATGCGAATGTTGGGGTGGCAGTGTGGTGAATGGCATTTGCACAGTTCGTAAGTTTTTTCTAGATCAAAACATCCAAAGTCTCATTAAAAAAATCCCCAATATATCACAAAATAAAAAATATTTTAAATTTTATAATAAGCCGAAATATTGGAATTTGTGAAACATTTTCAAAAATGCAAAAATTGTAGTCAACGATTAAAATGATGGGAAAAGAGCCACAGGATAAAAAATTCATAAACCCTAGGGCCTAGTTTCTTAGGAAAAGGAGAAAATAGAGAATAAAATTGTCATCAGCGAAAATTAAAAGATGCAAAATATTTATACTTTCAGCCTGTCCCGCCGGTCAACAACTCTACGGTGTGGAATGCACTCGGGTGGCCGGATGGGGACAATCCTGCGAGAAGGCAAGTCACAAATATATAAGATAAATTTGGGAAAACAAAAACACAAAATGTGCAGAAAAACTATATAAACAATCAATTGAATTAAATAATTACTTTTTAATTCACATAAAAAGGACATTCATTGCGTTGACCCATTCAATTCGTGCATCGGTGGCCAATGCCAATGTTCGCCCGGCACAATTCGGGATCAGTCGAAGGGTCGATGCTATGCTGGTGAGAGGCGGAAATTCAAAATTAAATTCCAAAAATATAATCTTTTTGAGTTTGTCCCGATGGAATGGTCCCACCTCAAACTTGTCGCCGTCTTTTCATCAACGACGTTGACATGCTGGACAATGCGGCCACAACGGACAGTTGCCCAATTGGCTTCAGATGCGTCACATATGGAAGCCCAAACATTGGACATTAGATTGTCAGGTTTTAATTTTTACATCAATTAATAAAATTACAAACATTTTTAATAGCCACTAAATTGTGTTCCTTTATTGGAAGATTCAAGTCATTCATATCGAAGCAAAATTGGACCAATGGAAAGCTTAGAACTTGAAGTAATCTTTCATTGATTTTATCAATTAATTTAATTTTTAGTCTCAACAATTATTGTTACTTCTGGTGAATATTTGTGATACCATTCTTTTTTGCATTGATTGGTTCATTGATTTGAGCATTGTTAGAAGATTAATGCGAATTGAATTATTTCCAACATATTTACCAAAAAATTCAGTGAATTTAGGTAAATTAAATCATTTTTAATATTCTTTTTAATATATTTATTAAAGTTGTTATCCATCAACGAGCAAAATCACATGATTTTCAACCATTATTGATTGAAGAGCGAATGAATATATTGGAAGGGATATTCAAAAATTCATTTTACAAAGTCGACAGCGGACTCTCAATGGCCAAATTAAACATTCCTGGATATCAGATAATCGATTTAAAATATAGCTAAAAATAAAGTAATAATAATTTAGAATATCAAAGATAATATCAATTATATAGTTTTGGGTGAAATGAAACCGAGGACAAGAATCGATGTTCCTTCTCAAGGTTTAACAAATTATAAACTATTAAAAAATTCAGCACCTTTGCAGAGATGCATCAAAGAACAATGTATGGTACGGATTATGGAATATCAATATCTGCCCTTCATTCCCATATTTTCAATTTGCCAAAATTAAGAGTAGAAATGTCCGAAGGAAAATGGTATATTAAATATTCCTAATTAGTCTTCGTTCTTTTATTTGTCAGGTATGCAAAGTTATGCGAATGTTGGAAGAAAATTAGAAATGAGTTACCACTTCTAACCGATGATGGATTGTCAATTCAAATAAAACAAGGAATGGGAAAATTTAGTCAAACATCAAAAGAAGAAAATTTTGATTTATTGTCAACTAGTCAAAAAGAAGTACAGACGAATTTCCGGAGGGAATTTACTGGTCAAAGAACAGAGAGAAGAAATGAAAGACAGCCCAGAAGAGAATGGAGAAATAAAAAAATAACCCCAAAAAATTGACAAATCAAAATCATTATTCGTTTTTATTCTCTGGCGGAAACAAATTTATTTATAAGATGATGATAAAATGTTTATGTACTTTAAATCTTGTTTGTTCTTAAATTTGGTCAAGTGTAAATTCAGTGATGGATCATAAAGTCGATTCCAGAATGACAAGTTGGTGTTGATTAAGCATTGGCCCAAGCCTCCAACTCAGCCAGGTCGTCTTCCTCTTTCTTGGATTTAGCCTTTGGAAGTTTGTCCTTCGGTGCTTCGGGAAGTTTGTCAGCAACATTTCCAACAGGCACTGGACCAACGTCAAGAAGTTTCTCGTTAATTTCTGCCTGTAAAATTACATTTTATGATTGAATAATTAATGTATTATAATTATTACCTCTTCCATTTCTTCGAGTTCTTTGAGCAGTTCATCCTCATCAACGTCATTTTGAAGCCCAATTGGATTGCTGATTGCTTGTGTTATTTCATTGGAAACCTCTTGTTGTTCGGCAATCTCCTCCATCAAATCGTGCACCTATATATAAAATTTCCATTCATTTTGTTTGATAATAATTGTTTTTACCTTGTCTACGTCCATTCCTTGATGAGTTGATTTCATTGCGGCAGATGTTTTGGTCATTACACTGAGGACTTCGGCATGCAATGCAGCATTTTCGAGAGAACTTTTCTGGTGATGAATGGTATTCAAAATTCCTTCAATCTTTTCGAGGTGTTTTTCATGGACTTTCTTTTCCTTCAATGCTTTAAGTGCCAATCTTTTGTTGGTTGAAGCATGCTTTTTCGCAGTTGCCAATGACTAAAATGTTGAATTAAAATAAATTTATTAAAATATAGTGGAAATCAATACCGTTTCGATTTGTTTGGTCAGAAAATCCTGTTTCTTGGTCAATAATTCTTCCGTTGCTGATAAATCTTGCAAAGCTTGTTGTGTAGTCGGCACGGGCTTGGTATTTTTTTTACCAAAGATGCTACCAAATACACCACTCATTTATATTGTCAAATAAAATAAAATATAGATGATGATGAAATCTAAAAAAATTAAATATTAGTAATCCTCAATTTGTAAAACAAGATAAATTAATTTAGTAATTTAGTTTACTTAGCATTGATATTAGCTAGCTAAAAGTGACGTAATTTTGTACGCGAGTGAAATGTGAGAATGGAAATGAAATGATAAATGAATGATTCATGATTGAATCATATATGATATGAGCGTGCTAGCGCGTTTCGCAAATTTATCAAAAATGCGCGTTTCGCAAATTTTCCATTTATTTTTAAATTTTATTTTTTGGCGTTTTTAATTAAAAATTAATAAAAAAAATAAAAATAAACCCAACAAAAACTTATCGAAAAAAACACACCAATATCTAAAAATATAAAATACCATGGTTTATAATTTGTAAATTTAATTTTTGGAATGGAAATATTAAATAAGTTTGTTCTGAAATGGAAGCGAGTTTGTTATGATTACTGGGGAGGATATATAGGGATTTTCGGGGCCTAGATGGGCAAGGGCCATAAAAGCAGTCAAAATTTTTATAAAAAGAAATTTCTACGATTCAAAACAACAATTTTATACAATCTGAATTGAAATAACAACGAAAAATTGGTTGGAAATATGTGTGGTCTTTATTCCTTTTAAACTTCATCATCAAAATCAAAACTGCGGCAACACATTTGTCTCCTCAATCTTCGCTCTCGACATTAACGGTTGTCAGCTGCTTGAAAGTAGTCACTGGCACATGGGTGACCTGAAGAAATGTGGAATTTAGTTGAAAAATCAAAAATTTGATAACACTTAATTAGAAGTATTATTTGAATTTCTAATTCATTAAATAACGAAGACGAAGCTTATTTTATCGGAACAATACTTAAAAATATTTAACGATAATGGAAAATGTGTAGAATTTTGCTTCGATAATTTTCTTTTTTTTTTCATGTTATTTCAAAGCATTTATTACTAAACAAAAATTAACTTATCAAATTAATATATCAAAACTCTTGATAGATTAAAAAATCTATTTAATGTTTAATTAATAAAATACCAAAGTGTAGAGTTTGTGCAATGAGTCCTCGTCATCGTTGCGTCGACGAGATAAACGAACACGGACTCGATAAGGAACATTGCTTGATAAATTAGAAAATAATTAAATTCAAAATAATTTAATGGAATACCGAACGCCTTGAGACTAAAGGAATTTGTTCAGCCGAGTGTCGATGCGAACATCAGGAGTGCCCATTTGCTTCTCGGCAAATTTCTTCACCTCTTTGATGGCGCGCGGTGCTCGATACTTGAAACCACTGAATCAAAAAGGGAATATTAATATTTTAGAATGCAAAATTAATTATTTTGGTTTAGGGGTTTATCCTTAATCCTATCCGCTCAACTTTAACGAGATAGAATTTAGAACATAGAGCTGGACAAAATGCATTGAAATGTATATAATTTTTCATGGTTTAGACAAAATTAAAAGGTATTAAACGGTTTAAACCGATTGTTTTCTTGGTTCAAAACTAAGTTGGAATTGGTTAAAGCTAAGGGCAAATTTTATTCAAATGATAGTGTTTACAAAATCTTTCAATTGGAATTGGTTATAAGATTGGACGTTAGAGGGTCTAGGTCAAAACCATTAAAAAACGTTAAATCCTTTTCGTTACTTTAATTGTTTTTTGCCTCTTATATTTGTCAAAAGATTTTTAAACAATTATAAAATGCAAACCGTACATTCCATGGATGAGTTTGTGCATGTGAATGGTGTATTCGCGAGTGACAACCTTGTTCAATGAGCTCTTGGCCTTTTTCTCGCCTCGCTGCTTTTTTGCCGCCATTTGCTTATCGTTTTTTTTAATTATTGAATTTGATAATTTTTATTTTCTGAAAATTAAATTATTTACTTTCCATAATTAATAACAATGCATAAATAATCATAATCATCTTTATTTTATTTGGTTCGATTCGGGATTCGAGTTTATTTTTAATAGGATTTGTTTTGTTTTATTGGATTTGGATTAATTTTTTTTAAATTTTATTATTAATTTTTAATTAAAAACGCCAAAAAAATAAAATTTAAAAATAAATGGAAAATTTGCGAAACGCGCATTTTTGATAAATTTGCGAAACGCCACAGCACCTGATATGAGCTCAATCAATTAATTGTGTTGGTTTTGGATTTTGGTTGGGGTTGTATTTTTTTTGTTTTGCTTTTTTTTGCAGGGCAAAAAAAATAAAACAAGAAACTAAATTTTATGTGGCAATTTTAACACAATTAAAATGACGTCAGAAAAAGGTCGGGAACAAAATCTTGCATTACGAGGTTTAATTAATTAATTTTTATTTATTTTATTTATTTATTTTAATTTTAGTTATGCGACTTTCAAGACCGCGTTTTAATGAAAGAATGATGTTACTAAATGAATCGGATTTTGGCCAATCATTATCAAATTCATCAATTGAACCAATTGATTCGTTTCTTATTGCTCCTCATACAATGCGTAAGCAGAAATAAAATTTAACCAAAATTTATAATTCATTTTTAGGGGATGTTTATTTGGGCGAGTCCTTTAATTTTTATATTTCCATTATCAACATGAGCGCCTATAGCTGCAAAGAAATAAGTATAAAGGTAAAAATGACTATTGTATTGTAGTAATATTACACTCATGTTAGGCAGATATCCAAACACAAACAAAACGCATTTCAATTGGTGAATCATCGTTTGAAGGAGCAATTTTAGCTTCAAACCAGCAAATAGGCCAGATTTTCGAACATCAAATTCAAGAACTTGGACAGCATATGTAACGATAAAATATAATATGATAAATAAGAAATTCATTTACAGTTTAGTTTGTGCTCTTTCCTACAAAGGAGTTGATAGTGAAAAACAGAATTTGAGAAAATTTTTCAAATTCCCCGTCAGCAAGCCTATCGAATTGATAAAACAAAATTATTACGAAATTAAAGTAAGGTATATTCCTTATTAAGCAAAATTATTTTAAATTCACATTCATCAGAACAAAAGCATGAAATTCTACTACGAAGCTCAAATTCAAAATTTATGTGCAAATCCAATTTACATCCAGTCAATTTCAATATCCAATAAAAATGAAGATTCGAAGGAAACATTTTATTATCCGTTAAGGTTTTCATTTAATTCAAAAATTATTTCTATATCCAAATATCCATTTAGTAATGATGATTTATTGGAACCTCAATCCATTCGGCAATTCATTTTCCCGCTGTTGGGAACAATTGATGAAAAACACGGAAATAATTCATCAGAAATTTATCGTTTTGGCAATCTTTCCATTAATTGGATAACAACAATGGGCGATAGAGGCAAAATTATGTTGGACACATTGCAAAGACCGGTATTCAAAATAATAAAAAGACATAATAAATTGATTTTAGAATTCATCAAATTATCACAATTTATTTTCCGTTGAACAAATACCAAAGAGGGTAAAAATCAATGAATTATTTTCTGGTATTTTTCGAATTCAGAATTGCCAGTTTGTTACATTATTTTTTATTCTTTTTAAAATTAATATTCAGAGACCATCCAATTGAAGTTCATTTAAGTTTTGACCAATCTCATCAACCCTCAATTATTCATTGTTCAATTAATGGCCAACGATTTCAAACAATATTACCAAATGAATTTTTATTAATCTCACTTGATTTCCTTCCATTTGTGCCCGGCATTCAGGTAAAAATTTATACAAAATTAATTTAATAATTTCTTTTAAAGAAAATATCAGGAATTCGGATTTTTGATTTGAAGCAGAAAAAGAATTACGAATTCGATGATATTGCTCAAGTTTTTGTTTATTAATACCAGTTTTTATTGTTATTATTTATTTTAAATTATTGTTCTTAATTTTTTATAAATAAATTTTATTTGATTCAATTTTATCAATTAATTTTTATATAGCGATAGCGAAACAAAACGCTTTTATTCCGTTTATATTATCCGGCTTACTTTTTATTTCCCAACAAGAATCCATTTTCGTCCCTATCCACAAAGCCCTAAGGCGGAAAAAGATTTCCATTTGGGGTTGTAGGCTGCAGGAAAAAAGCATCATGATTTGATGCGACCAACTTTACGGATGCACATTTTGACGGGTTGAGCGGAAAGTGATAAGGCTTAATTGCTACTTAACGGTGTGGGGGGTGGTGGCAGTAAGCTGCTGGATGAATTGGTCACGCATTGGTAGAAGGAGAACAATCAACCCGGTTTATAACTGGCTAAACTGCTGGTTGACTGATTCTTATTCCTCCTATCGCCTTTCAGGCGGTACTTCCATGTTAATATACTGATTGTGGAGAGCAAATACGAGTTTCGGTTGGGACCCGGCTATCGCCGGTTGTCAGCCAAACAACAGAAACAAATCAAAAAGGAATGAATATAAATAAGTGAAGGGTTTTGTTAAAGCCATACTTATTAATTTAGCGAAGAATGGTTGTTTTGGTCAGATTCCTCCCACCAATTTTTTACAATCAAGAATCAGAAACCTACTCATAATTAAAATACTTATATTCTAGATTATGTTTTGCAATTATAATTATTAAATTAAATTGGAATATGGAATCATCTTCGACTTTCAATGAATTATTGATAAATGAGGTTGGTTACTGATTTATTGATGATGTTTATTGAAATTATTTAAGGTTAAAGCGCATCCTTCATTGTATGATCAACAACAAAGAGGTGATATAAAACCGGTTTATATAAATTTAAATTTCCTTTTTAACAAAATAGTTTGTACTGATAATGGAGAAAGGAATCTTATTTGGGTGAGTATTCTTTGTCAATTTTATTCAGAATTTATATTTGCCTCACAGGAAGTAATTGCACAACGAATTGATAAGACAATAAATGGAGAATTTGCTAAGAAACGTTGGCTTCAGGTAATATTTTTAATTAGAAACTCTGTTGCTAGTTTTATTTTAATAGATCCTCAAAATTGATATTTTTTATTAACAGTTCAAAATAATTTTATAAAAATTATAATCATTTTGCATTTCATATAGGTTCGAGATCGTTATCGTAAAGAACTAAAAATGGCATTGAAGACTTCTATCCAACCGAAATGGCCGTATTTTTCCAAGTTGAATTGGCTGGATCCATATTTGAAGGATGCAAAGTTGGTTCAAAATAAATTGTATTTATAATTATATACTAATTTTAGGTCAATTAAAACCGAAAGTAATTCACCGATCACTCATCAATCGAATACAAATTCCGAAAATGATCATTTGCAATCAGCGGAATCCAATCAAATTGCTAATCTTTCAGCGGAAATGGATAAAGGTAATAAATTAATTTGAATAATTTAATTTATTTATTTTTTGTTAGAAGGTCATCATCTTCAATTTGCACAATATCAAACAGTCAATTTGCTTGAACAATTGATGGCAGCCAGCCGTGATTTACTCGAAAAACATCGAAGCACTGAAATTGACCAAAAGCCTCAAATCCAAACTGCGGCCGAATTATTTCCATCCACCACAGACAGCGGTGCTGCGGCCTCAACAAGTGAAGAGAATGCAGCATATATTGCTGAAGAATTACACTTTAATGACAATAATGATGATTTTCGTGTTGCCGAACAACAAAATGAGGATAAGGTCATTGAAATAAATTGAAGAAATATTTATTCTGATGAATTTGCAGATTTCTTCGCTCAACAAATTGATCAATCAACGCATGAATCAATTCCCACAACCAACTTCAACTCCTCCGGACTTCAATACTCTGCTGCTGAATTCACCCAAAATTGCGAATCCATTTAACATTTTTCCGAACATTTGCCAACAAATGAATTCCTCACCGCAACATTCCAATCGTCTTTGCCGTTCTCGCAATCATTCTCCGTATTTGGTGCGTCGCGGAAACAAAAATCAGCAGAAGAGCAAATCCGAAAGCAATTCATCGAATTCATCGCCACATAAAATAAATGATGCATCGTCAATTTGCAGTAACCAAACAATGGACAACAAAAAGAATGGAAATGAATTGTTGCCAACAACGGAGGAGTGGAATCGCATGGATTTGGACAATGATGAGGATTTGCTATTTGCCCGTTTGGTTGTGGCCCGATTGAAGAAATTCGAAACAAAGAAACGCAGAGAAGTAAGAAAAATAAAGGGAAAATGGAAGCATTAATCCATTCAAACATTTTCAGATTCGTTTTGCCATTCATCAATTGTTGGATAAATCGGAGGAGGAATTGGAAATGATGGAAGTCGAAAATGGTGAAGAGGAGAAGAACATGACCCAAAATGAATAAGAAGGCAATGACATAACATTAATTATTTGTTCTTTTGGATTAATTTCAATGTTATGCATATTACCCATAATTGTCGACTTTAATTTATGCATATTATTTAAGTAATGTTCAATCATCTCCTTTAAACATTTTGCTCAAATTCAACATTCATCATTAGGGCTGGCAAATATAGTTATTTAACTATTTTATGCGGAGCATTATTTATGCATAAAAACGCAATAAAAAACATATCTAACTTGGTTTGAGCCCAAAATATTGAACTTTTTTTCAACTTTTTTCACTATTTTTAACTATTTTGCTACCTTTGCAACTATTTAACTATTTGATCACTATTGCAGCCCAAAACAACTATTTTATATAACTTTTTTCGGAAATTTCTTAAAAATGCCACCAAATAATACAAAATATGCATTGTTTCGCCAGTGGATTGATCGATTAAATGGAAATTCAGTTTATACAATCAATACTACCAAAGAGGGTAAAGGGATTTATTGTGAAGCGTGTCAACAACAGGTTTATATAAAATTTACAACGACCAATAGACAACGGGAATTTGTTCAACAAAAGGTTATTCAACAAAATTGTTCTACAATACTATTTGGTCATTTAAAACAACACAATGAAACATTGAAGCATAGACGTGCCCTTCTTCGAGTTTCAGAAAAGGAAAAACGACAAAAACAACAATTTTTGGACGCAACAACCTCAAATATTCCCGACCAATTCACATTCGATTTGGCCTCATCTTTAATTTCGGCTAACATTCCTTTTTTCAAAATTGAGAATGGCGTTTTTCGAGGATTTTTGGAACGAGAAACTGGCAAAAACATTCCATCTCGGAGGACATTGGGAAATTATTTGGAACATTGTTTTAAACAGGTTTTTGATAATTGATACAAAAATTTTTTGATGAAATTTAAGAAAATGGATGAAATTATTGAGGAATTTGCCGGCAAATATTATTGGGTTAGTGTTGATGAAACTTGTGATCGAGCAGGACGTTGCATGGCCAACCTTCTAGTGGGAATTTTGGATGGAAAACAATGGAATGAACCAAAGTTAATAGCAGTGAAAGAATTAGATAAAGTCGATTCGGACCACGTTGCCAGATTTGTGGATGAAGGATTGGGTGAATTTGAATTAAAATTGTTTAATATTTTAATTGTGTTTTAAGCAAAATATTCATTGGAAAAAAGCAAATGCCTTTTGTTTTGCACCGACGCGGCAGCTTACATGAAAAAAGCTTGCCGCGATTTGAAAGTATAAAAGAATGTATAATTTTAATAAATGTTCATATATAGGTTTTCTACCCAAATGCCTTCCACATTACATGTTTGGCGCATTCTCTACACAGAGTGGCAGAAAAAATAAGGCAAATTTTTCCAATGGTCGATAAAATGATTGCAAAAACAAAAGCGGTTTTCGTCAAGGCCCCCAGCCGAGTAAAAACTTTTCGGGAGATGAATCCAACAATTCCATTGCCTCCAAAACCAATTCTCACGCGCTGGGGAACTTGGTTAATTGCGGCTGAATATTATTGGAATAATTTTCGATCAGTTCAAAACGTATTTTTTTAGAATTTAAAAATGATTTTTTGTAAAATATCAATTTAGGTTTTGAATACTTTAGACCCGAACGATGCCGTCGCAATTGAGGAAAGTTTGGCCTGTTATACAAATGCTGTTTGGCAGGACCTCGCCTATATCCAATCTAATTTTGCCAAATTGGCCGAATCGATCACAAAATTGGAAAAACAAGGCCTATCCATTTATGAACAATTGCAAATCTTTGGCGAAGTACAAGATGAAATGGAAATGGCAATCGGAGAAAGTGCAGAACAAATTCAAGAGAAATTCAAGTTTATTGTTTCCAATAATCCCGGAATCGAAATCATGTCCCAAATCTGCAATATTCTTTCTGGCCAAAACAATAATTGTGATGTTTCGCCAAATCTAATTCCATTTTACAAATATTCACCACTCACATCTTGTGATGTTGAGCGTTCTTTCTCTATGTATAAGTCTATTTTGGCTGATAATCGAATGAGTTTCAACATTAATAATCTCGAAATGTATCTGATTTGCAATTATAACCAAGAACGATCTGATCAATGAATTTTTTAAATCTCTTTCTATTTTTAACCTTTTATTTCGATAAAAAATTGTAACTTTTTTTGAAATTTTTGTCACTATTTTGGGTTTTTGCAACTATTTATGTAACTATTTTGCGATTTTTGGCAACTATTCTAGTTAACTATTTTGCGATTTTTGGCAACTATTTTTGCCAGCCCTATTCATCATCATTTCTCTCTCTCTCTTTATTTTAAATAAAAAGCAATTCAATTTGTTGGTTTTGTAAATGTCCAATTTGTTTCCCCCCTTTTACATTGTGACATTTGATTACTTTTTGTGCAATTTTATCCGCCCATCATTTTCTTTCCATCCATCCATCCTCATTGACTGAAGATGATGGAAAGGAAACAGGCATCGGGCCCTTGACAATGTTGTGCCCACCCAAAAGGCTTTTTGAGTGTTTTTAATTTTCGCACATTGGCCAATAGAAGCGGGGGGGGGGGGGGGGGGGGATGAACAGTGAATGGTCGGTCGGTTGGCTTGAATGGAAAGTTTGCTTTTCCCTCCAATCTTCATCCATCCAAAAGTTTCAAGTGTCATTTTTGCTGTGACTGATGAATAAAATAAAAAAGGGAACAACCCAAGACCCAACCAACTGCCAATGATGATTGCCTTCAGCTATTTGGTACTGTATTGGAAATTTGGGGGAGAAATTATATTAAATAAATTTGGAATCTGAATTCATCATATTGCATTTATGGGAAGGAATAGAAGCTAATTTGGCAACAGAATGAAGCGGGAATATTTTGAAAGAAAATTTACGAAAAAGGGAATGAATTAATGTTCCAAAACAATTCATTTAATTTCATTATGATTCGATGGATATTTTGGTTTTATTGCGCAATATTTCTTATTAATTACCCATCCAACCGTATAATCTGCAAATGTGCCCATTTTTCTGCAATATTCCCGAAAATTGGGCGGTCCAATCCTCGCAGGGTCGACTCCGGATTGGCTATTCCTCTCGTCCTTCCCCTCTCCACCATTTTTTTCTTTCATTTGGCCATCCATTTTCTTTCCTCAATATTCTCTCAAAAAATATTTGGAATGTCCAAAATATTCAAAACTCAATCAGAAACAGTTGAAATTGTCGATAAACATGCCGACAAAGGAAAAAGTGAAGAAATTGGCCGTTCATCTGATACAAATGGAGGAAAGCGACAATTGGGCAATGCTGGGCTGGACAGTGCCGAATTGGAAAGACTTTTAAGGCTTAGGGCAGAAAGGGTCCAAAGAACACCGAAATGTGCCAGAGTAAAGTTTAAAATCACAGATGTAGGATGAATAAATTAATTTTAGTGCCGAAATCATGGATCTGTTTCGGCATTGAAAGGTAAAATTGGAAAGAATGGATGATGGGATATTTTAGGGCATAAACGGAATTGCGAATGGAAAGACTGCGTTTGCCCGAAATGTACGTTGATTGCCGAAAGACAACGAGTAATGGCGGCACAAGTCAGTTTTGGCATTTTAATTCTGCACAATAATCAAAATTAGGTGGCATTGAGGCGGCAACAATCCCAGGAGGAAAAGGAGGCGGTTGTGAATGTGAAGGGGAAATTGAATGGAAATGAAATATGAAAATTTAGCATGAATTGGGAATGCTTCTTGGCGTTGATTCGGCCGATGAAATTTTGGAAGTGATTCGGCGGACGAAGGCAAAAGTGGAAGATGGTGGCGAAAATGGCCAGAAGGAGGAGGAAATGACCAAAACAAGTTCTGAAAACAAAAAGGAACAAGGAATGAAGCCGAAAATGGAAATTGGGCCCATCGATGGTGGAAATGGGCAAATGAGGGCAAACGGTGTGTATGGGAAAACATTGGGTGGGTCAAAAATATTCCATTCATTGTTTTTCCAATGTTTGCATTTGAAAGGTGCTTATTAGGGGTATAATCCGGCAAAAGAAGGGTAACATTATGAGAGAAGGACTTTGTTAAGCACTTCTTTATTCGAATATTTAGTGAAAATTGGAGATTGGAAATTAATTAGGGAAAAAATAATAATCATTTAATTTTCTAAATTGACCGTTTAAAAAGGCAATTTTTGGCCAGATTAGTGAAGGGGAGGGGGAAGAGGATTGAGGGAAATTGGCAATTGAATGGCCCATCAAAGCCAAATGCCAAATCCTCCAAATTTGGTCATTCCTTCCATAATTAATAAAAATAATTATTTCTGCCATTTTCAGGATCCAACAGCAAAAAGCGAAACATCAACGAATCATCGGCAGAAAAGAGAATTGGAAAAAAACAATCAAAATTGGAAAAGGCACAAAATAATAATGAAAATCCATTGCCCCATTCAAAGACATCGACAAAGGTCAGTTTTAATTTACATTCATTTAAATTGTCACCAATTTAGGACAATGACAATAATGTCATCCATCCATCCAATGCTGAACATCATCATCAACGAATTGTTCAACAACAAATTGGCCAATCCCCTTCCTCCTCCTCCTCCTCCCTTTTCTTGTCCCCTTTCCCATTTCTACATCATCCATTCCTCCGTTTCCCACTTTTCCCATTTTCGGCTGCCCTTCTCCATCAATTTTCTCTTCAAAATGGCCAACAAATGGAATCAACAACGGTGGCCATGGATTCAGAAGGAACAAATGGATTTGGAAATTTATCATTGCCAATTCCACCTGAACCAAATTGAAATAATCATTGATGACCAAAAAATGGAACATTTCAATTTTATCATTTCTAAAAGGAGGAATAAAAAATAACAATAAAAAAAATATGAATATTTAAAGCATTTTGGGCGAAATTGAAGAATATGGATGGAAGATTCTGGGCATTCAAAGTTGGGGAAGAAAGGCTAATATGGAAGGAAATGTGGCAGCATGAAAAAAAATGGCAGAGAATGTGAAAAATTGGATTGGATTAATTGAAATTGGATCACAAAAAGTTCGGGAAAATTGTGCGCGAAAATTCCAACCCCAATCTGCATCAATTTTTGGTGGGGGATTTGGATTTGCACTCGCCAAACAAACAATTTATATTTGGTAATAATTTGCACAGCAATTCGCCAATATTGGAGGGAAAGTTCGCGCCCCGTCATTCATTCATTCATTCATTGTCTATTCTTCACACAAACTTGGCATCTGGATACTCTGTCTTTGAGGCCACCTGCCTTCAATGTTTGTGGCATCGGCTTCCGGAATTGATTTTGCTGGAGGGGAATCAATTTTGATTGAATTTACATTCATCGATTTACCTGCTCAACAACGGCCAACCAAAATCCATGATTTGTTGCATAATAATTGCATGTTCCCTTGCCATGGCATTCAATGAAAGGGACCGAATAGAATTCCTCAAGGCAACTTCCGGGTGATTCAAAATTTTGACCAGTTCCCTCGGCTCCAGCCGCCATATGCTTCAAATAAATAAATGGAGTAAATGAATTGAGTCCATTCATTACCATTGCAAAACTGTAACCGGCCCAAACAGGCGACCAGCCGGATGGACATTCGGGCACATAATTGTCCTGTGAATGGACGGCCATCATTTGGGTTGGACTTTCGCAGACGGAACATCGGGAAATGTGCTCCCGTAATGCATTCCCAGTCATCTTATTAGCAAAATGAATGAATGAAGGGGATTATTCCCCCAAATATCCTTACGGGCGTCATCATTTGATTCATTGGCTTTCCCGTACTCAACCAGAAAGAATAATCATTTCGACTACTGAAATGGCAAACTTCCTTCAAATTGCAGAACATAAAAGGCATTGTGGAGAATTTTGGGAGGCATGAGCCTGAAAATGAATGAATTTAATTTTTTTTCACAATTTTGGACCTGGAGTGCCCAAATCTTGTCCGGCCGCTCGCCCATTTCCCTGTACATATAAAAGGGAATATCCACTCCATAATTGTTGCATCCCAGATGGACATGGTGGTATTTCGGTTGTTTGTGAATGTTTTGTGATGGTGAATCCACGTGATGGTGCCCACCCACTATAATGAGAATGTTTTTTACTTTTTCAAAAGAAATTCCCCTCACCCAGGAGGCCCAGGGAAACCAGGTGGACCGGGTAATCCAGGCCGCCCTTCTCGCCCAAAAGTGCCCGGCACTCCGCTCATTCCGGCCTCCCCTTTTGGCCCTGGGATTCCGGACAATCCAGGATTGCCCGGTTCGCCCCTCAGTCCTGGATAGCCGGCTGGCCCTGGTGGCCCAGCCAATCCTGGCATGCCCATTTCGCCAGGCAATCCGGGAATGCCTGCCAATCCAATTTCACCGGGATAGCCTCGAGGCGCATGTGCTTCCTAAAAGAGAGTATAAAATTTTATATTCTATTAAATTGGCCCACCAAATCGAAAGGTGCCTGCATTCCTGGTCTGCCAGGTGGGCCTTGATCTCCTGGATATCCTTTTGGTCCGGCCAATCCTGGCAATCCCTCCATTCCTCGTTCGCCTTTTTCCCCTGGAATGCCGGGTAATCCATCTGATCCTCTTCCTCCTGGCATTCCTCTCATTCCTTCTGGCCCTATTTCTCCCTAAATTTTCACAAATTTTTTTCCCATTTTCTCGCCAATTTCCTACTCTTTGTCCGGGATAACCCGGCTCGCCGGGTGGCCCTGGAAATCCGGGAATTCCATTCGGATTGCCAATTCCTTTGATTCCAGGTGGCCCAAGTGGGCCTGGCAGGCCCGGAAGTCCATCTTGGCCGCGACGACCTGAATTTGGATTTGATGAGAATATTTCCTTTGTTTTTCACCTGGTTTTCCGTCAATTCCCCGTAATCCATGTTCTCCTTGCAATCCGGGCATCCCTCTATCGCCCACCTCTCCTGGTAATCCTGGTGCGCCCGGATAGCCGGCATCTCCTGGTTCTCCTCTCAATCCGGGCATTCCAGGGTATCCATCAGGGCCGGGAGGGCCATCATCGCCTCTTTGGCCAGGAATTGGAATTCCAGCTTGGCCAGGAATGCCCGGCAATCCAGCATCGCCTTGTGGGCCCTCGAGGCCAGGAAATCCATCTTTGCCCGGAAGGCCAGGGACTCCATCAAATCCTCTGTCGCCTTTCAATCCAGGCATTCCGGGTTGGCCTGGTAGTCCGGCATCGCCAATTCGGCCAGGAATTCCAGGTAGGCCACTGTCCCCCTATTCGAATGAAATTGACCCCTTTTTATAGCCAATAATCCTTCTTACGGGTGGTCCAATTGGTCCAGGTTGACCGGACAATCCTGGGTAGCCAAAATCGCCTTGGGCTCCTTTCAATCCTGGCAATCCGGGCATTCCATGTAATCCGGGCAATCCCGCATCTCCATTTATTCCTTTTCGGCCTTTTTCACCCGCAATTCCTGGTGCCCCCTAAATTTATCATTTTCATTCCCTCATTAAATAAACATTTTAATTAACATCAATTCCTGGCAATCCATCTCCACCAGGCAGCCCTGCCATTCCATTTTCGCCCTTGATTCCAGGCATTCCCGGAAGGCCATCCAATCCGGGCCTTCCTGGCATTCCTGATTGACCCGATTCGCCAGGTGGCCCCGGAATTCCAGTGAATCCTGGTGTGCCCGGCATTCCCGGTTGGCCAGGGATTCCTTCGAAGCCAAAATCGCCGGGTTCGCCTTTCGGTCCAGGAAATCCCTAAAGCAAAAAGTTAATTCATTTTTGTACTTTCTTCGGCATACGGGAATGCTTTGTCCAGGTATGCCAATTTCCCCAGGAATTCCGTCAATTCCTCTTTCGCCCATAGGCCCTTCCAATCCAGGTCTTCCGGGTACTCCATCATCGCCTCTCATTCCAATCATTCCAGGGAATCCGTCTGGTCCTGGCATTCCGGGTATTCCTGGCTGTCCGGCATCTCCTCTCTCCCCAATCAATCCCGGATATCCATCTTTTCCAGGCAAACCGGGAATGCCTAAAATGTTGGTCAAATCATCATCGCATTTCCATTTCCACGGTACACTACAACTGAGCGAAGTCTCAACTTGGCGACATCGCTAGCTCATTAAGGATGAAACTATGATTGATGATTTTAGTGTAAGAGCACATTTCTGGCTATCGACAAATATAAGATTTATTTGGTTTGGTTCAGAATTGGTAGAGTTATACTTTAAAAAAATGAAAAGAAAGACATATGTATAAATTTGCAAATTTTTCGTGTTTTTTAGGTATAACTCTACTAATTCTGAACCAAACCAAATAAATCTTATATCAATCGATAGCCAGAAATGTGCTCTTTATTTTGATATGAAAATCATCAATCATGGTTTCGTCCTTGATGAGCTATAACAGTTTAACGAGTGCGCATTTCCATTCCCCTTTTCTCACCATTTTCGCCCGGTTGTCCTTCTGCCCCAGGGAATCCTTCCCTTCCCGGATTTCCCTGCATTCCGGGCTGTCCAGGCAGTCCGGGAAGTCCATCATCTCCTCTTTGCCCGTTCAATCCAGGAAAACCAATTGTGCCACTTTCGCCTGGTTGGCCCGATAATCCTGGCATTCCAGGTTGACCCTTTTAATATTCCCAAAAATGTTGCCAATTTCATCAAAAATTAATTACCGAAATTCCAATTGGCCCACTCTGTCCAAATTCGCCTTTTTGTCCGGGAATTCCAGGTATGCCAGATTGTCCTGCCATTCCTTTTTCCCCGGGAATGCCCGGCATCCCCGGCGCCCCTGGCCGTCCATCCTTGCCCGGAATGCCCACCAATCCTTTAATTTAGGCAAAATGCAACAATTTTGTCATTCTCTCCACCCACCAGATTCTCCTTTTGGCCCTGGCAATCCAATTATTCCTTCGAACCCATTTTCACCGCTCATTCCTCTCAATCCGGGTGCCCCTGGCCTTCCGGGCATTCCATCGGCTCCTCTCAATCCCGGCAGGCCTGCATCCCCTGGTTCACCTTTTCCTCCCGGATATCCTGCTAATCCTGGCAAACCATAGCCAGCCTCCCCGGGTGGACCTTTTAATTATACAAATAAATCCATCAAATCAGTCCAAGGGACATCTCCCCAGTTACAAATAAATTCAATATAAATTTGAAATTATTAGGAAAGAGAAAATATATTCATTTAAACTAGGGTTGCGCCCCCGCACCCGCGGGGGCCACCCCCGACGGGGATCCCCGCACTTTTTGGGTTTCACCCCCGACCCTACCCCCGCATATGCCACCCCCGCGCCCCCGCAAGAGCCACCCCCGCGCCCCCGCACCCCCGCGGGGGTGAACATGCACCCCATATTATTGGATTTTTCAAGGAAAATGGGGTTCGATAGGGAAATTTTGACCAAATTTTTGTAGGATATTAAAATTTTTTATTAAAATTTTTCTCTGCGAGGCTATTTTTAGGTAAAATTTTTCGCTGCGCGGCCATTTTTGGATGAATTTTTCTTCAAAAAAATTTTTTATTTGAAAAATGTGGCTTTTTAAAAAATTTACGCTACCCCCGCCCCCGCGGGGATCCCCGCGGGGGCCCCCGCAGGGGGTCACCCCCGAACCCGTCCCCGCAAGTGCCAACCCCGCAAACCCCGACCCCCGCACAACCCGCCCCCGCACTGCGGGGGCGCAACCCTAATTTAAACTAAAAATGTATTTTTAAATCATTTTATTTTTTATTATAAAATACCAAGATTATTATCAAAATGGCTTAGATTGAAGGGAATTATGATTTAAATAAACAATGACTGTCATTCTCCTCAAATGCAATCAAAGGAAAGGAGACTGTAAGAGAAAGAGAAGTAAGTATATGAATATGCCCTCAAGGCAATTCATATTACTAAGCAGCTGGCTGCTGAATGTTGCTGCTGACCGGCGCTCTGCTGCTACAGTATTTTTACCCCTTTCTTTGATCAACGACAGAGCATTTCAATTTGCCCTATCATCCATAAATGTCGTTTTTAGATGCTTAATAACTCTCTTCATTCTCCTCTATTTGGTATGGTTTTGTAGAGTGGAAAATGCTCTTTCTTATATTATAAATAATATTCCATAAATTTTTAATAAAGAATATGTTTATGTTTTAAAAAGAGCACAAGATTTTACTTTACCATAATTTTTCGCAATGGCCAAAATCTTCAGAAATAATTTGCTAATAATTTCAAATTTAAACTGAATTTTTTATTAAGCTATTTTGTGTCCATATTTGTACCATTGTGGAGATGACCTATACCAAAACCCTATTAAAAATACCAGACAATCCGGGCAGCCCAGGCAATCCTTCTGCACCCGGCTCTCCAGCAATTCCATCAAATCCGGGTGCCCCCGGCCTTCCAGCCATTCCTGGCGGCCCTCTTGGTCCCATTCTTCCGATTTTCCCTGGTATTCCGGCAATTCCCTTTTCGCCCAACAATCCTGACATGCCCTCTGGGCCTGGTCTTCCGGATGCTGAAAATAAACAATAAAACATTCAAATTATTCCCATTCTTTTTTTACCTCCTGGATATCCTGGCTCGCCTCTTTCTCCTTTTGCCCCTGGCAATCCTGGTAGCCCTGGTTTTCCATCCCTTTCACTTGTGTCCAAAATATCCATTGGAGCCATTTCTCCGGGTTTACCTGCAAATTCACCCTCTATTCAATTTAACTATTTTCTGTCCAAAACCTGGTGGTCCATCCAATCCAGGCAATCCATCATCCCCTCTTTGGCCTGCAAATCCCGGCGTTCCCGGCACCCCGGGAATTGAATCGCCCGGCATTCCCGGCGGCCCTGGCAGTCCCAATTGTCCATCTCTTCCTCGCTTTCCGGGAATTCCTGCAACGCCCTTTTCGCCGAATAGGCCAGGCAGTCCGGGGAGTCCAGGTGAGCCAGGAATGCCATCACGCCCCATCGGTCCAGGATAACCGGGTAATCCTGGGATGCCGCGTTCGCCTTTTTCGCCTGAGGAAACAATTCAAATTGGTCAATTCCACTCAAATAATTTACCCGGCACTCCCGGTGGATTCTCCAATGGACCAATCACATCGCCCGCTTCGCCCTTCATGCCCGGATAGCCCGGAATTCCAGGGAGGCCTTCTGATCCCTAAAAATGCTCAAAATTGCTTTAATTCATTTTCATTTTTGGACATACCGATAATCCAGGTGGCCCAACCAAACCAGGTTTTCCGCCCACTCCTTTTTGGCCTGGCAATCCCACAACCCCGTCCGGTCCTGGCGGCCCTTTCCATCCATCCTGTCCAGACATCCCCGGTTCGCCCTTCTCTCCCGGTGTTCCATCCGGACAGAATCCGCAATCATCGCCCCTGAGTCCAGGTAAGCCGGGTGCCCCCGGTTGGCCAGGCAGCCCAATTCGGCCATTTTCGCCGGGTGGGCCAGGAAGGCCGGGAAGACCAGGTGGGCCAACTTTTTTCACTCCAGTGCCCGGGAAACCCTTGATGCCTGGTGGGCCAACATCGCCAACTTCGCCCGGTGTTCCAGGGCTCCTTAAATTAATATTTATTTGTATTTTGTCCATTCATTCAAACCCACCATCCATCCACTCCCGGCAATCCATCTTGGCCTATATATTCATTTAATATTTAATTAATTTGAATTGTCGAAAATTGTACCCGGTGGCCCTTGAATGTCATATCCGGGCAACCCTGGTTCGCCGACAATTCCAACCGGCCCTTGTTCGCCGGGTCTGCCTGGCTCGCCCGAAAATCCAGGGAATCCATCTTCTCCTCTATCTCCTTTCTCGCTGAATCCAGGTGGACCGGCCAATCCAGGAATTCCAGGTGGGCCTGGCTCGCCAACGGCTCCTCTTGCTCCAACTGCTCCAATTGGCCCATTATTTCCGGGCATTCCTTTCTCTCCTGGGATTCCATCTGCTCCTTGCACTGTTAAATTAACCAAAAAATGTCATAAATTCATTCCCTAAATTTCCACCTCCCCTTGGCCCGGGTGCCCCATGCCCAACTCCAAATGGTCCGGGTGGCCCAGCATCGCCTTCAAGGCCGCATCTCCCTGGATAGCCAATGTCGCCAGCCGATCCCTTTTCGCCCGTATATCCAGGCAAACTATTTAAATTGAATGAATAATCAAATCTGCGTATAGCTCACCCAGATTGGCCTGGCATTCCTTTTTCTCCTTTTGGCCCCATTTGCCCTAAATCTCCATCTTTGCCTTTTTTGCCCTAAATTTCATCATAAATGGTGAATTTGTCAATTCATATTTCAAACTAACTCGATTTCCGGCATCACCAAAATCGCCCTTTTGCCCTTTCAATCCAGGATATCCTGGGGGGCCATCAAATCCTGGCATTCCATGTGGACCTTTTTCAATGAAATTTAATTCATTCATTCATTCATTCAATTATTTTCTACCAAATGGACCAATTCTGCCTTTTTCGCCCTTTTCTCCCATTGGTCCCGCCGGCCCTTGAATGACTTCACTTTCTTCGGGGCTTAACAATGATCCAGCCAAAAATCCAGGTGCACCCGGCGGTCCTAAATAAATTTACAATTTTCGTTTAGAATTTTCCACTAGCCTGGTGGTCCCAATTTTCCTTTTTCTCCTTTCAATCCCGGCGTCCTCGGTCCCATTCTGCCTTTTTCGCCTGGTGGCCCAGCAAATCCCGGTGGCCCATATTGTCCTTGATCGCCTCGATATCCCTTTAAACCGGGCACTCCTGGTTTGCCGGGAAGTCCTGCAAAATATGTCAAAATATTCATTTTGGGTTGGCATTTGTTATTCACCGGGTATTCCGTGCAATCCCGGCTCCCCTTTTGCCCCTTTTATTCCATCCGAATTTATGCCGCCTTCACCCGGCATTCCAGGCTTCCCAGGCCGTCCCGCTTCCCCATCAATGCCTCTCATGCCCGGTGTGCCTGCAATTCCTGGCCTTCCCGGAATTCCCTGAATCCATTTGTCCATTCTTCTATTCCTTCTTCAAATTCACTCACATCTGTTCCATTGCATCCTGGAGGGCCCATTTCCCCGGGCAATCCGGGCAGCCCATCAAGTCCCGGAATACCGTCTCTTCCTGGTGCCCCTGGCAATCCTCTGTCCCCTCTCATTCCTTTGGGGCCAACATCACCAAAATCTCCTTCAGATCCGGGCATTCCAGGTGCCCCCACCGTTCCTTCTGGCCCATCTGTTCCCGGCACGCCTGGGAATCCACGTTCACCCGTGAATCCGGGCATTCCCTTAAAATGCAATGATGGGAGTATGGCAAAATTGGCAAACAAAATTGGACAATTCCCACTCAAAATGAGCCCCAAAGGAAGGAAAAGAATGAAATGAAATTCATTGAATCTATTTGCTTATTTGTTAACAAAAAGGGACATTGAATGAATTTACCTGTTCGCCCTTTTGGCCTGGACAAATGCAAGGGGGAATACATCCTTTACAAGCTCCATAGCATTCAACCGGGGAAATGTTTTGGAGAATAATAAAAAGAAGTATGGAAAATGAAGTAAACAATTCAAATGGTTGGATTATTTTTGTTGTTCTCCTCGCCGTCAATATTTTTGTTGTTTTTGGCCTAATATATTTGTGCTTTCTTCTCCTCCATTTTGTTGAGCCTTGACCATTCATGGCCTTTTCCCTCTTTGATCAATATGGATGAAAGAAATGCAACGGCAATTCCGCAACAATTTGTTTAGAATAAAAGAAGGAAGAGGAGGAATTGGCCAATGAAAATGAAGGGGGAAATGGACACTGGCCAAGTTGATTGATCTAAAAGGGAAGAAAAGGACAAACACCGGCAAAATGACGGCCAAATGGCCAACAATCGCTGATGATTGAATGAATGGACATTGGGGGATATGAAAAGGACAGCCCCTGCCCTGGGGGGATGAGTCAGCGATTCTGGCAATCTTGGCAGAGGGGAAAGAAGGCATTGGAGGAGGACAACTGGCAATTCGGGAGGGGCGATCGATTGACGGGCCAGAAAGTGCCTCGGGGGCCGGACTGGGACATTTGCATCAATGGAGGCTTCTTCCCCTTTGCAACTCATCCATTGGCCCCATTTCCCCATTTATTCCCTTCAATCTATCCAATCTTCCCCTTCTTTCCTTTTTGCTTCTTCTTTTGGCCAAACCACACTAAACGGTGTGCATTTGGTGGAAGAAGGGAAGGCAGCAGCAGCTGCAGAAAAGGTGGCAAAGGGGCACAAATGTGCGACGGAGGGGGTAGACCGAAAAAGCAGCATTTTTATTTTACGAAAGGAGAAAAATTGAAGAAAGCATGTATGGAATGGAAAAAAAGTGGAATTGGATTTGGGATTGGATTTGGGATGCAGGTGTTAAAAAATGAGAAGACAAAGGAAGGAAGGAATCAAAAATTTTGTTGGAATTGGACGAAATAATTCATCATTGACTGACTGAGAAGAACTTTTTTATTAATGAATTATGGCAGTGAAATTGAATAAAATGGGAGAAGAAGGCATTATTCATTATTGTGGATTTGACTAGAATATATTGAATTAATATAGATTTGGGCATCATTATTATTATTATTTATTAGATTGTCTTGATTGATGCCATTACTGCAGCCGTGGCCGTTTCCAATTGTTCTTCTTCCTCTTCATCATTCTCTTTTGCCACCACCTCATTATTCATTATTCCCTCTTCCAAATGTTCATCCTCCTTATCATTCTCCTCCAACTTCTTCTTTTCGCCCTGCAAAACACTTCATTAATCCAATAATTCCCCCAAATTCACTGGCCATTATTTCCACATTTCCATCGGCTGTAAAGAAAGCCAGCACCGAATGAAGGTCAATATCGTCGGCTAATTTCCATTGGCGATTTAATTTTTTGATGGTCACCGTTCCATTTTCATTATTTTCCTCAAAATGTTCTCCATCAAGTGCCAATATTTTGGTAAATGAATTAATGGATACCTTTTCAAATATGACAATATAATTATTTCCTCTCAAATTTAGGTACTTTAAAATCGCTATCAGTGAATCCTTTCGCCTCCACCCTAATTTGGAACCCTTCTTGTTCATTCATAATTTCCTTATCCGGATCAACCTTTTTGGCCTCCTCCCTGTCATCCTCTTTTTCTTGCTCAATTTGAACATTTTTCCCATTTTCTTGGTTTTCTTGGTGAATTTGACCATCTACCTCCTCCATATTAAGCACAAAATTGCCTTCCGATGGAGTAGGAGGCGGAGGTGGAATAAAATGGCATTTCGGTGTGGAAGCTTTGAAAATAGGAGATGGTAAATTTGCTGCTGAACGATTATTGTCAATTGGCAATTCCCTTTTTGGGCGATGATTTTGCTCAATTTGAACATTTTTCCTATTTTCCTGATGAATTTGGCCATCACCCTCCTGCTGATGTGGTACAAAATTAGATTTCTGTGGAGGCCGAGGAGGAATATGGTATATTGGAGTGGGAGTAAAATGCCATTTCGGTGGGGGAAGCGAGTAAATTTGAGGTGGGAAATGTTCTGAACGATGATGGCCAATTGGCAATTCCCTTTTTGGGGTAAATTATTGGAATGAAAATTGGAATCAAAATGAATGAATACCTCAATGATGAGAGGATCATTCGGCGACGGCCAATTGTTGATTGATTCGAGAAAGGTTGGCCAAAAGATTGTGTCCAAAATTGTTGGTGGATTTGCTCCTCAAAAATGCGCTCTCTTCTAATGAGGATGAATTGAAATGGATGCGGAATGCGGATGAATGTCAATGCCAATAATGCCTAATAAAGGCGGCCTTTCCTATTCATCCTACTGTACTCCCACTTTTTGTCTGTCATCCTATCAATCAAATATTGCCCAAAGCCTCTTTTTAAAACCCGCTCATTTCCCCATTAAATAGCCACTTTTTCTATTACTTTTTTGACGTTCTCTTATCAAATTTTCTCGCAAAACAGATAAATAATAATTTAAAGTTTTTATCCCCTCAAGTCCCTATCCAATTTTTTGGGCCACTGGGGGGCTTTGGCTTCTTGTGAAGACCCGTGGCTTGAGCCTAGACCCTGCTCTCGCCCCAAAAAACTTTAACCATAGATTACATAGATTCCGACTAATATTTAAGGATAAACAAGACAAACATTATTTGGTAATTTTCCTCCAAGGGCATTGCCAATCGCGGGCACATCCTCCATTTTTGTTTGTTCGCCGAATATCGTTTCCATTCTTGATGTTGGATTTCATCTTCTTCTTCTCCATAATTCCGATAATTTTGAAAGGACATTTGGACGAAAAATGGAAATTGAGGAGGAAAAAAAGGTGTGGAAAATTGGGGGAGGAGGAATAATAATAAAATAGAATGCCTTTTTAAAGGGTTTTGGGGAAGGAAGAGGGGACGATGAATAAGCAGCAAAAAATGTGGGGGCAAAGTAATATTTCAGCCATCCAAAAGTGGCTTATTCCCTTTTGGAATTGGCTGGTAATATTTACACTTTTTTGCCCTTTTTTATTACAGAGGGTTATTGTTCAAATAAAAAATGGTGAATAGGGCGAATCATCACCAAAAAGAGTAGAATAAGGGTTAAATAATGGCATTCAGCAGAAATGAACAAATCGTAAGAAAAAACTTTATTCGATAATAAATTGGTCAATATATGTTCATTTGCATTTCATTCCCCTCTCCCTCAAATATTAATTTTTAATTCAATTATGATTTTCGTCCATTCTTTTCTTCTTCATTCTCCAACATCGCGCACTCGACGTGATCGAATTCCCTCGCCGCCTGAATCCGCCGAAATAATCAACTGGAAATAAATTGTTTGGTGGCGAATCATTCAAATTATTTCCCTCAATTGATTTTTGCCTAAAGGAGGAAATAAAAAAGGAACACTGATAAGAAATAATTTTGTTTGTTTGTTCCAATCAAAACAACAATTTTCATCAATTTGATAATTTAAATGGCCCAATTTGCCCTTTTTCAACCTGATCCCCTTCAACGACCAATTGTGGGGAATGATGATGATGATTATGGATTGAATGGACAAAGCAAATTGCCAATATGGAAATTAGCAAAAATGTGAATAAAATGGGTGAACGCATTTTTGTGGATGGCTGCCACCAAATCCGAAAAAAAATATATATTTGGCGTAGAAAATGGATGAAAGGGTGTGGATATAGAGGCAGCCGAAAAATGGGTCAATTGGAGGGAGGGGGGTCGATTGGATTTGGGCAGATTCTTTTTATTAGTAAAAATTTATTATATCATAAATAAATGAATGAATATGAAGAAAATATTAATAATAAATTTGAATTGGAATTAAATATAAAAAGGAGGAGGTAAATAGAAAAGAAGGAATGGAATATCAAATATAAGCAAATATTCATATTAAATTGATGATATCATTTTAATAATCAAAATATGGCTGTATGGTTTTGATTTTGCTCTGGAAATTGAAGGAAAAAGGCCACAAATTGATTTGAATTTGATGAGCAAATAATAAATATTTTTGGTTATTCTAATAAAATAAGTTCTTTTTTTGATTGCCGAAGGCAGAGTTGTTTGATTGATGGATTTGTACCCGTTGTTCGCATTTTTGCTGCCCGCTGATACGATCCATTTCCCCCTAAAAGTGACAATTTATGTGTCGGCCCCCTCCGAAGGATAATGCGAGAATTGATGGGCCAATCGTTGGCTGCTTTGTCCTCCAATGGAATCGGAACGGGCAATCATATTGGCTGGCATCGTTGCCCCTCCTCCCCCTCCGGCAATGGTCCCATTTGATCCATTTGGTCCACCGCTGCTGCCGAAAAGTGAAAGTGATGAACCATTGCCGGAATGTTTCTGAATTGAAGGGAGGGAATAAAGAATTTGAGGTAAATGTGAATGGGGAAGTACCCGGCAAACTGGTTTGGGCAATTCTTCACATGAAACGGATAGCCCACGGCCAACAGAACCACCGCAGGAATGGCATGAAGTGCCGGACACTGTCCTCCTTCGAATGGCACCTCCACTGCCTCCGCTTCCCCCAATGCTATATCCACCGGCACTTCCTTTAAATCCAAATAATTCATTTATTCATTTTGGATTGCTTTGGACTTGCCTTCACTTTCCTCCATTTCCGCATCCATCCTCAGAATATCCTGGAATCGAACTGGTGCTGAGAAAAGTCGTCCAAGGATGACAATGGCGGTGAGGAGGGAGGAAAGAGTGCAACAAATGACCAAAACAGGTGGAACAACCACAAACTAATGGAAGGGAGGGGATTAATGGGATTAAGGGGATCAATGCCAACCAGCGAAAGGAGGAATTTCTTTCGATGCTGTTGCCAAGCATATGAATAAAAAACAGTGATAACCAATGTCCAAAGTGCCTTAAAAATAAATTGCCATTATTTTTGGGAGCCAAATAACCCATTTACCAATTGTGCTTGAACAACATCACTGAACAGGGATTGGCGCCGTCGATCCGTATTATTTTCGGAAGAGGCCTTCAAAAATGAATGGAATTGTTTTTGAATGGATGGATTGGAAAGGAAAGGGATAAACCCGCCTCTTGATTTTGCATTCTTGAATTCAAATTAGGAAAACATCCATCTTTATTATAAAGGATTGTCGGCTGGGAATGGAGGAATAAATATTTGTGGACAATTCCCCTCAAATGGGGTAATTTTGGGAAGGATTTCTTCCACAATTTGACCATTCTGGATTATATTATTTTTGGAAATGAGGGAATGTTTTCTTCCATTCCGCTGCCCAAAAAAGGGAACTTTGAACTTTGGACCATCGGCGGAGGCCAATGAAATGGGTTTGGTTTTGGGGGTGGCTGACCTCAGAGAGGCACATGCTCAATTTGTCCAATTCATCGGAAGAACAAAATTCATCGGATAACCATTCCTGCGACCAAAATGCCAATTCATTCCGAATCTCCCTTTCCATTTCCCACCTCCTGTTCCCTGCCGGCCGATAGGGAACTTGCACTTCCAACTTTGCCAATTAAAAGGCTGCCATTTCCACTTCCATTCACACTTCTTCGCCTCTCTCGAAAATCCTTCATTGGCCACGGATTTGATGGAAAAGAAAATCAAATAATTCAACAAAAATATTTTAAATTGAATTGTCAATATTGAGTGGATTTGTTTGCAGATTATTTTGATTTTTTTACTGAAAAATGCGCAAAATAGTTGAGGAAAAAATGTGGGGTTTTGGGTTGGCAGGGAGATGGAGGCAAAAATGCCCCAACAAAAGTGAAGGGGGGAAATCGATGAATGCACGGGAGGATGGATGGATGAGCCGGAGTCCGAAAGTGTTGGTGGTGGTGGACGAGGAAAATAGGGGAAAGTAAAGGGAATGAATGAATGAATGGGGAACATTTTTGTTTGGTTTATTTATTATCAATAATAAAATTCTTTTTGCTGATGATGAATTGGGCCACTGTCAAAATTCCGCAGAATCAGCAAAATATTATTTTTTATTATTTTCTTGCTGGAGGCCTTCTTCTCCCTCCCCTCCCTTTCCCCTGATCTGATTTTGTTGTTTTTGATGGGAAATTGGAGGAGTAAAAATAGTAGGAAAATTGGCGAGAAGAATGGACAGAAAAGGATGAGAATGAAAAATGTGACTGGAATTGGAAGGAATTAATAAAATTTATGAGTTTTTACCAAATTTGTGCCTGTAGATTTGTCCATTGTGAAAATTCTGATTCAAAAAAATCTTATGGCCACTTTAAAACGCAATATCAAATTCAAGTTAAAAATTATTAAAATAATATTTAAACCAAAAGATGGAGAATTTTCCGCTCTATCAAACCATACCAAGATCATCAAAAACAATCCAGTTATTGATGAGTTATAAGCATTTAAAATAATGTGAAATTATTACTTTAGTGCTTCGAGGGCATATCATGTTGAACGCTCTTTGTCGTTGATTAACATAAAGGAACGGAAAATACGGTAGCAGATACAGACTCTGCTCTTCACAATCAAGCGACAAAGGAATTGTTTTGAGGGCATATCACCTCTAATCTTCCTTCTTGGGTCCCTTTCTTTGCATTTTTTGAGGTCACCACTTTTGCGCATTCATAATTCCCTACCATCCCAACCGTTTTTGATGATTTTGGTATAGTTTGATAGAGTGGAAAATTCTCCATTTTTTGATATAAATATTATTCCGTAAATTTTAATTTGAATATTTTATTTAAATTTAAATGAATTTGAAGGAATTTGGAAAAATATACCAGAAAATATGCTAAAATTGTCATCAATCATTGTCAAAATATTATTCATTTTTATTGGCCATATAAGAGAATTGGATTTGGAATTTGCTTCCTCTATTTTGTTTTATTATAAGAAAAAAAATGGATGGAATTGAATGAAAAATGAGGGGGGCATTGATGGTCCAAAAAGAGTGCTTTGATATTAGGAAATTAACCAGAATTTGGACTTTGTCCCCTCGATTGTCCTTTCGATGGGAAGTGGAAGAAGAAATGTTTTAATTAGATTGATAAAAAAAAATGATAAAAAATTTTTGGGCGGGGGTAATTGATTTGCACGGGAATGGAATAGTTGGGGACTAGAGGGTGAAGGCAAGTGGATGGACTGCAAATGAAGGTCATTTTCAGGGCAATTTGTTTAAGGAAAAGACAAATTAAAATTAATATAAAATGCCCGACAACTTTGAATATTGAAACATTATTTATTAGACCTATTTAAATCTATAAAAACCATTTGTTTTCATCCATAAAATAATTTAAATTTGATCAAAAACCATTCCAAATATCACATTTAAGTATAACAAAACATTAATTGGCAACATTTTCAACAAATAAATATACTAATATTTCCAATATATTTTTATAATTCTTGATGCTCTTTTGCATTCACTGAATGCCATCCTTCCACCCCAACTTTGGCCAATGCAATAATATTTTCTGTTGATGATTGGCCATTTTCTTCTTCTTCTTTGACCAATTCCGCTTCAGCCTGCCATTGTCCTTCTAACATTGGATGAAATATTTGGTCCAAATGAATTCCTTCAGGAGGAAAGAAGGCCGAAAGGGGAAAAAGCTGATTGGGTTGGGCCAAAGAAAGGGATTGGCAAGCAGCCGGCAGAATTTCACAAAAATCAATCGAACTAATAAAAAATGATATTAAAATGTTGAAATTAATTCAAAACCAATATTGATCGGAAAGGAATGCACTTTGACTTTTTCCTCCTTCACAAATTCGGCCAACCCAAAGGCTATCCTGCTCCAGGGTTAATGCCAACATCAATTTGCTGGAATTGGTCGAGGCCAATGGCTTTTGGACAATTACTTCACCTACACTGATTGAATTGGATGAATTAATGGGAAATAGACCAGAATGAAGTTTGATCCATCCAGGCAAATGAATGGCCGCTTTTCCTCGGTGGTCACAAGCTTTCCTTCCTTCCTTGTCAAAAGTGAGCAAATGAACATTACGAAAATGCAAATAACCTTAAAATGATTGAATATTTGGATGAAGAGGGATAAAATGAATGTGCCTTCATTTTGGAGAAGATCCTTTACATGGATTTGATTTTGGCATTCGAATGATGATTCAATCGGCAACAAAAGGAAAATGGGAATGAAGAGAAGAAGGAAGGGGAAAAGCATTTTTGGTTAATTGGAATGAAAATGAATGGAGAAAGGGAAATGTTGGCCCAATGATTGCGATAAATAAGGGCGGTTTGAAATTATCAAGAAATAATTCAAATGTCCATCAAATATTCTCCCTCTTTCATGAATTTGTATATTTATTTATTAATGAATTTGGCACAAAAATTGACTAAATTATAATTATAAAATAATAGTAAAGATCAATCACATAAAATGGAGAGAATAATCATAAAATTGGAGTATGCATTTTGGATTATCGAGAATAGAAAAAGAACACCGGTGGCTATGGTTTTAGGAGAACACACACAAAAGTGGGGAAATGGAATGAAATGGATTATGCTTGAGGGAATTATATTCAAAATTGACTGGACATCATAATGTTGAATTAGAATTGGACCCGTTCATTATTGTTTTGGCACAAAATAATATTAAAATTAATTCTCCACAACATATCCATGATTGGCCCCCTTAATATTTTAATATTGAATAATTTTTCTCATTTTTTGAACCCACTTTTGTGCCAATATTCTTCGTTTTTGTGTGCCAAACCAAAATCTCTTTTGGCTGTTCATTCCACCCAAATGGTTCCACTTTTTCTCGTGGAATTCCAAATTGGGCCAGAAAACAGGATTCAGGTGAGAATTTAACGCATCCCAAGTGGAAGGTGGCATTGCTGCCCAGAATCAATCGAAGACTGAAAAATATTTGATGAATGCCTCCAGCAATAAATCAACTTTATGGCGAATCCGGCCATGTCGACAGCAAATCGCCTTTGGGGTGCATAAGTCACATCCCAACCAGTGATTGTGCCATTTACGACATGAGGTGCCTCAACATTGGCACCACCGGCCAATCCTAAAATTATTTTATAATGATTTATGGAATGGATGGCCGACCAACTGCCCAAATTCCAATGCTTTTGACCCTTTTAATATATTTGTCGAATAATCGAATATCGTAGGTATTATCATCATCGGCAAAATAGAGCACCTGGATACATGAAGGATTGGGAGTAAATTCTTTTTAATATACCGCATTCCCATTAAAATTGGCATAATTTTTGCGTACATATTCCAAAGCAACATTCCGATGAGTCCATCCTCTTTTTGGGAAGCCTGGTTTTGTTGTGGCGAAGAAATATGTGAATGGAATGCGCGACCGTTCCAAAATACGTTGAACTGCTGGAAAAGTTGTATTTGCGTCCTCAATGACAACCCTAGAAGGGAGGGAATGAATTGGTATAAAAATAAATAATTAACAGACCAATGGAGATCCGAAATGTGCATCAAAGTTTGGGAGAATCTATGATGAAATGTGAATTGAGGAAACATTTATTTGGGATTGGAACCTGGTCATGTCTGCAAGTCTTTCTGGCCTTTTATGGGTTGGAGTGACCACAATTACGGTTGTCCTCAATCTGATATTTTCGCCCCAAATCCAAACCCTCCAAATGGAAATAATCAAAATGAGGGTCAACAAAAGGGAAAAAGGTCGATTGAAAATGAGGCGAGAAAGACGAAATGGGAAGGAAAAAATTGGGAGAATTGGCTTTTGGCGATTGGCGGAGGAATGTGCCGTCTTTGAAAGAAGGGAAGAACGCCGGAGGAGAAAAGTGGCCATGGAAGGTGAATTAGAGGAGGAAGAAGAATTTGAAGATTGATCAGCCGAAATTGGCCCAGTTTGACACATTTGCTGAAGAGAACAATGGATGGGGAGAAGAATTGGAATTGGGAAGCAACAAATTTGAATAGAAGGAGGAGAAATTGTTGGTGAATCACATTTGTTGTTGGCCAATCTGCTGAATTTTCCCGCAATTCATTCAATTTGAATGAATGAATGGAATTGAATTGATGCTGAAAATAAATGATTAGAAAGGAATTGAATTGATTCGTAAAGTTGGGTGGGCAATTCTTTGTCCATTTGGGATTTGTGTGGATCAATTTCAATTACCCTTTGATGGGCCAAATATTTTATGATATCAATTTTCTGCTGGAAGTGGATTTAATCCATTCAATGAAGAAGATGAAGTGAATTACTTTTTGGTCCATTGAATGGAATTATTAAATTAAAAATGAATTCATTTTTAACGAAATTTGGACGAAATAATGAAAAAAGATGGAATGCGCGAATTCCCCCCGGGGGACAATTTTGGGCGATAAATGGCTGCTGAATGTGGGTGATAGGTGGAGAATATATGTTTTTAATCGATTTGATGGAAAACGAGAAAAAATGGAACGGGAAAAGTGAATGGAATGAAAAGAGCAATTTTTGTTGTGAATTTGGCCAAAATTATTCATTTCGTATTTCTGCGCATTTAAATATTCTCCATTTTTTTATCCAACTTTATTCGCCCATTTTTGTCTCCACTTGAGAATAGTCAATCGGCCGAAAGAATTGATAAACAAATATTTGGAATTGGGACCAATCCAAAAGCAATCGGGGACTCGATCCTCCATAGCCAAAAGGCTGTCAAAAATGTTCCAAATAGTTCCTTACTTTCCCCCATTTTTTGTTTGCTCATTTTGTTGCTGCTGAATTGGCCATAAATGTTTTCGGCCACCAAATGTTTTTAAGTAAAGAAAAGGAAAATATAAATGGAGAGGATGGGGTGGAATTAATGGATGGACGGATTGGATGGAATTGGGGGAAAGGAAATTAAAAATGGATGGAGAATGTGGCCATACATATAAAATGATGCCAAAATAGGGAATTTGATTAGAGGATTGTGTCCTTTTTATTCCTTTGTTTTGAATTTGATGTCCTCACTCCACCACCCAATTGGCCATAAAATTCATGGGAATGAAGAAATTTGATGGGGCACAAAACAAAACAATATGTCCCAATGCATTTTTGAATGACTTTGAAAGGGAAAAAGAGGATTTGCGCCATTTGGGTGTGGGCGGAAGGAAAAGAGGAATAAAGGTAGGCGGATTACCTGCCGCCAATGAATGAATAGGGGGAAGGGGATTACATACATCCACCCTTTTTTCGTCATTCCATGCAAAAAAACAACAATCCAAAATGCCAGGCGATTTGATGGCAATTAACTCGTTCAATTCAAAAAAATAAATGAACCCAAGGGAATGGACCAAATGAGGACCATGGCCAATGGATTCCTTTTCCTTCCCGGCCTTCCCTTGATTTGCCCTTTGTTCTTTTATGGCCATATTCTCCTCCCAACTGAGGGGAATTTACATAGCAACAAACTGGGACAACCTTTGGCACAAATTCCTTGAAATAAGGCGAAAGGGCAAGGAGTAGGAAGGAGAATATGTTGGTCATTGGAGCGGAATTGTAGGAATTGGCCACATGGGAAATGCTTGAAGGGGCCTCATTTTTGGAATTGGTCAAAATGATTTTCAAATTATTATTTAAATGAGCAAATTCATTCATTGAATTGGGAAATGGATTTGGCTGGGTTGGATAGATTTGAGTTGGGTTGGCCAGCCATCGACGAAACCAATTAATCGGCTCATAAATCAGCAAAGCAAAAGGAAAAAAGCGCATCGCCTGAGAATTCCTTCATTTTTACACGGCTTTTTCCGCCTTTCCTTTTCCCCAACCAATTTATCAGCAGCCAAAGGCAAAGAATGGAATCCGCATCCCCACATCAACCTTCATTCCCCAATCGCAGCTGTTAGCCTCCATTTTGACGGGTTTTTGGATGTGAAAACAAATTGGACCAAAATGAACGAAAAAAGAAAAATAGAAAAGGAATGGAGATTGGAAAAAGGTGGTTTAAAAAAGTTGGAAGTTGAAGGAAGAAACATTCCATTATTTTTGGAATGAACCGTGTTTTTAATGAATTGTAGATTTTGACAATTCATCAAACAAATTCTAATCTATGGCTAATTAATGATGAACTTACAAGGGAGGGTACCCAAGTGAATGTGGGACTTTGAAACGAGACCTAGCTATTATTGTAGATAATATATGGGTTTCTCCCAGAAGTGATGTCCTTTTTTCCTTAATGGACCTCCCCTCTGAGATATGGCCATAAAACCTGCTTTATCTGCATATTTGGCCCTAATTCATATCTCCTCATTTAATTGGGCTAGAAATATGATTTAAACGTCATTTTGTAGAGAATTTAATGGGCTTTCATTTTTGTAAATACATCATGGGTCTAAAAATTTTTTGAAATTTTTTATCGATTTTTTTCTGAAAATACCGAATTTGGCCAATTTTCATTGGGCCATAACTCGGTTAAATGGAATTATTAGACTTTGGCCCAATTATATTTTTTGATCACCATATCATAAAGTATCTCTATGCAAATTTTCAAATTTTTCTGTCACCCTGAAAATTCAAGGCATTTTGCCTATCACAGGCCTAGCATTGAGAATTCGCAAGAATTTTCAGGGTGACAGAAAAATTTGAAAATTTGCATAGAGATACTTTATGATATGGTGATCAAAAGAGATAACTAGACCAAAGTCCAAAGATTCCTTATAACCGAGTTATGGCCCATTGAAAATTGGCCAAATTTGGTATTTTCAGAAAAAAATCGATAAAAAATTTCAAAAAATTTTTAGACCCATGATGTATTTACAAAAATTAAAGCCCATTAAATTCTCTACAAAATGACGTTTAAATCATATTTCTAGCCCAATTCTATGAGGAGATATGAATTAGGGCCAAATAAGCAGATAAAGCAGGTTTTATGGCCATATCTCAGAGGGGAGGTCCATTAAGGAAAAAAGGACATCACTTCTGGGAGAAACCCATATATTATCTACAATAATAGCTAGGTCTCGTTTCAAAGTCCCACATTCACTTGGGTACCCTCCCTTGTTAGAATATTTTTATTAAATAAATTAAAATTTTAAATTCATTTCTCAATAATTGGCCAATATTTTGTGCATTTTCTTGCCCAAATATTTTCCCTTCAGCAAAATTCGATCCACCAAAATGAGTCCAACAATCGAAATTTGAATGAAAAGAAGGCCGGCAAGAGTGAGGAGAAGGGCCCAAAAAGTGGAGGATGGAAGGCAAGTTTGTTCATCAGCAACAGTGGCCGGTTGCCCATTTTGTTGTTGTTCAATTGTTGGAATTATTTTTGATGGTGGTGGACCATTTGTGGATTCCGTGGGCGGCACATTCTCAAAAGGAGTAGTCCCAGGGGAAAGGGGCAATAATTGAAGGCGAGGACGACTGGATTGGATGGCTTGGAAGGTTTTGATTGGATGCTGATGGGAAGGAGGAGGAGGAGGGGCAGAAGTCCGATTTTGATCGGCTTGAATGGAAACAAGGTGGAATATGGATTAAATCTTAATGGCACCAACCAAAATATTGAATATCGTCCGGATTGTCCAGCACTCGAATTAGGCCAACCACATCCAATTCCTGGACTCCATCCTGTCGATTTCGTCCACTCCTCCCATTATTTCCATTTTGCCTTCGAACCCGCACAATCATGTTTGACCCTTCTCCATAAATCATTGACAATGCCGAACGCCGTTCCCGATAATAGGGATATCCGCTAAATTATTTCCATTCCCTTAAATTTCCTTCATTCATTCATTCATTCACCTGCTCATTTGTTCCGTTTTGCCCGAAACAATTTGAGTGCCAGCCGCCACCCTTCCAGGCCCAAATGGACGAATTGATGGTGGCCCAATTGGCTCATTTTTGGGTCTTTGTGTATTCCCCGCTCCTTTCATCAGTTGTTCTGTTCCTCCACTCACCTATTAAATGAATTGAATTATATTTTTGAATATTTTTGATGACCAATGCAACTCCCGGGGGTGGCGAAAGTCCACCGCCGTCCCTGCCAACCGAGGGTGGTTCAACACGGCCAGAGGGAGGCGAAATTTGGCGGCCTCGAAGAAGTTCAGCCGTTGGGGAAAGAGATGGAGGGGAACCGCCTCCCAAAACGGCAGCTGAACCAGCGGATGATGATGAGGGGGATTGGCCGCCGGCAGTGGGCGCCAAAGGAGAATCGGATTCATCGATACTTGGGCAATTGGAAGGAGGCTGATGAGGGATGTTTAGGTCATTGATCATTCATTCATTTTGTGCCCAACCGTGATCCGTTCACAGCCTTGTCCTCGGTTTTTAACGCACAATCGAAGTTGGCATCGAAAGCGGGTCATCGATTTATCAACAAATTTGAATACGCTGGATTGCTGCAAAAATGAATGAAAATTGGGAAAATGAGGAGGGGATAAATTGCCAAGAATGCCGTGTGCAAATCATTGCTATATTGAGGCGTACGGAATAAATATTGGTCAACGCCACAACTTTAAAAAAGATTTAAGGGAATGATGAGGATGGATATAATACAAACCCATTTTGATCAATTATTAATATTTTATCGCCTTGCAAATCTTCAACATGACAATTCTGCACCAAAATGCCAACATTCTCATTATTGCTTAATATAATATAATATAATATTTATTATATTTTAATTTATTAATTCCACCCACCATTGCCAAACATGAAATACAGTTTCGCCGACTACCGCTGCATGAACCTATCCTCAATTTGTGAGTTAGAATTCCTTTCCTTCCATCAAAACTTGCCTCGGGCCCATCCACAGTATTTTTTCTAATTGAATATGAACATTGTGGGTTGGATGCCTCATCGAATTGGGGATCCTTTTATGAATGAATGAATAAATTAATATTCATTTAAACTTGCCAATTCATTTGGGGTCATTTCACTGATTGCAATATTCTTCGAATGAATGAACATTATTTATGCATTTAGACCCGTTTTAACCCTTTCCAAATCGTCCACTAAATTTGCCTCCATATAAACACATTGGGCACAATAGGATCGATCAGAATCGGTGACGAATAAAGGATGAATCTATTGGGTATATGGATTTGAATGAAATGATTCAATTTATTTGAATAAATTACCTGAACAGAAAGACATATTCGAAACATTGTGCCAGCCGGATTGTCCTAAAAATTTACTCAAATTTTTGTGGAGAATTTTATTAGCCGACCAAATGTTCGGTGGTCATTCCACATTCGCCGTGGCCAAATGAAATTTTATTCTGATTTCGAACCATGCATTTTGGTGTGTCATGGAAATCTTCGGCATAAATATGAGAAGGATTGGCACTGGATGTACGAATCTTGGAAAGAAATAATAGTTGGGCGAGAGAATGGGTTGATTACTTTGATTGCGATGCTTTCTGGCTCACAATTGACAATTGGAGTGTCGATTATTTCATTGGGATATTTGGCGAGACAATAATTGCCAAATAACAAAATGGAGGATGAGGCCAAATAATAGAAAATGAAATTGAGCAGCATTATTTGGAATGGAAGGGCACAAAAATGTTGCAGAAATTATGAAAAAGCTAATGAATTGCGGAGTTTAAAAATGGCGGATGAATAATGGGAAGATGGTCACAAAATAATGAATGAATTGAATTGTTTTTGAATAATGGAATGGAATAGACTGATCCGGCAAAAGGAGAATGTGAATATGGGGATGAATGAAGGGCAACAACTTTTAGCAATGGCAACAGACCGGACCTTGGTTTAGATGGGGGAATATTCGGCTGGAGGGCCTTCTTGACAGTCATTCTCGTCCTTCCCCCCAAAAAGACACTTGAATTGGAGGCTTTCTTTCTTTCTCAAACCAATAATAAGCGGGCAATTATGCAAAATTGGCGAATCAAAAAGGGGAAAATGGATGGAAAAGTCAATGCCAATGAATATTTCTCACAATATTTTATCCGAAAATGAAGTACCAAAAAAATGCCAATAAAATGGCAATAAAAATGGATGGAATCAATGTGGCTCTTAAAATGGTGCCATTCTTCTCGGCGACATTGAGAACAGATTGCCGAGCATTCTCCAAATTAAATGGACCCCAAATACGAAATTGTGAAGGGCAAAATGGGCCAAACCAAATTGCCAAAGCCAAACGAGGATCGGATAGAAAAAGACGACGAAATGGAGGACAATTGGCGCCAATCATTTTGGCCAATTCAACACAAAATTGGACATGATCCTCCTTGAAAAATGGAGGTAATATTATTAAAAAAGTGGCACAACCATTTGGGTGTGTCGTCGAGTTTTGACAAAATTAACTGACATTTGGCATCTTCTTTTCTCCAATTCGGCTTTCATCCAAAATGGAGATGGCAAAAGGCATTTCAAATAATTTTGGAAGAAAAGGCGCGATTGCAATTCGGCAATGGGCCAAATGGATCCACCGATTGGCTGAATGATTAAAAAGAGGCTTGGGGCAATATTGATTGATAGGGTGACAGGGTGATTACTGATTAGACAAAAAGTGGGAGTACAGTAAGATGAATAGGAAAAACTTTTAGACATTTTGGCATTGACAATCCATTATTAAGTTTTCCAGAAAGTTGAGTTGTAATATTTGTAATGTAAATTGTAATTGTGTTTTTGCCCCATTCTGATTTGTAATTGTGTTTTTGCCCCATTCTGATTTGTAATTGTGTTTTTGCCCCATTCTGATTTGTAATTGTGTTTTTGCCCCATTCTGATTTGTAATTGTGTTTTTGCCCCATTCTGATTTGTAATTGTGTTTTTGCCCCATTCTGATTTGTAATTGTGTTTTTGCCCCATTCTGATTTGTAATTGTGTTTTTGCCCCATTCTGATTTGTAATTGTGTTTTTGCCCCATTCTGATTTGTAATTGTGTTTTTGCCCCATTCTGATTTGTAATTGTGTTTTTGCCCCATTCTGATTTGTAATTGTGTTTTTGCCCCTTTCTGATTTGTAATTGTAATTGTGTTTTGATTTGGTTCAATTGTAAATGTAATTTCCAGAAAAAGTAATTATGATGTCTAAATTTTACTGATTATAACCCTGAATGAATACAAATGGAGTGAATGGAAATGAACAAACTTGGACATGGCCAATGACAGCCAAACTGTGGTGGGGGGCCAATTCAGGAGAAAACATTTGTTTATACTAAAAATAAATTAGTTGGCGAATACTATGGCATTTATTGACAAACCAAATGAAAATCATTATGTCGAACTGGCAAAATTAGGCCATCCTCAACAAAGCCAAAGTCGAATTGGAATCCAGTGCAGAGAATGAGGGCATCGACCCCATCTTCCACGGTGCCATCCACAAATTCAACCGTATTCCCCGCAGATAATGACCAAATATCAGGTCGTAATTGAATTCGCCCGCAGGCTAAATGTGACGCCAATTCTTGGGCACCAAATGTGAAATGGCTACTGAAAAAGAGAAAATAATTAAAATGTAGGATTGTTGGACTTGAGCAAATTATGTTCCGGCTTATTGGAGGAGGGATGGAATGGCATTAATGAATTCGATGAGGAATATTGCCAAAATTTGCTGAGTAACATTTTTGGTAAAAATTGACGGAATCTTCAGAAAGAAATTAATGAATTAAAAATGAAGGAAATGGAATAATTGCAAGGATGAAAAGCGGGAATGGAAAATGAAGTGCCATGGCCTTCCTGTTGATGGGCAAAGTTGGTTGAGGAGCCACCCTCCCCTTCGAGTGGATAAAATTACCTAAAATAGGGAGGAATAAAGAAATAGAGAGGATGGACTTTTTTTGTTGAATAGGCCAACATTGAAGCAATTTGAATAGCTGAGTTGCCAAATCCGAGAACACAAACATTTTGGCCCACAAAATCAGCTGCATTTGTGAATTGTTCAGAATGAATGATTCGACCCTAATTAATCAATTTAATTGGAAATGTTTCCCATCAATTATAACTCGGAATTCCTTTTCCAAGCGCCATTCCGGTGGTCGCCAACATTTTTTGCGCATTCCTGTACAAATTAGGATTGCCTCAAATTCCTCCTCATATTCCTTTTCCTCAACCAAATCCATCCACCAAATTTGCCAATTCCCTACAAAATCCACTCTTTTTTATTATTTCCATTAAACTTGCCATTTTCTTCCCAATTTGAGGCCCTTTTTATTTTTATTATTTCCGCATTTAATCGAATATTTTTCATTAAATCAAATTTTTCGGCATATAAATGAAGATAGACAAGGGCATGAGAAGGAAGCATAAATTGTGGAAAATGTTCGGGAATTGGAAATTCGCTGAAAGCACAAATATCCTTGGAAACGAAAAATGCACTGGAAAAGGCCACTGGATGCCCTGATTTTTATTATTATATTATTAGATTTAACAATCATATGTATGAACAATTATGCAATAATCAATTCAATCATCCTCTCCCATCTCATTCACTTTTTTTAAATCCCAATAAAATGTTCATTTAAAAGATTTGTTGAACCAAATTTTATATCAAATGGTTAGAAATTTTCCGCTCTAAATCATACGAAGATGATCAAAAACGGTTGGGATTGAAGAAAGTTATGAGCGCATGAAGGTAGTGACATCAAAAACTGCAAAAGGAAGGAATCCGAGAAGGAAGATTAGGTGATATGCCCTCAAGGCATTTCCTCTGCCTTTGATTGAAGAGGAGATGCCGCCATCTGCTACCGTATTTTATTTTCCCTTCCTTTAATCACCGAGGGAGTGTTAAAACATCCAACATGACATGACACATGACCTCGAGGCACCTCACCCATCCATGGGAAAGTAATAAATGTAAATATTCCATTATTTTTTAAACGCTTATAACTCATTAATAACTGAACCATTTTTGATGATCTTGGTATGGTTTGATAGATCAGAAAATTCCCTAAAATAATGTTCCAAAATTCTTTTAATTAAACAAATTATTTTAAAGGAATCAAGCAAGTTAGAAGGGAAATGGAAGTTGAAGATTGCAATATTTTTGTTAAACATTTGCAATATTTGCACAAAAACAATGTTATTAAAAAATTATATACCCACTTGGCCCATTATCGGCTGCCATTTTCCACACTCCCCCAATTGCGTTCATCTTCTCAAAAACACAAAAATCCCATCCATATTGTTGGGCTTGCCTTCATTCAAATTCGAATGCCAAAATAGCCAAATTAGTCTAATTTCCATTTCTAACCTGGCTGCCGTCAATCCGCTGCCCCAAATGAATAATTCAACAATTAATTAACCAATTCCCATTCTACCTCGGTCCTGCCCCAACTACGGCTACTCTCCTTTTTTTGATGGCCATTTTTACAAATTATTTTTTTTATTAAATTAAATAATTGTGCAATGCAATTTTTCCACGGAATGTGGTCAAAAATAAAAGGACTCCCTCCTCCAAAGCATCCATCACTTTATTGCGCATGCGCAAATTAATAAAGAATTCCCTGTTTTATGTTAAACCCAAAACCAGTCCAATCGACTTCCTTTTATTGATTCATTTTATTAATTACATAAGTTGGAATATTTATTAAATAAATAATAATAATTAATAAAAATTGAATGTGAATGATCACAAAATGGAAATGTGCATTTATTTTAAATGAATTCGAATTTGTTTCCATCCCAATTCAATTCGTTGAAATTGACCAATCCTCCATCCAATGCCTCATTTATCCCATTGAATTGTTGCCGTCCATTCAGCTGAATTTGAATATTTGATTGGCCACCACACAATTTACGGCCAAAATCCACAATCTGAAGAAATTGAGAGGAATAAAAAAATAAAAAATTCACCAATTTGAGTGTCGTTGGCAGAATTGGTCCATTTTCCATTGTGAGAATATATTTTGGAGATTGGCCCATTTTTCGGATCAATTGGGAATTCATTGAAAGTTCCTTTTGGGTTGAATGGCGAAAAGGTGAATGTGAAATGAGGGTGGCCGGCAGTCCATTTTGGGGCCCAGTTTTGGTGCTGATTAAATTTGGTTGGGCGGCCAACAATTTGAAAAGTGCTTCCGCATCCCTTTGCCCCCTTAAATGAGAATAATTAATGCGTTAAAATGACATTAATTTGTCCTACTTGATCAAAATGGTCGAACGAATGGAGGAGGAGGGATCATTGTTGGGCGGTGTTCCTCTATTTGAACGGCCGGATGAAATGTCGGCTGGAATTCGGTTTGACGAGGATTCGCCGCCCTCAATGAAGGAGGATGTCGGGGGAGAGGGGCCATCCAATTGTGATGCACTAAAATGGAATTGTGCAATTAATTCATTTTTTGAACCCAAATTGGCTGACCTTCTTTTCATTCCCAGCGTTGTTTTTGGTGAAATTCCAATTCCCTTCAGCCATTCGTCATGGTCCAATTCGGCGGTTGCATCCTCTTCCATGGGGAGAAAATCTTTTGGGCATTCTTCCTTCATTAAATTCACAAATTCCGTCGAAGTTTTGAATGGAACCGAAAAATGAATACCTTAAATTTAAATATAATTTATTATTTATTTATTTTCCTACCATTTTCCTGTAAAATTTGCCTAAATCCAGCGGAGGTTGGAGTAATCACAATAAATTGTTGCAAATTAATTTGTCCGGATTTTGGTGATTTTGTCGCCGATGGCCAATTTCGATGCGGGGATTTTGCATTTTTATTCGGTGACATTAAAGTAATAATATTTTTTTGGGGCGTCCTGGCCAATTTTGATGTTGATTTTTTTGGTGAATTTGTTTTCTTCATATTCACAAAAATAATCGTGAATTGAGGCGAACAAAGGTAAAATGATTTTCGATTGCCGCAAATCCATCGATGGAAGAGAAAATCGAAGGATTCGAGCCTAAAATAAAAGAAATTAAATGAATTGATTATTTTAATTTACCAATGAATGGCCAAATCATTGATGAAATTGGATTCAATGGAAAGTAAATTTGCACTTTTCAAAGTACTTTTTGAGCCAATATTCCTTCGGGGGAATAATTGAATTGAACCAATTGAAGGGAATTGATGGTAAATGGCAGCCGATTGAAGAATGATCAAAGGATCCTCTCCTTCAATATCCTTAATTTTTATTAAAATTTCAAAAATTTCCACTTTAATTTGTATACCTTTTCCAGCAAATTAATATCCTCTGTCAAATTGTTCATTGCCTTCTCAAATTTATTCGGAGAAATTGCATTTTTAATCGGATAATTTCCTTCAGTAATTTAATTTATTATTTTGGTTTATTTATTTTACCTTGTTCATTTTGTTTTCCAATCCAAGGAAATGGCTTCTCTGAAATAAGTCGCAATTTTGTGGCCAATCGTAAATCACAGGGCAATTTATTCGAGGTTGATTTGGCATTTGTGGGAATTTTTTTGTCCGTTTGATTTAATTGAGAAAAATCAATTGGATAAATATCATTCATATTTTTCTGTGAAAAATTATTAGTTAGAATAAATAATTAATTTATGGAAAACTTTAGACACGAATGGCCCATCGAAGGCTGAACGGGCGGCCGAATCATCCCAGTCAATTGGTGGAGAAATGCCATAAATGTTGATTTCATCCAAATTCGATATTGGTTTAATATTTTCATCATCATTTGTATTATTGCCCATCATTGACTTCATCCTTTTGCTCAATTGTGGTTGATAAATGTCCCCCTAATCAATATAAAGTTTGATTTAAATTAAATTGTTATTATCAACTGAATTTTGAGTTCCATCCGTAGTTTTTTCAAATGAAGATGAATCCCTCCTTTCGCTGGCACTTTCCTCACTTTGCATGCTCAATGACTCACGCATAAACACATTCAACAGTGATTTACTAAATATTTCACATTATTTTGAATTCCAAACTGAATAAAAAAACCTGCTTTTCCGTTTTGTAAAGCGTCGTCCAGCGGCTTCCTTTGATTTTTCTCCGAAAGGCGAATATTCTAATCCTTTTTTATTACCCGAATTTGTTTTTGTTGACATCTTCATTCTTCTATAATAAATGGAAATAAAACAATAAATCCAAATCCAAAACCAATCCCCAATTTTCAATGCGCAAAAAAATAAAAAGTCGATTATTTAAAAAATTGAAAAATTATTTTCCCACTAAAATTTGGCATTTTGTTTTAAAAATAAATTATAAATACCGTACAATTAAAATATCCATAAACTACCCAAAAGAGCCGAAAGAATTGTTAAAATGGTTTGAACACTAATTGAATAAATTTATAATATATAAAAATGAAAAAAATGAATGGATTTGTTCAAATGGAATGGAAAATTTACAATGCAAGATGCAAATTTTTTGTTCAATTGTGTTTTAACGGTCCGCCATTAACGTATGCCATTGTGTGATTATTTGTCCAGGCTGCCCCAATGCTTCACGCCATCCTTTGCTGATTTCATCCCCTAATTCGCCCAACACACAATAGCCAATTTCGGTATCAGAATCGCCACAAGTCCCTCGATTCATCAACTGTTCATCAAAATACACTTGAATAGCCCTTCTTTCCTTTTATTCTCACCGAAATGACCACATTGGAACTTTGGATTTCTGAAGAAAAAACATTGAAGGCGAATGCCTCATCAAAAACAGGAGCAATTGAAAATCGACGCGAATCACCGAATGGTTTTGGAGTGGAACGTTTTTCAGGCTTTTGTCCTTCTCGAATTAACCAAACAACAATATATGGCCCTAATCAAAAAGTAATTAAGACTATCTGGGAGGGAACAAACCGGCAACTCTAACTCCGCTTGCCCGAAGAACTCCGATCAAAAGTTGGTTGTCGGCGGGAGAATATCGAATTGAAATCAACAATTGGCCTAATTGATCCCCACTACTCCAAAACTAAACCCAAATAAAATAAAGTGATTAATTCCCCTTTAAAGGTGGTTTGCCTCTGCATCCGTCCGCCTAAATGTGAAACTTCGATTGTGCATTCGGCCTCGACCAAATGGAGATGAATTTGGGAGCAGCATTTGGCCAGAACCGAATGCATGCATCAAAAGGCCAAAATCATGCATCCGAAGATGGGAATGAGGGCCTTTATAAATAATAATAATTGCATATTATTAACCCATTTAAACTTGCCATGCCATTCCCTGTCCACTTCTTCCCATTCATTTGACTTTCCTTTTGTCTTATGGCCAATTGGGTGGGGCGAAATTAAGCCGCGGGCATTTCCTCTGCCGGGAGAAATTAATCCACGTCGATCAGTCAAAGACAATGACCGTTTAACATTTTGGCAATTTGGGGCACTTGGATGGCGGCCTCGACCGGAGCTGGGCAAATGCAAAAAACCATACATTGCGTGACAAGCAGCCAATCTGTCCATTTGAAATTATTTGCTAAAAAGATTGAAGGAAATTTTATTGAAATTGGGTGGAAATGGATGGATGGAATTGGACCAAAAATGATGAATATTTGAATGAATGAATGAAAAAGAATATTCCTCAAAATCCTTATTTATATTTGAGGCCAATTAGAGGGGAATTCAGAAAAGGATTCCATTCCATTTTTGTCATTGGCCTGGCCCAGACTTGGCACAAAGATCATCATCCGACTTTCTTTTTTGAGAATTTCCGGGAATGGGTTTTTGCTGTGAATCTGCCTAAACTAAATTTCCAATTTTGGTGCTAATATTTTGGATGGAAGCAAAGGATTTTAACAAGAAAAGGGGGAAAACGAGGGGAATGGAGGGAGGGAGGAAAGCGCCAATTGCCGTCGTTTTTTCATCCACTCAAACAACATTATTACTGGTGGGCGGCATTCGCCTCCATTTTGCCCTCCATTCGCTAATTTAATCCATTTATTCTTGGCTCTTGAGGAGGCAAAATGCCGGCAAAAATGCCTCTTCTAATGCCCCCTCCCTTCCAATTAGCGCTCCCAAGGGAACGTAATCAAAATTCAAAAATTTTTAGGACAAAGAATTGTTTTCAATGTCCAAATATTTTTAAAGGAGAGGTATAGGGAGAGGGTGGAATTGGAACATTGAAAAAGGAAAAGGGAATAATAAAAAAGGAAGGAAATATTTTTGTGAAGGATGGACATTTATTTTCATCAACCGGAGATTGGCCACAAACCGACTTTCTCGACCAACTTAGAATTGGACATCGGCGGCATTGGCCCCCTCTATTGCCCCAGAAGAATGAATATTCAATGAGAGAGGATGTGGCCGCCGCCAATTCTGCTTTGAATGGAATTGGCCTTTCCCCCGTGCCTCTACTCAATTTATTGAAAGGAAAATTGCCACAATGAATATTTTTGGATAAAGGAAAAAAGGAAATGAAAAAATTATGCAAAAATGAAATAATTGGACATTTAATAAGTAAGGAATGGAATAATTTGGAGAGTAAGAATGTGAATAAGGGAAAGTGGGCAGAAATAGAGGAGAAGGGTGGAATGGATGTTTTTGGTTGTATTTGGTTGGAGAACATTTATGGGGGGAATGTTCTCGCGCAATTCAGCAACGGAGTCCATAAAAAGTGCTTATGAAGGCCAAGGGGTCAACCGGGGGAATGGGAGGAAAGGGGAGGGGATGACTGGTTGCTTGGATTAGTTGATTTTCTTAGATTTTATTGCACCTTTACTTATATTCAATCCTACAAATACAATTCACTTTCCTTCCTTCCCTCCAGCAACAGCTTTTTCCCCTTCTCGATCAATCTCACTTTCCCCCAATTTGTTCCAAAATTTGTCCCAAATCAATTTGTCCCCAAAATGGGCCATTCCCAGGCCAATATTCCTCATCAAAATCGACAATCCAATCTGTTTAATTTATTCATTATGTTATTGCTTTTCTCACATTTTCCCTTGCCCATTAATGCAACATTCAGTCTGTTTTTTTGTTTGTTATTGTTTTACTAAAAATGGCCATTTTTTAAGGTTGGCCAAAGGCCCGAATCCCTTTTGAAGAGGATCCAAAATTGACGGCCGACCCGGACATGGCAGTGGCATTGAATAATGCCCGAATGGATTTGCAAGGTGTCAAAACAAAATTGGAATTCAATATATTAATGTATTTCATTTTTGAAGTTCGAACTTGTATTCGATTGGTGCCAAGAAGGGGCGAACAAGATTACGTGTACTTTTCGGATTTGGGTCCTCATATTGAGTTGATTTTGGCGTGAATAGGGAGGGAGTATAATTGACCAATTAAGGTGCTGGAATATGTTTGAACCTTATCCACCGAAGGTGAATGAGAATATTTATATTGACATTGGAATATTTACGTTTTTAGGGCAAAATCCCAGTGAATGCCGGGAATTCCTGCTTGGAACCAATGCGAAGGCCCCATCGACCAAAACGTGTCTTCTCGGAATGTATGATGGAGGGGAATTTAGGATGTGGAGATTGACATATTCCTGCAGGTGATATTGAATATGTCAATCATCTTTACAATTGCCCAAAACGGCGAAAACCATCGCCAATTTGTCCAGCTGGTAGATTGATAATGGCGAGACCAAATGAATTGATGACAAGTACAACAACTCCTTCTACTGCCGAGGGGGAAAGTGGATTTGGTGAAGGAGGATTGGAATTGGAAGGACAAAGGCCAGAAGAGCAAATTGGAAAAGCGGATGAGGTTGATTGGGATAGGAAGATATTGAGGGATTTTGGAGAATGTTTAGGAAACGACGACAAACGGAATGTGGCCGACAACATCAATGCCAACATTTGATGGAATGACCACTACTCAAGAAGAATTTGAGGGAGGAAGTAGTACAACAATGGAAACAGGGGAAATGGTCGATGAATTGTTGAACATTGGGACAACAACAATTACGGGGGAAATGGTGGAGGAAACAACAATAAATGGGAATATGGAAATGACAGCAACAACAACAACAATGGTGGATGAAGAAATGACAACAACGTCGGGAAAGATTGAGGAAATGATGACGGAAACAACAACTGAAATGGAGGAAACAACAATGAAAACGACTACAGAAATGGAGTCAATCGCAACAACTACATTTGCTGAAAAAGAAGAGGAAATGGCCACAACAATTCCAAATAAAATGGAGGAGGTGAGTGCAAAATGAAATTGTTAATTTATTTAAAATTAGTTTGGCACATCAACGGTGGCGCCAAGAATTGAGGAAAAGCAACAATCGACAACAATTTCGACCATTGCTTGGACTGAAAAGTTGACCAGCAATAATACAATGCCACCGTTGATCAGCGAAACAATTGGCGAAGAACATTGGACAAGCAAAATGCCGGAGGCAACCTCAATTGGTGCTGGAAAAGAAGAAGTGGATGAAGATGGAAAAAGAAGTCCATCACCGTTACCTGAACCAGATGAGCCGCCAGCAACGGTCAGGAGCGAAACCAGACATCCGTATCCTCTGATGATGACATTGATGTGAGTTTTTGGATGGATGGAAATAAATTTGCATATATAGCACAACCACCACAACGACTACAATTGCGCCACCTCCCCCGGCATGGGTTCGATCCGTGGAGGAATCATTCCGGGCAGGAGAACGGCTAAACAGTGGGGAAGGAGTCGGCGGCGATGGTTGGCGGCCATTGAGCACGTTGAGCACTCCTGCTTCAAGTCCAACAACGGATCAGCCTCATTCCGGGGAACAAATCATCGGCCGAACAGGGCCACCGGAGCCAATGCCAATTCGACCGGAAAAGGAAAGGGGAAGTGAAAGTGATGAAGATGAAGGGAATGAAGGAGGAGGACAGAAACATGGGAATGGGGGAATGACCATAACGGAGAATGGAGATCAAAGGCCAGTCGCCCTCCTTGGCCTAATCAAATTACCCCCTGGGGCTGCAATCAGCATTCGGGAGAAGACAAAGGTGAGAGGGGAATTTGTGGGATTATGAATGAATTGGGTGGCAATGGCAGGTGACCAAATTGGTGGAAAAAACAAAATACATTGGCCCTTGCGGTTCAGCCTGCACATATGGTTGATTATTTATTAAGGAAGGTCACATCATGCATTATTTTCATTACAGGTGGCCAACTTGTTCGTCTTTATCGTTCCTTCAACAGTAATCCCCAAGTTTCGGATCACTTTTATACGACGGAAAGATTGGAACAGCATTTGATGGCATCTCAGGGATTTCTGATGGAACGTTGGTTTCATTGGGAGGAATGGCAAAATTATTAATATTATTTTTTATAGCCTCAATGGGTTTTCTTGGCCGAAATCAGGTTGACCCAAATTGTTCCTGCATTCGACCTCTTTATCGGCTTTATTCCGCATTTTCAAGTGCCAATAAAAATATGTTAAAACATTTTATTTTGCTTGATTGTAGAAGACCATTTTCTGACGGCAAATGATCAAGAAAAGGCCGTTGCTGAAACTCTGCTTGGATTTGTATTCGAAAGGATTCTTGGCTATTGCACCAGGGAACCCGGATGTGGAGCCTACCTTCCCCTCTACCGCTTTTATAATGCAATTAGTAAAGGTAAAATAATAATAAATAATACTCAGTATTCAACTCCTTATTTAAGATCATTTTTATACGGTCGACCAACAGGCAATTTGCATAATTTTATTCCAAAATTAATATTTAAATTCACTCAGGAAATGCACTATTATAAGACGCATACAGAATTGGCCTATGGATTCGAGAAGATTGAGTTATTTTAAATGGGATTATTCACGTTGAATTCTTTCCCTCCCGCGCATTCAGATGTTATGTTTGGCAGCACAGTTCAAGTGCAAAAGGATGCCCGGCATTGGCCCTAATGGACATTGAGGAGGAAAGGAGAAGGGAAGAAAACAACAAAGGAGACAGCAGCAGCAGCCGGAGTATTGAGAGAAATTAAAAAGAAGAAGCATGCATAATTAATTCATAATATTTTAAATATTATGTAAATTTTGCGTATTTAATTCTTTAATAAATCGGTTTTATGATTTGAATTCAATGAGTGAATGGAAGTTGGAAGGGCATTCGTACGTAATAGACAATTCCCCTACAGCATTATTGCTTTCCTCACTCCCTTAACATCATAAAATGCCATGAGGATAATCAAATAAAACAAAAATATTGTCAAAATGAAGGCAAAAATATGTCAGAAAAATTTTCATAAAATTGTTTCATTTTCTTGGCTCCTCCATAAATGAACATTATCGCCACTTCCTCTATTTTTGCTGATTTTTTGTCTATGCTCAACCGCGGGAATCGATGCAACCACCTTCTCTTTTGTACTCCTCATTTTTCGGTCAAGGTCAAAAGGAATAAAAAGCAGATTGAATTCTCTCAAATTTACCAAAAAAGACATTTTTCCATTTTATTTTTATTTATGGAGACAACAAATGAAAATGGCTACATATTTTCGGATGGAGAATGGTAATAAAAATAAATAATAGCAAATATTCTTCCCTGAATATTTTAGGATTTCCCTTTCCGAATTTTCCATTCGACGCAACATTTCCTTTGCTTTTCGTCTTGTTTTGGGCACTTTTTGCAGTTCCCAACTTTGGGACTTCCTATTCAATCCAATTTGGATGGTTTTGTTTTATTTTTGCCAAATTCCCTCCATTTCCTTTCCCCGTTCCCCTCCATTTCAGCATGGCTATCTTTGGTCCCTCAATCAGCCCCATTCATTGGCCGACAATTCCGGAGGCAATTCTTTGGCTGATAAATCGGCAGCCGCCATTTTAGAGCATCAATTGCATTTGGTTGGACAATTTGAACGAATTGGACATGCTTTGTTCAGCACTTTGGCTGCCTGGCTTCTCCTCCAGTATTTCCAAAACCAATTTTAATTCTTCCTCCAATTTTCATTCAAATTCAGTTGTGCCAATTTTGGTCATTCAAATCAAACGGTTTGGCACCTCCTTCGAATTTCCCTCTGTTCCGGAGCAGTGGCCGGTCTTTCCCGTTCAATTCAACAACATCATCGACTTTATTCCTGCATTCATGAATGTTTCTATGTTTTCCTTCTTCTTTTCATCAATGGATTATGTCTTTGCCTCAGGATGCCATCAAAATCGAATGTCGAAGGAAATAATAAACCAAAAAAAAAATGATTAAAATTTCACCAATAAATGTACAATAATTTATGCAAATAAAATTATTATAAATCCCCTCCATTCCTCTCATCTCTTTCCGTATCCTCCACCTCCGGCTGGCATATTATAGGATGGATATTGCACGTTGGTTTGTTCCGCAAATCTTGGTTGCGAAGGGTCTGGGCCAGCCACAATGACGGAATCAACATTTTGGCATACACAAACTCCAGGCTGCCCCGGTGGGCCTTGAAGGCCGGGAGTTCCTTCTGGGCCTGGATAACCTAAAAAGAGACAAAATTAATCATATGCCTTAAATCGTCCATAATAAAATAACAAACCGGGTTCCCCTGGCTCTCCTGGACTGCCTGGATATCCTCGATCTGTAAATGAAAAACATGCCCCCAATCATTTTAATCCAACCCACCTCCTTGTGGCCCAGTCATTCCATTTCTTCCTGGCAATCCTGGAACACCACTTGCTCCTAAAATATCATCAATTTAATTGGAATTCTGATTCAAACTCGCCAATTGGTCCTGGCGGGCCTGGAAAAATTAAAAAATAAAAAAATTTTAACAAAAGAGGAAAATTTTAGAAAAATAAAAATTTCTCATTCTGAAGGATATTTTTTATCATTATTTTTCTCATTTTCTTGCCTGGATCGCCTGGAGGCCCTTCACGAACTTCACCTACAATCAAATAATATGTTAATTTCACCATTTTAAGCCATTTTTAACCATGCGGCGTTTCGCCCTTGTCGCCTGGCGGGCCAGGTGCCCCTTTGAAGCCGGGCGGTCCTTGTGGCCCTGGTTCGCCTGTAATTTGAATGAAAATGTACGAATTCTCCCCCATCTCATAATCAACCCACCGGGTGCACCATCGTCTCCATCGCGTCCCTTTTCCCCAGGTGGCCCAACTGGGCCAACATCGCCTGGGAATCCGGGCCATCCTTTGATGCCTGGAGGACCTTTTGGGCATGGCCGGCATGGAGGCGGCTCCCTCCTCGGATGGATCGGACAAGTCTGATTGGGCGAAAGACCGGGAATACCGGGCTTTCCGGCGGCTCCTGGTTTGCCGGGAATTCCTGAGAAAATGGCATTCATTCATTTTTCCTTCCCATTTTCTTGCCTGGCTGTCCAGAAGGTCCTCTTGGCCCGGGAGGCCCTGGAATACAACAGCCTGGGCATTCAGTTTGCATTGGTATTCCGGTGCCCAATGATGATTGCGGAATTCCTTCTTCCGCCGATTCATAAATTTGTCTCCCTGTCCGATTTGTTCTAATTCCCACATTTCGATGTAATTCCAATTCTAATTGTGCCTCCCTGGTTGATTGTTCGCAAAAATGCATTTCCTGATGGACATAATCTCAAATATATGGTTTTATTATGTATTTCTATTTGGCAAATTCACCAAGTGTCGTTTGAACTCTACTGTGCATTAAGGGCAAACTTAGGGCAATGATTAGCAATGAAAGACAACTTGAAACATTTGTGTGGAATTCAATCCTTCTTATTAATATTACCTGAATGCAATTTGTAACCCGGTTACACATCGATAAACTAATTCTCGGTTTATAATTCCCTCAACATGATTTTCGTCCATTCTTTGCCATCTAAAATCATTTTTTTTTGTTAATTTTTGTATTTTTATTTTGGCACCTTTCATCCCCTTCCGTATGCTTCATGCCAATGCCAATAATTATGATTGCCCTTGCTTTGATGAATTATCGTAAATATTTAGTTGGATTATTGAAGAGAATTTGAAAAAGATTATAAAAAGGAAAAGGAGTGAATTTTCGGGAATTCCCTATTGATGCCCAAAATGTTTCCTTCCCACCTTCTATCCCCCCCCCCCCCCCCCTCCTTTGATTTGTTTCTTCCAAATTCATCAAACAAAATCAACAGCGAATCATTTGGGGGCAAACGCAATGAATGAAAAGGAAGGAAGGAAGGGAGGGAGGGGAATGAGGATTTGACCTGGAGCAACGAATGAATGAATCCGTAGAATGGAGTAATCAACAAGCAACAATGTTGGGCGATTGGAAAGGATGATTGAATGGGAAAAAGTGGCGATGACCTAAATGTGGGCAATGTTTGTGCCGGCTGCTTGAAAAGACAATGAATGATTTCACGCTAAATTTGTTCCGCCAATCCACAGCAATGATTAAAATCCATACAAAAATTCCTAAACAATGATTGACTGGATGGGTGAAAACAACCATTTTAAGTGATTTCAAATATTTTTGACAATTATAAATTAATTAATTAGTTTTATTCTTTAATCTATTTGGAATTCTGTGTGAGGAAATGAAAAAATAAATAAAAAATACATTGATGAATGAGTTAAAGTGAAATAAAAAAAAAAAGAAATATGGCATTTTCAATGTTTCTTCTTCTTCCGTCCATAATATCCTCCACTGCTTTGTTTTGGCTGATAAGAAGGCGAGGCCGGCAATTGATAGCCACCAGCTTCTGAAGGCATTGGCCTCTGATTCTCCGTAACCACCACTTCTGTATCCTGACAAACACAAGTACCTGCATAAAAATTAATTATTATTTGATTATTAAATAGTCAATGAATGTGTAAAATACACAGAGCTAAAAGCATTTACCCGGTGTTCCAGATGGGCCTGGTTCTCCTGGTTGTCCTGGCTGTCCGGCGCCTCCCATTGGTCCTAGAGGCCCTGGCAATCCTGGCCATCCTTTTTCTCCCGCACTTCCGGCATAGCCATCTTCGCCATTTGGTCCTTGATGCCCTGGGGGTCCCCTTCAAATTTGCAAATTTACATATTTATAAACTGATCCTAACCAAGGCCCAGTTTCGCCAGGATCGCCGGGTGGCCCCGGAATAATATGTGCCTCTGGAGTGATTCCTTTATCGCCTGGTGGGCCATTTGGTCCTGGACCACCATCCGGGCCTGGAGGGCCATCTTCCCCTGGTTTGCCTGGCAAACCCGATTGCCCTGGTCGACCGGGTATTCCTGGGTCGCCGGACTTAAAAATCAGTAAACTTTCATAATTAATTTAATAAAACTTCTCCAGGAAAGCCGGGATGTCCTGAAAAAGAGTTTAGTTAATCAAAACTATTGAAGGGTTTGATGTGATTTACCTGGCGGGCCTCTGGGTCCCTGTGGGCAAGGCAAGCATGGGGGTGGTTCGAAAACTCGTTCCGGAATACATGAGGCATTCGGCGTTGTTCCTGGTCGGCCTTGGGCCCCATCCGGCCCTGGAGAACCGGGAATACCCGGTAGGCCAGAATCTCCGGGTGGTCCTCGTTCTCCTGGAACACAACAAGCTAATAAAAAGATTGAAATGATTAATTGAGGCAAAAATGGATGGACGGACCTGGACACTCTTGGAAAAGAGGGGCATTTGGTTGCAAAAGGGATGGGCTATAGCCCCCGTAATTTTGCTTTTGCCTTTTTGTACGATTTGATGCTTTTATAATTATTCCATCCGGAACGGCTCCCTCCATATCCAAGGCAGTCCTCTGATAAATTTAATGTACTATATCAACAATATTAATGGATTCATTCACTTCGCAAAAAGCAAAATCCTGACGAGCAAATCCGGCCATACTATTTACATGGCCATAAAGTGATGGAAGTAATATGCATAGACATAAAAGTGCTCCAATACTGAATATGGAACTGATGGCAATTATGCTTCGATATGCATTTTCCTTTAGTTCAAAATCCATAAAATCTTCATTTTTTCCATTTGTTGCATTTGCCGATTGAGAATGAAGGCCACCGTTCGTCTCCCCGGAATTAATGCCGGCCATCTGCTTTTTGTAAGAAAATGAAGGAAAATGAGTTTTAAACATCACTGGAAGAAGGAGAAAATCAAAAGAAAGTCACAGAATCTTTCGTTATGGGTCAATCCAATCACCCCCCACCGTCGGTAACATCCTCCGGCACTTTCGCCGCGCATGCCTTTCCCTATCTAGGATCAGTGGTTGGATAACCGGAGGAAAACTCTTCAAGCATTGAAGAAATTCAGTGGTCACCTGCCGTGGCGGGAATCGGCGGATCTGTGGCTGAAATTGACAGTGGGATGACCCAATTCCTATTTTCACATATTTGTCGCCAATTCCCTTTTCATCCAATGTTGATTATTACACTTTGGTTAATGATAATGATATAAAATAAAATGAATATGGCATTTTTATTCATCCAAATAGGAAATCTTAAATGAATAATGAACTTTTGAGGCAGTTAATGATGATTTTGAGATTGATTGTGAGAAAAATGTGCCCTTGAGCCTTCTTTCTTGATAATAGATACGATAATTAAAAAGTGTCTTTGGAAATTATTTAAATTTTTAAATATTGGCATTATGTTTTTGTTAAATTAATTTTTTTTTTATTCACAAACACAAATCTTATCTTTAAAAAATTTTGATGATCGCATCGCGATCGCTCGGATGATTCTTGTTTCTTGACTTGACATTGTCTTAGTTAGATTTGCTATTTTCGCCAAAATAAACCCAATTATTAATGTAGATAATTTATTTTAAGAGATCGATAATACCTATATTATTTATAAGCATAATTGTCAACAAAGCAAGCAAAAATTGAAATGTCCAACGAAGTTAATATGGAAGCTGAACAGAATCAGCCAGCCGCAACATCAAATGCCAATGGCGCTGTTGCTGTTAAAAAGCGCTTCGAGGTTAGGAATAAAATAAGAAACATTAATTTCTTTTGATATTTTAGGTGAAGAAGTGGAATGCAGTTGCATTATGGGCCTGGGTTTGTTTTTTTTTTCAACTTAATAATTTACAATTCATTAATTTAGGACATAGTTGTTGACACTTGTGCCATATGCCGCAACCATATCATGGATTTGTGCATTGAATGCCAAGCAAACCAAGTTAGTTCGATGTTAAATGATAGCATACAAAAATATTAACAATTTAAGGCATCATCAACCAATGAGGAATGCACTGTCGCTTGGGGGGTCTGCAATCATGCCTTCCACTTCCATTGCATCTCGCGTTGGCTTCGTACTCGACAGGTTAACCATTCACAATTCGTAACTTTAATTCATTTTTGATTTCAGGTTTGCCCACTTGACAACCGTGATTGGGACTTCCAGAAATATGGACATTAAAGAAAGAGATGAGTAAATAAGATTGACACCCATTTCTGAGACAATATGTTTTGGTTTTAAATAATCTTTGTTCTGAATTCTCTGATTATAATTTCTTTGATAAAGTTTAAAATATTACATGCATTTTGAATTAAATGTTTATTAACAAAATATTTTTATTATTAATGACATTCAACGTTTATTATATTCATTTTATAGAAGTGAATAAACATTCTGAACAAAACAATATAAAAAATTATGGAGAAGCCAAATAAACTTGCTAAAGTTACCCGTGTTCTCGGCAAGTTTTATCATTTCACAAATATATTTACAAATTTGATAGGCCGTACTGGCAGTCAAGGTCAATGCACCCAAGTGCGTGTGGAATTCCTGGATGACACCAATCGTTCAATCATTCGCAATGTTAAAGGCCCAGTTCGTGAAGGAGACATCCTCACTTTGCTGGTATATTTATGCTTTTAATTAAATTCAACTTGATCAAATATAATTAATTTAGGAAGCTGAACGTGAGGCACGCCGTTTGCGTTGATCGGCTTCATTAATTGAAATGATGGCATGAACATTAATTTGTTTTCGAAAAATTGTTAACATTCTTGATTGATGGATAAAATTGTTGTTATTTTATTTTATAATTACCATTATTATTAAAAGTTAATCAAATTCATTCGTTTATTTATTTTTTTTTTTAATTTAAATGTTATAACGTAACATTGCAAGGTTGAATAGGTAAAATGGTCCAACAGAAAATAAATACATCTGATGAGGTTCGTCAGGCATTTATCAACTTTTTTGTTAATGAGAAATCGCACACCTATCATCATTCATCTTCTGTGGTTTGTTTGAATTATTTACTTTATTATGGTTAATCGAATGTATTTAAAAAGATACCACATGGTGATCCAACATTGTTGTTTACAAATGCTGGAATGAATCAATTTAAACCAATATTCCAAGAGACTGTGGATCCGAACAGCGATTTGGGCAAATTGAAGAGAGCAGTGAATACACAAAAATGCATTCGGGCAGGCGGAAAGCACAATGATTTGGACGATGTTGGCAAAGATGTTTATCATCATACATTTTTTGAGATGCTGGGAAATTGGTCATTTGGCGATTACTTCAAGGTAAATTATTATTACTTTTAATCATCAAATTTAATTTTTGTAGAAGGAAATATGTTCATGGGCCTGGGAATTTCTAACAAAATGGCTCCAAATTCCATCGGGTCGTCTCTATGTTTCATATTTTGGAGGTGATGAATCTTCAGGTCTAAAGCCAGACGAAGAATGCAGGTTTTTATATTTATTTAATTAAATTAAAAAATATATTCAACAGACAAATTTGGCTTTCACTTGGCGTCAGTGAAACGCACATTTTGCCATTTGGAATGAAGGACAATTTTTGGGAAATGGGAGACACTGGTCCATGTGGTCCCTGCTCAGAAATTCATTACGACCGCATTGGGGACAGAGATGCTTCGAATTTGGTGAATGCCGACGATCCGATGGTTGTGGAAATTTGGAATCTTGTTTTCATTCAATATAACAGGTTTGATTATTTCAATTAATTAAATTTAAACTTTATTTTAGAGAGGAAGGCGGGCAGCTCAGATCATTGCCAAATAAACACATTGACTGTGGTTTGGGCTTTGAACGATTGGTGGCCGTTGTTCAACAAAAAACATCAAATTATGACACCGACCTATTTACGCCTATTTTTCAGAAAATTCATGAAGTAAATAATTTTCATTTTTTAATAAATATATAAAAATTATTTCAGGGAACAGGAATTCGAGAATACACTGGAAAAATTGGTGCAGATGATGTTGATGGCGTCGATATGGCCTATCGAGTTGTGGCCGATCATATACGGACATTGACCGTTGCATTGTGTGATGGTGGAGTGCCGGATTCGACAGGACGCGGGTAAGTCAAATCGAAATATACATCTTTGGTCAAATTGGAAAACGTTTTGTATTTAATTTATTCGACATTGATGGTTCGAATCCACCCAAAAGCCAATGATGATAATACACGACGGTCTTCTTAGAATTATCGAATTTTGCTGAAAACCCGTGTATCTGAGGCCAACAAAAATTTTAAAACATTAATAATATAATTATTAAAATAATTCTTTTTAATTTTTAGTTATGTGCTCAGACGTATTTTACGTCGAGGTGTCCGGTATGCAACCGAAAAATTGAACTCAAAACCCGGATTTTTCGCCTCCTTGGTGCCGGTTGTCATTGATATTTTGGTGAATTCAAATTTAAAATTGATAATTCTAAATTATTTAACAGGGAAATACATTCACTGAATTGCAAAAAGACCCTCAAACAATAATGGAAATAATCAATGAAGAAGAAACACAATTTTTGAAAACATTAAAAAGAGGCCAAATTTTGTTTGAAAAAGCTGTGAAAACTCTACCAACTGGAGTTCAAACACTTCCTGGTCAAATTGCATGGCGCCTATATGACACTTATGGATTCCCATTGGATTTGACCCAATTAATGGCTGAAGAGAAAGGATTGACCATTCAAATGGAAGAATACGAGGAAAGCAGGAAAAAGGCCATTGTAAGAGAATATTTTTATTTAATATAATTTTTATAAATTAAGGAAATTTCATCATTTGGAGCTGCCTTTAAAATGAATGATGCTTTGAATTTGGATGTTCACACATTAGCAGAATTACAAAAATTGGGCATTCAAAGCACAGATGATTCACCAAAATATATTTATGATTCGGACGGAAAATTGGACTGGCAGGCTCAATACAGTATTAAATTAATTTATTTTAATTTTAAATTATTTATTTTTTGACAGATTTCCAAAAATGCACTGGCCGTATTCTTCGAATCAGAATTGGCACCGAATTTGTGGATTCTATTGAAACGGGCCAAGAAGGAGCATTATTACTTGACAAAACTTGCTTTTATGCAGAACAAGGTGGCCAAATCTATGACACTGGCGTGTTAACAAAAGTTGATGATGAAGTAAATTAAAAATTTGAAAAATATTATTAATTCTCTTTAAGGATGTTGGTTTTTCCGTAACAAACACTCAAACAAGGGGTGGCTATATTTTCTTCTTTGGTGTCGCTGATGGTGCTCTTCGTGTTGGGGATGAATTAAAACAAGAATTTGATGAACAACGAAGATGGTTGATTATGAAAAATCACACAGGTTGGAAATTATCAACATTTTTTGATAATTATTTTTCATAGGCACTCATGTGCTAAATTATGCCCTTCAACAAGTTTTGACCACTGTGGACCAAAAAGGCTCGTTGGTTGCCCCAGACCGAATGCGATTTGGTAAAGAAATTATCAAAATATTTGATTAATTTATTCGATTTTAAGATTTCACTTCAAAACAAGCATTGGGCGTTGCCCAAGTGAAAAAAGTGGAGGAAAAAGCGCAAAAATTGATTGATAAAAAGGAGGCAGTTTATTCGAGAGAGTGTTCATTGGCTGAGGCAAAAGAAATAAATGGTATAATTCCGACATCATTCTTTTAATTTATTTATTTCAAAGGATTACGTGCCGTTTTTGATGAGGTATAAAATGAAATAAATGCAAATTTATTATATCATTTAAGGCATATCCGGATCCAGTTCGTGTTGTGGCAATTGGAGTGCCCATCGAAAAGTTGTTAGAAGAACCAAAAAGTGATTTAGGCCAAAATACATCGGTTGAATTCTGTGGAGGAACGTAAATTTGCATAATTGGAAATTAAATTAATTTTATTATTTTAGCCATTTGCGAAATGCTTCGCACATTGGACATTTGGTGATCACAGCGGAGGAAGCAATTGCCAAAGGAATTCGACGAATTGTTGCCGTGACCGGACCAGAGGCGGAAAAAGCATTGCATTCGGCCGATATTTTGGACAAAAAGATTGAAAAATTAACTGAAGAAGCCAAAAAAGGGCTGGAATTGGCAATGAATACTGGAGATGAAGAGACGGTGAAATTATTGGGCAAATCATTCACCGAATTTGAAGAGGTATTTATTTGGGAAAATCAAAATATATTTTAATTTAAAAAGGAATTAAATTGTCAATTATTGCCATATTGGCGTCGAGATGCTCTCCGAGAAAAGGTCAAACAATTGAGAATGAGTTTGAAGAAATTGAAGAAAACAGTGAAGAAGGGAACAACAATGGGAGAGGAAAATAAAGAGCAGCAGAAAAAGGAGAAAACAACTTCGGCAGAAAAGATGCCCAAAAACAATAAATCGGAAAGAAAAGAACGAATATTGAAAATGAGCCTTGTTTAAATAAAATTGACCAATTTATTCATTATTAATTGATATTTGTGCATTGAGAAAATATTGTTAATGAAAATAAATTTGTTTTGTTAAATATATTTTAAAATATTTTGTTTATTTGTTTTATTCAAATTTATATTTATTAATTTTAATTTGCTTTGAAAATATTTATATTAAGTATGGATGTTGTTATGGAAAATCAATTTCAACTGTTGATTCCACGGATTAAAAGGGCAGATGAGCGCAATTCAATCATTGCAACAATTAATGACATCCAAATGGTTTGAATAAATTAATTTAAATAAAAATGAATAATTTCAGTTAAATGAATCAACGGAATATTGGAGAATTATACAAAATGAATTTTTGGTTAAATTGCAACCAGATTTATTTGCACAAATAACCGAAAATGAATTCAAAGATTTTTATGGTCGAATTTTTCTCAAATCTCCATTTCCGGCTCATTCATTTTTGAATCTTATTCATTTTATTGGCTCAATACAAAAGAATGAATTATTCAAATTCAACAAATTATTGGATCTTATTTTGAATTTCCAAGTGGAATTATTGCATTCTTCATTCAAAAATAACGGTTAAATTCACATTAATTTTAAAATTGACATTTATTATTTAATAGATGAATTGAATAAATCGGCAATTCCTCGAGAACATTTTTCATTTGTCATTGCCAGTTTTTCGGATAGATTATACAATTTTGTTGGCCATGCTAATCAAAATTGTGCATCAACAATTGCTTTATTTGAAGAAAATTTGCTCAATTCATTTATTCAAATATTCGATGATCAATGTTCATTTTTGGATATTGAATTAATCGCGAATATTTTATCGGATTACAATTCAATCTCAAAAGAGGTAAATAATTTAAAACAAATTTTAATGAATAAATAGTTCATCAACAATTTTCTATTGGCTACTTTCCAAAATGAAGAATATGCAGAAGTTTTAAAGTCAATATTTACTTTTTCGAATATTAACAGAAGAAAACGAGAGAATTTCATTACAACATTAATCAATTTTGCAAAAGATGGAAAAATGCTGCAGGTTTAAATATTATTTAAATTAAAATAATTGTTAACTTATTTTAGAATTTCTTTGGTGAAACATTAAAATCTGATCCATTTCTTCGAAAATGTTTACTTGGCAAAGCAATTTTAATTCCTCCGATTTCATATTCGATGCGAAATTCCAAAAAGATTGTTGAATATTTTTCATTTTATGAATCAGAATTGAACAATGCATTCATTGAATTGGTCCAATTATATTCGGATCAGTGCCGAATAATTGATTTAATTACTTTGAATGATCAATTTCAATTGTCCATCACAATTTATGATTTTTCCCATAAAATCAGGTATCAAATTTAGAGCACAATTCCAATATATTTATTTTTATTATAGTAAAGAGAATCGATTGAAAATTCGAGAGGAAATGACAAATATTTTGGTCCCAGTTTTTCCTCAATTATTTCAAATTCCAGGTTTGTTTTATTATTCATTAATTTTTTTAAAATAATATTTTAAGATATTTCACGGCGACAAATTGCAATGTTTTTAGCTGAGAATATTTTTGCAATTTTCGAATGTCCTTCTCCACCAAAATTTGATTATATTTTCGATGAAGGAAATCTTCTCCTCCAGGAATTTATTGCAATCATTAAAGAATACGAAAATAAATCAACAAAAATAATTGAAAAAGAAAACAAAAATGAAATGCTGAAGAGAAAACCAAAACAACAAAGACGGGTGAATCCAAGAGTGGAAATTTTGGACAGCGATGATGATGAGGAGGAGGATGAGCCAAAAACATCCGAAAAATGTGAATTAAATGGTCAAAATGAATTAGAGCAAAATGAACTGGATAATGAATTTGCATATCTTCGAGATTGCATTGAATTTTTGCGATCAGAAAAGGAAGATTGGAAGAAATGGGAATTGGCCTTGAAAATAATTCCATTGAAATTCATCAATGAAGAAACATTGGGAATGGATGTTTTGGCCGTTGAATTAATTGAATTGATTCTTTTCCTGGAGGACCGATTCAACATCAAAAATTTTACGGTTTGAAGAAACAAAAAAATATTATTTTGAATTTAATTTTAGGCAATTAAAACTCAAATTTTGAAATTAATTTTGGCATTTAAACCGGAATTGGTTTCCCGTTTGGCCAGATTATTCCAATCAAAAATTTGTTCAATTTCACAAAAATATTTGATTCTTTCTGCAATTGTTTTGGCCGCAAAATTTATATCGAAAGATGGAAATGAGGAGGAAAGGACGAATAATTCAAATAATGAAAAGGTGAAATGAATTTTTAATGTATATTAAAAATAATTTTATTATAGATTTATACATTATCAAAAAAGGAGCCAAAATTGGTTTGGCGTTCAGAAAAATTGGAAAATGAATTAAATGGAAGATTGGTTAAGAAGAATAAATTTGCCCCAATTGCCCAACAATTTGCATTTCCTATTCTGGAAATTTGCACTTCAAATCAATTTTTGGTAATTAATTCAGCCGGGGGAATGTAATATAATTAATAATTTTCAGGAAAGGGATTTTCTATTATTTGGCAAAACAATTTGGGCATTGGCTGAAATAATTCAATGCAGTAAAAATTCGCCATCAATTTTGAGGATATCCAGGTGGATTACATTTTAATTAAAATAATTACTTAAATTTATTTTAGTGCCACATTTTCATGGATTCAATTAATACTTTTCAACAATAATAAAATTGTGGAAAATACTTTTGTGCTTTCCAACTTGATGAATTGCATTTTGGCCATTTTGAACACATTGAACATTCAAATAATCAAGGAACATTTTATTGAAGAATTACAAATATTTATGGAATGGTTGGGCAGAAATAATGCGAAAATGGAGGGAAATGAAGCATTCTATTTATTATCATCAAAATTAAATGAAATATTCACCACCTAATTCCCCTTTTTATTGTTTTAAACGGGTAAATGAACGAATTGAAATTATTTATTTGAATAAAATTGTCATAAAAATTCATCAAGCATTTAAAAATTAGGCGAATTAGAAAAAATTAAGAACATGTTCAGATTAGTGCGGGAATATGTGGAATATTCATTTTCTATAGAGATTCATCCATCCAAATTCCAAATAATAAATGGTCAGCATCAATTCAATTCCTCTCCTCCTCCCTTCCGTTTTCATCCGCTCCCTCCAATTGTGTTTCTTCCAAAAGAGGATTCACTGTATTCACAATTGTTTTTTTGCGCACTTTCCACATCATCACAGCTCTAAATTATTCAAATATTTGTGATTAATTCAAATGTTTTTTTTCCTAACCTTTAATGCCTTCTCCTTTTTCGACCCTTTGTTTTTCCTTTGTATTGCTTTCCGAACAAAATAAACGACACCGCCAAAAACACAAACTACCAACATAATTGGCATTTCTTCTTATTAGTGGGGAAAATTGAAATTAAATTGTTTGATGGGTGGAAATTTTGGATGGGAATCTGGAAAGAATAGCATTTATTAATTGATTATTTATAATGTTCAACTGTAAATATGCTGATGATTCAAAGCACATTAAAATAATGAGTAAATTGTTGTTTGATTGTTTTATTCAAAAATTATCGAAAAATTGTTTAAAATAATGAGTACAATATTTTAATTTTTGGTTTGGCCAGGCCTTTGGTGATAGAGGAGAGGATGGTGTTTGGATGAAAAATAAGCGGGGGGAGGTTCAAATCTATTTAGAAAAAGTGAACAAATTGAAATATAGGAGAAGTTGGTGAGGCGCCGAATTGATGGGAGAAAGAAGGAAAAGAATTATTTACGGGGACGGATGGCCTGGAAATATTCGTTTTTAAATTAATAGGCTTCGAGACATTCTTCTTTTGTTTTCTTCCCATTCTCATTCATCCACGAATCTGAAGAGCAGCACGATTTTCGGTTCCAATTGGTTGTTGGCGTTTGGACGGTTGATGTGAATTCATTGATGGACGAGAGTGTACATTCTTCCAGCAATCCTAGCAATAATAGGCCAAGCAGATCATTTCGCTGCAGAAACGTGTCCCGGCAGTTGTTCCGCATTTCTCACAAGGCATATTCGACGCCAAAAATGGTTTGAACTCAACCTGAATGCATTTTTTATTATTTAAATTTGAATAAGTTTTTACTTGACGTTCGCAGGTCACAAAACTTAGCATGACTCGATGAGCAGCAATGGCCTTGATGTATGCATCCCGGTATTGGAATACGACGCATGCAGCTCCTTTCGGGTAGAAATGGTTCTGGTCCAGTTCAATGGCGCAATACACAACTTTTCCAATAACTTCTTCAATGGCCATGGTCAACATTTCTAAAATGAAGAATTAATTTATTATTCATATTTAATATTTAATTACGTGCTGTCCAAATTTGTGGAATCCCGCCAACAAATACGGAAAAACGACGAAATTTGCGCCAGTTTATTTGCGAAGCATAAATTGTATTGGCCATTTGCCAGACTTTGACCTCCACCTTAATTTGGATTTGGATTATTTAATATTCATGATAAAATATTTACTGGATGCATAAGCCCATTGAGAGTGTACACAGGGTAGAATACACGATCGTTTGAATGCTTGCAATGCGATAACATTTGAATGACGGATTGTTCATTCTCGAAAACAACAAATGCATAACCTGGAATTGAAAATGATTTTAAATGGAGATTAACAAATTACCATTGGCAGGACGATCTTGAATGCCAGTCTTCTTCGGCCAGTCAATGAAGCTTTTGCCGTATTTTGCAAAATTGAGTTGAAGAATATCTTAAAAATTAAATTTAATTTTTTTTCCCATTCTTACTGGTAGTGAGATTGGGTGAAATGCCTCCAAGGAAAACTTTTAGTGAGTAATATTCTGGCGGAGGTGGTTTTTGATGTTGACGAGCAGAACGACCAAGATAATTGGTATTGTTGTAATAGGGCGATCTGTAGTTGCCATGTGATCCGAAGCTGCTGCTCATGTTCATGAATGGCGGCGCCGATTGAGGAAGCTGGAGTGCCGGAGGAGGAGGAAGTTGAAGTGCCAGAGGACGCAAATTCAGAAATAAGTCCAAATCATCGGCTAAGTTATCGAAGAGAAATGAATCAGTGGAATTTGTTTTGACATTGAGACCAGCACCGCTGTTGCCTTCTCCAGTTCCAGGAAGTGCCGAGCTCCCTCCGCTTGCGCTATTCAGAAATTGAGACGAAGATTGTTGTTGTTGTGGTTGATAATCCGGTGTTGGGAAGACAGCTGAAATTATGAAGCATTTTGTTATGAAATAAAAACAAAATTTACCATTAAAATCAGGCCCAAAGAAGTACTGCGGCTGTTCTCGTGGACGCTCTCCATTCATTCCATCGTAATTGTTAATTGGAGGTGCCGATATTGGAGGTGGACTCAGAAGGCGTGAATACATTTGATCCTAACTGGTTTTCAGTAATTTATTAAAGGATTAAATTAAACCAAAAATATTGATAATTTTTGGATTTTATTAGCTTGAACCTTTAAAAAAATTTTAAAGTCGGCATTAACGTTAATTAAATTAGCAAAAATCATAAAATGTAAATGTTTTCAATCTTTTAAATAAAGTGAAACAAGGAAATACTATCACACATAATCAGTAATCACAACTACTCTTTATAAAAAAAAAAGAAAAAACTATTTTATTTTTTCATTCCTTTTTCTTTTTAGGTCAGGTCAATCAATAAATCAATAACAACCATATTCATCAAATTTAAAAAATTGGCTATGTGTCTTATCTATTATTTTATTTTTTCTATTTTATTTTTTCTAAGTCTCTGTCTCATCACACAGAGTTTGATCGGGAATTCGGGATTAGGAAGGATCGGATTTGGACTTGTTCTCATTTTTTATTTTTCAAATCAAATCATCAATTAAAAATAAAATTTTTGGGCTGTTTAAAACCCGATTTCGGACGATGTTTATTGCAGAATTTGGAAAAATTCATTTAATTCATTATTATTTTTTTTAAGAATTTACAATATTCATACTAATTTCGCATTAAATTTATTCTGACCAATCAACTTTAATAATGAACTTCGCATCATTCATCGTCCTTACAATCTTTTTCGGCATTGCCTTATCAAAACCGCTCCAAGATTCAATAAACGAAGTAGCCGAATCATCACAGAAGCCACCTTACTGCACTGGAAAACTTGACTTTGATTGCGGTGAGGATGAACTTGGAGTTCGTTGCATCTCCAGCCTCTGGATTTGTGACCATGTGTATGACTGCTCTACTGGCGCCGTATTTTATTACATTATAATTAAAACAAAATAATGATTAATTTTCAGGATGAGAAGAAATGTGCCTATCTTCACAATTGCCCAAGCAGATCTTCTTTCATGTGCCTCAATGGTGACTGCATTTCTGCCAAAAAGCGTTGTGATGGCAGCAAGGATTGCCTTGATGGTTCGGATGAGCGGGCATGTTTCACAATGGAAAAGGTCACGCCTACAAATGCTCTGAACTCGGCCCAGACCCAATTTTTGGCTGGCCATGACCATATTCAACCCTCAATCAACGACCATCAAGCCGAAGCAATTGTTGGCGAAAACGACGGCGTCTCTGCTATAACGGTCATATTCTTGGGCACTTTGATCATTGGCTTGGCACTCCTGGCCGCCTATTGGGCACTCAACCGTTATCCGAATGCTGCTTCGTAATTTCTTTTTAAAAATAATTTTAAAAAATAATTCAATGAATTTTAGCCGAGTTGATGAAGCATTGAAGGAATTCCGGCCACGAAATGCTTTGCCAAATCGACTGCTTCAAAGGAGCTCTCAGTCGCGAGTGAACATCATTTCTCCGGGCACTGCCAACAACGACCAATTCTTCGACAATCCAGTTAGAATATTCAATCACCCTTTTTAATTGTTCTTTTTAGATGAACACCATCCAGCAACCTTTGATCCTCAATGTTGCTGCCCCAGTCGGTTCATCTGCAATCCATGGGCAATCTCCACCAAACAATGCTCAATGAATATGGCATAAACTCGACCTTGAATGATGATGAATGGATGCGGATAACACCAAAACAAATATAATGAATACTTCCATCGGACTATTGACAATAAATGACATCAAATTCCCATACATTTTCCTATTTTCAAATAATCCAATTGACATTGTTCCTTTTTATATTTTTTAATTAGCTAATAAATAAATAAAAATGAATGTGAACTTGTGGATATTCAATGCGTTTATTTTCAACCAATTGAGGCGAGAAAATGAATGAAAATGAAAATATAAAATCAAAATTGACTTATCATATTTCTTATTTGAACGATCATTTCGCATTCAATTCATCTCCTTCCTTTGATGATGAAGATGAGGAAGAGGATAATGAGAGTGATCCTTCTCCTGGATTTATGGACGATTCGATGGATCCTCTTTATTTACTAGAAAAATTGACATTTTTGGGTTTTTGTCAATCTTTGGCCCTATTATTGTTTTCGTCCCATATATGAATATGAATATGTGTTTATGCTTTATGCAAATTTCATTTTTCGTTGGTCCGATTTCAACGGCCATTTTCATTTCTATTTCCGGCATATTTATTCGTCATCCCCCACTCCACCCCTCCCATCATCATAAATCCATTTCAAACCCATGAAGCCATGCTTCAAAAACTTTTACTTACGTTTATTCTCTTGACCTTTTCCCAATTCACGCCCAAATGGACCAACTGACCTTCTCGGCTTTTCGTCCACCAATTCACCTCTTTTACTCCTTTGTCCACCTTTCCTTCCTTCTTTTTCCTTTTCCAAATTCTACTTAACATGAAATTCTTCCAGGGTTTGTTTAATAATTCTTTTTTCCTCCATTAAAATTCATATAACTGATTCTTCCCTTAATTCCAATCCAAATTGGCTTGATGCTTTATTCCGCTTCATCTTCCATTTCCTCCTCCTCCTTTGCCTTCTTCTCCGTGTCCATCAATTCATTTTCTTCTTCTTCCCTCCAAAATCCAATTCCTTCTACAGTTCAATTTTCACTCAAAAATTCCGAAGGCATTGTTGATGTCATTGTAGGAATAAAAAGCGAAAAAATGAATGAACAATTTGTCGGAAATTTGCACATTTATGATTCGTTTATGTTGTCCCAGAGGACATTTCAAAATAGAATGAATGATTTATTTTTTTGAATATTCCATCAAGCTCCAATCAAAAATCCCCCACTCACTCACTCAATCCCCCATTTCCGATTATCCTAATTGGCCTTTTTCAGTTTATCCCCCCTTCATCACGCCCATTTTTGTGCATGTTTTTCTCACCCAATTTGATTAATTTTAACCCACCAGCCGATGACGAACAGAACAGGTGGAAATGGATATAAAAATGTACTGGATGAATATATAAAATAAATTAGTGGGACATGGCCTGCTAATAAACCAAAACCAGACTTTTCATTTGATATTCTGACAGAGGGAAAGAAGGAAGGGGAATTCCTTTGGTGGTTTGACTTCAAAAAATGACGCAAGAATGGGAAAATGGCCAAGGCCAAACACAAAAATCCCCCCCCCCCTTTTGGTTTCCATTCTAGTAATTTATATTGTCCAAAATTCTTTCCCAGATTCCAAATTTCCCAAAGTTACCGTGGAGGAAATTCCTCCTTCATTTCCTCTTCCCAATTCCCATATTGTTTTAAATTGTAACTTTTTTTCACTTCCTTTTTTTTCCTATTTTAGTATTCCTTCTTTTATTCTGTGAAGGCAAAGAAGAATTTGTTTTTGGATTTCATTTCCTTCCTTTCCATAATTCATAGTCCATAGACCATTCCATTCATTTCTTCTTTTTTATGTTCTCACCCAAAACCAATCATTTTTTATGGCCAATTTTGCAAATATCCATTGGCACAAATAAAATTTCCCGCTGGTCAACACGCCAAAGGAGGGGATGGAGGGGGATTGGCGACAAAATAATGGCACAAAAATCAGCCACCAAAAAGAAACAACCCCCTCAAAAGGGGGAAACTAGCATCAGTGGCTCGTAGTCAATTTTAGGGCTAAAAATGGAACAAAAAAAGGCGGGGACAAAGCACCAAAACTGGAAGGATTGTGAGGGGGGATGGGCCATTGGGCTAGGCAACAGCCGTATGGCCAAATGGAAATTATTTTCACCTTTAACCCCCCCCCCCCATATATTCTTAGAATCAAAGGGAAAAAAGTGAGTTTTGAGTTTTGACGGTAAAATGTGAAAATGGACTGGGAGAACACGCAATTTAGGAAAAATGGACCAAAATGTGTCAATTCTTTGAAAAATGAAGTTGCACCAAAAGTAATGAAAAATGCAAATAAAGAGAATGACATAGGAAGGAGCATTATACGAATTAAGATTGGCAAAATTGGATTTAGTTTTGACCGAGCAAATTGGCTTTGAATGAATGAATGATTCCCTCCTTCCCCTCAAAAGCATGCCAAAAATGAATAAATGGCCATTCTCCCATTCATTTTTTTGTGATCCATTCACCCAAAAAAGAGTGCCGGAAATGGCAATGGCATCAATGCGCCAATGCCAACCAAAACCAAATCCATTTTCCTATTTACATTTGGCCTCTTTTAATCCAATCTAAAAATGCATTCCCCCCTTCCATCCATCCATCCATCCATCCACGTCCATTTGCGTGATCATTTCATTTCTGGGGCGGCAACCGCCTTTTACAACCAAATTGGGGCCAAAGCCCCGCCCAGTGCCAGAAAAGTACTCACCGACTCAATGCCCACCAATACTCACTCAACTCCATTTTACCCTCCAATTAGCCAGTCAAATGCCAATTCTCCCACTTTGTTCTCATCTTTCATTCGCAAATTTGCCGCTTCTTCAATCCATCCCCCACCCAATTTCCTCTTTCATTTCCCATTTTTAGCTTTTCCATTCCTCCAACTTTTTGTGTACGGAAATGACGACGGCAAAATCATCAAATTCGATCAAAATTCAACACCCAAATGAATCTATGGCCATAAAAATGTCCAATCATCATTCTTCTTCTTACAGTACAATGAGGAATAGTTCACCATTTTTTGCCATTTCCCTCATTTTCCTTTTCATCGCATTTTTGGCAACATTCCCTAAAAGCACAGAAGCAAGGTGAGGGAAAGGGGAAAGAGACACTTAATTCAATGATTTTGCTGCAGGGCACCATTTTTCCCAATGATGGGTCAAAATTACGCTGATTCAATGGAAGGGACCAACAATGGAAATTTGCATACAATGAACAAAAGGCGATTGGTTGTGAGAGTGCCATTCGCACAAAATCCGGATGGACATCAGCTAAGCCGAATCTACAAATCCCTTTTTGAGCCATCAAACAGTCGGGCAAAAAAGCAACCTTGGACATATTCGCTGCGTCATTTTGTGGCCGGACCAACGGAAGAAGAATGAATGAAGAAAGAATTGTTTTGGATTGGATGAAGGAAAGGGACAGAGGAGGGATATTTGGCCCCGCATCAAACCATTTTGCCATCATTCCTTCCCTCCACTACTCTCAATTTATGTTTGTTAGTTATGCCAATGCCAATGTCAATGACCATTCTCATAAATAATAAATAAAAGAAGAATCTCTTCCCTCCATCCACCCAAAAATCCATTCCGTAAATGTTTTTTTTGCCAATAAAATATAAATATTTTGTTTGGGAATTCATTTGACATGTCAACACCGATTTAGCCCAAATAAACAGTCATTAAAATTAATTAATTAATTCATCAATGAATAATTTGTCTGAGTGGATTTGTCCCCTCCCATCAATGTTTTTGTTGGAATTTCGAGTGAAATTGCCGCCGGCACTTTACTTCCTTCCTTTCCCCACCCCACATCAACAAAGTGTCCGTCCATTCTCCATTTGTCCTTTTAGCTAACATTTTTTGCCTTTCGGGGCAGCGACCACCCTCGCATCAATTTGACATCATTTTGTGTCCATTTCAGTGGCCCTTTGCCTCTCCGTTGGGATTGGGTGACTCCAAAATCCCCGGCAAAAAATAGAAAATTCCCCTCTCGCTATTTGAATGAATAAAATGACGAAAATGTGGCCAAAATGGCCAATTGTAGGGTCCAAAAGTTTGCTAAAAAATTAAAAACGAAATCTGCTGATGAATTCGTCAATTTTGTTGCGTTTCCCTTTTTTTCCTCCAAAATTTGACCATCATTCATAAAAAGGGAAAAAAAGGGATTGGAAGAGGATGGGACAAGTGTCAAAGGAATAAAAAATATATTAGGCCCAAAATTGGATGAAAAAGGAGGGATTAAATTGGGAACAATTGGCCCACATTTGTGCCATTGAGAAGCATTGGACAACCAAAATGCGTCATCCAAAAATGGAATAGGACAAAATGCTTAAAATATCCAATTTTGGACAGAATTGCTCAAAGCAAATTTAATATTTTTGATGGAGAAAGGGATCGTAAATTTTAAATAATTCATTAATATTTTTAAAGAAATTTCTTCCAATTTTTTCCATAAAAATTAAAAAAAAACACCGCCTCCATCCATTTTGGATTGCATGCAATTTAAGAAAATAATAACAGGAAGGATGGACCTAAGTTTGCCTTTTCCGTTTTAATTTCGTGTGTGTGTGTGTCCATGTTCAATTCGAAATTATTATTTTGGTCAAAAATATGACTGAATTGAAGGCCAAAGTTCCATTGTATTTTGTTTTCTTGCGAACAAAAACAACAAAAAAATAAATGAAAAAGGGGAATACTACGGAAATGAATTGTTGTTTTAAAATGATCGAAAATAGTCCATTCATTCAATTCATTCCATACTATCATCATCTTTTTATTCCATTTTCTATATATTTTGAATATTTCAATAATACAATGTTTTTTCTAATTAAAGCGGGATTAGGGCATTTATAATGAAATGAATGAAGAAAGTACATATTTTTGGGGGAACAAAATGTAATAATAATGTTGGATACATTCATCCAATCCAATGTTTCATTCATTCATTTTCCTCTAATAAAGGTCTGTTAAAATGTTTTGGGTGGGGAGGGTATCATCATTCTTTTCTTGCCGTCATCATTTCCATTGAATAATTGTTGTTTTGGCGGTCCATTTCCTCTCCAATTTTAATTAAGCCATTTTTCGTTTTCCAGCGTCGGATCCGGCTGAAAATGTGAGAAAGGGGTGTTATTTTTAAAATTAATAAAAATGAAGGAATTGGAGACCGGAAGGAAATTCGTTTGGGAATTAAAAAAACGGATAAAATGACTGGAATGAGTAAAGGAGTGATGACACTTTGGGAATTGGAAGAGTACATTTTAAACCAATAAATGATTATAATTTTTTAGTGGGCATTGGGGTGGTAAAAACTAATTGGAATATGAAATTGAATTGAAAACTCACTAGCAAGTTCGATCATGACCGATGCCATTTTCGATCCCTGCAATTGAATTATTACTTTTATTGTTTATTCCCCCCCCCCCCCCTCCCATTCCCTAAACCAACCATCAATGCCGGCGAATCCACAACATGCACATTTGCCGACCGAAGTGCCTCAATCTTCTCCCTTGCTCCTCCCTTTCCACCGGCTATTATTGCGCCGGCATGGCCCATTCGACGACCTTTGTAAAATAAATTAGCTCAATTTTTGTTGGGATTTATTTACCCTTTGGTGCGGTCACTCCGGCAATGAATGAGACCACTGGTTTTGCTTTTGGCCCTGAATTGTTTTCCTCCAAGAATTTTGCCGCATTCTCTTCGGCATCGCCCCCAATTTCGCCAATCATTATTATGCCTTTTGTGTTTGAGTCGTTCAAGAAAACCTTAAAATGGTGAATTAATATTAATCTTTTGGATTATTCAAACATCTAAGCAATCGATGAAATTTGTTCCATTAAATGGATCGCCGCCAATTCCAACGCAAAGTGTTTGTCCAAGGCCAGTTTCGGTTGTTTGATGGACTGCCTAAATGAATATATAAAATTAATTTAATTTAAAATTACTTCATAAGTGAGTGTTCCGGAACGGGAAACAATGCCGATGACCCCCTTTTTGTGGATATGGCCAGGCATAATTCCAATTTTGCATTCGCCTGGTGCTATAATGCCCGGACAATTTGGACCAAGAAGGCGGGTTTTGTTTTGCTTCAGTAAACGACTTTTCACTCGGACCATATCCTTCAAAATATTTTAATAAATTTTAATTAATTAATGCAAATTACCAATTGAGGAATTCCTTCGGTGATGCAAACAACCAATGGAATTTCGGCATCAATTGCTTCGTTGATGGCCGCAGCAGCAAAAGGTGCTAAAATGATGAATTATTTTATAATTAAATTGTACAAAAATAAATAAACCTGGAACATAAATGACGGAGGCATCTGCGCCAGTCTTCTCCCTTCCCTCCTTAAATCAAAACATTGATTGGAAAATTGGCCAAAACAAAAAACCTTGACTGTTGCGAATATTGGCTTTCCCATATGCTCAGAACCAGCTTTGCCCGGCGACACTCCACCAACCACATTTGTCCCATATTCGATCATTTGTTGGCCATGAAATGTTCCTTGCTTCCCGGTGAATCCTTGAATTAAAACCTAGAAAAAGAAATGAAGAATATTCCAACATAAAATTGCAATAAACCTTTGTATTTTTGTCAATTTTCAAATTTTGTCTGGTCGAAGTGTAAAATCGGATCGAATTGAAAAATGGACGGAAGTAAAAATTCATCTTGGCTGAAATTTATTAAATTAATGTTTATATTGTTTTTAATCAAATATTCCAATGATTTAAACAATTCATAAAAAATGTAGAATTAAATAATTTAATTTATCCAGCAAAATTTAATGTAATGAGATTTATGTAGGCAAATTTTAAACAAAAATGTGCATAGAATAATGAGGTTCATTTTAAAGAAAGGCTGATTGATTGAATGAATTAATGTTTCATTTTTTGTTGTTTTGTATTTCCCAGAGAGATCGTCCAATCCAAATCATAATAAAATAAGTGTTCAGCAGCACCAAATTCAATTTAATTTGCATCCTCTTCTTGAAAACCCTCATCCGCTCCCTCCAATTGGGTATCCTCCAAAAATTCCAAAAGAGGATTCACTTTCTTCTCAATTGTCCTTTGCGCCCTTTCCACATCATCGCAACTCTAAATTCAATCAAATATTTATAATTAATTGAATGTTTTTGCCAACCTCCAATGCTTCCTTCAAATATAGAACTGTCTTTTTCAGCGAATATTCCACCATTCCGGCATCGTAAGCATCCTCAATCATGTCCATAATTTTTCCCAACATATTGCCAACTTCATTCAAAACCAATCCACTCAATTGTCCTGAAGTCAAATGAAGATCCGTACATCGCAAGAACATCTGAAAATGAACAAAAATATTTAATTAATTTGGATGGAAGTGAATTACCCGAATGACTTGAAAGGATGGAGTGGTTTCCTGGACAACCGACGCAAACCATTTCATTTCATTGTAAAGCAATCGATCATTTACTGACAAATTCATCTCCACCTCGTTGATTTCCTCCTCTTCACCGTTGCTTGTTCGTCGCGGTCCCTTTATCATAAAATATTAATTAAAAACAAAATAAAATCAACCTCAATCTTTTTTGTGACCAATGCAATAATGTTGAATGTTTCGTAAGCAGCATACAAAATATTCGAATTGAATTTCTTCTCCCAAGCTGGTTGGCATAATAAAATGGCAAAATGTTTTCGGATAATGAACAATGACTTTAATATTTTGGGAATATTCAATAATAATAAAATGGAATGTGAACCTCATAAAAACCCTCCAAATAGATTGTGAATTTGGATTTCAATTCCTCGCTGCAAAGTGGACTGGCCAACAGAATTTGAATCAATTCCAGTGGACGCCGAAGTTCATCAAATTCATTGGTAATTTTGACTTTTTTCGATGGCGGCGAATCAGTGCCCCTCAACGGAGTTTGTAAACGCCTTCGTGGAGTGCTCATTTGCAATGATGGGTCGGTCACCAAAATCAAATCATTGCGCAATTTTTTCAGTCCTTAATGAAGGAAATAATATTTATTTTTGTTTATTTGACTTACCTTTTTCGATAATATCAATCAATTTGTTCATATCCCATGCAGCCTATTTAAATAAAAATAGTTCAAATTTAATCATTTTAAATTATTACCAATGCTTCGACATAATGCGAAAATTGTGGATGTTTTGTGTCCTCTTGTTCCAATTTATTTTTGATTCGTCCAAACATTCTTCCAATTTTATCCTTTGGCAAATGTGCCGCAATCACCAATGCCGAATCCATCAATGTCGTCTCATTCTGCAATTTTAATTTATTTTGCTTTTTATTAAATTGAAATTTACCGGAAATTGGTTGAGAATTTCCAAAATATTTGACATAATTTTGATAACTTCCGCATTTAATCCTGCATTTTTGGGCTCAAATAAATCATAAATAATTGTCATCCAAAGAATAATCGCCGAATCCAGCACACTTTTTGAAATTTTAATTTTCTCCTCTAAAAATTAAATTAATTAATTTTTAAATTATAATTTCAACCTGCTCCTCCTCCTCCCATTTGTTGGTCTTCCGTGTCCGATGATGTTCCGGTCAAATTGAATTTCAATTGTTCACCTCCGCCAGTGTCATCCGCATTTTCATTTCCAGCAATTTTCCTCAATATTAATTTGACGCCGATTAAAAGACATCGAATATGATGAACTAAATTAAATTAAAATACAAAATTAATTTAATTTTAAATTAAAACCTGCTGTTTCGATTGGAATCAATCCAAGTGGATAAATTAAATGATGAAAATGGCGAGAGGCATTCCACGATTGTTTGCACATAAAATAAATTCTTTTGAATCGTTCTTGGTAATCGATGCCTTCAATTTTGCCCGGAATAAATGGCATAAAAATGAGGCGAACAATTTGATTTTGAACATTTCTGGAATGCTCAAAATCGAGTCGCTGGAGTAATTCATCCATGGTGACCAAATCAAGTAACTAAAATTTAAATATTTCCAATTTTAATTTCTAATTAAATTACTTTAATGTATCGATGTCCATGCAATTTGTTCAGCATCCGGAATGCAGCCAATCGAGCTTTCTCCGCTTTGTCATTTATTCCCCTTTTGGCCAATATTTCCAATGAACGTTGATTTGCTGTTAATGCGTCCGGACAAGGCAATAAATATTCCATTCCCTCGAATACGGCTGCTCGCACTTCCGGCAACGAATCAAGCGACAATTTATCCACAATCTTTTTAATTAAGCATAATGAAATTAATTTCCTTTTTTTTGTTACCTTCTCTAAATATGATTTAATCAATTCCCGTTGGAACATTTCCCAATTTTTGCTCAAACGTTCCGGCACTTTCTTCAAAGCCATAACCCGAATTGGCACACAATCGTCCATTAGCATTGCATCCATTGCACTTTGTTGTTTCGCAATATATTCTTCTTTGATCTAAATTAATTTTCACCCATTAGTAACCAATTTAAAAATAAAACAAACAAATTCGTCGTCGGATAACAATGGGAAGAAATTCAGAATAATTGACGAAGCCGCAAGACGAAGTTCCTCATTGGGTACCTTCAATTTTAGTTTATTAATCTTAACAAAATTATCACAAACAAAAACCTCAAGATTGCGCCAAACAACGGGCATAGTGCAATTGAAAAACATAGCATTCATCTTTTTAGTTGGCTTTTCCTCCAAAAAAGATTCGATAATCTTAAATAAATTATTTTAATTATTTTTTATCCCAAAATAAAATACCCAATTGAATTTTTGTGAATATGGCTTTTTCGTAAATACAGCACATGAGAAGAGATCCTGAATAACGTCGTTTATCTGTTCACTGTAACCTTCATTTCGCTTTTCAATTCTTTGTGCATTCTTCCAGGCCTTCAAAATTTGACGTCCCCATTCTGTGCATTTTTTCCTAAAATGAATAAAATTTTTATAAATATTATTATTTAATATAAAACTTGTCAGGTGGTGCCAATACAATTGTCTTTTTCATAAAATTCCATAATGCTGCATAATCTGGGATTCCATTTTCTTTGTATGCTGGTTCATTCATTTTTAAAATATTCTCACTTTTAATTTTCTAAAATGATGATATTTATTAATTTGATCAATTTGAAGTTTATTTAAAATAGATTGGTGGAAAATAATTCGAAAATAAATAGTGAAGCATTATATTGAATCATATCAAAATTAACAATTAAAAACAAGAATTAACTAGACTTCCGAGCTCATTCAAAGCTTTATCCGTTCGAGGATGAGGATATTTAATTTTATGATCACAATTGTAATTTGATTGCACTAATATGAATTTGAATTTTGAATCGAGGCGATGGCGATTGGCGAGGTTTGCTTGGCTTGGTTTTGTTTTGTCGCTCTTGTTGGGTTTGGATTTTTGCTGGGAATGAATGAAATTAATTTTTGGTTTGGATTTTTGGAATTAATTTTTATAAATATAATGCCAAAAATCCAAAATTTAAAAACATTAAAAATCAACCAGTACAGTATGACTTGAGCACAATGAAATATCGATTTGTGAGTTTAATCTTGATGTGAGAATTTTTGTTCAATACAAATATATTTATAATTGATTGATTTTTGATTTATCATAAAATTAGTTAATCATCAATATCCGGGTGGCGTTCTTGGGGGTGGACAATGTGCACAATCGCCAGAAATTCCCTTTTCTCCAGAAACTCCATTTGGACCTTGCTGTCCCTTTCCTAAATTATATTCTCAATTATAATTGTCTTCGAAAATAAAAACTTACGTCCATCTTTTCCGGGTCGTCCAGGATCCCCAGGTGGGCCCTTTTTATGAAAAATCATTTTAATAATCAATCAAATATAATCTACTTTTGGCCCCTGTACAGTATTTCCAGGTGGCCCTTGGCATCCAGGTAATCCTTTTGGCCCTTTTGGTCCTGAAAATGCATTTGAATTAATGTTTTTAATTAACCCTCCATCAAATTGACCTGCTTTCCCTTGTGCTCCTCTCGGTCCTTCCGTGTAAAATTGACGGCCCGGAATACCAGATGGACCTATGAAAATCAAAAGAATGCCCTGTATTCAATAATATTCAGCCCACCTTGTGGCCCAACTTGGCCTGATTTCCCACAGGCCCAGGTGGTCCTTCCATGCCTGGTTCCCCTCTTTTACCTTAAATTTATTCATTCAATTCCCTCCAATTTAATTCAATCCAAACCATCAATCCCATTGTTCCCATTTGCTCCTCTTGGCCCTGGTGGCCCTCTTGGTCCTTGAGGTCCCTTAAATTTGGTTAAAAAATGAATTGTACAATAAATTTTCAATGCTTTTTTGTACCATTGGTCCGAGGGGCCCAATTGGACAAATGATGCATGGTTCCTTCACGATGCTATCCGCCGACAAAATCTTCATATTTATATATTAATTTGATTTCCATTTTCCCCCTTTTTTTACCGTTCCATCACGTCCAGACTCCCCAGCCTTTCCCGGTGCTCCATCTTTCCCATTTTCTCCTTAAATATCATAAAAAATATTCACAAATTTTCGACCAAAGTTGCCTTCTTCGCCGGGTTCTCCAACTTCGCCCGGTGGTCCCTGGCAGCAGCAGCAAAATTGTGATTGGATTGCCGGCGGCTTTATCGAAGGTGGCGATCCAAATTTGGACAACGGTGATTTGGATTGTGCCCCAACATTGGCCGCATTTGTGCCCTTCATAATTGTGCCCAATTATTCCCATTTATTTATTTAAATATTGCCCCCACGTATTCAGTGCCTCTTTTTCCATCATTTGTCCCCGCTTCTCCTCCATATGCCGCCTCAGCTGTGCCCGGGGCACTTTCCGATAAAATAGTGGCCGCCCCATATCCACCATAACTGCCGCCCAAATTCCCTGTGAATGTTTGTGCCGCCCGCATTTTTGGTCTATTATCGTCGATTTTTTGGCCAAAAAGCCAAGCCTATTTGGGAGGAGGATTTAATTCATAAATAAAATGATGCCCCAAACTCTTTTTTGGCGAATTTGCCCATCAAAATCTTCATTTTCGCCCATTTCCGACCAAAAATCGCGCAAACGAAGGCGACAAAAATCGGATTCCAATTGAATTTGTGAATGAATTGTTTGGATGGAGGAGAGAAGGGCCGGCAAAGTGACCAGGGCAAACACAAGGGAACAACAGCAAAAAGCAACCGAAAAAATGGCCAAACGACGGGCATTCCTTAAAAACATTGTTGCCAAGGAGAATTTCCCCTTTTAAATATTTTGTGCCGAAAATGTTGGACCTCAAAAATGGCCAAATTTAAATTTACCCAATTTCCTGCTCCTCTTCATCCTCTTTCTCTTTCTGCTGTTCGCTTTCGTCCATTTTGGGCACCGTCCTTTTGATCAAATCACTTTTCATATTTTCCGTACATCGAATTGAAAATAAATTGTCCAACATCATTTTAGGGGAAGTTTGGATTTGGATTAATTTTAGATTTTAGCGAAATGGCCTCCCAAATCGGCGATTTATATTTGCCGATTATTATTGGCAACCGGTTTTTGCATTTTCCAAATTTTACTTTTCTTTGTCCCTCCCATTCATTTTGCCCCTTTCCATTTTATTCTTTGTCATTTCCTTCCCGGGAATTTGCATCCATTTCAAATTTGGTCTTCGCCGACCAAATTCACCCAAACTTTGCAGTCCCGAAGGGTCGTAAAGGCAACGATGAGGAACCGGTCGAGGGAAAGGGAAGGGCAAAGCCAGCATTCCGCGCCCATTCCCCCTTTCCTCCCTTTCCCATTTCGTGCCGCCACTTTCCGCCCCGCGGGGAATTGAATTGCCGGATGGATCCCCGCCATCTGCCCCCCCCCCCTCTTCCATCCATTTCCTGCCAGTTTGGTTGGCAGTTTTGGATTGGAAGGGAAATGAAAGGGAAAGTGGAGGGGAAGTGAGGGTGGATGGTGAAGGGCATTGGCACCAAAATGGATGGCCAAAACGGCGGTTTCGAAGTGAAAGGAGGCTGTCAAGCCTCCAGCCAAAAGCCCAGATTAATCACTGGGGCACGTCCTCCAAAGTCGGCTGCCACTGACTGAAGTGAGGGTGGAATTGGAATAGATGAAAGGAATGGAATGGATGGGGACAATGCCAACAAGAGGCCAATGAGGACACGGGAGGAGGGCATTCCAACAGTAAAGCCGGCTGGCCGGCCCCCTTAATTTAATGGCGCGTGGAAAAGTCGACGGGGGACCAAAGCAAGCAAACGGACGGGGAACAGGCCAAAAGGAGGGGAAGGGGAGCCACTTTGGCCCAGCAGCTGGTCCTCACTCTTCACCCTAACCCCCATTCCAGCTTTTCCCACTTTCGTTGTGCTTCTCCCTTCCATTTTCAGCCTCCATTGCCAACGGCGGAATATTAAAAATTGGCTAGCCTTTCCTTTCCCTTTTCCCATTTTGCCCTTCTTTTTGGTCACCGCCCCTTGGCCACCATCAATTCGATTTACCCCCCCCCCCCCCCAATTCCCTTTCCCCTTTTTTGGCCATTCCATTTCCCTTCCCGCTTTCGGCAATGCTCATCCAACAAAACAAAGCATCCATTTAGGCCTTCCTAAAATGGATTGCATCAATTCCTTCGATATTCGCCTTGAAAAGGATGTTTTCTATCCGGGTGAACAATTGAATGGAATTGTGCTGATCGAGTCAATTGCGCCAATCAAATTGAGGGGTAAATTAATTATAATTAGATTGAATGCCCATTTCAATCGCCCTATTTAAAGGGATTCGTGTTTTTCTACGTGGGAGGGCAAGGGTTCAATGGAAAATGTTGAAATCGGGCGAATCAAAAACATTGAAAGATGACCAATATTTGATGGACGAAAAGGCATTGCTTTGGGGAAAAGATCGGCACCAAATTGGCAATGAAGAAATCCAACAAGATGAACAAAAACAGGAAGAACAAACGCAAATATTGCCGCGGGGATTGCACGAATTGGGATTCACTTTTGCATTGCCCACCTCCCAATTGCCCTGTTCATTGGAGACAAAGGCTGGCACAATTCGATATTATGTGAAAGTAATCGTCGATGTACCGTATGCCAGTTCCCCACAGGGCATCAAGTCAGTGCCCACCAAAATTAAACCCAAATGCAATATTCCCCCATTTTCATGTATTTCACACTGATTGGACCTCACATCGATTGCATGGAGGACAAATTCCTGGTCATTCATTATTCCCATTCCCAATTAATTTAAATATTCCTCCTCCAGTCTCCATTGAATGCCCAAGACCATAAAGTCCGATGCGAAGGTTGTTGTCGACGTGGAGTTGTAGCCTTGAGGGCTATGTTGGAGAGGAGTGCATACTGTTGTGGGGAACAATTGCGTCTAAAATTGCAAATGGAAAACAGGCAAAATTGTCCGGCCCAAGTTTGCATTCGGCTCACCCAGGTCCCCAAATTCATTCAATTCACCAAATTTATCCCCTTATTCAGCATTTGGAATATAGAATCGATAGGGGAGGGGGAATTCCGGTGGACACCAAAATGGGTTTGTTTTTATGGCAAAAATTCATAATTCCTTCCCTTTTTAAGTCCAATCGACGGCATTGGAATGGCGGTTTGTACATTCATGCTTTTATTTTGTTCAGCCAATTCCTCTTGTATATTTCCAGTTCCGCCCCAATTCCCGAACATTCCCAACTTCGGATTGAGCCGGCCCAGGAGTCAGCACTACGTCTCCCCGTTTTGCCTCCCACAATGGTTCATTAATCCTATCATCCATTCCCTCAAATTCATTCATTTTAGGTTGGTTTTTGTCGACTTCTCCAACTCTACTATGTCCTTCGGATCAGTGTTCATCAGGGAAGGAAGGGCACAATTCCTCCTCCGAATCCCTCATCATCTTCTCCTTCGCCTTCCTCATCTACGGAATGCCTTCAAATGGATTTTCCCCTCACAATTGCCACAGTCCCCCAACGACCTTCCCATAATCAACTTTATAGTGTGGCCTATGGTCAATCCATTTTAGGAGGCAAATAATTTGATCAAAATTTTTGAAGATTTTTGTGCGGAACACGTGGAAACGGGCAAATATATTTCACCAGAATTTCGACTTGGCCATGTTTGGGATGGTCGGGTGACCGAGGACGGAGAGGCCATTGAGGATGTTATCCTATATAGGCCGGTTTATGTGCGAATAATGGACAAGGAAAGGGCCGAAAAGGAGCATAAAAATGAGGTGAACATAAATTCGGATTGGCCAATTCATTTATTAGCCAAATTAATAATTTAATCAATTTTAGAATATGCCAAATGGAGCAACTGATTGAATCTGTGCCCCAATCTGCAAATATACCCTCCAGCAATTGATGATGATCCCCCGGTGAATTCCCTTTTTCATTTATTTGCCTCCCATTCCCGTCCTTCCTTTTATTTCATTTCCGCATTTTTTGGCCATTCATTCCCTCCACCTTTTTTGTTCACTTTTTCTTCATTTTGCCTAACAAAAAGCTGATAAAATTTATATAGAATGTACGGGAATCAATGATGAGTAAAATTGGAAAATGAAAAGAAATAATCATAAATGGAGGAAGGGGGATACCATTATTATAAATAATACATAATAAATTTGCAACAATTCGCCTTTTTAGGTAATCAAATCATCCTTTACCCATTTTTTATTATTATCCAATTCGCCCAATATAAATATATAAAATATTTCCCCCAAATTCATTCATTTTTGTGGGCGCAAACAAAGTGAGGGAGAGAAGGGTGGAGGAGGATGAAATTGATCAGCACAGTCAAGTGGCCCCCGCGGTGCTCATTTCCCGCCCGCCCAAATAATCCCATCCTTTTATTTTCTCCCAAAAATGTTCTGCTTTATTTCAACGCAAATTTATCAGAAAAATATAAAAAAGAATGGGCGGTGGTCCACGGGCGGAAAATCGAATGGGTCGTTGGGGTGCGGTCAGCTACATTGTTGGCAATATTGTTGGTTCCGGCATTTTCATTGTGCCCGGCACAATTTTGCACCATACTCGCTCACTTGGCCTTTCCCTTCTTGTTTGGCTCGTTTCGGCCGCAATTGCCACCCTTGGTGCCTATTGTTACGTGGAATTGGGCACCGGCATTCGTCGATCCGGCGGCGATTTTGCCTATCTTTGCCACGTCAAATGGTTCATTCATTCTATATTTAATCCCCTCCCAATATTCTCTCATTGTCCCATTTTCCAGGTATCCAATTGCATTTATGTTTATGTCCGTTGGTTGCATTCTCATTTACCCTTTGATGCTGGCCATTCAGGCCCAAACATTCGCTGAATATGCCGTTCAGGGCCTTCAAGCATTCATTTGTCCTGATCCATTTTCTCTATTTCTTTTGCACAAAATCTTCATTTTCCTCACTGTTTGGCTTATTCTTTTCCTCAATTTTTTTTCCACCCGTCGAGTCGGTGCCCGTTTTCAAATGGCCAGTTCAATTGCTAAATTATTGGCCACTGCTGTTCTCGTACTCACCGCACTTTATTTCCTCATTTTCAAGGGTTTTCATTTTCCCATTTTACATTTTTTTTTTCCATTTTTCCAGGCCAAACCCAACATTTTGTCCATCCATTTGAAAATTCTAATTTTGAGCCCGGTGCCCTTGTGAATGCATTTTTTGCGGGTCTTTTCAGCTATGATGGTTGGGATGTGCTCAATTTTGGTGCCGAAGAAGTGGAAAATCCCAGAAGGACAATGTCTTTTGCCATTATTGTTGGAATGTCCTGCGTCACTTCAATTTATTTGTCCATTAATTTGTCATATTTTGTTGTCCTCGATATTGAAACTTTCAAAAGAAGTCCGGCAGTGGCAATGGTAGCCGAATTCGGATAAATGCATTTATTCTCTCAATTTTACAGACATTCGCCCAAAATTCATTGGGACAATTCCAACATTTGATGCCATTCCTCATCAATTTGGTCATGCTCAGCGCCATCAATGGCACAATGTTCACCGCCAGCCGGTTATTTTTCACACTAAATAAATTACAAGATTCATTCATTGAATAAAGCAACAAATACATAAATCACTTTTATTCATTTTATTTTTATGTAGAAAGACTGAATTTATGAATTATGCTGGCGGGCATATCAATTCTGCCTTCTTTCTCACCCATTCACAATACAGTACCCATATTTTCCCTCAGGGCATCGTCAATTATAATTTCACAATTTAAACAAAATTCCATTATTTTAATAAAAAAGACTAGGGACATTCATTATTTGATTGATAGGCTGACGAGGTGATTAGAAGCAAAAAGTGGGGAGGGGGTACAGTAGGATGAATATTTAATAGGAAACTTGGACATTATTGGCATTGACAATAATTATTGTTTTCAGGAAAGTTGAATTGTAATTGTAAAGGTATTTAGTTTGGATTGTAATTGTGTTTTTGCCCCATTCTGATTTGTAATTGTGTTTTGCCCCATTCTGATTTGTAATTGTGTTTTTGCCCCATTCAGATTTGTAATTGTGTTTTTGCCCCATTCTGATTTGTAATTGTGTTTTTGCCCCATTCAGATTTGTAATTGTGTTTTTGCCCCATTCTGATTTGTAATTGTGTTTTTGCCCCATTCTGATTTGTAATTATGTTTTTGCCCCATTCTGATTTGTAATTGTGTTTTTGCCCCATTCTGATTTGTAATTGTGTTTTGCCCCATTCTGATTTGTAATTGTGTTTTTGCCCCATTCTGATTTGTAATTGTGTTTTTGCCCCATTCTGATTTGTAATTGTGTTTTTGCCCCATTCTGAATTGTAATTGTGTTTTTGCCCCATTCTGATTTGTAATTGTGTTTTGCCCCATTCTGATTTGTAATTGTGTTTTGCCCAATTCTGATTTGTAATTGTGTTTTGCCCCATTCTGATTTGTAATTGTGTTTTTGCCCCATTCTGATTCGTAATTGTGTTTTTGCCCCATTCATTGTAATTGTGTTTTTGCCCCATTCTGATTTGTAATTGTGTTTTTGCCCCATTCTGATTTGTAATTGTGTTTTTGCCTCATTCTGATTTGTAATTGTGTTTTTGCCCCATTCTGATTTGTAATTGTGTTTTTGCCCCATTCTGATTTGTAATTGTGTTTTTGCCCCATTCTGATTTGTAATTGTGTTTTTGCCCCATTCTGATTTGTAATTGTGTTTTTGCCCCATTCTGATTTGTAATTGTGTTTTTGCCCCATTCTGATTTGTAATTGTGTTTTGCCCCATTCTGATTTGTAATTGTGTTTTTGCCCCATTCTGATTTGTAATTGTGTTTTTGCCCCATTCTGATTTGTAATTGTGTTTTTGCCCCATTCTGATTTGTAATTGTGTTTTTGCCCCATTCTGATTTGTAATTGTGTTTTTGCCCCATTCTGATTTGTAATTGTGTTTTTGCCCAATTCTGATTTGTAATTGTGTTTTTGTTGTAAATGCAATTAAGAATATTCCAGAAAGTATAATTATGATGTCGGAATTTAAAATTTCTTATTGGAACCCTGATTTAATATTTACATTTGAATATATATGACCATCAATTTTGATCACTTTTACCCATTTTTTCAGATATCTTTTTGCCGCTGCCCGTGCCCGCCATCTCCCCTCCTTCATTGCCCTTCTCAATAAAACCCATGATTCGCCCCGTGCCGCCGTTTTCACACATGTTTTTTTTTTATCATTTTTGTCCATTATCCCATTCAAAAGGCCCTTCTCGCCTTGATTATCTCCTCCCTTGGCAATACTGAACAATTAATAAATTATCTTGGATTTGCCCAATGGCTCCAAAGGGCATTTACGATGGTGGCCCTCCTCTGGATTCGTTTGGGCCCATCCTCCTCCGTTCCTTCCCTCCATCCCGAGGCCATCCGTACTCCATTGGTCCTTTCTCTAAACCGTACCCCAAAAAATTCTTCCCATCCATTCCACATAGATTATGCCAATTATTTTCCTCATTGTTTGTCTTCTTCTCGTCGGTGTCACTCTCGCCCAGGATTTGGCCACTGCCAAATTTGGTCTTCTCGTTTTGGCCATTTCTTTGATCATTTATTGCCTTTTCATCTGGGAATCGGCCTTCACCCGCCTCCCCATTTATCGTCGAATTTCCTCAAAAATAAATGGTAAATTCCATTCCATATTCAATTCAATTCATTGCCAAATCACAGATTATTTCGCAAAAATTGCCCAAATTGCGTTGAATGGCCAAATTGATATTGAAGAAAATGAAAATGAAGAGCCTAATAAATTAAAAGCCAAAACCCTTTCGATTGGAGGAAAAGTGCATCCAATGGGGAAAATGAGGAGAAAAATGGAGAATGGCAAGGAAGGGGCCGATGGGAAAACATGAAGATGAATACAAATTAATGAATTATTAAGCTTTATTCAATAGAATGCCCGATGAAAATGATCCCATTTAAATTTATTATTTTTGTATTGTTTTAAAAATGAATAAATTGTACATTGATGACCAAAAATGACAGAAAATTGGCACCAATTTTGGAATTGGTTGGTGAAATGGATGTATTGGGTGGTCATTCAATTCACCAATTCATTCCATTCCCATTTTATTATTCATTCATTCATATTGATTCATCCAAATTCAATCAATTTTCAATTCTTCCCATTCTTATCAGTTCAATTTTGTACATTTTCTCAATTAATGGGCATTTTATAACAAAGAATGGGCGGTGGTCCACGGGCGGAAAATCGAATGGGTCGTTGGGGTGCGGTCAGCTACATTGTTGGCAATATTGTTGGTTCCGGCATTTTCATTGTGCCCGGCACAATTTTGCACCATACTCGCTCACTTGGCCTTTCCCTTCTTGTTTGGCTCGTTTCGGCCGCAATTGCCACCCTTGGTGCCTATTGTTACGTGGAATTGGGCACCGGCATTCGTCGATCCGGCGGCGATTTTGCCTATCTTTGCCACGTCAAATGGTTCATTCATTCTATATTTAATCCCCTCCCAATATTCTCTCATTGTCCCATTTTCCAGGTATCCAATTGCATTTGCCTTTATGTCCTGCGGCTGTATTCTCACTTTTCCCCTCACTTTGGCCATCCAGGCTGAAACTTTCTCTGAATATCTCCTCCAGGGCCTTCATCTCGATTTGTTCTGTTCGCCTTTCTGGGCCCAATTATTTGCCCGTAAATTCATTGGCTATGGCCTTTGTTGGCTTCTTCTTTTCCTCAATTTCTTTTCCCTTCGTTCCGCTGCTGCTCCTTTCCAAATGGCCTGTTCAATTGCCAAAATCCTTTCCATCGCTTTGATCATCTTCACTGGCCTTTATTTACTAATTTTTCAGGGTAATTCCTCCCTAATTCATCATCCAATTTTATTTATTTAAGGAAAAATTGAAAATTTGGCCCATCCATTTGCCAATTCCAATTTTGAGCCCGGTGCCCTTGTGAATGCATTTTTTGCGGGTCTTTTCAGCTATGATGGTTGGGATATTCTCAATTTCGGTGCCGAGGAAGTGGAAAATCCCAGCAAGTTTGTCCCATTCCATCCTTTTCATTTTGCCCTCATTCAAAAGGTCCCTTGCCTTTGCCATACCAGTTGGAATTATTTCCGTCGCCCTTCTTTACATTGGCGTCAATTTGGCCTATTTCATTGTTCTTCCCATCGACCAAATTGCCAATTCCTTCGCTGTGGCCACAGTTCACCCCCTCCCCCAATTAATTAATTCATTTCTCAATTTCCTTTATACTTTTGCCCAACATTCCCTTGGCCCATTTCAATCGGCAATGCCCTTCCTTGTTTGCATAATGCTCATCGGCTCACTCAATTCCACTCTTTTTGTTGCCAGCCGGTATATGCAGGCTGCCGCCACTCAATCCCAACTGCCGGCATTCCTTTCCCTCACCAATGTTCGCCATGATTCGCCCCGTGCCGCCTTCCTCCTCCATGCATGTTCCCCCTCATTTTTAATTCATTTTGGCCAATTTTTGCAGTTCATTTTGGCCATTCTTTTCTCCTTCCTTGGCCCCATTGATCAGCTCATTTCCTACGTTTCATTTGCAATGTGGGCCCAACGTGCCTTCACCCTCTGTGCACTTTTGCGCATTCGCCTTGGTCCTCATCCGCCTCCTCTCCATCCGGAAACCATCCAAACTCCATTGGTCCATTCAATTCAATTCATTATTTCTCCTCATTCATTCATTAGATATTCCCAATTCTCTTTTTGGCGGTCAGTCTTGCCCTCGTTTTCGTCACCCTTTCCCAGGATTTTGCCATTTCTGCCGTTGGTTTGGCAATGCTTGCCATTTCCCTTTTTGTCTTTTTTCTCTTCCTTTGGGACAAGGGATTACCCCGATTTCGGTTTTACCGCAAATTTGCACATTTTTTCAACGGTAATCCGAAATTATTCAAAACTCTATTCTTTTTTTTCAGATTCCCTTTGTCGATTTGCCCAACTCATCTTCGATGGCCAAATTCAATTGAATAAAGGAGAAGGGGAGAAGAAGGAAAATTGGCAACAAAAATGCCTTGAGGAATAATTCATTCCATTTTAATTTTAACCAAATAAAAATGTTTTAAACAAATCATTTTCAATTTCCTTCTATTTTTGCCATTTTTTATTGCCGTCCAATTTGTTGACTATTCGTGGATGTCGCCGTTGTCGTTGATTGTGCCAATGTTGTAGTGCCCGATTGGGAGGCGACCACCGCAGCAGCCGTTTTAATTTTTCGAGCCCTTAATCCGGCTTGATGGCAAAACATAACCTGGGAGGGAAAAGTGGAATAGAATTTTTTAAGCTTTTGAACTTGCCTGATCCCATTTGGATAAACATTGAACCAAATCTTTCCTCAATGATTTTGCACCCCATAAATCCCTTGGATTGGCCTAAATTGGTCAAAAGTATAAATGATTGAATGGAATTGACCAACCTGGGGTCGGCATAAATCCAAGCAATTTTGGCCAATTTCGTGCATTCCCATTTCCCTGCAGCAAATCTATCGAAGAGATCCGAAAACAATTCCAAAAGGTGAATCTCCTTTTACCGTATTATCGTGGGTTTGGGCTGCACAATGCACAATGGCGGGCAAATATTTATAGAGGCGACATCGACTGGGCTGGATTGTGTGCATCAACTAATTGGAATGAAATTGCTAGAGGCATTCATTTTGACCCTTCTAAACTGACTAAAATACGGGCTTCAATTGGATGACTTTCATAGACACAAAGGCCACGGCATTCTGGAGGCACAAATCGTTCGCAACAAGAGCCGAATACTGATAAGTGAGGGGGAATTAATTCAATTTTGAGGATTCTGAAGGCTTCGAATCCATGAATGTTCATTTCACCTTGGTCAGCGATTCTTCGCTCAATGCACGGTTTCCATTCGGTTGCCGCAGTCCCACAATCCTAACAAATAATAAATTGGACAAAAGCCAAATTATATTTGATGGATGACTGACCGAAGGCTGCTCAAAATCACTGACTTCTTGGGGCCCATTTTGGGCCAAAATTATTGCCATGAAATTGGCCAAAAAGAATAAAAATAAATGGAGGAAGGAGGACATTTGGGGCTGTAGAAATATTAATATTTATTATTGAAATCGATTTTAGGGATTAGGAGAGGGGAAGGGGGATGGGGGATTTGCGCATCAACCAACAAAAACGGTAGTTAGGCAGCATTTCTTCCCATTTTCCTTTTTGCTTTCGCCGCAAGGGAAAAAGGGAAAGGGGAACAAATTGGAGAAATGAAAGCAGAAGCATATCCAATCCAAAATCCGCCAGAAACCAACCATCTCGACGGACGATATATGAATGACCGATGATGGTCAATTCATTCATTCATTCAGCAGGGGCCGTAGCAGAAGAAGGCGGTTAGAGTTAAATGACGGCGAACTTCGTGGTTAACTCGTAGCAAATGAAAAACTGCCAGTTCGTGGTCAATTAACGTGGTCAAATAACCTCGTGGTTAACGTTAACCATGACAGCTAGCAAAAGAACAGAGTTGATGGTTATTTAACCACGAGTTGGTGGTAAAATGCAGACTCCCAACTTTTTTTCGAATTCATCTTACCACGAGCCTTTTAGACCCTTTAAAGACGACCAAAAATTCTGAAAAAAATCATGCCTATAGTTTAAAGTCTCCTCTTTCTAATGGTATAAATTTTAAATTAAAATTTCAAAAAATAAAAAAGATATAAATTTTTAAAAGAGACTACCAAATAACAAGATAGCAAATGAAGGGAGTTCAGAGTTAAATGACTGACTTTCATAGTTTCGACCGTTAGTTCGCGGTAACGTTCATTTGCTACCGATTACCACGAAGTTAGCAGTTATCTGACTCAGTCAAATGACGTTGGTTAAATAACCAAGTCAAATAACTACATTCTTCTGCTACCGCCCCAGATTAATCCAACCCCAAATTAATTGGCTACCAATGTGATTAAATATTAATTTGATGGATTCATTCAAATAGTATGCAAAATAATAAGTGTGGCCTAATTTGGGGGGAAACTACTTTGGAGGCCGATGGAATGGATTGGGCCTTTGCTGGAAGTGAACCGCAAAAATGGGTGGGGGAGAGAATCGAACATCAAAACCGGTCTTCCCCTTGCAGCTCCGCACATTTTCTGGTGGTTTGGCTGCTGCAAACTTGAACATCCCCAACCAAATTATAAAGGGGTTTTGGTGGATGAGATGATGCGAATAAAATGATGATGAACTTTATTCAATAATAAAATAACCAAAAATGAAAGAGCAAATTAAATTTAATCAAGTCCGTGTTTAACAATGGATTTTGCCCTTTCCGAAATGAATGGCTCTTCCTTTCCCCGTTTTGTATTATTCCTTCTATTCTTCTCCTTCCTTCGTTGCGATTCTTTGATGATTTTGTGTTCTTTGGCCGCACTAAAAATTGGATTTCATTTTTATTCAATTTATTTATTTATTTTTACCTATAAATGGATTTTGGCACATGTCGATGTTTGACAATTCGCCGCACTTCCGGATGATTTTGATAAGTTTCGCGAAGTCGTTGATTATATTCAAATGCGGCCTTTTCCCTGGGTACTAACTGAAATTGGTACAATTATTATGATTTTTTGGGTGAATTTATACCGGGCCAAGTTTTTCTGCGGCTGTTGCCTTCCACAATCGAATGTTCATATCGTCGCTGCCGGAAAGGACAAATTTATTGTCCAATGACCAAAGGACGGAAAGGACATACTGCATTCGGCTGGTGTGGTACACTTCCCTTGAAATTGAGCATTTTTATGTAATATTCAACCATTGTTGGCTCCCCCAAAACCCCGGAAGTTCAATTAGGTAAGAAAAATAGCCTGTGGCGATTTCGACACCGAGCCACTGTTTTTTTTTTTTTGCTTCTTCGGAGCTGAATGTCTAAGGAGTTACCATGTGCCATATGGGCCACTTATGAGGCCCAATATTATTTTGATTTAGGAACCTAAAAAGCCATTTGGTAACCTTATTTTTAATTTTGGACCTATAAAAAAATTTTCTTCATTACTTGGATTCGAACCCTAAACCTTTTGCTATTCCTCCATAGACTGAATTTAGCGACATACCAATGTGCTAAAGGGCCAAGTGCCGTGTTTTTAAATTAAAATCCATCTGACCTATGATTATATCGGATATAAGGAAAAACAATTTTGGATATAACTATCTCTCTATCGCATAGGTGAGAATTTTAATTTTATTTTTTTGTTCGTACCTTCCCCCAGGTAGTAGGTATGAGTAGAATTAAAATTTTACAAAATTTGCTCATTTAGATTTACCCAAACTTATATTATTAGAATTAAAGAATTGTGGATTGAATTGAATTACCTGCTTTTTGAATCCTCCGTTGGGAATATTCGAAGGGATCGATCGAAACTGCCACTGACGAATTCTTGACCAGAAGGGGCATAATCCACGTCCATTACGGCAGAAGTGTGGCCTCGATGGACCAATCGAGCTGCCTTCAAATGGCGCATATCAAAAGTGTAAAGGCTAAAATAAAATGTTGAATTTAATCAATAAATTAAATCAAACTTATAATCCTCATTGGCCGCTGTGAACGTGTATGATTCAAGTGGATGCCAGCCAATTGAATTTGAACGGAGTTTCAAAACAACTTTGGTCAAGGGCACTTTTTGGCGTGAATCCAACAATAAAATTGCCCGATCAGCTCCGCAGGCGGCGATCACGGATTGTTCAATTGGATTGCAACAAACATTTTGGACAGTGTGCGGCCCAACATCAAAATGACGCACTGGGGATTCCCTGTAAATGAATTTATTTATTATTTATTTATTTAAAATGCTCATAAAAAAACCTGTAAACTTTCCAAATGCTAATTCCTTCGCCACAAGTAACAAAGTCCGATGAATCGACAATATGCGAAACGCCGTGGGGCACTCCATTCAGTGGAATTGAATGACAAGGTTGAATGTCAATTTGTTTCCCATCAAAATCATCGTCGATTGGCATTGTCCACATTTTCAGTTGGGAATCCTGACCGGCGCTCACAAAAATGTTTCCACTATGACCATCCACTGATAAACCTTTAATTTGTGAATTATTATTTAAATTTATTCAATTTCCAACCATTAATTGGCCCATTATGCGCTTGGATTGTTTGAATGCATTTTCGGCTGGTCAAATGCCAAATTTTGATTTGGCCATCCCTTGCACCCGAAAGAATTGTTGACAATCTTGTTGGATGCTTTTCCATCAAATGTACGGCCTCATTGTGACCATCAAATGAGGCCAAAAATGGTTTGGCAAAAACTCTTTCCAATTTGGCCGCATTCAATGCCCTCGTATATTCCACTTGATGACGAAATGGATCTTGCGAAGTATAGCTTCGAGGGGCTATAAATTCGTGATATAATTATTTTTAAAATTGTAAAATACCTTTGAATATATCATATTTCGTTTCCCTTTGATATTGGTCCGGTGCTCGCGAAATTACTTTTATTTTCATCTTTTAAAATATATTAAAATATAAATTATTTATGACTTATTAAATAAATAAATAAATAATTGATAAATTTTATCAATAAAAATAAACCCAAATGAATATTAAAATTTATATCTATTTTTATTATAAAATATAAAAAATGTTGGAATTTTTGTGTTTTTAGTGACTTGATTTTTGTTAATTAAAAATTATGAGAAAAGAGAGGAGAGGTGGGAAAGCAATTTGATCTCATTTTTAATTGGAAAATATTCATTAATTTATTCTTGCATTCATTATTCATTCATTCATCGGCTCATCCACCACTTGATTTGCTCCTTCTGCCGCTGCTGTTGATGTATTTGCGAGTGAATTGTTCACATTTTGTTGTTGTTGATTTTCGCTCCGTTCCATCATTTGTTGCTGTTGGTTTATGCCGAAAATGTCATGCATTCGTTCATATTCTTTGATCTATTTTAAAATAATTTTTACCCCAATTTTAACTATCAAACCTGATTATAAATTAATGCCTTCCATTCGTCCACAGTGTGATCAGTTGAACTTAAATATATCAAATAAAATAATAAAAAGAAAATACTAAATATACTGACTGAATTGGCTCATGGTATGGCGAAGGGGCAGGGCCGTCGACTTAAATATAATAATTTGCCACTTTAATAAATTTTTTATAAAAAAAAGAAAACCTTCAGCCGGATCATACCACTAAAATGAATTTTTATTAATCAAATTACAAATAATTTATTACCAAATGCACATATGGATGCTGCAATGCTTCTTGGACGGTAATTCTGTGGTTTGGATCAATAACCAACATTTTGGAGAGCAAATCGCGAGCATTTGTGGCTAAATTTAATAAATTTATTGAATCATTTTCTTCACAAATCACCATTTAAACGAGCATCGATTGCCTCGGGGAATACGCTCTCCGGGAAAATAATTGACCAAGGCCGTGATTCTTAAAATATAATGTATTAATAATTCCAAAAAAAATGTAAAAAACTGACCAACTCTCGGCCTAGTCTCAACATATTGCCTGACGGTAAGTTGAAGTCGACTAGTAAATTCCGGACCCGGAGTGCCGAGAACTTCCACAATTTTGGTCCATTGGTCAATGTGATCCGTTCCAGGAAAAAGCACCTAAAAAATAAGAAATTGATGAATATATATTTATTAATTAATTAATAAAAAACCCTTCCACGAATAAGTTCAGCAAAAATGCAACCAATGCTCCAAACATCAACTTTAATTAATTAATTGATTATGTAGGGATTAATTTATAAACCATTTGCTGTGTAGCCAATTCCCAGGATGACTTCGGGCGCACGATAATATCGGGTGACCACCTAATTGGAATAATTTAGCTAAATATGTTTTGAATGGAAACCCACATAAGGAGTCATCATCTGAATGAATTGATTGAATGATTTAATTTAATAGTATTATAATAATAATGTAATACCATATTGTCACCCGTGTTTCGTGCCAGACCAAAATCGAGAATCTTCAGCTGACATTGATAATTGACGACAATGTTACTTGGCTTCAAATCCTTAATTTAAATTATTAAATTGTCAATTCAAAAATGAATAACTCTGTGAATGATGCCAGCCTTGTGCAAGTGATTTATGCCGCATAGCATCTTTAGAAGATGGATTTTATCCGGTTTTTAATCAAAAAAAAAAAAATTAACCTGATAAAGTAGGAAAGAAAGTCGTTCATGATCAAGTTCCATTTGAATAACTTGACATAAATTTGCATCCATATGTTCCATTATCTTTATTTAATTATTAATTAATTTAAAATGTTTCCAATACCAAATATAAATCATTAAATTCTTCCAATGCACTTTGAGGAGTGTAAGCATTCAACAATTTGATAATCTTAATAATAAAATTAAATGATTAATTTATTTTTTATTTACATTGCGGTGATTGACCAAATTCATAATTTCGAATTCACGATAAGCTAAAATATTTAATAATCAGTGTTTTATTTTATTTATTATTTCACCTCTTTTTGCATGTGTTACATTGGAAAATGGCCTTGTCAATTTCTTTATTGCCTTAAAATATATTTGATTTTGAATTATGTCTTCTACTCACAACGCGAGTATTGGTGACTCTGTCAATGGCCGATCTGTATAATTGTTCGTAATCTAATAATAAAGATGATAAAACGTACAAAACAAGTCCCTGTGCCCCGGAACCAATAACCTTAATAAAGTCAATCAAATATATAAAATAGTAATTGAATAAATTACATCCAAATTCGTGTAACGTTTTAATATGCGAAGTTTCGTTTCCTTTAAATCCACATCATGAAATTTCTGCTCATTATTCATTGATTGTTCATTCGTACTAGAAGATTCACCTTGGCTACAATAAATGTTGCAATTTAATTAATCATTATCATATTTACCTTTGCATACTGACACTGTATGAATCAATTGGGGCACTTTCTGTTAAAATATTGGCACTTGCGGATTTTGAAAACTCTGCGGTATCTTCAACCCGACCAAGCCACTAAATCAATTATAATTTTTGTGATTACTCATTACTTTAAATTAACCTGTTGTATTCCACCAAAAAATGTATTAATAGAAGATTTTACAGAAGAACCAAACGTAGAGAATTGACTTGGTAAAGTTGGGTTTGGAATTTTGCCGTCGATTTTAATTAATGGAACGCAGGATCAAACCACTTATTTCATTCTTTATTATTCAGTTTAAAATGTGGCCTTTAGAATATCTTACGAAAGATATAAATTAACAGAATAAAATTATATTCTTCTCAATTCATTTTTATGGGTACAATGCTAAAATTGATGAGGATGAGCCAATAAAAATGGCAATAAAACCATTTAAATTAAACAACAATTCAAGAAAAATTCAATTATATGTATTTATACATTTTTATACACAATATAATATGGAAAAAACAATTATGATATGGCATATTGGAGATAACAATACAAATAGATACACAATAACAATATCACATAATTACAATTACAATATGAGCGCAATACCTAATACAATATCATCACATCTATTATTCTTTCCTCTCTTCAACTTCTTCTTTTTCCATTCGCATTGGACGATGCAGACTGGCGCAATGATGGGGGTACGGGCTTCTCCTTGCCAAGTTGAACTTCGATGAAGACGATTGCCGGATCAACCTGTCAAATGGGGATGGGATCGATTATTAATTGAAAAACGATGTATAAAATCACTCACCCAGTGTTGGAATAATGTCTCCGCGGCCTTTGTTTCGGGGATTGCCAAGTAGAGCAGAATGAGGGCCTTCAACAACCAGTAGATTTGTATTCCATCCATCAATTGACTGGGCCAAAAATCCAAGAGCGAGAAGAATGCAAACACAGTCCAATAGATCAGCCATTTTGTATCATCTGCAATTGATGGGAATTGAATTAAAATTAATTGGGGAATAAATAAAAAACCAACCTTCGGTGTTTTTGCTTCGGATTGCACGCACAGAGGCATACGCGGGGTAGCCGAAACCAAGAATATTGCAGACGAAGTGTGCCGCGTTGCCAGCCAACAGGAAGAAGAGGACGCCGAGCCCAAGAAGTCCGTATGCAGCCTAAAAAGAAAAATGAAAAATATTTGTTGAAAAAGAGATTTGACTGACCTGCTCCCGTTTGATTCGCGTATTTTCCTCCAACAACACGCACATATTCTCCAATGTCGGGTAGTCCTTGGCGTTCAGAAATGCGATCAGCTGGTCGTGAAGGTCCATTGCATGTTGAAGCGTCGAAATCCGTCCCATCATCTTTTGTCGTGCCTGGAAATAAATGGGAATATCACTTTATGAAGAAGAAAAATTAAAAATAAACTGACCGATTCCTGGATATCTGGAGCGGAAGGATCGTCGTAAAGTCCTGCAGATTCATTGAAGTCCTCGTCCGCCATTGATTGATTTAGATGTGGAGAAGAATCGATTGTTTGTATTTGTTGAATGATTTTTGGGATTGGTGGAGAAATATGGAATGATGGATTATCTAAAAACGATACTGCTTTTATATTAGAGTTTAGGTCGTTTTAGTTGGAACTTGGAACTTTCAATACAGTATAATATCAGTAGACTGTAAATACAGCATCTCCCTCCCAGAAATGGGTATGGTATGGGTTGGGAGCCAGCAGCAGCAGGGCTCTCAAAATCAAAACAAAAACATCCCCCCACGGTTTGCTCCCCAAATGTCCTTTTGATTTTTTGTTAAAATCTTCCCCAAATAGGTCATTCTTGGTAAAAAATTTTCGCTGCACGGCCATTTCTGTTTTTCGGATTTTTTGACACTTTTTAAAAATGCCCCCCCCCGCCCCCCCCCCCCCCCCCCAAAATGCCCCCAAATCGAAAATCCCTGAGCTGAGACAGAGAGAGCCCGAGCCCTGTGGTTGGTTCTTGGTTGGGTGTTGGGAGCAAAATGGTGTAATGTAAAATAATTTTTTCTTTTTATTATCAAAACGCCAAATTTACATTATCTCTAATTCTAATCGCGGTAAATTAAAAAATGAAAATGATGATGCTGATGCCTTAAGCCTTATGCATGTTGCATGCTTACTTCATCGAGCATAAATCCCAAATACTACCGATTTTAATTTATTTTTCATACTACAAAAGCAGAAAAAAATGAATATCAAGGATAATGAAAATGATGGAGAAAATATTCAGAAACAAATTCTTAAAATCCACCCTGATTCTATTGTCTCAACGAAGGCTAATTTACAAGGAAACATTGTGATTGGTACTGGGACAATTATTCATCCACAGGTTTTTTTTTTGTTTTGTACTATGAATTTATAAAATTTAAGGCAAATATCAATGCGGGTGAAGGATCAATTATTTTTGGCTCAAATAATATTGTAGAGGAAACGTCCCTTATCCAAAATTCGTAAATTTTAATCCTATGAAATATTCAATTGTTAATTTTTAAGGGGTGCAGATGGACACGTGATGAGGTGAAAATTGAATCATAATACAAAAATATTTTCAATTCAGAATTGGGGATGACAATTTGTTTGAAATTGGTTCAAGTAAAATTTCCCTTTTTTATTTCTAATATCTCATTACTAAAATAGTATGCCATGCAAAAGAAGTGGGTAATAATAATATATTTGGCATTCAATGCATGGTCGGGCCTGGAGTCAGAGTACGGATTTTGAATTGTTATTTTTAAAATAATATAGAAAATTAAGGTAACAAATGATTGTCGAATTGGGGCACGCTGTAAAATAATAACCGAGGAGGAATTACCCCAATTGACATCGCTCCGTTTTGAACATAGCCAACGAAAAGTTGCCTCCGAAAAACCCATCGTAATTTTTTGTATACTTCTTAAAATAATACCCGTTGATTTATATTTAGAGCCAGAAATCGCAGACGGAATTTCTCAAGAAACTATTGCCAAAATATTCAGAAATCATTCGAAACAAAGATGCTATGACAGAATAATCAATAATACCTTTATTTTTATTTATTGACCAACAATTTTTATTTAAATTCAACAAAATAAATATTGAATAAATGTATAATGTGATCAGACTCTGTTCGAATTCTTAAACACTTTGGTCTTCCTTGTTTGAATTTTCTCAACTTGTTGTCGGCCGGTGTGGATCTTTGCAACTTTGCTGCCAAATGCATCAAATTTAACATTTTTCTTTCCTGCCTTCTAAAATGTGTAATAATTTGACAAAGAGTCTTTAAAATAAATTCATACTCTAATTGCGGGTTTCGGCTTTTTGAGTGCAGTTTTGTAAAGGTCGTCGCTTGCCAATTTATTTCGATTCAATTTGAAGTCAATTTGTGGACCAATTTCGACTAATTCCACTTCCGGAATGTTCGTATCTTTCGACTTTTTAAGAATTGTTCTTAAAATGTAAATGAATTGTGTAAATGAATTTAAATTACCTGTAAACTCGGAACAGTAATTGTTGCTCAGACACTGCTGTGAATGCAATCACCAATTCGAGTCCTTGAAGACGAACCATACTAACTTTTGCGCCCCGAAACCAATCAACCATTAAATTTCCAATTCTTTTAAATGTTTCATCCGCTTCGAACAAAGTCCCTTGCAAAAGTATACATGGCTTTGCTCCAACCACAACTCCAGTGTCCTAAAATAAAATTCATTTTCTTACAAAATTAAATAAAAAAAACCTTAAATTCCGTTGAGCTAACAAATTTTTCCATTTGCATTTCCACCATATCCAACATTTGATGGTCATACATTCGGCCAAAAATTAATGAATTTGGCCGTTTTTTGGAATTTGATCCAAATGCAAAAAGTGAACTATCAAATTTTTGCGATAATTTACAAAGCATTGTCTCATCTTCGAATGGATGTATTTGCATTCTTCTGAATTTCTCAATCGATTTTAATTTTTCTTATTTAACTTACTTTGATAGTTTACCCGCCAATGGTTTCTTCAGCAAATATAATCCATGCAATGCTTGGCCAACGATTTCAGTTGTTTTGCTGCCTCTCAGAATCAAAGTCTTTTTATCATTTTCTTCCAACTTTGGAGCTTTATTTTCCAGAAATCTTTTACCTCTTCTTGTTTTCACTTTATTCAATCGCATTTTTCTATAATTAAACTACCAATTAAAATTATCACATTGTTTAATTAAAATAAACATTGATTTATTAACATTTATTTTTCAATAAAATAAATCATATAAAACCCGCTTTATACAATAAAAATGTTCAATATTTAAATGATTTAGGCAAGTTTTGTCAATGAATTAATATTAAATTAAAATGTGCTAGTACAGAATTTTGGGATTAATTAATATTATTTAAAATCGCATAGTATTGTCATTATTAATTCGAGCACCGTTCGTTGTATTATTTGATGGACTTTTTATTGGATTACTTTCCTCTCCGCTTGCTTCATTCAATGTTGACAATGATTCATGGTATTCATGCTGTTTTTCCTCAACCGTAGGGGGAGATGATGAACTTTCACTTTCATTCGCTGATTTATTGTTTTCTTTTGAAGTTGGCAAAAAACATGAATGAATTGGACTATCATCCGGCCGAAATCTTGCCGAAGGAGGGCATGGAAGAAGTGCACTACCATCATTTGGTGTTATCTATTTTTGTGAAATTAATTCAATTCATAAAATGAATATGCTTACTTCGCATGGAGGGCCTATTAAGGACAGTAGAACTGGCAATAAAGCCAAACTAATAAATATAATTAAAAATTCATATTGCATTATAATTATACCCATTGATGAGTCCAATCACCACTAAAGCAGTCATCACAACGAAAAAATATTTGACAACAAAATCAAATTCTGAGCAATATTTTTATTTATCAATTAAATTAAAAATAATTACCAGAAAAAGCTAACATAATTATGCCTAATAAAGTTGAGAGGCCTCCATGAATGACGGGGATAAACATATGTTCCTTAATTGGATGTATTTTAAAATATAATAATTTATTTATTTATACCAAACATGAGACCATTCGTTCATCCCTATTTCCCAATGAAGTGAGAAAAGCAAGCACAACCTAAAAAAATTAATATTTTTATAATGAATTATTTTTTACATGAGCTGTGAATTCAACCCCAATGCCAACTGCGGTGATTCTTTAAAATAAATTATAATCGATAAATAAAGAATTACGTTTAAAACGAACAAAGTTACGGCGGATATTGGATTTGTTTTGACTCCAAATAATCCCATAAATCCAGCCAATTCAATTGTCATCGAAACAACAATTATTGCAACCATCGCCGCTGCCCAAGGATTAAACTATATTTTTAAATATTTTTAAAAATATTTTGCATTTTTTCCTCACAATTATAAGCGAAATGACTAGCAAAACTGCAACGCCAATTATCTAAATTTTTTATTTATATCAAATAAATTATAAATCAATAAATTACCAAAATTGATGCAAAAAGGTAATAATTCAAATGCAAATATTGTTCCCAAAAAGTGAAAGGAATTCCCGTTGGAAATATTGGCAATCCTTCCTCATTTGTATATCGATCACAAATGCCACGAATTTCATTAATCTATTTAAAATTATTATATTGTAATATTAAATTATAAATTAAACCATTTGAACAATTGCCGGAGTATCGGTCAATCCTTTCATATAAAATGGAATTTGTGAATAAACCAATGGATCGGTTGGTGGGACCACATTTTCCTCCTAATTAAATTAATTTTACATTTAAAAATGGTAAAAAGTTCAAAACTGATTGGATAAAATTCCATGCCGGAGGTGTAGGGAAGAATGCAGCCTGGGAAACATAATACCTTAAATTAAAATTGATTAAAATATATTTTTTATTTAAATATTACATCATATTGTCAAGATGGAACCATGCAGTCAAATAATTGTAAAAACCATCCGGATTAATTAAATCATTGGAGGAATCAATCAATTTAATTTTTGCCTAAAAACATTAATAATAAATCTATATTAAATTATTTAACCAACATTTTCTGAGCAATTATATTTCAATCCTTTTGAACAAAGTAATCTTCGTGCCAAATAAAAATCATCATTTAATGTGTAATTCAATGCCACGGATTGTTCTGCCAATTTCTTTAATTCATTTGAAGGATTTATTCCATTTTCGATGGCCCGATCCAACGAAGATTGCAGAGAATGTAACCAAGCACGCATAAACCTGAAATGAGATATAAATTTGAATAAGAAAAAAGAGACTAACATCATCCAATATGGTTCCGGTTTCCCAGCAATTTTAATTACAAATTCAGATTTTGCTAAAATTAATTTTTATTAAAAATATAAAAAGTCTGCTGACCAATATCCATTCGCAATTGTTCCAATTTTAATTGTTGATTTGGATAATCCATTCCTTCTTTTGGCACAATGAACATTGGATAAAAACTAAAATATTTCTCCCGGGCCTTCAAAAATGCGGCCGGTGCCGTATGTTCAGGCAAAACATCTGCCAATTCAAGTCCAATTTTTGATCGATAAAGACCAACGCAGCCAAAAAGTAGCATTGCCGACCAAAGGAGCAAAATTGTTGCCTAAATATTTAAATTAAAATAATTTAAATTGAATGAAAATAAAATACTTTGGCAATTGGATGCCTCAGCAATGGAATGTAAATTTCATAAAGGAATCCGCTGAGTGTGTACCATTTTCGTCCATTATTCCCAATTATTTTGGTTTTATTATTTTCCGTTTTTATTGGTGAATTTTTGCCGAAAACTGCTTCGCTCATTTGTTGGAGGTCAATTTCTGAATGTTGGACGGTGGTTGCCGTTGAATCACTTTTGACCAATTGATTTCGGCTGCTACTTTCTTCCAACTAAAAATAAATATTCCAATTTTTATTTTTTAAATAATTAATTTTGCCTTTTTCTTTGTTGGCTGTTCCATTTCCGTTTTGGCAGTGAAAAAATGACAACAATAGCCAAAGGACATGTCCCGATAGCCGGCCTTGCGCCTTTTCAAATCCAATGCAACAAATGCCGGATATAATAAAATTATGCAAATCACATTTGATGTTAGCAAAATGGCCGTCTATGTGTGGTTGGGTGATTTTATTTAAATTAAATTAAAATAATAATTTTACTTGTCCACAAAATGAACGCAATGCTGGAATTGGCAAAATGGAGCCGGTCATGAATGCCAAAATATTATTAATTGCTAAATTAAATTTACCAAAATTAAATAAATAAAATAAATTCACTCACAAGTAATTAGGATGGACATTCCTTTAAATATTTTATTAATATTTTAAAATATAATTAAATAATAAAACCTGTTTCTTTCAATAAAACTGCAATCTCCTTCTCTTTCACTGCTTCCAAAACATCATTATAATTGTGCAAAAGAAGGAACATATCATCGATGCCCAGTCCAAGTGTTAAAAATGGAACAATCTTTTTTTAAATATTCCAAAAAGAACATTTAGGCAATAATTATTTTACTTGAGTGGTGGCCGCATTGAAATGAATGCCCATTGCCGTTGATAAACCCAAACCGGCTACTGAAGCCAAAGTAATCTAAATTTAATTTAATTCAAATTGGAATGAATAAATGTTCAAAATGCAAACCACAAGGACGCCAATGACCGCAAGCATACAACTCGATTTTGACGAAAACCACCAACCATCCCATTGTAATTGTGACCATCCAGCATAAATAATCATCAAAACGTAGCCAATGAAAATTGTCAGAAATTGGAATTCACTGAATTGTTCAAGCATATCCTGGATTGAAGTGGAGGCCAACGGGTGGATTATTCGATTTCCCTAAAATTTTAATTTATTTTGTTGAATATTTCCTAAACCTCTTTATTCAAAGGATGTTCATAAATTCGCTTTGTAAAATTCCTTTGCCAAGCTTGAATCAATGCGGCGGCACCACCCGGCGTGAATGCATTTTTGTTCATTCGGCTTTTATAATGCGATTTTGAGCGCTAAATTAAAATATAATTATTATTTAAGTAAAAAAAAAAAAACAAACGGAAACACGATGATGAACATCATTGGCTGAAGCAACCAAAAATACCTATTGGAATGGAATTATTCTCATTAAATTAAATGTTTTTTACAGTTTGAAATGCTTCGGCGCGTTCAACAAATCCATTCGATTCCCTTTTTATTCCTCCAACAATCAAATCCTCTGGCCAATTCATTACTAAATTTATAAATCATTTGATTAATTCATTTTCCATTTTTTACTATTTTTCCCGAATCCTTTGCATCCACCGGTCATTATTTCGCCATAATTCGGATAATGTGGCCTCAGCTCTGGAGGTAAAAATGCATCCAATTTTGGTCGATTTGATCGCATCCATTCCATAAAACTTTGTCCATATTTTTCGCATTCTTCGAGTTTTTGTCTTTCCAATTTTTTACCTAAATTATTATTCTCAATTGTGTTTTAATTAATTTTGGACCTGGTGATTCAGTTGTGACCGTATTTTCCTCTCCATTATCGTAATAATCGGCAACATCATCATTTGTTTGTGTTTGGTTTTTCTCATCCAAAATCATTGCCGTGTCCCTTTTCCCCTTTGTTTTTCCCTTCAATGTTGGCTCCAAATGGATTTGTTCTCCCTGAGGCAATTTTCCATTCCATTCAACGAACATTTCGAATGCTTTGCAACGTTGAAAATAATTTGGCGCCGTTTTTGGGCAGTCCGAATCCAGTGGATCAATGCATGGTCGATCCTGGTAGGCGGCACCAATTCCTGCCTTAAATTAAATATTTTTGTGAATTAATTTTATTTCAAAGTAAAATACTCGATCGAATAAATCTGCGACCATTCCAACATCAATCAATGATTTTGCCGAATTTAATAATAATCCAGGATTCAATGTTTTCCATTCCAATTGTCCATTTGGGATGGATGGAATGAATTGGGCGACGGGCCCCCTTAAAATCAATTAATAATGAATTATTAATTGAATTTAACGAACAAATCCAAAGGAGGAAATGGGCCCAGCGGTTTTGATCCCTCCCAAAAGCAATCGATTGGGGTTATCCAAACGCAGGGAATTATTTGTGCCACAATATCCTCCATTATTTGGGCCAAAACATCTTTGGATGTGGCCGGTGGCGGTGGTTTAAAGCAAATGTCCGAAAGAAACCAGGACCTGGAAAAACATCCAAAATTTGATTTATGAAAATAAAACTCACTCTCCGAACATTTCAATGCTATAATTTGCAATTTGTTGCAATATTTGAACATGTCTAAGCAATTCTTCCCGCGTAAGTATATTCGAATTTGGGATTTTTGAAGTTTGGATAACTACCTCAAAAATATTTATTTTAATTAAGAAGATGAATTATTTGGGCAAATAACCTGGAAACCTCCACCAAAAGTTGTTTCAACCGGCAATTCTGCAATTTGCGAAGGTTTATTTACTGTTGGTTGAATTTGTTGAGTCGGTGCTTCTCTTTTCCCTCTTCTATGATAATAATTTTCCTTTGCATTTGTCAAATAATTCATTTCTTCATCCAATCGACCACCCTCTGAAATATTATAAAGAATTATTCCTTTATAAAAGAAAACTCACGTTCAACCCATAATTTAACCAAATCCGTTTCAATTTGTACATCTTTTAGCCAATAACAACAAATGAATAAAAATAAAATTCCAAAAATAAGGATTGATTTTGGCCATTCTTGGATAAAATCGCCCAATTGAAATAGTAATTTTTGGAAAAGGGCGCGAGAATAAAGTGCCACTCTATTTCCTGATGCATTTTCCTGAATAAAACAAAATTAATTAATTTTTCTGAATCTATTATTTAATGGGGGAGAAAAATGAATAATAAATGATAGGCACCAATTTTATTTTTGATATTGAGAGAATCTATTCATTTATTTAAATTAAACTAGCCATATTGATGTGTTGAAGGCACATATCTGCATCGCACCAAGAAGGATGTTTTGAGAATTTCTTTCTCCATGCTTTTGAAAAATCCGCCGGATCATTCTTGCCGACCAAATAATCGTCCAAAATCTGAATTTATAATATTATTAAATTAATTAGAATTAAATTTGACTTTCGAATGAAAACATTTTGAAAGTAGAGATTGGTAATTCTCATCCCATTTTCGTAAAGAATTAATTTCATTGGAAAATAAACTATTTTCTTCAAAAAGGCATTCGGATTGTGTAAATTCATTTAATGCTCGAAATTTAACGGCTGAATAACTTGTTTGAGCAGATTCTTGAGTCATTGTTTTAATTGAGATGAATGAAATATTTGAGATTGATGTCGGATTAATGATTTAAGATCATTTTATAAGTGAATTAAGGCGGCAAAATTCATAAAGAGATCAGAATAAAATATTATAAATTTATCATCTTTAATTTTTACATATTTTGTAGCAATTTTAATCATAAAATCAAATTAGGATCACGAAAAACTAGGTAGGTAATTGAAAAACTTTTATTTTTTTTTATTTTATTTTTTTTAGATAGTATGGTGAAGTGGGAAAAGAGAGAAAAAGACAAAAAAAAATAAATTGCCAATTTGTCAATTTTTAAAAATAAAAACAATGACTCTTTATAATATCGTACCGTTGAGCGTTGAATGTTGAAAGAAGAAAAGGAATTAATTCAATTTTGTGGAAATAAAAATAAAAATCATTGTTTTTTTTATTGGTTTTGATTAAGTTTGATTTATTAAACCCTTATTGCATAAAGATAGAGCTATGAATGAAATTAATATGTGGATTTTTACCTTTAAAAATGGATTTTTTCGTCTTCGGCAATTGCTGCTTGATGATGTGGATGACGGCGATCCTTGGCCATCATTTTTGGCCGAATAAATTTTATTTGATGATACCATCTAGGAAATGGATGAGGAGGGATAAATGCTTCTAATTTGAGGGGGAGCTTAATCCATTGGAATTGGCCAAGTTTTAAACTGTCCAAATTTTGATCTCATTTTCCTCCCTTTCCTTCCAAATTATCAAAAAATGATTGAAGCTCATTCTCTTGATGTTTTTGGTTTATGCATATTGTTGGGGGGGGGGGGGGGGGGGCATTATAATAATTCCCGCTTGAATGTCCGTGGACAAATGTGGGCACAAATGTTGGGGGAATGAGTGAATGGAAAGGGGATAGGAAGGAAGAAAGGAAGGACAACAACAAACGAGTTTCAGTGGAGTTGGTTGTGTCCATTCACTTTGTGGAAAGCCAAGCTGCTGCGCGGAATCAGCCAACCCAACAAATAAATGATGCTTGATGGGAAAATGGGGGGAATGACGCGATTGGGAGGGAGGTGGATGAGAGGATTTGGTGGAAACATTTTTGCTGATATTTTGGTTAAATTTCCGATTATTCTCCCCAACGATCGCACCATCCGCCCAAACTCCCGCGGGCATTGGGAGAACAATCTGCCGACAGTGGATTTTGCAATGGGCGGTCAAAAAAAAAAGTGTGGGCGCCGCTCTTTCCAATGCAATGCCATTCAATGACCCGGATTTTATTGGGGAATGGGAGGACGTGAAATATACGATGGAGCTAAAGGAATAAAAATGAATGGATTATTAGGCCAATTTTGGTCAAAAAATGGTTTGGTTTGCCATTATTCCAAATTTGATTGAATCATTCTCAAAATAAAGTGTTAAAAATGATTCATTAGTGAATGGAAGCATTTCCCCCGTGAATGTTCTCCTTTTCTGTTTTTGTGTTCATGCATTTCATTGAGAGATGGATGCGTTGATCCATTCATTCATTCCCTATGGGTAATTGCCGCGTCTTTGACGGTGACTGCGATTAATTGCGCCAACGCGATCTTCGCCAAGTGCGCAATTCCAAGCCATCATCCACCCATCCATTCATTCAGCCAATCCATCCATCCAAAAGTTACAAATGCCTTGAAGGATGGATGGACGGATGGATTCATCAATGGTGGTTTTCCCCAAATTTGGATTTGTCTTCTTCACTGCTAATTTCCGCATCGCAGCGGAACCGACCCCCTCCCACCCCAATTCCCAATTTATTCATTTAATTTATTTCCCGTGACTTTCTTTCAATCCGAAATGGGGAAAATTTGTGTGTACTTTCATGTTTTTTTGGGGGGAATTAGGCCTCGATCGATGGATTTGGATGGATTATTTTTTGGTCGACAATTTAGGGCAGGCGGTTTATCATAAATATTTTTGTTGCCGGAATTGTGGAGTTTTTGGTTGGGTGAATTATTCCTTGGTTCCCTTTCTAGCCGTGGGGCTTTTACACTTTTGCATTGAATTGATTTGCTTTTGGGGAGTGGATTTGCGCGATGAATGCACGGGGGATATGGAGGGGAGCATATATTCCCCCTTAAAAAAGATCCGTTCGGCGAGTGGATAGAATGGCGGATATTGGAGATTTGGTGGGAATGAATGAATGAATGGAAAATTTGGGGAGAATGAATGGATTTGGTTTGGATATGAGACCATTTTATTCATAAAATAATCAAAAACAATTTCGATTGAATGCCAATCGGCACAATTCATTGCCGGCATCAAAACCAGCACCTGGACCTGTAAAAGGGACAAAAATATGCCAATCATTGTTCATTTTGTTTATCAACCTCCGCATTCATAATTGGTCCCTCCATTCTGCAATGCCGGCCAAACTTTTTGCCAAATAATTTCTGCATATTTTTCCGTTGATTCTCTGTCCTAAATTGGCTAATTTCATTCCAAATTCCCCAATCAAAATTTGCCATCGGAATTCGTCGACCCCTTGCGCCCATACACCAAAATGCGTAGAATTCGCACAATTCAAAATGTTCATAATTTTCCTGCAAAATTGACAAAAACCAACGCTGCAATCGATCACCATTTGGCCCAATTTGATCTTTATTAAATAATATTCATTCCATTGAATAAAATTCACCAACCAACGGCATTGAAATAACAAAAATCGCCGAGTAATTGGGCCCTGGAACGGGCAGTCAATGCTGAAAATGTTGTGGCGTCCAATTCACGCAAAATTCGCTCCCAATTTTGCCAATCATAATTGACTCGATATAAATGCTCTTCAGAATGTTGGTTGGATATTTTGGGAAAAAACCAACCAAATCCAACATTGGCCAATGGCAACATTTTTGGATCCAAAGGGGCCAATTCAAGGACTGAAATGGAGGGAATGGAAAAAGGAGGAATATTCCAATTTGAAATGCCCTGGGAAAGCATGAATTTTAATGGGAGGCTGACATTCCGAATTGAAATTGCCAAAGGCCAAAGTGGCATTTTTGCCCATTGACCGTCGCCCATTTGTGCCTGCCTTCCCTCGTTCATTTGCATCAATCGCATTCTTTCTCCACTTTTTTCCACCAACAAATTTGGAATTCCTCCATTTTTGAACCAAAAGTCGAATACCTAAACCCCAAAAATATATTCCCTCAAGGCATTCTGATGACTTGGCCCAAATCGATGTTATCCAAAAGAATTGGACGCAACAAATCACGAAAATGATCAAAATGGAAATTACGGTATCGTTGTTGGATTAGTAAACGATGCAAAATGTCCAAAAGTGTTCTCTCATTTGTTAAAATTTCCAACGAATTCAACATTTGAATTCCCTTCAGTCCACAATGTGAATTAATCTTAATTAATATTTTTTTGCCATCATTTTGACCATTTTGTTGGCCACCTCATTTTCGCCGGCCCATTCTGCCAAAGCAACTGATTCGCCCGGCGATAAGAAAGTTTCTTTTTTTTGGAAAATTGAAAAGGGCAAAAGGGAATTTATGCCAAACCGGCCAATTGGATTCGCAAATATTGGGCCAATTCGAATCTTTCCCATTCCTTTTTGCCTTCCTCTTTCAGCATCATTTTGACCACTTTTTGGGCCAACCATTCCACCAAATCTTCTTGTAAGCAAAAAATGTTGATTGATGCCACCTTTAGGGAATATCTTCTTTTTATTTGTTCATCCCCCTTTCCAATTCACCGTAGTCATTCCCCCAATCCATTGGCGGATGAATTGCCTGGCCAAAATTGCAATTCGATGGGCCCGATCGGCGGCATCCCATTTGGCCAAAGGAAGGAAAATTAGTCCGAATGATTGTGTCCCTTTTTGTGAGGAATATTCATTTTCCCCATTTAATTATTCCTCCCAACCATTGAATTCATCGACCACCACCAAATTTAAGGTGTTCAGGGGAAGTTGTTCGGCACCGACCAAACTGGAAACAATCTCAAAAATGGGGCCGGCTAATCTAAAAAAGGGTTAGTGGGGAGGGGGAAAAGGCGATGCCTGGCCAATTCGGATTTGAGGGTTGGCCGATGCAAAAGTCGATTTGTCCAAATGAAAAGCGGTGGTTGACCGAGCACAAGGGTCTAAATACGGATGGGATAATCTATGGCAAATTTGGGTGGATTGACCCTTTCATAGACAGAATCGGGGAAAAGGGCAATGGCCAACATAAAGGAGGCAACATTTGGGGCCTGCACAAAACGCGTCAATCGCCTTTAAAGATAAGGTGAATTCGAATTCTAATAAATAATAATGAACCAATGTTCATTCAATGATTCAGTTGGGCCCAAAGGTTGCATGCTGGAAAGGGCGATAGAGCCTTGAGGGTGGATTAGGGAAAGCTAAAATTATTAATGGTCAAAATTAATGAATAATTTGGAATGACTTTTGTGGTTGTTTTTTGAAGGGGGCCACCCAATTGGGGGAAAAGCATCGGTGCATTGTCGAGGAAAAAATCGGTGCCAAGAAGGGGAAGACCGCCGGCATCCCGGTAAAAAATACCTTTCCCATATGAAATAATTCCCTATTAATATTATTGATGATCAAATTTAATAATGTTTGGGTAGTTTTATGCCTGAAATCGTCCAATTTCGAGAGTATATCTTCCAGCTGGAATACTGCCATTCCAATTTTTGAGAATAAAATCCACTTCCCTAGGAGGCCTAACAACCACTTGAATCTAAATATGGAATAAAAAATGAACAGAGGTCATTCCCGGGCCTGGAATTGTGGCCATTCATCTGCGCCCTCTTTTCCGGATTGGACCAAAGAAACATTGACAAATTGGTCCAATTGTTGGGCAAGAAAAGTTAGCCGAATTGAGGCATCAAGGTCGAAAGGGTCTGAGGAAGAGGACAATGAACGAGTCAATTGGAATTCAATTTTGGCAGAGCCAAAAAAGGTTGGCACCAAAGGATCCAAATCAGAAGCGGTCGGAAGTTGGAGTTGAACATCGTAACGAATTGGCAGAAGCCGGGGAATGGGAAGAAGTGGAGGAGAAGGCAAAGAATTGGAAAGGGAAACGAGGAGAAGTAATGAAAGGCAAATTAGCATTGAAAGGGCTTAAGCTTAAAATGAATTATTGGGGCTGGACGGAATGTTTTGTTTTTGATGATGATTTTGGGGATTTGTTGTTTTATTTGCCCATAGAATGGACGGAGAAGGTCAATATAAAGTGGGAGGGAGGGGGGTGGATTAGACCAATATTAATTAGAGGAGGGGAAATGGCCCAATGAATGGAAGGTGGGATGGAATGTGGATTGAATGGACAAATGAATGGGAAGGGAAATTGTGCATTGCAAATAATTTATTTGTAAAAATTCAATTAAAAAATGTGAAATATTATTAATAAAATATTAAATATTAATTCAATTTAATAAATTCATTTATTTCTTCTTCATTTCTGTTTCAATTCCATTTAAAATTGATGAAGCGAATCCAGCCGGACATCCGCCACGAGCATCCAAAATGGATTGAAGTGTTGAAGGGAACATTGAGAATGCCTTGAAGCGTGTTCCCATTTCCGATTCAGAAATTAACATTTTGCAGGCGGAAATCAACGAATTTCTTTGTTCCTCATTTTTGCATTTTGCCATCAAATATTCCACTCGATGGGCCAAACCAAGTTCGGAAAGAAATTGCCTAAAATGTGTGGGGGGTAAAATTAATATATTCGAATGAATTTAAAATAATTCCCCCCACCTTTGTTCCACCGGCCCAAATGCCAAACATTTTCCCTCCAATGTTCGCCTCAATTCCCCAAAATCCACATCGGCCGTCAAATCAATTTGGCCTGGCTCCTCCAATGGATTGACCAGGCAATGTCGCCGGTATGCCCTCAAGGAATGTTCCATTCTGCTTCCATCATGTCCGTAATCCACCAAAAGGGCAAAACCACCATTTTTAGTAAACCTAAAAATAATTGAAAATGGGAATAATTTATAGAAATGAATTACTTTTTGACAATTTCCAAGCAAATTTGATGCATTGAAGGGCAAAATTCCCAATTTTTGCGCGGATGATCATTCCGAATTCGATCGGGCAAAAATGTTTTTGTGTGGATATTTTCTCCTTTTAATTGCATAAAACATAATTTTTGTTCATTTTGTTGTTCCAAATTCACATAAATTTCATGCCAAATTTTTGGATTATTCGAATTTCGGACGAATTGATGAATTGGGAGGGCATCGAAGAATTCATTGGCAATAAAAACGGTGAACTGTGAAATTGGAATGAATTTATTTTTATTTATTTAATGAATTATAAATTAACCCCATCCGGGATGTCCTCAATTTTGTTGTGCCAAAACAATGAAATTTCTTTATTCAACATTTTTTTTTCCAATATTTTCTTCTGCTTTTCAATCAATTTTTGTGAATTTTCCACAAAATGAACACTCAAATTTGAATCGGACTGAAAAATTGAATTAATTTTTCAATTTTAAAATTTAAATTTGCCTTCAATTTGTTCAGCACTCGAAGAATGTCGACCATCAATGCACCCGAACCTGGGCCCAACTCAACCAATTGCCAAGGTCCATTCCAATTGCTCATGTGCAATTCATTCAAAATCCAGGCGCCAATCTGTCTAATTTTATTAATTTAAATTGGTAATTAATAAAATAATAATAAACCAATTCGCCGAATATTTGGCTAAGTTCTGGAGCAGTCACAAAATCGCCTATAAATTCAAATATTATTATTTTTAATAAATTGTCCAAAACTCAACTTCATTGCCGAATATTTCTCCCATCTGAATTAAAAATTAAATTCATTAATTACATTTATTTGAACCTTTCGTGAATAATATCCAAAATCAGATGAAATGCAAAATTGCATATATTCAGCAACGGTGATTGGACCGGATGAGCGGATTTTGTCACAAATGAAACGGTGGAGTGCATTTTGGTGCATTGAAGATTCATTGGAAATTGTGGCAAATCCATTTTTGACCATTTTGAATTGAATTGATTTATTTAAAATTTGACGAACCAATTGTTTTGAATGAAACATTTTCATCATCCTTAAATAATAATTTAAAATTATTTTGCAATTTGATTATATTTAATTTTTAATTGATGGAAAATTCCAAATTTGTTAATAAAAAATGTGAAAATGTAATCAAATTTATCAAAATAAATAGCAAAATATAATAAGAGATCCATCTTTAGAGATTGGCTGAATTTATCTTTTCATTTCAATTAAATTAATTCATCCATTAATTCATGAATGGGTTTGATCATCTTGGATGAAATCAACTGCTCGTTCCTTTGTAATTTCATCAATATAGGAAACCTAAATAAATTAGGTATTAATTAATATATTCTGCCCCCTTTTTACTGACTTTATCTCGAACTCGAACACCATAAAACTTTTCGGCATTCTCCAATAATTCTGCTCGAAATGTTGTCTATAAATTTACAATTATTAATTATTTCCATTAAATCAAATTCACCGTAATGAATTGAGCACTTTGTGACAATTCATGGATCATTCCTGTGAATTTAAATATTATTTGAATTAATTTCTATCGATTTTTACCGGCAACAGCCCGGCGATGTTCCTGGTCAAGGGCGGCATCAATCTCATCAAATAAATAGAATGGAGCCGGGTCACATTTTTGAATGGCAAATATCAAAACCAGCGCAACCAACGTTTTTTGACCACCAGACAATGAAGTGATGTCCCTTGTCTCGGTGGTCCCAGTAAATGAAACCTTCATTCAAAATTAATATTAAATAATTAAATTTAAATAAATAACCTTAATACTCGTTCCAACAAATGTCTCTAATTCATGCAATTGTCGACCATCATTGTTCTCTTCCGTACTTTCCAATCCATTCGAAAATGCCGCCGCACTTCCACTCTGGCTAGCTCCTTCTGATGTTGCCGTTGGGGCCCCAGTCTTGTCCAATGTTTGCATAACCTATTAAAATATTAATTAATTATTAATATTATTTAGGTCAGTATACCAACCAAATGGGCCATTCCCTGAGGAATTAATTTCTTGAAAATTTCCAAGAAATTTTTAGCCACTTGTTTGAAGGTTAAATGCAATGTTTCATAACGACGATTTTCGAGGACCGTTAAAAGATCTTTGATTGCCTAAAATATACTTAAATTAATCCAAAATTGAATGGAAAATAAACCTGTTCGTTCCCTTTCAATTCTTCAACTCTTTTTGTCAATTCCTCCCTTTGGCTGGATGCCCGCATAAATTGATCGAATGCTTTTTTGTTCACATTTTCGTATTTCTTCAATTCATTCATGCATTCCGTCAATTTTTTGTCCAATTGTTTTAAACTCATTTTTTCGTATGTACCATGAACATCCGACGGCAATGAACCAATTTCCTTTATTTTCCTTGAACATTCTTCTCTTTTCGCTTGGATGGTCGCAATTTTGGTGCAATAAATTTCTGCATTTTTTGCACATTCCTCCGAATGTTCACTATTTAATTTTTGTTCTTCTTGAAAAGATTCCAAATTATTGGTCAATTCGCCCATTTTTGTGTCATATTCATTCAAATCATCTTCCAATTCTAAATTCAAATAATTATTTAATTCATATTAAATCAAAATACTTTTCAGCCGTTCAATAACTCGCATCAGCCGTTCATTCACCAATTTTATTTCGGCTTGCTCCGTTTCAAGTCGATTGCGTTTTTCCCCAATATTTATTGACTCAATTTTCTTCAATCAATTTTAAATTATTTAAAAATTATTTTGGTAAATTACGGAATTCAAATTTTCCCGTTTCTTCAATAATTTATGCTGTAATTCATTGTTCAATGTTTGCAGACGATCCTCAGCTTCCATTCGCTTCTTTGACAATTTTTCCAGCTCTTTCTTCTTTTGACGAATTTCATCCTAAAATTTAATTTTTTTTTTATAATTTCGATATTTTTCGACCTCCATTGCATTGATTTGTTCTCTTTCTCTTGGGCTCAATTGTGATTGTAATTCGGTGCCAAATTGCGAATTTAAGAATTCCTTTTGGGCTTCCAATTCTCGAATTCGATTTTGCAATTTCAATATTTGCTCTTTCTGCAAATACATATTTATTCAATTTATTTATAAAATAATTCCATTTCCATTTCCATTACCTTTGGTTCGGCTTTTGTCATAATTTGATTGAGAAGTTGGCTTGTTGTTTTCTTCTTCTCCAAACAAATTTGATATTCTCGGCTCAATGTGTGAATATCATTTTCAATTTTGGCAATTTCCAGCCTAAATCGCTCAATGGAACTCATACTTTGAGTCAATTTATCATTTATATTTTCCAAATCCGACTAAATTTGATTACTTCAATTATTTTATTTATTTTTTATTAACCTCCAAATTTTTCTTCTCAAAATCAGCATTTTTCAATTTTCGAACCAAATCCAGCTGAGACCTTTTCACATCAATAAATCCCCCACTCATTGGACCTCGCCGACTGATTTGATCACCTAAAATTATTTTGAATAAATAATTTATTTATTAAATTAACCATCAAGTGTGACACAATTGAATTCTTCATTTTTTGAGACGCGTGTCCCAGCTTCCAGATTCTTGACAAAAACATAATCCTTGAATAGTATGGAGTATACTTTCTCGAATTTTGGATCAAATTTGATGTTCTTAAGTATTGGACTGGCTTCCTAAAAATATTATTTTTTAAAATATTCACAAAATAATTTGACTTACTTTATCCTTGACTGAGCGAATATCGGCTGCCAAAAGACGATTTAATGGATAAAAATTGACCTCCCCTGGAAGGCCTCTCTTATTAATTCGATTGATTATTGCCGTTGCAATTCCATCATCCTCAACCACGTGATAGAATAGTCGACTTTGAGCCGTAACTTCAATTGCTTTATTGAATCGATTTTCGCACTCAAACAAATCAATAACACGACCTTGAATTGTATTTAATATTAATTAATAAATTATGTAAATTACCATAGTAGCCATCTACGATATTATTTTGCTCTTCCAAATGAAATTCGTCCAAAACAGCTTTCACACTGTTAATTCCATTCATTATTGGCTAAATAAATTCACCAATTTAATAATTGTTGAATTTTAAATAATAAAAACCTTCGATGTAAGTTTGCGTAAATCTTCTTCCATTTTTGTGATTTCGTATTGAATCATTGTTAATTTTTCTCTCATTTCCTTTTCATTCCTTGAATATTCCATTTTTTCTGTCATCCACCGATTCAATTCTTCCTTTCTCTTTTTGATTTCTTGGCTGAGACCATCCATCTGGATTGATTTGTCCTCCAACAATGATTTTTCTTTCTAAAAAAATATTTAAAAACTATACAATTCAAAAATTAATTTATACCTGAAAACGTTCCCTCAATGCCTCATTTTCTTCATCTTCCTTTTGGATTGACCCCTCTATTTCGTTTATTTGGTTATTTGTTTCATAAATTTGGCCATCAATCCATCTAATCTCATTCTTCAAATATTTATCCCTTTCTTCCACCGTTTTGTACTGTTCTCGATGTCCTTGTTTCCCATAAAGTTCTTTGCATCGTTGATCGATTATTCGAATATCCGAATTGAGTCGATTATCTTCCTCCAATAATTTTTGATAATTTGGTTGCAAATTCTTCAACTGTTCTTCCTTTTCGGCGATTTGCTTTTCCAATTTTTTGATTTCCACTTCCGCCATTTCCTATAAATATGAATATTAATTTTATTAGCTAAAAATAAAATCAAATACCCTTCCATTGCGCTCTTTGTTGACATCTTCGGATAAATCTTGAATGGTCAATTCTAATTGCGTTTTCCTTTCCATTAATTCCGACTGTTCATTCATCAATGATCCCTTTTCTTCCTTCACTCCGTTGTAATGAGTATTCAATTGACGGATTTCCCGTTCCACTTCTTGTATTGACATTTTAATATTGATCAATCTGGTTTCATACTGCAGACAATTTGTTTTTATTGCCACTTTTATTAATAAATTACCTCATTCTGTTGTTTATTAATCTTTTCTCGATGAATTGTTAATTTTTCCAATTTACCCTTTGCTTCATTTATCTCCATTTCATAAATGGTATATTCGATTGCCCTGTAAATATTGTTGAGAATTAATTAATTAGTAATTTTCTACCTTCCCATTTTGTCCCATTTTTGATATTCTTTCAAATCTTCCTTCTCTTCTTCCAATTTTTTCAGTCTTTCGTTGATATAGCCCAAAAGGGTTTCACTCTTTTCGATTTTTCCTTGAGTATCTTGCAGAATTTTCGTGCTTTCTTCCTTTTTTTCATCAAAAACACGCGTTCCAGCAACCTCTTTGATCAATTTAAGGCGGTATGAATCGGAGGAAGTTGCCAATTCTTTAAATTGATTCAAAAATATTTTCATTTATATTAGAAATCAACCTGTGATTTTCCCTTGTTTCACAATATAATATGGATTAGATCGTGAGAAGCCAGCGGATTCCATCAAATTTACAATCTAACAAATAAATATTTTTTATAATTTTAATTAAATACCTCTGTTCTTGTAACTTGCTTAGAATCAATGAAATATTGATCTTGTTTGGGTCCAACTTGACGGACAATTCTGACTTCTTCATTTTCGGATGGAATACGATGGTCATTGTTGTCGAAAATTATTTCAACTTTTGCCATTGGTGATCGACTACCTATTCCCTCATGTAGTAGAGCATGTCTTTTGATGTATTTTTATATAAATTAAAGTTGGTATATACAACCTGTCCTGTTGGTTGAGACTACTGAAATCACTGCTCAATACAAATTGAATTGCCGTGAAAAAATTGCTCTTTCCACTCCCATTTCTTCCAACAACAACATTGTGTTTAGGTGAAAAATTTCGTACTGTTGTAATTTCTTTATAGCTTCGGAAACCGGTTATGTTGATCTTAAAATTAAGTTTAATTTATTAACTTTAAATATTCATTTTACCTCCTTAATATACATTGATTGTAACAAATAACAACTTCGGCAAAATCAAAATTTTTATCACTTGTCTTCTAAACTAAAATAAACAATAATAATTGTTGCAGGTTTTAATTAATTTTAATTATAAAGTTTAATATAAGATTTAGAACAAAATCAAGATTAAAGAAAGTGAATATCGAGTTGTTTTATTTAAAATCGCCTTTTTTAATATTTATTGTTGATTTTGGGCATTCTTTAAGGGGAAGTTTGGCTGTTAATTCATTTGACCAAAACGATTTGGGGCTCAAAGAAAATTGGTTTGGTCTTTTCGACCTTTTTCTCAATTCTAAAAATATTTTCCTCAAGTTGGAGGAAATTTTCAATATATTCCCCAAGGTCATTGGGGAGTTTTTCCATGATTATTTCGTCATTTTCGGGGATATATTTATCAATTTGAAGAGGATTTTGCTCTAAGGCATTTTCCTCAAAATCAGATGATTTTTTCAAGTTTGTTTCCTCATCAGCATTAAGAATATTTATCTCTAAGCTTATTTTTATTTCATGAGCTTCGAGAATTTTTTCCAGCCGAAAAAGGTAAAGGTCTCATTTTAAGACATTTTATCCAAACTGGTTTACGTACGAGTTATAGTTATACGACTATTTTATTAGAATTAAACCCAAAAACCGAGTTTCCGGGTTTATTAAAGTATGTTGGAAAACCCTGAAAAGGAAATCATTTTATGAAATTTGATTTTTAGATGCTCAAAAATTCAAATAAAATTTCACAACTTATTTTCATCAAGTATCAAAGCCGCAACAACCATAACAATACAATATCTGCTTCCCTCGGATCAATAAAAGACAATGAAAGCAATGAATTGGCACTAAAAAAGGAGAATGCTTATCCAATTCATTTTGCAAAGGCCAGAGGATTCGGTTCATCACTTTACTCATTGGTTCCTGGAAAGAATGGCAAATTGTTGGCCGATTATGTCCTATTTGAAGAATCAATGAAAAAAGTCAAAGTTCCTTGGATATGCTACAACAAAATGACCAGCCAGGAAAGAACAATCTACATAAAACATTTGAAGACTGTTGAAGCGAGGGAACTATTCTACAAGTGCCCATTCACAGGAGAAGAAATAAAAACAATTGCCCAATTAATGTATGATGGCAAATGCTGTGGAATCGGATGCAGGCACTGCCCATATAACCTCGAAGAATGTGATCAGAAAACGAAAAAATCATTAATTTGGAATGGTGCATATTATTTGTAATCATTTATAAATTGATTTTATTTTGTAATGAAAAACAATAAACGTTTCAAAAATGACAATTTAAAATAACGATAATTGTAAATTTCATGCAAAAGCTAGGTTCGGTCATCTTCAATTTGTTTTAAGATGTCATAGTTTATTTTGCTGGATAAGTTTTTTTCCTGTAATAACAAAAATATTTATTGTCCAATATAATTCGATGGCAAACCTGAATAACTTGCAACATTGCTTCATTCGGGTCATTTGCGTTAATTTCCTTTTTCCTAATTGAGCATATTTTCCTCCGTTTCCTTGGAATTGCGTCATTTGCTTTGTTTGTCTTTTCCTCTTCCTTTGTTCTTTTCCTGAATTCCAAAATTATTATTTCTATTTTTTAAAAATCAAAAACTTTTCTGCCATCCAAGCTAAATGTTCTGAATTCCTCGCAGTCCAGAATTTTGCTTTTATTGACGATTCAGCTTCTGTTAAAATATATGACTGAATTTCCTCATCGTCAATCCCTGTTAAATCCAATTCATCGTCTTCCGTATTTTCATTTGTTGTTCTTTGATTCTGAGTATGACAATTCCCTGTTGAAATATTATTCTCATTTTGATTCACTAATCCAAGTGATGTCAATGATGGTCCATATTTTGCATTTTTACTGGAACTTGTAGTCAACAATATATATAAGTATATTTCTCCATTTTAAACCTTGTTGATGGCGAAATTGCATCAATATCGGCCAATTCATAAACTCGGTCAATTACCTCCTCGCGAAGAACTTGATTAGCTTGAGATAGCTCAGGAATGCCAGAATCGGAAATTGTTTCAACAATCATTTTGGCATATGGAGAATTTTTCATTTTCATTTGAATTGCCACTTCAAATTCTCGTCGAACTTCTTCAAACTGAAATTATAAAAATTTAAATAAATTTTATTAATAAAATCCAACTTGTGGAATTAGAATGTCCACTTTCTCTTCATCTCTTTTTCTCATTTCTTCTTCAAATCTTTTCTTTTTGGCTTCTTGAAAAGCTGGTGGTTCTTCACATTCTTCCAAATCCACTGTGTTGAATTCATCAATTGTTAATAATCCGGATGGAGTATTGGCAAATTCATCCAATCGTTTTTTAACAACACCATGGCTAATATTGACCACATTGACTATATCAGTGACACTTCTGTTCAAATTTAATGCCCGGGCAGCCAACAAAAGAGCAGCGCCACATATTCCAGTAGGCCTTCATATTAAATTAACCAAATAAATTTATTAAAAAAAAACCTTCTTCCCATATTCATCCAATCCTTTTTCATTCTCTGGATAATTCGTGTCGCAAGCAAAGCAACCTTTGGATTTATTTAGTAAAATTTTTAATGAATATTCTCACGTCTTTTTGTTGGTCACCAAAATCGAGCATATTTGCAAATCTAAGCACATACATGCACGGATCGGTTGGTGGAAGTTTGATAAATAGAGACCGCGTAAGGAAATTCAATGCTCTTCCGAGATCGAATATATTAATCTATTTAAAAATTATGAATTAATTATTTTGAATAATAAATTAACCCGTGTTGCATCGCTGAAATCGAGTAGCAAATGCGATGTATTTTCACTTCGACAGGCCATATATAAGCATGAAACAACGACATAAGATCTATAAAACAATAATACATAATTATGATTGATAACTTATATTTAACGTATACGATCATGATAACTTTATCAAATTATTGGTCACAAACATAATTTATTATGTAAAAGTATTCATTTATATAATCGTTATTTTTTCAAACATCTCAACTTCTACCGGGCCGTTTTTCGAGATCTTTTTTTTAAAAGTTTCGTATTTCGGTGGCGCATATGGAAAAAATGCGTTTTTTTCCAAAAACCCTACCGGTTTCGAGATAAGAGCCAAAAACCGGTTTCAAAAATTGAACTTTTACGGTTTGCCCAGGTAAAACTTTTTTCCTTTTGATTTTTGGATTTTGGACCCGGAGATTTTAATCCTTTATATAATTTATTACTAACCTGTTTCGACCTCTTGTCAAATTCTTGGTCACACACATTTTGTAGAAACCAAAAGCGAGTTCAATACAATGTTGATTTATGCGTAGTTGATTCGCAATCTTAATTAAAATTGAATAGTATTATAGTTAATTTTATTTATTACCTCTTGAATTCGTTTTCTACCCTTCTGGAATGTAATTTCACGTGATTCTGTACGGGGAAGCCCAGTAACAGCAGCACTGATTGTGGTAGGTTGGGCCCTATCTCTGCTAACAAATTGACCTGAAAAATTTTCTAAGATAAAAAAAAAGGATAGGAAAGTAAACCAATGACATCGTGCCCTCCGGCTCGTTCTTGAAATTGAACATCAGAAACAATATTAGATTCTTCTAACACGGCTCCACAATTTGTGCAAATTATAGCTAAATCTTCTTCAATTTCTGATGAATTACAATAAGGACAAATCTTTGTCATGACTCAATTTAATTTATCAATTTCTAAAAATTTTCAAAATAAAAATTTTTTATTAATCATTTAGGCCTAGGATTTTTTTTAAGGGAAACCCATTCAAGAACAAATAATAAAAGCATTATTCCTTATTCATTTTACTAATAGGGCATGGCTTATAGGCTTAGGGCTGCAATCGGGCTCGAAAAACGAAAAACCCGATCGTGAATTTTTTTCCCTTAAGCTTAAAGAGGGAAGACATTTTATCCAAATCGGTTTCGTATTTCGTTTTTCGTATCGTTTCATTTTCAGTTTCAGCAATTTACCTATTTACATTTACACGGATTAAACCATCAAAAAACTAGACTTAGACTAGCGTATAGCGAAGCAATGTTTTTCAGATTCAGTATGTTGTAAAACCCTTAAACCAGTTTTTAAAACATGATAAGTAACAAAAACATGATTTGATTAAAATTAATTTTCTTTTTCACTGAGGTTGAACTAAGCCTACCTACATAGGAAAATGTCAATATGATTTATAAATTGTTTTTTATATGTATTATACTATGATTGTTATTTATTATTCAGATTTAATCAATTTCAATTCAACTAAATTTCATGGCTACAACGAATAAATTTTGCCCTCTATGCCATTTCCAATATGAAAATAAAAAATTTACCCATGATGATGTCTTCATTAATAATATATGTGCAAATTGCGGTCTAACATTGAGCCGTTTTCCTATTATGGATGAAGAGGATGAAAATCAAATGGAAAACGAGGAAACAATTCTAATAAATGGTTGGCCATTTTTATTAAATTTAATAAATTTTATTTTCATTTGGGATTACCCAATTAATTTTAAAAAAATATATATTAGTACCAACTATCAGCAAATCCAAACATCTCACCACTAATGAGATGGCTTTCTTGCTTTCTTCTACCATTTCCATCCACAAATTTCTATTCCGGATGCGGAAGTGCTCCGACTCCGATGAAGCAAAAAAGTTTATTTAACTTTAACTGACTGTTTCTTTCAATTTCTATCTGGTCATTCATTTTTTCTTGTCGCATCCAACTAATCCCAAAAATGTCTTATAATAATCCACAAATTCGTAAAAATCTTCCTCCATTAACTCATCAACAAAGTTTTTCATCTGTTAGGCAATTTGTGCCAAATAAATTTATTGAAACACGATTTTCAATACGCAAAAAGGAACTAAATGAAAGAGAAGTATTCGATGAGGAAGAAAGTGAATTTAAACGGATCCCATCGAGAAGAAAGATGGCAATTTCGCAGCAAAAACTTGCACCTTCAATTCCCAGGAAGGCAAAAAGCATTGCCACAAATGATCAAATCATCAAAAATGAAGAAAACAAATACAACAAAAAATTTGAAGAAAGTACGGAAAGAAGGAAATATTCACTGACATTAATTTCCAATAATGCAAAGAAATCCATGCAGCGAAAATTGAGTGAACTGATTCGAAATGAAAATTTGGTATTGGCCAAGAAAGCAATGGGACTTGACAATCCTACCAAAAATGTGAACGAAAAACGTATGTTTTATCCAGAAAACCTAAATCCTAAAGCCAATAAGAATATTGTCTTTTAACTAACATAAATATTGATATTTGGCTGAGAAGAGTATCAAATTTACAAATTAAATATTCATATTATTTATTCATCCAATGAAAGTTTTTATACAAATATTTAAAAATCTCATTATTGTGGATTATTTATTATAAACCAAAAAGCATCAAACGAAGCCACTACACGGCATAGGGACGACTAAAAACAAATCCCTATAAAAGGATTGATTCATTTTTTCTGCTCTCTTATTCTCTATTAGCAACGACTTATAGGCCAAAAAGGCCTTACTTTTTTTTTATTCATTATTCCCATGCCAATCCCATTCAAAACTTTGTCCTCCAATCTCACCTTAACTTTCCCCCATTTTTGTTCAGACTTTTTCTTGTCTTTGTTCATCGAACCGAGAACAAATTAGAAAATATTCCTATGGAAAAAATGGCATTCCAATCCATTCCTTCATAAGAAGTTCTGAATTCAAAATTGAGAAACCTTTTTTTTCTTACTCCCATTTCATTTGGGAGGAAGGATTAAATAAGACGGAACATGTAAAAAGCAGTTGATTAAGAAAAGAGGAAAGGATTTGCTTGGCTTTTGCCTTGGCATCCCGGCTGCTACGGAAATTGAGTCCGTCCGTCCATTCCTCATTCCACTTGCTTTTGGTGGTATCCAGCCAAACTAAGGATTGTTGGCTACCACGACCACCATTCCCCTTACCCCTTTCTATTCTACATCCTCGCATATCCTTGCGTGTTCCCCCCTAATTGGCGGCCATTGAGCTTTTCGCCAATTGGAGTCCCTTTCATTTTTGCCGCTTTAATTACCCCCTCCAAATTCATTTGTTCCTACATTCATTGTCCTATTTTGTTAAATAACAAATAATTATTCAAAATTATAGTTTAATTGAATTAATCTGCCTATAAAAGGCCATACTTTATAATGCCTAAAACATCAAAACCTTATTGGGAATCCTCATGCAATTCTTCGCCAATTAATCGGCGAATTCTAATTTCCAAAAATGATTCTTGCCCATCCACAACACAAGGATATATTTACCGTAGTTCAACTGGCAATGCCTCATTTACATCCGCTTCAATTACACGGAAGGAATTACCACAACTTGTTCAACATTCAGCTGAAGGAGGGAGGAGTGTTGAGAACATTTATAGCAGAAATGGGACATCAAAAAATAATAAAATGCCATATTATGGCAATTATTGCAACAATGCTGGCATTGTTCAACATTTTTCCGAACGAGTGAAAAATCAAGTACAAAATTCACTGAGCGAGCCATTTCCGGAAGCCAACAATGCAAAAGAACGAAAATCAACGCAAACAAATCAACAACAGGAAAAACAAAGACAAAATTCAATTCAACAAAAAAACCGAAATACTAATAACAAATTTGAGGATAATTTCAAACGTTCCTCTTCCGTACGTCGTTGTGTTTCTGTCATTTCTCATCGTTTACATATAACTTCAAAATCACCTCCAGCAGAGGAAAATAATCACCATTCAAATGATGGTATTTTAAATTAAATCCTTCATTCTTTTTTATTAATAAAAATGAATAAATAAAAATGTAATTAAAAGTGAGTGATTTTAATTTGGATATTTTAGATGAAGTTGAATTACCGAATGCAATCGATCCATCAACCAGTGATGATTCATTTGATGATGATCCAGAATTTATTGAACTACAGGAACGAGAACAAATTGTGGACAAATATGAGAGGGTAAATTAATTTTGTGATTTTTGGTTAAAATATTTACAATTTTTAGGGTCCCGAACAAAAAAACATAGATCCATGGGAGAATCCCGATTTAGAAGTTTATAAAGTGGCGGACAGATATGGATTTGTGCAGTAAGCGAACATTTTTGGAAACTATTTTAATTTAAATATTTAGTAATGATAGTGAAATGACCGCAGAACAACTTAATGAGAGGAAAAAACAAAAGGAACTTCAAAGAGAAAGTAAATGGCTGAAAATGTTGACCGAATGGAAACAAAGACATCCTGAAAAATTGCCCAGTCGGATATGGAAAGGAATCCCGGATAAACTTCGATTTGTGGTAAAAATAATTATTTTAAAAATAATAAAATTTGTAATTTCTCAGTTTTGGAAGAGAATTCTCGGCATTGAAGATATGAAAGCAGCTGCCCGTGAGAATCTTTACCAGGAATTATTGATGAGAGCGCGGCTCGTTTCCAAAGACATCAAACAAATTGATTTGGATATAAATCGAACATACCGGGACCATATTCAATTTAGGAGAAGATATGACCTAAAGTGAGTAATGTTGGATTAATGGCAATTTTATTATAATTAATTTAGGCAACAATCATTGTTTAATGTGTTGACTGCATATGCAATGATGAATACGGAAGTTGGCTATTGTCAGGGTAATCCAAAATATATTAATTAATTCATCATAATTGCTTTAAGGAATGAGTCAAATTGCGGCACTTTTCCTAATGTACATGGATGAGGAGGATGCATTTTGGTGTTTGCATTCATTATTAACCACAAGAAAATATACAATGCATGGTCAGTGATTAATGAATTATTTATTAATTGCACTTTTAATGCAAATTAATTTTAGGATTTTTTGTGCCTGGTTTTCCAAAACTTCAACGTTTCCAAAATCACTATGACAAAATTTTACTCAAATATTTGCCCAGAGTTAAAAAACATTTGGTTGGTTTTATCCAAAATTTTAATTAAAAATATTTTATTTTAGGATAACACCGGAATTCCCCCAATTTATTTGACAAAATGGTGGTTTGGCTGTTTTCTGGATAGAATTCCATTTTCATTGGCACTTCGATTATGGGATGTATTCATTTATTATGGAGATTGCATTCTTTTGGCAATGTCATTGAATATTATGAAAATGCACAGACGTATGTTAAAAGGATATTTTTGTAAATGAAATTAATTATTTAATTTTTAGACAAAATTATGAAATTATCAATTGAAGAATTTATGGAATTTATTCAAACAAAATTGGCAGACGATTTTGGCTACCCGGATGATAAAGTGATGATTTCATTGGAGGAATGCCTGAAAAGACTACAAAGTGATCGAATGGCAATTCCACCGCCGCCAAATCCCAGAGATCCATCGGAAGTTCCCACAAAACCACTTGGCCCTATTTTGACACGTTCAATGTTGGATATTCGTTCGGATATTGCTGAAGTTTACAGCAGATGTTCCCGTGCAAATTGTTAGTTTTTTTTTTACATTTATAAAATAAAAATAAAATACTTTGCCGATTGACAACTGGAAGCCAAAAAAGGCTTAAACTAGGGCATATTTGTGCCTAAATTTCCATTATTTTATTTAAAATATCTATTTTTCTATTTACTAAACACTAAACTAAATAAATAAATTAATTTTCAGCATTGATTGGCCGTTCTCCTGCCGTTCACAAAAAACAAAGTCAAAAAATGGTGGCCACCGCCGCGGCACGTGCATTCAACAATATGAATTTGAATAGGGAAGGAGGAGGAGGGAATGGCCCCTCAAGTCCAATTGAACAAATTGGAAAGGAATTAATCAATGGCAAAGATATTGTTTCGCCCCCGGTTGAGCCATTCCTCCGAAGAGTTGGCTCAACAAAGGAAAGAAAACATAAACCACCGCCGGTGCCCGACGAAGACGGATTTGTTCGGATGAGCCCAAGGCAACCGCGAATTAGTCAAAATGAACAACAAAATCAGCCAACATCATCATCCGCCGCCGAACATCATCATCCACTTTTGCATAAAAGGCAAACCAGTCAATATGACAATGTGGAAATATTCACCACTCCATCGCCCCAATCCAACTCAAATACAACCACAACAAACAGCAAAACTTCTTCATCATATTCATCGTCGCAGCCAAGGTCAAGTTCACTCAAACATCATGTCCAACGGGCACCAATAATTCCATCCGTGTTCGCCAATGAGGTTTTGGTTTTTGGGGAAATTTTTTACGGATATTAGAAATATTCAGCACAGGCGAGAGGGATCGACAATTTCAACCGAAAGTCAACGGCATCGAGTTCATCGGGTGGCCAACAACGTGACAGTGGTCCAATTGGAGGAGGAGGAAGATGAGCAACAAATGGTCAACACAATGAAACCTTCAATTCCCTATTGTCCACCACCCGACTACCCTGGGGCACATTCATCGATGATGGAAGGAGGAGGAAGAAATAGCAGCAATAATAAAGGAGGCATTTACGGGCAAATAAACACAACAAATAGGACCAACAAACAACCCAGTGAAAATAGACAAAAAAAAACAATGGCAAAGCCCATATATTCTAGAGACGAAACAACAGTGATTCGAAGATTTTTATACACAAATCCCCCTTAAATGATTTATTCAAATCATTCATTCATTTTGCTTTTGTTTTAAATTATTTTAAGCATAATTTTTAATATTACTTTTCAAATTGTCAAACACATTTTTATTATCAGATAAAATTTAATTTTAACCAGCAAATTCAAATAGACAAACAAAATGGTGAAAACAAAATTGGAATGAAAATGAATATTGTACGTCCAAAAATAATTGAAAAACTCGGTGAAATTATATAGTTGAGTGTGTTTGCTTCATTTGATAGGACAAAAGAAATTCAATTAGCTCAGTCGGTTAATGTTTCGACTAAAAATTTTAGGAGGAAAGTTCGAATCCCACCACAGGCAAATCATTAAAATAACTGGTTTTTCAGACAAATATGAATTTATTATAATAATTATATTAAAGCAATATTTTCAATTGATGAGCAAAATATAACAATAAAATAATTATCTGGGCCCAAATCGAATTTAATTAAATCACAAAAATGTTTTCTTCTTCATTCTTTCGTGAATTTATATACATCCATTTGTCATATTCTTTAATATAATTTTGAAATTCTGCCGGAAGCATATAATTTTTATGGAAGAAAGGTAAAGATGGCGGAGGCTTGACACAAAAAATTGCACACAATTCTCGCTGTAGAAAATCAGCCATCAAATGAATCCTCCGAATTGTCTGGGATAACAGGGATTTTGAACGCATTCTTCGTTGTGAATGTGCCAAAAGGAAATCATTGTTTTTTTCAATGTGGGATAAACAAATAGCTGAAAAAATAGAATATTTTATTGGAAAATGATGGAATAACCTGGGTTCAAATTGATTGACACTTCCATTCCAAAACAAAATTGATTTTGGCAATGGCCCAATTCCTCTTTGCCGCCAATATCACTTAATGAAATATGCTTGAAATTGAACGAAATAACGCGCCGTGTTGCCTCAACCAATTCGGGAATTGGCTGATAATCTCGATATCGGTCTCGGGATATAATGAAGCCGCCAGTTTCAGTGGCAAATTTCAAAATGATTTGATCATCGTGCTCGTCCATTTCCACCACAGATAAAATTCCAAGCGTTTTAAATTGCTAAATTAAAACAAATTATTTTTAAATAATTTAAAAATAATAAAAAAAACCTCCAAAATGAAAGAATTGTCCACTATTTTTTCTGACATATATGATGGAGAAGTGAAAATGTGAACATCATAATCCTCCTCAATTAATTGTTTCACCATTAACATTAATCCAATTGCCTCCGGTTTCCTACTTTTTCTGGTCAATTCTATTCACCAAAATAGAAGAGAAAACCTCTCGTCCGCATCTTTCAATCCTTCTTTGATGTAAAATGTCATTAAAGCACATGCTTAAAAAAACAATATTAAATTAGTTTGGAAATGATTCATTTACCATGTAAAACATTGCATCCATCAATTATTGCCATTCTTTTTACATTATCCTTCGAAGGAATGATTTCGTCCTCTGCTGGAATTAAATAATATTGCCATCAATAATATATTTTATTTTACCTTCATCAAAAACAAGTTCACCGGAATACATTTTTGCGCAATATTCTGAGATAATAAATATTTTAGCTTTAAATTGAATAAATATATTTGATTTGTTTTAGGTCAAGAGTAATAATTAATAATCAAAAGGATCTTGTCGAAAATTGATGATTTATTGTTTATTCATTAATTATTTATTTTTATAGTCAAATGGATTCCAAATGAGATCAACAAAATTAGCGTTTCATCACAACAAAAAATGGATGGATAGGATTGGGAGAAAGGAAAATTTCGATATTAGAATAAATAATTTTATATTGATTAATCATCGATTTGGAACACTTTAATATATTTTCTTATGTTTGGAAATGACGGCACATATTCTTCATTTTCTTCTTCAATATCCATAATATAGGTCAGAGAATGGAGCAGTACTTCCATTTGCGTTGTGGTGGATCCTAGAAATTTTGAAAAATTAATTTATAAGAAAAATTTGAGACTGACCTCAATCTCGACAAGAACACTGGTCCATCCTTCTTTATACCATAACAATTCCTTCACGAAATTTGTCCATTCCATTCCTTTTGGATGACGAATAAGATATTGAAGCCTCGCAATTTCACCATTCTGAAGCTCAAATTCACCTTGACAAATGGACAATACTTCGCCAGTTTCTCCATTTTCCAAAGTCCCATCGGGGAAATAAGCCAATCCCAGAAGGATGATGAAGGTGGCCTTTTGTTCTGAATGCAAAAATTCCTAAATTTATTAAGAAATTAAAAAAAAAACGAAAAAAATAAAGTTATCATTTTATTTTCCTAAACATTAGTCTCTACTTGTACCAACCTGTTTGACTCGCTCAATGAAATTGTTAATCTCCTCCATTGTGTTTGTATTTATCATGAAGCCATAAAACATGCAAAGTGTTTTGGGTTTCCCGTCTGCCCTTTCAGTATTCAGCCATTGTAGAAGCAAATCGCAATCCGATATTTTCGGAGCCTCAAGTGCGATCAGTTGAATTTCTTCAATAATGCCAGGGAATAGACGGTTGAAATCGCACAAACTTTCCAAAGTGGTATTGAGACACAATTGATGAATTTTTGGAGCCAATATTGAGAGTAAACGGCGAATTGGGCCAATTCGAATGTCGTTCGCATTCCATTCCTTGATTTTTGCACATAAGAAATTCAGTTGAATAGGATCGAAGTAAGGAAGCATATTTTCCATAAATTCAAGAATTGGGCCATCCAAAAAGCTAAAAATTAATATTTACTATTTAAATTATTTACATTTATTTACCGTAAATCGATTTCATTGAAGCCAGTAATGTATTCCGGTGGTCTAATGTTGGCAATTGGGATGGTAGTGTAATTCAGCGGCTGAACGTTATCACGGGAAACGCATAACATCAATTTGGACCGAGGATTGGGCGATTCACTGTCTCGTAATGACATAAGGCTGACACGATGTGCCTTCACTTTCCTTCCATGCAATTTTGGCCAGCAAAGTCGCTCGAATATCCCATGGGATGTGCTTAGTGAAGAATCGGCCAATTCAGTTCGCTTGATCCAATCCAAACCTTCAATCAGCCAATTTGGAATGCTGAAATTTTGGTGGAAATTATAAACGAATTGATATTTTGGGTTTTACCTTTGTGCTGTCAATTTTATTCTTTTAATAGCAGTGTTCATTTGCGGAGCAATATTGCTGGATCCTTCTTCTTCATGAGATCTTTTAGTTGACTGCAAAGTCGGAATGTCAATATTTGATTCCGCCTGTTGATGGTTTTCCTGAGTAAATTAAACTTTTTACACACATACCAATAAATAAACTTACTTGAGATTTGTCCACCTTCAATGCTTCTTCTTCTTTGAATTCATCTTCTTTCTCTTTCATGCATGGTTCCAAAATTTCATCATCAGACATTTCTAATTGGTTGTTGATTCCAAATGTGTTGTTTTAAGTGTTGAATTACTGAGGAAATTAGCTTGAAATCGGGCTATTTTTCTCTAAAAATATTAACGGCTTTGATTATTATTCTATGAGACAGGAAATTCTTATGAAATTAACTTATTAAGGTTTATGTTGAGCCTATTTCTTAACAAAAATTAAGGTAGATTAGCTATTTTGATATAGTTGGCCTATTATTAGAGGTATTCAAGAGTGAAATATAAAAATACAAAATGAATATTTTTGTAATTAAAAACGCATTCAGCAGAAAAACGAATGGTTTGGTTTGTGTTGTTTTGCATTGGTAAGCTATTTTCTGCTGATGCTGGTAATGGTAATCGATATGATCGATCGATAATGATTAGTGATAATGATAATGCAAGAGGCGAGGCAGAGACAAAAGACGACATAGACAAAACATGAAGCCAATACGGTAACTGTAGAAACTGATTTAAATTTTTGGCATAATGTTTTAAATTTTTTGATGAGGCAAACTTAAGCAAATCGCAATTTTTTTATTAGCTACTTAGTTGTTAGCTATCAAGACAATAAAATGATGACGAAATTTGTTATTTTTTCAACATTTATAGATTGAATTATATTACAAGGAGTGTATTTAATAATAATAATAGAATGGGCTGGTTCATTGTGTGTAGTTTATAATGTTTTCCAATTTATCTGATTATGATGACTTCATTTTCAATATCATATTTAGACACTCAACCATCATTCTTTATTCTTTTCTTTATCCTCCTTTTTCGACTTCTCTTCGGCTTGTTTCTTTTGCATTTCTTCATGATCTTTCGCATTCGGAATCCACAGGCCGGAATCAATGCATCGCTTTTTTTTGTAAATTTTTCATTTAATGAAAGTTTTTAAATATAATTTTACCTGCAAATGATATTGGAATACTTCGGAGTCCATTTTCTCGGCCACCGCGAACATTTTCTCCATACTTTGAGTTTCGAATGCCTCACGAAGTTCCTAAAATTATTTTTTTATTATTGATAAATTGTCAAAAACCTCTGGCAAACTTTCGAGCACTTCCAACGGATCCAATCCACCCGGTGATGATTCAATTCGTTTTGCCTTTTCCTCTGCCTCAATTTCGCTGATCGCCTCTTCTCGTTTGTCCCTGGCCCTTTTTCGCAATCTTTCCTTGAATGCTTCAACTTCATCCGAATACATTTTTGTGTAGAGTTCTTCGGCGGATCGAATCCTTTTTTTTAATAAATATTAAATTATTTATTTATCATTCATAAAATTACTTTTTGAAGAAATTTTTGATGACATTTGTATTTGTGGCCAACGCATTGATGGAAGCGGCCAATTCCAGCAAGAATTGAATTGTGATGCAATTTCGTGCAACTTTTCCCATTTTCTCATCCTTCAAATTTATCCCAAAATTATTTATCTAATTTTTAATCAATCAAACATTTTCTTCGATTGCGTAGTTCAATGCCTCAATTGTGAGCCAATTTGTTGCATATTCGCTGGCCAATTGAGGATATTCCAACATAATGTCCTCCAATGCATCAAATCCATCCAAAAGACTCATTTTTTGGAGCACTTTTTCATTGTCCTTGAAGTATTTGACGGATTTCTTTTGTTCTTCTTCGCCGTAAATCTTCGTCGATTTTGATTGTCCATTTGATGGTTTTTCTTTGGGTTTGTTGATTATTGATTTGCTCCAAGCCTCTCGTCCAATTGTGTCCACATTCCACGGTTGAAGGCGTTCTTTATCCTCCAACTCCTTTTCCTTCTTTCGATATTCTTCCTCCTGCTTTTGGATTTCGTCCCTTTCCAACTCCAATTTGATTCTTTCCTTCTCATCCAAATCCGTCATTTTCAATTTCTTTTCAATTTCCTAAATTGGCAAAAAGGTATTCTATTATCATATGGATTGATTTTACCTCCATTTTGGTTAATACTTTCTTCTTTCCGCCCTCAACTTCTTCCTTTGCATGTTTCATTTCTTCCATTCGCTCGATTCTTGCTTTATGGCGCCAACGAAACAATGATGGCTAAAATACATTTCACAATTAATTAATTTAAAAAAGAAGCAAACTGTGTCAATATTTGGATGGGTGTCATCTTCGTCATCAGACACTTCAATATCCTTCCACTAAAATAAATGTTATTATTAGGAGTTTAAATAGTAAGTTTTTAACATTTACCTTAGAATAATCAATCGGCATTATTTATTTATTTTTGGTTATTGAGATCGAAATAACTTTGTTTTCTAAAAAACTAATTAAATTTAATGAATACTATTGATTAAATATTAGAGCCAATATTTGAAAGTGAAATGTTTTTCCTCCCAATCTCAATTAATGAGGATTTTTTGTTGCTAGGAATGAGAAATTTTCAGTAGTATAAAAAATAAATAAAATGCATGATTATAGCCGGGTTTATTTATTTTATTTATTTAAAATAAAACCGAAACTAAAATGTTTATGTGGTACAAAACAATAATAATTTTGCTTGATAAAATAAAAAAATAAATGGAATATAATAATGAACCAATAAAACAATAATAATAATAAGTAGCAATTTTATCAATTTATTTATTGAAAATGAAATAAATTAATCCGAGAATTTTTTATCCAAAAAAGCACTGAGTAATTGTTGATCAACTGTCAAATAAATATTTTCATCTTTGTCCAATTTAATAATATTATGATCCTCAAATTCAATCAATTGTTGCCGTAAAACGGTCTCAGATGTGGTCGCAAATTCTTCCCTAATGAAAATGAAGAATAAAATCAATAGATGCATAGCACTTACTTTAAAGTATGGCAAAATTTGGGCAAAGTCAGTGGATCTCTCTGATTTCGTTTGGAATAAAGTGGGGCATGAATTGCCAATTGTTGGAGTATTTTTTGCATATTTGTGGTGGTCGCCTCCCAAAACATATCCAATGATTCGATTGTGTGCTTTCCATCATTGCATTTTGCAATTATTCCATTTAATTTTCCAGCATCATTTTGTGCCTCCTCCAAATAACATTTTATTTTGTATTCGACCCAATTGAATTCATCTTTCATTGCCTAAATAAATATTTCATCAATTAAAATATCAATTAAAATTTACCTGATTCCAAAGTAATGCAAAATTCGCATTTTCCACACTAGCAACAATTTTACATATTTTTGAGCCACCTAAAATGGAAAATGCTTCTTGGTTTGACCTCAATTTGAGTTTTGGCGAATCAATATTCTTCACAATCAAAAGGACAAATAATTCTTCCTTCGATTTCTCCAATTCTTTCACCACATCTAAAATATTAATTTAACCCAGAATGGAATACCACTAACCTTTTGCAAATTCCACTGATTGTTTCTTCCGTCTTTTTGTATTGTTTTTTAATCCCAATTCTTCAGCAATCCTTGTCAAAATTGAATGAATTGAAATATTCTCGTTGAGTCCGTCAACCACAAATAAATGCATATTCTTTATGGTTGATTGCCACTTTTTCAAATAAGCAATAAATTCATCCAGCAATTTTCGTTTTGAGCCAGGACCATGTAACTATGTTGAATTAATATAATAAATTTATGAAATAAAATAAACCAAAATGTTGAATTGGCCACTCCTCAATAACATCAACCATTTTGGAAAACTTTCAGAAATGTTGCGAATATTACTTTTGTCCATCAAAACATTGTCCATTTCCTTTTAATTTAAATTATTAATAAAATTAATTAATCGTAATATTAACTTGGAATAAATTGACAGGATTTTGAGTGCAATTTTCGTTAAAATTCAAACATCGCCTTTGACTTTTAGTTGCAATTTTCCCATCTTTTTCATCAACATTTTCATTGTCCGAAAATTGCAAATTACTTAATTAAAAATTAAATATTAAAATTAAATTAATCAAACCGTTGCGCCGATTTGCCAGGTGAACGACCCGGCGACTTCTTTTTTGGACTAAAATAGTCTGGTAATGCTTCACCCAAAACATTCAATTGATAACAAATTCGAGATGGAGAAGGCGTCAACGATTTATCATCGATTTTCAAATTTTTTGGAGGCTAAAATCAATTCAAATCAGTTAAAATTAAATTTTAAATCATACAGTTATTTGCATTTGTTCATCCTCTTCTGGTGCCGGATAAAGCGATCTTTTTGTTGGTGTTTTTGACATATTTTATATTCCTTTGATAAATAATCTGAAATTAATTATATTCACAAATTAAGATGAACGAATTGAAGTAAAAAAATAAAAACAAAATTTGACGAATCGAATATATTTCCTCCAAAATAATCGAACCATAATTTATTCGCAAAATATTTATAAAATTCATATAAGAAATTATTGTAATTGTAAATTTTAGTAATTATGCAATATTAAAAATAACAATTTTTACAAAAAAAATGTGGTTTATTTCCAATAAAATCAAAGAAAATGAATGACCCGTCTCTGTGGGCTCTCCTTTTTCCTCTGATTTTTCCATTCTTCTTTTCATCCATTTGTTCTTTGACGAATTTGTTCAGCTTGGCTGCTAATTTCTGAAAATTTAAAAATATTAAAATATTTTTGAAACCCTTTCCCACCTTGAATGAAACTCTTAAAAGCATTTGGATCCCGAAGGCATTTTTGTTGTTTATCTTGGAGATGATATTTGCATGCGTCGACCTATTCAAACAAAATGAGTGGATTTGATGTGTAAACAAAAAATAACCCATAATCTCGCACAACCCAATTTGCGATCCTTGCCATCCGTGAAAGAGAAAGTGAGCCAATATTCGTTCTAAAATGTAAATTTTATTCAAAAATAGAATTAAATTTTACCGATTGAAGAGGCCCGAAAAAACTTTTGGGCAAATCCTCAATGGTGAATATTTTACTGAATGTCATTGTCCAATGTCCTTTAGGCGGAGGACATAATTTATTCTGGCGTAGAAAATCCTCGGCTTTATGATCTTAAATAAATAATTTTATATTTGGGTTGGGATCAGTGAATTTAACTGACCATTCACATATTTATGTGCACTCTTCACTGTTTCCTTGCATTTATCGAGCATATCGCAGTAACGGCTAAATTAACAAAAATAAATTATCTAAATTTTCCAAAAAGTACCAGGAGCCAACGCCATCGCATCCATCCTAGAAATTTACAAATCAATATGATTGTTATGGACAAAAATGTTTACCAATAAATTCCATCCTTGACACGGTATCACTTGCCAACCTTTTGTATTATGTTTGCCGGTAACCGCATGACGGACCTAAATTAAAAAGGCACATTTTTAATTCACAAAATGAATTTTACCTCTAAATCCATTTCAATTTTGTCAGTTGGCAATTCTTCATTTACATCCATTGTAACGTTGAAAAATATTGGTCCAGGGAATCTAAATATGTTCAATATTTCTAAATAATTAAATATTTATACTCACCTAGGATAATCAGGCCAAATAACAATGTTGGATACGTTGACCACATAATTTGTCCACTAAAAATGAAAAAATTGTTTTAATCTATTGAAATTCACTAACTTGTTCACTGGCACATCGACTGAATTGCCAACCGCGAATGACCACACCTAAAATTTATGTTAACACTTTGGTTTGACTATGTGAACTTTACCATAAGGTCCAGAAGTATATTTATCCCAAAATGGTGGCACCTAAAATACGAAAAATTAACGGACTCAGACTATTAAAAAATTACCCCAGGAAGTGCTTCATTCCATGCTTTTGTTAAAACAGTTGCTCCACCTTGGCGTTTCACTCGAGTTTGTTGCGATTGATGCGATGGAAATGGAACAAAGCATAGGGAGAACAAAATAAGAAAGGCAAATTGAAGTATTTTATGCATAGTTTTGAATGAGAATTTTGGTTTAAGTTGGATATGAACTGATTGAAGGATGACGCAGCAACAAAGAACTTATTCTTGTTCGGTAAAGGATTGAGCGGGTTCTTCTCACACCAATCCTATTTGGTGGCGGCGGTTGGCGGAGGAATTGGTTGCCGCCGACACCATTGCATTCCTCCTCTTCTAAGGATGGTTGGTGGGCACTGGAACGAGAAATGGATCAATGCGAATAATGTAAAGGATAATTGGTCAACATAGGATCCGTTTTTACCTTTTGGTTGTGGATTGTGGTAGCGAGTTGAGACTGCGATAGCCGATAGCAAATATGAATAATGGAATAAATTTGTAAATGAATGAATGATTCATAATGTCCATGTTTAATATGATAAATTACATATCCCTTCAAACATTTTAATTAATAAATTTATAGGATTAATAAGAAATAAGAAACAACATTTTATAATTGGTTAGAATTGGTTTTGGTTATTGGTTTAGCCTTTGCCTTTGGGGTTTGAAACTTCGGTTATGTATACTGTACTGTATATTCAAGACCTTTTTAAATTCTAAATATCGTAATTGTTGGCAAAATATTTTTCGATGTTGGATAAATGACATATGATCCAATGATGAAGCTTGCTTGAGGCAAGGGACAAGCAAGCTTCGGCGGCGGCTGCGTTATTAATAAAAAAAAAGAGTGTAGAAATTTGATGATAATATATAAAATGTTCATATTATCATTTTAAAACAGTTTTTAAACCTTTATTAGAATCTACGAAATTATTTTGAATTTTCTATTTTTATTTTAGTATATCGAAAATCGAATCTAATTTTTTCGTCCTATGAGTGCTCCATCTGACGATAAAACTCGGGCATTGACAACGTACCGCAGAAAACTGACCGAATACAAAGAGATTGAAAATCGTTTAAGAGATCTACGAATCAAGGTCTGATTTTATTTTATTCATTTGTCTCAATGTTTAATTATTTAGGAACGCGATAATCAAAAATTATATGACAAATCTGAAAATGACATCAGAGCATTGCAATCTGTTGGACAAATTGTGGGCGAAGTATTAAAGCAATTGACCGAGGAAAAATTTATCGTCAAAGCAACAAATGGACCGCGTTATGTCGTCGGATGTCGTCGATCCATTCCTCGGGAGAAACTCAAACAAGTTTTATCTTTTTTGAGATTAATTAAATTCATAATAAATTTTAAGGGTACTAGAGTCGCTCTTGACATGACCACATTGACAATAATGCGTCAATTGCCACGCGAAGTCGATCCGTTGGTCTACAAGGTCAGCTAAATTATTTTTAATAACAAAAAACTGAATTAGTTCGAGTAAAAATTATTCAGAGCTAATTTAAATCTAAATTAAATTTTGGTAATAAAATATTCAAAATAATAGATTAAATTTTAGATGAGCCATGAAGATCCAGGCAATGTCAAGTACACAGAGATTGGAGGACTTTCGGAACAAATTCGGGAATTACGCGAGGTAAATGAAATATTACAGCTAAATAATTCAATATCCATTTTCGTTAGGTCGTTGAATTGCCATTAATCAATCCGGAACTTTTCAAGCGCGTTGGCATAACTCCGCCCAAAGGATGTCTTTTGTATGGACCACCGGGCACTGGAAAAACATTATTGGCCAGGTTTTTAACCATCCTTTTTTAATTTATTAATTATTTTCATTAAAAGAGCTGTGGCTTCCCAATTGGACTGCAATTTCCTTAAAGTGGTTTCTTCGGCCATTGTGGATAAATATATTGGCGAATCGGCCAGAATGATACGGGAAATGTTCAATTATGCTCGCGACCATCAACCATGCATTGTATTCATGGATGAGATTGACGCCATTGGTCTATTTATTTTAAATTAATTAATAAATTAACAAACATTAATTGAAGGAGGTCGACGTTTTTCTGAAGGAACCTCCGCTGATCGTGAAATTCAACGAACTCTGATGGAATTGCTTAATCAAATGGACGGTTTCGACTCTTTGGGCAAAGTCAAAATTATCATGGCAACGAATCGTCCGGACACAGTAAATAATAATTATTCATTAAAAAAATTCATTCAATTTAAATTAAGTTGGATCCTGCATTGTTACGACCGGGACGCCTTGACCGCAAAATTGAAATTCCACTACCGAATGAACAAAGTCGGCTTGAGGTAATAAAAATAGTATTCTCAACATGTTAAAATTATTTTATTTCAGGTATTGAAGATTCACGCCACCAAAATAAACAAACAAGAGCCAATTGATTATGAAGCGGTGGTCAAATTGTCCGAAGGATTCTCCGGTGCTGATCTTCGCAATGTTTGCACTGAAGCCGGATTGAATGCCATCCGGAAAGAACGGAAATATGTTATTCAAGAGGATTTGATGAAAGCCGTCAGGAAGGTGGGAGAAGCGAAGAAACTCGAAACGAAGCTTGATTATAAACCAATTTGATCAACGAACGACCTAATTATCTATGCAAATCAATTGTTTTTTTTTAATGGAAGAATAAAGAATGGAATAAATTCGCACAAATATATTATTTAACAATTTTATTCTATAACAAGAGGTGTAAAAGTTGTACGAAAATTTATTAAATGGATCAATTGGTTTAAGGTATTAGGTGATCCGAAAAGATGTTTTTCATTTTGGATGATCCCTCTTGAAATATGAAGATGCGGCTGGTTGGTGGTTGGTTGATTGTTTTGGGTTGGTCCATATTTTTGTTTAAATAGAAGATGGTGATGGGGGATTTCCAAAAAAGAGCCGCTGCTTTGTTTTTGATGCGGAGCAAACTATGGTGGTGGTTTAATTGGTTGGTATCGATTAATTTTGGTTGTTTTGTGTGGCTCGCATCTTTCAATTGTTTCTTCATTCAGCCTGTTGCTTGCCATTGTCGGCTTGTTCCTGCGGTCCTCCATTGTTGTTGCCGCCACCTCCACGACGAGGGCGACCACCTAAAATATTTCAAATAAATTTCAAAATGATGAGTTAATTTTTAAAACCTCTTCCTCGACGACGTTGACCACCACCACCACCACCGCCTCCTCCGTTTGGTGCATCTCCGGGATTGCGTCCCCCTTGTTGTTGTTCCTGTTGCTCTCCTCCTTCATTTCCGGAGCCTCCGGTGGTTGATCGACGATTGCGGGTACCACCACCACGACGGAAACGACCGCCCCCTCGGCGTGGAGGACGTCCTCCCTTCTTTTTTAGTAAATTTAATATTAATCAAAAAACACTGAATAAAACCTGCTGCTCTTTCTTTCCCTCGTCGCCTTCGCCATTTTTGTTCGTTCCATCATTTTCTTCCGCGCCATCATTTTGGCTACCTCCTTCGCTTTGTTTTACACGGCGTCCGCGGTTACCACGTTGTTGGTAAAAGTTTCGGCGGCCGTAACGAGTTCGTTGTCCTTGATCTAAAATATTTGATTTTTGAGATATGTAACTAAATATTATTATTACCAGCAGCATATTTCGATCCTTGGACACTTGCACCACCTGAATATTGGTTGGAATGAATATTGCAATTCTCATTAATCGAATATTAATTACTCTCTCAAATAAAACAAGATTTTAAAATAAAGAGAATGGTCATATCCAACCAACTAACCGGGGCCTGTGACATTGGCAGCTTCCGGACCTTTTGAGCCTTTGACAACATCGAACTCGACCTTTATAAACAGAAAATAATTGTGGAAAAAGCCAAATAATTTGGAACCTTTTCTCCATCGCCCAATGATCTTTGCATCTTTCCAGGGTTATTTTTCGAGATCGCCGAATTGTGGACGAAAATATCCTTCGATTGTTTATTACAATTGTTTTGTATGAAGAAAAAAATAACCTCATTCGTATCATCACGGCAGATAAACCCATAGCCATTCATTACATTAAACCATTTGACCATTCCCGAAACACCTTTCACCAATATTTGCTTTGGTTCTTCATTCGGTGAACCGCGTTTATTCCCGCCTTCGGTTGGTCTATCCGCATTATTCCCCGTCGAATTTTCGGTGGCCGAATTCTCTTTGTTGTTTACGTCAGCCATGCCGAAATGACTAAAATCTTTATTTATTACTTGGATATAGTTAAATATTAAACCTTTGATGGTTTATTTGTTGTTTTTCGATGTTGTTGTTATTGATTCAGGCGTGCACCTTGCTCGTTGACTGTGAGCTGTTGATGTTCTTGGAGCTCTATGGAGCTGTTTTCTGGCTTTGTACCTTAAAAAGAATATAAATGAACAAAAATTAAATGAAAAATTGAAAAAATTCGGAATTTTACTAAAATTTTTTAATCCTTTAGAGGTCAAAATTTTCTTAAAACTCAAATAATCAAATGTAAGAAAAGTATTGGGTCGGTGGGTAAAATGATGGCGTTTTAAAAATTTTAGAGCATACCCAACCCCAAGTCAGTCCCAACTCGCATCCACAAATATCAATCAACATTTCTCTCCGTTCCCTGCCGTTAGCTTAATCATATTCATTTCACTCTCCCCTACTTTTTATTCTTTAATCTTTACATTCTATTCTTAAGTCAATTTGAGAATGTTTAATAAAACAATTTTTAAGTGGATGAGATGAGGGGCTTTATCCAATTTTTTTCGAGTTAATATTTTGGTAAAGTAATAAATATCGAATCAAATAGAATGAATTGGAATTTATGAATATGTAATCGAGTCAGAGTCATTTTTTATCAAGTGTCACTGGCCAAAATAAATCAATGAGAATTTGAATAAATTAATATTTATTTGAGCAAATATATTTGTTGGTCTGTCATCATTTTATTTGAATCCATCCATCAAAATTCTTTTTTTGGAACCTTTGCGATGTAATTGGGATGGAATGATCCCAAATAAAGATAATGGTCATCATCGGAGACCTAAAAAATAAAATATAAAATTGGTTAAAAATTCATTTATACCTGTGAGACGTCCGGCACAACAATTCCAGTTGGATCTTGATAGGTTCGAAGGATATTTCCCTGCAAGTCCAATTCCAAAACAAATCCATATTTTTTGCCGATTAAAGTGAATATTGATGCCAAATATCGTTCAGGAATGAGTTGAATGATTGCCCAGCGAATTGACGGATAATGGCCGAGCAAATCCATAAATGGGACAAAATCTTCGGAATGTCGAACAGAGGCCAATCCAACCAAAAAACTTTTTCCTGATGAGGAAAGTCGAATATTATCCGGGAAACCGGGCAAATTATCCACGAAATTCTCTCGTTTTCCTTTCTTTGATCCTCCAAAATAATATCTAAATAAATTAAAAATTGTTTTTTTTAAATATATTTATTTTTGACCTAGTAATCTTTGCCCTCGAACATTCGGAAATAAGCACTGATTCTCTGTCCGGATGAATTTGGACACCATTGGCAAAATATAATTCTGACAAAATAACTTCGGCTTTGCCAGTTTTGATGTCAAAACGAATCAATCTTAAAATTAGTAATTAAATAAAATTATTAAATTTTACCGTCCATAAGGTTTTCCCTCAAGAAAATCATTCAAAAATCTTCGACGATCCCAAATTGATGAATCAGAAAAGAAGATGGTCTCATTGTCGAAAATGTCCAAATCATTAATAAATTCGCATTTTCTGCCGGATATTATTTTGTCGGAGTCAAAAATATTCTTCACAATACCTAAAAAATAATTAAAACATTTTTTTCAACTTTAAATTTAAACCTTTTTCAAAATTGACTGAATATATTCCACTATATGTTTCGGCCACAATAATTTCATCTTTATTGAGACGACGAATTCCAAGTGGTCGTCCACATTTTGGTTCAGTGTCATATGTTCCTATTAAAATATAGGAATTAAATTTTAATTTAATAAAAAAACCGCATGTATGCCCTTTCTTCCCTGGATGAATTTTAAGCGCCGTTTCAATTTCTCCATTCACAATTTTCAAAAGTTTTCCATCCCATGTCCCTGTGTAAATTGTATCACCTTCCACTATCAATGATTCCTGAAAATTCTCAATTTTATTCAGAATTATTTTTTTTAATATTACCGGTCCGGATATTTTCCCTTGCAAAAGCAATTTGGCATTTCGCAGTCGAGTATTCACCTTCAATGGACCTTTCAATTCCGGCGGTGCTTGGAGACTTAAAATTGATTATTTTTAATTTAATTAATAAAATAAACTGTAAACCTGTATTTGATCGGATCAAATTGTTTGATTTGCGTGTAAAAATAAATGCCACAAATTGCAATGATAATTGGTGCAATATATTTTCTTAATAATTTTATTATATAAAATTAAATAAAAATTAGCTTACATTGCCATTACGATGAATCCGTTATTTTCGTCTAAAATAATTTAATTCAATAAATGATAATTCTATGATATATATTATTAGTAAATATAACTTTGAATATTTACATTTTAAATATTATTAAAATATTTGGTACTCCTGCAGATTGGGGTCTGGAAGAGAAAGGGGGATGGTGGGGGAGGTGACAAGGTCCCTTCAATCAAATTTCCCATCAAAGAGATGGAGGGAATGGAATCAACGATGGGAAGTTACCATAATCTCATAGTAACTTTTGAGAAATTCTTATGAACGGAATTTAGGTCATTTAACCAGGTCATTTGCCCTTGGTCAAATAACCAGGTCATTTTACCATAGTTATTTAACCACGTTCTTATGAACCCACTCCCGATGATGCCTCTATTAATACCCAATCTATAGAATCCCAATGGCAAAAAGTGAAAATGACCCAAAAGAAAATGTATGGCGCATCCTCATCTTTATATAAATCCTATTTCCATATTTGGCGAAAACGTTTTGGTTCACGTGATCTTGTTTTCTATAATTTTTGGTCTCATGTTCGTGAAATTTATCCTTGCGAATAATTTTAATTTCTTTTAATTGGGCTGTATATTTCAAATAAAATAATTTAGAAAAAAATTCTTCTATCCAATTCAGATTCCCTTCCCATCGTTGATTCCATTCCCTCCATCTCTCTGATGGGAAATTTGATTGAAGGGACCTTGTCACCTCCCCCACCATCCCCCTTTCTCTTCCAGACCCCAATCTGCAGGAGTACCAAATATTTATTTACAAATAATACTTATTCCTGATGAATTATTATTAAATTTATAATAATTAATAAATATAATGGGAAAATGCAATCAATCAATCAAAATTCATTCAAACATATTCAAGAATTCCTCTTCGCACTAAATTTTCACAATCATGTTTTGGCAATAAATGAAAGCTTCCTTTGTTCAATGTGACTCCAATTCCATCACTGGTCTCAAATTGTCCTCCATCCTCCAAAGCTCGAACTTTTACCTAAAAAATCAAACAAATTATTCCAAACAATTTGTTTAATAAAATTACCAATAATTTTCCAGGTGGATCAAAAAGATTCAGAAGATTCAAATCTTTAAAAAAAAAAAAGATGATTTTAATTTGCATAAATTTAATAAAAACCATCATTTTCATTTTCCTCGTCGCCAAATTCATTTTGGAAATTGAAAATCAATTCATTGTATTTGTTCAGCCATTTGAGTTCGTGTTCGGATAAATTTGCTTTCACATTTTCGGCTAAACGACCACCCGCCTTCCATCTCAATTTTTTAATCCTCAACATTCTTTCGTTGATATATGCGCAGCCTAAATTTAAATATTTATTTGAGTATGGAATAGTAAAAAAAAACATACAACATCGTTTTATGTGGTCAATCGCTGTTTGCCGTATCCTAAGCATGTGAATAACATTATCATTTTGATGATTTTCGCCTGATTTTAAACTTAAATTTGATTTAATTAATTTGTATTATTAATTAATTTACTCTAATAATGTATTAATATTTTCGGCATATAATCCGCCGATTTGTTGGAAACATTTCTCAATCAATATTTTATTGTATTTTGGCACAATTTCCGGTTCGCGTAATTCCTTAAAAATATTGTATTTTTAATTTAATGAATTAAATTTGTGACCTGCAAAAGTTCGGTGGCACTATTCGCAATTTGTCGAGTTTTACCATTCATATCTAAAATTCTTGATTCAAAAAACATTTATATCAATTGAAATATAATAAAGAGGTTAAAAACCAGTATAAATTAAAATTTACATTTATTTTATTTTATTAATGGAATGTATATTTATTTTAAATCAGAATGTAATAAAATAATTAATTATGGCAAATTTAATAAGGCTGATTGAATATTTTGAAGGAGTCCAATGCTCGCCCCAATCCGGAAATAATTCGAATTCATCCATTCATTGCCCAATATTTCCTCCACCATTAATTTATATTCCAATGCTTCTTTGACTTGTCTGATTCCGCCCGCCGGTTTAAAACCAATTTTAATTCCAGTCAATGAATAAAAATATTTAATTGCTGAACACATATAAAATGCAGATTCCAAAGTGGCATTTACAGCTTCTTTGCCCGTACTTGTTTTGATAAAATCGGCACCTTTTTAATTTAAAATTAATTAAATATAAATAATTTAAAAATACCGGCCAACATTGCAATAATGGATGCTTTGTAAATATTGGATGCAGTCTTTAATTCACCTTAATAATAATGGTATTATTTTATTTTCTGGAAATATTTTTCTAACCCGTTGAAAGTATCACTTTCAATTTCCGGTTGGAACATGCTTCCTTCATTTTGACAATTTCTTCAAATAATTCTTTCCATTTTCTGTCCAATACCAAAGTTCTATTAATCACCGCATCAATTTCATTGGCACCAACTTGAACGGCTAGTTCAATTTCCATTAAACGAGTTTTCAAATGATATTGTCCTGAAGGAAAGCCGGCAGCCACTAAAAATCAAAAAATGATTCAAAAAATAATAAAATTCATCGAACCGCTGGATATTGGTAATGAAATTGCGTTTGTTTTCATGATATTTTTTGCATCCAAAATTCTTGCCGGATAAATACAAATTGATGCACATTTTATATTCTCATTCTGAAAAATAATTTTATTTAATTATATTGTGGAATGTGGATAAAAGATTACGTTTTGAATGGGATGTATGGCATCCATGATTAATTCTTCTACCCTCTGCTTGGTATCATCCCCCGACAATGTAGTCAAATCGATGCATCCTATTATAAATTCAATTTCATTTTTCTGAACTAATATTTTAAAAATTTTGGATTTAAAAAAACCTTGAATGCCAATTTTTCAGCATCTTCATTTATTTTACAAAAATTTGTAGTTAAATTTGGGACGATGATGTTATCCAATTCACTTATTATTGATTCTTTATTCAATTCAGAAGTCATATAAAATTGAAGAATTCTGGTTAATGGATTTTATTCGTATTTTGGTATCATTTTACCTAATTATTTGCACTAGAGAAATAAATTAAATTTATGAGAATGAGGCCACTAATTTCTTATATTATCAAATTTATAAATATGAAGGCATTTAAATCACCATAAAATTGAATATAAAATTTTGCTTTGCAATAAAATTTATTTATCAAAATGAAAATTTTTGTGTGGCATCTGAGTCGAGGAGGATGGATGGAGGTTTTACGATGAAAATTGAATTGTATTTTATTTGGCTGTTGGGCACGAAAACATGAATTTGGTTCATGAGATGATTGATTGTGATGATGGCTAATTTTAGAGAAAATTAAATACCAAAATATATTGAGGATGATTGACTGAAATAATTAAAATAAATTCCATTCCAATATCTACGCAAAATATATTTGATGGGGTGGTGGGGAAGGAGGATTGGCCTGGCAAGTGGGCCCATAATTTGAGAGATTGACAAATTAAATAATTGAAGAATCATTTTTGGGGAGAGATAACATAACATAAACAATCCACACAAAATATCAAAACATCGTTTTTGTCGATCTATCTTTTATTCTTCGCTCAACTTTGCTTGTTTATTGTCCGGCTCATCGCTTTCCTTGGCATTTCCGGCATCCTTTGCATCGTCCTTCTTAATCGGTTGTACGGCTTCCTTCTTCTCACCATTCTTCTCCTCGACATTTTCTGTGGTATCCATCGGTTTCGGACCATCATTGACTTCTTCCCCTTTGGCATTGGTATCACCTGCTTTATCATCCTCATCAGCCATTGATTCATTGGTCTCATCGATTGAAGATTGGGTCGTATCCGCATGTTCGCCCCCATCCGATTCGTCGGTCTCTCCAACTTTGCCAGAAGTACGTTTTCGACCTTAGAATAAAAATTGTTTTCTGTGTTAATTAAAACGGTATAAAATTAAACTAACCAACAGATTTGACTTCATGTCCTCCATCTTCTCCACCGCCAGCATGAGCCCTTTTCTTTGTTGTTTTCTTCTCTTCAACTTAAATTCAATTCTAATTTATTTTTTTATTTAGTCATAATTACCTTTGCCCTCCGCATACTTCTCAAAATAGCTCTTGGCCTCAGCAAATGTGTTGAATCGTCTAAAATTATAAAATTAAAATATTAATATTTTTCATTAATATTTACTTATGCATTGCGCCCGGGAAACCTTTGGTCTTAAAATTTATAATTTGATTAGTTAAAATAAATTAAATTAACATTTTTCTTGACTGTGTCCAAATCTTTGAAAATTCCAATAATTCTTCCACGGGCAACCGCATAAAATTTGTCATCCGTATCATTTTCGGTGGCTTCGACTTAAATTGAATTGAATAATTTGTTAATTTAAATATAAACATACAAGTAGTGGATTCAGGCTGGCTTTTCTTGAGGAATTCCTCTAAATATTTAAATTAAATTGATTAAATAATTAATTAATACCGGCTTCTTCTTTCTTGTTGAATTTCTTGTAGATCGGTTGGGGGAAACCCTTCATTGCGGTCTGAGCCTCCTTAATTTACAAAATGAATGTTGAATAATTCCAGATAAACCTTATAATTGTCGAATATTCCACGTTGATTGCCATAAGCTACTGCAAAGAATTGATGATTCTCAGACATTTTCTTTGATATTTTAATCAGTCTTTCTTAAAGCAAATTAAATTTTTTTATTGTCATAATTTTGATATAATTTGAATAGAACAAATATTGAATATTTGATATTAAATTATGTTCATTTTTTATTCGGTGATTTATGAAAACATAAGGAGACCAGAAAAATTAATATATGTCAAAAGAGAATTATTCCATCTTTTTATTTATATTCAATTGTTTATTCCATTTGATTTGCAATAAATTCGTCGGCCATTGCAATTGCTTTGCCTCTTTCTTCCTTTTGCTTCTCCAAATAATCCGAAACGGCTGCCGGTGCTTTTCCCAACTCTCCTGCAGTGACTTCATATAAAACGCGATCAATTTCATCCTAAATAGATAACTCATTAATTAAATTAAATATTGCAAATAATTACTTGAGCCAGTTCTTCCATATTTTCAGGCTCAATTGAGTCAAAAGTCTCTTCCATAATTTCTTCAATTAATCCCATTTTTGTCATTTCTTTTGCCATTTCCCGCATCACTTGCATCACTTCTGGTACCTTTTTTTATAATTGACATTTAATTAAGCAAAAATAAATCTCAAACTTTAATCAAATGTTGCATCGTTTTCATCACTTCGGTGGATTGTTTCAATGTTCCAGCCATCCTTATTGTCGCCAATTGGTGCTGCATACTCATGCTGACTGAATTGATTTGGGCACAAGTTGCGTGCAATTTATTCACCGACTGAATTAATTCTTTTTTATAAATGTAAACAATTTTAAAACCTTTCTAGATTGAACAATTGATTTGGCCAATATCATGCAAACATCTTTGTTCCCCTTTTTTGCTGCCGCTTTTATTTCAAGTTTCACCTATATTTATCATTTTTATTACAATATTTTAACATTTAAATGCAAACCTTTTCTTCCTCTCGTTGAATGGAATTTATTTGTCTGTTCAATCTCGACAATTCCATTCTCAACTTTCTTTGCAATTCGCGAACCTGATCTTTTGGGTCCACCTTAGTCTTTCCAAATAAGCCCATTTGCTTATTTTTCTAAAAAAAAATTTTTTAATTAAATTATAAATAAAATTATTAATAAATTTCATTTTCCAAATATTTCATCTTTTGCCAATAAACAAAAGTAAACAAATGAATAAAAATTACATCATTTATTTATGCCATAAAAATTTATTCATTTCTGTTTAAAGTTATTCTTAGAATATTTTTTATAGTTGATTGTGATTGAATGAAGTGACGGAAACGGAAAAGGAAGAAGCATCATCACAGGCGCAGCGAACCCTTGTCCCTCCTTGATTGTACAAGATGGCAATGGCAGAGGTCTCTAAAATCAGCATAAAAAATTAAATTTCCTGAATTTTTCGCCCCTAAAAAAGTAAGTTTCTCGGCTCATACGCTTGGCATTTCATTTTATGAAAACATTCTTTTTTTGCCCATCTTTTTTTACATTTTCATATTATAAAATTTAATTCACTAATGGTATCCTAATTTTTTTGGTTTATTAATAATCTTAAAAGCTTGCTGATGCCTCTCGGACCCAATATTTAAAGCAAAATTGGATTATTTCATTCACCAAAACTTCATATTCATTAAATTAAGGTTCTTCAACTATCCTCCCTCGAAAAAGAATGAAACAAGTTTTTTGTTTACTTGTTTTATTTGCCATCGTCATGCTCTATTCCCATCCGATTGAAAGCAAACCCCAAGGACTCATCTCATTGGTTTTTGGTTATTTTTTAAATTTAATTTTATTTTTAAATTTAGGTTCGAAGGGATGGTCCGGATGATATTAACAATCTTCTAAGTGAATTCAGGGCCAAAGGAAGCCGAATGCGGTAAATTTGAATTAATTTTCGAATATTTTACCTTGTTTTCGTTTAGATTTGGAAAGCGTGGATCAAAAGATATGGCTGCCCTTGAAGGCGAAATTATTGAGCCGTTCTATGCACCTGATCGATTCCTCTGGCTCCAATGAAATGGCCAAAACATTGAAAACAATCTAAATGTTTTTGTTATCAAATTAATTTTAATGGCCATTTCAAATGAATAAAGTTGGAGATATTTGGTTTTTTTTCCACAAATATTTTTCAACGAATGTCTTAATTTATAATCAACAAATTTAACAATGAAAAAATCAAAAACAAAGCAATACAATTAAGCCGTTTTAGATTTCTTCTTTTTCTTTCGTCTTTTTTCTTCAGCCAAATTCAAATCAAATATTTTGGTGTTTTGTTGTTTTTCCATTTTCATCAGAATTAATTTTAAAGCCGCTATGTTATATCCGGTACGGGACTAAAAATATTAAATTTGTGTATTTAATTTTCTTACTAATGATGAATTAATTTGTTCTGGCAATAATATTCTCAATTCATGCACAATTGAAAGAAGTTCCGTTAAATGGATTATTTCATTATGATGAATTCTATGAATGAATGATATTAAAAATATTACAATTTCAAATTAACCTCATAATAAAATTAATCACTTTTGATGCTATTTCTGGTTTATAAGAATTTTTGATGCATTCGCGCATTCCTTCAAGCAATTCTGGAATATAACCGAAGGGAAGGGCCAATAGACTTTTTTCCATATTACTAAAAATATAATTATATTTTATATTTATAATTTTTCACCTGAATCGAATTTTTTGTAATGTGTCCATGAGGAAATAATGTTCTGAATTCGCTGGATAACCACTCAATAAAATGTGCCTTTTATGCTGAATTAATTTATTTTAAAACGAATTTTTTTTGTAAATAACCAGTAGATTCGATTTCTCATTTCTTTCATTTCGTACAATTTCAATGGATTCAATTATGCTTTCCGTCTAAATTTTAATTATTTTATATTTAAATAATTAAATTATTTCTACCGATTTTATTGTTTCCACACTTTTCAAGGCGGCTAAATCGCCTGTCGGTTCTTTATCTTCTCCTGGCAACTGTGAATTTAAAAAATAATTTTAAATTCATATTTATAAACTTACAATATCTTCTTCTTCGATTAATTTTTCTTCAAAATCTTTTTCGCGGAGTTTTTCTTCTTCTTCTTGAAGAACAATAATCTCTTCCGATAATTCCCATACTCTGATTGATTTGTCGCGAGATGCCGAAATCTTATTCAATAAAATATACAAGGAAAATTAAAATTACCAATAAATTTCCATCGGAATTGAGAATAATTGTATCAATTTGATCGGTATGTCCTTGCAATGTTTGAATATGATTGAATTTTATTGCATCCCATTGCTGAAAAATAATTAATTTAAACAGTTTAATTTTCATTAAAAAAACCTTTATTTTTCCATCCTTTCCAGCGGACCAAAATAAATTTTCATCATCTTTGTTTCTTGAAAATTTTACACAATTCACACTAAATTACTTCTAAATTAAAAATATTAATTCCATAATAATTTACGTATCATCGTGTGCAAATATTGATTTGTGGCAATCACCAAAATCGAGGCCCCAAATTCGTATTGATTTATCTGCCGAACCAGTGATTCTCAATTTGCTATCCTTAAATTAAATAATTATTTTAAATTCATTAAAAAAATACCAACCAATGAAATATCCACACTGTAAATGGCCAAAGAGTGGCCATAAAGTGAAACAAAGAATTTGAGTGTGTCCATATAATAAACCCTCGCTGTATTATCCAAAAGACCGAACACAACGAATTTATTATTCGGTGAAATTGAAGCACATAATGCTTCATCCGGAAGTTCCAGCACTCTTTTTGATATCAATTTCGTCCTAATTTAAAGGAAATAAAATATTTTTATGTAAATTCAAAAATAACCTTTGGTTTTCATTTGCCATTTCAAATTTCCAAAATTTACATTTCTTATCTTGGCCACATGAAATAAATCCATCCTAAATTAATTAAATATTATTTATTATTAAATTTTAAAAATCACTTTTTGAGGGTAGAGACATAGTTGGCTGATCATTCCATTATGCGCATGTTCATATTTTTCAATTAATTCACATTTTTGAATATCAAATTGAAATAATATTCCATTCTGAATTATTAAAATTAATTACAATAATTTATTTTATTTATTTTACCTTTGTTCCCAATAAAAATTGTTTATCATCTGGAGTGATTAATGAGGCACTAATCAAATTCAAATTTTCTGCCGTGTATTTGTTCAAAGGCATCAATGTGGCCACATCCCATATTATTGCACTTTCCTGCGACCCTGATCCAAAGAATCGTCCATCACCCGAAAATGACAATGTTCTGACATCCGTTCTATGAACACGCTAAAATTAACCAAAATAATTTTTGATCATAAGAATACAAAAATTACTGTTCCTAAGCTGGCTAGTTTAAGCGATTCAATGGCATTACTTTTCCAGTCAATTTTCATCGAAATTCCTTGAATATCATTTGTTTTAAGAAGGCAGAATAACTTAATTTTACGAAAAATAATTTGTATTATTATTCAAAAAAACCCGAAATTCTTTGATATTTCCATTTTCATTTGAATTGAATGGATCACAAAAATCAATTGATTTAATTTTGGATTCGGCCCGAAAATCGCCAATCCTTGTAATCAATGTGGTAATATCATTATTAACTTCTTCTTCCAATCTCAAAAGTATTGCTCTATAAATTAATAAAACTAAAAATATTCAAAAAAAAAACCGAACTCTTCTTGGATTTCCAATTTTTGTCGCATTTTTTTCAATTTTTTGTTATATCTTTTCTTGCTTTCCTGCTCAGTAAAATGCCTTTAATTATTATTATTTTATTCAATAATATTAAAAATAAATCAAACCTATAAACATCGATCAGCGAATCGGAACCAATACAGCAAATTATTGATTCATCCTTCGATACAATAATTTGCAATGCTCGACCCTTCGCTTGCCTTATGAGAGTGCCTCTTTTAATAGATTTTAGGATTTTCTAAAATAATTTAAAACATAAAATATTGAAATATTAATTCACTTACATTTGCTTGTTCATTCATTCCTCCATTTTCATTTATTTCTTCATTGCGTGGAATTTTTGGTCTCGTTTCATCATCAATGGTAAATAAATGCGGCGAATTTCCTTCCCATTGAAGTTCACAAATTAACAATTCAATTTCGGCATTTCCAATTATAAGTAATCGATCGGAATTAATTAAGGCGAAAGAATAAATTTCTGTGGTGCTTTCGGCCAATGTATAAAAACATGATTTACTTTGCATTCCCCAAAACCGAATATGCGAATCTTTTGAACTAAATTAAATTAAATAATTAATTAGATTCCATCTATTAATCCAACCTTGACAAAAGGTATTGATCATTTTGAGTAAATTGCAAATGAGTTATTGAGCCTTTATGTCCAAACAATCGACAAATTCCGGATTCATTTAGAAGATCCCAAAGAGCAATAACTGAATCCTAAAAAAATTTATTTAAAAAATATTTTCATTATAAAACTTGCCTTTCCTCCACTGGCTAAAATAAATCCATCATTGCTGAAAACAATCGAATTCACACCCGTCTTGTGACCTTTAAATACAATTTTTGTACCTAAAAATGAGAAATTATTTTAAATTAATTTATTAAATTTACCTGCTGAATTTCTTTTATGCAAATGAATTTCGCCATTATTATATCCAATTGCGACCATCTCCTTATTTGGACTTAACTCAAAAACAGTCACAATATTTGTTTCACATCGAATTTCAAATGTCTATAAAATTAAATATTTATTTTTAAATAGAAATAAAATTAAACCTTCTCAAGTGTTCGCATATTATAAAAGAAAATACTTTCAGCTGCCATTGCAGCACAAGTGAGATTGTCCACACATCGGACTGCACCATCCGGTGAACCAATTAAATTGCATGTACCAGAATGGACAAATTTCAAATAATCCTTCGTCAATCCCATTATTAAATAACCTTTCTTTAAAATATGGAAGTAAAAATAAATATAATGCATAAATAAATAATTGAATTTGAGACAAATTTCAAAATAATATCAAATATAGAAATTAATTTTATTGAAAAAAATGCAAATTTTTTAGAAAATAAGAATTTATCTTTAATGATTAACACAAAATAATTCTTCAAAATTCAAAATTAAATTATATGAGAAGGCATTCAGTGATCTTATTTGCGCCATTGGAACCTTAAATTGTTTTCTTTAATTTAATTAATTTCAATAAAATGAACTTGTTGATCGGTTGGCCAATGTAAAACGGGACCGAATATTATGCTTAAATTATTCGCTGTCATCAAATTTTGTTCGCTATGCTTCGCAACATCCGTCAATAAATGCACAACTTTCTTCAGTAACAAATAATTTTCCAACGGGAGTTTTTGTAGAAATTCCCGTGTAGCGTCCAAATAAGTTGATTTTTCCATAGCTTAATTAAAAAACATTTTTGCAAATTATTGATACTTATAAAGAACTCACAACTTAATAATATTAATTCTGGATAAAGATGATTTGTAGTCAATGGTTCTCCCAAGGATCGTAAAAATGTCTTTAACAAAACAGATGCATGCAGAATGCATTTCTCCAAATCTCCATTAATTTCTGAATCATCAAGAAAATTGATTTTTTCACCTGGAAAGTTGATATTCAGAATGGATCGATGTGATAATTATTTAACCCATATTGATTCTATTTTGCAATGATTTAATCGTATTAACATTAACTGATCGCCGGAATATTCCTTCCATCGAAAGTCCATGTCCTCTTATAAAATCAATCAATTCAGCAGCAATAGGTGGTATGTCCAAATTGGGATTATGGTCCAAAATGCTAATAAAATACATGGATTAATTTTAACTTTAAATATTTTTACAATTTTAATGAAACATTAAATTGTTGCGTTGGACGTTGAGTCAAATTAATTTGCCTTTGAGGTTGATGATCTTTTTGTACATTTAAATTTGAAGATCGATCGAAGCTAAAAAAAAGATTGTTGTTATTAATAAATATTTATATATTTACTCAATAATGGGTTGAGGTAGGTTCAAATTCGCCGTTGGAATAATTGCATTTAACTCTTCTAATGAGTTTAGATAATGCAATTTTTGCTCAAATTTTAATGAGATAATTGGTTTAAATACACTCCAAATGAAACGAATAAATTTTGTTGGATGCACAACATAAAGAGCCTGTTTTTGGTTTTCAATAAAATGATTATATTAAAAATTTACCTTCAAATTCTTTCGATATCTGAACATTTTTTTATTATTTGTTTTAATTTTTTTATTAATTTTACCTTCGATCGAGGAGTTGATATGCCCTTATCAACCATTTCAATGGAGGTTTATTATTTGACCTCAATCCATAATGAAAATAAATTATTGTATAATCCTGATCCACAATTTTATCAAGTGTGTATTTTACGAATCTAAGGAATTTATCATGATCAAATCCCTTGTTTGATGGAAAACGATGAGCATAAATAACAACCACGGGCCTATAAAAAGTTAATTGAAAACAATTAAAATAATTTGTTTTAAACCTTGCAATTACATCTTCCCCAAACACATCAATGATATCATTTTTCTCAATCTCAGCAAAATTTTCAGCAAATGGATCATCATTTACTGTTCCGAGCTCCGTTTCAAAATTATCTCTTTCCAAAAAACTCTTTTGTGATCTCAATTGTTGATCCTGCTTAATTTCACGAATATCTGTAAATTTGTAATGTAATAATATGTTTGAATATGAATGAACTCACTGTTATATTCTTCCGATGTCAATAAATCATCATCAGCAAAACAATCATCTACAATAAAATCAGCACTTGTTGTAGTTTCTGTCATCGCGCTTATACTGATGAATTATTAGAATTAAAATTTGTAAAAAATCTGAAATAATAGGTATAGGTATAGTCAACATTTATCTGCATAAAACTTGTATAATAAATGGAGTTGCCGTTGCCGGTGCTAAACTTATTTATATTCAATATTTTATTTTTTTTAAGATCGAGAATTAAATTAAATAAATTTTGATGCTTTGGATTTCACATTATTTATGTGCTTTTTTATTTATCCTATTATTAAATAAGATTGTTCAATTGGAATGTAAAAAAAAGGACATCATCGATTATACGGATGCCGAATTTGAGAAATTATTTGACCAATGGGAAGAAAATGAGATTGATGAGAATAATAATTTTGAAACCGAATCTCCGATACATAAACTGGATTTTCAGGTAAGCTTTTTTAATATTTACAATGAATAAAAATAATTTATAGGCTAATTCACCAGATGAACTTGTTAAGCTAAGCAAAAAAGGTAAATCTGTGATGATGTTTGTTAGTGTAAAAAATCCGGATGAACATTCAACTTCGAAACAATTTACTGAAAAAATCTCATCTTTATGGCAATCAAATTTTTATAATAACCATATAGAGGCACAGGTGTGTGTCTTTTTTTTTTAAATTTTGATTAATTGATTAAAATTGCAGAATTTCATTGTCGATGATGATAGAATACTATTCCTTTTTAAAGGTTTAATTTATTCAATTTTATACTAATTAAATATTCTAATAATTAAGAGGGTTCGCAGGCTTGGGATGCTCGAGATTTTGTCATTAAACAAAATGAATGCAAAGAAATATTATTAGAAGGCAAAATAATGAAAGGCCCATCAGCAAATAAAGATGAATTATGATTGAATAAACATTTTAATAAAGTATAATAAATTATTAAATAAAAGATTTAATTGAATTATTTTATGTAAAAGGTTTTGAACCTATTTATTTATCACCAGAAAATATAATAATAAAATAATATTTCCAATTAAAGTTATGGAAAACCAGGACAAAATTGAGATTGATGGTGCCTCATATGCTCAGATTTCATCAATGTTTCAAAGACCATCTCAATTAGAGAAAATTGATGAATTGGTTAAAAAAGCAGAGCGTAAAAAAGTATTATTTTTTTTATTTTTTTAAATATATTCCATTGCCATAGGCAGCAGTAGAAGCTACGCTGAGAACGGGCGTTCAATCTCAATTGGAAGGAATCCGTTCGGCAATTTCCCATTTACAAGTTACTACAGAAGAAGTGAAACAAATTGGCAAGAGGTATAGTTTTATAATCATTTAAAATTATGTAATTTTATAGTATGCAAGAAATTGGAGAAAAATTGCACACAATTCAAGCAACCAGGAATAGACTAAGCATGTTAAGCAATGCAAATAACCAGCACAGTCAATATGCAATAGCAGTTGAAAACCTCAAACATATTTTTAATTTGGTTGGCACTGTTGAAAAAACACACGAGTTTGTAATAATTTACTTTTAAATCTATTTCAAATAATATTTAGATTCATTCTTGAAGGCAAACTTCTCAATGCACATAAAAAGTTTACCAAAAGTTACATTTTATATTGCTAAAAATTTAGTATAATGGAATTGGAAAATGCCCGCGATGATTTAATGTTCGAAGTGCATAAATTGAATTCAGATCGAAGGGAATATGATAAAAATGTTTGAATTTATATTTTTTATTCTTATTTAATTTTCCTTATTTTCAGTTATTGAAAAATTATTTTTCTGATGTGGACAAACTTGTTGAAGATCTTGCCAAACAAATTTGGTATATTTGTTGGAGAGCACTGGAAGCAGTGCAAGGAAATAATGATAATGCAATTCAGCAATTGGTTTCGGCAATACGAATTATCGAAAGAGAAGAACGGTTCGTCTGATTTCATTTATTTAATAATTAATTCTTTTAAACATTTGCAGAATTGATAATTATTATATTGAACAGAGGATTGTTTCTCGGGATTTTATGCCACCCGGTCGACCAAGACAATGGCGCAAACAACTTTTTGATATTTTGCTCAAAGATGTTCGCGAAAGATTAGAAGGAAACCAACTTGAAGATAAAAGCCTAAACCGTCAATGGCTAGCCCGGTTCTCATCAATTAATTCAAATAAATTATTTATAATTATTAAAGATATTTGGAAGTTTGCCGGAAAAAAGTTGTTGACGATCTTCGATTAATCAAAACTTGCTTATCAACATGCTTTCCACCGGAATACAATATTTATGACCGATATATAAAATATTACCATGACAGCATTTCTTTTCATGTGAGTTTTTTAAATGAATATTCTGGCAAGAAATTCACAATTTTAAGATCAAAAATGTTGCTTCCAGTCCACTTGAGAAGAATGAATTAGTTCAATTATTGGGTTGGATTCAGGAATATCCGTAAATAAATAAATATTGGATAAAATAATTGTTTATTAAATAATTAATTCAGTGGCAAACAAATGTTGGGCGATCCGCAATTGGGTATTCAAGCACAATCCCTCGTTCAAGAACAACCATTGTTGACAAAATCAACCAGAAATCATCTTTATGATCGGTTTGTTGACAATAAATCATCAATTTAATTTGCATTTTTAATTCAGTTTCATTGATATGACTCGAAATGATATGCATGAATGGTTGGAAAAAACATTGCAACAGGAAAAAGATGTGAAATCATTTTAAATTATTATTTACTTTTTTATATTTTAGGATTGGTATAAACATGTTCTTCCAGAAAGTGATAATAATAAATGCTTTTACACTCCATTGCCCAGCATTTTATTTGGAATGGTCGAGGATACGGTAAACATTATTAATTACTAATTAATTAATGTGAAATTTAAGGTAGCACTGTCCAAAATAATATCCCTGGAAATAATACCCCGGATTATTGATGTAGCCGTTGATGAATTTATTATTTTTGCTGGAAAATACAAGGATGCTTCATTGGCTTATAAAGGAAAACATTTTGAAGATCGATCATTTTTTCAAAACTATACTGCAACAATTGTAAGTTAATTAAACCATAAATTAAATAATTCTAATTAAAGATTGCAATTGCAAATAATTTTGACATTTGCATTGATTCAACGGATAAACTCGAAAAACATATTCGCCTTACAATGGAAAGCGTGGAATTGGATAATAACATTGAAGGAGGAAATGGATCGGCAACAGCTCGTTCATTTACGGTTGTTAAGCGGCAAGATCTAATCGAAAAAATGGAACAATTGAAGAATAAATTCCAAATTGGAATTCAATTAACGTAAATTAATCAATAAATTGAATAATATTTATTATATTCTTTTTTTACAGAATTTCAGCATTGCTCGATGAAGTTTTCGACGATATTGGAAAACATTTAGAACAATTAATGACCAGAACTTGGCTTTTGGGCTCAACCGATCTTGAGACAATTTGTATTACCATTGCCGATTATTATAGTAAATTATTTTTAATTAAAATTATAATTTTATTTATTTTAAAGATGATTATCGCCATTTGCGGCCTCACATTCGATTTTCAATTACGAAGGAATTATTATTCAAAATTATTGCTGAATTTCTCATTGGAATCGAAAGTCGGTATGTTAAAAAATACATTTATTTTGTATTAAAATTTAAATAATTTAAGAAGAATTTCATTCAATAAATACGAAGAACGTCATTTGGCTGTGGAAAGGATGAAAGTTGATGCGAAAAGGGTTGAACAACTTTTCACAAAATTCTTCGATTCTGATTATCCCGTAAATATTTTTATTTGATGGGTATTATTTTTCATTTTCAGATGCCCACAATTGTGAATGTCCTTCCCGCAATTGGTGAATTGTTGGATTTGAGAGATAAAACTTTACTTGGCCTTGAGGCATCTTCCCTTCTTCGTAAATTTCCGGATGTTCCTGTTGATTATTTGACATCGCTGATTCAAATTCGCGAAGATGTGGGCAGAACAGAGGCCAAGTATGAAATAATTTTTAATTTAAATTTATTTTAATTTTTAAAGGAATATTGCGGATGAAGCTTCAGCGAATGTTCGATATCATCCAATAGGAGAATTGGATATACAAAAACTGTTCAATATGTGCAAACCGGGGGCAAGGAGAGCATTACCTGCATTGGAATCGACCGTTCAGAATATGTTTGCTACAATTAAAGGAGTACAGGGAAAATAAATTTTGATAATGTAAAATTTTGAAATTAATTTTAAATTGTGATAAAATTATTTGTTTTCGCTTTTGCTCATATTTACTTTATATGGAAAAGAGGAATGCACTCATTTATTTCTCTTTCCTTAAGGAAAGGAATCCCCCAAAATAAATCAGCCATTTCCTTCCTCTTATTGGTTGACTGATGCAATAGTACCGTAAAATTACATGCACATTCATTAATGAAACGAAACAAACGAGTTTACAGTCAAATAAATTTTTGGTCATTTAAAAATTGTAGCAGTGTTTTAGGAAATATTTATTAATGCAAATTGCAAATCAAAGACTACAAAAAAAAAATAAATGACTTTAATTTATACTTTGTGATGTAGATATGGGAGTGGAAACCATTTAATTCATTCCTTCTTGTCCTATAATGTTCATTTTCATTCATTTTCAATTCGTTATCATTTGAGGGAAGACCGAAGGAATTGCTTACTTTGCTAAAATAATCAACAAATTTTCTGCGAAACATTCAATTAAACTTGCTATTATGGAATCCGGAGAGAATGATCATACAAATGAAAGGTAAAAATTTATTAATTTAATGTTTACATTAAAATTTTCAGTACCGAAAGAAATAATGTCACTGTGGATCTATCCCAGCGATATATTGAAACACTCCCGAATTCTTATTTCACCGGAGAAAATGCACCATACGGCAATCACAGCGAAATTGTTGCAGTGAATTTGGCCTACAATCAATTCATCCAATTTCCACTACTAATTTGCCAATTTTCAAATTTATCCAGGTCATTTTTTTTAATATTATTTTACTTTTGCAATCTAAATTAGCCTAGATGTGAGTAATAATCAATTAGCCATTTTGCCGAAGGAATTTTGCACATTGAAGAAGTTAATTCAACTCAATTTGCGGAACAATTTATTGGAAAATGTTCCTGTTGAATTCCAAAGGCTTGATTCACTTCAAGAATTAAATCTTTCCGGAAATTTATTTGAACAATTTCCAACTGAATTATTGCAAATCAAATCTCTCAGAATTCTTTATATGGGCGCAAATCGTATTCAATATATTCCGGCTTCAATTTCAAATTTGATAAAGTTTGTCAAATAATTTTTCAATTAAAAAAATTTAATTTAGCCTTCAACTTTTATATTTGGGAGGGAATTATTTATCTGGTGGAATTCCTGACTCAATTGGATGTTTATATGAGCTTACAGCGCTCGGTTTGGCTGAAAACCAACTTGAGAGTATTCCGGCCACAATCGCAAATTTGCATAAATTGCGAAATCTTTCACTTCATAATAACAAATTGAAGGTAAAAAATATAAAAAAATAATAAATTTTAATACATTTAAGGTTCTCCCACCTGGAATTGCAAGATTAAAAAATTTAGAATATCTTAGTTTAAGAAATAATCCCCTGGTCACCGATTTTGTGAATGAAATTCTCTTGGAACCACCAACTTTAAAAGGTATTTAAATTGCAATTTTAATTTTTTTTCTATTTTATATTTAAAGAATTGGCCGCTCGAATCGTTAAAATACGATTTTCACGTGAATTTTGCAAGTCAATTTTACCCATCGAATTAGTCGAATATTTAAATACAGGTTTTTAAACAAATCCCAATTTATATAATTATAAAAATAAATTAAGCGAATCAATGTGTCAACCCAAAATGCAAGGGGGTTTATTTTGAAGCATGTGCAGAATTGGTCAAATTTGTGGATTTTTGCGGCAAATACCGTGTTCCTCTTCTTCACTATTTGTGCTCTCCAAAATGTTCAGTTAATACCCCAGCCTATGCATATTCTTCATCATCCGAATCGGAAGATGATAGAGACCGGCCATCCTCCTCAATATCGGCCAATGCAAAGATGAAAAAAGTTTTGATCGGATAAATAAAGTCTTTGACATTCTTTTTTCGTTTATGATGTATTTATTCTCGATAAAAAATAGTTATATCTGGCAAAAGTTTTTAAATTCAATAAAATTCAAAGTGAATGTTTTTTAAATGATTTCGTTTTATTCCCGTTGTTCCGCCTTCTTCCACCCTTCCTTGTCAATCATAGAGGCGGCGACAGGTATTGCAGCGACGACGGACAGTGCACGGGATGCAGAAAAGGAGCATCAGACCAAATGGGAACGTAAAAATGGCAAAAAGGATGAGGCAAAGAAGGCAGCAAACGTCGGTCTCACTCTCAATCGAACCCTAGAAAATATTTGTAATTTGAATCAACTTAGTAGATTGATTTTGCTTACTGAGCAGAATGAGCATGGATTACGGCGCGAAGGCGGCACAACGGTGGTATGTGTGTGATGGATATGGGTAGTCGAAATTGGCTGGTTGGCACTTGCTGAAATTATCAGAAATTAACCATAAATCAGTTTTTTTAAATAACAAACGTTGCGCATAAATAGTATGGACTTGGCCTCCCGGATGCGGCGGATAAATATTCTGCTGACCAGCCATTTGATTTGGAAGAGGCGCATTCGGAAAGTTGTTTGGTTGATAATTCGGATAAGGAGGTGCTGGATAATTTACCGCTTCCTAAATAATTGTAAATGAAAATTATACGAGAATAAAAACTTGATATGAAGGAGGAGGTTGAACCGGAACATTATTGTGAATTTGATAAGTGTCACCACCCTGCAATGGAATAACCGACTCACGCTTAAAGAAAAAATGGATTTAAAAAGATTAAAATTAAAATTTACATGCTGTTCAACAGGATTTCCTGATGATTCGAGTGGTGGTGCCGAAGGTGTTTTTCCACTGTCCATATTTTATTTATTTAATTGAGTTAGAATCAAGAAAGAAAATCAATCTGTTTTTAATATCATAAATTTAAAAAATAACATCCTAATTTTATGATTAGGAAGATGGAAGTGAAGTGATTTATAATTTAATTATGATTTATGAATCATCCATTAATCATTTTATAGGATGATTAGATTATAATACAGAGATAGATAGGATAATAAAACTCCTTTTAGTTCAGCGAAAAAGTCGTTTTTTTAACAAACTATGTTTCGACCTTTCGACTAACTTAGTTTTTAAACGGGTTTTAAGGGTTTTCTAATAAGCTGCCCGAAAACATCATTGGTTTTTTTTTGGTTTAATAATCCCTATAAATTGCCTATGCCTTGCCGTGCCGCTTGCCTGCCTTTGGGTTGGGCGTTGGCCGTTGGGCCTAGGGCCTTGCCGAAAAATGGAGTGGATAAAATGTCTTACGGTTTGGATAAAACGTCTTACTGTCTGGATAAAATGTCAAAAATTTTTCGTTCGCTTCGTTTTTCCTTTTTCGCTGAAGCTAAAAGTGCTGGCTGATGCTGATTGCTGATGAACACTGAAGACTGAACTGAACTTATAGCTTATTAGCTGGGATTCGGATTGGAATTGATACATCACTCACAATCACAACATCTACATTTATTTATCATTAACAATCAATATTAATATATTCATTTAAATTTCATTTAAAATTTTTTGAATTATTAAAAATTTTCAACAGCAGAGTCAAAATAAAAAAGCCATAACAGATAATTTATATTACATACATACACTTCCAGTCAAAATTCTCCATAGAATGACTACCAACGGCGACGTAAGAATAAAAAATTAATTACACAAATATGTGAAATATTTTTAGTCTGATGCAGGTGATATGCGGAATGTCGAAAATAACAATCAGCAGAAAAACAAAGTCGAGTGTGCCAACTGTACGAAGATCAAAGCAGCTTGGCGAGAACATTGCAGAAAGGAAGTGGAAAAAGAAGGGAACAAATTGAAACAAAAGCATGAAGATGAGAAGAAAGTACTCCACAAGGAAATCGAAAGTCTTAAAAAAGAATTGCAAAGCATAAAAGGCGAAAAATGGGGTGTGCATTATTTTGCCGAAAGATTTAAATGGTTTTGCCGAAAAAATGCATTATTTTGCCGAAAGATCAGTTTTTTGATTATAACTCTTTTGTGCTTGATCCTAGACCCCCAAACCATTTAGCATATTTGTAGAGCTCATCGAGACGCGTCGATTGACCTATATATTGTCGGGGTTTGGCCAAAATTAAAGGTATTAAACCGTCTAAACCATATTTTGGTTTTTGGTTTATAACTTTTTGGTTTGGGTTTAAACCCAGACAAACTATACATCAATCGGCGCGTCTCGATGAGCTCTACAAATATACTAAATGGTTTGGGGGTCTAGGATCAAGCACAAAAGAGTTCTAATCAAAAAACTGATCTTTCGGCAAAATAATGCATTTTTTCGGCAAAACCATGTAATTCTTTCGGCAAAATAATATTATCTCCGAAAAATGTGGCATCACCAATGACAACGATGAAGAACAGCGCGTCCGCACATTGCTCGAAGATAATAAAAAATACAGAAGGCAATCCGAAGAAATCATTAACGAGCTCATGGCTGAATTGAAAAAGCTGAACAAATCAGTTAGTTCATCCAAACATTAATTCTAATACATATTCAACAATTTATAGAAAATTGACATCTACTGCCAGACTGATACTGTGGAACAAGTTACACAAATGGGTAAAGAAATCTGCATTGATGCGCATATTCAAACCGTAAATTTTTAAAGTTTTTCTTTTAATTTTCGAAATTTAGATGACAGAAATTACAAACAAGAAGAAGGAACTTGATGAGGCAATTGAAAACATTATGCAAATAAAACCAATCACATATCGTCAAATCGCAGCAGAATGCCCAACTCCACATCAAATGGTCGTTAATGAAAATGAACAATCGCCATCAAATGCCAAGCGAGTCGATGATCAATTTGAGGATGGCAATGACAGTGATGCTTCATGTGATTCGGATATTCAAATCATCGAATCAGAACCAGTAATTATTATTCATTTTTAATTTCATAAAATCATATTTGAAAAAGGATCAAATCGACAATAACATGGATGTTGACGATGGTGATGGTAAAGTACTTCCTGGTCAGGTACTTATATTTAAATTTTAAATAAAAACATTCATCAATTTTCGCTCAAACAACGCACCATCTCGGGCAAGGAAAACGACGTGGCTGATAAAAATGTGGACCATTCTGGACAAAGTATTCAAGAATATTTGAAAACTCGCAGCAATGCTAACAATCTGGATGATGATAACAAGTAATTATTTTTAATATTTTTTTAGTAATTTAAATGTTTTTTAAATTTAAGTATGTCATATGGAAAAATCATGGCACGCTTCGGAAAATATTTGGTCGACCGTGGACATGATCCGAAGGTCATTTCTGGAGAACTCGTGGTCAATGATTACTTGCATAGCATTGCGGACAATAATTCTATGCTGCAACGGCTTGAGGAATTGTACAAAGAAGGGCTTCTCCATGAACTGAAGAAATTGAAGGATAAGCAGAACAACAAAGATGCCGAATAAATAATAAATTGGATCTCAAATAAAATGGCATTTATATTTAATTTCTTCCTATTGCCAACAATACTTTATTTGTCATATTCTCCTCATTCTCAGGCATCATTTTTTATATCATTCATTATTTTATATGGCAAAATCAATATTGTATTCAAATAAATAAAATTCAAAGAAAAGGTTTCTATGGTTACCATCAAAAACATTGTTTAAATCAATTTTATTATACTTTTGACAGTTTATAAGTTAATACATTTTTTTAGGGGGAGACGATCTCATTTCGCTGACCTAGTTTAGAACAATTAATGTTTCACAAGTAAGAATTGTTGGTTTATTTTGAATTTAACACATTTATTATACTAAAGCACATTCCAATCTGGATTACTTTCCGTTTTATACAGCATTGGCAGCCAACCTTTACAAATTTGGGAAAAGGCAATATTTATTACTTATTAATAATTTAAAACAATAATTTAGAATGTACGGAATGGACATATAAAGCGAATAAGCGATGAAGACATTCAATCATTGGTCATTGAATTGTTGGGGAATAATGTCAGGTAAAATACTCGCATCCTTTTTTAAAGAATAAATTAATTGTTATTCAGCACTACATATATAAGTTGTCCATTGGATCCAAAGAAAACATTAGGCATAAAATTGCCATATTTTGCGATGACATTAAAAAATATGAAAAAATATTTCACATTTGAAATACAGGTTTAAATACTAAAATAGTTTTCGAATTAATTACATTTTAAGGTTCTTGATGACAAGGGAATGAAACGCCGTTTCCGGGCATCAAACTTCCAATCAACCACCAGGATTAAGCCATTCATTTGCACAATGCCTTTGAGATTGGATGAAGGATGGAATCAAGTTCAATTTAATTTGGCTGATTTTGTAAAAAGAGCCTATGGTACAGCTTATGTTGAGACATTACGAATACAAGTTAAATTCGAAATTGTTTTGTTAAATTATTAATTAATTTAGATCCACGCAAATGTTCGTTTGAGAAGAGTTTATTTTGCCGATCGACTTTACATGGGTTTGATTATAGCAATCCTTTTAATAATAATAAAATAAATTGAAGAAGAAGAATTGCCGGCAGAATTCAAATTGTACATTCCTGTTCGGCACCATCAAATTGCAAAAGAAACATCTCATTCTGAAGCAATTCAAGGACAATAATTATTAATTTTTTTTGTATAAAATTAACTCTTTAATTTTTAACAATAATTTTTAATGTTTTTAAATTAAAATTTAATGAATAATTAATTTTTTTATTTGCATAAAATTTCGCTTCTTTTGTCTTTCATTTTTAATTATCATTTTTATTGATTAAAATTTATCGAAGAATTTCATGATTAAAAAATAATTATATTATTTAATAAAAAAGAATGACAGAGAATTATACGCCAATTGTTTTGGCATCAGGGCGGGGCAGCCGGATGCCCATGTTGACGGACTATATACCAAAATTATTATTGCCTATGGGCAATTTGCCTTTATATTGGTTTCCATTCAATTTGTTGGATAAAAGTGGTTTAAAAGGTTTGCACATTCAAAATATAAACAATAAATATTATAAATAATTTAGATTGCATTTTGGTCGTTCCAAATAAATATGAAGAGAAAATCAGAGAAGAAATATCGCGGGACATTATTCCACGATTTAATCATTTGAAAAACATTGAAGTAATATCGATTGATGAAAATGAAAATAATTATGAAGAATTGGGCACCGCCGATGTATTGAGCCATCTTTTAACAAAGAATAAAATCAAAGTAAGCCTTTTTAATATTTTAAATCAGAATTTGTAAGGAAGAGAATGTATTGGTGGTCAGCGGCGACATTGTCACTGATTTGTGCCTCAAAAATATGTTGGAATTTCATGAAAAGAATAAATCAACCATCACCGTTTTACTGAGTGATTCAACAATAAATGGACCTATGCCTGGGACGAAAGAACGCGCGAAAAAATGTAAATTACTGATGGCTGATTAAATAAAATTAATTTAATTTTTAATTAAGATCGTGATTTTGTGGTATTTTCGCCAGAAACAAGTCAATTATTATATTTGGCCGATGAGGACGATTATGGGGAAGAGGAGAATTTTCCACCAATATCCATTTTTAAAAGGTTTTCAAATTCAATTATTTTTATTAAATTTTATTCTTTAAGCTGCGACAATTTATTATTTTCTGCAAAATACAAAGATTTGCACATTTACGCCATCAAAAAGGAAACACTCAAAATTCTTACAAAAAATCGGTAAATTATTAAAATTTCATAAATAAATCAATAAAAATATTTTAGAAATTTGTATTCATCACTTAAAGCGGATTTTATTCCGGATATATTAAAATGCCAAAATTCCAAAAGCAAAAAGAATAAATTGGGAATTGAGGATAAAATCAAATGTTTTGGCTATTTTTGCCCAAAAATGGATTGCTCCATTTTGGCCCAATGCAATAATATTGGAACATATTTCGAAGCAAATAAATCGGTTTGGCCATTTTTAATATTCAAATAAATAATTTAATTTTAGCTCCAAAAATCAATGCAAAAATTCAATGAAAATTTGACATCCAAAAAATTCGAAAAGGCGACCGGTGTAAATTGCTCAGAAAGTTTGGTTTCTCAAAATGCTGAATTCAGTGGAAAATGTCAAATTAAGCGTTCAATAATTGGGAATAATTGCAAAATTGGACAAAATGTGAAAATTGATAATTCCCTCATTATGTCCGGAACGACCATCGAAGATGGGTAATAAATTAAATTTAATTTATTTGGTTAATTTTTCTTAAATTTAGTGCCTCTATCAAAAACACAATAATCCTTCAAAATGTTCAAATTGGCCAAAAAGCGGATTTGCAAATGTGCATTGTTGCGCCCGGACAAAAAATTAAACAAGGAAGTAAGTCAAAAAACTACAAAAAAAAGAAAATAAATTTATTCAAAATTTCAGTGAAAATATTGTCCTCTACAATTAGTGAAGAGAAAGAAATGGATTTGGCCAGATGAAATTAAACATAAATAATTGTTTGATTGTTTTAATATTTTGCTTTTTTTGTTTCCACCGCTGATGTTGTTTCCTTAAATGTAAAATTATATTTAAATAATAAATATTAAAATAACCTTTTCGGCTACTTTTTTGATTGCAATTTTGATTTCCGGTTTTATGTATTTCCCCACACCCTGCGAATATGCCTTCGGTTTTTGATTTTCCCTTTTTGGTTGAATATTCGCTGAAAATTTCATTGGAAATATTAATTGATTAAATCAATTTCCCCAACCTGTTCCACTTCCAATTTTTGCTGATTCTCTTTCATTTTTAACAATTTTGGCTGCCTCCTCAAATGGATCGACGAATATTTCGGCCTTCAAAAATAGCACAGGTTTTAGTGGTCGGTCCTCCTTGTCCGTTTCCACTTTTTCGATGGCATAAAGTGTGTTTAATCCGCCAACAAGTCGGCCAAAAACCTTTTTTGATTGATTTAAATTTTAAATAATTTAAATTAATTTTACCGTGTGTTTCCCATTTAAATGTGGACAAGCAGCGAATGTTAGGAAACTAAAAAAAAAGAATTAATTTTTATATTAATTTGAAACTAAAAAAAAAGAATTAATTTTTATATTAATTTGAAACTAAAAAAAAGAATTAATTTTTATATTAATTTGAAACTAAAAAAAAGAATTAATTTTTATATTAATTTGAAACTAAAAAAATGAATTAAAATTTGTTTATGAATAAATTTACAATTGTGAATTATTCGTGTCCGACCCTCTGTTGGCCATGCTCAATACGCCCGCCTGGTCATGTTTATATGTTCCACCAATTTCATCTTTGAATGGTTTTCCCCAAATTGATTCGCCTTGTTTTCCTAAATTATTTCAACAATTAAAAAAGAATGAATTCGTTCAACCTGTTCCGGATGGATCACCGCCTTGGACCTTAAAATTAATTAAAAACGTTAAATTTATCTTCAAATACAAACAATGAATCCAGCAATGACTCGATGGAATTGTGTATTATCATAATAACTGAATTAATTAGATTAAAACTAAATTTGGTTATTTTTGGACAAACCCATTTTTGCAATGTTCAATAAAATTTTCGCATGCTCTTGGAGCATGCCGGCAATATAATTCGAGATTGAGAGGGCCAAAATTTGTGACAATTCTCACATAACCATTCTTCGTCACCCGAGAATATCTATTAAAAATGAATGAATGAATAAAATATTCCCAAAAATAGCCAACTTCACAATATCCTCATCGAGAATGGCCGCCTTATTCATTGTCAATGGTTCCATCACTGTCGAAGTAAAACCGGCTGCCACTTTCCCTTGGGAAAAATGTGCCGAATTCAATGAATCCGCAATTTGTTCTTGCGCTTTGGATTCCTCCTTTCAATTTGATTTTAAAATAATTATTTTAATTATTATTTACCTTTGGGACATATTGCTTCTCAAGTTGGGCCAATGCCTCCTTTGCTTCATTGTTCAATTTATTCAAATAATATTTTGGACTTTGCATTGCCAATTTCTCCTCCTTTATTTCTTCTTTTGTTTTTAAATCAAATTGAATATGATGAAATCGTTCAATGTTGAATTTATCCAATTTTTCCGGGTCTTGGAGGCAAATAATATCCTTAAAAATAAAATTGAATTTAAATTATTGTTTTATACTTTTCGCTGGAATGGTTGGTCAGTGAGCAAATCCTTGAGATGATTCCTTTTCAAATTCAATTCTTCAACTGCTTCCATTGAATAAACATTTCCCGTTGTTCTGATGGCAACAATTACGCTGGTTTGTGTAAATACTTTATACGTGACTGGGCACCGAAATTCGCCTAAATTTTGAATGTAATTAATTATTGGATAATAAAAAAAAGAAAAACCATTTTTATCCTTGGCAAAATTAAGCATAACCAAATCTTTGCTTGACAATTTCTTCCCCGAAACAGGATTGATTCCATGCTTTTTTAAATATGGTGTTATATGACTAAATAAAATTGGTTTATTTTTATCGATTTTTATTAATTATTAACCTGAGATCAAAAATTTCGCCATCTAATGTACAAACTGGATCATCAAATGGCAAAAGGGAAAGGGCGCAATGGTTGAAAGGTAGTCGTTTGAACTCGGCTCGTTGTATTCTCGTTGCCGTATCTTAAATTAAAGAGTGTAAAGAATGCATTGTTAAAACATGTGGTTAAATGAACTTGCCATCTTTATGGCCACCATAAGCCTCTTTCCATTCTTTTGTTGTCAAATATCTTTAAATAAATTAATAAAATAATAAGATTAATTGATTAAAAAACGAACAATTTATCCTTTTGATGCTGCTTTTTGCCCATTTTTTGTTTTTATGATAAAATTAAAAATATCTCTAAATTTTAAGCAATTTTTTAATTAATTAATGATTCACAAGATAAGGGGAGATAAAATTATAGTTCCAATTATTTGTTCTCGTCCAGCAATGCAGATAATTAATAACAACAAAAATTTCAGGTGGCCCAAATGACCTAGCATCTAGGATCTAGCATAGCAATGATTAGGTAATAAGGAAAGGGTATTTAGTTATTTTTTGGATTATTAATTTATGTGGCATTCTGTTGGAGGAATTAGGACAAAATATCAGAAGAGATAGAATGCTAAATTTAGGAGGAACAGAGATGTAAGAAATACAAGATAGAATGTTAAAAAATGGCGCAATGAGGGTGGGGGAGAGGAGAGCGACCTTCTTATATCTAATAATTAAATCGAGGCATTCGTTGACGTCTTTGGCTCAGTTGGTTAGGTGCTCTTTTTCGGTTTTTGGTCAAAGTTCGATTCCACGCTAGGTAGAATGTTTTTTTTTTTTGAATCAGTTTTGAAATTTTGGAGATTGAAAATTTCTAAATATAATACATTATATAAGTAATATTTATTTTTATGAAGAAATCTTTATTATGATGAATTTGATTAAAGCGATGATATAAAAAAATGTGTGTATTTATATTTATTTATCAATCAAGTGCGCATTAAATTGTGCGGATATTCTCCCTTCGTTTTCGGAGACCATAACAAATTTGACCGATGTGGGATTGGATGATGAGGCCCTGAAAACGAGTTTAATTCAAGAATATTCTTTATTATTGGATGACCTGGAGTTGGAACATGTCCAGCACAATAGACCTGTGAATTCAATTCAATTTCATTCAATGGTGAATTAAATGTTAAAAACTCCTAAAGACGATATCTTATAGAGAAGGGAAGGTGAATTGAATGAAAGATACGGTATGCCCACCGGGCTTTTCATTCTTCTTTGATAAGGCCCCGCGGTCAATTTACAACTTATTCAGAGGAATTGGATTATACTTTCATCGTAATGAAGATATAATTTTATTTGCCATTTTTCGATTGTTTTTACCTCCAAATCTTGAGTGTCATTCCTATTATTGTAATAGGTGCCCAATGCAAGTCGACTGAATTTTAATAAATTATTTTGCAAGTTTTCATCAATGTTTTTACCTGCCGCAAATCCAACATTTAAAACAGCCTAAAATTCATTTTATAAATAATTTGTTAGAGGCAAACTTGCCTTTATGGAAGAGGGTTCCATCCTTGAGTGGTCCAATTTTATCATTAAAATATGTTGGCCTTTTACATCGAAAACACGGCTCTTTCATTTTTGGGGAGGATTCTTTTAAGCCAAAATGCGCAGTTTATGAGCACCCCTCCCTTTCCTCCCCCAAATGATTGCGCTTTTGGCCCAACTCGGCCCGTGTTGAACTCTTTTCGGGCGGTTCAGAGCTCAAAGGGAGAACAAATTCAGTCAGTTGCTTTCTCCACAGTCTTTTCTGCACTTCACTGGCTTCTTTTGATGTTCAATTCGCAACGCCGTCCCTCCTCAAAACTGACTGAATGCTTCGAATGTTGGGGGGTGGGGGCGAAATTTTGTTCGAGAATAGGAAGGAAAGGAGGGACCGGAGGAGGATATGCTTCTAGGAATTTTGTTTGTTTAGGCCGCCGCCTCCAACTCCTCTCGCCCCCATTGAGTGTTTTTCTGGCTATTCCCCGCCGCCATTTTCCCGCATGCTAAATCATCGATACGTTTGTCTTTTTGCGTCAAGATTGGCTGGTGCCAGATTAATCGAAAAGGAAAATGAAAGATGAATAAACAAATCCAAAAGAATATGTGAAAAATGATGAAATGATGGGATGGATTAAGCAAAAAAAAATGGGGGGGGGGGGGGGGGATTGGGAGAGAATGGCCATTTGGAAAGAACAATGAAATATACAATAAATGATCAGATCAAATTGGAATGGAATAAATTGGCAAAATAAAAGAAGTTATTTTTATTAGTTGCAAATTAATATTGGCCTCACTCAAATGAGTGTAATAAAGAAAAGAGGGGGAGAATATTGTGGTTGAAAATTGCAAAAATAATTGGGAACAAATCGAATTGTCCTCTCCCCTTCCCACATTGACCCAATTTCTCTCATTTAAATGGAATTGTTTTCTTCCCTTTTCCTTTTCCTTTTCTTCTTTACTTTTGGCCAATTGGCCAATTCTCCTCCACCAAATATACTTTTTATTCTTGCCGATGACCTGGGTTTTGCCGATTTTGAGTGGCATAATCCATCATTGCGCACTCCAAATCTCCGTCAATTGGCCTTTTCCCCACATTCGGCAATCCTTTCCCATGTTTATGTTGGCCCACTTTGTAGCCCGTAATTTATTTATTTTTGATTTATTTATTATTTTCTTCAGCACCCGTTCTGCAATGCTCACCGGCCTTTATCCATTCAGGTTGCAATTTTTTAATTTATTTTAAATTAATTTTTATTCAGAATTGGCACCCAAGTTCATCCCCCTTTCATCCCCTTTTACCTCCATTTCCACCCAAAAGGACGGTGTTTTTCTTCAATCCGATTCCGGCGGTCTTTCCCCATCCATTCCTCTCTTTCCCCAAATTCTTCGCCATTATTTTGCCTATCGAGCCCATTTTATTGGTAAATGGCATTTGGGCTATTGTCGACCCCAATTTTTGCCAACAAAACGTGGATTTGACACTTTTTATGGCTTTTATGGGGCACAGGAGGGATATTTCAACCATAGTGCCGGTCAATTTATTCAAATTATTCTTCACTTCATTTTAATTAATAGATTTATTCGATCATCGTGCCGGAATCCTTTTGCCTGGATTTGACTTTTTTCGTGAAATTAATGGCCATTCCAAGGCAGATTGGAGTGCCATTGGAAAACATTCCACCGTATTCTTTCCCTTCCAACCCAAAATAAATATTTCCCCAGGACATATTCACGGATGAGGCAATCAAAGGCAACAACCAATCATCATCCACCCCTCCCATCCCCAATCCCCAATTCATTTTTAGTGATTTCCTCCTCCTCTTCCTTTGATCAGCCATTTTTTCTATTTCTTTCCTTCCAAGCCGTTCATGCCCCTTTGGAAGTTCCACCGGAATGGATTTCAATTTGTCCCAGCCATTTACCAACAAATCGTCGACTTTATTGCGGTTTCCCATCCCCCCTCCTTCTCTCAATTCCAAAAATGTGAATATTGAAGGATTATTGGCCGGAATGGACCAATCGATTGGCAAATTGATGGCCCATTTGCGTGAAATTGGCCAATTTGAGCGAACTTTGATTGTTTTTGGCACGGATGTGAGAGCCAATTAAATTTATTTAATTGAATTATTCATCAGAATGGAGGTGATCCAAAATTTGGGGCATCAAATTGGCCATTGAGGGGAGGAAAAGGCCAATTGTGGGAAGGAGGGACCAGAAGCCAGGCAATTGTCCATTGGACAAACAAAATTCGTCCGGGAATTCGAAATGAGTTGGAAAATGGAAGAAGCCTCCAATCATTAATTTTGCAGTCTGTTTCACGCCGTCGATTGGCCGGCAACACTTTTGGGCGCTGCTGGCCTTGAAATTGGCCAATTTGGTTTCATTTTTGGATAAAATCATCAAATTTTGGGTTTAAAGGCGATGGCTTAAACCAATGGCCAATGTTAAATGGGCAGAAATGTGGCATTCGGCAGGAAGTGATTTACGCAGCCCAGACAGAAAATGGGAAAGGGGAGGCCGCAATTCGGTGAGTGCAAAATATTTGTGTGAAAATTATTTGAAAATTGTAGGCTAATTTCCCTGAATTGACCAATTCTTAAAAATGTAAAGGGCAAAATGAAGGCCAAGGCCAAGTACATGGCAATTTACTTATGTTAGACAAATACAAAATAAAAGTATTCATTTCCATTTGAATTCATTCATTTCAATTTATAATTAAATAAAAACCACGCAATCCATCCTTCCTCCTCAATCCAATTCATTCATTTTTTACAAATATTTCCCACAATTAGGGACGCCAATTTCAAGCTGATTTTTCGGCACAATAATGCGCCCCCTTTACTCTTCAAATTGGACAATGATCCACAGGAAAGTCGAGATTTATCCCGAAAAATGCCCTGGCAAGTTCGGCGATTGGCCAATAAATTGGCGCGACTTTCTGCCGGACCAAAAATGGCCAATGCCTTTCGAATGAAGACCGACTCCCGGGGATGGCCCCAACGGCACGGGGGCACATTTGGAGGGGATTGGTGTTGATAAACAGGAAATGAACTCTTTTTTTGGATGGACATTGGGGGAACACGTCAATTGGGCCTAAGGGCATTTTTTGAGGAAGGAAAGACGGAATCCTTTTTTTAGAAGTCCGTATGTTTAGAATGAGGCGCCAAAATTGGATTGAAAGGAAGGAAGAAGGGTGAAGGCATTTTTGAAGGGGAAAGCGGGGGTTTGGGGACGACTTTTGGTTCAATTCCCCAGAAGATGCCAAACTTTGACCAAATTTTCACTTCCTTTTCGTTTATTTTTGCAGGAAATGAGTTTAGAGAATGAGTGGGAAATAAGGTGAAATGGAAAAGACCAACGGACATCCGTCTGGGGCCTATGCCATTGTTGACGTTGTTACCACATTCCTTTGTTCCTTTTTTAGTTAGTTCCATTTTCAGCTGTCCACTTGGCCCACATCATAAACTAGTCCATCCATTCCAACTTTTCCCCTTTTCATTGTGCCAATTTCCGCTGGCCAATGCCAAATCGCATCATCATCATTCCATTTTAAAATCCCATTTTTTGGTACCCATCCTTGGCCCAAAATAGTCAACCAAAGCCATTTCCATTTCCTCTTCGTCATCCCAATAAAAAGGGGCGGTCCTCACGTTTTTTCGGGTTCTTCGACCATTTTTGGCCGTCCGTCAATTCCCTTGTTGCCGCCTTCCCTCCCCTCCCCTTTTTATTCCATCCATTCTTGCATTTTCGGCACTTCCAAATTTAAATTCAATCATTCGGCCATCCGTCCATTCCATTCCATTTTAATTCATTCATTTAATTCATTTTGGATGGCTAATTCTTTGTTAATTTTGTTGGCCTCCTTCCCCATATTGTCCATTTTCATTCTATTCCCATTGCTGCCTTCCACATTTTCCATTCCAATGCCAAATTCAGTTCAATTGGAGAGGGTCAGTCAGTCCATTCTCAAATTATTATTTTTAATTCATTTTTTGTTAAGGTTGGCCTCGGTGATCTCCGTCTTCCGTATCGTTTTGCCTCTTTTGAGGATTCCTTCATCATTGGGGGAAGGGATCGCCGATCGCAGCCGATGCCCCCAGCAGGCCAACAAATGGGCGATGAATTTGCATTGGAGCCATTCGTTGTTTTGGGCTGGGAGGAAGGGAAGAGGAGAAGGAGGAGAAAATGAACAAAAACAAAACAAAATGGAAGGAAGGAATGGGACCAAATATGCAGAAGGATGGCATAATTAACTAATTAAAATGTTATTTATGTTGATTTGTTAGATTCAAATACATTTCATTCATTCAAAATATATTTATAATAAAGAGGAAAATGCACAAAAAGAATATATTTGCGGGAATAATCCATCCATACATCCATACAATATAATTCAATTCATTCATTCTATCAATCTCATGTCATAAGTTGATCATCGTCGCACAATTCGAATCAATTTGGTGCCCTCCGGTCCTCCGTCCAAGTCCACAGCGAATTTGAATTGTTCTCGGAGAATGTCCCAATCGGGAATTTGTTGCCCATTTTGGTGCAGCGGTGGTGGAGGACAATTTGGCAATGGCGGCGGAATTGGCGACTGCAAATGGAAATGTGGAATTGGCCAATTTGATTTGTGCAAATTATTCCAACCTTTTTGCCATTAATTATTTGTTGGCCTCCTTTCCTTTGCCTGGCCGCCTCTTTCCAAAGGGCAGCGGCCCCTTTCTCCCCCACTCCATCCGTTTGATCCTCGGTAAATCTATCCCTAAAATGGATTCTTCTATCAAAAATATTCATCCCTTCTCAATTTATGCCTGATTCGTTCAAAATTTTGGCGATGAGCGCCACCAACATTTTGGCCAATCCTTGGAGTATATGAACGGAAAAAGGAAGAAGCCGAGGCGGTTGAGGCAACATTCGTTGGGATGGCATTGGATTGGGGAGGAGGAGGAGGAGGCGGATGAGGAGGGGGATTTAGGGAAGGAGGGGGCTGATGATGATGAGCAATTTTGGAGAATGTGGGAAGGGATGAACTGAAATTGAGAAGAAGCTATTGTCAATGCCAATAATGCCTAAAAGGGCCTTTTTTATTCGTCATACTGTACCCCCACTTTTTGCCTGTCACCTATCAATCAAATATTGCCCCAATCTGCCTTTTCAAACCCTATGTTCACTTTTGCGATGTACTGTTAACAACAGATAAATAATAATTCAAAGTCGAGTTTCCCATCCCGTTCTTTGGGCTACTGGGGGCTAAAGTCACCGGCGAAAGCCCAGAGCGAAAGCCTAGGCCCAGTACTCGCCCCAAACAACTTTAGTCCTATATTAGGACTAATATGGATGGATGTGGATGTGTCAAAGCACAAGACTTCATTGGATTCCAGGAAATTGGAGGCCGACGACTATAAATTTCCCCACTTTTGCCAATTTTAATTAATTAATATTATAATTCCATTTTTGTGTATTCCCAATTGAGAATTGCATTTAGATTGGTGTCATTCATTCCTTCATTCCCTCAGGCTACTTTTTTGTGACAAATTGGAAAATGCGAGAATAAATTTATTGCAAAAAATAATTCTGGGATGATAATAAGTAAATCTCTGGTTATTTTAATTATTATTGTATGAGTGTGGGATACACATATTTGTTCTACACAAAAACTACCAAATAAGGATTAATTTTGGCAATAAAATACATTGGCAATTAAATAATTTCTATACAATTCTACTATTATTAAGATACATTTCCCCCATTTTTATTTCAACCTGTTTGAGCGTTGAATATTTTGTTGCTGGGATTGAATTTGGCCATTTTTGGCTGGTCTTTGCCAATTTTGTTTTGTTTCTCCATTTTTCTGCTGCTGTTCTCCATTCTTTGTGCCATTGTTGCCATTCACTTTTTGCCCTCCTCCTTTCCCATTTTCCACCATTTTTGCCCTTCCCATTGTTGTTGGCCCATTCCCCAATTTTTGTGCCCTTGGCAAAGTGGCGGCCATCTTTTGATTGGCCATTGTTGGCTGCGGGAATTGTTTTTGGATGCCTTGGAATTTTTGAAATGCGGCACGGGCTCCACCAATTCCGGTCAATGCGGCTACTTCCTTTTGGCGTTCCTCAATTTGCTGAATAATTGAATTTGAATTGGCCATATAAAATTAATCCTCCTTTCCTTGCCTTTTGTTCATCAAAATGAAAATCACTTTGTCTTTTCCCGTTTATTTCCACTTTTTGTTTTTCGGTCAACACCTCGGGCCAATGCTTAACCGGAGATGGGGAACAATTTCGAGGGGAGGGCGCAAAATGGTCGGAAGAGGGAGAATCGGACAATGGCCAAATTGGCCCACCGGCTGGAGAAGGCGAAAGCATAGATGAGGAAGAGGCCAATGAAGGACTTGGACTTTTGCTGCAATTTTGTGTGGGTCAATGCCATTGAATTAAAGTATGCCCATTTATTCACCCACCCTTGACTGTCCAATGATCCATTTGGGGTGGTGGCCCGAAGAAGTTGTTGTTTTTCCTGTTCATCCAAAACCAATCCAGATTTGTCCACAGTTTGAACATGCCTAAGCCGAACCCCTCCTCTGATTTGGGCCAACAATTTTTGACGTTGATTTTCCTCCATTTGTTGTTTATTATTTCCATTTGATTGGGCCATCGCCGGTGGGGGAGGGGCGCAAGGTGGAGGAGGACGGAAAGGCGATTTGGAGGAAGGGGCCGGAGGGGGGCAAGGAATATATTGAGCAGGAGGAGGAGGAGGGGAAATAGGAGGGTCATCGGCGTATTGTTCTGGGCCCCGTGGCCGATAAGCACCCAAGGATTCGCCTTCAGCTTGGATCATTGGCCTCGATTTATCCACGGTTTGGGTGGGCCGAAGGCGGATTCCCTTTCGAATATCCTAAAAGGGGAATTGAAGGTGGGAATGGGAAGTGGGAAACAAACCGCCAAAATTGGATGCCCAATAAATGCCATTGGCCAAAATGGAATCAAAAGAAGAAATGAATTCTTTCTTTGTGGATTCCCTCTGAATTGAGTGAAAGATCAGCTGATTTAGGGGGGCGGGGGAAAGAACAAAAAACACACGAAATTTTATCTGCCATCTTTTGATTTAAAAAAAAAAGAGGAAATAGAAAAGATCAACAGACTATTTGATCACCTTTTCCCTTTGGAAATGACTTTGGGGTTTTAAAAGCTGAATGGGAAGAAGAAAGGAATGTTTTATGAGGCCGTGGAATTTTGTGGATTTTTTGACAAAACCGACCGACGGATCGGTTGGCGACAAAATGAATGAATGGGGGGGGGGATGGAGGATGGGTTTTTGTGGTTCTGGGACAAGCAACTGGCTTTTTGGTAAGCCATTTTTGGGATAATATTGATCAAAGGAGGGAATGTGGTTGGGGTGGGGGTGGGTGGATGATCGAATTAATGGGCTAATCCAAATTCCCATTTATTATTTGGAAATAAGCTTAATATAAAAATGACTGATTATTTTATGTTCATTTTTGGTGAATTATTGATGAATCAATTTGGGCGAAATGAAAGGCCAATTTATGGGCGGAAATTGGATGGAATTGAGGGAGAATGAGTCAAATGGGAAGTGGGGGGAATTCAATGAGAATTTGCATTTGGCAAGAATAGAGAGTAGAGGATTGGGACAATTTTGAGAGAAGACCATCGATTTAGGGACTACGACGAATTTGAGGGGAAATGGAGATGGGAATGGAGTTTTGGACTGTCCGCGGTCCCCCTTTTTCCTTTTGGTGGTGGTCATTCTTTGCCCCCAATTGCCCTTGGCTTTTGTGGGCCGGGTCAATGGGCCATTGGCGGGTCGGGAAAAGAACCCCTTCTTCCCCTCTATTGAGCTGGTCTTGGTCGGTGGTCGTGGATGAATTGCCCTGATCGAAGGATGAAGAAGAATTGGTTGGGAAAAGGAGGGGAGGATGTTTGCGCCTTGGCTGACCGCAGCGGGAATGAAATTGTAAAGGGTGGTTGGTTGCCCATCGGGGTGCCCAGCAATTTGCAAATCGCCGCCATTCCTTCCTTCCATTCATTCCAAATCCAGCCGATGGAGGCGCCGAATTTGCGCGCGTCTTCATTGCAGCCAGCCGGCCGAGAGTAGATCCAAAACTAAATGAAATGAAAGGATGGGCGAAGAATTCAACGGCAGAAGGGGATCGATTCCAGAGAGGTAAATTCTTCAAAGAGGTTTAGGGCAAAGAATGATTGGACAGAAATTTGGGGGATGAAAGTTCAAAGGATGAGAATGAATTGATGGAACTTGAATTTAATCCATTATCCATCCATGACCTTTTCCTCACAGCTGTTCCCTACCAGCCTTCTTGGCTTAAAGACCATTCGGGAATGGGTGAGGGGAGGGGGTGGGATGACGCAAATCGACCTCTGCTTAAATTGATCAAATTATTTTGTGAAATGGGATTAACAAATTGATTGAAAAAAGGAGGGGGCGGATGAATGGAATGGATTGATGCGCCACCGGATGTGGGATAGCCCAGTGAAATCAGCCGTTTTCCTCTCGATGAATATTCCCTCTGTTCCCTTCCACCCACCTGCTTCTGACCGACCATAGCCCATTTTCCCTCTTCCCCAGGATTTACTTTTACTCTTGAGTGCCCCTGCGCCACTCAACCCATCCTCTCCTTGAGCTTGTTAAAAATAAGCAAAAGTAAAGGGGAGGATTCCCCTTCACCCAAATATTTATGTGAAAGGAAAGTCCAGCATAATCCATCCAATCCAGCAAGAAAGCAAGCAATTCGATCGACGAGGCTTATGATGAGTCCAAAAAGGCATAACTGCCAGCCGCCAATTAAATGGAATGAAGGGAAAAGGAGAAAGTGGCGGCATTCCCAATGATTTGCTGTCGCATTTTTTTGGAGATTGCTGGCCTTGACTTTGGGCTTGTTTTCTCTTCGAACCGACCGATGAAGCAATTCAGCAGGGATGGGGGGGGGGGGGGCAAGGAAAGATGTGGACGAATAATTAAGATTTGGATTCATTGAAACATGTAAATTTCAAATGATTAATTGGGTAATTTAGTTTTATTATGAATAATTCTCAAATAATCAAGATATTTATTCCCTTTAAAATGATACCAAAACCATTAAAATTGGTTCAATTTGAATAAAGTTATCTTTAAAAATGGATGCTTATTAGAACAAAGAAAAAATCTTTCCTCGGTTGAGGCCATAAATGTGACAGAATGCGGCACTTGTTGGAAATCGAGGGCAAACCATAAATTTTTCTTCTTCTGCTATAAATGAAAAGAAGAGAGAATACGGTATCTTTTACCTGTGGGAACATCAAGGGAGAAATAAATTTCCTTTCTTTTTTCTCTCTTTTATTGTGACATGCCCCCAGGTTTTTCGTTCGACCATAAATTTTTAATGGTTGGCCAATTTCATTGATCGGATATATCATTTTAAGAAGCTGAAATTGCCAATATTTTTGACATAAATGGAAGTTTATATTTTTTTGAGTAATATGAAGACACTGATTAGTGATGAGACATTTTGGAAATGAATGGGATGGGAAGGAAGAATGTTAAAACAATTACAATTACAAATCAGAATGGGGCAAAAACACAATTACAAATCAGAATGGGGCAAAAACACATTTACAAATCAGAATGGGGCAAAATCACAATTACAAATCAGAATGGGGCAAAAACACAATTACAAATCAGAATGGGGCAAAAACACATTTACAAATCAGAATGGGGCAAAAACACAATTACAAATCAGAATGGGGCAAAAACACAATTACAAATCAGAATGGGGCAAAAACACAATTACAAATCAGAATGGGGCAAAAACACAATTACAAATCAGAATGGGGCAAAAACACAATTACAAATCAGAATGGGGCAAAAACACAATTACAAATCAGAATGGGGCAAAAACACAATTACAAATCAGAATGGGGCAAAAACACAATTACAAATCAGAATGGGGCAAAAACACAATTACAAATCAGAATGGGGCAAAAACACAATTACAAATCAGAATGGGGCAAAAACACAATTACAAATCAGAATGGGGCAAAAACACAATTACAAATCAGAATGGGGCAAAAACACAATTACAAATCAGAATGGGGCAAAAACACAATTACAAATCAGAATGGGGCAAAAACACAATTACAAATCAGAATGGGGCAAAAACACAATTACAAATCAGAATGGGGCAAAAACACAATTACAAATCAGAATGGGGCAAAAACACAATTACAAATCAGAATGGGGCAAAAACACAATTACAAATCAGAATGGGGCAAAAACACAATTACAAATCAGAATTGGGCAAACACAATTAAAATAATTTTATTATTGTGAAATTGGATGGAATTGAGATCAAAAGTGAGTTTATTAAAGATCGACAATGGCAATGTAAAATCTCCAAACTTTTCCAAAGCATTTCAGCGTTCATTTTTTTAATTAATTAATCATTTTGAAAAGCAGAAAAATGGCCAATATTTTTGACATAAATGGGCCGAATTTTTTTGCAGAAGCGAAAAATTTTAGGAATGCATGTAAATGGGAAGGAAGAATGTTTATTTTAGTTTGTTTTTTATGTCGTAATAATTTTCAAAGACTCACATGTCACTAATATTACGATTTGCTCGTCCATTCCACACATATTGATGACCAATTAATTTGGTGTAAATGTTGATTATTTAATATTTAAATTGGAAATATGGCCCAAGAGGCAATATCGGCCTCAGTCATGATTCAATACCTCAGCTCCCTTTTCGGGATGAATGGCTGGAGTTCTCGAATCATAACGGACTGGCCGATTGCCCTAAAATGGCACTTGATTATGGAATATTAAGCAAATTGATGGACTATTTTATAGCGAACGAATTGAATTAATTAATTAATAGATGATTGTCGATTTATTGTAAATATTTAGTGTAGCATTTGGATTGCCAATTATGGTAAGTAAATTAGGCCATTCATTGGCGAAACTGCACTGAAATTCAACTTTATATAAATAATTCAAAATGATATAAAAAATGTGAAATGCCTTGGGGGCGAATTGGAAGACAATTCTTGACTGAAGAAAGGAAAATGCTCTACCGTTTCCCAAATCACAATACACTTCCAGAAGGTTCTTAATTCTCTTGAATCCTAAACATAAATATGTATGAGATTGATTGGAGAACATAATTCAATTTAATTAATCAAATGAAATGGCCATTTGTTCCCCTCCATTCCTCCTCCATCAATCATGCACCAATTTATTAATATTTAATTTTTTTGTTGATTTTTAAGTAGATAAAATTTCAAAAAAATAGATGAATATGTCGCTTATTTTTGGTCTTCGGTATTCCGGAGTGAGTTCATTACATTTTGGGGTGGGTTTATTCTGTGCTAAAATAAAAAAGCGGCTGTAAATTATTTATTGAAAATCAACAAATGTGAAGGTGAATTTGTAAGAAAGACCAACCAATTTAATACCTTTTGCCCCTCCTTTTCCTTCTCATCATTGTGATTCATCCCTCCCCCTCCATACTGTTGTCCCCATCTCAACATATAACATCCGTTCTTTTTCCCCAATCTTCTCAACTTTTGACGAGGTTTCGAAACCATAATTCCCCCACATCACGCCGTTGGGGATCAAAAAATGGTAGGATTGAATTGAAATGGACAGTAGGGTAGGGTGAAAGGGGAATTGGACGGGGGAGAAGAATAAATAGGATGATGAAAAAGAGTGGATGGAATGGAAAGAATGAAGGGGAAAAAGGCCGAATTTGAGGTGGTTGGGACGGAAAAGGTTGGCTGAATGAGATGGACTTGCGCTGCTTGCGCCTGTCACCACCGAACGCAACATTAATCGGACGGAGGAGGAGGGAGGAGGCGGCTTCATTCAATGAATGCATTTTCATTTTTTTTTGAATTGTTTGATCTGCTGCCAGCCGACTATTTAGACTACATATATGGAATGCAGCTATTTTTCCAATTTATGGATGGACAGATGGAATTAATTGTCCAATTTGTGGCCAAATTTGATCCATCAGATCATTTTATTAGGAAATATTTCAAAGGATTATAGTCCCTTTTTCATCAGTGATGGATATGGATAGGCCCATAAATTTTTTGAGATGCCCTAAGGGCTCATTTCAAAATTTCAAAAAATCATTGAAATTTTTAAAAAATTGGCTGAAATTTATTCTTCATTGAGATGAGAAAAGTGATGGATTGAAAAAAGAAGGGGAAATGGGAAGGAAGGAAGGATGAGTGAATTGTGAATGAATGAATGAAGAATGGGAGGAGGGGGAAAGGAAGGCAATGTTTCTTTTCTCCCATAAATTGGGCGGCGGCTGGCAGCAGTCGTTTTTTGCGTGTCAGCCAATGCTGGAACGAGCGAATAGAATTGGGGGGGGGGTGGAAGGATGGGTCGACCCGAGGCCGAGACCGACTCGAGAGCCGGGCGATTTTGCAAGGGAATTAATAAAGTGGAAGAGGCGAACGAAGGGGAGAGGAAGGGTTGGATTTGGTTTAGTTTTGGGGATGGAGAGGGAATATAGGAGAAAAGAAAATAGGGGGAAAGTGGTAAATGATGGGGAAGAATCAGCAGCGGCAGCCGATGGACCGACCAACGGCCAGACGGAAGGACCTTGGCCTAGCCCTCCTTCCATTGCTGCTGGACTACCCTTCCACTTCCATTCCATTCATTCCCCCCTCCCTGCCAGCCGTCCCTGTCCGACGTTCCTTGTCCTCCTGCTTTTCAGGCCAGCCGCCTTCACTAAAGGACCAGCGACCAATGAGGAGGATTCAAGGAATGAGACATTTTTGGGGCACTGTTTTTCGTTTTATTGCTGGGATGGAATATTTTGTATGGGGCACAGGGCGATGGTGGCCGTCGGCAAAAAGTCCAAAGATTCATTCATTTTGTCCCATTCCATTCCCTCCTTTATATTTCTTTCATTGTGTCCATCGTGGAATGGGAGAATAATGTTGCTGGCGGCGCATTTTGCACCAGAAAAGTGGGGCCTGGGACTTGGGGATGGAATTGGAGGCAAAGATGAAATGGAGGAATTGAAATGGAATTGTGACGCAGGAAAATGGAAGTGGATGGGCCGATTTATATTCAAAAGAATGAAAGTAATTCGAAGGAAAGTGGGCAAAATGAACTTTTGGGAAAGAAGGAAGGATTAGCTACTGAAAAAGACCAAAATTAACCTGCCCCCCCCCTCCCACATCCTTTGCACTTTCCATTTTGCACCTCTTCTCCACCTTTTTATTCATCCAACATTTTATTTTGGCCTTGCACGACCAACCGTCTGTGCTGCCGGCAAAAAAGGAGGGAGCAAAGACCGCCGGCGGCACTCAGTTGTGACAGACACACGGAGACAACCGACCCAAGAGGGCAAAAAGGGGAATTCGCCTTCGTCCTTTTCCCTCCTCCTCCTTTCTGCTTCTTCTTCCTTCCTTTCTTCTGTCCACGTCGTTCCAGCCGCCCCGCCCAATTTCCCACAAAAAACCAACTTCTCGAGAATGGCTGCGTCCGTCTCGACCAATCGATTTAGCCGGCACCATCCAAATACATGGGCCTAGTCTTTTTTTCCATCCCCACCAATTCCATTCCCCATCCCTTTCCATTTCCATCCTTTCCCGGCCATTTCCATTCTAATAGAGCAAAATTAAACTGGGCAGACGGAATGGGAAGGAAAGAAGGGGTTGTGGCCAATCCAAGGCGGATTATGGCACTTTGGACTGGCACCGCCAATTTGGTTTTGGGGGTCAAAATGGAGAATGGAAAAATAGTGGGAAAATCGATCGATGAAATGTGGGTGGGCAACAAATGTTCGGCCCTGGGACATGGGAAGAACAGAGGTTTAAGTTAGGTTGAAAGAGGGGGATTTTGGGTTTGAAATGGGACCATGAACCCCTTTCTCCATTCCTTTCCTTTCCTAAAAGAATGAGTCGATTCTTAAATCTTCCTCAGCCTTCAGAAGTGCCCGAATCCTTGGCCGACCAATTCTTCGGCCCAAAATTGGCTTCCACCGAGGATCGGATCAGTGCCAAAGGTGAATCGGGCAGTCGATCATCTCCTACCCTTCCATTGGATGATTCACCCAAAAATGACCAAAATTGGACTGCCACCAATCCAAGACAGCCGAATTCATTCGTCTCCCCTTCCTCCTTCTCCTCCAATTCCCAAGTTTTGGCCAAAGGCAGTGGCCCGTTGGGTCCTTGGATTGGAATTAGCCAATTCATTTTGGGCCTATTTCTTCTTTCCATCGATGCCATTTTCAATCCAATCAGCCAATCTTGGTTCGCCGTTTCTGCCTCAATTTTCGCCATTCTTTGTGCTGTTCTCAGTTTTGTTTCTGCCAGGTCATTAAATTCCATCTATTTCTTCTTTCATTCAATTCAATTCTGCCATTTTCAGCCGTTGGCCTGATCGCATTTCAATTTGGTTGTTGATTCCTTGTTGCCTCATTTCCTCAATCCTTTGGGCCTTTCTTTGTGCCGAATGCGCCAACAAATTGGTGACCAATTCGGGCATGGATTGTTCTAGACCGATGCCAAAATTTGGAATTGGATGGTTGGAACAAGATGGCCAAGAAGGGTTGAGGCCATGTTTGGGTCCTATTCTTCATTCTTTGTTCATTTGTGCTGCCCTTCTTGGAGGTGGGTCATTGCCTATTTGGAGGCTAAATCTTTTTGTTAAAAAATAAACATCAGAGGAATGAATTCACTTTTATTATTTATTAACAATTGTTTAATCCAATTCCATTATTTTCATTTCATTCATTTTTTGCAGTTTTCCTCTCACTTTGTTCCCTCCTCCTTTGTGCCAATTCCCTGAGGCCAAATCAAACCAACAAAAGGACACCTTCATCCCAGCCAATGCCTCTGCACGAAGACCTTTTTCCCTTTTGATTTTGCCAGCCGGAATTCGAAGACCAAAACCAGTGCATCTTCCTTTGATCAAAATGAATGGCCAAGTGCATAGGGAAAATATTACAGTGGAAAATGGAAAGAATCGAGGGAATTAAATAAATGAATGGAAAAGAATGCCAATGCCATTCAATTCCACTGATCAAAAATTGGCAAAATATTTGGACACAATTTATGCACGAATGAATGAATTGAATTAAATTGAATGAATAAATGAATTATTTAATAATTTGCATGGAATATATTCTCAATAATATTAAATTCATCGACATTCTTCTTCAACAATTTCCAATTTCTTCTTCCTCCTTGTTCATCCTCCTTTTCTGCCTTTTTCCTTCGCCCTCATCTTCCTTCTCTTCCTCCTCCCCTTCCAACATTTCCCAATCGTCCCCTCCTCCTCCTTCTTCTTTCCTCACTTCATCTTCTTCATCCGTCGTTCTTCTCAAATATTGAATTGTTGTCTTCTCATCCACCCCAACAATGTTTCCATCCGGTTGTTGTTGTTCACCATTCAACATGTCAAATGGGGGTTCTGGGCCCGGAGGCGGCAATTGATCCACCTGAAATGGGAGGGATTTAAATGATTTGAGAGGATTGGATGTGATTGACCATGGTGGTCGATTGTTGTTGCATTCGATTGCCATAAAATTGTTGTTGCCCAATTGAATGTTGCCCAATTTGTGGGAATTGTTGTTGATCCCCAAAACCATTGCCAATTTGTTCATTTTGATGAATAAGCCACTAAAAGAGAGGGGGCATTAATCAGTTTAAAATATATTTGATGAGATTACCTCGGGTGCCATCAATGAAATTGGATCCCGACCAATTAGTTTGGCCAATTTATTTTCCATTGTGAGAAGCAAATAATCATCAAAAAGTAATCGGACCAAATGGAATTGGCCAAATGATTGCGCAGATCGAAGTGTGATGTCCCGAAGGAGAAGGGAGGAATGAAAGGTCCAACCCAACAAAAATCGTTTTCCATTAGCCAAAAGCCTTTCCATGGTTTGTCCACTCCAATTTGCCAAAACCCTTTCGGCCACTCCCTCCAGCCATTCTGCCCAATCTTCCAAGGAACACGGTCTGCCAAGTCGTTCTCGAAATTGGGCGACCAATTCTCTCACCCATAATTGCCCCTCTGGCGGACAATGACCGCCGGAACAAAGCCAATCCGCCTGCCAATGTACCACACCAAAGTCAACTCTATAAATATTAATTGTTAATTAAATATTATTAATTTGATTATTGACCTATTAAAATCCTCATGCATTTGTTGTACTTGTTGCTCATTTTGGAGAACATTTCGTGCCGTAATGGCCAAATGGGCAAATGAGGAAAGGCGAGTCAGGGAATTGGCCAACAATCGAACACAACAAATTTTAATTCGCCGAAGGGATTGTGGCACCCTTTGGCCCAGCGCCTTTTCCATCCAACACTCTACACTTTTGCCCAAATGTCGAACTCGATTGCACAAATCGCCGGGAAGGGAGAGTCGAAGAGGACTTGGGAAGAGAAGGTCCAAAACCAATTGGTAGAATTTGAGGTCAAAACATTGGACATAGGTGAGCACTTGGGGAAGGGAACAAAGCCGAAATAGGGTGGACTGGTCTAGGAGAAGTGGGGCACCGCGCAATTGCCCCCTTAAATTGTTTTCAAATTTGGGTTTTTTTTGATTGGTTTCTCACAATTCTTCTCCCTCATTTATTGCTGTTTGTTGCTTTTCGAAGCCCCCTTCTCCATTTCCTTGCCAAAATGCCGTCCAAAGGCCTTCGATCAATTCTAAACGGCAATTCTTGACGCAATCCAACATTTCCTGCATAAAAATAATCCCAAAATGGACATGCCATTACCATTCTAACCCGACAATGTTCCCGATAATCATCAAAGAATTTTAGGGCAATTTCCACACTCAGCCCAAATTGAATGAGCATTCCCTCATCCAAACTGGGCAATTTGATTTCGGGCAGCGAGAATTCGCGATTGGCATTGTTGGCGGGCGGAGGGGCCATTTGATCGACGGGAAAAGATGTAGAAGAAGTGGTTTGAGGAGGATGGTTTCCATTTGGTGGGGGATAGAGGCTGGGACTGAAAAGGAAGGATTTTGGCCAAATTCTGAAGGATTATTCCCGTGGCATTTTAAGAGGGAATACCATTCTTTACAATTCCCAATATTCACCAATCTCCCCCCCCCCCCCCCCAATATCCCACCTATGTTGTTGTTCCTCCATTATTCCAATATTGTTGTTTCTGTTTCCAATTTGTTGGTCATTATTATTTTCGACTTCATTATTATTTTGTTTTTGATGTTCATCCGCCGATGATGAATTCGACGATGCATAATTCACCACATTGGCACGCCCACCCCCGCTCTTTGCCGCCTTTTTTTGGCCCAATGCCGATTGTCTTCGTTGACTTCGTTGATGATGATGATTGCCCCCAGCAATTGTGGATTGATGGATTGTTGCATTCATCCGTTGGAATTCCTCTTGGCTCATTGTGGCTGCCAATTGGCTGTTTGGTTTCACTCGAATTCCTTCATTCAATTCAATTCAATTATTCGTAAATTTATGCCATTCATTACCAACCATCATAATGGTATTTGCTATTTCCTCGAGTGCCCAATCGGCGAGTGTCCAAATCCTTGAACACTGAACGGATCAATTTCCCAAATGAGGCAGCATTGACGGGCTGAAGACCTGCTTCACGGCAATGACTGGAAATGGGTGAGGGTGGATTCAGAATGTCAATTAATGGCAATCAAAAACCTTTGATAATGCTCATAAAGGGTACATCGAGGCAGAGAAGCTCCCTTGAATCCTTCGTAGTTGGTTTTAAGCCATTCCAACTGAAAATATGGCATTTCATCAAAAATTGTCCATTAATCATTTTTATGCCAATCTCAAATCCATTCATTTATTTATTTATTTCCCATTCATTTGCCTTTATAGCCCATAACCTCTCCTCACCAAACCCCAATCCTCTCCGAATGCCAAATGTCGTTCTTTCCCACTCTCTTTTGTGTTACCCGCTTCCAATTATTCCTTCCTTCCTTTTGCCCATTTTCTGCCCTCAAAACCGTTGCGCACCTTTCCAAGCATTCTCTAATTAAAGGGCAGAAAATGAGGGGATTTGAGGAATAGGGAAATGAGGATGAACAGCCGGCAAATGAAGGGAAAATGGGAATTCATTTTGGACCAAATTCTATGTATTTCTCATTTAAATTTGATATCCTTTTTTTAAGTTCTTTGACGATTTCACTCAAGAGAGAAAATAATGCCTAAAAGGGAGGCAAATTGGTGAGGAGAAAGTACTGTAATTGGAGGAAGAAGGCAGCATTCCCTCCTTAATGCCCAATTCGCCATTGAATTGACCGACCGTTTCAGGTGGAGTCCTTGCCGTATATCCTTGTTGTGTTTGGACAATAGATTGTTGTGCCATATTTGAAGGTGTTGAACCGGCCGTTGCTCCATTTTGCTGCTGATTTGGCCCTCCCCCTCCCTCCACACCGGCTTCCTCATCGACGGAAATGTCGGGCGAAATGGATTTTCGGCTACTTGTTTGCTGCCGAAGAATGAAAGTGGTTGGAGGGGAGGAAATTGGCAATGAAGAGGATGAGGAGGAGGATGGATGCAATTGAATTTGATGAGGGAGGGGAGTGGTGGTGGAATGATGTTGTTGCAATTGATGATGGGCAGTGGCCAAAGAAGATGGTTGATAATGCTGGAATTGGGGACAAGTGAGAATATTACGAAGATGAATAGAGGTTATTTGGGATTATGACACTGTAACCTTGCCTGAATATTTTCAACTGAATTTGTTGATTGGCTGGGCTGAACAAGGACAACGTAAATTCCCTCCCTTGGGGAAGGTCCCGTCCAGCAAAAATCCATTGAGGAATAATTTGAGTTGGGAAAGGAATTTGGCCAATGGAATGGACCAACCAAAAAGAAGGACTATTTACTATATAAAACCCTCAATGGAATGGGGGAAGGTGGATTGGGTCGGCTGGTTCCTAAGGGTACGGCCAAGCAATTTTGGGGAGGCGGCCAATGGCGGCAATAATCGGTTGGAGGACCATTTTGAATAGGATTTTTGGGCATTTCCCTGGGCCGACTCACGGGCGGCGGCGGACAAATTTGTTGGACAAGACGATGTTCTGGAATGGAAACGGCGGCAAAATAATGATGGTCGACTGGTTGGGCGGAATGAGTAGTCAAAATGTGAAAGGTGATCGGCGCCTGCCCATAATCCGGCTCCATTTTTGGGGGCACTCCCCTTGGACAAGGCGACGGCGATTGGCAACCGGCGGATGGATCGGAGTCAACCTCAGCCGGACTATAAAGGGTCCAGCAATTTGGCGTTGATTGGATGGCCGAATGATGGGCCAAAACAATGCCCGAGGATTGGCCAACGATTGAGGCGGAAGAGGAGGATGGCGGGGGAATGCCGGATGAGGAGCAGGGGGCCAGGAAAGGGGGCAATTCCATGGCAAAAATGCAATCGATTGGATGGGGGTTGTTTGTTTGAATGGATGGAAATGGCCAAGCAAAGCAACCAATGATGAATGCCTGGGGGAATGCCGTGAGAAGAGTGTGGCAAATGGGCAAAAAGGGGCCAATTGTAGCAAGCCGGTCATCAGAAGCAGCCATCGACGGCTATCGTTTCCCTCTACACATATTCCCCATTTTCCTTTCCCTATATTCCTCTTTTCATTCCATTCGCGCAAAGACATATTGAAATAAATGTGATATTGGCAATGACGGCTGCCACCCCTCCTTATGGTGGAGATTAATCGGCGGCACTCTCTGCGCCTCATTAGAGGCCAAAACCGCCATAAAATTGCCGGGCTTCATATCCGCCGCCGCAATGGCTTTTTAGGGTTGGCATGGGAACGAGATTGGTTGGCCATTGGGGAATGTAAAAATGGAGGGGCTACCTTTTTTGGCCCAATTTGATTTGATTCCCAAATAAAGAGGGAGGGACCATACCCTAATTAATCCTTTCCCATATTTTTATTTTCTGACCTGATAATATGGATTTGGTCCTCCACCAACATTTGTGCCATAAATTCCCCCAGTTGTTGTTGATTGGGCATTGGCCACGGATGTTTGATCAAAATATCCACTCGTCCTTAAATAATGAACATCAGAGACTCCTCCTCTTCTTCTAATAAGGTCGCCGTCGCCCTCTCCAGGCCCTTCCATCCAATCAAAAATGGCTGTACTTCCACTCGAAATGGACAATTCCCCATTTGGGGAAGGTGGACTTGGATGGAGCCCGAACAAATCACCGTAATGGTCAATATTTCTTCCTTGGTGGGTGTCCAATTCCTCAATAACCACAATTGTGCCCGGGGAATGAATGAAATGTTGTTGGACTGGGGCAGATTGCTGCATTGGCTGATGACCAGAAATTGGCCCATTTTGGGTTAGGAAAAGCATTTGGGGGAAATTGTCAATTTGGAGGCCGATTCAACAAAAATGGGAAGGAAGGAGGAATATGGCCAGTGAAGAAGGGAAAGGGGCTTCTCGGGTGCCATTACCACCCCCAAATGTGGTGGTTGGTCTTTGCCACGCCCCCGCCAAGGGAAGTGGTCAGCCCAAGGCAAAGGGCCGACCAATGGCCGGTGCCAAAGATGGTCGGGCGGCACAGAACACTGTTAATAGGTGGCCACTAGCCAGGGTCAGCAGCCAACCAAGCAATCTGCCATTCCGTTCCCTTCCCCACCCCCCCCCCCCCCATTTGGCCCAGTCCGGCAACAAAAACCAAACCATTCCCTTCCCTCCATCATTTCTTTCCGGCACTTTCTTTCCCCTTCAATAAACTCCTTCGCCCGGTTGGACACCCACCGGAAAGGCCACCTTCCTTAGACCATGGGACAATTATGGAGGGGCAAAATGCCGGATAAATGGATGTGGATGGAAAGGGCCAAATATAATGGGGGCGACGGCATTTTGAAATATTTGGGCGAAATTTTATGGGGAATAATGGTCGAAAGTTAAAGGCAAGAGGGGGACTTTGGAAAGCACCTTTGGCGTTTTTGTGAAGATTTTGAAAAAGTCAAATAAAGATGGAAAATTTCAGACAGCCAACTTTGGTATTTTTCACTATGATTTGGTTTATTAGACATATTCTGAAAAGTGGTAAATAATTTTTGTAAATGGAAAGAGGAATGAGAGGGAAATTTGGATGGAATTTATAAATTTGTTGCGTTATTAAATAAAAGGCATAAAAAAGGCGTGAAGGAAATGAAATTACACTCAAATCATTTTGATCACTTTTATGGATACAGTCAAAGTATTGGTCTTGATCCAAAAGGTGGAATATATATTTGGGAATAAATCGGGAATTTGGTTGGTTGTGATGGCGATGGATGGATGGATTGGAATTGGACTGAATGAATGGATGGATGGATTGAAGGGGAATGGACCAACCCAGCGGGGCCCCATCAACAAAACCACATCCATCCACCATCGTTTCGATGGATATTTGGTTGGTGGTCGTGTTGGCGACCGTGACCATGGTATGGGGCAAAGTGGTGGTGATGGTGACCAAAAGGGGAGGGGGCGTTCTCCTGGCAACACCATCGACGGCCAAAGTTCCGTCAGGAGAGCGGAGAAGCGCAGGGGACGATGAATGGAGCAAAACAGCAGTTGATGAGGCCCATTTTGGGTGCAGTTTCCCCTGGTAACATCATCAAATATATCCTTGGTCATCAATCCCTTGACCAACCACTCAAAGGGTTCATGAATTTGTGGAAGATATTGGAATTTGAATATGGAATAATGTGAGTTTGGGTATTCCTTCAATGATCATTGCCATACAATTTGGCACAAATAACTCATCCATTTCATCTATTTCATTCAATCCAAATCCATTTCCATTCATCCAAACCATTTTTTTTCCAATCAGCCAAAAGTGCCAATTCGCGGATTAATTCGGCACTGCCCATAGAAAGGGAAGGGGGTCGCCAATTATGGGTTGGAGCACACCTGCTCGCCCAAAATGAAATGGATATGACCGTCCAAAAATCATTTGGATTGAATTGGGTATGGGAAATATGCCGAAAACGAACCCATGTTGATGAGCCAGCAAATGAGAAGTGCCATTGGGACAAGGACCTGCCGAAACGGCGAAAAGTGCGGCGCCGGCTGCCGCAGCTGCGAAACTCCCATGGGCAGCAAAAAGGGCAGCCGAAGGAGCCGAACAAGAAGATGGACCTGATTGAGAGGAACAAAAGATGTTAATTTTTGTAAAAATGAATGAATGAATGGGCAGATGAATGTCCCCTAAAGACCATTTGATTCGACGTCCATTTGTTGATTTCCCCACCAGCAGCAATAATTTGGCCATAGCCAAGGCCAGCATAAATTTTTGTTGGTATTTTGGCGATTATTGTCCATCCAAATAAATTTCAATTAACTCACCGAAAATGGTCCATCCAGCGGCATATCCAGTTGCCCCACCGCCATTCCCTCCTCCTCCTCCTCCCTGTTGCTGGCCATTTCCTCCATTGGTGGCCGAAATCATCGAAGAGCCAAAACGCATTTTGCCCGAAAATATGCCAAAAAAAGAATGGGAATGGGCAATGGGAGGAGGAAAATGAGATGACTTTTTTACCAGGGAAACTGGCCCCAAAAAGTTTTACTTAAACAATGAAAATGGGCCATGACGATGGATGATGATTTTTGTGGGATAAAATGGGTATACGGTAATGGAGATGGGGCTGGAGGGAGGCATCATGAATTATTTTTCACATTGGCCACCATTTTTGGGGTGCTGCAAAATTAGCAATTCCATTTCGACCATCCCCCTCCACTCCTCAGTCCTCATTCCTTTCTCCCTATTCTCCATCCATCCATTCACCGTCAATTGGGCGTTTAGTTTTGGAGGAAACTGAATGGGCCACTAAAAGTGGTTAAAGCCAAATAGGATGCCACAACATTTTGGAAATACATCTTTATTGTTTTGGTCAGGATAATATAAACATTTTTAAATAAAATAAATGTAAAATAAAATAATAAAATAAATGGTTTGTTTATTTATCAATTAAGCATATTATGGTTGAGTACATTCCTCCTCTGTTCTTCAACATCATTTTTCCATTTATTTTGTTCGGCCATCACTTTGTTAATCACTTTTTCGTGTAAACCGGTAGAATGACGAGCTCGCATTTGAATTTCACTTTGGTCCATGGATTCTTCGGAAGCAGAGGCGGCCGCCACATTCGAGAAAATATTCTCCTCCATCTTAAAATTATGGAATAATTATTTAAAAAAATATATAATTTTAATATTTTGATAAAGGGAAAGGGAGGAAAAATTGCAGCGAGTATAGCTAGTGGGGCTCCCTCAGGAAAAAATAGAAAAAATAAGTAAAGTGGGACCCTTTCGGGGAAAAAATTTTCTGCCGCTTGGCCATTTTTGGCTAAATTTTGCCCTGTAGGGCCATTTGGCGAAAATTGCCCCTTCCCAAAAATTTTTGCCCCCTCCAAAAAATATTTTCCTAGCTAGGAGTATGGGGTACGGGCTTGAAAATTGGATTGGAAAGAAAGTGCGTACGTCCGAATCATCATCGGACTGGACGACACTGGCATCAGAATCTTGAAACCAAAATGTGTTTAAACCAACATCCTGGTCGTCATCATGCCGCCTATATGGAATGAATGGTTGCTGCCTTCTGACCATTGGCTCAAAAACACCCAAATAGACCATGTAGGAGCCCAAGAAGAAAATTACGAGAATCACGAAAATGACTGTAACCTGGAAAATGGAATTGATTGAATGGCAAATATTTATAGAGGAAAATAATAACCTTCAATAAAAGTGAATTTCTGGATTCAAATCGGCAATTGCAATTGGCCAAAAATGCATCTAAATGCGCAATGTCCACAATCTCAATAACATCCTTCTTGACAACCATTTGCGCATTGCTTTGGAAATATAAATCAAATAGATATTGCTAAATATATTCAACTAACCAATTTGATGAATCCAAATTTGTTTTTGTATAATATCTTCTATAATGTTCTGATGAAGTAATATTTTTTGATGAAAAATATTCCGTAGATGGGCAGGTACACCGACAACGAGTGTCTTCAAAATTACCCTAAATTTAATAGTATTAAAGATTACCTATAAATCTTAATAAACTTACGTTTACAATTGGAAGGAACGAAGATAAAATTGCGATGAAAATAACCAAATAAAAATGAAATAAATTCAACATTTTTGCTCAAATCTGAAATCGTAAATTCCTTTCTCATTTTGTTTTGAATAAACAATTTAAGTAAATTAATTTAGAAAAACCAATGAATGTAAATGCTTAAAATGCACATTAAAACTCCACATCCACACTCGAGATTTTTTTTTATATTTGTTCGTCGAATCTCGAGATATCGATCCGATTCGAGTCTCGTCTCGACTCTCGAATCTCGATCTCGATAAAAATAAAAAAAAACAAAACAGACAATTTAAGACATTTTATCCAAACCGGTTTATCCTTATCCTTTATCCTTTATCGGCTATTTTACAGGGAATAAAATAAACCAAAAACTAATGATATTGAAAAACAATTAAAACCAATTTTAAAACATAAATTTGTAAATGCTAAATTAGCAAAAACATCGTTTAATTGGAATGGTTTAAACTTTTCCTTTAAAATGCAACGCAAAACACTGATATTAAATCAGCCGATTTTGATTTATGTGATGCGACTTTCATTTTCAATACTTTATCCTTCCTATTCAATTTAGATTGAGCATTGAAGATCCTAAATTTTTATTTATCAATTATGTCGTCAAGCTTCAATAAATTGGCAATTGACCAAGTAAATGTTAATGGTAAACGAGTCCTCATGCGAGTGGATTTTAATGTTCCAATAAAGGTAAAATGTATTTGGGAATTTCCTTTTATTAAGTTTTAATCATTCAGAATGGGAAAGTTGCAAACAATTTGCGCGTCGTCTCCGCTTTGCCTACAATTCAAGTAAATCAATTTAAAGATTTAAACACTTAATCATTCAATTCAACTCCAATTTAGTATGCCATATCGCATCAAGCAAAATCCATTGTGTTGATGAGCCATTTGGGAAGACCCGACGGACAACGTTGCGACAAATATTCAATGAAACCCGTCCATGAAGAGCTGGAAAAATTGTTGAATAGGTTTTTTTTTGTAATTTACAAAAAAAATTTTGTGGCAATTCATTTCAAATTTAGGAAGGTACAATTTTTGGATGATTGTGTTGGTCCGGATGTGGAAGCAATAACAACTAATCCTGAACCTGGAGCGGTTATTTTGCTTGAAAATTTGCGATTCCATGTTGAAGAGGAAGGCAAAGGAAAGGACACCGGAGGAGATACGGTAAATTAATTTTTTTTAATTTTGATAAAATTGATTAAAATTTATAGGTCAAAGCTAGCAAAGATAAAGTCGAAGCATTCCGGGCATCACTTTCAAAGCATGGGGACATTTATGTGAATGATGCATTTGGGACTGCACATCGAGCACACAGGTTAATTTTAAATTAATATTTAGTTCATGTTATTTTATATTTTACAGTTCAATGGTTGGCATTGCATTGGAACCACGCGTTTCTGGATTCTTGATGAAGAAAGAATTGGAATATTTTGCAAAGGCACTCCATTCCCCTCAATCTCCATTTTTGTCCATTTTGGGTGGAGCAAAAGTGGCTGACAAAATTCAATTGATCAAAAACCTTCTGAACAAAGTGAACGAAATGATAATTTGCGGGGGAATGGCATTCACTTTCCTCAAAGTGATCGACCAAATGCAAATTGGGAATTCACTTTTTGATGAAGAGGTAAGGAAAATTATTTTTATTGAATTGAAAATATTATTTAGGGTGCAAAAATAGTGAAGGAATTAATGGAGGAGGCAAAGAAGAAGAATGTCAAAGTTCATTTGCCAATTGATTTTGTGGTTGGTGATGAATTCAAAGAAAATACGGCTCATTCCATTGTGGATGCAAAGGCCGGAATTCCAGGCGGAAAAATGGTTTAATTTTTTATTAAAATTTAATTAATTTAATTTACCCAGGGACTCGATATTGGACCGGAAAGTGCAAAAAAATTTGCGGATGTGGTAAAGAATTCGAAGACGATTGTTTGGAATGGACCAGCCGGAGTATTTGAATGGGACAATTTTGCAGAAGGGACAAAAGCATTATTGGACTCGGTGGTGGAAGCAACCAAAAATGGGGCAACCACAATAATTGGTTAATTAAAATTAAAAATATAAATAAAATTAACAATTTTAGGGGGTGGAGACACGGCAACTGCCTGCGAGAAATGGAATGCGGAGGATAAAGTTAGGCGAGTGAAAATAAAAAATAAATTGGGAATATTTAATTTCAGTAATTTTAGCCATGTTAGCACTGGAGGTGGCGCCAGTTTGGAATTATTGGAGGGCAAAGTACTCCCCGGCGTTGATGCACTCACAAATGCATGAAAGAATGAATAATAAATGAATAGATGAATGTGAAATGGTTATTCATTGAATTGATATATTTATTTAGGACAATTATAATAATGAATTCCAAAGGAATAAATATTTATAGATTATGTTGATTTCATTAAATTAATTGAAGAAAATTAATCAAAAATATTTTTTCAAAATAAATTAAATCATTATTTTATTTTTATTAGTTTAATTGCAAAATGTCTCAAGCTGATGCAGGACGAATAATTCATTTGGGAAAGCAACGAGAAAGGGCAAAAGAAGATATTGAAAAGCAAAGACAAAAATTGGAAAATGAAAAGAAAAACCGTAAAAATAAAGTAGTATTAACAAAAAATTAAATATTTTGATTTTAGTTGCCGCCGGCATAAAAAATAAATTCACTGCGAATGTTGACCAAAAAGAGGAAAAATTCAAAGCGAGTACGGTTGGATTGGTCACATTGGAGGAAGTGAAGGAAAAACAAAATGATTTTTATTTCACAAAAGAAGAAGAGTTAGTTTGGTTAAATTTTAATGTTAAATAAATTATTATTTTTTTATTTAGATCCTCAACATCAAATCAAATTGGAAGGGGACGATTTGAACGGACAGTGCAGGTTAAAATAAAATAAACATATAAAAAATAAATCATCAGAATTTCAGAAAAGGGTTTTGTCCTTCAATTTTGATGGAGAAGACGATGAAGAAGAGGAGCAAATGGCGGCCCCTTTGGCGAAGAAAAGATTGGGAATGGACCCAACGGTGGACACTTCATTTTTACCGGATCGAGAAAGGGACGAACAAATGCAAAGGTTGGGATTGGTGGATAATGAATAATTGGATTGGAATTGTTCAGGGAAAGGGAGAGAATAGCCCGAGAATGGAAGGAAGAACAGGAAAAGGAGAAAAATGAGGAAATTCAAGTGGCATTTTGCTATTGGGATGGATCGAGCCATCGGAAGGATTTGAAGGTGAAAAAGGGAGCAACAATTGCCCAATTTCTGCAAAGGGCATTGGAGGTTGGTCAATGGGAATGAATGAAATGAATTAATATTATTGGTGAATTGAAGATATTCCGAAGAGAATTCCTCGAATTGAAATTGGCAACCGTTGAAAGTTTGATGTTCATCAAAGAAGGTTGACACCATTTATTATTCATTAATTCATTCATTCATTTTTAGATTTGATCATTCCTCATTTTTACACGTTTGTCACCTTCCCATTTGTATATATAATCCACATAATTTTAGATTCCAAGATTTCATAAAAACGAGGCAAATGGGAAAAACGGGGCCTTTATGGCAATTTGATTCGGTCGGCGAAATTCGAGTTAGGCAAGATGCGGCATTGGACATTGGTGAAAGTCATCCGGTTAAGGTAAAAATAAATAAAAATTTAATAACTATTTGTTTTTTAGGTTGTTCTCCGAAGTTGGTATGAAAAAAACAAGGTAAAGGAGAATAATAATATTTAAAATTAAAATATTAATTTTTATTTTAGCACATTTATCCATCTTCGCGTTGGGAACCATTTGTGCCCGGCAAAACATACAAAAGAACAATCGATGATTTGACCACAATTTGAATGAAATTTATTTATTTATTGGCATAAAAATGAATAATATTAAAAATAAGTGAATTAATTGTTTTTAATCCATTCATTGAGCATCAAATCCATCACAATCTTACTGTCCACCTTTGAGTTCTACCCTTTATTTTCATTCCCTTTGATTGTTCCTTTAGGCTAGTCGCTTCTCTCTTTTCTTCCCTATATTCCTCTTTATTTGTGGCCGACAGGGAAGAAACCCTGGAAATGGCCATTGCAACCACTACTCGATCAAAATCGGTTCCAAATTGTGGTAATTCACTGGGTCGATGGCCTCTGAAGAATTCACCAAAAACCAATCAAATAAATTTGAATTTATTCCCCCCATTCACCTGTATGAATATTGCCGACTGACTGCTGTATATTGCCTTGAGGGGTTTTGCCTTTGTAAGGCCATTTGCTCTTTGTCAATTCCACAAATCCAATTTGAGCAAAGGAAATCATAGAAGGCATCCCTAAATTCGTAAAATGTAAAATTGCAATGTCAATTCCAACATTGTCTAGGGGGAGGGGCTTTCCAATTTGTCCTACTGTACCCACACTGCCTAATTAATCACCCTGTCACCATATCAATCAAATATTGCTCCAAGCCTCTTTTTAAACAACCCTTTTTCCTCTCCTGATACTTGCAGAATAAAACAAAACATAAAAAATAGAATAAGGAAAAAACAAAAAAATCAGAATATGGCAAAATACAAAGAATTGGGGAAAAACACAATTACAATTACAAATCAGAATGGGGCAAAACACAATTACAAATCAGAATGGGGCAAAAACAAAAAAAAAAAAAACAGAATAAGGCAAAATACAAAGAATGGGGCAAAAACACAATTACAAATCAGAATGGGGCAAAAACACATTTACAAATCAGAATGGGGCAAAACACATTTACAAATCAGAATGGGGCAAAAACACAATTACAAATCAGAATGGGGCAAAAACACAATTACAAATCAGAATGGGGCAAAAACACAATTACAAATCAGAATGAGGCAAAAACACAATTACAAATCAGAATGGGGCAAAAACACAATTACAAATCAGAATGGGGCAAAAACACATTTACAAATCAGAATGGGGCAAAAACACATTTACAAATCAGAATGGGGCAAAACACATTTACAAATCAGAATGGGGCAAAAACAAAAAAAAAACAGAATAAGGCAAAATACAAAGAATGGGGCAAAAACACAATTACAAATCAGAATAGGGCAAAAACACATTTACAAATCAGAATGGGGCAAAACACATTTACAAATCAGAATGGGGCAAAAACACAATTACAAATCAGAATGGGGCAAAAACACAATTACAAATCAGAATGAGGCAAAAACACAATTACAAATCAGAATGGGGCAAAAACACAATTACAAATCAGAATGGGGCAAAAACACATTTACAAATCAGAATGGGGCAAAAACACAATTACAAATCAGAATGGGGCAAAAACACAATTACAAATCAGAATGGGGCAAAAACACAATTACAAATCAGAATGGGGCAAAACACATTTACAAATCAGAATGGGGCAAAAACACAATTACAAATCAGAATGGGGCAAAAACACAATTACAAATCAGAATGGGGCAAAAACACAATTACAAATCAGAATGAGGCAAAAACACAATTACAAATCAGAATGGGGCAAAAACACAATTACAAATCAGAATGGGGCAAAAACACATTTACAAATCAGAATGGGGCAAAACACATTTACAAATCAGAATGGGGCAAAAACACAATTACAAATCAGAATGGGGCAAAAACACAATTACAAATCAGAATGGGGCAAAAACACAATTACAAATCAGAATGAGGCAAAAACACAATTACAAATCAGAATGGGGCAAAAACACAATTACAAATCAGAATGGGGCAAAAACACATTTACAAATCAGAATGGGGCAAAAACACATTTACAAATCAGAATGGGGCAAAACACATTTACAAATCAGAATGGGGCAAAAACAAAAAAAAAACAGAATAAGGCAAAATACAAAGAATGGGGCAAAAACACAATTACAAATCAGAATAGGGCAAAAACACATTTACAAATCAGAATGGGGCAAAACACATTTACAAATCAGAATGGGGCAAAAACACAATTACAAATCAGAATGGGGCAAAAACACAATTACAAATCAGAATGGGGCAAAAACACAATTACAAATCAGAATGGGGCAAAAACACAATTACAAATCAGAATGAGGCAAAAACACAATTACAAATCAGAATGGGGCAAAAACACAATAATTACAAATCAGAATGGGGCAAAAACACATTTACAAATCAGAATGGGGCAAAAACACATTTACAAATCAGAATGGGGCAAAACACATTTACAAATCAGAATGGGGCAAAAACAATTACAAACAGAATGGGGCAAAAACACAATTACAAATCAGAATGGGGCAAAAACACATTTACAAATCAGAATGGGGCAAAAACACAATTACAAATCAGAATGGGGCAAAAACAATTACAAACAGAATGGGGCAAAAACACAATTACAAATCAGAATGGGGCAAAAACAATTACAAACAGAATGGGGCAAAAACACAATTACAAATCAGAATGGGGCAAAAACACATTTACAAATCAGAATGGGGCAAAAACACATTTACAAATCAGAATGGGGCAAAAACACATTTACAAATCAGAATGGGGCAAATCACAATTACAAATCAGAATGGGGCAAAAACACAATTACCAATCAGAATGGGGCAAAAACACAATTACAAATCAGAATGGGGCAAAAACACAATTACAAATCAGAATGGGGCAAAACACATTTACAAATCAGAATGGGGCAAAAACACAATTACAAATCAGAATGGGGCAAAAACACAATTACAAATCAGAATGGGGCAAAAACACAATTACAAATCAGAATGAGGCAAAAACACAATTACAAATCAGAATGGGGCAAAAACACAATAATTACAAATCAGAATGGGGCAAAAACACATTTACAAATCAGAATGGGGCAAAAACACATTTACAAATCAGAATGGGGCAAAACACATTTACAAATCAGAATGGGGCAAAAACAATTACAAACAGAATGGGGCAAAAACACAATTACAAATCAGAATGGGGCAAAAACACATTTACAAATCAGAATGGGGCAAAAACACAATTACAAATCAGAATGGGGCAAAAACAATTACAAACAGAATGGGGCAAAAACACAATTACAAATCAGAATGGGGCAAAAACAATTACAAACAGAATGGGGCAAAAACACAATTACAAATCAGAATGGGGCAAAAACACATTTACAAATCAGAATGGGGCAAAAACACATTTACAAATCAGAATGGGGCAAAAACACATTTACAAATCAGAATGGGGCAAATCACAATTACAAATCAGAATGGGGCAAAAACACAATTACCAATCAGAATGGGGCAAAAATACATTTACAATTACAATTCAACTTTCCGGAAAACAATAATAGATTGTCAATGCCAAAATAATACCTAAGGTCTTTCCTTTTCTATTTGTCCTACTGTACCCCCACTTTTTGCCTGTCACTCTATCAATCAAATATTGCCCCAATCCACATTTATAAACTAGCCCTTTTCCGCTCCTATTCTTCTTTACCTTCACATTATTATCACATTTTCCCGCTCAATTAATAAAGAATAAAGTAGAGTTTCTCCTTATCCCTCTACCATTCATTGGGCCGCTGGGGGGGGGGGGGGGGGGGCTTAGGCCTCCGGCGTAAACCACTTTAACCCTAGATTAGGAGTAATATGCAATAAATAATTTGCCTGATTTCCTCATTACAACTCAAATAGATGGAAAGACGTAAGGCACAACTGAGCACATAAAGCATTGAAATAATCTAAAATATTTGGAGGGAATTCATCAAAAAAGGTGATTGAGGAGAGGACTCACGTCAGTCAGCGTCTCATAGATCTGAAAAAGAAAATTATAATGTTATTGATTAATTTGTTTATATTACTCAGAATCAGGATTCAATTAATTCATTATTGTGTTTTACTTTGTATTTTGTAAAAATATTCTTTCCATTTTTGTAAATTCCAAAAATATTATGGCTAATTTTATGCCAAACTGACATCATAATAATTCTCGGTTTGCGTTGATTCAAGGTCCAAATATTCCCATGCGGTAATGGCCACATTTGGGAAATTGGCCAGCAAATATGAGCAAACAATGAGGACTAGAAGACGAGTGGCCGAACGGACACGAAGCTGCAAATGAATTTAAAGGGGATAATTGAACTGGAATGGAATTGATGGGGACTTTATGATCAGATGCGGCACCAAATCGAAACATTACAGCCGACCTTTTTTGGCGGCGCAAAATGAGTACTGTATTAAAAAAAAGGATGGATTGATTTGAATGAGGGGGGGGGGGGGGGGGGAGATGAACCGATTCGGGCATTCAAATAGGCGAGAAGGAAGAATGGAACAAAAACGGTGGCAATTGTTCGGATATAGAATCGAAATACAGTGCCATAAAACCAACTTTGGGTGAGCTAAAATATTATTAATTAATTGGCAATCATTGGGAAATGGACCTGGGTTAGACTTGGCTCGAATTCGGCCAATCCAGTGCAATTTCCATTGCGCAAAATTTCCACCTCGAAAATGGCAGTCCCCCGAAGGACCAAAGCAGCGAAGAACATTCCAAGGGCAAATGAATGCCGATTGGTACGAAAACAAGACAACATTGGGGATTTTAATGTGATTAAGAAACGTTCAATTGTGCCAAGGATGATCACTAATGAATGGGAATGAACAATTGGAGGAGGGAGGGGGACTGACTAAAGCAGGAGAAAGTCATGGAAACATGGCAAAGAGTCAGCAAAGGACCAACATAGGACCACCAAAGTTGATTGAGCCAAAGCAATTGGACACGATTCTTGATGATGTCCATGGCAATGACTGGGCCATAACAGGCAGAGAGGAAGGCATCGGAAAGGGCCAACAGGCCGAGGAAGAAGAAATTGGAATTTCGAGGCCGAAGAAGGACGCAGGCGATCAAAACATTGCAAACCAACGAAATTGCACTGAAAAGTAGGAGATGGAAATGGTAATGGGATGAACCGAAATAATACCTGAGAGAAGTGCCAACAACGGCAACCAAATACCTTCAAAAAATGAACAGAAATTATGCAAATTTGCGCTTCATTTCCGCAACAAACCATCTTCTGTCGGCAAACAAATCGACGGAACAATCGGAGGCCAAATCCTCCTCATCAGCCATTTCGGCCAGTTCCGCCGAATTTGACACTGCCATGACGAGGAATATTGAATATGAAGGCCGAAGAAAGGGAAAATGGACGGAAGGAGAATATGGAGGGGAAGGGAATGAAAATGAATGACTTTGAGTTTTTCGGCACTGGCAAAAAGGGAAAATGGGATTTGATTAAGCAAACGGGGAGGGGAAATGAGCAAAATTAAATTAGTAGGGAAAGTGAGGGGGGATTGGGGGGCAATTAAAAAGAAATCAGAAATGACAGCAGCCAATAATATATTGGGTTTAGGCATGGGGTTCAAATATTGTGTCAAAGGGGGAGGAAGGGGCCAAGGAATATTAGATGAATTTGCAAACAAATTGCGAATGCCATTTTTGATGATTGGGGTTGGAGGGGGAATGCCAAAAATAATAAATAAATAAAGGGAAGGAACTAAATGAGCAAACAAAACAACTAAGAAGTGGCAAAATGGAGTGGGCAGTTTGGGTTATTTTTTTGCCCGCAGGCAAATCAGCGCAATTTTAAAGAAATTGTCTACATTGGACAATTCCAAGGGCAATAAAAATATTATGACATCAATATAATGAATGAATAAACTTTTTGTGGCACTTTCCCTCCAATCAATGCTAATTCTTTTCACTTCCAACCACCTTCCCCCACCACAAATAGGTAACCCGTTTTGCCGCTTTTCCCCTCCTCCTTATGTTCAATTAGGGAAGGCGGCAACAAGCAAAATAAAACATAAAAGGGGCCAATGGCCAATGGTGAGGGACCCATTCCAAACAAAGTGGGAAGGAAGGAAAGGCCGGCTGCTGTCAATGAAGCCATTTTTGTTGTTTCCTTGGCAGATTGGTTTGCGTGCCAGTCGAATTATGGGACCGGTGGAGGGGGAGGGGGGATGGAAGGTAAAATGCATCTAGACAGTAAAAATTGGTGGTCAAAATCGGTTATAATTGAGTGCCAATGCCAATTTTCAAGGAATGCCATCCATTTGGGTGTTTGTCTCATTTACCTTTCCTTCTTCATTGCACATTGCCCACCTTTCCCACACCAATTTGTGCCACTGCCAGCAGACCCTTGCCAAACATCTGTCCAATTCACCCTTTTCCCAGGCCAAGACAATTATCACCCGAGGGAATGTCGAAAATTAACCGTCCTTGGAACAGTTTTCGAAGGCTGAATAATGAGAAGATGGCGAAAATGCGTGGGAATATTTGGGGCAAGGGGGATGGGGGATTGACTTTGGGGGATTTGAGTTTGTTGGGAAGGAATGAGCCAATACCCAATACTCGAAAATGTGAGGAAAAAAGCAGGTGTGGGACATGGAGTGGGGGAATGGTTCAAAATGCACAAAACCTTCCTTCCATTGGAGGCCTACTAAGCCTTTGAAACTCATCAAAAATTAATTCGAAGGAAGTCGGCGAATGAATGAATGAATGAAGGGGGATGGGAGAGGTGTTCTGTGGGCCCATTGAATTGGAATGGAGGAAATGACCCCTTGAGGATGTTGTTTGGGATTTTTTCCAATTCTTTGGCAAAAATAGGAAAAAACCCAACTACATTGTGGGTAGTGGAAGGATATTCAAATGAATTTGCCGAAATTGGATGGCATCGATGGATATGATGAAGATGACGTTTTCGGTGGATTAAAATTGCTTAATTAATATTGATTAATTTAATCCAAATTAATATTGGGTAAATCCTTCAAAAATGGCTAAAATCCCTAGCAAAAAAGGTATAATGGAAAGAGAGGGAATGGGGTTTTTGTTTTCCGGAAGGATGGAATTCGATACTGCGGCAATGCCAATTTGAATTTTCCCCCAGGGCGAGGTGAATTGGCCTCATACAAATGAATAAAGTGGAATGGGGGGTTTGAAATGGGATGGACAAAATCAGTGGAATGACGAGAAAAAAATGATACAAAATGAATTGGAAATGTGGAAGGATGAATATGGAAAAAATGGATGGGAGGATTACTACTTTTGGTGAAATGCAAAATGAATGAATGAATAAGCAATTAATTCACAAGGATGTGGCCTTTCTCCCATCGACGACCTTTCATCACCGCGCCGTTGATGTCTGCTTGGCCCATTTTCGCAAAAAAACCTTCTCAAAAATGCATGTTGCGGCCATTTAGTGAGTGAATCCTCCTCCCATTTTTGTCATCCCAAGGAGAAGATGGGACCCCTTTGGCCCCACTCCACTTGACCAACGAAGGAATTGATGGGAAATGTAATCGACCCACCGGCATTGGCACAAAAAGGCGCAAAAAATGTGCCGTCAGTTCCATTTGGGTGGGGGAAAGAGTGCAATTTTAATTATTCGCCCCCCCCCCCCCCCCATTTTCCATTTGAAGGAGGCACATTTCAACCCCCAAATCCATTTGAGGCTTCAGCCGCCGCCTCATTAAACTCACCAAAAAGCCCATAATTTAGTGTTTTGGAAGGAAAATGAATGAATGAATCGATTGAAAAAAATTTTATCGAATAAAAAATAAATTTAAATGAATTAAATTTTAGCCGGACAAAGAAGAATTGTTGATTGGAATTGGAGGAGGAACGGAGGGAATGACCAAATTGGTTGATGAAGGAATTGCGGCGGTGACATCGAAGTAGAATTCCTAAAAAATTAAAATTTAATTTAAGAATATTTTTTGATTGATCACCTTCAGTGAAATGGCAAAAATTAAATGAGCAGCAAAAACGGCGACAATGAAGCAAAATGAGCCCTAAATTGGAATAAAAATGAAACATATTTAAAGTGAATTAACCAACCAATCGATTTGGATCATCCTTGACGCATGGCCAAATGGAAATGATGGGAACAATTGCAGTGGAAATGGCCGGAATGAGGATGATGGCCCATCGAGCCGAATTGAATGACAAAAGAGGACAAATTATCTAAAAAATAATAAAAATATTAAATAAAATAAATGTGCATTAACCGATGCTGGGATGAATAAAGCCAATGAATAGCCGTATGCGGAGAGCAAGTCGAAGAATGAATATTGAAGAGTGGAATTGGGCCGATACCAAAGGAATGAATAAATTAGGGAAGGAAGCAGAAGAATATAGCCAAAAACGAGGGAAGTGGCCGAAGTCACTGAAAATTGAAATAAATATTAAAAATGAATTAAAATGAAAATGAATGGACAAACCAAATGAAAAATCACTTGAATATTGTTGGTCGGTTGATGAATAATAATTCAAAAAATTGGCAAAATTGCCGACAATGGCAATTGAGAAGACCAAAGTGGTTGAAATCCAAAAAGGGCCCCACAAATCTGGATTAGGCTGCACAAAATCAGCAATAAAATTGGAATTCCCTCTGGGAAAGGCGCTTTGCAAAATTCTGGTCAAAACCTTGAATTTAATTTTAAATTAAATTTGATTAAAAATTGAAACAAAACTGTGTCCTCGTCGATGTCGAAAAAACGTTGATAGAATTGCAATGTGAGGAAATGCGGTTTTGATGGATCATCGCCTTTATTGGTTGATTTGGGACCATCCATCAAATTACCCTTCAAAATTGATTGATTAAACGTAAAATGGTTAAAAAAACCTCAACATTTGAATTGGATGATGAAGAATTTATATTATTTGTTGGATTGGATGCAAAATCTGAGAATTACTTTTTTTAATAAAATAATGATTTGGGAAATTAACTTTTGAATTCCAAATTGTCCATTTTTTTGAACTCTTTGCAAAATAGATTAATTGAATATATAATATTATCACAAATAATAATAATTAAAATATTATTGTTGATTTAGTCAACAATTAAAATATATTTTTGATCCATCCATGCATTTATCAATTTATTCAAAATATTCACAATTAACAAAATTTCATCCATCAATGATCAATATAATCTTTAATCAACGATCCATCCTATTGTCTCTGTCTCGACTTCGGCGTCTTTCATCTCGGCCCCGATGCTCTCCTCCTCGATGTTCCCTCCGATGATGTTCATCCCTGCTTCGTCCACGATCTCCTTTATCACCTCTTCGTTTGTCCTTTTCATTTTCTTGTTCATTTTCCTCTCTCCAATGTTTTTTCCTTTCTTTCTCACTAAAATTTATTTTATTTTTTTAATTAATGATTTTAATATTCACCTTTTCTCTTCCTCTGCCTCCTTTTTCGGCTTTTTTCGTTGAATTTCTTCATCTTCGCTTTCCACACATGAACATTCCCCTCCACTGCATGAACATGAGCAACTTTAATTCATTTGTGTTTATTTTTTTATTAAATTAATTTAATTTTTACTCTGAACTGCCATCATTGGATTGAGGTGGTGCCCCAATATTCCCTTCAGCCTTTTCTTCATTTCCATCCTTTCCTCCTCCTTCTTCCTCCAATTTTTTACGAAGAATTTCCAAATTCACTTTGAATGAGGCCAATTCGGCATCCGCTGTCAAATCATATTTCTCTAAATCGGCCTCATCTTCCTAAAATTAAATTTCAATTTATTTGAATAAATTAAATAAAATAAACCTCCTCAATTTCATCCTCTTCCTCCTCTTCTTCTTTTTCTATTTTTTCCTTCTTTTCATCTTCACCAAAATCCTCCATCGATTCATCATCTTCTTTTTTCTGATAAAAATAATCAATAAATTCAAATAAATTTCTCCAATTTCAACCTGCTGAACGCCTTCATTTCGCTTCTTCTTCTTTCGACCAAATTCATCAAATTCCTCATCATCCTCATCCCTTTCAATATATTCAACATCCTTCATTCAAAAATTAGGTATATTTTTTATTTATTTCGCATTACCTCTCTGTCCATGTAACCGCCTCCATATCCTATTAATTTGAAAAAATTTTTACAAAATATTAAAATAATTTTTTATCATTTCTTGCCTGTTCGCACTTCGAGATCGGCCATTTTTGGAGCATTGCACTAAAAACGAATATGATATTATGAAGAAATGTTAGTGGTTTTTAAGTAAAATTCAATTCATTTAATAATATCCGATCGAATTTTTCCTATTTAAATGCCCAACCCTTTTTTAAAATTTTCCTCACAATGTTACACATATGTCGACGTGCCCAATTCACATTTCCACATCTATAAAAATTTAAAATTTGATGCAAATAAAAGAATTTAAAAAACTTTGAGCAAACCCAATCTTCGGCTGCAAAAAGTCCTTTGGATTTTTCGGCAGCCTCTTTCCCAATTTCCTTTCCAACTCTTTGTTTTGCACGTGGTTTTGCTGAAATTTTCAAGTTTTATTATCATCATTTTTTAATATTTTAAATTCTTACCTTTTCCACATTTTTGGCAAGTATATCGTTTTTCTCCATTTACGAAAGCACATTTTGGGTCGGCACAAGCCCATTCGCCTTCTTTTAAAACTGGCCTAGATCGGTTCAATTTTGTAGATTCACTGCTGTTATACTCGGAAATCATAGTTATTTTTATACTGGCTGAAAATTTATGAAAGATATTCTATTCAATTAAAAAATGGTCATGTTGCCGCGGAGAACCGCTAAAAAACGGTGGTAATAAGCAAGTTTAAGTTTCACGTTTCACTTCATCGGTTCACCTCAACTCACCCACGAGCCACGACCCACGCCACGTAACGTACGTTTCTTCATCGAAAAATAAAAATGTCTGCTTAAGACATTTTATCCAAAACGCTTTTTGATCTAAGAGTTAAGAGAGGAAGGAATTAATTAAACCAAAAAAAAACCAATATGAATTCGGGTCTAGCAGTAACTTGAAAACCCTTAAAAAACCGGTTTCAAACAAGTTTATGAGCGAAACTAGTAAAAACATGGTTCAATCGAAATGTTTTAAACGTCTTGCTTCTTGCCTTTTGATAATGAGAAAACACGAAAAAAAAACATTGGCATTTCTAAAATAGCGTAATTTTATTGTTTAAATTAAAAATAAAGCCTATATCAAAATCCGGATCCGGAGACTGGAATTGCTTCTCAATCTCGACATTCCATTAACTCTCACGTTACTCTTTAAAATTCTCAAATAATTCTCGAATAATTTTGTTCAGTTTATTTGCTTCATCGCAAAAAAAATTAGAAAAATTTTTATTCCACTTTAAAACCATCAGTAAAGTATATTTCTTCTCTTTTTAACAATCAAAAATGAAAACAACCGATTATTAAGTCACTCGCCCAATCGACTTTATTTCATATCTATCTAAATTATAATCAATTTAATCAAAATAATTTTATTAGATTTGGAAGATGTCTGTACATTCCGATCAAGCTACTTCAACATTGGAAGAGGAGGATCCAACTATTCAGAACATTCCCAAGTCAATAAATCACTTGGAGCAATATTTGGCCAATGCTCAAGCAAGATTGGAACATCTAAACACGCTCACCACCCCTCATTCGGAATTAACAACGGATTTTGCCTTGCAAAGAACAAATGAATTGGAAGCGGACAGAAATCGGATTCGAGTAAATTTAAATTTATTAAATTTTGATTAATTTTCAAAATAAAATTGCAGAATGGAGATATTGTTCACGTGAGGCAAATTGCTGAGTCATATTTATTGCGATATAAAGAAGCAGAACGGCGGAATAATCTTCAAACTCAACGAATGAATGGATTGGAAAGCCGAACAATGATGGCCGAAACAATCTGCGCAGAACAAATGCAATTAAATCGAACAGTAATTAATTAAAAATAATAAATAGAATCAATTTAAATTGAAATTAAGATTGGGGAGGAATCCATTCGGACATTGCAGCAATTTGCCGACATGGAACGCAGACGAATTGCAATCGTAAAAACGGCCAACAATCGAGCAGAATCACAAAATAGAGAAATAAATCGACTCAGAAATCAATGTGAACAACAGGAACAGGCAATTGGACGCTTCCGGGAACAAGTCAACTCCCTCAATCAGGTAAATTCCTTTTTATTGAATTATTTTTATTTGGATTATTAAAGGAAAAAACTTCATTGAGTCAACAACTCGCCGAATTCCGATTGGAAAAAAGTTCATTGCTTTTGGAAAAGGACAGATTCCATCATGAAATAGAAGGCAAATAATATTTAATAATTAATTAATTAAATAATTATTTAGCATTGAGAAATCAAATGTTGGAAAGGGACGAATTGATTGGGGAATTGCGCGACCGTGAGCGGAGAATAACGGCGGAACTGAGGGAAAGGGATGCAATGGTGGAAACATTGAGCGAAGAAAGGGACAGAAGAGACGAAGATTTGGTCCAGAATCGAAGGGAATTCCAAAATTTGTTGGCTGAAAAACAACGGGACATGGAGGCATTTTTGGTTGGTTCAAAAATTTAATTGTTTAAATTTGAATAAATTGTTTATTAAAGGAAACACGGAAGAAGGAAATAACATCGGAATTGAAGGCAATCCATCGGGCCGACATTGAAAAATATCAGCAGGCACTGAAGAAGCAAAGAAAGGACTTTGAGGATGCAATGCAGGAAGCATTGAGGGAGACCCAAAAATTGGCGGCCCAAAGGGAGGAATATTTCAACAATTGGCGCAGATTGGAGGAATCAATTGACGCACATAAACGAAAATTGAATGCAGTATTGAGTGAGTAAATTAATTGAATTAAAATTAAATTAAATTGATATTTAAGGCCGAAAAGTGGTGAAGAAATGTACGGAATTGGTCGGTGACCTGAAGGACATTGGAGGTACAATTACAAAATAATTTGGCTAAATGATTGGATTTGATTTTTAGCTGATTTCGACAATCGTCCAGTGCAATCGACCACCCCACGAATTTTGGAACCCGTCGAAAATGTGGCACAACGCGTTCTGGAAGGGCTGGCAAGTCAACGAGAATCTGGAATGTCCTAAAACATTGAAGAAGAACTGAATTCCCCATTCATCATATTTGTTCTCTCTGCTAAATTCATTTATTCATTTCTCCTGCTTCCGAATCCATTCAATTCATCCAATTTCATTCTAATTTGCTTTATTTGGATTATTTTAATGTAACAAAAATAATTGAGAAACAAAACACATCATTTTATTGTAATTGAATTCATTTTCGAGAATGAATCGCTAATTCATTCATTCATTCATTTCCACGTAAATAAATATTTTTTGGCTGCTGAATAAATATTAAAAAAAATGTGCAAATTTGTCCGTGCCTCCATCCCTCAACCTAATCCCCCATTTTCAAATCCTTTCCCCCACTTTTCGGTTCATAATTCATCCATCGATTTGGCCCATTCCGCCGAAAAAAGTCCTTCTTTTGGCCATGGATGGGGCGAGGGTCCTTTTGCTCAAATTCCCTTAATGCCATTGTCAAAAGCAATTAGTCCCATTTCCTCTCCACCCTACATTCCTCCACTTCATTCCACCACAGATATTTTCTATTCGCTTTTTTTTGTTGGAAATTTTATCAGGAAAATGCGACATTTTTGGTGTCGCCGTTTTGCACTTTTTCTAAATTTGGCCATTCTTTTTGCCCTTTCATTCTTCTTCCTTTTGCTCAATTTCAATAAACAATTTACGGTGGTCAGTCCAATTATTTTATTATCAATTTTTGTGAATTATAAATAGAAATTTGATCAATTGGACAAAAGGAAAGAAGGATTATCATCATTTGAATACAAATTGAACGATAATCGGGGAAGAGAAGTGTCCATTTCAGAATTGATCCTTCCCAAAGGCAGTGCATCCCTTCAGGAAAGAATCACACTGAATCCAATTCCCGAGAGTGAATTCAGCCAATTCAAATCCAATTCATTCATAATTTAGGCCAATCCATTTTGTTGATGTGGGATTTGGATTTTTCGGACTTGAATCTTCGTGGCTGTTTGTCCTTTCCTCTTTCCCTTCATTAATTTAATCCATCATTTTATGTCCCGAATGGAATTGCAAAATCACCCGAAATCATTCTCTTTTTGGCCAAGCCCGTGCCATTTTCTTCGGGTCATCAAATTATGCAATTGAAAGGAGGCCCAACCAATATTTTGTGCATTATAGCCAAGTGAGAATTCACTGTGAGGGGAATACTTTTTCTCCACTAATTTGATGGATAGGAATCACCGGTGAATATGCCTTCTGGCATCGTCGACCATTTCTTCAATATGAGTTTCGGTTTTCGAATGGGCGGAAATTGGGCAGCCTCCCCTTATGGCATTTTATTTAGATTTTGATTCAATGACCAATTTTCCATCCTTTTTCAGGATTTGCCGCCAAACTCGCTCCAGAATCGAGACCAGGGCCAAAATATTTGGATGAATTGTTGGATGGGATTGTTGGGAAGAAGAACAAACCAATTGCATGGTCGGGATTAGGGGGATATAAATGTGATTAAAACAAAATAAATGAAAGGTTTGTGAGCCATTGTTCAACGCAAAGTGGCCGAGAATGGATTGCAAAGGAAATGCAAGTGTGGCAATGTCCCCCAATAATTCAAAGCACATCCCCCATCCCAATCCCAATTAGAGAAGCACATCCAAGTGGACATTTACGGGGGATGTGGCCCAATGGAATGCCATAGAGGATCAAATTGTAAGGAAATGCTGAACACTGAGTAAATGAGGAGCATTCATTCTGGCCATGAGAGTTTATTTTTTTATTGTCAGTTATTTTTTCTATTTTGCCGCGGAAAATAGCATTTGCCGAGATTATTTGACCGAGAAAATTTGGGACCAAGGATTGGACACATTCTCAGTGCCAATTGTGTTGAGGAGAAGGTAAAATAAATGAATATTCAAAATATTTTGTGCTGAATGAAGCATTGCGGAGCATCTATTGCCTCCGGGCTCATTCATTGCCGTCGATGATTTTACCACAATTCGAAAATTAACCGAACATCTCCATAAATTAATGCAAAATCCACTTGAATATATGTAAATGAATTCATCAATATTGGGCCGTAAAATTTGATTTTAAAGGCAATATTTTGAATGGCGATTGGAATATGTGGCAATAAAATTGAATGGAGACACCGACCCTCGGGCTGAAAAGGTGATTTGGGGGATTTCGAATTTACTATTAAATGTGTTTTTTTGACCAGCTTTTTGGCATTTGCCAAGTTTGTCGGCTGACCCAAATGAAGCCAATGCCATCCATTAAATTGCCGGCTCCAATGAAAAAATGGCGAGAATTGGGCAAATAAAGGAATGTTAATTAGGGAATTTAAGGTGGGATGAAAGTTGCGAAAAGCAGGGAAAATTGGTTGGCCAATTCAAAAACATTAAAAGGAAAACGAACTGAAAAGAAGGAATGTCACAATGGTGCCTTTGTTTTGTTATTAGCCCTATCTAGTCATTTATTTAAAATTAAATAATTTAAATCACATCCAATCCATTTATATAATTGTTTTATTCCTCTTTCCATCTTCATTTCTCCTTCTGCGCAATGCCAAAAACATATTCAGAATTCCCTGATTTGGGCCTCGCCTTTTCGCATGGATGATCGATTCACTGTCCATTCCTCCTCCTCCATTTGCCCCCTCCTCTTCTCCGTCATAATTGGCCATTTCCTCTTCGCCTCCTTGGCCATTCTCTGCTTCATCTCCTTCTCCACCACCCGTGTTGCCCTCCACTGCCCCTCCGGTTGCTGAATTGCCCTTGGCTGTGGCATAGGCCAAAATAAAACTATAAAAACAATAAATATTCAAATGAATGAAAATGGAACATTCACTGACCGTCCATCCCTTTCAATTTTGCAAATATAATTATGCCAAAAATGGCTTCGACTCGCATAGTCCCCAATGCCGGTGATCACTTCGAATGTTGTGTTGAATTTTGCCTCACTCATCATTTGTACTCGATTTGCGATCATTTGAATATTACATCTGAATTTATTAATTGGAGGGACCTTGAGGGTCAATCTTCCCCAATCCACCTATGGAATTCATCTTCTCCCTCTTGTTGAACCAATTGATGGAATGCATCCATCATTGTGTCCTCCAACTGTAATTCAATTTCAATTCAAATTTAATTCCAATTTCCCCCTAATTTGCCTCCGGATTGCAGCACATCATATTTGAATCGTCTGTGTAGCATTCGGGCAGAGGATAACGCAACAATTCACAACGAGATTGTTGGCCGGTGGTGGTTGGCATTGGCAAAGGTGAAGTGGCCGGTGGAAGAAAAGTGGTTTGAGGAGGCAAGGAAGGAGGTGGAGGGGACGGAAATTGTTGTTGGGGAGGAGGAGGCAAAGGAAATTCGGGTTCAGGTTCAGGTTGGATGGGTGGAACAAATTCGGATGAGGGAATTATGGGGGCAGGAGGTGGTTCAAAATTTGGTTGAGGGACAACGGCAGATTCGGGCTGGGGAAGGGGTAATTGAGGAGGAGGCTGAAATTGGGCAGCAGATTCGGATTGGGACGAGGGAAATGAAAATGAATTGGACTGGGATTGGAATTGGGGCTGAATCTGATTGTTGGCATTGGAATCGAAGAATGATTGAGAAGGAGCTGGAGCCGGTGCAGGAAAATCAGCCGGGAAGAATGATTCGGATGGAGCTGGGAATTGTTGTGCAGGCACTGGGGCAGCCGGTGCAGGTGCCGGAGGGACAACGGGAATAACGGGAGGAGGGAAACCGGTCCTTTTGATGCGCCGATGTTTTTGTAATTGGCCGAGTGGAGGAAAAATTTGGACGAAATTATTTTCTGAAAAAGACAATGGATGGATGGAATATATTTAGGGAATGAATGACCATTGGCAAATGCCATTGTCGCCCTTTTCATCCTTCTGGCGGCAATAATTGCAGTTGAATGAGTTTTATTGGTGGCAAATTGTTCATCCAGCAAAATACATTGGCCATAAATGAGCAATGGGATGGAGGAAAGGAGGAATAATAAAGGGAAAAGTGGGAACATTGTTCAGCAGAATGAGCGAAAATAGTACATTATATAAGCAAGAGTTGATCCAATATTCTTCATTTTGGTTGATGGGTTCATCTTAATCCAATTCTATCCAAATCCACCAAAAAATCCTAGGGATTTGATCCAATATTGTTCAATTTTGGTTAATCTCATCCATCCAAATCCATCCCCGAGGGCATATTCTCCATCTATGCACATATTTGTGTTAAAAAATTAATAAAGCCAGACTGGATTGAACCATCCACCCCCGACCTCCTCCAAATTTGCCCTTTTATTCAATTTTGTTTGTGAAGCGTGGAAATTTGTGTAGCTGTGGGGGAAAATGGAAGGGGGGGATGAATGAATTATGAATGGAATGGAATGGAGAGGGAAGTTTGCTAATGAATTTTGGGTGCGCCAATCTTTTTTTTCGTTGCTTGGTCAATAAATTGACCTAATTGAATGTTCCTATGGGCCAATAATTTCTCCGCTCATTTTCCATTCATTTTATTCCCACAAATTTGCTCATTTCAATAAAACAACAATTTTAAGCCAAAATCCATTCCAAAATGTTTCCTCCTTGGGTTAGCCCCCTTTTCGGTTTCATTTTTTTGGCAATTTCGCTCATTGGCTTTTTCGGCAATGGATTGGTCATTGCCGCCGTCCTTGGCCATTCCAAAATGCGTCGTTCCCCAATGAATATTCTTCTCCTCAATTTGGTCCTCCATTTCCCCCAATTTTTAAATTCATTTTCCCTTTTTAGGCCCTTGCCGATTTGCTTAATTTGGCGTTGACCATTTTGGAATGGGCACCGGCCCTTTGGATTGGCCAACCACATTGGCCCATTCCTTGGTGGTGGACTTGTCCATTGGCCCGATATTTTGAATGCGTTTTCCTTTTTGCCTCAATTCTCAGCCAATTGGCCGTTTGCGCAGAAAGGTCAATGCCCCAATATTCCCTTCAAATATATTCCCATCTTTGTTAGATTTGTGGCCATTTGCCATCCTTTGTCTGTCCGCCGTTGGTGCACCCATCGGAATGCGTCCATTTCCCTTTTAGCCATTTGGTCATTTGTCCTCATTTTCTCCCTTCCAAATGGACTTTTCAATGAGCGAATTCAATTGTCCCCTTCATCGGCACTTTGCCTCAATCCCTGGTCCCTCACTGAACTTTGGCTTCTATACAAATGGGCCGAATTCATTTTACTCTTTTTGATGCCCGCAATTTGTTGTGCCCTTCTCCATTCCCGACTTTGTTTTGCCCTTCAACCCCAAAATAATCATAATCAATTGGCATTATTGATTGAAAATAACAAAAGATTGGATGGCCAAATGCGTTCAAGGAGAAGGGTGGTCCGAATGCTGATTGGCTGTGTTGCAGTTCAGGTCGGTGTTCCCCAATTTCCCCATTATTTAATTCATTTTGTTTATTAGTTGCTTTGCTATTCACCCATTCAAGCAATGTTCTTGGCCACGTCAGTTCCCCTAAATGTTCTTTATCCCTCATACTTTTGCAGTGCTATTTTCAATGTCGTCCTCATTCCTCCTTATGGCCTCGTTCTTCTCCTCAATGCCTTGGCATTGGCCTGTTCCGCCGCCAATCCACTCCTCTACACTCTTTGCTCCCAGAATTTTCGTTCCCGCACCAAATCCATGCTTTCTGGCCAACAATCCCCGTTCAGGCCAAATCCATCAGCAGAAGAACAAAAACAATTGACCAGAATGAGGGCTGACACAATTTAAATATTCCCCTTCATTTACCTTCGAATAAATTTGTCACATTCATTTTGATTTGATGAGTAATTGGCCTTGAGGGAATATGAGTGGGTCAATCCTCAATCCATCCATTTCAATGCCCCAAAATTGGTTGGCCACCCTTCCCTCCCTCATTCTTCTTTTCTTTTTGCGGCCAGCCGGCTCTCTTTCTTTCTGTCCACCCTCAAATGCAAATATCGATTCCCCCCTCCCAGGCAATTGTCCTCCCAAAAAGGTCGCTCTGCTACTGCCCACCCATTTCCCTCAATTTCATCCAAATTCGCGCAAATTGTTGCCTTCCAATTCATTTTAAAGCAAATTATTCAATGCCTTCTGCCAAAATCTGCTCCAGAATTATTCGGCTGAATGTTGCCACCAAATTCCATTCTTTTTCCAATTTTTGTTGATTTTTCCTCTGAATTATTAATTTCCATCCTTCAAATATTCTTCATATTTTGGCTTTCACATTTGATTCAGCCAATTTGGAAAGGCAAAAAGGAATCGACGAGAAAAGTGCCAAAAAAGGAAAAGGTGAAAGAATGGCATATCCAGGGGGATGAAAGGGATAGGCCATATATATATATATATATATATATATATATATATATATATTGGAAGAGGGCATTGGGCCGAATGAGTGTTGCCAATTTGCGCAAATTGACCCCCCTCCCCCCCAACCAGTCTCCATGGGAACATCCCCCTCGATATTGTGACCAAATGGTCATTCCCCCTCACTCTCCATTTTAATCTTTTCATTTGTAATTATTTTTGTCCCCCTCATCAATTACTGACGCAATTTTCAGGGTCAGCCGGATGTTCCATTGGCCATCTCCATTGGAGGCCAACGGCCAAAAATGCTGCTATTCACGCCATCAGCCGGCTTTGGCCTTCCTTCGCCGGTCAGTCCCCCTCCCTCATTCCCCCTTTCCATTTATTTATTCATTTGGGCACTATTCAAGCATCGTCGTAAATTGATGATTCCATCCTCCTCGTCGCCTGAATTACCCCAAAATGGGGCCCCTGCCTATTTTATTGGGGGTCATTCCCTCGCCGATTTGCAACAAATCCCAGCCGAACTTTGGTTGACCCGAAGACGAATTGAGGCCGGCGTAAGGGATCAACGGAGGCAAAGGGAAATATTGGCCCAAGTGCAGCGAAAATTGGCACAATGTCGGCTGGAAAGGGCGCAAAGGGGAATGGAAATTGATGAGGAGGCACAAATTGGGCCAAGGGCAAGAAGCCATTCGCCGACCCCTTCCTCCTCCTTTTTGGGGTTAATCCATCCATTTTCAATTTTTTCCCTCCCCATTCCCTCATTCAGTCATCAATTTTTGCCAGAAAGGCCGAATACTTCGCATTTGAATCGGAGGAGGGCATTTGGAGAAGAAGAATTTGTTGAATTCGGAGAAGAAGAATGGGGCCAAAATGGATTATCCAATCAATTTAGGTAAGTGGTTCTAGCATTTGCCTGGAGTTTAAACACCATAGTGGCCAAAAATGGGATATGGATTTTAGGAGAAAGAATATTTAAATTATTACTTATCTGTTTTATGGAAAAATGTAATAATAATAATTAGTTGGGAAATGGGCGGGTCAAAAAAGAGGCTTGGGGCAATATTTGATTGATAGGATGACAGGCAAAAGTGTGGGTACAGTAGGATGAATAAAAAAGGCCCTTAGAAATTATTTGATATTGACAGTGGTCATTTCCCTAATTCATATTGGCCATTCAATTTGTAGATGGCGTCTTTCGGCATTGGAACGGCAAATGGAAAGGCTGAATTTGTTGGCCGGTGAAAGGGTGGTGGCAAAAATTGGAACTGAAGAAGAAGGAGAGGGGGAAAGGATAAGGCGGAAAGCAAGGGAATTGGGCCAAGAAATGGCCAAAATGAGAAGAAGAATTGGCCAAATGAGGGAGGAGGCAAAGGAGGAAATGGAGGCAGCAAAAAGAGAAATGGAAATGAATTTGAGGGGAATGAAGAGAGAAATGGCATTGGTGGGTTTAATAATTGAGAATGGGGCAAAAATAAATTGGATTATTTGGCAGATTGGAAGGAGGGCAGAGGAGAAGGCAAAAATGGAAATGGAAAGGAGGACAAAAAAAGTGAATAAAATGGGGGAAATTAATAAATTGAAAGGAATTATACAGGAGGAAAGAAGAGCAGAAATGGTGGAGGAAAGGATGCAAAAAATGATGAAAGAAATTTGGGAAGATTTACCAAAATTGGAAGGAAATAAATGGATGGAAGAAGGAATTGGATTGGGAAGAGCAATAAAAGAGGCAATTGAAGAGGCAAAAATGGAAGAAAAGAAGAGAATAATGAAGGAAATGGAAGAAGAATGGAAAAAAAGGAGAAAAGAGGAAATGAGCAGGGAAAGAAGGTGGGATTACACTTTCTGGAAAACTTAATTACAATTACAATCCTTCCGAAATATTTGATTATAATTACAATCCAACCAAAATACAATTACAATGAGGCAAAACACAATTACAAATCAGAATGTGGCAAAAACACAATTACAAATCAGAATGGGGCAAAAACACAATTACAAATCAGAATGGGGCAAAACACAATTACAAATCAGAATGGGGCAAAAACACAATTACAAATCAGAATGGGGCAAAACACAATTACAAATCAGAATGGGGCAAAAACACATTTACAAATCAGAATGGGGCAAAACACATTTACAAATCAGAATGGGGCAAAACACAATTACAAATCAGAATGGGGCAAAACACAATTACAAATCAGAATGGGGCAAAAATACATTTACAAATCAGAATGGGGCAAAAACACAATTACAAATCAGAATGGGGCAAAACACAATTACAAATCAGAATGGGGCAAAACACAATTACAAATCAGAATGGGGCAAAAACACATTTACAAATCAGAATGGGGCAAAACACAATTACAAATCAGAATGGGGCAAAAAAAAAATTACAAATCAGAATGGGGCAAAACACAATTACAAATCAGAATGGGGCAAAACACAATTACAAATGAGAATGGGGCAAAACACAATTACAAATCAGAATGGGGCAAAAACACAATTACAAATCAGAATGGGGCAAAAACACATTTACAAATCAGAATGGGGCAAAAACACAATTACAAATCAGAATGGGGCAAAAAACACATTTACAAATCAGAATGGGGCAAAAACACATTTACAAATCAGAATGGGGTAAAAAACACAATTACAAATCAGAATGGGGCAAAAACACAATTACAAATCAGAATGGGGTAAAAAACACAATTACAAATCAGAATGGGGCAAAAACACATTTACAAATCAGAATGGGGTAAAAAACACAATTACAAATCAGAATGGGGCAAAAACACAATTACAAATCAGAATGGGGCAAAAACACATTTACAAATCAGAATGGGGCAAAAACACAATTACAAATCAGAATGGGCCAAAAACACATTTACACATCAGAATGGGGCAAAAACACAATTACAAATCAGAATGGGGCAAAAACACAATTACAAATCAGAATGGGGCAAAACACAATTACAAATCAGAATGGGGCAAAAACACAATTACAAATCAGAATGGGGCAAAAACACAATTACAAATCAGAATGGGGCAAAAACACAATTACAAATCAGAATGGGGCAAAACACATTTACAAATCAGAATGGGGCAAAACACATTTACAAATCAGAATGGGGCAAAACACATTTACACATCAGAATGGGGCAAAAACACATTTACAAATCAGAATGGGGCAAAACACATTTACAAATCAGAATGGGGCAAAACACATTTACAAATCAGAATGGGGAAAAACACATTTAATTATTCCGGAAAACTTAATAATGTGAATGGATAAAGGGATTAGGATATGATTGATTAATTAATTGTAGGGAAAGAGAATTGGAAGGAGCTGAATGGGCGGCGGAAAAGGCAAAAATGATGAGAAAAATGGAAAAGATGAAGGAGGAATTGGAGGAGGAAAAAAGTGGGAAAAAGGAAGAGGAAAGAAGAAAGAAAATGGAGGAAGAAAAAGAAATGGAAGAGAAGAGGAGGATGAGAAAAATTGAAGAGGAAATTGAAGAAGAAAGGAGGGGAAAAGAGGAGGCGATTGGAAGATTAGAAGAAGAAATGAAGGAAAGGAGGAAGGCAGAAATTGAAATGGAAGAAAGAAGAATGGAGGAAAGGATGGAAATGAAAAGGTAAATGATGAATGGGAGAATATAATTAAAATGGCTGGAATTTGAATATAAAGGGAAATGGAAAGAATGATGGAAAGGACTAAAATGGAAATGGCCAATTGGATGGAAGAAATGGCCAGGGAAAAGGAGGAAATTGAAGCAGAAATGAAAGGTAAGGAAATTGGTGAGGAAATAAATGATTGAATTGAATTAAATAATTAGAAAGGATAGAAAGGGCCGAAAAAAGGGCGAAGGAGGAAAAGGAATTGAGGGAAAGGGAGGTGGAAAAAATGGACAAAGAATGGGAAGAATGGACGAGGTTGATGGCCAAATTGGAGAGAGAAAAGGTGGGAAAGGAAGGGGATTAATGGGATAATTGGATAATAATTGGATCAATTGAAGGAAGAATGGGGAAGAAAAAGGGAAGAAAATGAATTGAAATGGAAGGAAGAATTGGAAAAGGCAGAAGAAGAAAAGAAAATAGCAGAACAAAGAGAAAAAAGGATGACAATGGAGATGGAAATGATGAAGAAGGAATTGGCCAAAAGGGAGGCGGAATGGGCCGAAAAGTGGGAAAAGGAGGAGGATTTGGAAGAAAGATTAGAGGATGCAGAACATAGATTGGCAAAGGCCGGGGAATTGTGCCGAAAATTGAATGCCGAATTGGAGGAAATGAGGTGGGGATGGATTAATGGAATTGGTCAAATTGGATTGGTTAATTTGAAGTGAACGAAGTTTGACGCAAAATAGTTCAGCGGAAAAATTGAGAATGGATTTGGAGGAGGCAAATGAAGAATTAACAATGTGGAGGGAAAGAATGGAGGAACAAAGGAGGAAGAATTCAATGCTGGAAATGGAATTGAGAAGAGTGGAAAAAGGTTGGCAAATTTGTGGGAGGAAATTGGATTGGATTAAATGTGATTTAGAAAGACAAAAAGGATTGGGAATGGAGGTAGAAATTATGGGAAAATGGGCCAAAAGATTGGAATTGGACGAAAGGCCAAAAGGAGGAAGAATGGCCGAAACTATGGAAGGAATTTGGGAACAAATTTGGAGGAAAAAAGAAGAATGGGAAAAAGGCAAGTTTTAGGGGAATTGAAAAATAGATGCAATTTGGTTATTAGAACGGCAGGGCATTTTGGGCCAATTGGGCAGTAGCCGGCAAATGAATTTGGCACAACAAAGTGAATTAATGGCGAGCAAAGGAGAATGCCAAAAATTGAGGGCAAAATTGGCCAGAATGGAGATGGCCTTGGGGGAAAAGGAGGCCAGAATGAAAGAACAAAGGGAAATGGCCGAAAAGGGTTGGAGGCAACAAAAAGAGGCAATGGAAAGGGAATTAGCCAAGGAGAGAAAAGAGGTGGGCAAAAGCAGAAGGGGCCAATGAAAATTGAACCAACACAATTAAAACTCATTTGATTTGGACATTGTGAATATATAAATATAAACCTATTTAGTGGGGCCTTTGCCGGAAGCCTAATAAGCCCCCAGTGGCCCAATAAAGGGGATACGGATAAAGGGAATTTGACTTTAATTATTCTTTATTAAATGTGCGGGAAAATGTGATAATAATAAAATGAAGGGCAAAGAAACAAATAGGAGGGGAAACGGGCTAGTTTATAAATGTGGATTGGGGCAATATTTGATTGATAGGTGACAGGCAAAAAGTGGGGGTACAGTAAGATGAATAGAAAAGCAAAAACCTTAGGTATTATTGGCATTGACAAAGTCACTGTTGAAGAATGAGTCTCTGTTGATTGAAGCAAAATGTACGATCGACCTATATTCTCTTGAGGGCATAATCAAAGTAATTGAATTGTTTTTGTGTATCTCAGACTGGGGACATTGCCACCCATTTTCCGGTGACAATACCGGCCCAAAATTGTGGTCTTTTCCGGGAATTTGTACAAATCGAAGAAATGAGCCTTGAAATTGTGGAAGAGGAACAAAAATGGCATTGATGGGGGGTGGTCATCGGTGAGTAAACAAATTGGCCAAAATGCACGCTTCTTCCCATCCACAATTTTGTTCCCCCTTTTGGCTGAGGTGGCGGATTAACCTATTTTTAACCCAAATACTAGTAATTTATTTTGTTGCTTTTTGGGTGGTTTTGGGGCATTTCCCCCAAATATTTTTAATTCTTGTTAAAGTTGAATGCGGCATTGGCAGATGAGGAAGAATTGCAAAAAAATATTCAAAAATTGGAAGCAGAATTGGAGGCCTTAAAGGAGGAAAAAGAGGAATGGATGGAGGGCAAAAGGAAAGGAGGAGGAGGAGGAATGGGCGAAAAGGAGAGGGAAAAGCTGAAAATGGAATTGGCCGAAGTGCAAAGGAAAATGCAAGGAGCAATAATGAAAGCAACAAAATTGGAAGAAAAATTGGAAAAAGCAATGGCCGAAAAGGAGGCGGCGATGAGGAGGGCGGAATTAGCGGAAAAGGTGGAAAATGGAGGGATAATGGGACTGAATGAATGGATTTTGGCAGATGGAAAAGGACACTAAATCAATGGAAACAATCCTTCGATCAGAATTGCATGAATTAAGGTTGGAATGGCGAAAAACAGTGAAAGAATGGGAAAATGGGAAGAAAGCATTGAGGGAAATGGAAATGGGCCGAAAAGAATTGGAAGCCCAATTGGCCAGATGCCAAAGGGAAGGAAATGCCCAAAGGCAACATATTGAGGCGGTGGGGGAATGGAAGGGGGGATTAAAATTGAAATGGATTTGATTAATTAAGTTGGAAATGGACAAACGGAGAGTGGAGGCAATAATCAGGCAAACAACAATGGAAAGAAATTCATTGGACAAAGGTGGGGGGGGGGGGGGGGGGGGGGTAAAATTAAAAGTAAATCAATTAATGAAGCATTGGGCACAATGGAGAGGGAAAACAGTGAATTACAAAGGCATTGCCAAACATTGCAAGGACAGGTGGAAAGAATTGGAAGGGAAGGGGAGGAAAGGGTTCAAAGAAGACGAATAACGGAATTGGAAGCCGAATTGGCCAAAATGGGACAGGAAAAGAGAAGGGTCAGGAGAAAGGATGAAATGAATTATGGGGGATAATTGGCAATTTTAGATGGAGAAATTGGCGGAACAGAAGGAAAGTAGCCAGGGAATGAGAATTGGCCTCCTTGAAAGTCGATTGGAACAAACAAAGGCAGAATTGGAGGCGGAAAGAAGGAGAAGAAAACAAAAGGGAGGAGGGAATAATTAAAATAACCAGTGATTATCAAACCCAAAATAGTCTTTCCACATATTAAATTTGCGCCAATTGATCTCAAAAAAAAATTTGGATTTTTTATTTATTGACAAAAAGTAAAATAAATAAATTAATTAAAGGGAATATTGCGCATTGCCATAAATTTAAATTAAAATGAAAGAATTTGGCGGCAAATGGAATCCAAAATTATAGAATTAATCCTTCTTCCTTCACTTCATCCAATTAATATAGGTCACGGGTTCTTCGGCCCCAAATGCTGGTCAGACTATCGCCAACCTAAAAAAATAATAAAATAAATTGGAATTAATGAATGAAATGAAGTGAAACCGTGGGTTTGGCAATTGCAGAAAAGTAGGACTCATTGATGGTGGTTGGAGAAAGACGATTGCGAAGCAATTTGACCCCATCCGCAGTGATGCAGCCAAAAACGTTGAGCGACTAAAATAAATGAAATTGGGATAATTTGATAATTGGGAATGGAAAACTAACCCGAAGGAAGCTGAGAGAAATGAATGAGACTGGCTCAATTCCATAGCATCGAGACAAGTCCAATTTGCTCAAATATTTCAATTTTGAGATGCTTGGCAAACATTTTTCGGTGATCAGCGCATTATCGGCCAAATCCAATTCCTCCAAATATGGACAATTTTTGCAGAGAAAGGTCACATCTGAATTTAGAGAATAATAATGTCAAAAGTCAAAGGAGAAAATAATGTGCTCACTTTCATCGGTCATTTGAGGATTTTCGCGGAAACCAGACAAATTGAGACGGCGTAATGTGGTCGGCAGAAATTGGCAAACAACTTGAATTGCTTCACGGTCAAGGGTGGCCCAGGCCAAATTCACTTCAGTCAATCTGATGAAAATATAAAGTGAGAATATTTTTAAATTAATTCAAACCTTCGACAATTGCAAAATATTCCGCCCAATCCAAATTTGCTCAATGTTTGTACCTGAATGAATAGTAAATGGGATATATTTATTTTTAATGAGTAAAATAGGCTTACGTAAACGAGATCGAGAAAACGAAGATTTTGATTTTTTGATATTTCCCGGCAAATTTCATCATCGACAAGCTGGCAATTTTCCAGACTCAATGCCTAAAAAAGAGAAAAGTTTAAATGAATTAATGAATTTAGAATATAAAATTACAATCAATGATTTGCAACGACAGAGAAGGCGCAAAAGTGTTTGACGATCCGGGAATGTGGCCTGGCTCAAGTCCAAATGAGTGAGGCGACAAATTTGCAAATTGTTGAAGTCATATCCAGAGAGAATCGGTGGAGCAGATTGGATCTGATAAAATGAATTCTCATTTTTATTTTATTGTTTTTCATTTCTGTAACCTGCGTTTCAGCCATTCGCAAAACTTGAATGCGGCGATCCAACAATGAATGCAGGGAAGTCTCGTCGACCAATCGTTTTGCCATATTCATAAACTCCCAGAGAGAGTGGTCCTTTCTGGAATGAATGAGAAATGTTAAAAAAATAATTTTTAATGGTCTTGTGGATTACCCAATCAAACTGAAACGATTGCAAGTTGCCATCACATGGACCAAGTCGATTTTGTTAAGTTGTGCGAAAATGCGAAGCAATAGATTTTCCGGAAGTTTGTTGATATAATCTTTGAATATTTTTTTATTAATTAAATTGTAAATAATAAGCAAAATACCAGTGGGTGTTCGAATATTTGCGCTACGGCGGGAAAATCGACTAGAGCCGGAGCAAGGCGTCCGGTAGAAGATGTTGATGTCTGGTTTTATGCGCAAAGCCGTTGAGATTTCTTGGAATGATGCCGAATGAAGGTCCGAACCAAATGAAGAATCCACATCACCCTGAAAATTGGATGGTAATTATTGATTAAATATTCCCCATTTTTACTCGAAATTCCACCGATTCATTGAATAAAGTCGATTCGTTGAGTTCATCTTCTTCGTCATATTCTGCCGTCGATTCCAAATCCATTTTTATAATTTTAAAGAGAGATCAAGCAATTGAATTAGGTTTTAAACTAAATTATTAAATAGTAAAATGACAATGAAGAAAATGGACATTGACGAAATGTAATGGATGCACTTCTTCCACCTTTGCACGGTCATTCCTTGATTATAACGACTTTTCACCACCTTTAATATTTTATATATTTTGATTAAGTCATTAATAAGTAACCTCATAGGCATCCATAATAATTGCAATGAACAATGATAGAACAACGTAGATGAAAAGTGAAACAAATGCATAAATGTAAATTGTGCCGAACACTTTTATTGTTGTATTTGTGTCGCTGATTGTGTAGAAAGTAGCGAACATATCATCTCCATTGAGCAATGAAAACAATGCCTCCGATGATTGAGCCAATGTGCGAAACTATCCAATTAAATAAATTTTTTGAGAAAATTAATTTAAAAATACCTTCATACTGTATGGACCAATTATCACCCAACCGGCACTAAATTTAAAATTTTTAATCGAATTTTAATTAAAAAAAAATATTTTACATTAGAAAACCACAATATAGGATGACAGCACAAACCATAAATCTGAGAATTGAAGGAAGGGATTTCTTCAAAGTGAGGACGAGTATCTTTAAATGAAATTAATTATGGATTTATTCAGTCATTCGAAGGAACATTGTATTGATTGAAAAAGCCAAAATATCGGAGAAGGCCAATATAGACGAGAAGTGCACCCAAACCAAGGACAACGCCTGAAAAATAATAAAATATTAAAAAAAAATTGAAAAGTATTTAACCTGTCATTGTAAACAAATCAGAATCAAAATCGCGAAATTCAATGGCCATTTTACTGAACGTACCAATGATAATGAGAATATCATTCTAAAATATTCAATTAAATTTAAATGAATATTAAAATCAACAGACCACGACGATCATCCCATACCAAAGATTGAAAAATTCCCATTGATCTTTTATGCTCATTTTTTGCTTAAATGCACGTTCAAAAAATTCAGCAGTGGTCTATTAAATATAATTTATTTATTGTGATTTACAATATTTGCTTACAATTTTTAATAAATGGGCTTTGACCAATGCGCGACAGCAGAGAATGAAGGAGGCCAGGCACATGATGAGGACGAGAATATCAATTATTGCAATCATAATTGTGTCCAAACTGAGCGATGAAACTTGAAGAACACGGCCATTGCAAAGATTTACATAGCTTAAAATATAAAATAAATTGGAAGAATATTAAATTTACCTGATTATGGCATTCAATGCAACTTTAATTTGTCCGGTATGACGAGAATTATCAAATTTTATTCGAATCTAATAATTAATGTATTATTGTTGAATAAAATGGATCAACCTTAATTTGATAGCATTCCGGTTTTTGATCATTTTGTAGTGGACTAAAATGAATTGTTCTCAAATTGAATTTGACAAATGCTTTTGAAATGATCAATGCGTCCTCCCCTTTGAATGTTATGTTCCTTTTGACCAACATTTCCCGAATAACATATGGATTCGTTTTGATGGAATCCACTTCAGTGCTTGTAAAATTGAGGACAAAACATTCTTAAATTAAAATGAATATGAATAAATTAAAATATTTTAATCCAAACCATTCACTTCGGATATATCAAAAAGATAAGTGAAATTTTCAACCCGAACATCCGCAATTCGATGAATGCACAATTGTAAAGGTGGAATGCTGGCAAAATCGATTCTCTTTTGCAATGCCGCTGGATCGAGAAGGTTTTGCTGATTTATTATTAAATCGTCCTGTTTTGGCAATTTCCAATGTTCCGGTTCGGGGGTGAGTGTATCATAGCTGAATGCAGCGAATGAATCATTTTGAATTGAATAATACTAAAAAATATTAATAAATAATAATAAAAATATTTTAGTCATACCGCTCGAACAATATGCGAAAAATGTTCAATGATTTGATCACTTGTAAAGACTGAATATTTTCCGGAAGAAGGTGGATAAGCAATTGCTTTGAAAAAGTATTTAATATGCATTTAAAATTAAATAATTCACCATCTCTTTCGTCGCCCCAATCCTTCAAAAATTTGTGCCTCATCACAGTTACAGTTTCATCGAGAAAATCCACATGAGAAATGCGTAACTCCGCAAAGAGAATTAACTTAATTGCAAAATTAAATATTTATTATTTAAAATTGTTTACCTGAATTGTGACAAATACAACTTTTAGAATTTGTAGGACAAGTTTGAAAGGAAATTGCTGCCGAATTCGATATTTATCCAATGGGTTCATGAAGAAAAACTAAACATTTTAGTTGAGTTTTATCACATTTCACCTAATAATTAAAAACCTGAAGGTGCCTTCTAAGTCTCGTTCCCAATTCTTTTTGCTCCAATGGCAATTGTTCAATCCGTTCATTCAAATTAATGAACAAACTTTAAATATAGTAATAAATATTATTTTATTTCCTTTATTACCCATCCGCTGATAACTCCATAATCGATGGATCATTTGGTTCACCGCGATTGTACATTTAGGAATGGGAAATATTTCTGAAAATTATAATTGCATTGAAATTTTTATTTTAACTAATATTGCATTAAAAAAATCAAATTAAACTATTCAGTGCTATATTTATATAAAAAAATACAAAAAGAATGGGCGGCCAATTTGGAAAAATATCAAAAAAATCGATAATTGTTGGGTGATGGATGGAAGACCCACCATTTTTTACCTCATGTGATGACGTATTTTGATTAAACAAAAACAGATGTATTATTAAATTAATGTTATTAACATAATAAAAATAAATGTAATCTATCAATAATGCCAATTTTGATGTTTTATTCTTGTGAATGATGACCGTGTGTGCATGGAAAAGGAAGAGGGGGGGGGGGGTATGGAGATAATGGAGTTTGTTAATTATCAGAAATAATCCAATAAAATAGGGAAAAAATTAACATTTAAAAAGGGGCTAAGAACATAGATAAATGTTCCAAAATCAAGTTGTTCTCTTCGGTTGGAAAAATGTTGGATCTTCAATTTGAATTCTTCATCATTCCCTCACAATTGTTTGCCAGAAAATAATTTCGGCTTAAAATAATCATTGATTTAAAAAAAAAATTAAAATTTAATTGAACCGAAGAAAGGATGCTTTCGTCATCTTCATCGATTGAAACCTTCTCCAATGCTTTTTCAGCTGCACGAATGGCGGTAGCCTGAAGGAATTGTTCGTAATCATCCTCCACATTATCCTCTTCCATTGGATTGTTATACACTTAAAAATGAGAATTTGAGCAATTAAAATAAAAATTTTTACATGATCCGGATGGTGAATTCCCAAAATTATCAAAGGTATCATCAAATAAATTGCACTCTTCTTCTGTTAATTGTTCTCCATCAGGGCCAAGGATACCAACCAGTGGATAAGCCGATGAATTTCCACTTGTTATGGTCTAAATATGTTCTCATTAATTTATTACCCACTAAATAAAATAAAATACTTCAGCAACAATGCCCCATTGCTTGTCACGCAAAGCCACCAAATTTTTTACTTTGCTCTTAGCAGAACTGTGAAAATTAATTATTAAAAATTTTAAATTTATTTTATTAACTAACTCGCTGGAATTTCGCGATGTTTCTCCCAATTCAGCAAAGAATTCATCCATTGCTTGCGGCCCACGATCATTTTCCAAAAATCGACCGGTTAACTAATAAAATTAATGTTTTTAAAATTTAATAATAAAAAAACCTTGAGAATCTTGACAATCGTGCCAATACTTTGGTCATCCAATGGATTCAATTTCAATACATTATGGAGTTGATCGAACAAATGTGCCGCCAATTGTGATGATTTGACACCATTAATCTGAAGTAATTTGATTAAAAATGAATAATTGGAATTTGTTACCTCAATTTTATCGTATAATTCAGCCAAAAATGTGACAAGATTGCGAAGATGTTGAGGACTCAATAAAGTATTGGTCTCCGAAACAAATGCCGAAACTTGCGGGAGCAAAATATTTGGACCATATTTGTCAATGTTTGTTGCCAAAAATTGACAAAGCCGCGAAAAATTATATTGACTTTCATCAAGTACAATTGACTGAAAAAAGTGGGAATAAACATTTTTGGATAATTTAATTAAACCATTTCGACAAGCATTTCCGTTGCTATGAATTTATCCATTTCGGATAATGAATCTCGGCCAGTGACATTCAATCGATCCTTGATTACCGTTGCCCATGTGTTAAAATTGGTCGATGTTTCGTAGGCAATTTGTTCCAATCCAATTTGCAATTCCAACAGTGACTAAATTATTTCAATTTGAATGTTTACCAACAATTTTAACAAAACCTGTTTCTTCGTTGAATTATCAATTCGGCACAATAATTCATTTGAGAGCACATATTGCGCCGGCATATCTCTCGATGGCCCAAAATCGCCCAAAAATTCACCGCCGCCATTCATCATCATTTGATGCCCATTCCCGGTTCCATTCATTCCTCCATCATAAAGCATCATATCAAAATTTGGGCCGCCGGTTGGTATCGAATAATCCGAAATAGTTTGGTTGATTGCCTAAAAATAAAAGTGAATATGACAATTTGTTAATTTATTGATTTTATTTATTATTTTTCATTTCTTCACGTACTCCACCAGTGCCAAAATGTTGTTGCAAGGATCGTTGGCTTGCGGGTGAATGGAATGATGGAATTTCGTTTGGCAAAAAAGGTGGTGGATGAGAGGATGGTCGAGCACCAAATGAGGTGTTACCGCCACTATTTTGGGATGAGAACTCTCCAAAACCCACGGATGGTCGGGAATGGTGTTGTTCTTCGGCAAAATTGTTGGGTTGTCTTGACCCAGGGACCAAATTTGGATTTTTTTGTTGATGTACGTTGTAGGAAATGTTACGTTGCTGATGTTGCTAAATTTGAATATTGGGGGATATTTCGAATTTTTTTTCCTATTTTTAATCCTAAATCAATGTATGGTCAAATGAAATTAAAAAGAATTAAAAGACTGCGCAGCACGACTGCGTAAATAATGTGAATGTGACGGAGGAAGGGAGGGAACTAACCCTTTTCTCAACTATTCAGACAGCAATCAAATGGCGAATGTCTGGGATGAGGGAAAATCATTGAATGGGATGGAATGGGATCATCGACCACCCTTTCCTCCTCTTCTCTCCCTCCTTTATCCAATCCTTAAATCATTATAAGCTGAGAAAATATAAAATCATTCAACAGACAGTACCGTATTATTATTAGGCATCAACCCCACGACTCTCCCACATTCCTTATTCCGATAAATTTTAAAAAAGTAAATAATGATAAACTGACCGTTCTATATCCATAAGGATCGAAATTTTTCGGTGCTGTTATATTCGCATATGATGGCGGAGTATAACTTGTATTACCATGTTGATACATTGGCTTCTAATTAAGAATTTCCATTGTGATTCTGTTTATAAATTAGCTTCTTACCATTGGGGAGGTATCACGGTATGGCATAGATGTTCCGGGTCCCTCCGCAAAATGTCCATTTTGAACTTGGATGGTAGTTGTTGTTGTAGAATCATATGGAGAAAATCCATTCAACGTATCTTTAATTTTAATGAATTTTTATATATCCATTTACTTTATTATTTTACTTTGAATTGTTTCTTGTTGAACAAAATTATTCGAAAAATCCTTTCCAATTGTATTCGGTGGACAAAATCCTCGATCATTCATTTTGTAATTGGTTCAATAACACACAAGAAATTTTCTTTTATTATCTTTTTATCTTAAAATTTTAGGAGTAATTCCTCTTGTTTTTTTGGTATTTCCTATTTTAATCTTTAAATTCATTCAACCATTCATGTGATGTGTTCTAATAAAAATTATTTATTTACTGCGAGACCGAACCGCGAACCGACAACCGACTCCGACTATCGATTCAAACAATCCATCTCCATCCCCCTAGGGGAGAAAAATGCCAGAAAATAGAGAAAAAAAAAGAATAGTAAGTAACGCATAAAGATAGTCAGACAATAAAGTAAACATAATCAATCATGTGGAAAATGAATTTGTTTTGATTATTTTTTACTTTTGTTTAAAAAATAAAATTACAGAGGTCAGAGGCGGCAAGAGGGAATTGGGGATTGGGGGTCCTTGCTTCTTGAGTTTTTTAGGTAAGTAAAAATTTAAAAAAAATTCTTTATACTTTAAAAAAAAATGGACAAGCAGCGAGATCAACCTAAAGTTGAAAGAATATAAAAATTGGTGGGACGCGAGGGGGAGTATAAAAATTACAACAATTGGCAAAAACATGGAAGGATAAGGAATTTATTTTCACGGTGGCTTCAGAAATCACAATTTATAAAATATAGGTAATATTAAATTGAATAGGATGATGATGACGGCTGTCAAGGTTTAGAAATTGATTCGCCTTTAGGGTTAGTGCCAATGAATTGATGCCATTTTTGTTCTTTATTCTTTTGGCCCAAACCGCCTCTATCTTTTTCCCTCTTTCCTTCTATGCTTTTTCCATCTATGCTTATTCATGCCATTCTTCTCTGTTCTTGTTCTTCGGCAACCTCTAATCCGCTTGTCAACTGTTCTTCGACTGCGCATTGACAACTCGCCATCCCATTTATAGCCAATTGTCGATGGTCAACTATGCCTCCATTTGACACGCCATTGCTATTTAATATTTGCATTTGTGACTTGTTGGAATTGGATTGAGAACGGCTCAAAAAGACTCGCTCAATGTTCAATGCTGGCAATTCAGCTAATAATGTGCAGAGAATTGCTGTGGATTTGGAAAAGATTTTCGTCTAATTTTGAATTAAATTGAAGGTTTACCATAGCAATAGGAAATTGCTAATTGGATGAAACAATGTCGAAGGATTTGCAATTTAGAATCAAAATGCATTGGAAAGGGGGATATAACATATGTGAAACACCACTGGCACCTTTAATCTTATGTATTATTTTGGATGAGAATATTATATTGACCATATGGAAGAGGTAGGCCGTATAAGAGAGATTGGAAAGTGGCAAAAGAGGGCCAAGACTGAGCACCTTAGAAAGAATAAATCATTTTAATTTCCAATAAACTTACCCAATTCAAAGGGCCACCAATTCCAGTGTGACAGGCATAGATTAGCCAGGCCAATGCCAAGGCGAATACAGTTCTTGACAATGACCCATATAAAATATGATATAATGGCCTTGAGGCAAATTGAATTGATTGAATTTAAATTTAGTAACAAAAATTTACCAATCCATGCCTTGTAGGGCTGGATAAAGTCCAAATATTGACCAAAATCCGGCAGCTGAAGCCAATGCCCAGCCCGTCCAAATAAAACGTTTACTACGAATATTTGAATCTGTCCTTTTTTGTTGATGTGAAAGAGAATGGATTGCCTGGGAAAAAATGGGGAAAAGGATCAAGAGCTATTAAAAAAAGGTACCAGAATATATCCGAGTGCAATTCCAACAAGATATGGCCCAATTCGATACCATGGTTTGATGTAAATGACCAAATGATGCTGAAAAAGGGGAAATTAAATTAAATTGTTATGAAAAAGATAGACCAGGATGAAATCAGATGAGAAAATTTCTGGTTGCTTCCAAAGCATTTGGGTTGGTGGAAAGTTGTAGCGAATCATTGTAATGGCATTGAGCAGAGCAGAAAGGGCGGAAATGACGGAACACAGCCAGAAACCGGCTTTAGGATTTTGGCGAAGGGAAATAAGAAAAATGGGCGACAAAAGATAGAAAAGGAATTCTGTGCCAATGTACCTTTAGGGAATAGTCAAATTAAAATACGGTAATGCGGAGAAGGGAGGGGACTAACCAAGTCCAAGGCATACAGCGATTATCGGTCAATGAATTGATGAATAAAACATTTTCCCACCAATGTTTTGGACACTGAACGGCCGGATCAGTTGGTGGCCACATTGGATGATAATGAGTAATACTGACACGGGTGGTGACTGCGATCCTATTAAATGATTATTTGACATAATTATTTTGAATATATTCAAAACAAACAATGTATAAATGTAAGCCGGCCAGAGACGAACCACTCGATGCCGATAGAAACGAAGCCAATAGGCCCAGGAGGTCCAACCCGGTTCTGAGTCGACTCCACCTGTGGTCGGATGTTGCCAACGTCGAAACCAGCTATAGGCCGTCAAAGTGCCGGAGAGGACGAGAAAAACATCCTAAAGGAGATGGGGGGGGGGGGGGGTGTAGGAATTGAAAGAATTAATTTTTCATACAACGGAAAGAGTGAAATTGGTGATCCATTGGCTCCAAAAATGGTCCACCTATTTGGGAAATATAAGAAAAGAAAGTAAATATAGGCATATTCCACAATACCAAATCAGTCTTGAATTCATCCACATTTGCGAGAAATGCTTGAACAAAAATGAAGGAATGGCCCACAAGGGTCCAAACCATTGCCCCAAAACGAAGGCCAAAAAAACAAGTTATTGTGCTCATTCTGTCCTTGGGCATTTGAACCAATTTTTGAATATTTCTTTTTGCCGAAAATGAAAGCAGAATTTGAAGTCCAAGTCGAGAAGGGGCGGCGATTTGGCCATCGCCTCGGCGCCAATGCAAAACAGTGGCCACTCCAACCAAAGCGATCAACACAAGATCCGAGGCAAAATGGATCTAAAATGAAAGGAATTAATGGGAAAAGGGAGGGGGAAATGGACTTACCAAGGGGATTGGCAATTCCCACCATTGTTTTGAATGCCTCGATTTTGTACAATCCCCAAATTCCAATGTGGATTGGTCTGTTCCATTGTCGCTGGCCGTCCATTGCCATTCCCTCAATAACTGCATAAATTGACCACATTATTTTTGAATGATAATTATCCTCCACCTCGAATCGATCCTTTTGGCCACTACATGGAGATGGAATGCACATTCCATAGGCAATATCAGATTTGTCATGGTTTTGGCCATAACCTATTGGGGAATGAAGGTGGAATATGAGAGGGATTGAATGGAGGCTAACAATAATGGAGTGGATATTCTGAGGCGCTGTAACTGCTTTCGCCAGCCGCTTTGATGCATTTGAATGCATTGAACAGCCAACGATCCTGATCCCTACTAATAAATTGTTGAGCATCCTGACAATGGGAGGAATATGGCCATAATTTGGGTGATTAATTTGATTACCCCAGTGCTGAATGATTCATAGAAAAAACGGCGTTGTTCTTCCAAAGTTCTCTGATCAGCCAAATAAATTTGGACTCGGCCAATGCTGGAAGCGCATTCAATGCTCAAATTATGCCGATTTGGGGCAGATTGAATGAAGGACCAAACTTGGGCCTCGCTGAATTGACTCAAATTGGTGGCAAATGAAGGGGTCAAAATGAGAAGAAGAGGTAGAAAATTCAAGGGAAAATATTGAAGAATGAATGGCCTTTTGGCGATAATCATATTCTGCTGAAAATATTAGAATTGGGGACAAGGAAAATGCCAGAAGAAATGGAAAAAGGGGAAAATGTTCATTGAGTTTAATTTTAAAATATGGCCAAATTGGGAAAATTTGTGCTGAAAGTGGATTAAAAGGGGGCATAGAGAGCAAACAAAAAATGAAACTTAAAAGGATTGATAAAATGAAAAGAAACGAAGGTGATGTTCATATTCTTGACAATGCGGCACAATCTTTTACAAATTTTCAACATTCATTCGGATTCCTTAAAATTTATTTGCTCTAAAAACGAGTTTAAAATGTAGTTTAATTTTGTGAATTGGAAAAATCCAAAGAAGTTTCCCTTCCTTCCTTTGATCGACTAATTTCCTAAAAAAGTAATAATGATGATGCATCACAAGAAAATTTGTTGTTTATTTTATTTTGCGATGATCATCATATCATTTTCGGTGATTTTATTGTGTTCACAATTCCTTGCGCCCTCTCAAAATTATGAACTGGATCCATTCGATTCGATTCAAGAGTGAAAATGGGGATCGGGTTATATTTGTTGGATTTGGGGGTTCATCAGCATAGAAGGACATTTTCAGCCCCTCAGGGGAATCGATCCTTTAGATCTGCTTTTGGATGGATGGATTTGGGTCATCCATCCATGTTGCTCTTCCAATCCCCTTCAATGCCCTCCAAAATGTTCCCCTCCTCCTCCAATCCCGTCCAAGTCTGCTCCCAAACAAAGCGCAAGCAAATCCGCACCACTCATTAAAAGTGAGGAATGGATGGTTGGGAGCTGATGCTCTGACCGGTCGGCGGTAATTCAACTGCAAAATCAACGTTTCGGAACAATAATATGGATGGATGGAGTTGAAAATGAAATGAATGGTTGATTGGTGGAATAAAATGGGTAAATTTGGATAAATTATTGCCGAGAAATATGCGCGGAATCTTTTTCCCGCAAAATGAATTTTGATTTTTGCCGATGGGCTCATCCTCTGGAATGGGAAAAAGAAGGTCTAGTGGTTAATAAATGGAGGCATTAAAATGAAATGGGGCCGATGGAAATTGGCGAATTGAAGTCTTCCTAAATATTTGAAGGTCATTTCACGGAATTGAAGGGGAAATGGGGAGAGGGACAATAATTCCACCACATAATCGCGCACCACATTATTTCACCCTTTTAAACCGATAGCATCAAAAACCACAAACATTTTGCACACCCAAAATTGTTCCATTTTTTAATATTCGCCCAATTCCATCTATTTATATTCACATTTTCGGTTCCATATCCATTTGGAGTCCAAATATTTTGTCATGGGCCATTTGTTCGGCCGAAAATGTGTTCAATTCTAGATCATCCCCATTGGATTGTTGGCGGCATGAAATCCCAATTCCGGGTCCATCCATTGATTCCCTCCAAATTGTAAATGTTCCTGGCCGTAAAATGAACCTTTGGATGGGTCAATGATGAAAGGAATGCATTTTTTGGGTTTAGCTGACCGGATGATTCCATCTTTTGTGAAAACGCAACCCAAAGTCTCAATTATGGCCCTTCCCTGTCGAAGGATGCATTGCCTTTGAACCCTTTGCCCATTGGCCATTTGTTGTTCATTCCTTAGAGGGCAATTTAATTTTAATTGGCCCCCAACATTCATGCCAAAATGCCAACCATTTGCAGTCAATGACGCTCTCAACCCTGCCTTCAGAAACGCATCCAACCGGCTTTAAATTATGCCGTTTTTGGCGTACTTCGCATTGAATGATTGAATTGTTCAATTGGAATCGATCACCGTCGAATAAATTTCGCCCTTCAAGAGTGCAACTAATAGAAGAGTTTTAATTTTTTGAACATAATTTGCATTTGCACCCACCCAATGCAGGTTTTCTCGCATTTGTTGTCCTCCTCTTTTGTTATTTTGCAATAAAAGATGAAATTCCCTTCCTTGAATAAAGCATAAATATAATTTTGGATTCTGATGAAAATCCCCTTTTCTATCAATTCGCATTACTACCAATTAAGAAAAACATTTTCCCCTTCCATTTCCTCCAATATTAAAACCACAATAATAAATAAAATGAGTGGGTGGAGAGAATTAATCGGCGTTTTTTAAGCCTGATGGCCTTCAATTTTCACCCAATTAGTAATTGGTCCGTGCAAAATGTGCGCAATGAATGTGGTTTTATTTGCAAATCAACCAAATAAAGTAGTTAGTAACAATTACCAAACCAATTCCCCCTCCACCAAATCCAAAACTCGCCTTCCATTGTTGCCCAATCCGATGATGTTCTCCTTTGTCGGTTATGCATCCAATGGCCACCAATTTTATGGCCCTTTCCGCACTTTGTTGACATTGGAACATAATTTGGCCCGAATCTGTTTTCTGCCCAATTTCCATTCTTGCCCCCATCTCATCAAGGCAGCCGCCAATTCGCCGTTTCAATCTATCCCCTTCCCAGGCACATTCCCACCAAAACTGAACATCAAATTGGACAATATAACAATTATATCCATTCCCATTTCAACCTTTCCTTCTTCCCACTTTTCGCCAACTCTGTATTTTGGAGAACAACCCACGGTTTTTTGATGAACCAATCCTCTAACATTTTGACATTCCAGCAAATATCCATTGCTTGTGAAAGTTTCATTCAAGCCAATTCGACCACTACATATTTTGGAAATCATCTTTTTTAAATTAATTTTTTACCCATTTTCGTCCAAACAACCCGCCGGTTTCAATTTTCCCTCTTCGCATTTATACCAAAATTTTCCCCTTTCCACGGTGTGCCCTTCGCCCATCCAATGGGCTTCTTGTCCGTTTCCATTTGTCCAACACCGTAATCCTTCATCATTTTCATCGAAATCACCTTTGCCATTGAACTCATCCAAAGATGATCCTTCCATTGCCAAAAATTGGAGAAAAAAGAGAAATAAAATGGAATAAATTTTGGAACATGGGTAAATAATTCTCGACATTTTTAATTTGTCAATCGGGAAAGAGAGGAAGTCGGGAATTGTGGGGAATAAATGAGGCAATGGAATTGGTAGAATGGCCAAAAAGGCGACTTTAAAACGGCAGCAAAGGGAAAAGGTGTTCGGTTCGGGCCACCAAGGGACCGGCCATCGGCTCCGTTCCCTTTCTTCTCATTCTACCACTTTTGTATTCCTTTTTAAATGAAGAATTTATTTTGAATTCAATTAGTAATAATGGAATGAAATTCAAATTTATGCATTGGACATTCCAAAATAATCTAACATTTTCAAATGACTATTAATCAATCAATCTGTGAATTCTCGTTTTCATTCTTTTGCCGGCATTGGAGCTGGTTTGGTGCTGAACAAAATTAATTTTACTAAATTGTTGTGAAATAAAAGTGTACTTACTTTACGCCCATCAATAATTTTTTGATTTCGCCAATTGCCTTTGCCGGATTTAAATGCTGAAATTTTGGAATATGAATAAATAATAAAATGGCATTTTCACCTTAGGGCATGTTTTTGTGCAATTCAGAATTGTATGACATTTGAAGGCACTGAATGGGTCGGTCAAACGGGAAAGACGTTCCTGGACTTTGTCATCCCTGGAATCGATTATCCATCTGGAGAGAATATTATTTTTTAATGGTGAATTAATTATTTTTACCTATATGATTGCAAAAGAGCCGCAGGGCCAAGGTATTTGTCCGGATTCCACCAATATGAAGGGCAGGATGTACTGCAGCAGGCGCATAAAATGCATTCATAAAGTCCATCCTAAATAAATGAATTTTAATTATTATCATTATTAAATTTAAAACCAATTTTGTGCGTTCATCCACACTTTGGTGCAATTCTTTCTCTCCCAATTTAAGTTGTTCATTTTTCTGCAACCAAGGCTGAACCGATCGATATTGTTCGTAGAAAAGATTCATATCTGGGACCAAATCTTTGACCACATACCTAAAATTAAAATGCAAAATTGAAAATGTTAAAAAAACAACATATGGGGTAATGGGTAGATTTTTGTTGATTTTGAAGTATTTTTGTCAATATGACAAATACAGGCCAGTGTATTTTCCCCATTAATATTCATTGAACATGAACCGCAAATACCTAAATTACAATTATCATTTGGATATTCTATTGGGGAATATTTAACCTTCTCTGCAAGAACGGCGAAAAGTCAAGGTTGGATCAACTTCATTTTTGATTTTTATAAGGGCATCCAATACCATCGGTCCGCATTTATCCAAATCAATGTCATATTTCTAAAAATTTGAGGGTTATGTTAGATTATAATTTGTAATTTAAAACCTGTAAATGTGGTTTTACATTTGGCGTTTCCGGATTGTAACGGTAAATTTCGAAAGTTTTCACATTTGGCCCATGAACCGAGGTAGTTGCAGCTCCTCTTGTTGTAATTTTCAATAAAGGTTGACGATAAATTCGTTGCATAAGTGTGATGGTTTTGTATCACTTTTTCGGTTTACTTTATCTGCCAAAATAATTTCAATTAATGAAATGAACAGATTAAACGTAAACGAGATAAATCTCAAATTCAATTTAATTTTAATTTGGTTTTAAACTAAATGAACATGGGAATTTGCCAATCTCTATTTGTTTAAGCTCTAAATCCAAAAACAACTATTCTTTTGCGTCAAGCGTAAACCCACAACCACAATATCAATTTTCCTGTTTTATCCTAATTCATCCATCGCTTCTGCGATAATTAGTAATCGATTAGTTTTGCTTTGTCTCCCTTCTCCCATTTTCCTCCATCTTCATTTTATTTTAATGCATTCAAAAAATAAAGCAAAGCAAATAGCTCTGAATTCTGAACTGTTCTGAACAAATTTTTTAGATGTCTTCAAATTCAAATGATGGTGGACATGGACACGAACATCATCAAAATGAGCATGAAATGGAACAATCAAATATTAATTCAATGCATCCTATGATGATGTATTTTCACTTTGGCACAGATGAAACAATACTTTTCAATTTTTGGAAAGTTGAATCGGCATTTGGTTCGATTTTTACATTTTGATAGTTTAATTTTTTAATTTCAGGAATTTTCTTTTCATGCATTGCCATTATTATCGCTTGTTTTTGCTTGGAATTTATCCGATGGTATCGTGTTTTTCGAAAGAAACAATTTTTAACTGAAATGAGAAATTCTGAGGAAATTGCGGACCAACATTCCCGAAGGTTAATTTCCTCTAATTAAAAAAAATTAAACTAATTTTATTAAAGAATGAAGGCAACAATCTGTGATGCAAGTATGCACGCTGTTCAACTTGCACTCAGCTATTCATTGATGTTAATTTTTATGACATTCAATGTTTGGTTGGGTCTGGCAATAATTGTGGGAGAGGTTTTTGCCAGAGTTGTTCTTAGTTTCTTTTTCCCACAACTTGATTTGTTTTTGACTTTCTTTGGGGCTGCATCCGCCGAACCATGCTGTGGATGAATGAATTCAATTTGATATTATTTCTTAATATCTTCAGAATTTCATTTTCCTATCTGTCATCCATTTTCTTTTCTTTCCTCAATAATTTTAATGCCTTTACAACATTCGCATTTTAAACATATCATTGTGGTTCATAATAATTTCTTGATAAATTTTTTACAATAAAATTGAATTTTGAATTGTTTATTATTGTTAAATGCATTAAAATATTTTATCAATCCAATTTAAAAATATTTCAATTTTTTTATGAAGGTTGAAGAGTGCACCAGGAAATGAATGGTTTTCAATTTGGGTCATCTATTTATGTCAAATTATGCGAAATCATTGCCAATGAAGAATCAATTGTGACGGGCAAAAGAATTGGAAAAGAGTTGAGCCTTTCAATTTCTGATGGAATAATTTATTTGCAAGGTTTCTAGATTAAAATGAATTTAAATTAATTTTTTAAACAATTTAAAGATGAAACTTCAATTGAAATGAAATTTAAAATGGATGATTTTTGTTGGATGCCCTTGTCCAAAATGTTATTAGCATTTTATCCAAAAATGAATGAAAATGGCAATCAGCCAAAATCATTTGGCATCTTATTCGGAAATGAAAAAGGTTAAAAAATAATAATTAAAAATAAAATATTATTTTTTTAGATTTGAATGCATTTCGTTCATCCCTTTCACAATCAACCAATTTGAATTTTTCGTGTTCTTCAAAAACAAAACAATTAAATTCACGCAAAAGAAAATGTGCCATCGAAGAGAAGGACAAACAATCGGAATTTGATTCAAGAACGGAAGAGGGTAAATTAAATTGGGGATTTCGATAAAATATAAATTCAAAAAGGGTCAGCAAGCCAATATTTTCAATTTTATGGTTCACTTTTCCAACAACAAAATATGATGCAAGATTATAATAGAACGGCCACATATCAAAGAGCAATTAATGAAAATTATTTGGATTTCAAGGATAAAGTTAATTTCCTTCAATTAAAATTCTCCAATCTATCAATTAAAAATAGATTATATTGGATGTTGGCGCCGGAAGTGGAATTCTCTCATTTTTCGCCGCCCAAGCTGGTGCCAGTCGAATTTATGCGGTAGAGGCCTCATCAATGGCCAATCATTGCAAAGTTTATTTACAAAAATAAAATAATTATGTCCATTTATTTAGTCATTGGTGGCCGCAAATGGCTTAGATGAAATAATCAAAGTTATCCCTGGAAAAATAGAGGAAATTGAATTGCCGGAACAAGTTGATGTGATCATTTCCGAACCAATGGGATATATGCTGGTGAATGAGAGAATGCTTGAAAGGTAACAAATAATATAAAAATAAAATAATTGAAAATATTTGAAGTTATGTATATGCCAGAAAATATTTGAGGAAAGGAGGTCAGTCAAAACAATGTTGAAAATGTCCTAATAAATAATTTTAAGGGCGAATGTACCCAAGTCAAGCGACATTGCACATTGCTTTATTCAATGATGAACAACTTTATATTGGTTTGGAAATAATCATGTTTAAATAATTATTTATTTAGAACAAATAACCCGATCATCATTTTGGGCCCAAGAATTCTTTCATGGAGTCAATCTCAGTTCACTCAAAAATGCAGCCCTCGATGAAGTTTTTCATCAGCCAATTGTGGTTTGTTTTGTGAATCAGGCCTAAAAGTATAATTGGAATATTTAGGATTCATGGCATATTGGAATTTTGGTCTCAAAAAGTATTTCGTGGAGCATTGATTTCGAGACGGATAATGTTGATTCGTTGCATCGAATCGAAATACCATTTGAATTCACAGTCCTTCGAACGGGTTATATTCATGGAATTGCCACTTGGTTTGATGTTGGATTTTTTGGTCAAAAGTTAGTTTTTTAAATATTCTCAAAAATATTTTTAAATATTTTTAAAGGAAAACAATTTGGCTTTCAACCGCCCCAACCGAACCTTTAACTCATTGGTATCAAGTCAGATGTTTGCTAAAAGTCCCAATGTTCGCAATGGAAGGACAATTAGTCAAAGGGAAATTATTAATGGTGGCCAATGAAAAGTTTGATTCAAAAATTGATTAAATCAGTGAAAATAAATTTAGGCAAAGTTATGATTTGGAATTGGAAATGGAAACAAATGGACAAAAGCAATCAAACAATTTTGATTTGAAAATGCCACACTTTCGATACAATGGCCAGCCAATCGCCCAACCACCCGGCAATTCAACTGAAAATCCAAGCGAACAATTAAATCTGAATTTTATGACTCAAATGAATTCTACCCAATCTCAGCCTACCAAAAATTTTACATGTAAAATTTGGGAATTTTAGGGATTTTTGGGTTTAATTTTAAATAAATTGGATTAAAATATTGCGCAACCCATAAATCATTTCTTTTTTTTTCAGATTGTGATTTTTTGGCCAATTCAACAAATATTGCAAATGGAAATGATGGAAATGATCATTGATTGGATTGGACCAGTTTCGAAAAGAAAGAAGGCATCCTCCCTCCCATTAAATTTATTTAATTAATTAATTAACATTTAATAATAATACTTGTTTTATTTTAATCATTTCATTGATATTAACTAATTAATTTTAATTATTAATTTTTTTTTGATAAATATTAATTCTTTTTATTATTATTTATTACATAATAATTTATGTATTCATTCATAAATTATATTTATACATCATTTTATTAATTTTAAATAAATTTTAATTTATATTCGAGGCCAATAAAAGACGATGGTGGCAGAAAATTTATTGCAAGATGGAGCACAAAAAATAAAAGGAAATAATTCAACTGCGAATGAATTTATGTATTTTGCATATGGAAGCAATTTATTGAAGGAAAGAATTCATGTTCAAGTATAATTAATTCATTATAAAATATTCTCAATTTAAATTAAATTCACTAGATAAAAGGAGCAGTTTTCTTTTCAAATGGTTTATTGAATGACCATGAATTGGTTTTCTTTGATAATTCCAAAAGATGGCAGGGAGCATTGGCCTCGATCGAGAAAAATGCAGGCTCCAAAGTTTGGGGTTGTATTTGGCGTGTCCCAAATTCATTCGCTGAGGAATTGGACAAGTTAGTGGATATTAAATTTATTTATCAGTAAATGATGAATTTTAGACAAGAATATGGCTACCATCGTCTGCAAGGTAAATTAAAAAATAAATGATTAATTCAATTTGTTTTAGTTAATGTTTTTGTGCCCTCTCTCGATTCAAATTTGATGGTCATAAATTGCCGTACATATCAATATTCAAATGTGCATCGTGCCCTTTCCAATCCATCTCCTCATTATAAACGTGTAATTCTGTTGGGAGCAATTGAACATTGTTTGCCGTCGGATTATGTCGAATGGTTGGACAAAATACCCACAAATGGATATCGAGGAAAAGTGGAATTGAAGTTGAAGGCAATTAAAGATTTAAACGAGCAAAATTATGGAAATGAAGATGAGATTGATGAGGGAGGATGCGAAGGCGCATAAGCACCGAATTATTGTGCATTTTTGATCAAATTTATATACGAAGTAGAAGTATGAAAATACACAAACATTGTCACACATCATATATTGTATTTAGAAATATTAATCTTATATTGTAAAATAATTAAAATTAAAACTATTTACCAAATGTGGTTGTGAAACCAGTGTATTTTATTGTGTTTAAAACCCAATAAAAAATTTTTTTTAGGATAAAATCAATTTGGCAGAAAAACTTCAAACAAAATGAGAATTATGGAGGTTATAATTTATGATAATTTATTTAATTTTTGATTTGAAATTTGTAGGAATTTTCCTCGGCCACATTTCCGCTTTATCATTATCAATATAGAATTATTTTGATTGGTGATTCTACAGTGGGAAAAAGTTCGCTGTTGAGATATTTTACTGAAGGAAGGAATGCAGAAATAAGTGATCCAACAGTCGGGGTTGATTTTCATGCCAGGTTTTTTTTAATATTTAATAATTCAAATTGAATAAATTAATTAATTAAAGAATGGTGGAGATAAAGCCGAATTATCGAATTAAATTGCAACTTTGGTTGGTAATTTTAAATTATTAATTTTTTTAAATAAAATTTAGGGATACGGCTGGACAGGAGAAATTTCGATCTATTACCAGGTATTCATTATTTTTAAGGATGAATCTACTTATCATTGATTCGCAGATCATATTACCGAAATTCGGTTGGAATTATTGTGGTCTATGATATCACAAAACGCCGCACTTTTGAACATGTCCCGGATTGGATTGAGGAAGCAGAAGCAAACCTCGGGGGACCGGATCCATCACAACTTGTTTTTCTTCTCGTCGGACATAAAGCAGATTTGGAGGGAAAAAGAGAAGTGCTTTATGAAGAAGGGGAATATTTGGCAAAACACCGAAAAATCAAATTCGTCGAGACTTCAGCTCTCACTGGCGAAAATGTGAATGTAAGTAAATTCATCAATCCGATAATTAATAATTTTTATTATTTGAGGAGGCCTTTTCATTAATTGCACGGGAAATAAATGCTCGCTTTGAGACGGGAAAATTGAGAATTGGTGAAGGATGGGATGGCATCAAAAGTGGCCTTGTTCGAACACAATCGATAACACTTTCCGATATTCAAGATAATTCATCGTCCCAATGCTATTGCTAATTATTTTTAATAACCATTTGCCTCCAAATAATATTCAATAAAATTATATGCTTGGATTTTATTTATTTAATTTATTTATTTGAATGTTTTTTTGTCTGATGTGAATTTTTATTCGATCGAATTGGCACCATTCATTCATAAAAAGTCAAAGCAAATTTCGGACATCCCAAATCATAATGACCCGGTCATAGCCCACGGTCACGAGTCTCTGTTTTTGTTCGTCAAAAACCATTTCGATTATTCCTTGCCGCAAATCATTGGTGACGGCAAGCGGAGTTAAACTGGAATAAATTTAAATAAAAGAATATTTATTAATAATTACTTGAATTGGTCAGGAAAGTTTTGCATTTTGCCATGACAAGTTTTGCAAATTCTGATCGGCTTTTCAAATCCCATGGCCGGAAAAATTGTGAAATTATTGCAACAATCTAAAATAATAATAAACATTATTTTAATTTGAAATTATTACTTGAACAGACGGATTGACCGCAAGTCCTGCAATGATGTCTTCGAACTCCAACAATCTTAAAAATATTTAAATTATTTTTTATTTTAAATTGAATAAATAATTTACTACCTTCCTATCCCACATATCCTTCAAATTCCAAAAGAATGGTTGGTCACAAATTTCGCATTTGTCCGAATCCCTCCATGCCGGTGCTGTAATTCTTTTCGTTTCCATGTCCCAACACATTAGCCGGCCACTTTCATCCGCAGAAAATAAACGACGGGGAGTTTGTCTCCCCAGGCCCAATTTTGTCAATTTGGAATTGTGACCGCTAAAAATATTAAATTTTATTAAATATTTTTCAAATTTAAACTTCAATTCATAGCAATTCCCACGTCTGCCTCCAATGTCCCATACAATTATCAAAGAATCGGTGCTGGCAGAATAGAGAAGTTGGTTTGCAGAATCCCATGCCAAATCAGTAATTGACCCTTCAATAATTATATTTTGCTTCAATTTGCCATTTAAATCCCTCACCTGTATGGGCGCTGAGTTTGCTGATGAGTTGTGGCTGGAATGTTCCTTCAATGAGACGCAAAACATAAACATTATTGGAATAATCTCCAATAAATATAAATGAAGTATCTTCATCAAATTCCATTGCCGTACAAGGCGAAGAAGCGCAATAACTCCCTAAATATTATTCGAGCAATATTTCGGCTAATATTCTTTTAAATACCAATCTTTTTGGTTGTTGTTGTGCAATGCCAAACGATGGTTTTGTCTTTGGAGCAGCTGACAATGTATGAATGTTTGCGTGAATATCCCAATCTAAAGAATAAATAATTTCTAATTAGTAAACCACCACTTACCCAGTGACTGTACTGGTGTGCGAAGGCCATTGTCGTTTAAAAGAAATACTTAAATTAATTCATTAGATTAATATCAAATAATAATTTGAAAACCTATTCAAATCATTTTCGATGGAATACTCATAAACAAGTCCATTCACAAATCCAACAAATATCCTAAAAAAACATAGATTAATCATTTGAGTATATGATGATTGAATTACAGATTATTGGAATTTTCGTAATATAATTTGGTCGGTATATTTGGCAAGTCTTGGACAATAGAAGGCTTAAAAACGATTTCACATTTAATCTATCAAATATTCACACCCAATATTGGCCGGATTCACGCTTCAGCAAAACTCGGAGAGATTTATCCTCATTTATTGTCAATAAGCCATCATCCTGTGGAAATATGCATATCCCAGTAATTCTTCCGCCAAGTTCACCCTCTATTTTTTGTGATAACTCTAAAAAAATTAATAATTCATTATTTAATTGTAAAGAATGTTTAGAATAAATAACCTAATTTAGCATTTTCTCCAAGGCTACTTGTGGTCATTGAAGGGTGATGTTCGTTAATTATAGCTGCCATTAAATATTTATAAATTAATTATTTGAATTTTGCATCTACAAATATATTGAATGATAAAAATCAAAAAATATAAAACTTTCTCAACTTTCTCAAAAATTAAATCCTAAAATCCGACCCATCCATTTCTTTTTGGAAAATTGAATCAAAAAAAAAATATTAACATTAATCAATTCATTATTTTTATAAAAACCGCATCGAATTGATTCCATTCCACCATAAAATTATTATTTTTAGATTTTTGACACTTTTTATTAATTTCCGTTTGACAACAAGATAAATTGACATAAAAAAATCACATTTTTCAACTTATAAACTTATATTAATTGATTCTTCTCTTCCATACTCCACTTTCACTCCATTTCAATGGCGCTTGTTGATTATACGGCACATTTTTGGGTAAAAACATGAATATTAATTACAATAATGTAACTTTTTTTAAGGGCGAGAAATGCATAGGATACAATGTACTTTATGACAATATGAAGAAAGGAGAAGAAACGGTTCAAGAATTTGTAAATTTTCTTAAAGAAAGGATTGGAATGGAGGAGGATATTCTCAAATGCCTTGGAAAGAACTTAAACAAAGTTTACATATATTATTTTCTGATCAAAATGAATTACATTATTTAGACCAATACATACATATCAAATAATGGTTCATTTGTAGATGCTTGGAAATTAACCAAAAACACATTAGAACTTTGGACAGGTAAACATCATAGATAAGTATTTTGCAATATTTGGAATTTAAGAAATACAAAAAACAATGCTAAAAAATTTGAATGAACTCTCAAAAGATGCAATTCGATATCAAGAAGAATTAACAAAAATGAGGAAACGATCGAAGGATGTGGACACATTGGAGGCAATAAATTTGATGCAAACCACAACAACTTGCCTCCAAAAAGTCAAAATTTATTTAAAAAATAAATCATTTATTGAAATTTTAGGCGAAAGAAACGTATAATCAACGCTGCGCAGAGGTAATTCAATTGAAGAATAACAATGAATGGAATGCAACAAATACAAAAGAATATTTAAAAGTTGGTTTTATATTTGATTAATATTTTTTAATTTGATTATTATTGAAGATTAGACACAAATTGAATAAATCGCATGAAGAATATCGAAATTATATGGAAAAATATGGCCAAATCAGGGACATTTATGAGGAGAAAATGTTGCGAGCAGCAAAGACATTCCAAGAAAATGACAAAACGCATTTAATCCAAATGAAAAGTAATTTTTTGATTAAATAACAAATGCTGAATATTATTTAGGATTTTTTATGCAATTGACAAAATATTTGGAAGATGGTCATTGTGCCCAGGCGCAAATCAGTGCCGATCTTCGTCAAAATATGGAAAATATTGACATTGAGGAAATTATGCTGCGATTTGTGGAGGAAAAAGGCACCGGAATGGAATTACCACGTTTGTTTTTTTTATTCATTTTTATTGTTTAATTTATTTTTAGGAAAACATAATTGGACCGAGGCGGACGAATTGCCCCCAGATTTGGACATTGTTTCCGCCGGAATTCATTCACAATCTTCCTCAAATTCCTCGGCAATTGTGCATCATTCCACTGTCCAACAACCACCACCGACTGTGAATGATTTATTGGGCTTGGATGATACTTGGATTTCGGCTGGGGCGAATAGTTTTTTTGGCAGTACAAAATCATCGAATAATCAAATGGCCAATGAGGACAGAATTGGAGGAATATTCGACAATAAATCGGGGGACAGTGATTCGGAAAGGCATTCAGAAATTGGCGGCCAAAATTCATCCGGAACTAGCCAATCCGTAGGCGGAAATTCATCAATTTCAAATATGCCTCAACAAATCTCCTCCTGGCTTGGTCGACAAAAATTGCCACATTGGCGGCTGAAAAAGCATTCAGCATCGCAATCGAGTTTACCGAATGCATCCGAAAATATTGAGCCACAAACGGCAACGACAAATTCAGAATTTTCAAAAAGTTATGGAGAAGTTAAAGGTAAAATATATTTATTTTATTTTTATTTTGGCATAAATTATTCCAGGGAATAATAGTTTTTTGAAGCGATACCAAAAAAGGAATATGAAAAGTTCAACTGGCGATTTGACGCAAATATCCCAACAGCAGAAAATGTAAATTAAAATAAAATTAATTCATAATTAATTTATATTAATTTAGTCAAAATGAAATGAAAACATCAATTGTTCGAAATCCATTGGAAGAATTTGGCCCTCCTCCGCCGTTGCCATCCACCGAACCGCCCAATCTGCTCGAATTCAATGCAAAACCAATATCCAATCAGAATTCATTCCCGCCTCGATGGTCCACGGATAGTTCAACTTCAGGTGGTCAATTTTAAATTAATTTAAATATTAAATTAATTAATTTACAGAGGATGAAGCCGAATTTCAACAAACTTCCAAAATTCGTCAATTGCAAATAAAACCGTTGAATGAATCGCAACAATCAAAATTGAATGTTTCTTTGGATGAATTGAGATCGGCCATTGGCCAAATTTCATTGCAAAAAAGTTCAACTTTTGAAAATGTGAATTCAAAAATACCAATTTAAAAAAAAAGAATAATTTAATTTAGGATCCGTGGTCAACAACAGCAAATATTACCGCTGCTGATGGTTGTTTTTCACAAAGCCAAGGGCCAATTAGGCCATCATTGACGGGGGATGCTAATTTCCATCGCAAATTGATGATGAATGGTTAATTAATAATAAATAAAATATTAAATTTAATTTTAATTAAATTTAGATTTTGATCCAATCGCCCCTACGGCGGAAGGAGGAGGTTCACATGAATTCAGTCATTCTGCGTCAATATTCTCAACCACCGGGAGCATTGCCAGAGCCCGGCCTCGTTCCCATACCCCCCTTCCGGCATTGGCCCCAAAACAATTGTCCACCACCCCACAAATGAATGAAACATTTTCCAATTCTTCCAATGAAAATTCATCAGTTAAAATGCGAATTCCAATTACACCGCCATCTTCTTCCTCAATTGTTGGTGGTCCGTTGCAACAGCAAAAAGTGTCCATCGCAATGGCCATCAACGAATTTTTGCATGTTTGGTTCAAAAAAGATGATTCAATTAGGTTTGGAAAATTGAAATTAATTAATTAAATAATTAATAAATTCCAGACAAGAACGAATATTTGGAACGATTTTAATTTCCATTCCAATATCGGCGCTTCAAATTCTTTGCAATTTGTTCGAAACAAATCCACCATTAATTTTTACAATAAAAGGGGCCCAACAAATTAAATCATTCATTCCAAATCAAGTTGGTTTTAATTTTAAAATAAAATAATTATTTAATTTATTTTTTAGTCGTTTTTTGGTTTGTTCAACCATCAAATTGACAATTCCGATGAATACAAATTTTCGCTAGAACGCGAAAAAATATGCAAATTTTTGAAAGAACAAAGGGAAAAATGGCCTCAAGCATCGTTCCATAATGTTGATGTAAGAATAATTAAAAATGAATTAATATTACTATAAATTAGTTGGTTCATTATGAATTGGCCAGTGACAAATTGGATTTGACAATTCCATTGATTATGAAAAGTTATTGGACAAAATTGAAGGAACAAATTGAAATTCGAATTGAATGCGAAGTGAATGAAGTGGGAGAAGGAAGAATTTTACAAAATGTTAATTTCTCAACAAAATTGACAAATGAGGGAACAATTCTTCCATTTTCCATCATCCATTCTGAACCAAAAGCAAAGTTTGTTTAATTTAAAATAATTATTAATAATTTAATTTAATATAGATTGGACGGGAATGGAAATATTATCTGGGAATTTGGCGAAATTTGCAGCAAAAAATCACCAAAATTGACAATGAAATGCATTGTGAAATGCCCTGAAGATTTTAGGATGGTCCCAATGAACACTTTTGTTCAATTTCAGGTTGGAATTAATTTACGAAAAATAAATTCTTCATATTTAAATTTAGATATTGGATGGGATAATTTCGAATGCAGAAATTAAATTCAATGAAGACAATTATTATACAATGAGCGTTTTCAAGAAGAAAATTATATCGGGAAAATATTTTTGCGAGCCAATTGAACAATGAAAAGAGACAACAAATCCAAGTGCACAAATGAATGAATGAATGAATGAATATAGGCATAATAATAATAATATTAAAATAAACAAAAGGCATAATTCACTTTCTATTCCTAATATTTTTTTTATTAATATTATTGTTTTTTATTCACTCATAATTAATTCAATCTGCCATATGAGAATGATAATGCCCTTCCTTTACAAATACATATTATTTGCCCAATTTTGGAATTGCTCATCCAACCCACCCCATCCCCCATATTTGACTCGGACTCAATTTATTATGTGATCGTATAATAATTAATAAATATTAATTGAAAATATAATTAAAATGAACAATTTATTTAAAATGAATGAAATTATATTTTTATTTATTTATTATTTTGACAAAGGGCGAAGGGGTCAAAGAACAAAGATTCATTTCCTCTCCTCTTTCCCATGTTTATTCTTCTTTTCAATTTAGCCAGAAAGTAAACAAAAACATCCAATTTTCCATTCCAAATGTCAACATGAATTTTGTTGTTTTCAGGAAAACGGGAAATTTAATCATTAAAAATACTCCAAAATTCCTCAATTGCCATCAATTTATTCCAATAAAAAGGTATATAAAATAATATTAAAATTAATTATAATTCAATCAATTAATTGCAGAGCATCTCCATTATTGATTTTGGGCAGCATCAGGAAAATGTCAGATCAGAAAATGAACAGATTGGCCCAAGAGAAATCCCCATATTTATTACAACATTCAACAAATCCAGTGGATTGGTTGGAAATTATAAATAAATTAATTCACATTTAAATTATAAATTTACAGGTATCCGTGGGGAGAAGAAGCATTTCAGAAGGCAAGGGAATTGAATCGACCAATATTCCTTTCAGGTATTCATTTTGAATTCAATTTATTGATTAATTAATTTTTAATTTAAGTTGGTTATTCCACCTGTCATTGGTGCCATGTAATGGAGCATGAATCATTTGAGAATGAGGGAATTGCCATAATTTTGAATGAAAATTTTGTGAGCATCAAAGTGGATCGGGAGGAAAGGCCGGATGTGGATAAATTGTATATGTCATTTGTGCAAAGTTTGACCGGGGGAGGTGGATGGCCAATGAGCGTTTTTTTGACCCCAAATTTGGAACCAATTACCGGAGGTTGGAGAATTAAAATTAATTAAAATTGAATTAAATTTAAAGGAACATATTTCCCACCCGCCGATTCATATGGCCGTTTGGGATTTCCCACGGTGCTGAAAATGATTGCAGAAAAGGTTAAAATTGATTGGTGAATAAATTATAAAATTTTCACAAAATAGTGGAAAAATAATGGAGCCGAAATGAGGGAACAAGGGAGGGAATTGGCCGCGGCCATCCGAGAAGGAGTTCAACAAAAATCATCAAAAAATATTCCAAATGCCGAAGAAGCAACGGAAAAATGCTTTGAATGGCTTTGCAAAAAATTCGACTCCAAAAATGGAGGATTTGGGGCCGCACCAAAATTCCCAAAGGCTGGTTGGTTTTTTAATATTTTAATTTAAATAAAATTAAATTTTAGTCGATTTGGATTTTCTTCTTTTTTATTTTGCCAAGAAAAAGGAAACAGAGGAGGCAAAAAAGGCATTGGAAATGCTACAATTGACTTTTGGCAAAATGTTTGAAGGTGGAATTCACGACCATATTGGCAAAGGGTTCCATCGATATTCGGTCGATTCAATTTGGCGTGTTCCACATTTTGAGGTTAATTCACAATTATTTTTAAATATAATTTATTAATTAAATTCAGAAAATGCTCTATGACCAAGGCCAATTACTTCGTTCTTATTCTAATTTTTACAAAATTACCGGCCAATTCGGGGAAGCAATTTTGGACATTTTTGAATATATTCAAACAAATTTGACACATCCGGTTTGTTTTTATTTAATATTTTTTAATAATTAATTTGAATTAAGCTTGGCGGATTTTATAGTGCGGAGGACGCCGATTCCCTTCCTAAAGAGGGGGCATCCAAAAAGAAGGAAGGAGCATTTTGTGTTTGGACGAAGGAAGAGGTGGAAAATATTTTGGGTGATAGGCCATGCCGACACAATGAAAATATTTGCCTGGATGAAATTGCCGAAGCCGTCTTCCAAATAATGCCCCAAGGCAATGTTCCATCAAATGCCGATCCACACGGGGAATTGACCAACCAAAATGTTCTTCATTTGGTGGATGAAATGAAAAAGGAGGAAATTGCCAAAGAAAATAAAATGACCAAAAATGAATTGGCCGAATGCATTTTGGATGCGAAAAGATTTTTGGCAGAAGAACGGAAGAAAAGACCAAAACCACATTTGGATAATAAAATAATCACCGCATGGAATGGATTGGCCATTTCCGTAAATATTCCATTTAATTAATTAATTGTTTATATTTTATTTTTAGGGAATTTGTGCTGCGGCCCAAGCATTTCCAGAAAAAGCTGAATTTGTTGAAAGTGCTGAAAAGGCAGTGAAATTCATTCGCCAAAATTTATTCCAAAATGGAGAATTACTTCGTTCAGTTTATGTGGATGAACAAAATGATGGAAAAATTGTTCAAATGTGAGTAAATTGCAATGGGAATTGGCTAATTTATTAATTTAGTAATTCGCCAATTCGGGCATTCGCCGATGATTATGCATTTTTGATTGAAGCATTACTCGATTTATATTCATTGAATTTTGATGAAACTTTGGTGGAATTGGCCAGTGAATTACAACAAAAAATGGATGCCACCTTTTGGGATGAGGAAAACAATTCCGGATATTTTATGTCAAGGGCGGATGATCACTCAATAATTTCCCGAATGCAAGATGAACAAGATGGAGCAGAGGTGGGCATTAAAAATGGACTCAAACTACAATTTAATTTAAGCCTTGTGCCAATTCCGTTGCAATTTCCAATTTATTGCGACTTTCTGCCATTCTCAATTCCAAACAATTCAAAGAAAGGGCAGAATATTTAGTGAGGGGTGCCACTCAACGAATCGAAAAATATCCATTCATTTTGCCCAAAATGCTTATTTCCTTGAATGCATTGGCCAGTCCACCCATTCAGGTAAAAATGACTGGTCAAAACATTTTATTAAATTTATTAGATCATTTTGGTTGGCCAAAGTAGCGATGAAAAGACGAAAGAAATGCTTCGAACAATTCAATCAAAATTCATTCCATTGGGAACTGTGATATTCATTGACAAAGACAAAAAAGGTGGATTGAAGGCTGGGAAAAAACAAATATAATTAAAAAAAAAACATTTTAATTAATTAAATCAATTACAATCCAAAACACGTGTTTGCCCCATTCTGATTTGTAATTGTGTTTTGCCCAATTCTGATTTGTAATTGTGTTTTTGCCCCATTCTGATTTGTAATTGTGTTTTTGCCCCATTCTGATTTGTAATTGTGTTTTTGCCCCATCTGATTTGTAATTGTGTTTTGCCCAATTCTGATTTGTAATTGTGTTTTTGCCCCATTCTGATTTGTAAATGTGTTTTTGCCCCATTCTGATTTGTAATTGTGATTTTGCCCCATTCTGATTTGTAAATGTGTTTTTGCCCCATTCTGATTTGTAATTGTGTTTTTGCCCCATTCTGATTTGTAATTGTGTTTTGCCCCATTCTGATTTGTAATTGTGTTTTGCCCCATTCTGATTTGTAATTGTGTTTTGCCCAATTCTGATTTGTAATTGTGTTTTGCCCCATTCTGATTTGTAATTGTGTTTTTGCCCCATTCTGATTTGTAATTGTGTTTTGCCCAATTCTGATTTGTAATTGTGTTTTTGCCCCATTCTGATTTGTAATTGTGTTTTTGCCCCATTCTGATTTGTAATTGTGTTTTTGCCCCATTCTGATTTGTAATTGTGTTTTTGCCCCATCTGATTTGTAAATGTGTTTTTGCCCCATTCTGATTTGTAATTGTGTTTTGCCCCATCTGATTTGTAAATGTGTTTTTGCCCCATTCTGATTTGTAATTGTGTTTTGCCCCATTCTGATTTGTAATTGTGTTTTGCCCAATTCTGATTTGTAATTGTGTTTTTGCCCCATCTGATTTGTAAATGTGTTTTTGCCCCATTCTGATTTGTAATTGTGTTTTTGCCCCATCTGATTTGTAAATGTGTTTTTGCCCCATTCTGATTTGTAATTGTGTTTTGCCCCATCTGATTTGTAAATGTGTTTTTGCCCCATTCTGATTTGTAATTGTGTTTTGCCCCATTCTGATTTGTAATTGTGTTTTGCCCAATTCTGATTTGTAATTGTGTTTTTGCTCCATTCTGATTTGTAATTGTGTTTTTGCCCCATTCTGATTTGTAATTGTGTTTTTGCCCCATCTGATTTGTAATTGTGTTTTGCCCAATTCTGATTTGTAATTGTGTTTTTGCCCCATTCTGATTTGTAATTGTGTTTTTGCCCCATTCTGATTTGTAATTGTGTTTTGCCCCATTCTGATTTGTAATTGTGTTTTGCCCCATTCTGATTTGTTATTGTGTTTTTGCCCCATTCTGATTTGTAATTGTGTTTTGCCCAATTCTGATTTGTAATTGTGTTTTGCCCCATTCTGATTTGTAATTGTGTTTTTGCCCCATTCTGATTTGTAATTGTGTTTTGCCCCATTCTGATTTGTAATTGTGTTTTTGCCCCATTCTGATTTGTAATTGTGTTTTGCCCCATTCTGATTTGTAATTGTGTTTTGCCCCATTCTGATTTGTAATTGTGTTTTGCCCAATTCTGATTTGTAATTGTGTTTTGCCCCATTCTGATTTGTAATTGTGTTTTTGCCCCATTCTGATTCGTAATTGTGTTTTTGCCCCATTCATTGTAATTGTGTTTTTGCCCCATTCTGATTTGTAATTGTGTTTTTGCCCAATTCTGATTTGTAATTGTGTTTTTGCCCCATTCTGATTTGTAATTGTGTTTTTGCCCCATTCTGATTTGTAATTGTGTTTTTGCCCCATCTGATTTGTAAATGTGTTTTTGCCCCATTCTGATTTGTAATTGTGTTTTTGCCCCATTCTGATTTGTAAATGTGTTTTTGCCCATTCTGATTTGTAATTGTGTTTTTGCCCCATTCTGATTTGTAATTGTGTTTTTGCCCTGTAATTGTGTTTTTGCCCCATTCTGATTTGTAATTGTGTTTTTGCCCCATTCTGATTTGTAATTGTGTTTTTGCCCCATTCTGATTTGTAATTGTGTTTTTGCCCCATTCTGATTTGTAATTGTGTTTTTGCCCCATCTGATTTGTAAATGTGTTTTTGCCCCATTCTGATTTGTAATTGTGTTTTTGCCCCATTCTGATTTGTAAATGTGTTTTTGCCCATTCTGATTTGTAATTGTGTTTTTGCCCCATTCTGATTTGTAATTGTGTTTTTGCCCTGTAATTGTGTTTTTGCCCCATTCTGATTTGTAATTGTGTTTTTGCCCCATTCTGATTTGTAATTGTGTTTTTGCCCCATTCTGATTTGTAATTGTGTTTTTGCCCCATTCTGATTTGTAATTGTGTTTTTGCCCCATCTGATTTGTAAATGTGTTTTGCCCAATTCTGATTTGTAATTGTGTTATTCTGATTTGTAATTGTGTTTTTGCCCCATTCTGCAAAATTAATCAAAAAAAAAACAAAATTAATTAAATTCTTCAATTTTTGATTTAGACAAATGGCTGCTTGCCCAAAATGACCATTTAAAGGATTATGAAGGAGCATACACATTGGGACGTCCTTGTGTGTTCATTTGCAGAGAAATGGCTTGCGAAATGCCAATATATTCAATAGAGGAATTGAAAAAGAAATTGGATGAAATTTAGACAAAGATTTGATTGATATTCAACCTTTTGTGGGTTAAAATATAATAAATGATTTTTGCAAAAGAAATTTACCACATTTCGCACATTTTCTTCATACCCATTTATTTCACTCATAACAACAATTGTTTCCCCCTCCAAATCCCACATTTCAGCTGCTGTTCCCCAGTTCAAAACTTCCCCCATTTTGCCCAATCATTTCCATCCACACCGTCATTGGAACAGCCCCCCCCCAACCATCTTTCATGAAATCATTTTCTAGTCTATAGATGCTCTTCTCCTCCCTTCATCCCATCCACTTCCAACTTTCTTCAAAATTCGCTAATGGCAGCTGCACTTGCCAATATGTATTTATTTTAAAAAAGATGATTTGTGTCTAAAATTCAATAAAAATAATATTTGGGCCATATCCAACCTCATAAAATGGCATTGAATTATTCTGCATTTAAAATGCTGATTTTCCTCTCAATGTGGTCAGCCAATTAATTCAACATTATTCCTCCTTTCCCATTCCCTTCTTCAAATTCAGTTTGTCCTTTTTGGCAAGGGCAGTGGAATGCCGTGATTCCATTTCCAAACAACATCGAAGCAGGCAAATTAGTGAGCTAATTCCCCATTTAAAATCCATTTGAGAGAATTAATTGTAAGGAACACAAAGTCAAATTCTGGCCAACACATTTGAACATTATGATCCAAATGTTAGGCCTCCAGTCAGGGTTTTGGCTGATCACCCTTCAATTGTGGTCACAATTTCATTGATCCTTAATCGAGTTATTTGGCACAAACATTCGGCGGTGATTTTGGAGTGTTGATTGACAAAGAAAATATTTTTAAAGGAAGTTGATTTGAATTTGAAACAAGAATGGGAGGATTCTCGGCTCGCATTCCAAGTGGACCCAAGGGAGGGAATTCACGAGGGTATTCCAATCCAAATATATTTTGATTTATTATTGCAAAGTACTTTTGCCAAAAAACCTCACCGTTTGGAGGCCGGACACATTCTTCGTTGGTGCCCAAGAACAAGCCCCAACATTTGGTACAAAAGCGGTAGATCGATCCCGTACCGTGATCGAGCAAACCGGATATATTCGAAGCGATGAAAGACGAACACTTCGAGTTAATTTCCAATCGGACGGAGCATTCCCGGTTCGGGACCGCCGTTCCATTAAATTCTCTATTTCCAGTGGTACCTTTATTATTTAGCCCAAATCCGATTACCCATTTATTCCATTCCATTCAGCCACTTATCCAATTGAGGATGTGGCCTATCTTTGGGCCAATTCCCCTCCTCTCATTCAACCCATCCAAATCGCTGATCATCTTTATGAAGAGGGCGGTGCTGAATATGCCTTTGAGGAAGCCGAAGCCGGTGAATGCCATACAATTGGCAATTTTACAACAAGTTCAATTATAAATTGTAATTGTTTTCTCAATTGTCCTTTCAGATTCATTCTCCTGTATTGAATTGGTAGTCCGTTTCGTTGGCGGTGCCTCCCATGGTTGGCTGAATGTTCTTTTGCCCACAATTTTATTGGTCTTTTCTAATTGGCTGCATTTTTGGGTCCATCCTTCCTGGTCCGTTCCGCGCACTTTGAGTGCCGCAATTCCCTTTCTCATTTTTGTTTGCTTTTTGGTAAATTAGCAAATTTAATTGTTATGGCTATTCATTTCCTCAACAGATTCTTTTGCCAATTGGCTCTTGTGCCCTTCGAATTTGGCTGATTATTTGCACGATTTTCACTCTATTTTCTCTCATTGAATATTTCTTGGTCATTCGTTGCTATTCAACCATCAAAGGCCCTCAACATTTGACCACAATTCACCGTCGTCCACCAAGTGCCCAGCATAATTATGAGGATGGAAAAGAAACAACCACTACAACGGTGGTGGTCACCCAAGATGAGGTCATCAAAAATATCATTTTCGCTTGATTATTTCATTTTTAGCCGTTGATCGCCGCCAGCACCGACGGCCCCAATCTCCGAAAGAGGATCAACAATTTGGATTTGGTCTCGAGGATTGCCTTCCCAATCCTTTTCCTCCTAGTCATTGTCATTTTTGTCCTTTTTATACATTTTAGACCAAACAAATCTAAAATGCCTTAGGGTAATTCAAAAATTTATTAGAAGATACAAATATGAATGAAATTAAATTTTTATCAAATTTTCAACATGAAAGAATAATTTGGAAAGATCATTTTATTTATGTTAGAATTAGAATTTGCATTCACATCCGCACCCGAGTGGACATTGAGATTGAGCATTGAACCAATTGGCCAAATGCATGAAATGGCCTCCGTGGCCGCATGAATTACACATTGAAATAATTCCTAATTAAAAATGTGACAATATTTGGGTGCATAATGATTAATTAATTAATTTACCTTTGCATGGTTGCTCGCAAATTGAACAATCTTAATATTAATAATTAATTAAATAATTATTTTAATAATTAACGCACAAATTGCTGGGCATCGGCACACAATGCATCCACCAGTTGATGTTGTTCTGCTTTCATTCAATTGTTGGCCACAAATTGAGCACCGATTAATTGCTTTAATTAATAAAATATAGGTATTTCTTTCTCATAAAATTGTTTTACCTTTTATGATTCCAATTTTCGCTTCTTCTCCTTCTGTTTTACAAAATTTAAGCACTTCGGCACATTTTTTGTGCATTCTCCATCGATACAAAATATCCGCATATTTCCTTTTGAGTTCTTCAAATCGAGTGGACGACAAAATTGGATCAAGTAACCTGAAAATGAATAGCTGACATTTAGTTTTGTTTAATTGTTTTTTTTTAATTATAAAAAGTGGAAAATTAAGAAAGCAATTAGAAGGCTAAAAGTTTAGTAAAATATTCGTTTTGGCCCCTTTTTTGATTTGCATTTTATCTCCTTTTATGCTTTTTGTCAATAATTTTTTTTAATTTTACATTTCGCTGTTTGCTTCTTTCTGCGGCAATGGATAATGAATATTAATTCTGGGTGAGGGAGTGCAGGAAGAAAAATGTTCTGGCGCCGGTGAAAGCCTATCCATGGATTGTTTGGAACGGGAGGCGGAGCCAAAATTGTCGATGACGAATGGACGATTCACTAAAATAATTAAAATAAATATATTTATTATTAAATATATTTACATGTTGATGATGTTTTCCTAGATGGAATATTTATTGGAGGCAAAGGAATTCGAACATCCAAAGAGGCCATTTGTGGGGGAATTGGTGCCTCATCCAAATAATTTAATTTTGATGAAATTCGATCCGAACTGATTGGCCTTTTGATGAATTGTTCATTTTGGAAATATTCCCTTTTGATATTGTTCAGTTGGGAAAGGACACAAATGATCACAGCGGCTGATTGCAAATCAAATTTATTTGCAAAATGTTCAATTCTTTAATAATATTAATAATTTAGATAATTTAAAGTTAAAAACTAACATTCGATTGACCAATTCCCTTCCAAATGGATGAATTGCCCATGGAATATCCATTGAGGTATATTTCTCGACTATTTGGCCCATTTTTGCTTGATCATTGATTTGAAATAATTTGGCAAAATTCTTCATTCTGGCATCCAATTTTGGCAATGGAATTGGTGACCCCGATGAAGGTGTTCGAATACATTGTTCCACCAATTTCCACATTTCCATCAAATCTTCGCGTCCTTCTACGGCAGCTTGTTTGAAATTATGTTGACAAATTTCCATTGGGGATGAACCCAACAATCTAAAAAAAATGATGGATTGAATATTTAATTTGGTTCCTTTTTTACTTGTATGTTAATTACAATCCATCAAAAATACATTTATAAATCAGAATGGGGCAAAAACACATTTACAAATCAGAATGGGGCAAAAACACAATTACAAATCAGAATGGGGCAAAAACACAATTACAATTCAGAATGGGGCAAAAACACAATTACAATTCAGAATGGGGCAAAAACACAATTACAAATCAGAATGGGGCAAAAACACAATTACAATTCAGAATGGGGCAAAAACACAATTACAATTCAGAATGGGGCAAAAACACAATTACAATTCAGAATGGGGCAAAAACACAATTACAATTCAGAATGGGGCAAAAACACAATTACAATTCAGAATGGGGCAAAAACACAATTACAATTCAGAATGGGGCAAAAACACAATTACAATTCAGAATGGGGCAAAAACACAATTACAAATCAGAATGGGGCAAAAACACAATTACAAATCAGAATGGGGCAAAAACACAATTACAATTCAGAATGGGGCAAAAACACAATTACAATTCAGAATGGGGCAAAAACACAATTACAAATCAGAATGGGGCAAAAACACAATTACAATTCAGAATGGGGCAAAAACACAATTACAATTCAGAATGGGGCAAAAACACAATTACAAATCAGAATAGTGCAAAAACACAATTACAAATCAGAATGGGGCAAAAACACATTTACAAATCAGAATGGGGCAAAAACACAATTACAATTCAGAATGGGGCAAAAACACAATTACAAATCAGAATAGTGCAAAAACACAATTACAAATCAGAATGGGGCAAAAACACATTTACAAATCAGAATGGGGCAAAAACACAATTACAAATCAGAATGGGGCAAAAACACATTTACAAATCAGAATAGTGCAAAAACACAATTACAAATCAGAATGGGGCAAAAACACATTTACAAATCAGAATGGGGCAAAAACACATTTACAAATCAGAATGGGGCAAAAACACAATTACAAATCAGAATGGGGCAAAAACACATTTACAAATCAGAATGGGGCAAAAACACAATTACAATTCAGAATGGGGCAAAAACACAATTACAATTCAGAATGGGGCAAAAACACAATTACAATTCAGAATGGGGCAAAAACACAATTACAATTCAGAATGGGGCAAAAACACAATTACAAATCAGAATGGGGCAAAAACACAATTACAAATCAGAATGGGGCAAAAACACAATTACAATTCAGAATGGGGCAAAAACACAATTACAATTCAGAATGGGGCAAAAACACAATTACAAATCAGAATGGGGCAAAAACACAATTACAATTCAGAATGGGGCAAAAACACAATTACAATTCAGAATGGGGCAAAAACACAATTACAAATCAGAATAGTGCAAAAACACAATTACAAATCAGAATGGGGCAAAAACACATTTACAAATCAGAATGGGGCAAAAACACAATTACAATTCAGAATGGGGCAAAAACACAATTACAAATCAGAATAGTGCAAAAACACAATTACAAATCAGAATGGGGCAAAAACACATTTACAAATCAGAATGGGGCAAAAACACAATTACAAATCAGAATGGGGCAAAAACACATTTACAAATCAGAATAGTGCAAAAACACAATTACAAATCAGAATGGGGCAAAAACACATTTACAAATCAGAATGGGGCAAAAACACATTTACAAATCAGAATGGGGCAAAAACACATAATCGCAAAAAAAAAAATAAAAATGATGAATTGAATATTTAATTTGGCTCCTTTTTACTTGTATGTTTTGGCCAAATTTTGAGACAATGGCAAGAGGGCAGTCGCATCGCAGACGACCACCACCGAATTAAAACTCTAAAAATATAAAAAATAAATTTACAATGAATAATGAATTTATTGGGAATTAACTTGTTCGGGCATAACCGCCGCAGGCATTGATGAATTGGTGGAATATTCAATCATGGATTGTTGTTGGGCAAATGGAGGAATATTAATATTGGCTTGAGGAGATTGTGATTTTTCTAGTTCAATTGTGTTTGGCATCGGCATTATTGATTGGGATGGTGATGGGGGAATGGCACCGGACATTGAAGTGCCTCGATGACGAATTGAATTGGCCACATTTTGAAGGGAAAAACTGCGAAAGGCCGCCGGTGAGGACGAGGAATTGGGCGAGGACTGAAATAATTATGGTGAATATTTATTCAAATAAATTAATTTTAATATTACCCCCAATACTCTGCTAATTGATTTTGTCTGATAAGTTTGTTCAAGTAATAATGATGGAGGGGAAAGACTATTATTTTGTTGTTGATTTTGTCGATTCGAAATTGAAATTGATTCACTTTGAGGAAATTGATTATTATTTGGAGAGGTTGGACGATTTGATGCATTGGCTGGACTGATGCATCGAAGTGGAGGCGATGATTGAAAGGGGAGGACACCGGAAATTGATGAAGTTTGGCGAAGATTAATTGGTGGAGCAATTGGATTCACTGAAAATTAGAATACCGGTATTATTTTTTATATTTAAATTTGAATGAACCAACCAAATACGCAATATTCAGCCAATGAACGAGGATGCATTTTGCTGGCTTCGGATGGTTGGGATCGAGTACTGCCCAATCTTCCAAATGCACCCGCCCCCTTTCTTCCACTTTTCATTGGAGGAACAATTCGGGGAATTCCCTCTCCACCGTAAAAATCATTCATTTGGCCATCTTTTGTCCACAAAATTGTATTCATTGGCCCAAAAAGTACCAAATAACCTTAATAAAATTAATTTTATAAAATATTTTATTTAATATACCAAATCGATTGAATCTTGCGCCACAATTTCGAGGTGATGGCACTCGATGGTCAAAAGGAGATGGCAAATAACTGCATGGAACGGCCGCAGAAATAGTTCGATTTGATGAAGTTGGCATAAAATTGGAATCACCGCCTCCAAATTGGTCAATATTGGCAAAAGTGGAAGAGGACATTTGTTGGTCTTCACTGGCCGAACCAGATTGGGAACTGGTTTTGGATTGGCTGCTGGCCATTGGAACATCAATTGATGGATTAAATACCTAAAAAATAATTATTTAAAATATTAAATTATGATTTAATCATACTTTCATTAAATCAATAATCCTGGGAAGGCGTTGCAGAATTCGGCAAAGAATTGTTTGATTGTCTTGGATTTTTTGTTGAATATCACTTTCTTGTTGAAGCAATGTCAAAAAAAGTGAGCTCCTTTCCGGGGTGAATGGCGAATCCTTTTGGATAACTTCCACAAAAACCAATCCATTGTCGATGAATTCTCGATGAAAACGCATTTCAAAATTTATTTTATTAAATTTGTTCAAATGCATATAGGAAAATCCAATTGCCTTTTAATTGACAGGGAATTAATTTGAACATTAGGTGAAAGAAATACCGCTCGAGTGAAGTTGACCTTTAAAAATGGAATAGATTTAATTTAAATAATCATTTTGAATAAAATACTTCTGTCGTGTAAAGTCCCTCTGTTGAATGTTTTCTCAATGCTTCCAATTCCGTCAGTAAATCCCCTCCAGCCATATTTGGTGCCCTAATCCATCGTTGCCATTCGGAATACTAAAATAAAATGGAATTAATTCCCATTTATTAAAAATACAATTGGCGATTGTGGAGTACCACCACCACCACCACCACCACCGGTGTCCATCATCATCATTGTTTGTGGTGCATTTTTGACTGATCCAAAAATGGTTGATCGTCCACTGACCGAATTCCTTCCATCCGTCGTTGCCATTGATATTCTCTGTTGTTGGTCAATTCCAATGATGCTCTCATCCAATGAACCACTGGCCATTTGCATTAATTCCGGGTCAATTGTTTGTTCCACCAATCGATCCCTTTCTTCGTCCGTTTTCGATTGGGTTATTGGGGTGGCCATTTCATCGCGAAGTATATTCTAAAATATTTATTAATTATTTTAATAATATTGAATATTACCGAAAGTTCATATGCAATTGGATGCCGGCACAATTTTTGTTTAACTGCCGATAATGTATACAAAAATTTGGTTGTTGACCTTAAATTATTTAATAATAAATTAATAAATAAAATATTTTGAATTACTTTTGGTATGTGATTGATTTATGCCAAGCCGCATCCATCAAAGTGTCCCTTTCAATTCCCTTAATATGTTTTAACATTTGCTGATTATTAATTAATACCTTGAGAAGACGGGGATTTTCGAGTCCATAATTTGAATATAAAGCCAAAGCATTTAATGGGGGCAAACCAAGGGCAGCCAATTCTTCGCCTTCATGCTTAAAATAAATAATAAATAATTATTTAACAATATTGGGAATATTAACCGAAAATACAAGTCTCCATGCACAAAATGGGGCCATGCTGACCATTGATGGAGTCGATTTTTGATCAGCCATATTCCACAACTTAAAATAATTTTTAATTTTTTTTCTTGACTATTTTAATTATTACTTTCAATGTTGAATCATTTGCGGAAGTGAAAAATGAATTTGGTTCACGGTGATGTGGATGCCAATCCAAACAAAATATTTTCGCCTGATGTGCTTTAAATTGAACAACCGGTTGCGAAGTGTGCTTAATTAAATTTACTAGAAAATTTACTAATTTAAATATTTTAAAAATAAATTACCCGCAAATCCCAAAGGCGAATATCAGTTCCATGAGTGGTTAACAAATAATTATTCAAATGTGGCGAAAATTTTGATTGTCCAGCGCCAAAAGTAACACCCAATCGGGCGGTTGGTGTCCTCAAATTTGTTCTTAAATCCCAAAAATTGACGGAATCATTCTCAGCGCAAGTTATCTTAATTTTAATATTTTTACGAATATTAATGATATTTAAATAACCATAAATTGATCATCGAATGGGCACCAACAAAAATCGGATATTTTTCGTGATTGGGCAGTGAATGTTGCCAATCTTTGAATATGCGATCCTTGACCAAGTGAATATAAATCGATAAATTGACCAGACTAAAAAATCAATAATTAAATATTAAAATAAAGAAAAAAAAATACCAACCACACTGCTAAAATAGCCGGTGGAAAGTGGATTGAATTTTAATAATCGAACCAATTGACGGTTTGAACGCAATTTTACCCATGTATTTGCGGATGTTGAGCCAACAGTCAAAACACTCAGTGAATTTGAGCCGGCAACGACCAAATGTTCGGTGTTGGCCAAAACATCCAAAGCAGTACCCTAAAAAATATTTGGGATGATCGAAAATGGAAATGGGAGGAAATAACTTACTCGAACATCAATTGAAATTGGATCATCGCCACGAAGAACCATTTCTCCTTTTTGTATTAAAATTTAATGTTTATTAATCCACAATTTCAATATATAAATGCATAAATAAAGCATAAAAATAATAATTTATAAAAATAAAAACATTTATATATAAAAAATGTGAATGAAGTGTTATAAAATGGAATATAAAATATTTTCTTATTTGTTGATTTTCCTTGCCATAAAATACCCGCAATAATAATGGTATTGAAGCATTGAATCCGGGTTGCATGTATATTGGGAAGGGGGCAATTCCCCTTTGCCTTTGACTTCTTCCAATTTGAATCCACATTTTTCGACCAAATTCAAAATTGTTTGGAATGGTAATTCCAATGAAAGAGTGTCCTGTGAGTCCTCGTGATGATAAGTTAATGGGCCAAAATTGAGCCAATAGCCTCCTTCTTTCAATATTCGATGGACCAGTCGAATATATTCCAATGGATTTGGGCCAGTGTCGAGGAAAAAAACGGAAACGATTGTGTCGAATTGATCATTTGAATTTGCATAAACTTGGAGAAAATCGCCGGCGCACATTGAAAAATCCGATGAATCCTTAAATTTACAAAAATGCTATTAAATTTAATTGGACACTAAATTTTACCTCTTGGCCAAGTCCGAATGCAGGATTTACATCCGGAAATTTTACTGCCTTCAATTGGTCACGAAAACTCCATGAATTGGAGAAATCAAGAATATATGGATAAATTGTGAATTCTTTCTCCTTTAATGGAATTTGGAATAAAATAATAATTTAAGAAAATGTTTACTTGTTGACACGAATTTAATATGAAATTTGAAGCAAGTAACATAAAATATGAGAATTCATTCCCAGTGACGGAAAAGCCAATTTTGCGAAGATCCCAAGCCAATCGAGCCAATCCTGCACCGGTAACCAATATTTGGGTGGAATTGCGATTTTCTTCAGATGGAAATAATTGTTTTGTCTTCTCAAAAACCAAATTGTAGCAGGAATTACGTTCAGCAGATCCTTCAAATTAATTAATTTTTTAAATTAACTTCAATAAATTCCAACCTTCTTCACTCCAATCGCGAACAATTTGTTTTAATGTGCTTTTCACTTTGGTCATATAATGTTCCGTTGATGGATGCACTTTATTCATTTCGAATGCTTTTTGCACAGAACCACCAAAAATATTTGCACCACAATGAACAATCATTTCGAATAACCTTCAAAATCAGTTATTTCTTCTAATTAATTTAAACTTACTTTTGGTTTTCTTCCACACAATCCCGGACTTTACGCATATGTTCGGTGATTGATCCAATTAATAATCTTCTATCCTCTTCTGCAAGTTCCCTTAAAAAATAATCAGCTTATAATAAATTTGAATACTATTAAAACATACATTATTGCATCGGCTTGCCGTTTTAATTTGATCATGCAATATTTTTTATAATATCGCAAAGAATTGATCACTTTTTCAGCAGCTTCAATTTCTTTCAATTCGTCATCATCATCAGGAAATTCATTTGTTTCGGTATTACCAATCTCGTTGTTAGTATTACTGCTGCTGGAAACTGCTTCTTCCATATTTTTCTTTATTATTCAAAATTCATTTTTTTAATAATACAAAAAAATCTTAAAATTATTAATCGAAATCGAAACTGATGTTTTAAACAAAAAAAAAATTATGTATATTTGTTTTTTAGCTAACTAATTCCTTCATTAATTTTTGGTTCTTATTAATAGATTAAGGATGGCAGAAAACAAATTTGTTTGCATAAATTGCATGAAACCTTCTCCTTCATTATTCACTGCTTACAATAAAAAAGGAGATGTCATCAGAATAACCGAATGTGTATGTAAAAAAATTCCAAAAAATATTTTTTGAGTAATTTTCAGAAAAATTGTAATTCTCCCGTTGATAAATATGTGGAATATGATATTGCTTTGGTAATTATTGACTTGGTTTGTTACTTTTTTGGCCGAAAATTATGAAAAATAATTATTAAGATTTTGCAATATAAAGAAGCTTATCGACATTTGCTCATCAATTTTAAATTCAAAGTTTTTAAATATTTTAAAATTAATTTAATTGTCGTTTTTAAGTCATTCACTCGAATAATTTTCATATTCTTGCTTTGCGATGGCTATAAAGCTTGGATTCAGTGTCGATATGAAAATTCTAATTCTTCTGATGGTGTTGTGAGGGTTTATGATTTGGAATGGAAATTTTATGAATCACTTTTGCGAAGTACTATTGAATTTATGGCTTATTCGCTAACCCATTATGCACTTTTGAAAATTGGAAAATTCAATCTGAATGAATATCCGGTCAAATTGAAGGAGACTTTTTTCATAGAATCGGCCCTAATTGGCTTTTATGGAAATTTATTTATTGTTTTCTCAATAATTTGGGAACTACATGGACAATTTATTTATAAATTACTGACCCAAATTTTCATTGTAATTACACATATTCAAGTTCAAAGAGGTTGGCTTATGTTCTTATTAAGTTAAATTTTTATTTTTAAATTTAGCTCTTTTCATTCAATGCGATTTCAAAAATGTGTTGATTGTTTTAATATCAGTATTTGTACAAAATATAGCCGGAAATTATACGGCAAATATAATCGATAAATTCAATTAAAATTTGAAATATTTATCCGAATTTTTATATCTCATTTTGAATAAATAATATTACCTATAATATCATTGATTGGGATGGGATATTCTTTTCTTATTAAATTGGTTTATTTAATGTGGAATATTTGTTGGCATCCATCACTGATTGAGCTATTTGAGTTGTGGAAAAGCCATCTGCGGTTTTGACCCGGATTCGGCATCTTCTGCACGCCAAAGTTGAGTAACCGTTTTGATTTGTGTGTAAAAATTGAGTCCGGCTCGTCCATAGAAATTTGAATCGCCGAGAAAACTAAATAAATATAAATAAAATGCTTTTAATTTTTAAAATTCTAACCTTCCACGAGAACCAGTGAAGGAAAACATTGGAAGAGGCACCGGAATTGGGACATTTATGCCAACCTGGCCGACATCAATTTCCGACACAAATCTATGGGCCGCTGCTCCACTTCGAGTAAATATTGCAGTTCCATTTCCATATGGATTTCGATTCACCAAATTCATTGCGTCTTCCAATGTTTCCGCTTCCAGCACACACAAACTTGGTCCAAAAATCTCTTCCTATTCAAATTTATTATTTTTTAATTTGTCTAAATCAACCTTGTAGCATCGCATATTCGGTTTCACACCAGTGATTATTGTTGCCCCAACAAAATTTCCTTTTTCGTATCCTTTGACTTGAATTTTGCTTCCATCCAAAGGCACTTCGGCACCCTCCTCCTTCGCCGATTTGATTAATTCAATTATTCGTGCCTTCGATTTTTCGGAAATGACTGGTCCAATGTCAGTTTTTGGGTCAGAGCCGGGTCCAACTGTCAGCTTTTTTGCCTTCTCAATTAAATCAGGAATCCATTTGCGCGATTCACCAACAAAAACTGCAGTCGAAAGTGCCATACATCGTTGGCCAGCAGCACCAAAGGCAGCTGCGGTTATCTTAAATCGGAAGGAAAATTAATTAAAAAATAAATTAAATTCACCTGATTCAAGCAATGTTCTTTATTTGCGTCAGGCAAAATTACACCTATAAATTGTAAATATTAACAGAGACAGCTGAGTTAAAAAACATTTTAAAAAATTATTTAAATGATTTTTATGACCAACCATGGTTTTTAGCACCCAAATTAGATTGCACTCGTTTGCCATATTTCGACCCTTGTTCATAAATGTATTTTCCCTGAAATTATTAAAAAGATTATACTGCATAATTTTGAGAAGAATATTACGGCTTGATCACTTCCAACGAATGAAATTGCCTTTATGTCCGGATTTTGGCAAATAAAATTGACAGCATTGTGCGTCCCATGGATTACATTCACACAACCATCCGGGATACCGGCCTCCTAAAATAAATTAAAATATTGATATTTTTGTATTCAATTCCCATACTTTTGCTAATTCCATGAGCATTATTGTTGCGCCAGGGTCTTGTTCTGATGGTTTCAAAATCATTGTATTGCCGGCAACCAAGCTCAATGGAAACATCCAAAGTGGAATCATTGCCGGAAAATTGAAAGGACAAATCCCTTAAATTATTCAAATGACACTTTTAAATTGAATTAATTGATTGACTAACCTGCAGTCACTCCGAGTGGTAATCGTAAACTATATGTCTCCATGTCCTTGGCAATACTAAAAATTAAAACATTATATTTTCATTTTAATTGTTAATTTTAATTTACTTTGGCAAATGTTCTCCAAGCAAAATACTGGACGCATTACAGGCATATTCAACAACCTAAATTAATTTAATTTATTTTATATTTACTTATTTATTAATTTACTTGTAATCCACGATATACATCACCTTCGGCATCTGCAATGGTTTTTCCCTGTTCCAATGTAATATTTTCAGCTAATTTCTTTTGGTCCCTTCTTATCAATTCTTGCAATCTGTTTTTCAGAATAAATTGTAGATGAAAAAGCATTAAAATACCTAAACATGCATTGTTGACGAGTTACAATTGATGAATTCCTCCATGTTTGGAATGCTTTTTTGCAAGAATTAACAGCGGATTGCATTTCATCGTTGGTTGCTTCTACATTTATTCAATATTATTTTAATCTTTATAATGATAGTGGAATAACCTGGAACGCGCGATATCACTTCATTCGTTGCCGGATTCGTTAAATCAATCCATTTTTTCGATTTAGATTCTATTTTATGTCCATCAATCCATAAAGGCACAGACGAAGATGCATTGGAAGCTAATCCACGGTAGGATAATAATTTGGCAATCAGCAGCATTTTCCTTAAAATGATTAATTGTCTGAATTAAATCCCTTAAAAAAATTTATAATAAGCCATTTATCGCCTAATAAAAAAAATCAATACAAATATAGGTATGTAAAAAAAACAAAGCAATAAAAAATAATCTTATCAATCAGAGGCATTATTATCAAATTCGTAAAATAAAAGATTTAAAATATTGTGAATGATGAATTGAATATACTGTTTTTGTTTTGATTGTGAAAACGTGACGGGGATCGGGGAGCACGAGGGAAAGGAATGGTGTTCATCCAGCATTTGATGTTGTTGGGCGGTTGGGGGTGAATCGGGTGGAGGTGTTATTGTGCGAATCTAAAAAAAAATAATTAATTCAAAAACATTTGGACACGAAAATTTACTTGAATTCATTATTTTTACATTCCATAATTTTCTTTTTCCCTTTGAGAATTTTCTTCAAAATATTAAGTATTTTTGTTTTCCTTTTCCCCTTTTTCTTCTATAGATTTCTGTACTGCATTTCGCCATAAAAAGACATTTCATTTGAATTTGAACTTGTACATTCTTCATCGGCTGACTGAATTTATTTTGTGGCATTTTTTATATTATTTTAAATTTAACCCAATTATAATTTTAACAAACTTGTTGATATGGAGCCGGTTCATCACCAAGTCCGTTCCCATTTCGAGAACGTCTGCGGGCATTCATAAAAAAGTTGGAAACCGTTGACATATCCAGCCTGAGATGTTCTGCAATTGTTTGCTGCATTTCGCGACTGGGCCGTTGTGTTTCTTTGAAAATTGCCTAAAATATTGATTTGGTTACATTTCAAATTTATTTTATTTGTTTTACTTGTAATGTCCTTTTCTGAATATCCGTGAACACCAATCTAGGTCGCTTTTGTGCTTGCCCATCATCGCCACTCGTTCGTCTTCGATGGTGATGACGTGAATTTTGTGCCGGAGTTGGAGGTGGAATCACATTCGATGGCATTGGTCCTGATGAAATATTTAATTAATCGCATATTATTGAATTACAATTAATTTACCCTTGAACATATCCAAAATATTCAGGCGAGTATGAAGAGGTTGTTGCAGCCAATTGTACATCCTCTTGAAGGTTTCCCGTCCCGATTTGAGGCGATTCCAAGGTTTTGGATTGCGTAATAGATCCGAAAGTGTTCCCTGACTGCGGCATAAAATTCGTTCGGCAAATATTGCTTGAGGAATCGAATGTTGCTAAAAATGATAACAATACTCATAAAAATGATCAAAAAAACCTTCAATTCATATGCAACTCTTTTGCATAAATCCTTTGTGTCAATATAAATTTCATCATCAATTTCGGCATTCAACGGATCATTCATGTCATTAAGTTGTGCATAATTAGTCCCTTAAATGAAAAATTATCACTCAATTAAAGTTTTTTCACCAAAACCTGTGTCAATTGAACTATATGTGTCAATATTAATTGCATTTTGGGAAGCTAGACGTTGTGCTTCCTGCTGATGATTTTGTTGTTTTGATTTACGAGAGCCGGATGATCGAGATCCGGATTGCGTTTGATGAATTATGTGCTGTTGCCGAGGCATTTGGTGGACAATAAAATGTGTTTGCGGACTTGATTGTTGATGTCGAATGTTTGGCGAAGGCTATAGTAGAATATAAAAATGAAAAAAAAAAATTATTTAAAGTTAAACCGAATCATTGGAAAGTGAAGCGAGTATAGAGGAAGTGATTTCGACGTTGCTAAGTGCCGGCGGTGTTTCAGCATTTGCCATTCGTTCTAATTCCTGTGCGGTCGGCTGTTGCATTGAATAATTCCCATCATAGTCATGTGTAGTTTGATATCCAATTTCCGACGGATTCATCTCCTCTTTCACATATGAAACATCGTTTCGACGAATGCCACTCAACAAATCGCTTGTCCTTCCGCCATTGGGTCTACTATGATGATGAATTCCTCCAAGAATGCCAAGTGAGTTTGAGTCATTTCGGTTGCTTTCAAGTTGTAAGGGCGAAAGTAATCCAGCTGGTCCATTTCCAAAACTAAAACATTATTTGTCAATTAAAACAATTAAATAAACCAAAATTACGTTGTTTTTTCCATTTGACTTGATTGAAGTTGACCATGTGATCCTAAATGCTCCATTGATTCCATTTTAAGTGTTGATATGTAATGTGATGAGCTAGGCATTGGAATTAGACTTGCATATCCACTTAAAAATAATACATTTAACAATAATTTATAGGGGTTTACAAAATCAACCTATTTCCATTTGTTGATCCGCCAGCCATGCTAACAGTGGTTAGTGAAGCTAGTTGAGGACTAGTTGTAGAATGGACAATTACATCATGCGAAGTTCCGCCGCCAATGTTAATTGAACTAGACATCATCAACTGATGGGGATGTACATGTCCAGCATGTTGTTGTTGAGGACTCATCGTTTCCAAAAAGTTTTCAGGCAATTCCTCGAAATGACGGCTATTTGTGTTGAAACTAATTTGGGGTTCTATTTGTAGAAATCCCACATGCGCATTATCTCGTCTGGAAGTTTAAAATTAATGCTTATTATAAAATAACCAATACTTTTGAGTTTGTGGATGTTGCCCTGCGACTGAATGACTGCCAACTCCACAAGAAGTCACAGCAGGTGGCTCCATTAATTTTAGGATTTTATTTTAGACTTTGATTAATCAGCTAAATGGAATTAATTTTATTTAGGAAAGTTTATCAGACAATGATTATATACTAATAAATTTAAAAATTTACAAAGCAATATTTAAGGAATTTTAAAACATCTTCATTATTAAAAAACATGGATAGCTTCACTAGGCTAGGCCATCGAGCTCAGTCAAGTCAGTGCTTTTCTTTATTTTGGGTTTGTCGTCACCCTCAAATAATGGTCCTACTTTATTTACTGTAATGCGTATTTTTAAATATGATTTTCAAGCTCATTTTAGGCAGGATGAAATATACCAAAATTCAAAAAACCAAACCCATCCATCAAGTTCTAACCGGGACACCAAAATTAGAAATTGCACAAAATTTTGAATTAGAAAAATATACGAACTGGCGTTAATCCACGCTTTTCAATCCAAATGTTTAAAATGGAAAATTTTATCATTATTTAAAGAATTAAATAAATTTCGGTATATTTTTGTTTTCTCCGAATTCAATCATTCATGTTGATGAAGAGCACGATGGTACTTGTTGACTTGGGACGCAAGATTGGGAAGAAGCCACATAAACATGTCCCGCTGGGCAATAATAACTGATGAATAGAATTTTTATTATCATTTTTCAATCTTATTAGTTCTTACTCAATTGCTGTGCCACCTCGGCAGACAAAATAATATGCATTGCAGCCATGAGGATTATATGGACCATCGGAAAGTTGGGCACATGGATCGCTCACTAATGAAGAATTATTTCATTTTTAAATGAAAAAAAAGGGAATACTTGGTTGCATAGGATGTTGACCAGAGAATGGTTGGGGCTGTGATCCAGTGTTTGGTTGTTGTACTCCAGGTTGAATTTGTCCCGATGGTTGCTGAGGGGATGGAGGTGCAACCGGTGTTGGGGTTGTTGGTCGGGTGCCGCCGCATTCTGGCACATAGTTAGCATATTCACATTGTCCCGCTTCTTCGTCGTATTTCAATCCAGAAGGACATTCAAATGCATAGGTGCTTATTCCGGTGCAACTAAAATTATAAAATATTCTGCTGTTGAAGAATCATTCAACAACCTGTAATAACGAGTATTGCAGCCGTTGCTGTAGTAGCCAATTGCCAGTTTGGAGCAATCGAATTCGGAAGGAGGAATTGTTGCCGGAAGGGACGGATTATTATTGGATGAATTTGATGGTTGTTGATTATTTTGTTGTCCAACATCCTGCGGTGTTTCCTGTGTTTGACTTGAGAAAAATGCAATTTATATTAAAAGAATAATCCTACTTACTTTTTCTGTCCTCCACAAGCCACAATTAATTCCCTCATATCGCACTTCTGCGTTTCCTCATCAAAATATACTCCCACGGGACAATTCATCAGAGTGGTGACGCCACCCGAGCAAACATAGAAATGATTGTTGCAACCTAAAATAATATTGATTAATGAATAAAATGGTAAATTATGGTTTAATTTAATTACCTTGGGCATACATTCCTTCCGATTTGTTTCCAACTGAGCAAAATGAAGTATTTGTTGGCTGAACCACCGGACTTGGCTTATTTTGCGGCCGAGCAGGAAGTTGATGGCCTTGAACAGCAGAAGGTTGTGGTTGGGGTACTTGATTAGCAGCAGTAGGGATGCTTGATTGCGGTGGTTGTTGATTGGCAGAATTGGTTGGTTGAATGACTTGGGGAACAACATTGTTGGGTTGTTGTTGTTGGTTTGCCGGAATTTGAGGAGGAATTTGTTGTTGGTTGGCCGGAATTTGAGGAGGAATTTGTTGTTGGTTGGTCGGAATTTGAGGAGGAATTTGTTGTTGGTTGGCCGGAATTTGAGGAGGAATTTGTTGTTGGTTGGTCGGAATTTGTTGTTGATTAGCCGGAGATTGAGGAGGAATTTGTTGTTGATTAGCCGGAGATTGAGGAGGAATTTGTTGTTGATTGGTTGGCTGCGTGTTTGGCACATTGATTAAAGGACTGCAAATCATTCATTTGATATTAAAAATTATTTTCTTACTTGTTTGGGACAGTTCCAATATTCACTTCTTGTTGGGTGGGGGTCGGTTGTGGAGGAGAATTATTGGAATTGGTGTTGGAAGATCTGAAAATTGAATTAAATTGAAGCCAAATTTTTTAGAATTAAAATACCCTTGACATGAAGTGATATAATCGCAACTATTATTGGCCGTCGTGGAAAAGACCAATGATCCTGGGCATTTTTGTTCAAAGGCGACTCCATTGGAGCATTGAATGTATTGGTTTTGGCATTCAACAATTGCATATGCCCCATCGTCTCTGTCCATGCAATAATCATTTGTTGGTGTGGATGGCGGCACCATTGCATTATTTGTAGTTGGAATTTGTTGTGATAGTTGGCTTGGAGGTTGTTGCGGTTGAGGAAGAGAAGTTGGAGGTGGTGGTGGCGGCGGATTGGATGGAACATTGTTCGATGGTGCTGCCGCATTTGGCCTATAATAATATTGATTATTTAATTAATTTAAATTTATTCAAAACAATTGTTGTTGGTTAGCATTGGCACAAATTGTTGGATATTGGCATGAAGCACTTTTGCCATCAAAAACCAAATTCCCCGGACACGTCAATTTAGTGGCAATTCCTCCAAGGCAAGTGTAGAAGTGTGGAGTGCATCCTTTCTTCACATAATAACCATTCCTCTTCCTTTGACAATCAAAGTCGGCTTGTGGTGGAGGCGGTTGTGGAGTTGGATTTTCGCTGCCTCCATTTTGACTAGGTGGACTTAAATTTCAAAATAATTAGATAAATTTTTTAAATTCATCATTACCTAGTTTTTCCACACACTTCGGGATATTGGCAAAAAGCATTGGTTGGGTCAAAAACAAGATTGCCAGGGCAAGTCAATTGCTGGGGATGACCACCAACACCTAAAATAAAATAATGTTTTGGTTGAATTAATAAATAAAATACATGTGTAAAAGTGTGGGGTGCAGGCCGTCTTGTAATAATATCCATCAATCCTTTGTCTACATTGAAAACCCCCAGCACTGCTTGGGAGGGGAGGAGAATTTGCGGGTGCAGAAATTTGTGGTTGGAAAGGTTGAGGTTGCGTTTCGGTTGGTTGCATTGGAGAAGATTGTTCATTGTTCCTGCATAATTTATTATAAAATAATTTAAAAATTTAATTTTCTACCCTGGTTGTTCATTTTTGCCGCATGCGCTAGGAAATTCGCATTGGGCAGTGTCCGAATCAAAAAGCAATCCATCGGGGCATTTCTGGGGCCTGGCGAATCCTCCCGAACAGACGACGTAATTTGATTGGCATTTTGTTCGAAGATAGGTGCCATCCCTTTTGCCATCACAATTGAATGAAGATGGATTGTTGCTGCCGGAAGATGTTGATTGGGAAGAGGATTGTGGTGCGGATGGAACAATTGATTGAACAGGTTGAGATGGTTGAATTGGCTGCTGATTTGTGACCGGAACTTGTTGGGATTCTCCACATTGAGATGTAGATGGTGATTGGGGTTGTTCGACACCATTTGATGAGGAAGGTGGTGGAGATTGGGGAGGAGGACTAAATAATCTTAGAAATAAATTGAATGATTAAATTCACTTTGGAATGGCATTTTCGTCTCCAGATTTTCCACAATTTGCAGGAAAATCACATTTTGCGCCATTAGGATTGAAGACAAGACCATCTGGGCATGTTTGGTTGAAAGTTTGGCCACCGGAGCAAAGCCTATAAAAATGAATGGATAAAAAGAAATGTTTTATGGAATAATTACATCCAATTTGGTTGACATGGTTGAGTGACATAAATGCCATCTCGTCTTCGGGCACAACCGCTATTTGAAGGTTGGGTGGTCGGTGGAAGAATATTGATTTCAATAACACTTTAACAAAAGGTAATTCAATAAATAAATTTATGGTAAACAATAACCTGCTTGGTTCTTGTGATTGCGGCGGAGAAGGAATTTGTGGAGAACTAAATTTTTTAAATTTATTTATAATTTTGAATGCCAAAAATACTACTTTGATTTGCCGCAATTTGATGGGAATTCGCATTGCGCCTTTTCCATATCAAAAACCAAGCCAGTGGGACAAATACCCTGGGTAGAAATGCCTGAAAAAATCAATTTTTTATATGAATTTTATATTAAATTTCAAAACCATTTGAGCAACTGACAAAATGCCGAGTGCATTGCCGTCGGACATAATAGCCATTTCGTTTTCCAGTACAGGTGAAAGGCGAGTTTGATGTTTCTGTTGGCGATGATGCTGGTGATTGAGGAGGAGAGGAAGACGAAGGCTGTGATGGTTGTTGACCTTCTTCTCCATTTAAGGCGATTGGAATTTGCTGTGAATTAGGTGGAATTTGTTGTGGAATTGGCTGAATTTGTTGTTGATTTTGTGCATTTGAATATGGTTGGGAATAGGCCACTTTGAATAAGTGTTTTCGGCCACTGTTGAAATAATATCCACTCGTTCCATGCTCCAAATTTGGTTTAACCGGATCATCCGCTTGAGGAGCCGGCGTCGTCCTATTCAAAATTGATGATTAACAATTTCATAAATGATTTTATACTTTGGTTTTCCGCATTCATCCCGATAATCGCACATATTATTCACCGTGTCGAAAACCAATCCTTGAGAACATTGAAGGGCCGATGATGTTCCTCCATTGCAAGAATAGAAGTATGAATTGTCACAATGCCCTCTGGAATAGAATCCATCTGCTCTGGCGGTACAATCAAATTGTGGTGCGTTGATTGGTGGCGTTGCAGTGGTTGTTGTGGGTGGATCAATTGGCGTGCCTTCACAAGCAGTAACGAATTGTGGGTAGTCGCATTCTGTGAATTATTAAACCATATTCAATCAAAATTTCCATTAAACTTACGTCCATTTTGAGCATTGTAGACGAGACCGGCTGAGCAATTGTAAGTGAATGCCTGGCCATTTGCGCATTTCCAAAATTCACTTTTACATCCCGGTTCGACATAAACTCCATCAGGTTTTTCGGCACAATTAGATGTTGATGGCGTTTGTAGTGGATCATCTTGAATGGATGGATTTGATTGTGTTGGCTGACTATTTTGTCGTTGCTGATTGTTGTATGGTTGCGGAGATTGTGGTGCAGAGGGCAAATTTGGATTGCTGAAAGTGTCCTGCATGATGGCTTGTTGAGAAGTGCTAAATCAAATTAATATTATTATTTATTTTCTTAACTTCTTACTAGGCAATTTTCTTCACAATCCGTTTCTTTGGTTTCGCCTTTTTGCATTTTGACGTGTAATCGCAAACACCGGCATTTGAATTGAAGACCAATCCATTTGGGCAGGTTTGGTCAAAACGGCGACCCTGCGTGCATTGAATGTATCCAGGGGAACACGGATTTGCTTCATATAATCCATCTTTTTGCTCCGCACAATTGAAAGGGTCTTTCGAGCGGTAAAGTTGTGTTGAACTATTTGGGTCTTGGCAAACGTCAATAGAGGATGGACTGTCACATTGGTTATTGTCCGGATTAAGCTAAAATGTTGGTAAATATAATTACTTAGATTTAAATAAATATATCTCACCTTCAATCCCTGATAGCATTGCATTGGAAGTTCGCGTCCATTTGTGCAAATAGAGTAGTAACTTGAAGTGTAGGAATGATGTCAACTATATAAACTCTTATTTTCATACCGACTGCATCCCCAGACATAATTGCCATCCTTTTGTTTGGCACAATTCACAGGTTGACGGAATTGAGGTTCATCTTATAAAATCATAATTAAGTATTTGAGAAAGAAACTCACTTCCTTGAGCCTGAATTTGGATGAAAATTAGAGAGAGTAGAATGAGGGCCAATAAATGATTTTGCATTGTTCAAGGATGGTCCTGAAAATTTAGAATTATAAATTTTTAAAACTATTTATTTTCAAATAAATTCCACCATAATGGAGAAGTGGAATAAAATGAAAGAATATGATAGAATGATATTTATGATTAAAAATTGAATGACAATTCCCATTTTATATTACACAAATGAATTCTAAGATACTTATTTTTCCGCCTTTATCATTAATTCATTTCCTGGGAATGATCATTAATGGAGATCGGAAGGATAATATTTTCCCAGAGGAAAGCTATGGCGGGAATGGTAAAAATCTTTATGTTTAATGGACTATTGGACTTTGTACACATATTATCACATTTAAAAATCTTTCTGTTGGTAGTAATAAACTATTTTTTTATAAATTTTAAATAAAAACTTACCTGCTGTTGGAATTAGTCAAATGGAATTTGCGGTTGCAATTGGCCGATAATTGCTGGCCAATTTGAGATGGGAAATCCATGCAATCGGTGCACTAGAATTCGAATTTACTGATATTGGTAAGGCGGTGGCGGTGGCATTGTAAATTGCGTCGATGGCATCCAAATTGTTGTTGGTTGTTGTGAGGCAAATGGATTGTTTTGTGATGGAGCAAGACGGTGGATTCTTTGGCTGCTTTGTGGTGGGCGTTTTGTGCCAAAGTTTGCCGGTTGAATCTTATTCTTCAACATCAATTGATTAATTGGCGGAGTGGGCGGCTGTAATTGATTTGATTAGGAAACATTTTAATTCAAATTAATTAATTCAAATTTATTAAACTCTTAAAAAGGAAAATAGTTAATTTTCTTTAGAAAAATGTACATATATTACATTCCTTTCTGACTTTATTTAATAAATTCAGGGGGAAATTTTGTTGAAAATTCCGTTTTTAGGGGGGGGGGGGGGCACCTTTGACAGAGATTTTGTCGGTCTGAAGATGGAATGGATTCAAGAAACCTAGTCAGAATACATTATGGTTTAATTAGGCCGGGACAGAGACAGATTATTACCCATATTTCACATTTATTCATTCTCTTAAACATTCATATCAATCAATTTAAATATTCATTACGATGGAGTATAAGCAGTATTTGATATTATTCATTTTTAGGTAAATTATTGAAAATAATAATTCATCAATAAAATGGATAAAGGAATATTTAAATAATTTTAACCAAAATAAATAAATTAGGTAGGTAATGAATGAATGTTATGCGATGATATTTAGTCAATGTAGATTCAAAATCCATTGTTTGTTGTTTATAACTCATTTCCCAGCCTTTCCTTTCTTCTTCTTTCCATCATTTTTGCTTGTCGTCGGCTTCTTTGCTTCTTCCAATTTTCGCTTTTTCGATGTTGGTTCAGTGCTGTTCACGACTCCAGTTGATTTGAAGAAATTATCAATGCGCCCTTGTTGGGAAACTTTTCTGCTTTTCTGGAGACGGTCAATTGCAGAACGAATTCTGTCCTCACTAAAAAAAATAATTTTAATGCTATTCATTTTAATTTAGTCCCTTACTTGAATCCCTTTTGAGTGCAAAGAAATTCGATAATTTCCTTTGTATTTGGCTCATTCCAAGTGAACTATAAATATTATTTTCAATTAAATATACTTTTTCAAATAAAAACACCTCAATTTTGCTCCCATCGAGAACATCAGGATTCAAAAATAATTCTCGTGCCTCTTTGAATTTCCAATTTTCTGGCGGATGATATTTCTAAATATAATAGAATAAAATTAATATTTAATTAATTGTTTCCTCACCTTCAAATCAATATTTTCCAATATTGATTCGATGCTTTTGTGTTGTTTGATCAACTCGAATGCTTTCTTTGGACCAACTCCTTTGATATTTCCGCAATAATCGCATCCAAGTAAAATGCAAAAGTCAACAAATTGTTCATGCGTCATGTCCATATCCTTCAGCATTCTTTCAAGCGAGAATTCCTGATTAAAATTTGGTTAATTTGCTGGAATTGGTGGTTTATTTTTACTTTGATTGGCATTTTCTTGGCTTCGCTGAATGTCATTTGTCTGACCAATATTTGGGAACCAAATGTTAACTAAAATTAATCAATAAAAGCAAACAAGGAAAAACCAACCGCATCCATATCCTCTGTTGCAGTTGCATATACTTTCCCTTTACGAACCAATTCCGCACATTGTGCTTCCGCCTAAAATATGGTAAAAAAATATTGATTAATTATGAATAAAAATGAATGTTATTACCTCGCATGGAGCATCAATTGTGGGAATTCCCATCAATTTGAGCAATTTTTTGCATTCTTCGCTGTGTTCTTTTGTGACCTATATACAATAAAATAAATTTATAATCACTAAAATTTATTAATTTTAACCTTAACAAGTCTTCGTTCAAATTTTTCCATTGCAACTTTGTCACCCTTTTCCGTTGCTTCTGCCAATTGTTCTTCGGCATCAGCACGTTTTTCCATTCTTTTGTCGAGCTCCCCCGATTTGAGTTCAGGTGGTTTGCCATCGAAAATATAAATTGGCTTGATTCCATGTTCCATCATTCGAATTGTGCGATAAAACATTCCATTTAGATGGCTAAAAATAAAATATACTCAATTAATCAAGTTTCTTTTATTTTCTTGTCTTTTTTATTTCACTTTTTGCTAAATCCCAGAATTTTTGGTATATCTTTGCATTCAGAACAGAATACCTAATTTTTTTTCTTAATAATCCCAACTTTATGTGGTATTTTAAACCTTGTTGTTTCGCCATCTGCATTTGTCAATTGGACTCCATCTTGACGAACAGCAATTAAAAATTGGTATAAACTCATCGAAGCATCAATGGCAATTATACGGCCAAAATAAGCTTTCATTTCCTTTTCCTTTATTGCATTTGGGCAATGATCAGAAACGACCAAAGAAAGTCCTTTAATGCCCATATTTTATCTGAAAAAGTATTGTTTTAATAAATGAAAGAAAAATTGAGTTTAAAATGATATTGTAAATGAAAAAACATAAAATATAATAAATATCATTTGTCAAATTTATTATATTTATTAAAAAAAGATGAGTAATAATAATAATTTAAAAAAATGGGGCGATCGCTTCTTTCTTGCTGTGCATTTTCTTTTGTTCATCTTCCACGTTTTTCTTTAAAAAAATTGCCAAATTTATTCAAAGGAATTTTAAAAATTAAATTAACCTTTTCTTTTTTCTTCTTTTTATCCTTTTTCTTCTTCTTCTTTTCCTTTTCTTCTCCTTTATGCTTTTTTATTCGCTTTTCCCCATCTGTAAATTTTGTTTGCTTCCAAAAAGAAAGTAATTTTTCCGCACCTTCCATTTCATCCAAAGATCGCTTTATCCTTTTTCCATGCTTTCCTTCCATTTCTTCATCTTTTATTGCGTCTTGCCCGGATCTGGAAGCACTGGAAATATTTATTCCAGCCAATTCCACTGGGATATCTGTTAGCTCAAAATATCTGTTCGAATCGGAAACCGGTCCTAGGAAATAATGTTAGTTAATAAAAATAAATCAATTGAAATTAACCAGGTGCAAGTTTAAAGCCAATCATTTGGCTTGTTGAAAGAGTGTTGATTTCTTTGCCCATAATCGGTGGTTTTTCAATTAGTTGACGAAGTGAACTGAATTTAAGAAAATTAATGTAAAGAAATGAGAAGGTTATACCAAGATGCATCCGCCTTTTGATTTATTTGCTTTGCTCCGCAAACGTGAGGTAAAAAGGTAGCAAGGTCTTCTTTCGGCTTTTTTGCACCACAATAACGCTATAATAAGATGATTTGAATTATTCATAATAAAATCATATATCTCACATTATATGAACCACTGAGATCAAACATTGCAATAAGGTCTTCACTTCCAAGCAATTGACTCGGTGCTAAAATTAATAATTATTATTTAAGAATAAAAAAAATACGAGGAAGTTCAGGTTTCATTCCATAAAAGGGTGAGACCATTGAAAGTTGTGATTGATTTCCTTTCAATGAAATTTTTGTGCGTAAAAATCCTGAAGAAATCCCAACTCCACCGGATTCAAGTATTCTTTCTTTTTCCATTTTATATTGCCAAATGAACGAATGGAAAAATGTAAAACTATGAAAAATTAAAATTACACGTGTTACATTGCAATTCAATTGTAAAACATGGATGGTAGTGTGGAAGCGTGGAAGCTAGGTTAGGTTATGTTAAGCTCAGCTCAGAGCTTTAGCTTGCTTCTAATTTAATTGGTGCTGTGGCGTTTCGCAAATTTATCAAAAATGCGCGTTTCGCAAATTTTCCATTTATTTTTAAATTTTATTTTTTTGGCGTTTTTGGAATTAAAAATAAAAATTAAAAAAAATAAAAAAACAAAACAAATCCTAATATTAAAAATAATCCCGAACCGAACCGAACTATTTATGCATTGTTTTTAATTTTAATTATGGAAAGTAAATAATTTAATTTTCAGAAAATAAAAAAATTATAAATTCAATAATTGAAAAGAAAACGATAAGCAAATGGCAGCAAAAAAGCAGCGAGGCGAGAAAAAGACCAAGAGCTCATTGAACAAGGTGGTCACTCGCGAACACACCATTCACATGCACAAACTCATCCATGGAATGTACGGTTTGCATTTTATAATTATTTAAAAATCTTTTGACAAATATTTAAAGAGGCAAAAAACAATTAAAATAACGAAAAGATTTAACGTTTTTAGTGGTTTTTCCTAGACCATCTAACGTCCAGCCTTATAAACAATTCCAATTGAAAGATTTTGTGAACACTCATCATTTGAATAAAATTTGCCCTTAGATTCAACCAATTCCAACAGTTTTGAACCAAGAAAACCAATCGGTTTAACCTTTTTAATTTTGTCTAAACCATGAAAAATTATATACATTTCAATGCGTTTCTAAGTTCTATCATTAAAGTTTGAGCGGATAGGATAAAGATAAACACCTAAATCAAAATAATTAATTTTGCATTCTTTTTTCAAAATTAAATATTCCCCTTTTGATTCAGTGGTTTCAAGTATCGAGCACCGCGCGCCATCAAAGAGGTGAAGAAATTTGCCGAGAAGCAAATGCGCACTCCGGATGTTCGCATCGACACTCGGCTGAACAAATTTCTTTGGTCTCAAGGCGTTCGGTATTCCATTAAATTATTTTGAATTTAAATTATCTAATTTTTCAAGGAATGTTCCATATCGAGTCCGTGTTCGTTTGTCTCGTCGACGCAATGATGACGAGGATTCGCCACACAAACTCTACACTTTGGTATTTTATTAAGCTTTAAATTGATTTTTTTAATTTATTAGATCATCATGATTAGAATAGGATACTTTAGTTTAGTAAACATTAATAAATGACTTGAAATGACGTGAAAAAATAAATTTATCAAAGCAAAATCCTACAAAACATTTGGTACATTTTCGAGTAACGTCCCGGACGTTACTCAGTCCCTATAAAATAAGCTTTCTTATCTAACGAGTTTGAAATTCAAATCCTATTTCAATATAATGTGTTATCAATCACTTGATTTTATTTTACATTCCCGCATTTCTTCAGGTGACCCATGTGCCAGTGACTTCATTCAAGCGGCTGACCACCGTTAATGTCGAGAGCGAAGATTGAGGAAGACAAATGTGTTGCCGCAGTTTTTAATGATGGAATTTTAAAAGGAATGAACCATACATATTTCCAATTAATTTTTTGATGTTATTTCAATTTAAATTGTATAAAAATTGTTATATTTTAGATCGTAGAAATTTCTTTTTATACAAATCCAATACTTTATAGCCCATGCCAATCTCAGCCTCGAAAATCCCTATATATCCTCCCCCGGAAGTCCCCATTCCCCACAACTCGCTTCCATTTCTTAACAAACAAGTATCCATAAATCTTTATTTAATTTTTCCATTCCAGTTTTACAAATTATAATCAATGGATTATTTAGTATTTTATTTACATATTGGGTTTTTCAATACTTTTTTATTGCATTTATTTTTTAATTTATTAATTTTGAATTCATTATGCCAAAAAATAAAATTTAAAAATAAATGGAAAATTTGCGAAACGCGCTTTTTTGATAAATTTGCGAAACGCGCCAGCACGATTTAATTTAATTTGACAAATTTTTTTAAATAGCATTCATTTAGCCAAAAGTGAATATTAACATAACTTAAACTTCCAGTGAAATGAAATCGAATTCCTCTTTTCGATTCGATTCATTTTTTCTTTTTTACTTTACTCTTTAATTGCATAATAAATACTTAAAATAATATAAAATGTAATTTTATATATATATATAAATGTCAACTAAAGTGTTTACATTAAAAAAAAAAGAATAAAATATTTTTCATTTTATTAACAAATTTTATACAAATATATACACAATACAATATTGGGAAAAAGAAAATACAAATACAATATACGGGAAAAAGAAAATTGGTTACAATTACAATTGTATGTATTGAGGGGAGGGAGGGAAAATATCGATGTGCTTCATTTCAAGAAAACGTTCTGATCCAAGTTATTCCATGTTTGATAGTCTGCGCCTTGGCCTATTCCTTCGCGTGGTGCTGCCTCCTCCACATTGCTTTGTTCCTCGGGTTGGTGTTCGGGTTGTTGCACAGCAGGGGCAGGAGGTTGTTGGCCTTGAACGAACAAATCTTGGTCAAGGTTCACCCACTGAAAATTTGGGAAATTTAATGTCAATTATTAAAAATGTTTTATTAAACTGACTGACCGTTTGATAGTCTGCGCCTTGGCCTATTCCTTCTCGTATTGGCCCGTCGTTCACTGATGGCGCGTCTCCTGGTCCTGGTCCTCCAGCTTCCGGTGGTGCTTGAATCGATCCCTGATGCGCTGGTTGTTGGCCGCCTCCCGCTTGTCCCTTTGCGAAGATATCGTTCCTGAAAATTTTGGGGATAAAATTACTTTGAAGATGGAAAGATTTCAAAACATACGTGTCCAAGTTGCCTAGCGTCTGGTATTGAACTCCATCTCCAATGCCTTGCTGTCCTTGAGGCGTATCATCAATTGCATTTGGAACGGTAGCAGCAGGAGGTACATTCTGGTGGCCAACTGAAAAAAAAGATGAAATAATGGTTATATTCAAAGATATGAAGAATATATTACTTGGTGTTGGTTGAATGCCTTTGCCTGCAACTTGTCCTCTGGCAAAAATGTCTCTAAAAACAAAATCATTGATGAAAGAATTAATGACGATAAAAATAACTAACCTGTCCACGCCGCCGAGTGTTTGGTATTGCTCGCCTTCTCCAATGCCCTCATTGCCTCTTGGTTCATTTAGTCTCGGATTTGGTCCTGTTTGTCGCTTCTTGTCCGGTGGTGCAGCGGCGGCTTCCTTCTCTTTGCCTTTGTTGTTGTTTTTGGTCTTCTCTTTCTTCTTTTTGTTGTTCTTCTTATCGTTTTTGCCTTCTTCATTCTTTTTGGCTCCCGGTTTGTTCACCTGAAATTTATGGAAAAATTAATAAAAGCCATTAAAAAAATTAATTATTTACCTCTTTTTTTGCCTTCTTTTTGCAGCAGCATTGCGCCAGGATCAGTCCGGAAGTTAGAAGAATAATCATGCCGCCCATCATCCACATCGCAATAAGTTTGGCAAGTGCTTCGGCATTCATGTTGTTGGTCGTCGTTGTGTTCTGTTGTGTTTCCTCCTTCTCGGTCCTTGAGTTGGTTGTCGTTGTATTGATTGATGCACGCACTGATGATGATATAGAAAGGATGTGTGTGTTGGCCATTTTTATACCCGAAAAGTGCAAAACTATAACCAACCTAGCCACTAGCGTAATCGATAAATGGTAACCAAAATACATATTTTGTCAAATATGGTATAAGTACTGTGGATTTTTTTTGGTATAAAAAGGCCAATGAACGCATTCTTATTTCATTCCTCACACCAAATTCCACACAATCAAAACTCGAAAAATCATGATGCACTTTTCTCAAATTTGCTCGTCAACTGCCACTGGTTCCCTGCTGATTGCTACATTGACTTTATCCATCACTTTGCTGCTGCTCCAATGCTGTTGCCGAGGCCAATGCCAAAAGAAGAAGAACAAGCGCGGCGTCGTCACAAAGGTTGGTTTACATTTTCCGATATCATTTCGACCACCTTCAAATTATATTTTTCAGGCTCCGAACACCCGCTTATCAAGCAAACCGAAAACGAGTCCGTCACATCCGTCCAGCAATCAATATCAAGGTGGAGCGAAGAAGGGCGGAACAAGATCAAGCGAGGACGACTTTGAACAACTGGATAATGTGCCATTGGCTGCGCCGGTCGACTCCTTGACTTGCGGGTGAGTGACGATAAAAACATACATTATAAAAAAACTTTATTATTTTGCAGGGTCCATAAGCGACGATCTCAAGTGGCAAACACAAAAAATGCACCGGCGGTTAAAACTGCAGTGAACAAATCGGATGATGTAAGTCTAATCGGGGATGAATTGGAATCGAATAATTTGCCCCAATATTAATTACAGCAGCAGAATTTGAGTGCCGAACCCCTGCCGAAAACCTTCACCCTCGGGAAAAAAGCGGTTTGAATATGATTGAATTTATCCCAAATAAATTTCCTATTTTTCAGAAAGACATCAAGGAGCAGAACCTAAAGAAAGACATTGCTAATGATCCGTACCCTACAATATCGGTGAGTTTTTATGACATTTAACATTCAATCAAATAATTTTATATTTTTGCAGGTGATGTTCTCGGATAGAGATAATAAAAGCAAATGATGATGGCAGCGATGGGATTAATTGATTGAATGAACGAAGATGAATGAATATTATGCTGCCTTCCTCCTGTGATTTTCATTCAACCCCTCTATATTGTTATTTCCCAGCATATTTGTTTTTTCCACCTATTGTATTTCTCAATCATTGTTTTGTTTGGTAAAATTGTGAATATTATGAATGAATAAAGCTTGAATAAATTTTTAAATAAACAATTGTATTTTTAAAAAAACAAAAATATCGGTTTTTTATCCAGCTGAAAATAAATAAACCGGATATTATTAAGAAATAGGAAAAGAATTTTAGAGTATCTTCATCAATTGAACCGATCCTCAGTCAGTGAAGTTTTTTTACTACGCAACAACAACTCGCATATCTCTCCATTTGATTAGAGAACATTTGCTAGAAATTTATAAAAAATGTTCACTCAAATCGATCTAGCTAACAAAAAAAAGAACAAACACGTAAGCTCAGAACAGGTGTCCCACATGACTGAATTGAACGGAATTTTCAACTTTGCCCTGCTAACAAAATCAATCACTTTTATATTTTGGCCAAACAATATTTTCCTTTTTAAAAATTTGGATGGATATCAATCGTCAGGTATTCAGAATGCATATTTTAAAATAATTATCAAATTAGATAAAAGACAAAGTGTATGGTTCGAACTGGCGAACAGGGGGTGCAACTGCGAATAATACTTACGGCGAAATAGTTTTGGAAAGGTCGGATGAATTAAATTTTAAACATAATTAATTAATTTCCAAATCATTCTATTTTAAAATAAAAACAATAAAATAATGCTAATAAATTTTATAATTTTAGTTTTGAAGAAGTTAAAAAGCTTGGCCGACATGCAAGTGCCTGCCGCCTTTATGATATGTATGAACGAAATTAACATGTATAACATTGCTTGATAACTTCCATTTTAGGTATCATCCGGAAATAGGATCTCTCCGAAAATCGAAGAGTTATTCAACACTTGCACCGACCAATGCAGTCGAATATAATGACCGTAAAGTTGATCCTGATCTTCGTCCATTTTATCCGTATAAGCCAAAACAAAATGAATGGAAAAACCACATGGAAAAGGTAATCAATTGATTATTTAAATTCCATGTATTTACTGTTATTTCCTAAAGGTACATCATATGGCCCCCGCAAAGGGCATCAAATCTTCAGCCGCCGCACTTCCTCCTTTGCCACCGGTAGGAGGATCAATTTTATTTCAAAATCCTTATGATTTATTTTAGACCTATCGGCGTCAAATGCCGGTCTCTGCCGATTTAACTCGTTTTGAGAATTTTGCCATTTATTGGAATGGTCGGGCCAAAGGCTTGGATTACTCCCAACCATTTCTTTTTGAACCACAAAGGTCAATTTTCCAATTTTTTTAATATAAATTTTTGTAGGGATGATTATGACATTATGGAGGATCGACGCTATCAACGAATTTATTGGGCACCAAAGTTTATCCCACATTTTCCAACACCAAGACATTCACGTCAAATGATGTTGACGGCTTATTAAGTGAGGAAATGAAATGGATGAAAATGAAAACAAAACTGAAGAACATTTTTCACTGATTAAAAAACATTTTAAAATTTGCAATAAATCATTTTCAATTTATCTATAGGGAAAAGAATAAAGATGATTTAAAGAATTTACATAGTTGGAATTCATTTTTTATTCCCTCTTCCTCGACTTTTCTTTGTATTTTTGCTTTCTTCTTTCATTTCGACGTTGCTCTCTTCCAATTCCTATTCAAAATAAAATATTTTTACTTTTCCTCCACATATTTATTAACCCACCTCTTTGCTGACCATTCCATTATCGACTTGTTCCTGTATTTTTGCCTTCGTATCGAAATGCATCATCAAATCGTGCAATTGATCCTCCAATATTGAAATTTCTTGCCTCCTCAATCGTTCCAATTCCTCCTTTTGCAAATTCAAAATGTCCTTATCCTTTCGAATCAAAGAGCACATTTGCTTCTCTTCATCTAATTCTCTTTGTAAATTCTGGGATTTTGTCTGGCTCATTTGGTACTTTTTCTCCAATTGTTTTTTCGTCAAATTCAGATTGGAAATTTCTTCTTTATATTCCGTGCATTCTTTTCGTAAATTTTTTAATTCCAATTCAAGGGCATTCATCTGCAAATTAATTAATTAATTTTTTTAATGAGAATTTAAATTTACTTTTTGCTGTGTGGTTCTCCCATATTCATTGAATTTTTCGTCCGCTTCTCGCAATTTTTCTTCATAATAAAGTCTTTGATTTTCCAATTGACTGGTTAGAAGGCAAGTGTACTCCAATTGTACTGCGCTGATTTTTTCTTTTTCTTTCTGAAATTTTAATAATTTAGAATTAAATAATAAAACTCACTTCGAATCCATCTGCACCACCTCCCCCTCCTCCATCGTATTCAACTGGTTTTCCTATATTAAAATTTAATTTTATTTCGAATGAAATTTTAAAAAACCATCGGTGGAATTTTCGATCAATCTATGAACATAATTATCTCCGGCATAATCCCAAACCAGCTTTCCGCCAATTTGTAAAGTGAAAATATGCGAAGTCTTCTCATAATGTCTGCAAATGTTGGAATTAGTTCATTTTTAATAATTAATTTCTAACTTATATGCATGTGCTTCAGCATAGCGACCACAGCCGATATTCCCACAAATTAAACACATCCATAAATCTGATGTTCGATCGCATTCTTAATTGAGGAGGATAAATTTTAAAAAAATGTAGATTTGAATGTACCAAAACATTTTTGATCTGGGACAATTTCAGGAGTTTGAGTGTATCGACAAATTGGACATCTTAATAAAATAATTCCATTTTGTCATTTAATTCCCATTTACGTGGTATCAGCCCATTGGCCAATGCATTCAGCATGGAAAGCATGATTACTAAATGTTAGGTAAATTATTATAAAGCAAAATTGTTTTAAAATACCAAAGAATTACTAGCACATTTTTCTCCTCCATTCTTTCCAAACAAACCGAACACGTTGGTTTCTCGCCGTAAGTTGGATCGGCCACCAAGCCCATTATGCCTATGGCGTCTTCTTCCTATGGAAAAATTATCATCCTAATTTTAATGCACTAAAAAACCGTTTCAATAGATTCTACAAAATGGAGAATGCATTTTTCTGGTTCAATTGAATTGAATTCGATGTCATTGTATTGATTGAAAAAGGAGAGAGCCGAATTCTAAAATTTCTTTTATTTGTTAAATAAAAATTTTTTAAAAACCGAATCGATGAATTTGATTGCAACCATATATTTGTTTGGCGTTTCTGAATTTAATTAAATATTAAATATAGTCATAGGAAAAAATTATAAATTTTATTTTACCATCACGAAGAATTTTCATCAAAGAAATTTTTGGAACTGCCGGGCGAACAAAATTAACCAATTCTCGGCATGTGAAGAAAGCTGGAACATCAACCATAACAATCAAACATCCGGAAGAGGATTGTGATGCATTATTGTCACTTTAAATACGGATAAAAATAATAAAACAAAAATAAAATACTCACCTATTATGAATTTTCTTCTGCAAATGCATTATTCCCTTGTGTTTCTCTACAAATGGATTCCCATAAAAGAATTGTTTACAATCAGAATCTATAATTATTAAAATTAAATTTTAAAAAATACACAAAAATAGATAACCTGTAATTTCATGCAGTGAATCTAAACTTCGGATCAATGGAATTGAAATAGTTTCATTGGTCTTCTCATTTTTCAAAACATTCTTCACATTCTTTGGCAATCTTTTAGTCTCGACAGAAGTTGAATAGCGCTTCTTTATTTGTGCATTGTTGGCGCTATCTATTTGCTCCGATTTTTTTTCAATAGAATCTTTCGTATTTAAATTTAAGGCGTCCATAATCTAGTTTCTGTCTAAAAATAAAATCGGGTCAGATTCTATATTACAAAAATTATAGATAAAAATAAAACGCCATCCTATTTATATACTAGAAAGATGCTTTTAAATTTTTCACTTAAAAACTTGGAACTTTTTTTAAAGGGTTTTTTTCGATTTGGGACTTGCACATTCTAGGGGTAACTTTTTGATGCGCATCCAGGAAAAATACGCGTTTTTTCATAGGGGTTTGGATTTGGGCCGAAACCGGTTTAAAAACCGGTTTTCCCAGGTAAAACTTTTTTCCTTGGACCTCAATCGATTTGAAACTAAAAACCGCTCCTAAGTTAGAATGTTAGCTACAAAATGATATATAGGTTGGGGGGTCTATGGTGGCCAGGGAAGTCTAAACAAATACGGGAAATTTCCTATTTTAGCTGCGCGAGTCGAAAATTCCTTATAACTTTTTTGAGAGTTGAGATAGAGCTGCGCGGTAAAAAGCAAAGTTGTAGAGCTCAACGAGACGGATCGAATTGTATATTGCGCAGTTTGTAATACCAAACCGGTTTCGAGATATAAGCTTAAACCGGTTTAAAAATTCAAAAATACCAGGCGAGCGAAGCGAGCCGTCCAAAACTTGAATAAAAAACCTACTGGGGCACCTTAAAGCGCCCCGCGCTTTTTCCGATATGGAAGCATGCCTTAAACCAGTGGGGCTCTGCCCCACTGGTTTTTATATAATATATAATCCGTTTTACATTTTGCACATTAAATCAAATTTGAGCTTTTCTAGGGATTTTTAGCTCTTGGGACTTGCACATCTTAGGGGTAACTTTTCAGTGCGCATCCATAAAAACTATAGGTTTTTTGATTGGGATTTGGGTTTGGGCCGAAACCGGTTTAGAAACCGGTTTGCCCAGGTAAAACTTTTTTCCCTGGACCTAAATCGATTTGAAACTAAAAACCGCTCCTAAGTTAGAGTATTAGCTACAAAATGATATATGGGTCGGGGGGTCTACCGTGAAGTCTAAGTACCGAAAAAAATACACAAAATTTCCTACTGTAGGTGCGCGAGTCAGAAATTCTTGAATAATTGTTTTGCAAGTTGAGATAGAGGTGCGCGGTAAAAAGCAAAGTTGTAGAGCTCGACGAGGCGAATTCAATGGTTTATTGCGCGAGTTGTGAAACCAAACCGGTTTCGAGATATAAGCCTAAACCGGTTTAAAAATTGAAAAATACAAGGCGAGCGAAGCGAGCCGTCCAAAACTTGAATAAAAAACCCTACTGGGGTACCTTAAAGCGCCCCGCGCTTTTTCCGATACGGAAGCATGCCTTAAACCAGTGGGGCTCTGCCCCACTGGTTTAATTATATAATATATAATCCGTTTTACATTTTGCACATTAAATCAAATTTGAGCTTTTCTAGGGATTTTTAGCTCTTGGGACTTGCACATCTTAGGGGTAACTTTTCAGTGCGCATCCATAAAAACTATAGGTTTTTTGATTGGGATTTGGGTTTGGGCCGAAACCGGTTTAGAAACCGGTTTGCCCAGGTAAAACTTTTTTCCCTGGACCTAAATCGATTTGAAACTAAAAACCGCTCCTAAGTTAGAGTATTAGCTACAAAATGATATATGGGTCGGGGGGTCTACCGTGAAGTCTAAGTACCGAAAAAAATACACAAAATTTCCTACTGTAGGTGCGCGAGTCAGAAATTCTTGAATAATTGTTTTGCAAGTTGAGATAGAGGTGCGCGGTAAAAAGCAAAGTTGTAGAGCTCGACGAGGCGAATTCAATGGTTTATTGCGCGAGTTGTGAAACCAAACCGGTTTCGAGATATAAGCCTAAACCGGTTTAAAAATTGAAAAATACAAGGCGAGCGAAGCGAGCCGTCCAAAACTTGAATAAAAAACCCTACTGGGGTACCTTAAAGCGCCCCGCGCTTTTTCCGATACGGAAGCATGCCTTAAACCAGTGGGTTTTTTCATAAAATCAATCAATCAATGAGTGAGCCATCCTCAATCTAAAATCAAATTTTTCCAGAATGATGGGATTTTGTTATGAAAAATTTCTTATATAAAAATTTCCAAAATTTGTCGAAAAATTTTTTTATGCAATGCATTTAATTTTTATTTCGAATATGAAGTATGAACTATGAATATGAATTATGAACTAATAAAATAAACTAAACCGAACCGAACAGAGATTTGTTTTAATTTATTTCTTATAATAATCAGAAGCTGAGGTCTCGAACTCCGATTAACGGCCGAGACCCGAGCGAGACCCACCTCCCCCTCCTCCACTCCATCATATCAATCATTTCCGAAATATTTATCCTTATTTTTGGTTACTACATCCAATCCATCATTCCAATTTCTAATTCTGAATAAATAGTTACTAAATGAAAAAAAAAAAACAACATCCCCAATTAGCACATTTTTATTTCGGTAAATAAATTTGCAATTATTTTTAGATTGATATTGATACTGAATTGAATTATTTATATTTTTAATTCGTTGGAATTGCCATAATGTCGGTAAGCTATTCTATTTATATTCTTGCTAATTTAATAGTCAAATCCAAATAATATTTAGAAGGAAGAATATCAAGAAGGAAATGATCAATTGACATTCTTTCGTGAACAATGTGAGCCACATGCAGCGAAGCTGAAGGAATTATTGGAAACTTGTAATGAGCGTGTCAAATCCAATCCGGGTTCTGGCGAATCTTGCCAAATGGTTTGATTTTTAATTAAAAATAAAAATGATCAAATTTTTTAAAAATGAATAAAATTTCAGGAGATGACTGACTATGTCCATGCCCTGGATCATTGTGCTCAACCGAAGGCTTTCAAGCATATCAAATGATCAAAATTGATTAATTATACAATATAGGAATATAAATTGTCATTTGTTATCACCAGAATCAGGATTATTCGATTATAAAAGTTTGAAGACATTTCAATCATCATTCATTTTATTTCACCAAAAATAGTTTTAAATCCTAGTGTATTCCACGATAAATGGTCAAAAGTTTCCCTCATCTGAAATCAGTTTTTTGAAATTTCATCCACCCTACATCTAAAACCAAAATTTTGGAGTAATAAGTTATCATCATTACCCACCACATTTGCCATTTTTTAGTATGTACAATGGCTTAATGAGGAATTGAAATTTGCCGAGGAACAATTGCGCATTCAAAATGAGAATACACAATCTGCTGGAGACCAAAAACAGAATTGAATACAATTTTATACTGATTTATAATCATTTTGAAATAAATCCAAATAAACAAAGCATGGATAAATTCATTTATTCGTTTTTCTTACTGATTCGTCCAATGATTCTATTTGGGTTTGTCAAATGTTCCAGCAGTTTCGAAGGGTCCTCAATCACATAGTTTCTTTTATATTCGTCCTGTAGTTTTTCGAGTAAAGGTCGCTCCTCCAAGTTGGGTAGTCCGTATCGTTTGTCAATATGATCGTTTTTCTCAATTCCAAATAATTCTTCCAAGCTCATTAATGTGGACCAATGAGGGTATTTTTTTCGGCCAGTCGGTGCTGCGTCCAAATGCCATTCTTTTTTGGCTCTTAAATTTACTCATTAATGTAAATATTTTCCTCAAAAAATGTAACTTACTTTGTAATAGTTTCCTTGACATATTTCATTGGCTCAAAACTTTCCAATTCGACCAACAATTCTTGCATCCTTGCCCGAAACAATGCCTCCGCCTAACATTTTTAAAATTATAGAAACGTAATTATAAATTTAACCTTCAGCTTTTTTGCCATATGCAGTTTTTTGGTTTGAAACCAAAACTTGTTGACCCTTTTGTGCCACTTCATTTTCCTCATTTTGTGCTTTCTGATTTTCATTATAAATGGTTGACTCGTTATAAAACCCCTTCTCTGAATAAAAATTCGCGAAACACTTCCAAGCATCCTTCCTTTAGATTTGATAAATTGTAAAAAATTGCTTAAATTATTTAATAATTTTTAAAAATTATTTCAAAATATTCCGAATAATAGTAAATAATAAATATATAATAAATATGAATTGAATTTGTTCAAATTTATCCGGTAAAAACTATTTGAATGTGAAATAAATAATCTGATCAATCATAAAATGGCACCGGAATTCCTCCTATAAATTTGTTGTTGAGCTGTATTTTCAAACTTTCTGGATTAATATAGCCGTAGCACCTCCACCACCGTTGCAAATTGCTGCGACTCCATATTCTCCTTGGCTCAATTGATGAATCAAAGTGACGACAATCCTAAAAAAATATTTGTTATTTTAATCATCTTTATCCATTACCTCGCTCCCGAACAGCCAATTGGATGACCCAAAGCCACAGCCCCTCCTCGGGCATTTACCCTGGATGGATCAAGTCCAAGTGATTCAGTGAATGCCATTGCCGTGACAGAGAATGCTTCGTTAACTTCCCAACGTGCGATTTGCTCTTTGCTAATTTTGTATTTTTCCAACAACTTAATGGACGTGAAATTTCATTCTAATTTTCTTTTTTCTCACCAATTTTGTTGTATTTACTGGGGCAATTGTGAAATCGATAGGGGCCAATGCTGCCTCAGCAAAGCCAACAATTTTTGCCATTGGTTTAAGTTTCTTTTCCGTCAAATGATTACCCGAAACCAAAATAAGGGCTGCAGCACCATCATTCTATGGATTTAAAATTATTCTAACGAAAATAAATCAAAAACTGACCAATGAACTTGCATTCGCCGCTGTTATTGTTCCATCTTTTGAAAATGCTGGTTTCAATGTTGGCACTTTTTCCTTCATCAATCGTTTGAATTCTTCATCCTCTTTGACCACCAAATCTGGGCCCCTCCGCTGTTTCACGGCCACTTCAACAACCTCTGCTTTGAATTGGCCCGTTGACCATGCATTTGCTGCTTTCTCATATGAATTCAGTGCATATTGGTCTTGTTGTTCTCGACTGAAGCCGTAATCTTTGACTGTTTTTTCAGCACAAAGACCCATTGGTTGACTCAAAATGGCGTCCGAAATTCCATCGCATTGAATTCCATCCTATTAAAAATAATTGTGTGTTTTTCGTCTATCTCCAAACATTACCACAAGTTTGATGTCTCCATAGTTGTTCTCGCCTCTTGCCAAATAGAATGGAGTTTGGCTAAACAATTAATAATTTTATTATTGAATGAAGTTTGATAGAATTACGAACCTCATGCTCTCAACACCCACAACCAACACCACATTTTGAGTACCAACCATCAGGGATTGGGCGCCAAGAATCATGGCTTTAAGGCTGGATGAACAAACTTTATTGACAGTGTAAGCATTGCTTTGCTCGGGGATTCCTTAATTCAATCAATTAATAAATTATATAATTGCATGAATTAACCTGCTTTTAAAGCAATTTGGCGTGAAACATTTTGGCCAACACCCGCAGTTAAAACTGAACCAGCAATTGTTTCTTCCACCTTTTTTATTGGAAAATTAATTGAAACAATTAATTAAAAAAACCTCCTCGGGATTTAGTCCCGCTCTTTGAATTGCGTTTTTGGCAACAATGCTCCCCAAATCGACAGAGTTTAAACTAGCAAATGAAGACCGGAATGAGGCAATTGGCGTCCGAACAGCAGAGATAATGTACACATCCTATAATTAATTTTTTAATAAAACTAAAAGTTAAAAAAAAAAAAGAATACCTGAATTCCTTGTTGAGCCATTATTTGAAGAAATAAAAATCAATTCGTAAAAATAATATTAATGAAGATGCGGTGATTGATTTGGAATGGAGATGGCATGATTTTCCATCTAACCATTTTATTCTGCTCGCTAGAAGGAGATTTTTAATATAGGTATAGGTCATTGAGCAAATTGATAGGGCAGCAGGGAAATGATAAAAATATTGAATATTGAAGAGGAAATATATAGTTGGATAAATAAATGGCGTGTTTGCGCGTTTCACTTAAAAGGTCGGAAATGCGCGTTTCACTTAAATTGGTCGTTTATTCTCATATTTCAATTTAGAGGGCTTAAACCAAAAAACCGATGATGTTTTCGAATTCAGCGTGTTGCAAAACCCCTAAAACCAATTTAAAAACATATATTTATACATTTTAAACCGGCAAAAACATTGATTGTTTGAAAATAGATGTTAAATCAAAAACATTGATGTTTTAGATGTTTTAGCAAAGATAATTTATGTTTTTAAACTGGTTTTAGGGGTTTTGCAACACGCTGAATTCGAAAACATCATCGGTTTTTTGGTTTAAGCCCTCTAAATTGAAATATGAGAATAAACGACCAATTTAAGTGAAACGCGCATTTCCGACCATTTAAGTGAAACGCACTAGCACCAATAAATGGAAATTGTTTTTAAATTTTAATAAAAAAGTGGGTAAAAATAAAAATGCGGTTTTATAGTTTTCTCTTTTTTTGTATGTTTATTGATTATTTAATTTTTTTTAGATTAGGGTGAAGGGCTATTAAAAAAATTTAAACTTATTCATGAGAGTAATATGCAAATTTGTGTTTTCGTTCCTTTCCTTATACGTTATTTTAACTGTAGTGCAGCTGGAGCCTGGAGGGAGAGAAACCAAAGTGACCATTTTAGCACATTGGTATGTTGATCGCCTTGGGAGGGGGAACGGTAGGAAGAGTTCTCGGGTTCGAATCCCAGTGGCAGATGATATTTTTTATTTTGTTTTTTCTTTTTGTTTTTCTTTTATTATCTAATTGCTAAATGAGGGATGACGATTGAAGAATGTGCTAATTAATTATTAATTTAAAATAATATGTTTAATAAATAATTTACTTTTTATTATGTTGCACAAATTCTAGGTGTTGTTTTGTGTATAATTTTAATTTAACCGTAAGTGTAAGTCGGATATTTTAGAGGCAATTTTTTTTGTTGCCTCAAAAGTTGCTTTTGGAAAATCGATAACGAGAGATAAATGCAACTTTTACGCAATTAAGCAATTTTGCCGATCCCTAAGTCGGAATTTGAATAGACGGGGATTTATTATTGGCATGGCATCATCATTTCAATTTTCAGAAACCTCCCATCCCCCAAATTGCCCTATTCCTCCACCCCCGCCCCCCCCCTTTATTTTCCGCTTGCTTTGCATCGGCACAATTTTTTCATCCATTTAAGCCTCGGTCTGCTGAACAAATGTGTGGCTCTTCTTTTTAAAATGGATGGAAAAATTCAAATTTTAGCAAACAATGAGGAAGAGGCAACGAATGGCCCTTTTTTGGTTCAAAAATTCCACCTGAAGGCTGATAATAGTGAGGAAGAGGGCAAATGCAGCAATCCATCTCCCCGCTTTTCCAATTTCGGAAACTTTTTCATTTTCTTGAGGTCCGTCTCATTTTGCTCCAGGCAATTTTCAGCCCCTTTTCGCATCCGGCTTCAATTCATGTATAAATTCGGCCTTTTGTCAGCAATTCACTCCTTTTGGCTGTTCCTATGCATCGGCCAAATTCCAATTTATTTCCCTCCCTCTTATTCTTCCTTCCCATAATGGTTTGTCCGAAAATTTGATAAAACTTCCTCGTTGCTATCCGCATCTTCCATTCATTGAATTCTACTTGTTTGGGGCAAAATTGGTCAATATGGGACTGTAAAAATGTGTTTGGATGAGAAAATTTAACCGAATGTTGGTTGAATTGGGTTGGCCAACTCAGCCATCAGATAGAATAGAATAGAATGAATTCCCACGGCTGGCAAAAGTGTTTATCGCCTCATTCCATTTCCCAATAATAATCCCAATTCCTCTTTGCCTTCTTTTCTTTCCCTACAATTTTATTGAAGCCATATTCCATCTGGTGCGGTTTGGCTCAAAAGTTCCAATTCGAATCGAAAATTTTTAACGCAAATTTCTTTCATTCTTTCTGAAAAGGGCAAAGGCAAAACAGCCCATTCCATTCGGCCATCATTCATCCCATCCATCCTTTCTTCTATTGTGGCCAAATGAGCTATTGGCCACAAAAACAAATGCTAATCTTCCATCATTTGACGAACGGACCAGTCGACCTCATTTGCCACTCACTCCCATCTTTTTCAGACGTCTTTTGGTCGGCCAAGTCGGCAGTTAAATTCCCTGGGGACCGATTAGGAAGAAAAATGGAAAGAATGCTCGAAAAATGCTCAATTCCAGTTGAGTGCGCCTTTTTCGATGTTTCTTCTTACAAGTTTAGTCCAGCAAAACTTTGTTTATGCAGAATCCACCATTTTTTATATCCATGAAAGCCTAAAAACTTCGACATAACAAAACAGTAAATAAGCAATTTTGAGGCATTTTCTCCCATCAAAGAATATTTTTATTTGAAGAGGCAGCAATCTTCTTTCCGATTTTCTGGCCAAACTGGCTTCATTTGGCCATCCCCCCCCCCCCCCCCCCCCCACAACACTATGGCAATTCAGCACGGGATGGATTAGGAGGGAAAGGGGAATTGCTTGCACTCCTTCCTCTTCCCCATTCCACCGAAACAATTCCACCTCTTCTCCGTTGATTGTCTTCCAAAATATTCACTGGTCCAACGGCTTCCGGATGGGAAATTCAATTTGGCCAATTTCGACTAATTTCATTGACCGAATTGATATCAATTTTTGAGTTGGATAGGAAAATGGGGGAGAAGGACAATGAATTGACCTTGTCCTAGCTCCTAGATGAGATGAAACATTCATTTTGGACAATGCTCGAGGACATTTATGCGCATCACTATTGGAGGGAAATTAATTCACAACGCACATCCCACTTTCCAATTGGCCAATTCTTTTCGGTCCCTTTGGCCCATTCCCGCATCCATCCAATGCATTTGTCACCTCCAACTTCAATCTTATCCAGCTTCCTTTCTGGCCCTCCAGTCCCATCCCATTTTCGACCCACTCCCCCTCCACCTAAAACCAATGTATAATTAATGTGGCCACGACACCCGCGTCGGCTTTCACCCATCCCCTCCAACCAACCCATTTTCCACCCATTTTCCCAGTCTCCCATGGAGTCAAAAAGATTCTCGTGCCGTTTGTGCCCCTGGAATTTGCCAATTGCTCGCTCATTTCTATGGCCATGAACCCCTTTTTGTTATGGAAAAAGGGAGACCGCCGCCATCGACGTTCCTTCCAAAAAGCCATTCGGCAATCAATCCCTTCCCAGGAGCTTCCACCCACTTTCTTCTTTATTTTTTCCCTCCTTTAATCCCACAATTTCTTTCATTGCTCCTCTTCAATCCCCTTTAAGGCTGGCTGCCAATGCCGATCTTCAATTTGCCACCGTCCAATTAGCCCATTACCATCCCATCCATCCATCCATTCAATCCTTCTAGCCAAATGTCATTTTTCAAAGAAGTTCGAGACCGTCAACTCACATCCGCCGATTTGGTCCCTGCATTGTAGGCATTTAATATTCTCAATCTTATACTCAAATATTTTCCTAATCCAGACCCGATTATTTGCCAAATTCCATCATTTACACAATCTTTTATTTGGCCGCATTGCCACCCAATTTATGTAAGTTTGGCCAATCAATTCCATCCATCTATTAATTCTTCCATCATTTATGCAAATTTTTAGGCCTCCTTTACATGGGAATGAGAGCCGGATTAATTACCTCCAGGGTAAAATTCCCCACGCTCGGTGTGTTTTCATCAAATTGAGGGAAACTTTTCATTTCCTTCCAGGAATGACGTTGGCCAATTTGTTTGGCTTGGTTGGCTTTCTCTTCTTAAACTTTGTCTATCTTTGGGCCGTTTTGACTGAGGCAAGTGTTCAGAAAGGAGTATTTAGGGCTAATTAAAATGAAATAAAAAGGAATAAATGAAATGTCCTAAATCCATTCATTCATTTCCAATTTTTTAGACTCGATTGACCCTGTTCATGTGCAGTTTATTACGAACAATTTTCTACAACACCAGTTATGTTTGCTATTTCCTTTTTCCGGTTCTTGCCGTCGACCAATACCTTTTCATTTGTCAAAATTTCGAGTTGAAAATTCGTTGGCTCAAATTGATTGTGGCCATTTGCTTCCTCATTCCAATGATTGTGGCCGTTTATGATCTTTTGCTTCAGGATATTGTCCTCTATGATTTCATGTTTCGCTACATTCGAATGAGCCTTTATACCAATATGGTTTAATTTATTCCTCCACCAAAATTCAATCCCTTATTCAGTTTTTCTTCTTCGTTTTGGCTCCCAGTTTCTTCGCCTTTTCCTTCATTTGCAATTTGCTCGTCCTCTTCTCCATCATCCATCGTCAATCCAAAAGTTCTCGCAAACAATTGGGCCGAACACTGAATTCTCGTCAGTTGCAACAACACAAAAGCATCATTTATACGTATATTCTCCAGGCATTTTTGCCACTTGCATTAGCAACTCCATATTATATTGCCTGTTTGTTTCATTCCATCTCCCAAAATACATCCTCCTTCCCCATTCCCGCATAGATTTATGCTTCATGTTCGATGTGGACATTCACCTCAATTTTTTCATCATTGGCGAAGGCATCATCGCCCTCCATCCCCTCTCAAATGCCCTAATCACACTTTTCTTGCTTCGACCATATCGAGAAGCACTCAAAAAAATCAGGCCTTGGCCAGGTCCATGCCAAAGGCTGCTTTTCGGTGCGGACAATCGGGTGAACAACTACAATGCCATCACAACCCAAGATGACATCCTCCAAGATGGAGCACTGATTGATGGGAATGGAACAACGGCCATTTCCCTTTGAATGAACTCAATTAAGCCAATAATACAAAAATAATATGCCATTCGAAGTGCCTTTTCATTATTAATACAATTTTACAATATTAAATGTTTATTTGTGAAAATATAAAAATGTGATGAAAATAAAAAACCCGAAAATAATTACATATAATGAAGGGAAGGGGAAATGTAGAAATAGGCAAGGTTTATTGAGCGATAAAATTAATTTTCCTCATTTATTTATTCCATTTTTTGAATAATCATTCCGCTGGCCCCTCCGCCGCCATTGCAAATTGCAGCCAAACCAAATTCGCCGGGTTTTAATGCGTGTACCAAATGGGTCAAAATTCGGGCGCCGGACATTCTGAAAAAATTGATTGAATTGATTTATTTGGATGGAAATGGACAAACCCAATTGGATGGCCAAGGGAGACAGCACCTCCATGTGGATTCACTTTGGACGGATCCAGGCCAAGTTTTTTGATGATGGCCAATGGAACGACGGAAAATGCCTAAAAAGAGATGTTTAAATTGGATGGCACCCACCATTTTCCACCTACCTCATTCAATTCAAAAATGGAGATGTCTTTGATGGTCAAGGATGCGGCGGACAACATCTTCAAATGGCAAATAATTAAATTGAATATGGAAAATGCTAATTTCTCACTTTTGGTATGACCAGGGCCGGGGCAATTGGGAAATCCATGGGATGCGTCGCCGCATCACCGTAAACAATTAATTTTGCCATTGGCCGCACCCCAAATTCTTTGGCCTTTTCCCCGTTGGTCATCAGCACTGCGCAGGCACCATCATTCAATGTGGATGCATTCCCCGCTGTCACAGTGCCATCTTAAAAATATAAACATTAATGAATTTAATCCTTCCTTCCATTTAACCTTTTTGGAAAACTGTTTTGAGGCTTCTCATTTTGGCCAAGTCCACTTTGGTGTATTCCTCGTCTCTGACCACCATTTGGCTGCCTTTCCTCGTTTTCACCTCCACCGGTGTTATTTCGGCCCGAATATTTCCATTCTGCAATTATTTTCCAATTAAAATATTTATTTCCATTCACTAACCTCCCATGCATCCGCCGCTCGTTTATAACTCTGAAGGGCATATTCGTCCTGTTCATCTCGACTTATTTTGCATTCCTTGGCCGTCTTCTCCGCACAGTTCCCCATGTGAACATGATCGTATGCGTCCGTCAATCCATCCTTCACTATCCCATCGATCAATTTTGTACCGCCATATGGCAATTCGCCGCGAACCAGAAAATATGGGACCTGGCTCATCGACTCCATTCCTTAATTAATTAATTTTATTTTTGATTAAATTAAATTGCCAACCTCCTCCAATCACAATTTGTTGATGGTCCAGTTGAATTTGTTGCATGGCCAACATTATTGATTTCAGCCCAGAACTGCAAACTTTGTTCACCGTCGTGCAGGCAACCGACACATCCAACCCAGCACCCAATGAAGCTTGTCTTGCCGGTGCTTGACCAACGTTTGCCTGGCAAACTTGTCCCAGGAAAACCTAAACAAAAACCATTAAATGGATTGATTTTAATCGATGACTATTATTTTTTTGGCTGATTTAATGACTCAGATATCTGTTCTCTTATTTTATGTCATTTTTGGAATATATTCCAAATAAATTTCCATATATTCATCATTGTCAATTTTGTTTTATTTTTTTTATGGTTAAATTATGACCTCCTGAACTGCTTTTGCTGGGACATTTGTTCTCTTTAGTACTTCTTTTATGCAAATTGAGGCTAATGCTGGGGCCGGCATTGAAGCGAGTTGTGAACGAAAAGAGCCAATTGGAGTTCGGCAGGCGTCAAGAACGAAGACATCCTATTTGGTTAAAATGATTGGCATTAATTTGAACAAAAATTATTATTACCTTTATATTTGATTGGGCGGCATAAATGGATGAAATTGAAAAGAATCGATTGAATTTCAGCATATTTTTCTTTGATCAATTTTATAATATCGTTGCAAACTGAATTATAAAATGATTGATTAATCAAATTAATTTTGTTCGAATAGAATTATATAAAAAAATTAGCATAGCTTTTCATTTATATTTCAACATTTATAAAATGCAAATTAACGGAAGTAAAAATCCATTGATTGTGGATTTGTAAAGCTTGTAAAATGTAAAAACAAAAACAAGAAGAGAATAGAGAAGCAACAATTAATAAAAAAACAAAATGCCAAATTATATAATTCAAAATATACAGTACTCATTTTATCGTATAATAAAATTTGCAGCCATTTTTCCTCCCATTACGCAATCGAGGTTTCGACTTTCGAGTCACTATTGGTTTGTGAAAAATATGCAAATCAATTTCAGCAATTAATTTGATGAATTTGGTTTCAAAAAATAATGATATCGCCAAATAAAGTTCATCTTAATCCACAAAACAAGCCAAGAGGATCATTTTTTCATCATTTTTGCGGTTTAAAAAACCCTCAAGATCAAGATGATTTTAACAAGAATAATTGAATTGAGGATACTTTTTTGTGTCTTTGTTTACTATTGGCACTAGAATTATTTGTAAATGAAGTGGTCATTGCGCATCGGTCTCGGTCCTTCAAGATCGCCATTCACATTCTTCTATTGATTCGCCAATGGTTTTGGACATTTGTGGTCGTCCTCCACACCCAAATCCATCCATTCAAGGACATTTGCCATCTCCTCTCACTTTTGTTTCGTCCATCTGGCTAGCTCAAACTTCGACTCCGATCGACGATGAAAAGGGGTTGGAGGGCATTGGGAGGGGCAACCCTGCGGGGAAACAACAAATTGGAATGGGCTTTAGTGGGGTTGGATGAGGGTTGAAGGGACGAACCTGTTTGCCCCAATTTGTGCCGTCCATCTTTGCCTCTTCCTTCCCTCCTTTCGACCCAATTGTTGGTTGGTTTTGGTGGGTTGTTCCCCATTCTTTCTTTATCCAACTTCAAATCCTCTCAAAAAATTCGTCATTTTCACGGGTCGTTGCCCACTTTGAATGAATGAATTGGTCATTTCATTTTTGTATTCCCACCTTCCTGTCTTTTTTCATTTCCTCCCTGCTGTGCCAATTTTCATGGATTATCCCAGATGTGCCATATACCTAATAATGGATGGTCCCATCTTCACATTATTTTGCCTTTATTGTCCCGTCCATCCCATTTTGACCATTCCCTGCAAATCCATTCATTCAAAACAATTGTTCCCTTCATTATGTCCACCCAATGTGTTGGCTGATTCATTCCAAAATTCGCTCCATTTGATGCGCATTCATCCATCCTTCCCATTCCCATTCCATTGAAAATGCCGCCGGCCTCCATCAATCGATTTGGAATTGGAAGCTGCCGGCTGGCAGCAGGAAAATGGGCAAAATGGGTCATTCCATTCATTCATTCAATTCGTTCCATTTCATTTCTTCCATTCATCATCATCGTCGTCGTCATCATTCATCAAATTCCTCCGAACGAATTCCTTTTCCAATTATTTTTTAACTTTTGACCAAAATTGGCAATGTAATTTGTGTTTATTTTATTCACCCAACCCCCTTTCTTCCATTTTCCTTTCCCTTTCCTCCCTCGCACTAAACATAAATATTTTATAAGTGGATTTTGGGGGAATGGATTGCTTTGGCCAGCGGACGGGGGATCATTGCATTGCCCCCATTCATCGGCGGTGGGCCAAACAAACACTACAAGTGAAGGTGAAGGGGGTGGCTGGTCCATTCATTCCCTTGCAGGGATTATTCTCTTTCGGGACAGCCACCCCCTCCCCCCTCCCCCTTTCCATCCTTCTTGACCAATCCCGCCGATGGGAAGCACTCGACAGCGGCGATCAGCCAAAAGGGGAATTGAACAGTCTTCCCCCCCCCCCCCCCCCCCCCCCCTCCCATTTCCCAATCAACAATCTTCTCGCCGCATTTTGGAGCACCAAAACCAACCATCATTTGTGGGGAAAGGAACAGCTAAAACCCCTTTCCACTCCACATTTTCCAGCTAAACCCCCTTCCCACCTTCTCCTCGACTACTTTTCGCCAATTTGCCCATTGTCCACACATTCCCCCCATTCATTTTATCCGGTTCCGCAATGTTCGTCCATTTCCTTCCAATCACTTTTTTTCCAGCCAAATGCGTTGATTCCCAAATGTCCCATCATTCTTTGTTGCTTTTCCCATTAATTCTTCTTCTTCTTTGCCCTTCGGCATTTCCCCAAATTCGGCATCAATTTCCCCCTTCAACATTCCCCTCCGAATCTTCGGCACCTGCCTTTAGGACGGAATCACCTGAATTGGCCCAATTTTCGCTCGACGATTTTGCCCATTCATTGCGCATTGAAAAGGACCAATCGGTCAATTTACTTGGCCAAAATGAATGAATGAATGAATTAAACTAAATTTAGGATCCATCCCGATTGCTCAATGTTTACCTTCCCTCCTCCCAACAACGCCATTTTCGCCAATTCATTGCCCGCGTTTCGGACATTTCCTCAGTCGAGTTTGTGCCCCCAAAATTTATCCCAAAATCCTCCCTTTAAATAAAGTGAATCTCGTTTCCGGGATGCCAATCGAACTTTCCTCGCCTCCTTGGCCGATTCATCAGTGATCAATGTTCATGGCCTCAATCCTGGCCATAAATATCAGGTGGCCATTTTGGGCAGAAAAGAGGCCGAAAGTTTGCTAATTCGTGAAGACCAAGTAAAGGAGAAATAATCTGAATTGTGCCCACAATTATATTCAGATTCTGATGGACCCAATTCCATTGGATTTTGGTGTTCCTGGCAATTCAACGGCCATTCAGGCCACCAGCCACAATATAACAATGAGGGCACAAAAGGCGGAAAGAGCATTACAGGCACAAAAATGAGGGATAACTCATCCAATTTTCCACATTTTAATGAAGGACACATTCCGCGTTGAATATCATCAATTGGATCCGTTGAAACGATTCCCAATTTTGGATGTTCACGACATCCAAGAGCAACGGGAAGTGGAATTATATTTGGGCAATTTGGCACCAGGAAGGGGTAAATATAAATGAATTAATTGGATTGAATTATTGTCATTTAGATTATGCCATTTCGGTTAGTTCCCTCCGCGATGAATTGCCCAGCCAATCATGGAGGGGAATTGTCACCACCCGTCAGTCACCCCCCCCCCCCCCCCCTCAAGCAATTTATGATGTCTTTGCCTTCCTTTTTAGGCCCACTTCGTCCAATTGAACTTTCCATTGTGGAAATTAATTCCAGTTGTGTCCTTTTCCAATGGCATTTGCCACCCGAATCCGGGGCCGATCGGTTCAAGATTGCCTATGGAATGTTGCATGGGCCACAATCCATGCAGAAAGTAACAATCATTAATTCATTCATTGATTCATTCGGTAATTCAGCAGATTGAAACCCAATATCCTCATCAACAAGTCCAAATATGCCAAAATATTTTGCCTGGAAGGGTTTTCATTTTTGCCGTCATTGCTGAAAAATCGCGGCAAATTTCGGATGCTTCCACTCTTTCCCATACAATTCGGCCTTTGCCCCCAAGGGAATTGACGGTTGAACCCGATTTTGAGAAGTGATTAGGAATGAATGACATTTCAATTATTTTAATTTATTTGTAGAGCCCAATTCCGAATTAGGGTCCAATTGGCGCCGGAAGAGGAATCATATACGGAGTTAGTCCAAATATATGAAAATATTAAGTAAATTCCCTCAGAAAATGTCAAATTTCGGTGCAACCAGAGGAACAGGGTGGAAAGTCAGAACAGGCATCAGTGCCAGCAAATGCCAACCAATGTGAAGTAAATAATAAAATTATTCCATTCAAATTAATTCAATTTATTCCCCAAAAAAGGCTCAATTCGATTTGGTGCCCGGTCGACGCTATGAAATATCGGCCATTGCCATCAGCGGCCAATCGGCCAGCAACCGCGTTTTGAGGAATCGTGCCATTGAACCTGGCTTCAATTTTGGAGCATTTGGTCTGACATTGAGGGAAGGCGAGGGCGAAGGGACCCTTCGATTGGAATGGCCACAAAGTGAGGTGGCCAGATTGAGGATTGCGGATTTATGGGCTCGCATTGTGTTCGTCCAATGCAATCAATTTTGCATTTTATTGGCCAATATTTTCAGCGGACGGGACTCACATTTGCATTTTTCTGTGCAACAATTGGATGGTGCCAATGCCAATAATGGTCAACACCAAAATAGGGAAACGGGCCCAACTGAGCCGGGCCCAGTCATTGTGGAGGGACGGGAAGGAGAATGTTACAAAGTGATGGATGGATTGGGGCAATATCGAATTGTATTTACTCCTTATTAGGTCTCCCTTTACACCGTAACATCATCTGGCATTGTTTCTGAACATCGTTTCGAACAATTTATTCGTACAAATGCCCCAAAATTGGATTTGGCCATTGGCCAACTTTCCGCCCATTCTGCCACCCTTCAGGCCTTCCTTTTCCGTCCAAAACATTCAAGTGGTCCCATTTCTGGCCAATGCCAACTTCAAGTCATTGTCTCCGACTCAATCACCTCCGAACTTTTGCTCGATCGTTCCATTCCCCTTTTCGAACAAAAATCACCTTCTTTGTCCTTGGATGGTTTAAAACCTTGGAGGAAATATTCTGCAAATGGACAAGTCCAAAAATGAATTAAAAATTGGAAATAAATTGTTATTGTTTTTTTTTTAGGTGACTTGTGGCTCACAAAACCAATCACCATGTGCCCCAAAGGTTCATCGAATTGGCCGGGTGGAATTTCGCACTGAACCAGCTCCCCCTGGCCCAATTGTTCGTTTTGAACATTTTTTGTCCCTTTCCCCCTCATTTGCCCTATTTCAGATGAATTTCACCATTTGTCCCATTAATTCGTTTGTTCTTTTCATTCCATCAATGAAAATTCCCCACATTTCCACTCAGATATTCCACCCAACTTCGATGGTGGCCTCCGGAAGAGGCAAATGGCCGAATCAGTCATTATATTGTGCAGGCAAATATATTCCAAAATATTATTTCATTTTATTATTTATTGTACAGGTTGAACCCCAGCAAGGAGAAGAATGGGGGACGGTGGATGAATTGATGCGGCCATGGACGGAAAGAGTGGATGGTCAAGGGACAGATGGAGGAGGGGGAAGGGGCGAATTGGGGGCGGACGGTAGCGAGTCAATCCTTCCACGGGAGCCAATTATGGTAGAAAAAGTGTTGGACGGATTGGCAGGGGGGAGACATTATGGAATGGAAATTTGGGCGGTGAATGAAGCTGGCCAAGGGAGGGGAAGTGGCCAATTGGGGGTTGAAATGCCAATCGCAGGTTTGGGCAATGGCCATTTCATTTTTGGCACAAATTCATTTGAATTCAGCACCACCAAGACCAGGAAGATCCATACAAATATTAGTGGACACAGTTAGAAGCCAGGAACTGTCGATTCGATTGGATTTTGGGCAATTGAGCGAAAGAAATGGCCGATTAGTGAAATTGGCATTGGTGGTGGCAGAAATAGAGGAAAATGATGGGACAGAGGGGAAATTGAGGGATGAGGAAGAAGGCGAGAATGGAACGGTAAGCAAAATTGAATTGGAATGGAATGTTATTGATTTCATTTTGAGTTGCCAACTTGGGCAATGGCCAGACGAATTGCAGGAAAATGGCCCCCATTTGTGGCCATGGAAATGGAAACAACACAAAGATTGGGAAAATCATCGATGGTACAAAAAATTGGCGCAGAAATTGACTGTGAACAAAGGCCGCCGGAAACAATTTGCAATGGCCAATTGAAGGTGGATGGTGGCATTCGGGAATAATTCATTCTATTAAAATTGCAGCCTGGGGCAATCTACAAATTCAAACTTCGTTTATTCACTGGTAATTCCCCATCAATCAAATATAATTCATTCATTCATTTTCCATTTAGCTCCACATCTTTGGACGGATTCACCCTATTCTGATTCCATCCATTTGGGTTTGTTTCAATTCATTCATTCCCCCTCTTTTTCCTTCCCTTTCCTTCTGATTTGTAATTGTGTTTTGCCCCATTCTGATTTGTAATTGTGTTTTTGCCCCATTCTGATGTGTAAATGTGTTTTTGCCCCATTCTGATTTGTAATTGTGTTTTTGCCCCATTCTGATTTGTAAATGTGTTTTTGCCCCATTCTGATTTGTAATTGTGTTTTTGCCCCATTCTGATTTGTAATAGTGTTTTTGCCCCATTCTGATTTGTAATTGTGTTTTTGCCCCATTCTGATTTGTAATTGTGTTTTTGCCCCATTCTGATTTGTAATTGTGTTTTGCCCCATTCTGCTTTGTAATTGTGTTTTTGCCCCATTCTGATTTGTAATTGTTTTTTTGCCCCATTCTGATTTGTAATTGTTTTTTTGCCCCATTCTGATTTGTAATTGTGTTTTTGCCCCATTCTGATTTGTAATTGTTTTTTTGCCCCATTCTGATTTGTAATTGTGTTTTTGCCCCATTCTGATTTGTAATTGTTTTTTTGCCCCATTCTGATTTGTAATTGTGTTTTTGCCCCATTCTGATTTGTAATTGTGTTTTTGCCCCATTCTGATTTGTAATTGTGTTTTTGCCCCATTCTGATTTGTAATTGTGTTTTTGCCCCATTCTGATTTGTAAATGTGTTTTTGCCCCATTCTGATTTGTAAATGTGTTTTTGCCCCATTCTGATTTGTAATTGTGTTTTTGCCCCATTCTGATTTGTAATTGTGTTTTTGCCCCATTCTGATTTGTAATTGTGTTTTTGCCCCATTCTGATTTGTAAATGTGTTTTTGCCCCATTCTAATTTGTAATTTATTTCTAAAATTGCTTTTTATCATTTATTTACCATTCAATCCAAATAAGGTGAATTGCCATTTTTCCCCAAACGTAACAAAATACGATACCTACTAAAAGGTGGCCAATTCAATTTACCCCCTCCCCTCCATCCAATTTATACTTCGTTGGGAATTCAATCATCGCGGCCATAGGCGAGGGAGGCAGAAAAAATTATTGGCATTGGGAAAGGGGCCAAGGGTTTTTCTATTTCCAAGAAGTGGTCGATGGCACCCAACTGTGAAGGTTGACGTTTTTTTTTGAAGGAGGGAAAGTGCCAATTAACGACGCCTTCTCGATCCCGGCAAACAATGATGGAATGGGGGAAGGAAGGATTTGTCCATTGGCTCTTTCCTTTTTTGCTAGCATTTTTTAATGAGTCTTCCTGGGGCCTTGGGGAACAAAAAAAGGAGGAGGAGGAAGAAGCGGCGACGGCAATGACGCGCTCGGCAGAACCGCTAAATTATTCATCATTGTCGGCGGAATGGAAAGGAAGGAAGAGGAGGGGGAGGCGGGGGATGAGAAGGATATGAAAACATTCGAGAGAGGAGCTGAGGAACCGCCGTGCCGTCGGTCCCACGCCTCCCTTTCCCCTCCGACACTTCATTTCCTGCCAGCCGCCCCCACCCCATTTCAATCCGCCCCCGCCCCATCGCAGCCATTCCCCTTTTCTTCCTTCCTTCCCTTTTCATTGCAATTGGCCCCCATTTCCCCCCGCTGCACTGGGCTTTGCCATCGGCTGTCCCTTTTTCCTCCTTTCCTCTTTTCTTCTTTCCATTTTGCTCCGCCCATTTCCGGTTGGTCGGCCCTAGGGGAAGAAGGTCCGGCCCAGCATCCCCTTCCCCTTCCTTCCTCTTTTTTTCGTCAGCCGCTTTCGTCCCCCTCTTTCATTCCCCTTTCCTTTTCCTGCCTCTTCCGTTTGCTTGCCTTCTTTTCCCGTTTCCCCTTCACAGCCGGCTGGCGCACCAACAAAGGCCAAAGGGTGGAAGGGGAGCCCAGCCAGCCCGCAGAGAACCCGCTCTTCAGCATCAATCCAGCCAACTAGCAGCCAAAAGGGAGGCGAAGACCATTGCCAAAACAGCCAAAATCCCATCCCCTTTTTCCCTCTCTATTCCCATATTCCGCATCCCTTTTCCCCCTTCATTCATTTTTCACATTTCCTTTTCCAGAACTCCCAGTCGGTGAATCCGCCCTTGGCCAATCTTTTTTGCTCATCATTTTCGTCATTTTCCTCATTGGAATTGCCTCTGCCATTTTCGTTAAAAGGCATCGAAGAAGGAAGGAAAAAAGCAAGTAAATGCCTTTTCCATTTTATTGCAGAATTTTGCACAAAACTTTGACCTTTTTTTACCGGAAATCGTCAATTTATGGTCATTTTCCATTAAATGAAGATTTCTTTGGAGGACGGAAATGGCAATATAATCCCTCCCCTTCTCCGTCCGCCCCTTTTTCGAGGTCAAAGTCAAATTCATTTCTTTCATTCCAATTCATTTTGCTTAAATATTTTTGGCTAATTTTGGTAATATTGATGATGCCCCCAAGGGATAAGTCTTTCCTTCTTTGACTTTGGGGATTAATGAATCCCTTTTTTGGTACTAAATCGGATCATAAATGTGGGCAAAAAATCATATCCAATCGAACGAACCCAAATGGACTCATTCTCCCCCTCCCCTCTTTTTGTTTTTCAAAGTTTGCCAAACTTTTTTGGCCCAATCAATTTTTATAATTCCCACCCAATTCATTTTCCATTCCTCCATTTCTCTTAAAACTATTTTCCCATTTCCCCTCCAAGTTTTTGCCACGACGGTCCCGTACCCCCGTACACTCGCCAAAGTCCCGATTCGCAGCAAAGAAGCCGAGAAGGACAGTGGAACGCCCTGAAAATGATCATGGCCGAAAGGGCTGCAGATTGTCTGGCCAAATTGGGCCTTGATCCGGGGCCTGTTGCCCATTCCCCGGAAAAGGCCCCAAATCCTCCTCCGGTTCGTCCCTCCTCCGGCGGAGGCAATGTCCTTTGCGGGGGTGCCGCCTCCATTTCCGCCAACAATCAACTTTTCAGTGCGCCTCATCATCGACGGTGCCACCATCAAAATATTCCTCTAATCATGGTCCCTACTTTTCACAGTTCAAAAAGTCTTCGGGAAAGGACCGGAGTGGACCAACGGCTGGAAAGATTGCCAAGTGGCCCTCATCATCGGCATTCCACATTGCCTTGGACCGTCCTTAGGGGCGGCGATCAACCTCCAGAACGTAGTCGACCTGTTCAGATTTGCGATTTTCTCGGTCCCATCAATCAGCAATCCCCTTCATTTGTTATTTCCTTTTACAATTCAGAACATGTTCGTTTGATGTCCGCCGATTCTGATTTTCGTTTCTCTGAAGAATACGAAGATTTGAGGATCGTTGGCCTCGGCCAAAGTTGTACTTTTGCAGATTCGCCCGCCAATCGGGCCAAAAATCGATTCACCAATATTCTTCCCTATGACCATTCCCGGGTCAAACTGAAATGCATCGACGATGAGGACGGGTATATTCGAAAATATATTCACAAAACACAATTCCATTCATTCCCCAGTTCCGATTATGTGAATGCCTCATACATTCCCGGTTTCAATTCTCGTCGAGAATTCATCGCTGCCCAAGGCCCTCTCCCTTCCAGTTTGTCCCAGTCCAACTTTCCCAAAATACTTTTCCAATTCATTTTATAGCAAGGGATCATTTTTGGCGATTAGTTTGGGAGCAAAATGTGCCTGCGATTGTTGCATTGACAAAATGTGTGGAGAAAGGAAGAGACAAATGCCATCAGTGGGTTTTAGCGTACTTTCGACTCAATTTTTTTGGTGCTTTTCACGTGAATAGCCAAAATAAAAATTAATTCCTTGTCCAAATATTTGCTCAATTGCCTTCTTCCATTTTATCATATTTTATTGTAGATATTGGCCGGATAATAGTCAGCGAAGTGTGCTTTATGCTGACATTGAGGTCACACTTTTGACTGAATCCATTGAATATGAGGAATTCACAATTCGTGAATTGCGTCTGACAAATTTGTCAGAGCCAAGCCAACCCCCAAGGGCAGTTCAACATTTACATTATCAGGTGAAGTGAAGAATGGATGGATGGATTCAATTTTATTCATCAAAACGAAATATAGGCTTGGCCAGATTTTGGTGTGCCGGAACACCCGGCCGGCATTGTACATTTTGCTCGCCTTTTCCGCAATAAATTGCCTCCTTCACCATTGAATAAGCCAACAATAGTGCATTGTTCGGCCGGTGTTGGCCGAAGTGGAACATTCATTGCATTGGACAGATTAGTCCAAAACATTGAATGCGGCAAACCAATCGACGTTTTTGGCACAGTCCACGAAATGAGAATGGAACGATGCCACATGGTCCAAAATGAGGTTAGCCTCCGCACAATAAACTATTTATCATTCCCCAAATTCAGCAACAATACATTTTCATCCACCAATCGCTGCAATTTGTGCTTGAAAATTTTTTCCCATTCCTCCTTTCTCCATCATCCCACCAACAACCACCTTCCGGCGAACAAAATAATTCCTCCTCTCGATCGCCGGCCAGCAATAGTCGGCATATGCCTTTTGGGTCCTCAATATCTTCGCCAATTGGTGGCATTCATAATTCGACAAAAGAAAGTGTCGGCGGCCCCAATTCCCAACAATTTATGATGCTAAATGGCTCATGGAATTTGGGTGGCCCTTGCCAACCATCGCCTCAAAATGGGCCTTTGCCGTGGCCAAATATGGCCCCAAAAATTGAAGTACAACATCAAAATGAGGGATTCTTGGAGGATGATGAGGGAATTGCCGAAAGCGGTCTTTGATTGGGATGGAAGTTTGGATTTGAAAGAGGCTGGCCAATTATGAAATTCCCGATGATGCCATACTAATATTCCCTTCACCCAAATAAAATATAGGATTTGCCCATTAAATCCCTCTTATTTATTGGGGCCAAAACATTGATATTTTATTATTTATTTTATCGGGTATTTTAATGTTTTCCCTCCTTATTTTTATCATTGTATCACACCTCCCAGAAATTTGCAATACATAATATTTTAAATTAATAATAAACTCTACATTGTCCCAATGATCTTTCCATTTTCATTATAAAAATTGTTACAAATATGCATAAATATTTCTTCTAATTCTAATATTAAAAGCATTTTAAAATTTTTATTTGATTCGCGCAGGTTTTAGAGATCATAATCAGTGATTGGATTATGGTATCCGAAACAGATGCATTTTGCCAAAAAAATATAAAATTTAATTCAAAAATAATTGGATAAATTGTCATTTATTTTGATTGTTTTGTTTTTGTTGGCTGGGTGGATGAATTGGATGATGGATGGATGGTTGGCATTAGCCATTTCATGTTTTGGGAATTACCTTGGCCAACATTTTTTTTAGTTAATCGGTTTGATTTTATTATTATTAAAACATGAAATTGTTGAATCGATCCAATAATTTGAAGAATGGCTAATGGGTCAAAAATATTAAATATTTAATTCAGATGCTCAAAGGCAATTCCTTAAAATGGATATCTTTATTTGTTCTAATTGCTCAAACAACGGCTCTCGTCCTAACATTGCGATATTCGCGTACTCAAAAAACGAAAGAAGAAGGGCCAAAATATCTTTCTTCGACCGCAGTTTTGATGGCAGAAATCGTCAAATTATTTACGTGCATTGCCGTCCTATTGCATTTTAATGATTGGAGTTTTAATCGATTTTGGCGAGAATTGGATTCTGATATTTTTCAAAGGGTCAATGATACCCTAAAAATGGGAGTCCCTGCACTTCTTTATGCAAGTTTTTTTATTTTAAATTTTGCAATAAATTAAATTTAAGGTTATTCAAAATAATTTACTTTTCCTTGCCCTCTCCAAATTGGATGCGGCGACTTATCAAGTAAAATTTTTATTTTTTTTAAAAATGATTATCAACCATTTTCAGGTTACTTATCAATTGAAAATATTGACAACGGCTTTCTTTTCCGTAACTTTATTGAGTAAAAAATTAAATTTAATTAAATGGTTATCCCTTGTGCTTCTCACTGCGGGTGTTGCCTTAGTCCAGGTTTTAAAAATGTAATTTAAAATTAAACTTTGTTTTTAAGCTTCCAAAAAATTCATTGCCACAAAACAATGCAGCAGAGGACCAAAAAGGAACAAGTGACAAATTTGTTGGTCTAATTGCAATTCTTGCTGCCTGTTTTTCCAGTGGATTCGCCGGCGTTTATTTGGAGAAAATACTTAAAACTGGACAAGTCCAACTTTGGATGCGAAATTTACAACTTGGTTAATAAAATATATTATTTAATTTAAATTTTTATATTTTTTTTTAGCATTTTTCAGTATTTTTGGTGCATTTGCGATGACTTGGATATATGATTGGGAGCAAGTCCAAAATTGGGGATTTTTTCACGGCTACAACAAAATTATTTGGATTGTTGTTTTACTTCAGGTTAAATTTAATTTAATTGATTAATTTTAATTCCAAATATTTCCAGGCTTATGGCGGATTGGTCATTGCTTTGGTTGTCAAATATGCGGATAATATTCTCAAAGGATTCGCCGTTTCATTATCAATTTTGCTGAGCAGTTTTGTTTCCTGGTGGTTCTTGGACGATTTTGAGCCTTCAATTGCATTCACCATTGGCGCATCAATTGTCATTTTATCAACATTCCTTTACGGATATGAGCCAAAAACGGTGGAACAAACCCAACACAGAGCATAAATAAAGAACATTGATGGGAATTATATACAAATATGCCACTTTTTAATATATCTGTGATTTATTTGTTCAAATATTTTTTAATTTTGTTAATTGGCTTTAATAAATGAGTAAAAATAATAATTATTAATCAATTCCCCTCCCCACCCTCTTCCAATTCCCGGAACCATCCCCTTATCATTTTCATTTATCCGGCTATTCTCTAAATCCCGCGAGAATGAAAAGAAGCCCCTCAATGCCCCAATACGAGCCAATTAGTCCCCCAAGGGATGAATAAGGGTAGGCAAAGAGTTCCTCCTATTCTGCTGCATTTTTGCCATCTGGCCAATGCCACCTTCCCCCCCCCCCCCCCCCTCCACATTCATATCCATTCGGCCTAGCGTGTAATTTAACTAATTGTTTTCCCCCGTGTGAGTGCATCTTCCATATACAAAACTATGTGAGGGGAAGGAGGGATTACGCCCTTTTTGGTTGGGGGTCGGCATGCAAAGGCGATTTGGTGGGAATGTAATGGATTGTCTGGCTTCCCCCCAAACTAAATTCAATTCTGTTTCCCCTTTACATCCTCTTTTTCTTAAGCAAAATGGCTTCTTCCTCACCGCCAATATCCTCTCCCATGCATATCATCGATGGCCAAATCCAGACTCCCTCGGACACTCAACAAGATATTCCAATTCCCACCCCATCCTCCAATTTTTCCTCAAATTTCCCCCGGCCAAATCGTCCAAAACACTTTGGTGTCGGTGGAGGCCAAGTCAGAATTTTGGGCGTTCATTCAGAGCCGGGCTCATTCGCCAAAGAAGAAACACCAATTGAGGAAGAAAAATCATTGGAAACGGAACAAAATATTGCGGAAGGAACAGATTATTGTGGCGGCAATCTCAACATTAGGGAAGGTAATCAAAACAGAGGACGGCATAAAAATCAAAGGCAACACAGTGCAATGTCAAGTCTTTACAGACAGGTGGTCATCATTCATTAGAGGGGATTAAAATCCATTTAAATTATTGTTTTTTAGGCAACGGTGAGTGCAGCGGCTGCGTCCGTATTTAATTCGACCGCCACAACTGTGGCCAATGCCCTCGAATTTGTGACCAACGCAGAACAACCAAATGTGCCTCCATCTCGGCCTTCATCCGCCAATTCATTCGGTTCATTTTCTTCAACAACAATGGCAACAAGACCGCGGAAAATGAACAAAGTAAGTTTTTGAATTTGCGGGAGCGAATGATAATTGGATGGTGTTTGGTGTTGAATAATAATCAAAAATTAATGGAACATTTTCCTCACTTTAATCCAAAGATCCAATTGAACCAAAAGATGGAGGGAGGGATTGAACTCCATTCATTGAATGGAATGAAATGGATATTTGATTTAATAACAAGGATTAATGGCAAAGAATTAGTATACTACTGTGGAATGTGGGAATGGGATGAGGAGGAGGAGGAGGGAAAGGGAGGATTATAAGTGGATTGGGAGGATGGAATGAGTGTTTAGACCACTGAAATGGGCATGAAATTCTGCTGGCCTAGGATGAATCCCGCCCCCATCATTTTAATCTCGAAAATTCTTCAATTTGTGCCAAATAAAATTGACAAGTTCCATCCACCTAAAGTGCTAAAGTTCCAACAATTCTCCAAGCCATATTCAATTTTTTTGAAATAATTTGTTTGAATGAACGATCAAATTTTGGCTCGTCGGTTTAAGCATATTTTGGTTGAATATGGAAAGGTAAACATTTTGGCGGTGTTTTTATATCATTTTCCACATTTTTACTCAAATTCAATTCCGATTTTTTAGGCTCCAACATTGCAATGCACTTCATCAGAAGAAGACAGCGATTCTCCATTATTTTCACGGACCACCAGTGCTCAATCATTGCCAGCACCGAGTCAGAATCATTCTCTTTATGAAAAAACATTACAAATGCTCACAAATGATCCACAATATCAGAAGGAGATTGCCTTAGGCAAACGAGTTGGATTCTATAGAATGGGCAAGGAATTGGGCGCTGGCAATTTTTCCAAAGTCAAATTGGGTGTCCATGTACTAACCAAAGGTATAGCCATTATTTTTACAATTACTTTTGGATGGTATTTTGCAGAGAAAGTGGCCATAAAAATGATGGAAAAGGGCAAAATGGACCAAAAGGCACAACGATTGTTGGCAAGGGAAATTGACAATATGGAATTGATGCATCATCCAAACATTATCAGATTATTTGAGGCAAAACAATAAACAATAGTTCCAATTCCAATATAGGGCTATAGTGGTTAGGGATGAGAGCTGAGCCTAGGCTTTCACCTCGGGCCTTCGCCGGAGGCCTAAGCCCCCAATGGTCCAATAAAGGGGATAGGGATAAAGGGAACGCGACTTTAACTATTCTTTATTAAATGTGCGGGAAAATTTGATAATAATGTGAAGGGAAAAGAACAGTAGGAAAGAAAAAATGGTGGGTTTAGAAAGACAGATTGAGGCAATGTTTGATTGATAGGGTGACGGGGTGATTCAGAAAAAGTGACAGTACAGTAGGATGAATAGGAAAGGCCCTTATTAGATATTTGTTGGCATTGACAGAAACACAATTACAATCCTTTAGGAATGAAATACAATCATTCCGGAATCTTAGAAAATTAGAATTACAATCGCAATTACAATTACACTTTAGATTTTACAATCGCAATTATAAATCAGAGGAAATTTACGAATTACAATTACAAACTATACGCTGAATATTACTTTCTTAATCTAGGGCTAAGTCGTTTGGGATGAGAGTTGGGCCTAGGTTCTCATTCTCACCCCGGTGGCCTACGCCGGAGGCCTAAGCATCCAATGGCCCAAATGCGGGATAGGAATAAAGGGAAACTTTAGATTATTATTTATATTATTATTTATCAATTATGTGGGAAAATGTGATATTAAACTGAAGGGTCAAAGAAGAATATGAAATATGATGGAAAAGGGCTAGTTTATAAATGTGGATTGGGGCAATATTTGATTGATAGAGTGACAGACAAAAAGTGGGGGTACAGTAGGATGAATAGGAAAGGCCCGACTAGCAACTAGGACAAATAGGAAGGGCCCTTAGGCATTAATGGCATACATTATTATAATAAATAATATTCATTTATTTAAGGTTGTATCAACTCTCTCAAAGGTTTATTTGGTGATGGAATACGCTGGCGGTGGTGAATTGTACACTTATGTTCATGATAATGGAAAATTGAATGAGGAAGTGGCAAAACCAATTTTTGGTAAATTATAACTATTTTGGGCTATTTTGAAATTCAATTCAGCACAAATTGTTTCTGCAATCGCCCATTTACATTCCAAACAAATTTGTCATCGAGACATAAAAGGTACATAAATAATTAAAGGGCAATAAATGAAATTAACATATTTTCAGCTGAAAATGTATTCCTTTCACATCCTGGTATGTGGTGAATTATTTAAAATAATTAATTTTGATAGGATGGGTTAAAATTGGCGATTTTGGATTCAGCTGTAAATTCGAGCAAGATTCTTTTCTCAACACATTTTGTGGCTCACCTCCATATGCAGCTCCAGAATTGTTTCGAGATCAAGTATATCAAAATTAATCCCCTTATTCGATTTAAAATATTGGATTGCAGCATTATATTGGACCGATGGTGGACATTTGGGCATTGGTGATTATTCGATGGAATTATTGGAAATGATTAATTCATACATTGTTAAGGGCATACTTCTATATTTTATGCTTGTTGGTGTGACACCATTTCGAGGCGAAACAGTGCAAGATTTGAAAAGGAATATACTCGAGGGAATTTATTATATGCCGGAATATGGTTGAAATTGCCTTAGGGCTAATTCATATTTTCACACCATAATTTAGTATCCACTTTTGCGCAGCATTTAATTATACGCATGTTGGAATTAGATGCAAAGAAGCGGGCAGGGATAATGGAATTAAAGGTGGACAAACAAACACCCAAAACATTTTTGTTTAATCCAACCAATTTATTAGCGTAATTATTGGCTAAATGAATGCAAATTTCCCAATTCTTATATGAACATTTCACTGAATCCTGATGAATCTTCGTTGGATAAAAGTGAATTGGAAAGGCTCGTTTGGATACAATTGAACAGCTATGGAATCAATGAGGAGATGATACGGGGAGCACAGGGAAAAGGGGCCAGAAATGCAATTATTGGTACAATAAAAATATATTTTGAATCAAATTAAATTTTATAGGAACATATCGAATAATATTGTACCAATGCCAAGCAAAAGATAGGGATGAAGAACGAGCAAAAGTGGGTGAAATATTCGCAAATATTATTACCAATTTCATTTTTAGTTGAATGAACATTTGATGATGCAATTGGCCGAAAAAGACCAAATTCTTGCCCTCAAACTTAGTCAACGGAGCAAGGCATGTTCATTACTATGAATGCGGATTATATTATAACGAAAGTGTACCTTTTCAATTTTTAATTCGCCAAAACAACATTTGTTCTGTTTGTTAATAAATATCATTTTATTTTGATAAACATATGTGGAAAAAACATATTTAGAGGATTATGGTATCTGGGCATATATAGTAATTAGGCAGAAGGTCATCATTCTTTCACTGTTTTATCTTCTGCTTGTTCCGCCATATCCTAAAGCAAAATTTATTTCAATTACTTTTAAAAAATTTGTGTACCTGAGGAAGTATGAGTGCTACTTGAAGATGATGAAGTTGAGGGGCCGGAACCGTCGTAACCACCACCACCATAGCCAGTGTTGTAATAATTGCTGCTACTGGGCCCTCTATACCGGTATTCATTTCCATATCCACCGTACCCGCCGCCTTGCCAATTCCTTCCGAACAAATATCCACCAAGTGCACCAAGCCCCATTCCGGAATAAAAACCAGGTCCTGAACTGCCATTTCCACTCGGTTTCGGACCTCCCGAAGTCGCATCATCATAACTTGGTGGAGGATTCCAGCCTGGTGGTGGTGGACGACGCCCGCCATCGGGTGGATAGCCAGGTCTAAATTTAATTAAAATTTCATTTTTTTAAATTTTGGAATACCCCCATCCGCCGCCTGGTCCTCCTGCATTTCCGTGTGCATTGCCATCCGAACTCAGCATCAAATAAACAAGATAAATTATGAAGGCAATAACAATAATGGTAATGATATTCTCCAAAGTGAACCTGAATTAAAATGTAATTTAAAATGAAAAATATAAAATAATAACCAGGAAGGCATTGAAGTGGATTTAAATGTGCTGTATGCAAATTTATCAGCTCCTTTTGCGCTATAGTCCAATTCATAACGTAACTAAAAAGGTGTAATTATTTATTGATATTATGTAAAATTGGATTACCCCGCAAGAGCCAGCCAAAATATATGGATCATTTGGGTAGTCGTATCCTTCACATGAGACCGTAATTTTTCCAAATTTGTATTTTTCTGACATTTCTGCTTTGCATTCCCATTGAACATCTCGACCATCCCATCCTCGATTATAGCATTGAGCTGCTTTAGGTGAAAATCTTAATCATAAATAACATATGGTTTAATTGAATAAAATTTTGAAAAAAACCTTCCACTGGCTGTCCCTCCGATGCATTCAAGTTGAGGCAATGGTGCCGACCTCCTACCCGTAGTGTATTCTCCCTGATAGAGTGTAATACTGGATATGCTTTGCAGTAGAACCCGTTCATTTTGAGCTGAAAAACGCATGTTTTTTAATTTCAATTTATTTTATTAACCTTCTCCATATGACAAATACAGTCCAATGATCGGTAATAGAATAGTGAATAGTAATTTTGACGACAATATTGTTATCATTTTTATTATGTATCAAGAGTGATCTATAAAATCAAATTAAATTGAAATAAAATTAGTACTGCAAAAGATTTCAAATGAGTGAATTTTTGAGCATTTTAAGCTTTTCATTATTATTTATAAATGTTGTCATGGTTAAGAAATCAGCAACTTAAACCAACGTGGCCTTTTTGACAGAATTAGATTACAACGTGTATTTATTTAGGTTTTAGGTATATTGAACGTTTGAAAATGAAGATGATGACTATAAAAAGTATTTTTAAAATTTGAAGTGAATTAAATTAATTTAATTAATTTAAAAAAAATTTAAAATTTCTAAAATATTTTCAGATGAATTTATTTTTATGGCGCTAGCGCGTTTCATCGAAAAGGTCGGAAATGTGCGTTTCACCGAAAAAGGTCGGAAATGTTCATATTTCAATTTAGAGGGGTTAAACCAAAAAACCATTAATGTTTTCAGATTTAGCATGTTGGAAAACCCATAAAACCATTTTAAAAACATACATTTTTTGCGCAAAAACATTTAAAACAACCATGTTTTTGATATTTTACATGTATTTCAAACAAACAATGTTTTTGCTAGTTTAACATTTTATAAACAATGTTTTAAAACTTTTTTTAGGGGTTTTCAAACATGCTGAATCTGAAAACATCATTGGTTTTTTGGTTTAACCCCTCTAAATTGAAATATGAACATTTCCGACCTTTTTCGATGAAACTCGCATTTCCGACCTTTTCGGTGAAACGCGCAAACACGTATTTTTATTTATGAAAAAAGTTATAATTCCATTTTCCGTAATAATTCTATTTTTATTGGCCATTTACTTGATATTTGATTATTTCATCGAAAAATCTGACCAAATTAATTATCCATTCAATCGGCGGATCGATTTCACATTGGGAAATTCAAATGAAATTGAAATTGATAATAATTTGAAGAGTGGACAAAGTTTGATTTCATTCAAACAAATATGGAAATATCAAAAGAAGAGGTATAATTGATTAATAAAATGATAATTTTAATATTATTCAGCTTTAAATTTGATGGGAATGATGCCATTGTTTTCCTTCATATTCAAAAAACAGCTGGAACAAGTTTTGAGCGTTTTTTGGTCAGAAGATTGAACATTACAAATCCATGTTCATGCAACTTGAATGGGAAAAAACGGTGCAATTGTTTGACATCGAATGGAAAAATATGGCTATTTTCACGATATTCAACGGGATGGGTTGATTGGGCCTGCGGATTGCACGCTGATTATACCCAATTGGTCAGGTCGAAATGCGTTGATTATTATTTTGAAAAGAAAGAAGGTTTTATAAAATTATTTAAATCAAAATATTTAATTAAAAATTTAGGAAAGAAAAAAGATCGTTTATTTTTGACGACATTGTTACGTGATCCTATTGAAAGATTTATATCAGAATATAGCCATGTTACAAGAGGAGCCACTTGGAAACGGTCAATTCATTTTTGTGATGGCAGAATACCAACATCGGAGGAATTACCAAAATGTTATGATGAAGACAAAGATTGGAAAAATGTTGGAATGGATGAATTTATCGCATGTCCGCATAATTTGGCATTCAATAGGTTGTTTATTTTTTTATTATTATTGATTTTTTTTGATTTATAGACAAACGCGAATGTTGGCTGACCTAACATTGATTAATTGTTTTAATCGGACATCGATGGATGAAATTACCAGAAATGAAATTATGCTGGAAAGTGCGATTCGAAATTTGAAGAATTTTGCATTTTTCGGAATCAAAGAAAGAATGGCCGAAAGCCAATATATTTTCGAAAAGACATTTGATTTGAGGTAAAATATTTTTAATTATTTATTAATGAATTTATTTAGATTTTCTGGAAATTTGGCCGAATGGAACAAAAGTAAATCATCTCATATATCAATAAATACTGAACAATTGGCTTTGATAAGAACAAAAAACCATCTCGATTTAAAGCTTTACGAATTTGCAAAAAATTTATTTAATCGAAGATTGAAAATGCTCGGGTGGATTACGCCTTAAATGATCTCCAAATTATCCACATTATTCATCCAATTCTCAATTAATTTAAATTTTCGGGTATTAATTATTCAGCCAATTATATTGTATAAATTTGATAAATTAAATTGAAGATATCCAAATTTAATAATTATTGTAAATTTTCAATTCATATTTTGAATAAAATTAATTTTTAATATAAATAAAAAATATTACAGTTTAAATGAACAAAAATTCTAAAAATGTTGGAATACTTGACAAATCATTGAGCAAAGGAAAACATGAGGTTGGTTGGATGAATTGCATTTTTTAAAATTATCATTAAATATTTACAGATTAACATTTCAACATTTGCACTTTTATTTGCTGAAATGGTTCGATATGCGCAGAATAAAGTAATTCATTTATTTTATACTCGGATAATTTTTAAATTAAGGTAAATACTGTCCAAGCATTGCAAGAAAAGTATATTTTTAAATATATTTTAATCCATATTTATATTTTAGGCTGACTGATTATGGAAAATTTGTTGGAATTCGACTTTTGGATTTAATCACATTAAGAGAGGTATTATTTTTTAATTAATAAATAATTATAAAAATAATAATTAAGAAAGGATACAAAAAGGATGTGAAATTACTGCATATGTTGATGTTCTTAAAAGGACCGGTGTGGAAAAATTTATTTACCCAAGAAGCGGACAAACTTGAACGAAGCAATGAGGATCCATGCAAATGTAAAATAAATTTAATTTTCTCATAAAATAAAACATTTAATTAAAATTAAGATTTTCTGATCGAAAAGGAACCTTTAGTGAATGCATTTATTTCATTGCCAAAGGACAAAGGATCTTTGAATTGTGCTTCATTCATTGCCGGGTAAAAAAAAACATTTATTTGAATTTTATTTATTTTAATATTTTAGAATAATTGAATCATTTTTGACGGAAAGTAATTTTACTTGTAAAGTTACGGCACATTGGCACGCCGGCGCCACAGCTTATATGATTGAATTCGATGAAGAAGTGATTAATCGAGAAAATGTCCTCAATGAAATGTCCAGATAGCCACAATAATATTTCCCTTTATTTAAATGCATACATTTAAATTAAATCCAATTTTTTTCAATCAATCAGTTTAATATACACAAATTATCTATTTATTTTTAATCATTATATAAAATTGTATAATTTTATTAAGTCATCATGGTTCAACACAAAATGAAAAAGAAAACAACATTGCCGGCGGGTGCAAAACAAAAATCAATGAAACGAATTGCGGCTGGAAATGCAAAGTCAAAAGGACAGAAAAAGGTTTTTAAATATTTTATTATTATAAATAAATTATAATTTAAATAAAAGGGAATGAGTGGAACAATCGCACCAAAAAAGGCTGCCGCCGTTTGTGATGCAAAAATATCCACGGAAGTGAGCAAAATGATAAATCAGAAAAATGAGGAATTATTGAGGGCCCGAGCGGACAGAGATGTTGGAAAGACGAAGAATAATGGACAACAAAAATGAAACCCATTATTGTTTTTTTTTAATTGTTAAATTCTTTTAGTAATTTAATTTTATTATTAATTTTTATATATTTGTTATTTTTGCAATATTTATCAATGTGAAATATTTTCTTAATCCTAAATAATTTTAGGTTGATGTTTTTAAATAAATCATACCGCAGAAGAAGATTGGCCGCCACATTCATTCATACATTCAGAGAAGTGCCAAGCAAACCGAATGGACGATTTCCTCTTAAAATTGAACCATTTAATAATTATCCAACAACTTCGACGAAGGAAGAAAATCAAAAACCAAAATTAACAAATAAAAATGCAAAAATTCAACAACAAAATGACACCATAAAAATCCCATTAATCCCTCGGCGTTTGCATGAACATCTTTTTGGCAAAAGAACAATTAATAATGAAATACTTTCGGCAATGGTCGATGAAAATTGCAAAGAAAATCAATTGGAATTAACACCGCTCAAAAATGATGGAAATTTAAATTCGCATTTTGAACAACTTGGCACGGAACAATTTTCACGGTTAGAATTAATTTAATTAAAAAAAATAAATTAAAATTTATTTTAGATATTCAGAATTATTGGAAGAAGCTATGAGAATGGAAAAAATTCCAAAAAGGCCAGAAAAATGGGCAATGAATTCGGGTTGGACAATTTATGATAAAGAGGGAAAATCACCAAAATCGATTGAATTTCCCAATGAAAAATTATTATTTTTTGATGTGGAAGTTTGCGTGAATGATGGAAAATTGCCAACAATGGCAGTGGCCCTCTCACCAACAAATTGGTTTATAAATTAATTAGTCAGTATTTACTAATTGATTATTTAAAGGTATTCTTGGTGCAGTGACCGATTGGTGAATTTGTCCAGTGAATTGCCGGAATTCATCCATTTGAACCATTTAATTCCACTTGGAGATGAAATTGACGGAAATGGAAGATTGGTAATTGGCCATAATGTGGCATTCGACAGGCAATTTGTTCGGGAACAATATTTGCCCAAAGAATCCACAATGCGATTTTGGTGATTGTTTTTATCATCAAAAATATTTTGAACTAATTTGTGGTCAGGTGTACAATGTCAATGCACATTGCCTGCTCTGGGATGGCAGATCATCAACGGAATTTATATGAAAAAACAAAATTGAATGGAAGGGATTTTATGCTTTCACAAATGACCGAAGAAAGTGAAGGAAATATTCGAAAATTTACTCCGGAATTTGAAGTAAATTTTTTATTAAAATATAATATATTTTTTAAATAGAAATTGATAGAAGAATGGAAGGAAAAAACATGCAAAAATTCATTGGAAGCCGTCCATAATAAATATTGTGCCGGTGGGGAAACAAAATTGGACAAAAAATGGCAAACATTTTTTCTCAAAAAGAATATCGAAGAAATTCGAGAAAATGCGCAGGTTTTTAATTAATAAATATTTTAAATATTATTTTAGGTTTTATTCGAATATTGTGCTTCGGATGTGCAGGCAACATTTGAGATTTTCCAGAAACTTTATCCAAAATTCAGAGAAAGGTAAAAATCGCAATTTAAATTGTTAATTTTAATTTTGATTCATTTTGCAGATTTCCCAGTCCAATTACTTCTTGTGGAATGTTGGAAATGGCAAATACTTATTTACCAATTACTGGTTAATTAATTAATTAATAATTAATTTGATTATTTAATTTAGGAAATTGGCATCGTTTTTTCCAAAAATGCGAGCAAATTTCGTCGGTGATCAAAAATGAGGCAGCGAGGAATTTAATTGGATTGGCCAGACAAATTATCGACGAATTGGATGTGGAAAATGAAAATGGAATAAAAAAGTAATTAAATTAAATTTAATTAAAAATAAATTAATTATTTATTATTTTAGATATGAATTGGATGCTTGGATGTGGCAATCGGATTGGAGCCGACCAACAAAACGGCCGGAATGGCCAAAATGGTATTGGGCCATTTTTCAGCGGATTGGGAATGCAAAAATTGATTTGAATGAATTGGAAGCAAAAACAGTTAAAATGCTTTGCAGGGAAATTCCACGCATTTTTGGTAAAAAAATAAATAATTAATTCTCACTTTTTAATATAAATTCAGGTCTTTGCTATGGACCATATCCACTGATGTTCAAACAAAATTTTGGATGGGGATTTTTGGTTCCAAAAGGTTTATTAAAATTTAATTAATTTACGTAATAATTTAATATATTTAGAATATATCAACGATGAGGGCCAAAAATTGCCAGAATTTGAGGAAATTAAAATGGACGAAAAAAGTGAAATTCTCACAAAAATGCCAGTGAAGTAAAATAAAAGGAAGGGAAAATATTTTATTTATTTAAAATTTATTAGGTCAATTTTTGAATTAATTAAAGAAAACAAAATGATGGTCGGCGAAATTATCACAAATAAATCAATGCCAGTGGCAAAAATTGGAAAATATTTCAATTTTTATAGATTACCGCATCCGGTTAATAATTTTGAATTAATTCACTAAATTTTTTAATTTATTTTAGAGTGGAAAAGAATTGAATGTTGGGACACCGTTTGCAAAAAGCAACAAATTAAATTTTGATAATTTCGAACAAGGAGTCATTTCCCCATTTCGATTTGCCAAAAAACTGGAAGATTTCCTTCAAACTCGAAGTGCAACTCGTTTTTGGGGAAATTATCGGTAATTTATTTACTAAAATAAAATAATTAAATTAATTTAAAAGTGATCGATACAAAGAACAATTGCCAATTTGGTTGGACGAAAATGAGGAAATTGGAGCAATTGTGCCGGCAGTAATCCCATCGGGCACGGTCACACGTCGAGCCGTACATAAATTGTGGCTGGTTTCAACAAATCCAAAAGTTGGACAAAAAAGAATTAAAATTATTTTAATTTATTTTAGAAGGAAATAATTGGATCCGATCTGAAATCGATGATTCAATGTGCTCCAGGATGGAATTTGGTTAGTGAAAATAATATTAATATAATTCAATAATTATTTAATTTTAGGTTGGTGCGGATGTTGATTCACAAGAGCAATGGATTGCCGCATTATTCGGCGACTCAATCACCCAAACAAAAAGGGCCGGTTCAACTTCGTTCAGTAGAATGCTTTTGGCAGGGAATAAAGCAAATCAAAGTGATTTGCATTCGGTGGTGGCCAAAGAAGTTGGAATAACCAGAGACCAAGCGAAAGTAAATTTATTATTAAAATTAATTTAAATTAATTTATTTAGGTACTAAATTATGCACGCCTTTATGGTTCGGGCGTTCAACATGCAGAATATTTCCTAAAAACGCAAGGAATTGGCCAGAAAATTGCAAAAGAATTGACCAAAAAATTATTTGATAAAACCAAAGGTCGAAAGGCAAAGTAAGTTTTGTGGTTTACGGACATTTTTTTAATTTTATATTTAAGATTTTCTGAATTAACTGAAATTGGGAACGAATTATTCAAACAATACGTCAAACAAAAAAATGTGAAGAATGGATTTTTGTTCATTGCTGGAAAATATTACGTCAAATATCCGGATTTTTTTCATCCATTTGAAAGTTGGCTTTTAGATCAACAAAATTATAAATGCGAATTGGAAAATTTGATTAAATCACAACTAAAATTGTACACTGATGGATAGTAAGTTTGCAAATTTAAATTAAAAAACAAATTTTCATTTATTTTAGCGAATCATCCACATTCAATTTTCTGTCAATAAAATCCAACGAATTGCATCCGAAAACGCCCATCCTAAAATGCCGTCTCAGTGAAGCATTGGAGCCAATGCCAATTAATAGGGAAAATTTAGAAGAAGCAACGTTCAATCAAATGTACAAAAGAACAATCATTAATTGGGTACAATAATTACTCATTTAATAATTATTGATTTAATTTATTGCTCTTAGTTTGTTCAATCGAGTGCCGTCGATTTCCTCCATATGTTGTTGGTTTGTATGCGATGGCTTTGCGAATATTATAAAATTCCGGCTCGTTTTGTCATTTCAATTCATGATGAAGTAAATATTTTAATAAATTAATTCTTAATTTTATTATTTGGTCAGGTTCGTTATCTTGTGCCGGAAGAGGACAAATATAGATGTGCATTGGCATTGACTCTTTGTAATATGTATGTCAGGTAAATTAATTATTTATATTAAATAACATATTTTAATTTAATTAATTTTATTAGAGCGGCAATATCCCAGGCACTTGGAGTGAATGAATTACCAATGGTAAATTAAAATTAATAATTTAATATAAGTTTTAACGTTTTAGTCCGTTGCTTTCTTCAGTCAAGTGGACATTGATACGGTTAGTGAGAATAGATGAGCAAATGACATTCAATTTTCAGGTGCTGAGGAAGGAAGTGAACATGGAATGTTCTACACCGGATGGAAAACTTATTGAGAAAGGTTGGCTTTAATGAATTATTCCCAAAATGGAAATTTCTATAATTTCAGGTGAAGCATTGAATATCGGTGAAATTATCCAAAAAACCGGAGGATCTCTTCAAAAACACTGACAACTAATTCTACGGGCAAAATAATTCATAAATTTGCAATCATTTTTGAATTCTTTTTTATTTATACATTTTTTATAATTTTGAATAAAATAAAAATTTGATCAAAAATAATACAAATTTGATTGGGGCACGGATGGATTTAAGTGAGATCAAAACAAAATATTCAATTTAAATATTAGTCTTCTTTTTTGGCACAATTTGTTGACGAGCATCCATCCAAATAATCTGTCCCTTCTGTTGATGTTGACTTCTTTGTTATTGAATAAAATCTAAAAAATATAATAATTTTTTATGGATTTGAGAGTAAAACCTGTGAAGTAATTCCCTCCTCACTGGTTCAGTGAATTTGTAAACAATGCAATAAATGGAGACCACCGCAAAAAGAATATTGTAACTCAAAACCAGGGATAAATTCGAGATCCAATTTATTCGTCCAAATTCACCAAGGAGATCAAAAGTGGTAATTCCTTAAAAATGGGAAGAATTAAAACATTTATTACACTTTTGAATAAAATACCCAAAGTTCGGACCAGAACCGGCAATGCGGAACTGAGAATTGAGATCATCATACAATTTATAATGATTGATGTCATCGATGTTTTGCCCTTTTGTGGCCGAATCCGCCAAATGAATGGAATTGAATAGACGCCAACAAGGGAGGACATCATCATATATCTTTCAAATAAAATGAATATTATTTATTGATTATTTAATTTTAAAATTGAAACTAACAAAATAATAATAACTTCGATGATGGCACCAAATGGCCCCAAAGTGTGATGTCTATATTCCTCCAAATATTGAACATATGCCGGCAAATCACGAAAGCCAAAAAGTAATTGAAGTGCATTTATGGTGACCATCAAAATGGAAAGTGCCTAAAAATTAAAATAATTAAAATTATAAATGAATGGAAAAATTACCGTGAGGATGAAAAGGATTAGCATAATCAGTGGATACAGCAATAAATCCACAAAATGTTTGCATTTTTCGAATGAATTTTTCAATTGATTATTGAAAATAATTCGATGAATTCCACCAAATATTATTGTCGATGGTTGGCCACCATTTCTTCTCAATTTTGATATTTTTGCTGGCATTCCTCCATTTTGTTGTTCATTTGCCAATTTTTCCATTCCACATAATCTCATTGTTGTGTTGAATTTCTTCAATTTATTTTGTTGCCGATTATTGGACATTTCTTGCAATCTAAATTGAAATTATTTAAATAAATTATTGAAAAATTTGCAAACTTTTCTGCGGTCAATGTCGAAAATGGAAGTAAATTTGCATTTTTATTCTTCGTTGATCCAATTTTCCACATTTCCTCTTGTTGAACTAACATTCCGGAACAAATATCGAACATTTTGGCAAATCCAAAAGGCACTGACAGGAGCAAAAGGATCACTCCAATTAATGAGGCGAATGAATAGAGGAGTGGAGTGGAGAGGGAGGAAAAACAAATCATTGATAGCCAAATATATGAAGGTTGAGAAAATAAATGTGAGTAGAATGTGTCGGCAATGCCAATTAAAATGACAATAACCAAAGCACAAACAACCATCGTTTCATAGAATCGGGCGAGAAGTGGGCGCCGAACACTGCCAGAAAGAGTTTGCAAATGAAAATTCATACTGAATCCTTGCGACTTAAACGAAAAATAATTAATTTTGCGAATAAAATAAAAAAAAACCTCAATAAAAAAGTAGGAAAAAGGCAACAGAACAAAAAGTGATAAATTGCTGAGCAAAAAAACATAATTCCATAGGGTGTTGATCAGTGAGAAATTGAGCCATTTCAAATAGTAATTTTGTGGATATCTTTGCAATATTTCTGCGCCAATTACAGAAAATGGCAACAATGTGACCGCACCAATTGAAATTGACATTGAATTGCTGCAAATCCATGTACTAAAATTAAAAAGAATTGTCAGAATGAAGTTAAATTGGCTTACGAAATGCGATAAACAAAATAATCTTCATCTCCGGCATATAGATCTATTATTTATTTGAATTAATTAAAACATATTCATAAATCAAACCATCATTATCAGGTCGAATTTTCACATATTTAATAATCACATAGCTCATTGAATATAAGAAGAAAAATAAAATCATGCAAACCTGTTTAAGATGGAATAATTTAATATTATATTTAAAAAATAAATAAACCAGGTGACGTTGAATAAAACCATGAAATTCTTCGGTTTCAAGATCTACAATTTCATCGGATTCTTCCATAAAATTATGTTGGAAAACATTTTCTTTTGAAATATTCAGATTGACGTTCAGTTTGGAGTTATTTTTATTGTTGATCGATGGTTAAAAAATGTTCAGATTTATTTAAAACTTTTATGCTTGAATTTTTTGATATTAATTAATTAATTTAAAAGGTTTTACTTGTAATGAATTAAAAAATTAATGAAATATAATTATTATTAAGGACTTTTTAATTCGTTTATCGGCGATTTTAAAGGCAAAAGTTATTTCATCTGAAAAATGCACAAAGTAATGGCATTTTAAGGAAGGAATATGCATGCAAATTTAAGGTGCTGACGTTGAACTATTGGTTATAAATAACTTATGAATCTAGATTTGAGGAGGTGGAAAAAATAGTGTCAAATAAAATTGAATGGAGGAATAAATTGCACGATGAATCGCCCAGTCAATGATTTTCTGCATCGATGGCACTTCAAATTACCCAGAAATCAATGATTTATCGAAATAACAATTTAAAAATGGAATAAAACAAAGAATTTTTTATGATGTTCGCAAATTTAGCCATTTTTGTATTAAATGGCCAAGAGAAAGAATGTTAATTGCATTTGCATCGGTGTTTGGTGAATAATCATTAATCAATAAATAAGGCACTTCAATTATTGGATTAGCTTTTGCGTTCATTGTTTTATGGGCCGCCTTCCGTTGCAATTGTATTCCTCTCTCACCAACATAACATTGTCTTAATATGCAAATAATTATTAAACAAATTGGCATCATCAATTACTTTATTTGTCGGTATTTGTCACGAATGAAGCCGGAACAATGATGGAATGACTGTTCAACTTGTGAATTTGCTGACAGGGAACGTTCAAAGCAAATAATGAATGGAATTGCCTGAATATTTGGCACTTCATCAATTACACAGGACATCATCCTATTCGCATCACATTCTTTTGGTCCATGATTACATCTGATGAAAATGTTAATTAATTTATGGATTCAATTCAAAAGAATATTACGAAATTTGTCCATTCCTCAGCAATATTCCATTTCCCCAGGGCACTAAATCCAATTGAGTTCGGTTACCAAATCGAGTGTGTAAATTGCCCAAATAATTGGCAATAAAACGTTGACAATAAGGGCATAATGCTTCATACATTAATGTGATTTTGAGTGGCCGGTTGTCCCGTTTGAATATTTCGCATTGCTATCAAAATAGATAAATTCATTTTAATTAATTAAATAATCCACCTGAATAACATTGCATCTATGGGCAATTTCATAACTATCGCACCTGGGAATTAAAAATTAATGATGGATTTTTTAAATATTTTTACCAAAAATCGGGCGGAACATCGCATTGTTGATTTTGTTTTCTTTCTTCATAATAATTTTCTCTGAGATTTTGTAAATATGGCTAAAAAATGTAAAATTAAATTTGAAGTGATTTTCTGCTAACCTCTCCAAAAGATTCAGGAAAAAATTCTATTATTAAAAGAAGAATAGCAAATACATTGAGGTGTAAATTATACATTTTGTTTGTGGGAGGTGTGGATTGCAAAAATAAAATGAACAAATGGATTCGGGCTTAAACCAAATCAAATCAAATTGATATTCCGAAACAAATGTTCGCAGCAATTTGTGTGGGAGAATTAAAATTTATGGGCGATTTGGAATGGAAAGAGATTGGTTGATGGAAAATTGGGAATAGATTTTGGGAGGAGGGATTCATTTTACGAATGTGGATTTTAGCCCAACTCTTAAATATTCTTTTGCCATATGCCGATTGCCGACAGCTAAAGGGAGGGGGATCAAATTGCAAAAATAAAATCGTAATATTCTTTTTAGTGAATGCCTCCTGATGAGGGAATGGGTTCCAATTTCTTGGCTGACACCAAATGCCACCATCAAATATTTTTTTAAAATTTATTATTGAATTGTACCAACCAGTAAAAGTGCAAAAATTAACAAATTGAATGATAATAATTTAACTATCACTGCTTTTTCTTCGTTTTCTTTTTCTTGTCAATCCACTCAAAGATGGCATCATCGAAGGGTCACAGGGCAATGGGGACATTTTGAAGTATTCACTGTCCAAACATTGATCTGCGGTTGATCGTCGCCTAAAAAAAATAATTTTAAAATAAAAATTAGAAATAAATTCGCCCACTTTGGATCATAAACAAAAAGCGAATTCAAAAGTTCGATGCATTCATTCGACCGTTCAGAGAAAATTGTTTTTATATTATTGTACGGTTGCTTAATCAGTTGAAAATTTTCCAATGCCGGCAATTTGCTCATTCCTGGCCAAATTTTTTCCGTTGGTGTTCCCAAAAGACCAATAATTAGTCGAATCTTTGATGGGAAAAATTTAAATGAACAAATATTACAAAAATACCTGATCAATTTCATCTTTACCAGGTAATAATGGTTTATGCAAAAGTAATTCGCCCATTATGCTTAAAATGAATAGATAAATTAAAAATAAAATATATTAATTCACTGACCATCCGCATGCCCATAAATCGATTGCGGAGGATTGAAATTTGCTCCCGAAAATAAGTTCCGGTGATCGATACCATAAAGTCACAACCTTATTACGAGGAAGGAATTAAACATTTTTAAATATTTTAAAATACTTTTGGTGTCATTTCGGTTGGCGGTTCACCGCAGAGTCGAGCTAAACCGAAATCAGCAATTTTCAAAATACCATATTGAGTAAGAAGCAAATTTGAGACCTAAATAGAAGTAAATATGTTTATTTTAAATGTATTAACAAACTTTAATATCCCGATGGATTAAAAATCGATTATGCAAATGACTGATTCCTCGGAACAATTGAATTAAAATACATTTTATTTGTGGCTCGGTAAAGGGAGATTTCTAAAATTAATTCAATATTTAATTAAAGCATTAATTGACTAACCATATTATCCAAAAGTGAGGCCAGATCCTAATTTTTTTAGGATTAAATATATTTTTAAAATTTTGGATAAAAAACCTGATCGCAATATTCCATAACCAAAAAAATTTTATCAATTCTTCTGCCGACTGAAACATCAAATAATCTGACAATATTGTTATGTTCAATGTCCATTAATGATTGAATTTCACGAAGAACAGAAATTGATACGCCCTCCTTCTTTAAATCAAGTCGAACTTGCTTCAATGCAACCTAAAAAATTAATTTAATTTTGCAATACTAATAAACAGTTAATTAACAAACATTTTGCCCACTTTTTTTGTCTTTCCCTTCAAATACAATTCCATATGTGCCTTCTCCTAACTGTCGAATTTTCTCAAAATCTGAAACCGGCCTACAGGCGCCATTGCCGATAATTTCCTTAAAAATTAATTATATATTTTAATTATATTCTTAATTTTAATTTTACTAATGAAATTTTTTGTTGTTTCAAAGTTTTTATTGAAGTATAACGCATGAATTTTCCGCCTTCATCAATATTCGGCATTTTATTCAATATTCGACGGCTAATAAAAATAATAAATAATTATTAAAACTTAGATTAGATATGGAATGGATCAGAAACAGAATTCAGGAATCAAAACATAAAATAAAGCATTTAATTTATTAAAAATATTCATATTTTTTTTATTTATTATTACATTACAATCAATATTATTCAAGCAAGTATTGATTTGAATAGAAAATAGGATTTATGATTAAGTTTCTCAGAATTTTATATTTAAAATTTTTTTAGGCAAAAAATAGAGGGAGTTTTATAGGTTTTAAAGTTCAATTAATTAACGTTTACTATAAATAAATCATTTCAATTTTCTTTTTAGAATAAAGAAAAGATAAAGCATAATAAAAAATGTTACAATCTTCGGCAATTGTTGGATGCGGGCAGAAATTAGCAGCGAGATTATCCTCTTTCAGGTTTATTTTAATTTCATTCCATATTAAAATTGTTTATATTTTAGTGGGCTTACATCCGAACATTTTATGAAGAGTCCAATTAATGAGCCAGTTTTGGAATATCGAAAGGGAAGTAAAGAGCGCATTGCTCTGGATGATGAACTGAATAAACTTTATCAAAATGTTACGGAAGTACCTTTAATAATCGGGAAAGAAAAAATATTCCGAAAAGAAGCGGCACGTTCACAATTAATGGTAATTTTGTGCCAATTTGTTTTATTTATTGAATTTTATAGCCATTTGAACATAACAAATCACTGGCAAAATTTAATTATGCAACGACAAATGATATAAAAGCTGCAATTCGGGAAGGATTAATGGCCAGAGAAAATTGGGAGCGTCTTCCTTTAAAGTTATTTTTTTGTTTTAAATTTTTATTAATTGTATTTTAAAGGAAGAGGGCGGACATTTTTCTTCACGCAGCTGATCTTTGTGCCGGAAAATATAGAATGAAATTAAATGCGGCCACAATGCTTGGTCAAGCAAAAAATATTCAACAGGCCGAAATTGGTTGGATAAGCCAAAAAATTAAATAATATTTTTATAATTATTTGAAGATGCTGCCTGTGAATTGGTTGATTTTTTGCGTTTTAATGCATATTTTGCACTTGAATTGGAGAAATATGAGCCAATTAGTACAAAAGCATACACGGATAAAATGATTTACAGAGGATTGGAGGTAATCTACCAATTAATGGGCAATCATTAAACCATTTATTTTAGGGATTTGTCGCGGCCATTGCCCCATTCAATTTTACGGCAATTGGAGGGAATTTGGCCTCAGCACCGGCATTGATGGTAAATTCAAAAATAAATATGAATTATTATTTCTAATTTATTAGGGAAATGTTGTGCTTTGGAAGCCATCAGATACAGGTTTTTGTTAAAAAATAAATTAATTAATTAATATTATTTAAAGCTGTACTCAGCAATTATGTAATTTATGAAGCACTTGAAGAGGCCGGACTTCCCCCGGGCGTCATTTCATTTTTGCCGGCGGATGGGCCTACATTTGGGGATGCAATTTGCGATGACCCAAATTTGGCCGGAATAAATTTCACTGGTTCTGTTCCAACTTTCCAATATTTATGGAAGAAGGTGGCCAATAATATTGAAAAATATAATACATTCCCACGACTCATTGGAGGTAAATAAAATATTTATTGTTTAATTAATTAATTTTTAGAATGTGGAGGAAAGAATTTTCATTTTATTCATCCAAGTGCCCATCTGGACACGATCATTCCCTGCACTTTGCGTTCCGCATTCGAATATCAAGGCCAAAAATGCAGTGCTTGGTTTTATTTCACATTTTTGATTAATTTTATAAATTTTATTTTAAAGTTCTCGTCTTTTTGTTCCCGAAAGTCTTTGGCCCTCAATGAGTGAAGGATTAAAAGAATTGGCGCCTAAAATCAAAATGGGCGATGTATGTTCGAATTTATTTTGGATTTAATTGTCATTGTCATTATTTTGTCAGGTTCGCGATGGTTCAATTTTTATGTCCGCCGTAATCGACGAAAAAGCATTCAAACGGATTAAATCATTCATTGAGGACGCAAAAAGTGGAAAAGATGGAGCAGAAATTGTGTTTGGTGGTGGATTTGATGACACAAAGGGATATTTTATTGAGCCGACCTGCGTCCGAGTGAATGACCAAAAATCGAATCTATTGACCCAGGTGCCAAATTTAATTAATATTCATTTTATTTTAATTAAATTTAGGAAATATTTGGTCCATTATTGACCGCCTATGTTTATCCGGATTCGGAGGCTTTATCAGTGCTGAAATCGCTGAAAAATGCAACTCCTTATGGTATTGATTTAAATATTTATTAAATTAATTTTGGAATTAATTTTTAATTTAAGGTTTGACGGGTGCAGTTTTTTCCCAAGACAAGTTCATTCATAATTTTCAATCCTAAAATTAATTTTTATTTTTAGAGAATTCCTCAACCTGTCAAAAGATATTTTGAAGGATGCAGTTGGTCAGTTTTGAAATTTTATTTGATTAATTGAATAAATTTAAAAGGCAATTTATATTTGAATGACAAAAGCACTGGTTCGGTGGTTGGTCAGCAACCATTTGGAGGGGCACGAAAATCAGGTTTAAATTTAAATTAAATAAAAATTAATTTAAATTGAAAAATTAGGGACAAATGACAAAGCCGGTGGCCCTCATTATGTCCTCCGATGGACTTCACCGCAAATAATTAAAGAGGCAAATGTGCCAATGACCGAATGGCAATATCCACATATGATGGAATAAATTTGATGAATTCGATGAATTTTAATATAATTATTTTATTTGATAGTTAGTCATTCCCTTTCTACCCTTAATTGCTTTAATATTATTTTTGAATTAATTTTAGGCATAATTCATTCATTCATTCAAAATGAATCAATAAAAAGGTGATTAGTTTTATTTATTTTAATTGATTGAATTTGCATTTTGTTTTTCACTAATCGATAATTACATTTTTTTATTATTTTCAATTCAATTTCAAATTGCATAATAAATTTTAGCCAAAAATGGAAGATTGGACGGCACTTACATATGAAGGTAATTAAATAATAATAAAATTAAAATATTTTATTAGAAGCGAGTAGCATTTTACGTAAATGGCGCGAAGAACATGCTCGCCGTTCGGAAGTGAGTTTCTTTTATTAAATTATTGTCATTTCAGCATCGAATAAAATAAATGATGAATATTAAAATTTTAATTCAACCCAATTTTAGGATATTGTCGAAATTTGGGAATTTGTTCTTAGCCGATACAGGTTTCAAATTTTGAATATTAATTAATAAATCAATATCCAAAATTGAAGTTCTGCATTGAAGGATGAACTTTGGGTTGTGTTGGAGCAGGTTAATATTCTCAAATTGATTATTTGAAATAAATCAATAAAAGGTGGCCATTGCTGCGTTGGATCAAGCCCGACACGGTATATAATTAAAAAAAAGCATTATAAATAACATAATAATATTTTGAATTAGATTTGGCAATTGATTGCATCCAAAAATTGCATAAACGATTCCCGAAAAGCACAAGGGTCACAAAATTGCAGGCAATGCGATTGGAGGCACTTGGCAATTATGAGGATGCCGATCAACTTTATGAACGTCTTATTGAGGCGGATGAAACAAATCCGGTATTAATTAATTAATTGAAAAATTAATTTAATAATTTTGCCAGATTTTTCGAAAACGTCGAATTGCAATTTTAATTGCCAAAGGCGATCGTCAAGGGGCAATCCGGGAATTGAACAAATATTTGGAGGCATTTGGAACGGACACGGAGGGATGGACCCAACTTGGGGAATTATTCCTTCAAGAAGGGGACTACTCGAGGGCCGCATTTTGCTTTGAAGAATTACTCATTTCAAATGTAAATTTATTCGGAAAATTTATAAATTTCATTTTAGCCTCAAAATGCAATTTATTTACTGAAATTGGCTGAAATCCGTTACACAATCGGCGGACAGGAAAATGTGGAAATGGCACGAATTTATTTTGACAAATCGGCGGCATTGGTGCCAACTGCATCCGCCCTTTATGGACTCATTTTGGTTAATTTTTTCAACATTAATCATCAATCAATTTATTTATTTTTCAGTGTCTTAATCAACTCATTCAAAAGGCAGCTGGCCAAAGGAAACGTGAATTGGTCCAAGCTGGCCAAAATGCCTGCGATCGACTGCTCGCCATTTACAGGGAACAACCATCAGGCGATGTAGGAGGAAATGGGGAAGAAAGGCAACCAAATTTGGAAAAGCAAATTGAAGTGATTAATTCCCTCAAATCATGCTTTAGAGAAGTAAATAATAATTGATGATGGACTAATAAATTATCAATTCAACAATGTTCAATGTTTATCCATTTTAAAATAATAAAGTAATTTTTATGACTACCGTATCCATCCCCCAACCGATATTATGTTATTCCTTTCCCTCCACCCTTTTCCATTTATCCCACTTATCGCCTTTTTTCCCTTTGGTGGTTGTTTGCTTATGGCCATATTCTTTAAGGGGGGGGGGGGGGGGGAAGGTGGGGAGGTGAGGATGATGTGCACTTGACCGGCGGTGTAAAGCCCAAAAATAAGTATTGGAACACAATCCCCCACCCTCTTTTGATCTTTACCGCCAACTTTTGACGAACTCACATTTCCCTGATGCGAAGGAATTCGACAAATTGGCGACGAGGGAATTGACTAATACTAATTCAATAATTATATAATTCTGATTTGCAATTGTGTTTTTGCCCCATTCTGATTTGTAATTGTGTTTTTGCCCCATTCTGATTTGTAATTGTGTTTTTGCCCCATTCTGATTTGCAATTGTGTTTTTGCCCCATTCTGATTTGTAATTGTGTTTTTGCCCCATTCTGATTTGTAAATGTGTTTTTGCCCCATTCTGATTTGCAATTGTGTTTTTGCCCCATTCTGATTTGTAAATGTGTTTTTGCCCCATTCTGATTTGTAATTGTGTTTTTCCCATTCTGATTTGTAATTGTGTTTTTGCCCCATTCTGATTTGTAAATGTGTTTTTGCCCCATTCTGATTTGTAATTGTGTTTTTCCCATTCTGATTTGTAAATGGGTTTTGCCCCATTCTGATATGTAAATGTGTTTTTGCCCCATTCTGATTTGTAATTGTGTTTTTCCCATTCTGATTTGTAAATGGGTTTTGCCCCATTCTGATTTGTAAATGTGTTTTTGCCCCATTCTGATTTGTAATTGTGTTTTTCCCATTCTGATTTGTAATTGTGTTTTTGCCCCATTCTGATTTGTAAATGTGTTTTTGCCCCATTCTGATTTGTAATTGTGTTTTTCCCATTCTGATTTGTAAATGGGTTTTGCCCCATTCTGATATGTAAATGTGTTTTGCCCCATTCTGATTTGTAAATGTGTTTTTGCCCCATTCTGATTTGTAATTGTGTTTTTGCCCCATTCTGATTTGTAATTGTGTTTTTGCCCCATTCTGATTTGTAATTGTATTTTTGCCCCATTCTGATTTGTAAATGTGTTTTGCCCCATTAAATGTGTTTTTACCCCATTCTGATTTGTAATTTATTTCTGAAATTGCGTTCTAATCATTTATTTAATTCCATTCAATCCAAATAAGGTCGAAATACAGTTTCTTTCCTTTTTCTTTTCAATCCTTGCTTCCCATTTTCTTCTGGTGGATTATTCCGTACCTCCATCCTTTCAAAATGCAGATGATTTCTCCCTTGTCCAATACCATCATCGCCATTTGCACTTCTTTCCTGTCAAAATTGGCCATTAATCCCCTTAATATTCCATTCATAACCCAATACCAACTTGTAATTCTTCTTCGCGCCCATTCGAATTATTCATCCTCTCAGCATTGTTTGGTGGTGGATGATTTGAATTCATCGTCATTGCTTGATTTGTGCTCAGCAACAAGGCATTGGCCATGAGCAAGCTGATTAATGGAAAATTTGGGAATGGCCTATTGTTGAAGGCATGATAAGGATGGCTTGATGGCACATTAGGCTGAGGAGATGAAAATGGTGAGAAATGAAAAAGTGGACAATGATGATCCAACATAGTTTGGCTAACAAATGGGAAATGAGGAAATGGTCATTCATTAATTAATAACTTACTCTGGTGCCCTTCGAATGGGTATTTCGGGTGTTGGATTATTTTTATTCCCACCGATTATTTCCATATTATTCCTTGATGTTGCCTCATTATTTGCTACAGTAGAAATTGTTGATAATTTCGGGCGCATTTGTCGAAAGCGATTGGCCGATTGGGCTGTCAAAATTGCACTTAGTTCTACAGCAGCCCTTTCCGCGGCTCTAGTACGAAGACTTAAATAGAAATGGGATTAAATGAATCAAATTCGCTTAAAGCAACATTCGATTGATTGAGCTGATGCTGGGTGGTTGTCGGCAAATTGCTGAATTTAAATTGTGAGGAAGTGATACAATACACCCCTATATGAATTTTACCTTCGGCAATTAATTTTTCACGGATTTCCCATGCAAAAATTGTTGGATTTTCACGTTTATATTGCTCAATTTTAGTAACAACCAACGGAGTAGCCACTTTCGGTTTTGTTCCGGCTCCAATAGGGCGACCAATATGCCGGGGCATTCTGCTGGATTTTGCAGAAAATAAATGTGCTTTTTCTACTAATTCTTTCAATAATAGTGAATGGATTGAATGAGGAAATGTGGATTTTTGGATTTTGGAATAAAAATGAAGGCCAAATTGGACACTTGAATTGAGAAAAGGAGAATGGGAATTCATGGCACTGGGATCATCCTTTTGGTCGGAATGAGTGACCTTTTGGACATTTCGAGAAGGGCCAAAAAAAAGAATTTGGGTATTGCAAGCCAATATGGCCGACTCCCTTCCAACGGATTTGCTCCTCCCAATTCAATGGCAACCATTGTCTCCTCTTTTTCGATCTTTCGGCCAATTCGCGCTTTTCTTCCCCTTATTCTCTCCCCTTCATCGTCCTTTTGCCCAACCCGCCCAGTCAAGTGTCGGCGAGCACATCCCCATTCATTCCCCACCCAAATCCAATGGTGAATGGAAAAGCTGATGGATGAAGGATTACTGTATGGATGGAAGCCAAATCAGAAACACTAATATGATAATTTATGTTATTATATTTAATATTATCCATTCTTTCTTTCCTTTCTTTTATCAAAAAATAATATTTGATTGTCCAATCCCTCTCCTTCCCCAAACTATGTCCAAATATGTGGCCAAGAAAATCGATGAAGGAAAAGAAGGATGGGTGATAAGCTGAAATGGTGCGCTTTTTGTTGGTCTTTGGCGGTCGGTTTGCCTCTTCCTTCGCCTCCCTCCTTCATCACTTTCACCAGCCGAACCACATTCCTCCATCGTCCATTTTTCCCTTCAGCTGCCGATTAATAATAATAAAGCACCCACCATCTAATAAGCATTTCCCACACCAAAATTGCCAGCCGAAAAGGCTTCTTTCAACCCCGCCCTTCATTGGGCAACCTATTTCAGTCGGCAATCTCCACCTTTCCCCCACCCAGTTAAAATCTTTCATTTTGCGTTTCCTTGGCATCAAATTCGTGTTTTTGTCCAATTTACTTGCATTTTCCCTCATTCATATTATTTCGGCACCTGTCAATTCCCCCCATCAATTTATTAGCGAACAATGAATGTCAACAGATTCCTCTCTTTGCCAAATGCCCTGAAGCCATTGATCCTGGTTTGTTTCCCCTCCATCCAATCCAATTCGAATTCATCAATCAAATTCACATCAGCTTTTCGTCCTTCTGACTATGTTGTTGGCTGCTTCATCCCAAGCTTCACAAACCCCAAGGGGAATTTGGTTTTTCTGGCTGAATATCATCCTTCAACTAGTCCATTCCCCATCCAATTCATTCCAAAATCCCAATGCCCCCAAATAGGTGTTCATTGCGGCCGTCTGTGGCTGCTTCCTCTATGATGCCGAAATATTTTTGAGCTGTGGTCGAGAGGGCAGTTGGCCGGTTGTGGTAAATAATATTAAACTTATTCAAATTCCCGGAATTAATCCTTCCAAAAAAGGAAATGACCTATTCCGGAGTTGGTGTTTGCTGCAATTTGTTGAATACATTCATTTTGGCCAATGCCCACAAATTGGAACAACTAAACAAAGGAAATAGCTATGTAGTGGCCGCTGTAAGGGAATTTTTGGGGATGTCAATAATTCCTCCCCCTTCTCCAGTTTACGGCTTTTTTCCTGTTGATTTTCTACTCAATTGGTGGAATAATGATGTTCCGTATTTGGAGAGGATTCGTCAAATCAGGAGCCAGTCAAAATCCAACACCCAATGTTCAAGCTGGGGTCATTGGCGGAATGCATCCGGGCGTGTGAAAAACAACAAAATGATTAATTAATTAATTGGATTAATTCTCAATGGCCCATCGCCAGTGTGTGTATTCCCTCCTCCAATTTAAAACATATTTTTTTTATTTTGAATGTCAATTTTTATTAAACAAATGAAAATATTAAAATGGCAAGAAAATGGTAATAAAATTAATTTTATTATTGATTTGTGAATTGATGAATTCCTCTAATTAATAGGGAAATGACGCCAATAGTCAGCAATGAGAGTAGGCCAATGCCGAATTTACGTTGTGAATTTATTTGTCCATTCAATTGGTTGATTTTCTGCTCCAATTCTCTTTTCTCCAAGCTTATCCTTTTAATCTTAATTTTAATTGATTAATTTGGAATTGTAAAATTAGGCAAACTAACAGCAAGTTCTAATGCAGCAATAATTTCATTGGTTGGATCATCGTCGTGTTTATAAGTTTCCAATGAATCCAAAATTGCTTCAATTGCATAGTTTTTCACACGAAATCGTTGAATTGGCACAGAATAACGGCACAAAGGGCATTCGAATGAAATGGCCTTAAAAAGGAATTATATAAAATCATAAATGGAAATTAACCCTGCCCTCCGATGATCGTTGAGCATAAATTTTGAGTTTATCCAAACAATCAGTGCAATGGGAATGTCCACATGGCAATATTTCTGGGGCCTTTCGAAATACTGAGAGGCAAATTGGGCAATGCAATGGTGAAGAATCAATCCTAACAAATTTGAAAAAATATTTAAATAAAAATAAATTTAAAAAACCTTATTTGTTGTGCATCATCAATTATTCCGCATTTCTTTAAATAATATTTTAATTTAATTATAAAATTTTTCACAAACCTTTTTATTCGCTCTCGAATTAGCAGAACCCATTTTTAAAGATTAAAATTGAAGGATTAAAAATAAAATTAGATGGAATGTATGTGCGCAAAAAATCATTCTGCTCTGCTGCTGCTGCTGCTGCTGCTGAAAATGAAATTAATCCGATCCGAATACGGTTAAAAAAAAGCTATTCGTTGCAAATTTAAATTTTAATGTTCGATTTTTGGATCAAATGTTCATATTTTTTTCACGATTTTCCCTTTTCCTGGTCAATTTTTCACGGTTTATAAAACCCAAAAAACGAATAATTTCCGAAATCAAAGCATGTCGGGTAATGCTTCATCGGTTTCAAAACATAAATTTAAATCACGAAATCATGGTTTAATTGGAATGTTTTCGTTAAAAGGCGCACATGCGACGAACGAAATACAAATAAACAAAGCCACGACGACGGTCTAATTCCTATACTAAAACCTCTCTGTGCCGTTGCCCTAAACGCTATACCAATATCTATCTATAATATCCTGAATTCCTTTTATTTATGAAATTAATCGACACTTAATTAATTCTAATTTATAGAATTTCAAATAATTACTTTGTCTTCAACAATGATGGCAACCTCGACATCAGCACCAGTGATTGTTTCGCAGCAAATTTTCCAATCTGGTGCATCCACTTCGAATGAATGTATTTATTTAATAATTTAATTTTAATTGCCATTTTTAATTTAGTGCTATCCTCCAATAATAATTTCCTGGCATCGAAGGCCCCAACATCAGCCGATTCATTCGATCACCAAAGCTCTGCCCAACCGCAATCCTATAGCAAGCAAGGATACCGCTTCAAAACAACCTCAACCGTTGTAGTAAGAATAAAAAATTGTTTAAAACAATTTGAAAATTAAATTTAGAGCAGAGAAAGAGCAATGGCGGAAGATATACCAGAAGGGCCTGGCCGGAGGTTGCGAAAAAATGTGGCAAATGTCAGAAAACATATTGATTATGTGGCAAATGTACTCAATCATATGGAGGTTTGTTCCGGCAATTAAAACAATATTATTGAATTATAATTTAAAGATGCGACTATGGCAACGGTCGAAAACTGAACGAGCAGTGGTTGAACCGGATATCCTTTACCAGAATTATGTTCTCCCGCCAATGTCCACTACGGATGCTCCAGTGGATTGTGTTTTGACAAAATTTGTCCGTTCAGCGATGAACAAAGTGAAATGCCCAATTTATTCTCTTTGCTGGACACCAGAGGGAAAACGGCTGATAACCGGTGCATCATCCGGCGAATTCACATTATGGAATGGAACCGCATTCAATTTTGAAACAATTTTACAGGCAATTATATTTATATATTTGTCTTTCAAATTTATTTTTCTAGGCCCATGATGTGGCAATCCGGGCGATGAAATGGTCACACAACGACCAATGGCTTGCTTCGGCAGATCACGATGGATTCGTCAAATTTTGGCAACCAAATTTTAACAATGTTCACATGTTCCAAGCACACAAGGACGAGCCAATACGGTCAATAAGGTGCGCTTAGCGGGAAGGGACACTGGGCCAGAAGATGGTTGTTTTGTTCAAATCAATTTTAATTATTCAAATTGATCTCATTCATTTATTTTGTTTTATAAATAAATAATGTGGTAATCTCGCAAAATAAAGTTTTTTAAACATTCATTTTTTAAATTCTAATTGATAAAATGGGTTGCGATTATTTTTATGGAATTGAATATTCGAATAAATCGATAATTAATTTTGAACATTTGATTGATTTAAAAATAATTTCGGTATTGGTAATTTTGAAAATCGAAGCATTTTTTCGTGTTTATTTGAAGGCAATTCAGTATAAATTAATTTTTCTTCCGATTTTGGTATAAATAATTTTTCCACTTAAATATTTTTTTCTATATTCAAAATAAAATTATCCAAAAATGTAATTTTAGTTTTTGCCCAACCGATGTAAAATTGGTAACCGGATCTGATGATGCCACCGCACGAGTCTGGGATTTTGCTCGTTGCACCGAAGAAAAAGTGCTCAGAGGACACGGCGCCGATGTTCGCTCGGTTGATTGGCATCCATTTAAAGGGCTGATAGCCACCGGCTCGAGGGATTCACAACAACCGGTGAAATTATGGGACGCAAGGACTGGCCATTGTTTGGCAACACTGTGAGTTTTTTTTACATTTAATCAATAAAAAAAATGTTAAATTTTATTTAGCCACGATCACAAAAATTCGGTTATGGCAGTTCAATGGAATAAAAACGGAAATTGGCTTCTGACCGGTTCCAGAGATCATGTCATAAAATTATACGATGTTCGAATGATGAGAGAAATGCAATCATTCCGAGGCCACAAAAAAGAAGTCACCGGTGAGTATTTTTAATTGAAAATGTTGAAACTATTTTCATTCTTTTGAGCACTGGCTTGGCATCCAATTCATGAGGGTCTTTTTGTGAGTGGCGGCGGCGATGGATCATTGGGCTATTGGCTGGTGCATAATGACAAGGAATTGGCCCTTCTTGAGCAAGCACACGATATGGCAATATGGACATTGGAATGGCATCCACTTGGGCATATTTTGGCTACAGGTTATTTATTTAATTCAAACAAAAATAAATACAAAAATATTTAAAGGGTCCAACGACAATAATACAAAATTTTGGTCAAGGAACAGGCCCGGTGATACACAAGAGGATGTTTTTGGGATGACATCAATTGGCGGTGTTTTGACCTCCACATCCCTTGCAACCGCGGTGGAAGAGGACCGGGAAACAATTACGGAGGAATCATTTGTTCCAATTATACCAGGTTTTGTTGTTTATTTTCCAATAATTCAATTAATGGACTTTTTTCAAGGAATGGGAATTGATGAATCGATGAAAAAAGAAATGAACCGAGATTTGGCCACAATTCCCCCATTATTGTCATCACTCCCAGGGCTTGGCCAAACGAATAATTTAAATGAACAAGGACAGCAGGGAAGACGACAAATCCACGGTGGTCGGCAACAACCGAAACGGAATCAGAGGCAATTTGAAAGAATGTGGATGGGTAAGAAATAAATACCGAAAATATTAAATATAATTATAAATTCAGTTGCACGGCCCGGCGGTGGGACAGATTCATTTGAGGATTATGGTCCAGGCCCGGATGAAGGAGGAGGAATGGGAATGGATTACCACCACAACCACAATCCACCGATGGATGGAATGTTTAATAGAGGCGCCGGTGTATTTTATCCACAGCAGCAAAGTCTCAATTCACAACAAAACATGAACAGATTTCCCCCACCAACACGATACTTTTGAAAACCAATTTTTTATCATCATATATTGAACATTGTGTTATAAATAAATTCGTTTTTTAATATTCATCAACTTTCAATTTCCTCGGCACATTAATGTGGTTTTCTTTAGCAGCACTTGGGAATATTCTTGTATAAGGGAATGGTTGGCCAAATAGGCTTGAATCGATTTGCACATGTTCAAGGTCCTCCGCTTTTGTGAATATTTCCTCACCATCAACCAAAGCCATTTTCTCGGTTAAATCCACAAATGACTAATTTATTTAATATAAATTATTCAATAATTCAATTTGCAACCTTGAAAGTCCTCGGTTCATATAATGCCAAATTTGCCAACATTTTCTTATCAAGTAAAATGTGACATTTGTTCAACATGTTTTTGAAAATGTTGTAATCCGCATTGTGTTCTTCTAATGCAGATTTCAATCGTTCCTCCGCGAACTAAAACCAATCATTATCATTATCCATGATTTTAAGTATTTATAAAACCTACATAACGTTCCATTTTTGAAGCGTCCTTTCTTTGCATATCCATATAAATGAATATCTTGTTTAATCGTCTATATCCGGTCCTCACTGTCAAAAATCCTTGCCCATATTGCCACTAAAAAGAAATTCTTTTTTGGAAAAAAAATAAAAATTTTACAGCAGTGAAACGTTTGAGCCGTTCACGTTTTGGCCATATCGATGGTTTAGGAATAACTCGGAATGGGTGATAAGATGAATTTAATATTCTTCGTAATTCCAACGCTGCAGTGAAATGCATAATTTAATTAAATAAAGCTCTAAATTTTCGGAATTAATTTATATAATTGCTTAATTAATTTATAAAAGGGAAAGTATTAAAAAATTAGCAAAATAAGATTTTTAATTAAATAATTTTTAAAAGAAAAAAGGTTTGCCTAATCCGTCCCACCTCCCGCTCCAACCTTTTTAAGAAAAATAATAAAGGTCAACAATTTTTTAAACATTTATTTTATTTTCATTTCCATAAATTAAATAAATCCGGATCTATCTTAATTTTTTAGAGGAATTAGGCGAGGACTAGCGTGATGTGATTTTTATTTTATTATTAAAGTTGGTAAATTAATTTCAGAGGAGCCACGCACGAGCCATTACTAATTCGAGCGAAAATATACATTTATATTTACCAATTGCTGATGGTCCGCTCTATATTTTCATTATGTAAAATTGCTGTTGGCTTGAAGAAAATTCTTTTAATTTTGTTGGCCCTTGCACTCGTTTATCTCGTGCTTTCAAATTTTACAATTCAATTAGATTGGTAAATTTCCAATTCAGTAAATTAATTTAACAATTAAATTTTAGGCCTAGCTCATATATTTCCTCAAGTACACAATATCGTTTTCCTTTACCAGATGATGCGGATATTGGAAGCCAATCCATAAGGTTTTTCTTTTTTTTTTGTTTAGAATTTTAATGATTATATTTAAGAAGGGAAAATAATAAAATTAAATCAGAGAGGACCAAACTGAATTATGATGATTTGGATGGAAGCGATACAAATTCATTTATTAATTCTGTGATGAAATCAACAATCGAAATGCCGCAAGACAATTCAAATAAGTGCTCAGATATAATTCAAAATGCAGAATTGGTTGGCCATATTGGCCAAGCCCCTCTCCTCATTGAAGAATTGGAAGAATGGGAAGTGGAAAAGGCAAACCCAGATTTGATGTCCGGAGGAAATTGGAAACCAGAAAATTGTACACCCCAATATAAGGTGAATTGCCAAGAATTAATTTATATTTTGTTAATCATAGGTCGCAATTGTAATTCCATATAGAGATAGGAAAAGCCATTTGATCAGATTATTGGATTTTTTGATTCCAATTCTAAAAAGGCAAATGCTCGATTTTCGATTCATTTTAACGGAACAGGTAAAAATTCCTTGAATTATGAATAGAATTAATTTTTATTTAGAAAGGCGATGATCTTTTCAACAAAGGCCGAATTATGAATGCCGCATTTCAATTTGCTTATGAGCAATTAAAAGTGGATTGCCTCATTTTCCATGATGTTGACATGTTCCCTCAGGTTAAATAATAATTGTGGAAAATTGTATTTAATTTAATTTGTTTAGGATGATCGGACTCCATACGGTTGTCCCAGCATGGAAGGACCGAGGCATGTTGGCGCATTTGTGAGCAGTTTGGGATATCAGTAAAATTAATTTGGGGGAATAATTTTTCCAATAATTGAACAAATTAATCAGATTATGGTACCAGGAAATTGTGGGCGGTGTTTTGGCAATTAATGTGCAGCAATATTTGACCGTGAATGGATTCTCGAATAGTTATTGGGGATGGGGAGGCGAAGACGATGATATGGGTGAGACAATAATTAATAATTTAATTTATAATTTATTTTAAGGAAAAAGAATTCTCTCTCACAATTTCACAATTGGCCGCCCAAACAGTGATTTTGTTCGTTTTACAATGCTAAAACATGTCAAAAGGAAGCGATTGGCACCAAAACTTGTGTAATTTGAATAATTTTTAATTAAAATGATTAATTTAAAATTCAAAACAGATACAAATTATTGGAAGAAACGGAGAAGAGAATGAACAATGACGGCGTAAATGAAACGGGAAAATGGAGACTCGAAAAGGTAAATTCCACCCAAAATTGGCACAATTTAATTAATTTCCATCCCTCCAGTTTAATCCTTATTTACTCAAAAATTAAGGTGGATGTACGGCCACTCTACTATCATTTGCTGATCGATGTTGGTGACCCACCAAATGAATGGAAGTCATGACCAAGGCCAACACAAAATGCAATATACAACATTTTTCAATCAACGATTCTTTGCCCCCCTCCCAATCCAATTTGTCTCATCCATCAAATCTCCATTCATCGCGCATTCATTCAATTCAAGCAAAATATAATCTCTTTACCGGGTATTTTGTCCATTCCTCCTCAATCGATTTTGCTCCTTTCAATTTCGATCGCACAATATAACATTTTTATTCAACATTCTCCATTCATTTAAATCACAAAAATGCATCATATTGTCAATCAAAATTTTACACCATACTTAATGCCACCATTCTTCTGGTCATTTTCGCCGAAAATTGCCTTTTTACTTTTTTGTTGTTTTTTCAATCAAATCTCATTTTAAATATTTTCGAGAGCATTATATAATAAATAAATAAATGAAAAATTCATAACTATTTGATGCATTTTCTTCCCCCACCTTTTCCCCAAATTGTTTGAAATCGATCACCAAAAAGAGGCCCCAAACTGTGAATGAATGAATGATTAATAGGCGCAATAGAATGTGGGCAGGCAGCAAAGAATTTCCGCTGAATTGAATTGTTGAATGGGTCTTCTATTCCATTCATAATCCAAACATTCCCATTTACAATAAAAATAATAAAAACAAAATTGAAAAAGGCATTCATTCCATTCTCCAAAATGCCGAATAATTTAATAATTTTTCCACCTATTTTCATGGCCATATTCTTTCCATTTTCCCATTCCTTTCGGACTCAATCAGCGGGGGTTCGTGGCACATTGATGTGCGGAGGTTATACCACTAAAAAACATTATCCAATTCGAATATCCCAGTCATTTTTGTAGATAAACCATTGGCGGACACAAAGGTGTGAGAATGTCCTCTTTTCCCCTCCAACTCATTTCCCCATTTTTAATTAGATTAAACTTTTTGATCATGATAGAGGTTCACAAAATTGAAATAAAAGCGGAAATGTGCCAACAAATTTAAAGGGCCAGATGCGGACGATTTGATGGGCACCACCAAAACAGATTCTAATGGTCGATTCCAAATCAGTGGAAAAACCACCGAACTGACGACCATCGATGTCCAATTGAAGATTTTCCACGACTGCAATGATGGTCAGGGATTATTGAGAAAGAGTTGAATTTGATTTGTGCCTTAAGGAATAATGCCCTGCCAACGGAAAGTGGTCTTCAATATTCCAGATTCATATGTGACGGCAGGCGGGACACCGGCCAAATTTTTCGATATTGGAACGGTGAATATGGAAATTATATTTGAAAAAGAGGAAAGATCTTGCATAAATTGAATTTGTGGCCAAATTAAATTTGCCTGATAAAAATTCTATTAATTAAATTCACAATTACAACTTAGATTTTACAATTACAATCGCAATTACAATTACAACTTAGATTTTACAATTACAATTTTACAATCGCAATTACAATTACAACTTAGATTTTACAATTACAATTTTACAATCGCAATTACAATTACAACTTAGAATTTACAATTACAATCGCAATTACAATTACAACTTAGAATTTACAATTACAATCGCAATTACAATTACAATTACAACTTAGAATTTACAATTACAACTTAGAATTTACAATTACAATCACAATTACAATTTAGATTTTACAATCGCAATTACAATTACAATTTAGATTTTACAATCGCAATTACAATTACAATTTAGATTTTACAATCGCAATTACAATTTAGATTTTACAATCGCAATTACAATTACAATTTAGATTTTACAATCGCAATTACAATTACAATTTAGATTTTACAATCGCAATTACAATTACAACTTAGAATTTACAATTACAATCGCAATTACAATTACAACTTAGAATTTACAATTACAATCGCAATTACAATTACAATTACAACTTAGAATTTACAATTACAACTTAGAATTTACAATTACAATTACAATCACAATTACAATTTAGATTTTACAATCGCAATTACAATTACAATTTAGATTTTACAATCGCAATTACAATTACAATTTAGATTTTACAATTACAATTACAATTTAGATTTTACAATCGCAATTACAATTACAATTTAGATTTTACAATCGCAATTACAATTTAGATTTTACAATCGCAATTACAATTACAATTTAGATTTTACAATCGCAATTACAATTTAGATTTTACAATTACAATTACAATTTAGATTTTACAATCGCAATTACAATTACAATTTAGATTTTACAATCGCAATTACAATTTAGATTTTACAATCGCAATTACAATTACAATTTAGATTTTACAATCGCAATTACAATTTAGATTTTACAATCGCAATTACAATTTAGATTTTACAATCGCAATTACAATTACAATTTAGATTTTACAATCGCAATTACAATTACAATTTAGATTTTACAATCGCAATTACAATTACAATTTAGATTTTACAATCGCAATTACAATTTAGATTTTACAATCGCAATTACAATTTAGATTTTACAATCGCAATTACAATTACAATTTAGATTTTACAATCGCAATTACAATTTAGATTTTACAATCGCAATTACAATTACAATTTAGATTTTACAATCGCAATTACAATTACAATTTAGATTTTACAATCGCGATTACAATTTAGATTTTACAATCGCAATTACAATTACAATTTAGATTTTACAATCGCAATTACAATTACAATTTAGATTTTACAATCGCAATTACAATTACAACTTAGAATTTACAATTACAATCGCAATTACAATTACAACTTAGAATTTACAATTACAATCGCAATTACAATTACAATTACAACTTAGAATTTACAATTACAACTTAGAATTTACAATTACAATTACAATCACAATTACAATTTAGATTTTACAATCGCAATTACAATTACAATTTAGATTTTACAATCGCAATTACAATTACAATTTAGATTTTACAATTACAATTACAATTTAGATTTTACAATCGCAATTACAATTACAATTTAGATTTTACAATCGCAATTACAATTTAGATTTTACAATCGCAATTACAATTACAATTTAGATTTTACAATCGCAATTACAATTTAGATTTTACAATTACAATTACAATTTAGATTTTACAATCGCAATTACAATTACAATTTAGATTTTACAATCGCAATTACAATTTAGATTTTACAATCGCAATTACAATTACAATTTAGATTTTACAATCGCAATTACAATTTAGATTTTACAATCGCAATTACAATTTAGATTTTACAATCGCAATTACAATTTAGATTTTACAATCGCAATTACAATTACAATTTAGATTTTACAATCGCAATTACAATTTAGATTTTACAATCGCAATTACAATTACAATTTAGATTTTACAATCGCAATTACAATTACAATTTAGATTTTACAATCGCAATTACAATTACAATTTAGATTTTACAATCGCAATTACAATTTAGATTTTACAATCGCAATTACAATTTAGATTTTACAATCGCAATTACAATTACAATTTAGATTTTACAATCGCAATTACAATTTAGATTTTACAATCGCAATTACAATTACAATTTAGATTTTACAATCGCAATTACAATTACAATTTAGATTTTACAATCGCAATTACAATTACAATTTAGATTTTACAATCGCAATTACAATTACAACTTAGAATTTACAATTACAATCGCAATTACAATTACAATTACAACTTAGAATTTACAATTACAACTTAGAATTTACAATTACAATCGCAATTACAATTACAACTTAGAATTTACAATTACAATCGCAATTACAATTACAATTACAACTTAGAATTTACAATTACAACTTAGAATTTACAATTACAATCACAATTACAATTTAGATTTTACAATCGCAATTACAATTACAATTTAGATTTTACAATCGCAATTACAATTACAATTTAGATTTTACAATTACAATTACAATTTAGATTTTACAATCGCAATTACAATTACAATTTAGATTTTACAATCGCAATTACAATTTAGATTTTACAATCGCAATTACAATTACAATTTAGATTTTACAATCGCAATTACAATTTAGATTTTACAATTACAATTACAATTTAGATTTTACAATCGCAATTACAATTACAATTTAGATTTTACAATCGCAATTACAATTACAATTTAGATTTTATAATCGCAATTACAATTTAGATTTTACAATCGCAATTACAATTACAATTTAGTTTTATAATCATAATTCCAGAAAAAAATAGCAATACAAATCGGAAATTAGAAGCGAATTATTTAATAAAACCGACCCATTTGGATATTTCTCCAAATCATCTAGCACGTCCGGTCACAATGTTCAAATACAGTTCAAATACAAGATGAATGATGTTCACATTTATAATAAAAATACATTTTTATTTTCGTTCGAATTTGTTTTATAACCCGTTTTGGGCAACAAAAAAGGAATGGAAAAGAAGATGGATTTTCAAATAAAATAGATTCAAAAACTGTTTTAAATTAAGAGATCGAGAAAAGCTGAATATAAAAAATTAACAAATTGAGGGAGGCCATTTGGTAGATTTCTTCTTTTTTGTATTTTCGGTTATTAAATTGAGGAAGGGGGGAATTGATGCGCAAAAAGTGGGAAAGATGGCCAAATTGGAGACAATTAGAAGAATTGAAATGGCCAAGGGAAAAAGCCAAACATGGGCAGATGGAGCCGAAATGCCGAAAATGTCATTTAAGAAGGGAAAAATGACAAAGGAAATGAGCAGAAGCAAATTAAGGAGAATGGCCAGCCAAAGGGCAATATTCTTTCTGAATCTGTAAAATGAATAGAATATTGAGAGGATTTTGCTTTAGGCAAAAAACATTGAAAAGTCGATTGGAAGTCCATTGGCCAAAATCCCAGCACAAAACCAAACATTGAATTGTTGGCTTCCAATCAAAGTAATTTGCCAGGCCGCGGCCGCCTTTGCCGAAATAATGGAATTTGATTGGGTGGTGACCTGCTGATGGAGACGGAAATGAATAAATGAATAAATTGTGAACAAACATTTGTTGAATGGGCCAAATTGGCCATAATTGATGGAGAGGAACCAAACAAATCGCCAATTTCAATGCCCGAATCCCAAAAAATGGACAAAAAAGCGAAAAATGAGCCGAGAGCGATGATGGGGCCGGAAAGGAGCAAAGAATGAATAAATGAGGAAAATTGGGAGGAATTTGGAGTTGGAAGAGGATTGGTGGAAGAAGGCGGAGAAAGGAGGAGTCCAATTGAGGGGAAAATAGCAAAAATGAAGGAAATTGAGAGGACCTGGAAATGAAAAAAAAAGGATGAAAGGAAGTGGAAGGATTAATTATAACCTGAATTGAGGAAAGGGCCAATGGAAATCCGAAAATGGCTGTCAAAAGAAATGGCAAAATAATGGCAGGGAAATGGGAAATGGAGAAGGCGGCAATACTGAAAAGAAAAAGAAAAATGGAATTTAAAATATGGGAGGGGAGATTACCTGGCCAAATTACGCCGAAATGTTCTTCCATGACGAATGGCCATTTGGATATTGGCCAATTGCGGATTGGGGCAAAGGGCATCGGCAGGGGAAAAAAGGAATGAACAATTTGGATTGGAGCCAACAATCCCAAAATTAGCCTGCCTCAATGCCGGCCAATCTGGGAGGCCATTTTGGCCAATGAAAGTGACGGAATGGCCCTTGGCTTGGAATAACTGAAAATGGCGGCATAAATTAAGTGAAAATAGCAAACTTGCCCTAATCAAATGAGCAATTTGGCTGGATTCAAGGCGAGAAAAGGCCAAATGTTCCGTACCATCCACCAATTGATCCAAATGTTCGGAATTCATTTCGGCCAATGAATCGCCTAGCATAAAATGAATGAATAATCCGCCAAATCCCTTCGAATTTACCTTCAATTGGCCACCCTTCTTCCACATCTTCATTCACATTTTGTTTGTAATTTATATTTGAATCCATTTCCGTTGAATGATATCCGGATGAACAATTTGAATGGCCTTTATGCCGCCGGGCAATTCGTCTCCTCCATTTCCCCTTCAATTCAAATACCGTATATTTCCCTCCCTTTAAGCTCACTTTTCCCTCCTTTTGACCATTTATTATTCCCTCCATTCGGCCATTTATTCCAATTAATTTTGCCATTGCCTGAACCATTGCCGGATGCTCTTCGCTCAACAAAATTGCGCGGATCCCTTCCGCCTTCAATTCTTCCATTTTTTGGGCACAATTTTCATTTGGCAATTCGGAAAATGCCAAGAGGCCAAGAAATGTCCATTCACCGTTGCCTTCCGTCAAATCACTCCTCCAATCTTCGGTACTTGATGATGAGGAAGGGGCAAAACAATCAAAATTTTCATTGGTCAAATCCAAAGTGGCCACCGCCAAACATCTTTTTGATTGGGTCGAAAGGCGAATGAATTCTTGCTGAATAAATGAATAGTTGAATATTTCATTAAAATTCACCTCAAATTGGATTAAATGTTCTTCGGTCAATGGCAATTCGCCTCCTTCTTCATCATCCGCCTCCCTTACCATCGAACAAATCCTCAACAATTCTTCCGGTGCACCCCTGGCAATTATTCGGCATTTTCCCCTTTCATCGCCTTCCTTCAAAAATGCCAAAGTTGGTGTTCTCCAGTCCGTTTGAAGGGCAAATGGATTATTTGTGCCTTCAAGGGCCATCAATTCGACGCCCTCCTTCATCAATTCAATTGGCATTATTTGATCAAAAAACTACAAAAGTGAATATATTTAAAATAGTTAAAATGTTATTTTAACCTTCAAAAATGCCTCATCATTCGGATTGCCAACAAATTTTGGTGTATTTTGGCCCAATTCTCGGTGATTTAATTGGCCAATTTTTGGGGTCGATTTCCCATCATTTATTGGTGCCACTTTTGGGCGAAATGATCTCCAAATTGATACCTTCCTTCTGCCATTTTCTCCATTCCCTATTTTATTCTGCAAATTGTTCATTTTCCTTCTATTTCCTTATTTATTCCTAACCTCTTCCCTCATTTTGCCCACATTTTGGCAACAAAATGCCGCTGCCCTCAACAATTCTACTGTTTCTTGGCCAAATTCTTCACTCATTTCCTTTGGTCCAATTTGCCTTTTCCTTTTCTCCCTCACGGCCCAATCCACCATTTTGGCCGTTTCAATTCGCCGATTTGTTGAGGCCAACCAAAAATCGGTCAAAATAGGCGAATGATTGGCGGAGAGAACAGCCGAATTGTGAATCTAATTAAAATATTAAATTGAATGGACTTTTTGGTGCTTGCCATCAAAATTTTGGTGGCCCCAATTTCATCGACCGCCTCAAAATTCCTCAACAAAATTTGGCCACATTTTTGCCTGAATTGTCGTAAAATCCACAACAAATTTGCGTCCCAGGCAATTGGCAAAGAATGAGGAAGAAGGCAAATGAAGAGGAGGAGGAAAATGTGCACAAAAATGGCAAGCAAATCGGCGGAGGGGAAAACCAAAATGAAAAGCAGGAATGGGAGGAGGGCAAGGCCAATAGAGAGGAACAAACAAATTCGAAGCAATTTGTGAAATTCTCTACGAATTGGAGGGCATTTTTGATGAGATGGAATAATAATGCGATTTGTTGGATGAGAAGAAATTAGCCGAGAAATGAGCTTAAATGTGGGAAGAAATATATCGGGCAATGAAGATAATTTGGATTGAGGCATACGGTTTGTTTGCCATTTCGAATGACCAAACCAAGTGCATTCCCCTGGAGGCAAATTGAACCGGCAAAAAGAATATTCCGGGATTGGAAAATGTCCGAATGTTTTTGGGCAATCAAATCGGTCAATTCAATTTGTGTATTTCCATCATTCATCAGCCAACCACAATCAACCAACAATGGACCATCAATTATTTTCTAAATTCTTCTGAATTAATCCCCCTATTTCCATTTTTGATCCACCAAAATTCGGACATCGAAGGGCATTCTTTGACCAGCTTTGACCAAAAGTAATTCTCCGGCCAAAATATCCTTTCCTTTCACTTTTGTCTCCCTCCCTTCTCGAATTGCCGTAAATATTTGATCGGAAGGGACTTTGAGGCCGAAGAAGGCGCTTTTCGCCCTTTTGGCCTTCCATTTTTGATAGGCGGATAAAATAATTGAGAATGAAAGGAAAATGAATTGGAAAAGGCCAATTAGAATTGGGGAAGATGTGAATATTGAATTTGGAATAATTGGGGATAGGAGGAGGAAAATAAAGGCACAAATGAGGAGGGGAAGTCGAAAAGGATGGAAAATAATGTTAAAATGGGAAAACAAAAATTTGGCAAAAAATAGGGTCGAGAATCGACGGCCAATTTGGCGATTTTCGGCCAAACGAAGTCGCGCTTCCTCCTAAAATAAAACAAATTAATGAATGAATAAAAGAGGGAGGGAAGGGGGACCTGGGAAATGCCGCGACTGGCCAATAGATTTTGGGGATCAATTCGGGCCAACGGGAATATATCGGCCAATTTGTCGGGCGAAAGGAAATGTTCTGAGTAAAGTGGCTGGAAAGGGGAGGATTGGTCCATTTTGTATTATTTTTTAACCTTAAATTCGCCTTCCTTTTCCATTTTATTATTCAATTTTGGCCAAGGCCATCCCCTTTTCCATGAATGCCTGGAGGCCATACTCATTCCTTGATTTTAAATTGGAAAATTTATTTTATTGGAAATGGGCAGAGGCCGATTATGGCGAATGAATGGGGAAAATGCGCAATGGAAAGATGGGAAGTTTTTTTTTCGGGAGAGGGAAAATTGAGCGCATCACAAAATCGACACGAGAATTTGTTCGTAAAGTACACCTACACCCCTCCCCTTCCCCTCCTCCCTTCTCAATTCAAAGTAATTTTGTTGTTATTCAGAATAAAATTGGCATGGGCCATGGGTTGATCTTTTAAGACCTAAAAATGGCCGGAAGGAATGAAAATTTATGAATGAATTTCAAAGTCGAAGGTCGAAGATGGATGAATTCCCATAAAAAAAGGTTTTTCTCGTCAAAATTCAATGCCAATCGACCATCCCAATTCCCTCCAAGGGACCAATGGTCATTTCCCATCCGCCGCTATTCGCGCACGCAGAAAAGTCAATTGTTGGGTGGTGGTTGGTCAATCCAATAATTCATGATGAATAATATAAAAAAGCGGTCCCCTTTTTAAAAGATGAGCGCTCAATCAGTTTCTGGTGGAGATGGGAGGATTAGCGCAAGAGACGGAAGAATTGAATTGAATGGGAGGAAATTGGAGGACATTTGGGCGAGGAATTTGGATTGAGGGGGATGGACACCTGCTGATGCTGATGACAATAATAATAAATAATAATAACAATTGTTAATGTTCCCCTCTCTGTGACAAAAATGAGTGAGGAAAAGGAAAGGGGGGGGGGGGGGAATGGTATGAAATATGAATGAATGGAGGAGGTTTGGGCGATGTTTTCATAAAATGGATGTTCTCACCCAAATATGGTTTTTGAGATGGATGGTTTCTTGTCGCGCGCCAGACTAAAAGAATTAAACGAATTTTGGGGGGAATTTATTGACTGACGATGAGATAAATAAAATTGATTATAATTTTGGATGACAAATGAAAAAAGTAGATATGGACAAATTGGTAAAATTAAATTGGCCTCCTCAACTGCAATTTTGAGTGAACATCCGGAATTAAATAAGTGAGTTTTGAATGATAAGGAATGAGGAAAATGTGGAGGAGGAATGAGTGCAAATGTAAAAGTAGGAAATTTGTGTTTTTTTGCTTTGGGGGAACAAACATAAATAAACCAAATCCAATGGAAAAAGTGTTCTTTTCACCGACCAATCCCCCACCCCACATTTCGTTGTTAACAAATTTCTTGGCGGCAGCGAAAGTCGTCGATGCTGAAACACAAACAAAACACAGAGGGAATGGGGGACGATTAAAATTGAATAAAATGTGCGGAAATGAATGAATTAAATGGAATGAAAATAATTTATTGTATAAATTGGGGCGAAAAATGGTGGAAAAACAATGTGAAAATTAAAGTAATTGGCAATTATCAAATTAAATTCTTATTTTCTTCTCATTCATTCATTGTGCCCATTCTTGTCTTCGTCTAAACCAAATTCGCACTCTGCAATTGAATAAATGGTCAACACTAATACTGTCCCCTCTCAATCACCCACCTATGATCATCGGATCCGGTCACAAACATTGGCATTGTTGGCGAATGAACAAATGCCCGGGTTGGGGCCGTGTGCCCGAGGGCCAACAACCGTTCACGGTCCGAATTGCGGGCATCCCAGGAACAAAGGGAACCGGACTTCTCATCGGGTAACATCACTGAGTGAAAGAAATAAATAATGGCCCGAAGCAATGTTATTCTCACCGTAATCCTCTGTATGGTTGAAGCCACATTGCATCGGAAATTCCCTGGCTCCGGTTGCGCCGGCCCCAGTATAGGCAATTAGGCATCGATTTGTGGACAATTCCCACAATTTTGGCACACTGTCCATTCCAACGGTCAAAACATACTTAAATAGTTTTGGTTGGCAATATTCCCCCCTCTTTTGTACCTTTCCATTTCGTGTGAATTTTGCACTGCAAATTGGTGCTCCATCATGGGCCCGGGTGAATGTTTCAATGCATCGATTCGAAATTCCATCCCAAACTAATTTATTTAATGTATTCAATTCAAATTTTACCTTTTACATTTCCATCCCGGCTCCCGGTCACAAACATTCGGGCATTTTCCGCATAACAAACATCCATTATTGAATCCGAGTGCTGGTCCTTTGGTATGGAGGACACAAAACATTGCTATTAATTGGAATTAATAATTAATTCATTCATTCATTTTGGCCATTTACCTGTGTTTCGGCATTATAAAGTCGAATGGTTGGATGCCGAGTGCCGCAGAGGAAATATTCGCCACTTGGATGGAATGATAGCGCAGTGATTATTTCAACTTCCTTAATTTTTAATTTATTCCCAATTATTTACTCCAAAATTCACATTTATTGTCCTCATTGCCCTTTTCACCGCCGTTTTTGAATAATCGAATAATTTCAATGTTAAATCATTGCTGCCGGATAAAAGAATTTGTTCCCTTGGATGAAATGCGACTGTGGTCACTTCCTTTAAATAATTGAAATTGAATTAATTTTATAATACTTTCTCACATCAAGATGGTCATAAAGGGTTCGAATGACCGGATGTTGAGCATCTGGCCCAGATTCATTCAATGATGTGTCAGTTCTAAAAAATATTAACATAAAATTGAATTTTCTCGACAACCGGGATATTATTTTGTCAACGTCCATTATTTTAATGGAACAATCCACGGATGCAGTGGCAACCAATGAACCTGAATTTTTTCTTAATTTCCAAAAATGGTGTTTAAATTTTTGGGCTTAGAATTTCCACATATAATTTTCCATCTATTTAATTTTTTTATAAAATTATTGCAATTTACCATCGGAGGAAAATGCCGAAGCCCTGCAAGGCCCTTTGTGCGCATTTAAATAAACAGTCTCATATAAACTCGGTTCAGGGCCTAAAAATAAAATATTAAATTTAGACTATTCCCTTTACTATTTGGCACAATATCAGCATCCATTTCCAAATCAAGTCCTGCCGTTGATTCTAATCCATACTAATTTATTTATAATTATCATTTATTTTTCTTTAAATTTTAATTAAACCTGAGTTGTTGCCTCCTCCTTTTCTTTGGCCTCAGGATCTTCAACATATTGTTTTGCCACTGTGACCAGTCTGAATAATTTATCCGAAGGTGGTGGAGGACGAAGCGAAAGTCCCAATGATTGAGCGAGGTTTAATGCCAATTGTTGGTGTCCATCATAAAAAAGTTGCCTAAAATATTAATTTTTTAAATTAAAAAGTGGAATATTTATTAATTAACCCTATAATCATTTTGTACATATAATCACGATCTTTGATATCGGGTTTCATAGCCGTAAAGCAGCAGTTGTTGAAAATAAATAAAATGTTTTTAGTTGATTTCTAAATTTAATCAGATTTATTTATATCGGAATTTGGCTTGGATTAGACAAAAAATAATATAATTGATGATGGTGATTGGTAAAAATTGCTTCAATATTGCACAAGTTTCGGGTTTGATTTACAATTTCGATAGTGATAGCGATCAAATCAGAAATAGGAAAAAACGGAAGCTCAGTTCTAAAAAAATCATTTAAAAATTTCCATTAAACCATGTTTTTGCTAGTTTAAAATTTACAAATCTATGTTTTGAAACTGTTATAAGGGTTTTCCAATATGTTAAATGCAAAATCATCATTAGTTTTTAGTTTATCCTGCCTTGAATAATCCTTGATTGATTAAAAAATGAATGAAAAATGAAAATGAAATGAAACCAGTTTGGATAAAATGTCCTAAAAATATAATTTTATTTTGGCGAAATGAATTTAATTTTTAGGGTCGCTCGGACGCTCGGTATCGGTTGCGGTATCGGTTCGGTTCAGTTCAGGATCGGCAGAGGAGGGGAGAATGGTTTCTGTGCTGTTCTTGGCTTTTGGGTTTTCAAATTCAGATCTGGATTATGTTAAATATTGCTGTTTTTTTAATAAATATAAATAATTCATTTTTTTTAGAATTTTATGAATTTATTGAATGAGTGATCAATCAAATCAACAACAACCTCAGCCGCGTTATATGCCAAGCATTTTTAAAGAGTGCGACAAATATAAGCAAGGTATTTAATTTGATAAGCATTTGACTATTTTCCAATTCAATTCAAAGATTACGACAAGTGTTTTACCAATTTTTTCAATAAATACGTCAACAATTCTGATTACAAATACGAAGTATCCGAGAATCCTTGCCAACATTTGCACACAATATATCGAGATTGTTTAGTGGAGGTAAACACATATCATCCATATCCATCGATTCATTATTATTAATAAAATATTAACATTTTCAGAATTTGGAATTGCACAAACCATACGACATAAATCTTAACGAACTCAAAAAAGATTTATTGGAAAATTTCAATAACAGTGAAGAAGAAAAGAAGCAAAATTAGAGAAAAGAAGAATGGAAGAAATTGTTCAAAATGCGGCGAACGGAGCAATCAGTTCGACTGCCCCAGAATCAGCAGAAACTCGCTTCAATAATTTGGAAAGGAATTTAGAACTTTTTCAGGTATAAAATATTTATTTGATTAAAACAATTGATTTAAGGAAAATGCTCGTCATATGGGCGTGATTGCCAGCGATTTTTCACTTAAAAGTCAAGAGCCTTTGAATCAAAAAGTTCATACTCTTGTTACAGGTTTACAGGTTTAAAATAAAATAAAATTGAATATTCATTCATTCAAGTAATTTTTTAGTTCCTTGATCAGCTGAAAAATCAATTTCATGATGTTCAAGTGCCAATTCGACTTTTGGATATTTTGGATGAAGGAAACAATCCACAATTGTACACAAAGGAAATGCTCGAGGACACAAAAAAGCGGAATAAAGAAGTAAAAATTAATTTAAAATTAATAATTTCATTCAATTAAATTCAGTTGAACGGGAAAACGGAAATTTACAAAAAATTTCAATATTATTTATTGCGGGAATTGAAGCAAGAAATGCCGAATGATGTTGACGAATATTTGCGTGTTCGAAAGATTAGTGGCCTAAATAATAATGGAAATGATATTTCTGCTGGATTTAATGTTGACCAAAACGCAGATGGAACAACACAAACACCTCCAACCCCTCGACAATAAATAAATAAATATTTTTATTTGAAATCATTTTATTCACATTTTCAATGTTTTCAATACAAAATATATTTTTTTGTTAATTTAATCCATTTTATTTAAATAAATTTAGCCCAAATTCAATGCAACGAATATTGAAATATTATTGCCCGAATAATTCGTTCATTGCCGACAAAATCCGATTTGTGCCAAATTTTAGGCAATTGAAAGTCGGATGGACGGCATTTGCACCAATGAGCGAAGGGGTGGAATGTTTTGTTGAAGAACATTTGCCAATTATCAGGTTTTATTGATTGAATTAATTAAATAAATGGAATCATTTTGAAAAGGAAAAACAATCCACAAATTGAATTTGTGCTTAACCGAACCCACATTGACGCCGATCCATGGGTATTTGCACTGTGAGTGACCCAATCCCTTCGGGCAATTCATTCCAATTCAATTTTAGCTATGAATACAATCGGCAAAGGGCACAACGACTTTGTTGGAAACACCCCAGCCAAATACTCGCAATTATTGAACAATGGTCAATTGGGGGCGATTATCGAAGCGGTATGTAACTTCACAAAAAAAAAACATTTATTTTGATAATTTAATTTTGTAGGCAAAAGACGAAAAGTTTCCACCAAAATTCCTCGAGGCCTTCAACTTTGGAACACCGAAACCAAAGGACATGATATATTCACAATTTATAGTAAATGGAAAGGAGATCCACCGGATCCGGATGCACTGACCAGCATGACCCATCCACATCTTTGCTATCGAATTGGACCAATGTTCAGGAAAAAGAAGAAATGCTAATAAAAAAAACAATGATTTTTGATTTTAATTAGTACATTTTATTATCATTTATTTGATAAAAACAATTGGAGAAATGAAGGAGAAGCTTTTAAAAACACATTTAAAAATGATCAAAGTATAAAATGAAGGAGGGAGAGGTGTTATCAAAATTGAATATTAAAAGATTATTTCACAATTACTCCAATTCCAAACCAATCATCACCTTTTTGGGAGATGCTTTTTATTAGATTATTATTTTTTTATTGTTTCATTTTTAATTGGGCCAAAAATGACATAATATTTAGAGTTTCAATGATTCTGATTTGTGTCTTTTTTGGAACCAAACTATGCCCAAAGGACATTTTCGGTGTTAATTATGCAAATCTCACCAAAGGCAATAAAAAATTATGGCTTTGGCCAGACTGATTGGATGGATGGCCCAAACCATTAAATAAACACCAAAATTTAGGCACAAAATCGGCAAATTCTTTTCCATAAAAGAAAAATCATAAAACTCCGTTTTGACATTTTCCCTCCCTAAATTTATTTCACACCAATTCCATTTTGATAAGGGCATCAATTCACCCCTTTTAAATTGGTTCAATTTCCCCTCCCATTCAAACCACCTCCCATATTCATATTTTTCCTTCCAAAAGGAATGTTTTCTTTAGCTAATTTTGACAATGTTTTTTATAAAATTCCAGCTGGATCAGGGAATTGGGGAAGGAAAGGGATTGGCCAATCGCCGCCGTTGCAAAATGGAATTATTTCCTTTTTGGATATTCCTTTTATTTTTTTTCGCTTTCCTTTTCATCCAGCTGTCCCCAAATGCTTCTTCTGTGAGTAAACAAAATGTTAGCCGACTAACCACCACTTTGGGCGGCTTCTGCAAGGCCGCACCCATTCCTTCCTTCTCAATCCCTTCGTTTGGCTTCTTTCATTCATCACATCCATCGAATCCATTCGTTCACATTCGACAGACTTTGCCCGTAGGGCCATTCATAGTTTGTTTGTGTCCTTCTTTCATATCCATACTCCATTTTCCAAATGCTTTTTCCGATGCTTTTCCCATTTTTTTTTGCCAAATCCTAAACTCCAATAAATAAATGCCTTTCTCGTTGTGGAAGCTACCTTCTTCACAAATTGAACACATTAAATTCGTTCATAATTTTTGATTATTTTCTGTTGCTTTTTCTGTCCACCACAAATTTTATGCTTTATCAATTTTAACCCAAAAATCCAATTTAAAACTTCAATTTGCCCTCAATTTCTTCCATTTTGCTTTATTTTGTTTTAATTCTCCTTTTGCTTATGCCAAATTCTCCCGGTCGAAAAATTGTTGCCCAAAAGGAGGAAAATGCGGCGATTTGGCCAGCAGAGGATGAACCCCTGGTCCAGCTGGAATTCGACGGCGGAAATGGGCAAAATTGCAGAGAAAATAAAGAAGAAATGGGCGCAAATACAGAGAATGGATTGGGACCGAATAAAAAGTCAAATGGACTTGCAAAATTGTCGGCATCCTTCAGTGGAAGTTCACGGCGAAAAGCAGAAAAGAAGAAACAAAAGGGGAATCAGCTGGAATTCCAGAGTGCCTCATTCGGGGAAATGGTCTCCAATCCAAAATTGGCCAAAATACAATATTTAATTTTAGCTTCGATACGCCGATTATTGGGATTGGCTTCTGCTGACAGTGGGCATACTGACAAGTATTATTTCGGGTGCATTGGCCCCAGCCAGTTCATTGGTTTTCCGGGGAATCACCGACGTCTTGATGAGAGGGCAACACAAATTGGAGAATGGAACAATGGACATGGAAAAATTTTCGGATGGAAGTGAGTTTAGAATTTGGATGAGGACAATTAAAAGTGCCATTCTCCACTCCAGTTTGCCATTATGTGGGCCTTTATTCCATCATTGGCATTTGCTTATTCATCTCCGTCAATTTGAGTGTAAATATTCCATTCGTTCATTCCATATTTGGAATATTTAAATTTGATTAAGATGTCCTTTTTTTCCACTCTTTGTGAACGCCAAATTTACCGAATTCGTCGCCGTCTTTTTCAGGCAATTTTGGCCCAGGAGCCTGCCTGGTTCGATCGACCCGCCAATCAAGTCGGGGCTCTCACCCACAAAATGGCATCGTCAGTTGCCTTCTACCCTCCTTTTCCATAAAATGATTTTCCAGAGGCATTGAACGCATCAAAGAGGGAATGAGCGACAAAATTGCCATATTACTTCAGTCGGTGGCCACCTGTGTTGCTGGCCTCCTTTATGGCCTTTGTATGAGTTGGAGGATGGCATTGGTGATGTTGGCCGTTTCACCCTTTTTGGTCATTGCTTTCATTGGATCTGCGGCTGCCGTCTCCAAATTTGTTCGCAAAGAGATGGGCGCATATTCCGCCGCCGGTGCCGTCGCCGAGGAAGTGCTCCATGGGATTAGGACGGTGGCCGCCTTCAATGCCCAATTTTTTGAATTGGGCCGATATAAAAAGCATTTGGGCAAGTTAAAATGGAAAAAATGAATTGGCCAATATAAGAATTTTGAAGATATTGGAAGGAGGACGGGCATTCGAAAGGGAATTTGGGTGGCCTTCTTTGCGGGATTACATCTTTTGATTATGTTCGGCTCAATGGGCGTTGCATTTTGGTATGGTACTTGGTTGATAATCCAAGGGATCATCTCACCGGGAACAGTTCGTTCCACCATCCAAACACACACAACCCTCTTGTTCTCATTTAAAAGGTTTTTGCCGTTTTTTGGGCGGTCATTTTTGGTGCAATGCGAGTTGGCCAGGCACTGCCCCAAATGAATGTCATTGTGGGCGCAAAATTGGCCGCTGGCGAAATGTTCGCAATAATTGACCGAAAACCGGCATTGGACGCTACAACAACGGCGGGAATGAAATTGGGAAAAGTGGAAGGAAGAATTGAATTTGGGAAAGTGCATTTCGCCTACCCCACTCGACCAACGCAACAAATCCTAAAAGGAGTCTCATTTACGGTGGAGCCAGGCCAATCCATCGCATTGGTTGGCCATTCTGGATGCGGCAAATCAACGATGGTTGGCCTTTTGATGCGATTTTATGATTGCCAAAGGGGATCGGTCACTTTGGATGGGGTTGGCCATTGGATATATTTTGGGGAATGGAATTTAATTGAATGAAGATACCAATTCGCGATTTGAATGTCCAATGGCTTCGTCAAAACATCGCATTGGTCCAACAGGAGCCAATCCTTTTCGCCGCAACAATTGAGGAAAATTTGCGAATGGGAAAGGAGGAAACAACCACCGAGGAAATGGTGGCCGCCTGCCGAATGGCCAATGCCCACGAATTTATTTGCAAATTGGCAGATGTAAACACTCAATCTCAATCCAAATTAAATATTCAAATTGAACCAATATTCAGGGATATAAGACGCGGGTTGGCCAAGGAGGTGTCCAATTGTCGGGCGGCCAAAAACAAAGGCAAATTGGCCAAATTCCACAATTATGAGTGGCAGTTTTCATTTTCAGATTGGCCATTGCCCGTTGCCTGATTCGAAATCCACGAATTCTACTTTTGGACGAGGCAACCAGTGCTTTGGACACAGAAAGTGAACAAATTGTGCAGGAGGCCCTGGAGAGGGCCAGTTCAGGTCGCACAACAATTACAATTGCGCATAGACTGAGCACAGTGCGAAATGCCGATCGAATTTTGGTATTTGAACATGGAAAAATTGTGGAGGAAGGAAATCATGAGGAATTGATGGCTAAAAATGATTCACTTTATCGACAATTGGTTTTAATCAAATTTAAAGACATCATTGACTTCTTTTTATTCAGATTTTGGCGCAACAAATTTCGGCCAGTAATCAGCCAGACACGTCCATCGATGATGCAAGTGGTTGGTCCCTCCATTTATAATACTCATATAGAATTTACAATTACAAATTAGAATTTGCAATCGAAGAAATTTACAAATTACAATTACAGACGCTGAAAATTAATCATAATCTAGAGCTAAAGTCATTTGGGGTGACGGGTGAGAGTTGGCCTAGACCCCGGTGGCCTTCGCCGCAGGCCTAATAAGCCTCCTGTAGCCCAATAAACTGGATAAAGGGAAACTTTAGATTATTGTTTATATTATTATTTATCAATTGGGCGGGAAAATTTGATAATAAAGTGAGTGGCAAAAAGAAGAAAGGGGAGGAAAAGGGTTATATTAAAAAGGCAGATTGGGGCAATATTTGATTGATAGAGTGACGGGGCGATTAAGCAAAAGGTGTGGGCGTGTGGGGGTACAGTAGGACAAATAGGAAAGGAAAGACCCTTATTAGCATTGTTGGCCTTGACAATATATACTTATTAATTAATATTAATATTAATATAATAATAATTAAAGATGATGAATTCCGGGGAAATGCCCGTATTGTTCGTTCAACGGACCAACGGGAATCAGAATCGTCCAAAATGATTCGAGTTTCCGAACGAATGCGCCGTTCAATGACTTCAGTGAAATCGGCAGGATTAAGCTTGGATGGAGAGGAATTGGAAGAGTAAGGAAAGGGGAATGTAAATTAAAAATGGGTATTTCTATACCGGCAGTTTGGACGAAGAATTGCACGAAATGGATGCACAACCAGCATCAATAATGGAAATTTTGCGTTATGCCAGAAAAGAAATGTGCATTATCATCATTGGAGTGGTCAGTCCATTTCAACATTTCTTCCTTCTAAAATTCACTCATTTTTCAGTTTTTGGCATTGGCCCGCGGTATTTCATGGCCTCTTTTTTCAGTCATTTATGGTCGCCTTTTCCTCACACTCAGTGAAACAATTAGCCTCGAATCATTTTCTGAGGAACAAAGCAGCCAACTCCAATTCAGTTCCATTCTCAATTCATTGGCTTTTGTTTTGCTTGGCATTTGGTGTGGATTGACCACATTTGGGTCGGGTGCTCTTTTGGGCATTGTTGGCGAGCAGCTAACTCAAAAGTTGCGATTGGACGTTTTCAAGAATATATTAGCCCAAGGCAATTTTCACCAAAAATAATATCAAATTGTTCTAATTTGGCAGATGGCTATTTCTTCGACGATCCTCGACATTCCACTGGGAAATTGTGCCAAAGATTGGCCACGGATGCGCCAAATGTGCAGGCGGCAATTGACCAAAGATTGGCTGAAGTCCTTCAAGGCGTGGTTTCGCTGGTCGCCGGTGTCTCTGTTGCCTTCTATTTTGGCTGGAATGTGGCCCCAATTGGATTGGCCACGGCCGCCATTTTGGTCATTTTGCAGAGCACCGTTTCGAATTATTTGAAGCGAAGGGGAATGAGGGATATGCTTTTGGCTGAGGATGCAAGCAGAGTGGCCACTGAATCCATTGAATATGTTCGCACTGTGCAGGCATTGAATAGGCAAAAGGCCGCCTATTCCAATTTCCGTGATGCTGCTCGAATCCCCCATCGACTTGCCATTGTTCGCGGTAAATTCAATGCCATCTTACCCCAATGATTCCAATTTCCTTCAGGCCTTTGGACTTCATTGTCCATTGCAATCACTTCTAGTTTTGTTGACTTCAATTTTGCCATCACCTACTATTTGGGTCTTTTGCTCATTCGAGGAGGCCACACAACACCTTTTGTGCTTTTCCAAGTTGTGGAGGCATTAAATATGGCCTCATTTTTGTTGATGGCCGCCGCCGCATATTTTCCCGAATATTTAAGGGCCCGTCTTTCAGCCGGGTATTCCTCCCTAATCCCTCTCCCAATTTTTATTTCAATTGCCCAGTTTAATGTTCGCAATGGCCCGTGTTCGCCCTCGAATCGATTCCCTTTCGGAAGCAGGCCTTGTTCCCCCAATCACCGGCCAAATTGAGGCAAATGGCCTCTATTTTGCTTATCCAAATGGGCAAAAACATTTGGCAATGAATGGCTTCACGGTAACGGCACCGGCCGGCAAAACTGTGGCCTTAGTTGGCCCTTCAGGATGCGGCAAATCCACTTTGATTCAATTGTTGGAACGAAATTATGATGCAATGAGTGAGCCAAAAATGAATTGATGAATGAATTTTTGCCATTTTAAGGTGGTCTCTTGGCAATTGATGGATTGGATATTCGTCGATTCAATTTGCGCCATTTGCGAAATTCAATGGTCATTTTAATTTATTCTAATTTATTTATTTATTTTTAATTTTATTTAGTCCCTTGTCGGCCAAGAGCCCACTCTTTTTGCGCTTTCCATTCGCGAGAATATTGCCTATGGTCTTGCCGAGGACCAAATAAATGAACAGAGAATTCAGGCAGCCGCCAAATTGGCCAACATTCACGCATTCATCGATTCATTGCCCCAGGCAATATCAAAAAAAATTATTCATAAATTGAAATGAATTTTGCAGAAATATGAAACACCGGTTGGCTCGAGGGGAACACAATTGAGTGGAGGCCAAAAACAGAGAATTGCGATTGCAAGGGCAATTGTGAGGGATCCGAAGATTTTGTTGTTGGATGAGGCCACAAGTGCGTTGGACACGGAGAGCGAAAAAGTACAAAAGAGGGGGGATGGAAGGGATTTAATTTAATTCACAATTTTAAAGGTTGTCCAAGAAGCATTGGAAAGGGCAAGGCAAGGAAGGACTTGTTTGGTGATTGCGCATCGCCTTTCCACTGTGCAAAATGCAGATTTGATTGTTGTGATGAGGGATGGAAAAGTGGCGGAATTGGGCAATCATCAACAATTGTTGAACAGGAAGGGCCTTTATTATCGGCTGGTCCAAAGGCAGACCCAGGGGAAGGGATGATTGAGGAAGGAAAATAATTGGCAAAATAACAACGAAAACCGAGTAAAAATATAAATTCGACTCCATTTCCGTTCATTCATTCATATCATTTTTTATTTTCAATTCTGCTTATTTTTATACTTCCATTACCATTTTTATACTCCCAATTTTGCACAATAAAACGATACAAAAATAAAATTGATAAGAAAAAATGACAAAATGAAATTGGCAACAAAAATGAGCAAATTGTTGGATTGGATGAACTTTGTGCAAAATTGCAACAAAAAAAGGGAGGGGGAATATGGTTTAAATGGGATAGTTCTTTGAGTTGACAATTATATATGTTCTTTTCGGGGGGGAATAACAATAAATAATTATTTCTAAAATATGCATAATTTGCCCCTCATTTTCTCCTAATTTGTAAGTTCCGTACACATTTCCATTCTTTCTCACTTTTTTGGTTGTTTGTCTTTTTTTCTTTAGTTTCCATTTTTGGATTCACTAAATTTGGAATTTTCGACCTTTTCCATCCATTTTTGTGCCCCAATATGGCTTTCCATCCTTCCATTCCATTTTCCTCGTCCATCCCCCACATCCGCGTGGACCAAAAGCCAATCCCCTTTGGCCAAATCCCTTTCCCTCTGGTCCAATTCCCTTCCAAATGCGGCCCCAGCTGCTGCTATGGCCTTTTTTACACCAACAATTCTTCATTCAACCATTCGGCCACACTCTTTCTTTGGCTTTCCCTTTTTGTGGCCTTCCACCAACATCCGAAGCCCCCAACGATCTTTGCTCGGACGAATGAGGGTAATATGGGAAGAAGAGGAAGAGGGAGGAGTGCTTTTTGGGGAGAATAAAAAGGAGAATGGCAAACAAAGGAAATGGAAGGGAAGAAGAAGAAGAAGGGCCCTTTTTCCTACTTGGATGGATGGATTGAATGACTGCGCCCTCGGGCGTTGGTTGATGAATGAGGGCAACAGAATTGGAGGGAGGGAATCGTAAACAGGCAGAGGACGCGTACGGTCCTTCCTTCCTTCTGCCGCTGATGAAGCCACCACTGTTATTAGCAGCAGATTCATTCTCATCGTTGACGACGACCACCACAAATTCGTCTTCCTCCTCTTCCCGATGAGAATTCTCTGCCTTCTTCCATCCATTTCTCTTCCATTCTCGAATACTCTTCTTTTCGTTCTTTCTCGACTCACATCAGTTGCCTTCAACGTCGACTTGTCCTTCGCCTCGAATAATCCAGCTGTGCATAAAATCGACAGCCCCCGGCCCCATTCGTCCTTCCTTCTCTACATATAGCCCATTTTCCATTCGAATCCCTTGCGCCCAACGCTTCCATTCTCCCCCAAAGCGCATTTCCATTTTGCCTCCCCTCGAGGGATGCGGCGCTGTGACTGAAAAAAGGGAAATGAGAAAGGAGGGCCGGGGCAAATAAATGGAGGCTGAAGGCCGCAGAACGGCCTCAATTCTCCATTGCCCACATTTTATATTACCATCCATCCCTTTTTAGGTTGGAATCAGCTGAATTTTGAACCTTCAATTGGGAATTGGAATGAATGCGTCCAAATGTTCGCTCCTCCCTTCATAATCCCAAAAAGATGAAAGGTCATTACGCCGATTCAATCCCTTCCAATTTTGGATCCCCTAAAGCAAATATCCCCCAAAGTTTGGCCACTCAAAATTCCCTATCCTTCCTCTGCAAAATTTATTTATTTTCCCAAATAAATTGCAAATCCCCCTCTTCCCTAATTGCATCATTCTTCACCAATTTTCCCATCAATTTCCACTCTATCATGATGATTCCCCCCTCCAGGCCATCGTAAAGTTAACGTGGCCTAATGTAAGAAATAAGTAAAAGAGGCAAAGACAACTGACTCAACCAAACCAAACTCCCCAAATATTCCCCCAATTCATTCATTCATCACAGTAGAAGCAAAAGCAACAAAGTTAGCTGCCAGCCGCCTTTTCATTCCCTCCATTTACTCATCCTTGTTGGTTGCCCAAACTTGTTATTCCATGGATGGCCTTCCCTTCCCCCTTTCATAATCTCGCATATTTCCCTCCCTCCATCCATACTTTTGGCCATTTTGAATTAACATTCTCGAATTTTCTAATAAACAATCAACAAGAGAAAATGGAGGAAATGGGCCCCCATCCATAATTCTGATGCAACATTTGGCCCAGCCAAATCAACATCAACCAACCCACCACAACAACTCATTTTCCCCATAAAGTCTCATTGGATGGCCCCCGGAGGTCTGCTGATTCTTCCCACTTTTCCTGGACCCTCCCCTCCCCCTTTGTCTCCTTCCAGCCATTCTCGTGACAACCTTCCCCTCCGGCCCCCCAACTTTCCTTTCCTCTTCCAATTTTGTCCCTTCCGATATCACGGGGCCATTTCCCTCCTCCCCATCCATCCCAGAGGAAAAAAGGTAATAAAAATGAATAAATGAATGGGCCAATGGCCAATTTTTTGGAATTTCCAGCCAATTGGTTTGGATGTTTCAGGCAATTTTCTTTCCTCTCTCTCTTCTTCTGATCGAATGGAAAAGGTTTTGGCCAAAACGAATGGCGCGGAAAACTACCATATAGGATGGGAAGGAGAGGGAGGATATGCCCATTTTAGTCAACCTTCTATGGCCATTGTTCCTTTCCACTCTTTCCGGCAGCCGCCTCCAATTCTGCCTCCATTTATTTCCCATTCCAAAAAAGGACAAAGCCTCCATTCCTCTATCAAATTGCCTCAATTCCCCCAATGCCATTCTCCAATTTCCCAATCGTCCATTCCCCCCACCCCCATTTCATCCATTCATTCATCCATTTTCCCCCGACCCAACCCAAATTCTCCCATCCGCGCTTTTTCCATCCAATCCGACATTCCCTCTTCCAATCCATTTTTATCCATTCAATTCCCTTAAATCCGCAGATCAGCCTTCTCCTCGCCTCCAACCCCGCCCCCGTAGACCAGCCAGCCAGCCAATCTGAATCTGAATTCGTCCATTTTTCGATCAGCATTTGGCCAAAAACAATTAGGAAAAAGGCCGCCAACCAGCCAAAGGTTCGGTTCGGTTTTAGACTAGCGACGAAAGGCAGCCGAGGTGAACAAAAACGAATAAACGGGTAGAGGAGTGAATAAAAAGGCGAAAAACAACAAAAAAGGAGAATGTTCTTCCTGGACGAGGAGCACGAAGAATTGATGATGAATTCCGGACATCAAGGAGGTGGGCGTTGGGGCATAAATGGGATCAAATGATTGGGAGGCAAAAGATCAGTGATTGACCGTATTAAAATAGTCAAAAGTCACATTGGTTGTGTTCCTTTGTAGTTATTCTCATTCAATTCTCATCATCCATCTTTTTGTCATCGTTTTCCCCCAATTTTGGTCCAAAAATGTGATGCATTGCACCCAATATATTCCCTTCACTTTTACTCAGAAAACCGGTTTTTTTCTTAGAAAATTGTCCTCTCTCCCATTTGGCCTTGGCTGATGTTCCCCTTTTCCTCTTTTTCGTACCAAAATGAGCGAAGGGAAGATTGACAATTTGCGTAGAAAGAAACAAGGATGAAAGGCAAAAGCAAAATCCCATCGGCAAATTAGCTTGAAGCAAAAGGGGGAAAAGGGTGGGCAAAGTTCAACAATCAATTTGATCCCTTCCAAATCCCCAGATTTGATGATGCCCTTTGATATTTCATAAAAGTATTCCTTTTTTGCCCATTTATATTTTTTCTTTTTATAGTTTTGAATGGAATTGAAGGGCAAAAGTCAGCAGAGGCGAATTTGGAGGCGAAAAAAGGGAGAATTATAGGGGGCAACGGCGGCGCAGCAGATGGGGAAAGGCCATTCCGAGGGTCCGGGAGGGGGGGGGGGGGGGGCAGTTGTTTACGACAAAGTCGGACTGAGGGCCCATTTCCTTCTCGCATTTGCCGGCCTTGGCCCTTTCCCTCTTTTTTGAATGAGGGCCTGGTCCATTCCAACCATCCATTTTCTGAAGCAAACAAACATCTGAATTATGTTGAGAATTTAGAGGAGGGAAAAGAAAGTCGAGAAAATTGTCAAGAAAAAAGAGGGAAAAGGGATCGGGAAGAGCACGTGAGCCTGGGGGGGGGGGGGGGGGGGGATGAGATTGGATGGATTCAGAAAAGGGTAAAATATGGAGATGGAAGGAAATGGATGGTGGAATGGGAAATGTCACGCGCCCCCGCTATAATCGGGTCCGTCCATTCCATCGGCATTCGTTATTGTTCACTTTGAAAAGGTGGAAAAGCTTTGACCGAAGATTTGCAAAAATTTGATGATGGAAGGAAAAAAATTGCCGAGGGACGACGGAAAATGCTTAAGTGCATGGGGACCGGAAAAATAAAAAATTCGAAAATCCATCAGTGTTTAGGATGACGGGAAATTTAGTTATTAAATGGAAATGTTCTGGTAAAGGATTAGAGATTGCGGCTTATTAAATGGTTTTTTTGCGCTAAAAATAACAAGCAAATATGGGCAAATGGATTTTAATTCATTGGAAATGTATTCCATTCATTATATTTGCATACATTACTTTAATTAAATATAAATTAAAGATATTAGTTGCGCGAAAGAATCATCATTCTTATCAGATCATTAAGGATCAGTGATCTTCCTTTAGATTAGTAGTACGGTATATTAAAAATTTAAATTTTGGTCCTTTCGCCTTTTTCTTGGCATTTTATTTAAAAAATTATTTTCAATGATAATTCGTCCACTCCTCCTAATTTGGGATTTTCCATTTTCCGAATTTCCGTTTCACTCAATCCTTCCGAATTTCCGTTTCACTCAATCCAACAAATGCGCTTTTTAAAAAGTCACGATGAGGACGAGTAGAGGCTCGCGAGATTGTAAAGCAAGAAATGATCTCAAATTGTGAATTTTAATTGACATTCATTATGTTATGATTATGTCACTACAAAATTGAGGATAAATATGTTTATGGATTTTTGAGCGAAAAAGGAAAGTCACCACTTCCGTTCCGGTGGGCGGTTTTGCCGTGACCGGATGCTAATTATAATTATATTCATTTTGAAGCCCAACATTCCCATTGCATCTATATAATGCCTGCCTTCCCGGCAATGTTTTTCTTGTTATGTTGTCCCCCCCCCCCCCCCCTTCTCAATCCATTCGCGCACACGCTAATTGGTATGCTAAAAATAATTACCCCCAGCGAATCGAGCAAAGAGCATTATTAAGAGAGGGGAGGGGCCCACGCGCGGCTCGCGGCAACAATTTTTACATCCAACATTTTTCTATCATCTGACTGATGTGAATTTGTATGTCCAAATCCCAAATACCATCCAACCACTAATCTGTGTTTGCCATTCTATCCATTTATATTTCTATAAAACTATAATTTTCGCGATTAATTTTGGGGAAAAATATTTGGTCTTTAACTAAAGTTCTTTTTCCATTTTTAGACGAGCGATTTGTGGCATTAGATCAGCAAAAACGGAAACCTTCTCAACATTACGTCGACTATTCTTTCAACACCCCTTTGGTCGATATATCCGAGAACGCAAACTTCATCATGCGCGATACAACAAGTTATCAATATCAACAATACCATCATTATGCTCAGAAGGCAAAGAAATGGCATTTCAAAGGTTAGAAAAATGATGAAAACCTATATAAAATATTCACTTTTTTAGATTATTACAAGCTCGTCGATGACCATTTGGGTTCAGGCGCCTATGCTTCTGTCAAAACGGCCATCAATTTGACGACAGGAAAGGAATATGCAGTGAAATTGGTGAACAAACATGAATATGGACATACGCGATCACGAATTATGCGAGAAGTTCAAATTTTTAAATTGTGCAAAAATCATCCAAATATCGGTTAGTCTTTTCTTGAAATTAAAATATAAATTTAAAATATTTTTTAGTCCAATTGGTTGAATGGTTTGAGGATGAGAGTTGCTTCTATATGGTTTTCGAGAAAATGCGCGGTGGCCCTCTGCTGAACCACATCCAACGAAAAGTTTGCTTCACTGAACAAGAGGCGTCGCTGGTCACCCGCGACATTGCCAATGCCCTCAAATTTCTGCACGACCGTGGAATTGCCCATCGAGACGTGAAGCCAGGTAAAATTAAATTCAAATTTATCATCAAATTTTTATAACATTTCCAGAAAATATTTTATGCACCGAACATGACAAAATCTCACCGGTCAAACTTTGCGATTTGGATTTGGCCAGCAAGCCATTTGTGAATGAGAATGGTCGAAACATGCATTCCGTCCAATCCGAGCCGGATTTGGCTAGTCCCGTTGGCAGTGCCGAATTCATGGCACCGGAAGTGGTGGATGCTTTTGTGGGCGAGGCACTCAAATATGACAAACGTTGCGATATGTGGTCATTGGGAGTGATCATTTACATCATGCTATGCGGTTATCCACCATTCTATGGGGAATGTGAACGTGACAATTGCGGTTGGGACCAAGGTTAGAATGAATTATGGCTAATGTGATAGTAATATTTGCATTAATTCAGGTGAATCATGCCCTGACTGCCAAGCAGCTCTCTTCCAACGAATCCAAGGAGGCAATTTCGATTTCCCGGACGAGGAATGGAAACACATCAGTGCGGATGCGAAGGATCTGATTCGCCATTTGCTGGTTAATTTAATCCCAAAATATAAATATAAATCAATACACATTTTCAGGTTCGCAATGTTCGTCAACGCTACACTGCCGACGATGTTCTCGCCCATCCTTGGGTGATTCGCGGTGCTCCAAAGACTCCATTGCAAACTGCCACCAATTTGTCCCGCAACGACAGTGCCCGCGATGTTCACCAAATGAATGAGCATTTTCTGATGATGAATCGCATTTCACCAATGATTGCTCGTCTAAGCTCACGTCTGGATGCCGCCGTTGGCGGAGGGACTCACAATCAGCATCTAGTCGGACCGAATAATGCCTGCATGAATACCTCATCAACATTGTCCCCTGCCCCGCCTCCTCCGATCATTGGTCCTCCTCTCGAAACTTGCCAAAATGTGATGATGAATCAAATGAAGCGGCAGGTATATTTATCATCGAATTACATTCAACAATTATAAAAATTATTTAAGGACTCGAAACAGGATCTTCTCTATCATCAAAACCATCGTGAAACTCAGGTGCACGTCTAAAACGGGATTCAACCTTCAATTCAACTCTTCTTCTTCTGCTTTGCACCATCCATCCATCCTTCTTCACTGCACTTCCAACCAATCTTCAATGCTTCCATTTCTTCTTATCAAATTGCCTTAAAAAGCCATCAACATCGACTCAAATCACGAATTCAATTTGGAATTGGAAAAGAATGAATGAATATATTATTTGCCATAAACTAAATTATTGTCAATTATTTTATCAAAATATCATCAAAATCAAATAATAATTTATTCATTGTATTTCTTTTCCCATAATTCGTTGATTTGTTATTCCATCTTCCGTCAATCCCGAATCTTAACCTTCCTTCCCATCCTAAATCCAACGAAAATGTACACAAAAACGGTCTCTCCTTGCCATTTCTCCTAAATAATTTTTTTAGTAAAAATCAAAAAAATCTACTTGCACTTCCTCCTTCCCCTTTCCATCCAATTTGGTCTCTTTTAATTTAGCAATAAATCCCCCAACCCATTCCCCTCAATCCTTTGTGTTTTGTCGGCCTAATCCTCCCTCCATATTTGCATCATTTTCCTCAAAATCGAAAAGACATCGCCTCCCCCTCATCAAATTGTGTTTTATTTTAATTTATTTTCAATTAAAAAATAGCCAATTATTTTATTTTGAGTTGTTCTCATTTAAAATTACAATATATATTTTTTTATTCCTCTGTTTTATGTTCTCGGGAACCAAAAGCCAACAATGTGTAAATATAAATAAATAAAACGAAACCATCCTCCGACCATTTTATTTTTAATGCAATTCACAAAAAGGTCCCCCATTTATTCCTCAATGTAATTTATTGTATTTATTATTTTTTTTTTAATAATTATAGAAAAATTGGGGAAAGAATTGCCTACTCATAAAAAAATTTGGAATTCCTTTTAAACCATTTTTGGCAATTCTTTCCTCAAGCAGTCCCAACAAAATCCACGAAAATGCGCAAAAATAAATCCAACGGGACTTGTTGATTTTTCTGTTCCCCAAAACTGTTATCCCATTCATTTTCCCCCTTTCTTTTGTTCTCCTTCCAAATCCCATTGCGGGTTCGCGCCCTCCAATCAACAAAAAAGATCACCGGCGGCGCCCAAATCTGCCCTCTCATCTGTCAGGAAGATCTCTGCAGGCAGACGCTCAAAAAAGGATCATCGTTGGATATTTCCATTAAATTTGTATTCAACATCCAACGATCCCCCTTCCCTTCATCCTCCCATCAATTTTGCCTAAAGCCTAATCAAAAAAAAATAAACAATTTGTTTGCCTTATTCCCGAAAAACCACAAAAAATTGAATGAATAAATAAAAAGTTTTTAGATGAATAAGATTTGTGGTTTTTCCTTTATAAATATCCCAAAAAAAAAGATTAAAATTTACAAAAAATAGGGTAATCATCGATGTCCATATTTCCATTACCGTAATATTCCTTGTTGGGCCTTATGCCCTCTAGCAAAATTGAATAAAATGCCTTCCTTCCTTCATCAATCCAATCAAATTCCAAAATTCATTCTGTGCATTCCTTTGGCACAAATTCAACAAAATTAATTATAAATTCAGTCAAATCAAAGTCCATCAATTTGTTTTTAGTCCTTCTCATTTTCCACCAGCCGGTCCATCCTTTTTTTTGTACCCCTACCCAATTTTGCCCAATTATTCATATTGAATTGTAGAAAAGATCGCCAAAATGATTTGGATTGATCGACCAAATTAGCTTAAATTATTAGAACAAAAAAGCACAAAAACGCGCCGGCCTTTCTCCGACACAAACCCAAGCAGGCAGCGAATGGGCCCAATTCGAATCCATCCATTCATTTGGGCCAAATAGCCGCTTCCATTCCCCTAAATTGCCTTTTAGTTCCCATTTTACATTATTTATTGTTCATTTTTGAGTGCCCAATCCAATCCCAAGATTCACCTTTCGTCGAAATAAATTGTTTTTGGAACTCAAAATGGACATTCCAATTCCCCTCTCTTTCCTCCTCAAATATAACCTCAAATTGTGTCGTCTTTTACCCGGGAATCGTCCGGCCTCGTTTTGTTCGTTCTTTCAATAAATTAGCAAAAAATATTCACATCAATTTTTTGGGCATTTTTGGGCAAACAAAAATCGGGCGGCGGACGAATTTCTTCAATTTAATTATTATAATTAATTAAAATGGAATCATCCATCAAAAATGATCCATTTTAATCCTCCAAATCTTTCCATTAAAGAAGATATTTTTGCAAAAAAATCAACATCCTTCATATTTGAATTCATCCAAAAAATGATTGTGAATGAATGAATGACCACCAAATAAATTTCAATTTTGTATTTTTTCCATTTCTCATTTTCCAACAATTCCCAGTTCATTTTTATTAAATTTGATGATAATCATCAAAAAATGATCAATCATTTTTTATTTACGTATAAATTGGATGAATGAATAAAGTTGAAAATAGTAGAAATTTGTTATTTTGGGGGAGGGAAATTTTATATTTATGTATTCGATAAATTGGCCACATTTTAGTGGGCAACTTTGTGATGTTCCTTTGGATGGGCTGATCGCATGTGTGTGGATTTAATTCAACTGGATTTGCCATTCCAAAACTCGTTCTCCCCCTAAACTCGTCTTCCATGATTTGAATCTTCATTTCCGGCATCCTTAAAAGGTGAAAAAGAGGATGGGCATCATCAACCTTGAGAGAGGAGGATCTTTAAATTTAAATGAGATCACACCGGTTTTTATCTGCTTAATCCCCTCCAATTTGATTCGCCTCATAAAGGTAGGGTTTATCTTCTCCATTCCATTTTCATTCTTTACTCATCCTTCATCCAAAATATTCCTAATAATTTAAATTCTCTCCAATGTCATTATTGGCAATATTAGCCTTACTCCCTTTGATCATTGCATTTGGCCAATCCACCCATCAAAATGGCCAAATTCACTCATTTGGCTGTGCCCAATTCGTGGAATGTGAACGACAATTGATGGAAATGCACAAAAATTGTACAGAACGATCGAGAAAAGAAATTGGCAAAAAATGTGGATTGGAGGAGGAATTCAAGTAAAAAAAGGATTAGGGGTCAAATTGATGAAAACAATTCAAAGGGAATTGGCACGGCTGGGCGAACAAAGATTTGCCAAATTTGAGGAATGTTTATTGGGTGGGAATGGGACGAAAATTGAGGAAAATGGATGCTGGAAAGGAAACAAAAATGGAATTGAAAAGCAAAAACAACATAAAGGGGAATGTTGGATTAGAATGGCGGAATTGAGAAAGGCAAATATCTCATTTAAAATTAGCATAATTTACCCCACTTAAAGAAGTGCCATTCTATGAAGGAATGTTGCCCGTCAAGCAAAAGGTCAATCCCTCCAAATGCTAATAATGCAATTATAATTCCCTCAGTTGTATTCAATTGTTGGCCAAATCTGATTCCAGCAATGCCCTTCGGCGCCATCATAAATTAATCAACCAAAAAACACTCAAATGTCGGTCAATTTCCCCTTTGAAAGTTCATTCGGCTCTGACTAAATGGAATGTGGGGGAATTGGGCCAAAAGAAAGTGGGTCAAATGAAAAATGAAACAATTTCGGCCCGTCTTGAATATTTTGAAAAAGTTTTGCGAACATTGGAGCAACGAGCCAATTCAAAAATGGATCCACCAAATTGGATGGCCCAAATGGCCGCAAATTCACCAATTCCTTCGCAATTTATGGCCGAACATCAACCAAAAGGCATTTTCCCCGCCAACCGTCGGATTCAGAGGGAAAGGAAGGCGGCAGCCGCAGTTCAACAATTAATTGGCCGAAGGCAAACTCAATCCTTTGCCATTCCCCCTTCGGTTGATTTACATCGAATGAGGGTACGTGAAATGGCATGGGGATGGGGATACAGTACATATTCCATTTTCATTCGAAGATATTCGCCGCACGCCCAAAATTGGCCAAAACTTTTGGTGCATTGGAACAAAGAAGGCGAAATTTAATGCGGGGAATGAAATCAGAATTGGACACATTTGGAAGGGAATTGGCAAAAAGAAAGAAAATATTTGGAGTGAAAAATGTCCAAAAGAATAATGGAAAATTGACAACAAAAGGTTGGCAAAATTTGGCGATGGATTTCGGATATTTAATCAATTTAAGCAGTTGATTTGGCTAAATCCCCTACAAATGCCAACATTCAATCAATTTTAACAATTTCGCCCACAAAAATTCCTACATCCACCTCCTCAATTTATTCGCCTTTCAGAATTTTCCCCCAAATTTGGCTTTCGACAACGCCTCCTCCACCCCAGTTTGAACAAGTACAAATTTTGCCTGCCGAAATGGGGACAACCCCGATTGGGCCAATGACCAATTTGGAGGAAATTGATACGAACAAGGGGAAAATAAAAAATGGAATAATGAAAAGAATTGGGACAACAAAAATTGAATTGAAATTTGGCAATGAGAAAAGGAGGAAAATGAATGGAGGAAGACATTTTGGGCATTCAAAAATGTTGAAAAATGTGAGTGGAAATGGAAATTAGGGGATAAATTGAGTAAATTAAAGGCAAAAAAGGTGGAAATAACGTGGATGAAAGGAAATGGAAACAAAGGTGGCAAATTATTGGGAGCCAAAATTCATGCAGGAATGGCAGGAAAAGTGAATGAAAAAATGGAAAAAAAATTTAAATATATTCAGGCAAAAGTGGGTCTAAAGCCAAAGGAAATTCGTCGATCGCCTCAAAAATTGGTGGCCTCCAATTTGACTGTTCCAAAATTTTGGACAAAAATGAAAAATGGATGGGCAGAATTGGAGGAATTGAGGAGGGAATTGATGGAACAATTGGAGAAATTCATTGCAAAAAATGGGAAAAATGAGGCAAAAAATGGGGCGGAAAATAATCGAGAATCGAATAGGATAAAAGAGAAAAATGTGGGCCTTGTGGAATGAATAATTTACTTAAATTAATCAATTTAATAATATTTCAATAAATTCGGGAAATTTTAAAATCAGAATAAGGAAAAAACACAAAAAAAACAGAATAAGGCAAAATACAAAGAATGGGGCAAAAACACAATTACAAATCAGAATGGGGCAAAAACACAATTACAAATCAGAATTGGGCAAAACACATTTACAAATCAGAATGGGGCAAAAACACAATTACAAATCAGAATGGGGCAAAAACACAATTACAAATCAGAATGGGGCAAAACACATTTACAAATCAGAATGGGGCAAAAACACAATTACAAATCAGAATGGGGCAAAAACACAATTACAAATCAGAATGGGGCAAAAACACAATTACAAATCAGAATGGGGCAAAACACATTTACAAATCAGAATGGGGCAAAAACACAATTACAAATCAGAATGGGGCAAAAACACAATTACAAATCAGAATGGGGCAAAACACATTTACAAATCAGAATGGGGCAAAACACAATTACAAATCAGAATGGGGCAAAAACACATTTACAAATCAGAATGGGGCAAAAACACAATTACAAATCAGAATGGGGCAAATCAACAATTACAAATCAGAATGGGGCAAAAACACAATTACAAATCAGAATGGGGCAAAAACACAATTACAAATCAGAATGGGGCAAAACACATTTACAAATCAGAATGGGGCAAAACACATTTACAAATCAGAATAAGGCATACAAAAAATCAGAAATCCAAAAAAGACTACGGTACTATAAAGCCCAGAGGGCATTTATAAATCATGTTTATTAGTAGGGACTAAAAGTGATTTTTACTTGAGGATATATTTCCCATTGAATCCAGGAATTTGACCAATTTGGCATTGATCATTGCCGCCTTTATTCTAATTGTAAAAATGAATTGAGTCTCCTCCAATCAGGCTCGTGTACCTCCTCCCAAAATGGGGGCCGTCTCGTGCCTGGGCCACCTCGACGCCGATTTGGCCGTTGCAATTCCCGTTTATTGCCACTTTTTGTCAAAATTGATGAAGCCAGGGCTGAATTGGAGAAAAGGACGGAAAAATGTATGGAAATGGCCAAAATAAAGCAAAAGAATAAGGTGGAAAATAGGTAAAAATAACATTTGAGGGAAAATTAATAATATAGGAAGAATGTCCACGGAATTGGTTACCAAATTTGCCAACATTTTCCCCACAAATGGATTGTCCGGAACGAATATCCATTTTGAATCATCATTGCCGAAAATTGGGTCGATGTTGTGCCAGTTTAGAGAGGTTTTGGGGAAGTGGAATATATAATTGAGGGAATGGAAATATTTAAAAAAAAAATATAGTTGTAAATTGGATGTGGATGTATCGGAATTGGGAAGGCAAATTCAAAGGGATGAACAAAAATTGGCAAAAAGATCAGCAAAATGTCAAATGCAGGCAAATTTGGGGAATTATGGGAGATTGAAGTAAATTTGGAATTTATTTAGGCACATGAAATGTTCAAAAGGATGTTAAAAGGTAAAATGTGAATTTAAATGATTCAATTTTGGATTTTTTAGAGAGAAAAATGATTTGAATTTGTTTTGATTGATTGTTTTACAATGTGAATATTCATTATTTGTTGGCATTTATTTTTGTTTTAATAAATTTGGACAACGAAAATTGCGGGAAAATGAATTGGAGGGAGAGAAATGGGGAGAAAATTGCCCGAGGGAATGAATGAATGGGGATGATTGACATTGACGGAGACAGAGGACATCAGCATAAATTGCGCATTGAATCATCAATTCATCCATTTTGGTCATCGACACGCTGTCAAAATGTGTGATTGATGACAATTTTATGGGCCAAAATCCCATTCAAAAGTGGCCATATATTTAATAGTATTTTAAAACAACCGGCACAGAATGGCCCATTCCATCCCTCCTTTTCCCTCAACAAATCCTCCAAAAATTTAATTGCCTTTTCTACTAAAGGCGGTACAAAGAAAGGAAAGAGGAATAATGCAATTATAGGGCAATCCTCACATTTCCCTTCTTTCTGTCGATTGTTTGTCCAAAATGCTCGGATGGATCAAGGGATGCCGAAAAATGGAAAAAAGCATGAAATGGACAATAAAAAATGGAAAAAATGCCCAAAATGGTCAAACACAATTCCCGAGGGAGGATCGATTCTGGCACAAATTTGTTGGCCAATTCCCCTACTCGCATTTGGCCATTCTCTCCCAAAAGTGGCCTCCAAACAAATGGGCTCAGTGGATGGGCTCTTCTGCCGGCACTCAAACTCAAAAATGGAAAATGAAATTTTTTGGGAAATGGACCGGCCGTCGGCCCCCTCTTCGCCATTTCATCCAAAAAATGGGTAAAAGAACCGGCGGACAGAAATTTTGGTTGGACGTCGAAAAGGTCGACATTTAAAAAAAGGAAAGAAGGAATTGAGGAAGGGGAGATGGAGCCAGTCAAATGCCCCAATCCAAAATATTCATTCGGCCACCCTCCACCCAATCATTCCATTACCAAATTTGCTCAAAGCCAATTTGGGCCAATCAATTTGCTTCCAAAAATTGACTAAAAATTATACATTTTCCACTCAAAAACATTTCATTTTTGGTCCCAAATTTTGGCCAAATAATATATTTCCATCCATTCCCACATTCTCCAATTCCAATTCCAACCTCACTGACCCTTCTCCCACCTTCTTTTCTAATATTTGTTCACGCATCCAATGGCCAATCCAATGGAAGGAAGGGAAGGCGATAAAGCCCTCCCAATTGATCCAATCCCCCCTCTCATCCCCTTTATGGCCCCCAATCATTCTTGCCCACCAATTCATTCCATTTGCATTTGCATTCCCATTTCATTGCCGCCATTCTCGCTTTTAATGTTTGGGGTCAACCCACCCAAAATAATAAAAATAAAATGCGTTAACGATCGGCCCAAATAATGGAATGGGCAAATGACCGCCCAAATCGCAACCTTTCCATCCCCAATTTTATGGCTAAAATGGCGAATGGGGCACATTCAGAGCAGAAGAAGAAGAAATATACATATTCTCAATTCATTCATTAATCCCTCATTCCAAAAATGCTTCTTCTTTGTTTATTCCTCCTTCGCCAATTCAATTTTCATATCCAAAAATGTGCCCCAAATTCAATTCCACCCAAAAAACATTCCCACCAAAGAATGTCCTCTGCTTATTTCGGCAATGTTCCAAGCATTTTGCCCTATCCGTTTCCAAGCAATTCTATTCCATATTCCTCCTTCCTTTTCATCCCAATTTGTCTCTTCTTTTCCTCCAAATTTGGGCCAATTCCCCTCAAAATGTTCCATTCCCTCCATTCTCTTTTCCCCTCCAAATTCCTCCCAATTTCCACCAAATTTCTCCAATCCAAAATGTCCCAATTAAATTTCGCTCCTTCAAAGGGGTCGTCACCCCATTTGCGGCTTTACCCCAAAAAAACATAAAAATAATAAAGGTGAAATTGTGGGTTATTTTGGCCTCCCCCTAAAAAGCATCCATTCTGCCTCCCTCCTCATTCATTCATCCTCAACAATTCCTCCTCCGTCCGTCCATTCAATTCTTCACTTTTCCCCCAAAATTCCCTTCTAACCCCAATTTCTCTCCAAAATTGGCTCCAATCCCCAAAAGGATTGGATTAATCCGAACGGACCAATCCAACCAAATTTTTGTCCCCTTTCCATGCTCAACAAACATTCCCCCATTCCCAACCCGAATCCGCGCATTTCCAATTATTCCCCCGACGACCTTCCCTTCCACCAAATCCACCCAAAAATGGGCATCCATTCATTTATTGCCAATAAATCTTCGTGGCACCCTCCCCCTAAATTCATCATTTTCCACCATTCATTCCAACATTGTCCGTCCACCTTCCACTCATCCAAAATGCCAATTCCATTTTCCCATCCTTTTTTCCTTCCTCTGATTCATTTCCACACTTTTTTCCCTCCAAATATTATTCACCGTTTATCCACTTTATTTTTTTATTCATTTGGCCATATACCCCCTCCTCTCCCCCATATTATCTTCCATTCCAATCTTTTTTCCATCATTTGCGGTTTTTTACCTTTTTATTATTTTATTTTCATCAATTTTCCACCAATTTTTGCAACAAACCCATTTTCTCGAATTTTGTCCATCAAACAAATTTTACTCATTTTTCGGTCCGTCCTTGAGCCAAATTCCATTTTTGCATTTTTTCCTCTCTAATTTGGAATTTTTCTTTCCTTCAATTTGTTCCCTTCTTTTCCCCATTTTACCCCATTTTTTGCCTTTTTTGCTTATCGCCGCCCAAGGATCAACGGCCACCGGACAAATAGTCAAAGTCGACGTTGGAGGGATGGGCAAAACGGTTCGGTGGCCTTGGAAAAAAACATGGGAATGGGCAATGAGCAATGTGGATGATTGGATATGGGAGGATTAGTTTTTGGAAAATAACTGGGAATATATTTTAGGGTGGCTGGCAGGCAAAGATATGAAAAAATGGAGAAATAAGGAAAAAAGACTGTATTCTTACAAAAATGCACACCTTTGGGTCAATTTTGCCGATGGCAACAAAAGGGAAATGAGAGAATTGCCTGAGGGCGCAAATAAATGAACAAATTAATTTAATGGGCATAAAGGGAATAAATAAATAAATAAAAAAATAATTCCATCCGCCTTTTATGCACTCGGCGATTGGCCGACTTTGATAAAATAAATAATATATAATTGGAAGGAGGGGAAATGCAAATTATTTGGAATACAAAACATTGGGGAAGGGATGGCCACCATTCCGATTCGATGGATTATTTTGCCCCCAATCTACATCATATAATCATCACTCCCCTTTTCCAATTCCATTCCCGACTCATCTCCCGCCGTTTATCTTTGTGCGGCCATCATCAAAGGATTATTTTCATTAATTGGCTTATTCCCCCAAAATCATCGGCCTCCTTTACAAACTTTCCCTCCTTTTTTGTTACCCTCCTTCGCTGATGATGATCATCCATTCCCCCTTCAATATTTCCCTTTTGGGGTCATTCCGTCCACAATTTGTTGTTTACCCCCAAATGAATGAATGAATGTCCATTTGCCCATCGGTGATTTATTTATGCCCGCGATCATTACCCCTTTTTGCGCCCCCATTCCCTTTACTTACCTGCCTTTTCCTGCTGATCCGCTAATTCTAATTATTTACGAGTCGCCAATTCTCCCTCCCGGGAATTCCGGCTAATTTTGCCTGGGGCAATGTTCTCCCAAATTCCCCATTTTGCTTGTTTGCCCTTTGACCATTTCCCCATTCATTTTCCAATTCCTTTTCCGTTCTCAGCCACCCAAATTGGTCATCCGGGGATGGCCCAAGCGGAATAATTTGCGTGGGATTGGACCATCGGAAAAGGAAGGGGGAATGACCATAAAAAGGCAAGAAAATTCCATTAATGGACTGAAGGGGGGGGGGCAATGCTGCGCAATTACCTGGGCGAAGGTGGAGGACCCATTTTTGGGTGGACAACAAGAAATTGGCATTAGACAAGGAATTTTGGGACTAGATTGGCATCCATCATCCAATCCATCCATTCATTCCATTCATACATTTTGGTTGTGTCAAAAATGTTCCATTCATTCCATTCCCTCATTCTCCGGGGTCACCCATCCATTCGAGAGTGCAAATTGGCCTGTCCATTCGCCCAAATCCCCATTCAATAACCATCCATTGTGCCCCTCCCCCAAGACAATGGGCCGGGCATTTGCGCGCATTCTGTCCCACCCCTTCTGCTGCCCCGGCAATAATGCATTTTTGGGGGTTTGGCTATCGCCGGTTTGGGGGGGGGGGCAGTCAAAATGTGCTCAGGCGACCAAAAGGCCATTGGCGAGGGGATTTTCCGGCCGCTGGTCCATTATTCATATTCACAGAGCCCAGCGTGAAAAAGACAACCAAATGTGAGCCAAATGCCTTCCAAAGGGTTGTTTTTGTTTCCGCCCGATTGCCAACAACATTGAAAGGCGATGAAATGAAACCACAAATTGGTGGCCATTTTGAGGGGGGAATAAACATTATTCGACCGACCTAAATTCCACCCAAATTTTGATGACCATCAGCAACAATCCCCGCGACCCAAATCCTTAAGCCGGCACACTTTTCTTTGGAAGTCGCTCTAAAATTGATTCCGGCCCTCCCCAGGGATTATGCCGACCCCCATTTGCCGTCGGACAAGTGCAATTCGGCCTCCATGGAAAGAAGAAAGGGGGAGGGAGGGGGCGGGTCACTCACTCATTCAGCCCCCCAAGGCAGTCAGCTGGAGCCAACCACCCAGTCCAGTGGCAGCCAAAATCGCCGGGCCTTTTCCCTCAAGCAGCATTCATTCAGTCAGTCGGCCACCCACCCAAATCCTCCCACCCCCTCATAAAGCCTCCTCCCCCAAAGACAATCCCCGTCGTCTTCTTCCAAAACTCCCTTCCATTCTCCTCCACCCACTTTTCCACCCGTTCCTCATCGTTCATTTTCGGACACCCATCATCTTCCTCCCCTTCCCATTTTAGCTCCCAATCTTAAACTGAAACTCCTCCTTCCCCCCATCCATAATAACTTCATTCGCCGTCCTTAATCAGTCCCAGTGAGCTCATCATCAATTCGCGTGTTGTGTTATCTTCTTCCGCCACACAAATTGGGTCCCATCCTTCGATAATTGTTGTTTTGGAATGGAGCCGGAGCACGATCTAATCCAAACCCCCCCCCCCCCCCTCACTCGCGAATATGTTGTTATTAATTCCAACGATGAATTTTAATTGGTTTTTGGTTTGATAATTCTACAAGAACCAAAAACAAACATAATTGCTCCAGGCTCCAATCCATTCCAAAATTACGGTACCGAAAAAATTTATTATTGGCTTTTAAGTTGACAAAATATCCCACAAAATTTTTTAATTTCAACATTTTTCAAAATTTTTTTTATGAATTTCGCTTTATTTTTTCCAACTCAAAAATGCGCTGATAATATAGGGAACAAATCTGAAAATCATTTCTATAATATTTTTAATTTCAGGAATCCAACAAAAAATTCTCACCAAAACGACTGATTTTATCTTTATTTGGGTTGGACGTCCATCTTTCTTCATTTTTGGAAGCCAACGGATCCGTACGACAAGAAAATAACCAATTGATTGGAATGCGGGAAATACGTGTCTCATCAATTATTTTGTTTCTACTGCTTTATTTCAACATAATTCCTTCATCAAAACAAAACAGAGGTCAGAATATTTTAACAATAAATCTAAGATCAACATTACCAAAACAATGAAATGCAATTCCAAATAAATATTTTCAATTTTTTCAGTGAACTTGTTGGACACATTGAATGCCACTTCTGAACTCAACTGGCGCACTTATACAAATCAGGATGAAAAAGACGGGGTAAGCTAAAATTAAAATAAACTCATAGGATTAAATTGGCAATTTATTGGTTATCCTGGAACATTCATTGCGCGATCTAAAGAAGCCACACATATCCATCCTTTATCCAATTCCATCCATCCATCTATCCCAAAATCCAATCCAATTCCGAATCCATCCAAGCACAAAATGGAGGACCGTTGCATTTTTTCTGGGCTAATGGGCTTCCATTCGGGCGGGGGATATTTTCGGCACTAGTACACCCAACAGAGGCGACGACAAATCACAAATTGTTCCTTCATGATGAGGGAATTGAGGGGGGGGGGGGGGGGGTGGAAAGTACAGCACAAATGGGGCGTCTCAATTTTCTGGTAAAAAATGAATATGAAAAAATGTCTTCCCACATTAATAAAAATAATTTATAATATCCAATTCAGTGGCTTGAGGAAACTTTATATTCAAAATCGGAGAATTGCAATCATCAAGTCTATTCCACGTGCAATTATGAACCAAACCATGATGTCGAAAATTGGCTCCTAATCCCAGCAATCGAAAGGGGCGAGGCACAAAGACTTCATTTGGAATTTAATTTCACAATTGTCCGATGCGCTTCGGTGGATGCCCTCAGGATTAGCAGTTGCAAAGAAACATTGAAATTGTATTCAGTGGGATTGGATCCAGGCGAAACACTTCCATTCCATTGGCACAATGAAACAAAATGGTACAATTTAAAATAAATCAATACTTAATTAAATAATTAATTTAAAATAGGGAATATGTGGACACTTTGGCCTCCCATTCCACGGACACGGCGCCTTTGACCAGTGACGAGACCAATCAGCCAACCTACACTCAAACAAGCTCACATCTAGTCACAAAACCAATTGTTTATTTTGCACTCAGGAATACGGGCGCATGTTCTTCCATTCTTTCGGTTAAGGTAAAATCAAATCAATCAATAATCAATTTATTATCATGAATGAATTTCCAATTCAAATTCAGATTTATTACAATGTTTGTCCGGAACGTGTCTCAAACTTTCTTCAATTGCCGCGGACAATTTCCTCCAAGGAAATTCATGGAGTTGTCAGTGTCCAGGGCCGGTGTGTGCCAAATGCTTCGCCGGTGACCACAATAATAAATCATCAACACAATCATCACACCCGATTCCGACATTCAATTCCAACTTTGGCGGCGCCCACTGCAATTTGCAAAGCTGATGGAATTTGGCAAATTTTGGGATCCACTGAATGCGCTTGCGACCCTGGACACATTCCCTCGATGAAGACCGGCCTTTGTACAGGTAAAATTTAAATCCATTCATTCAAATTATTTTCGAACAAAAAATGACCTTTTAATTAATGGTAAAAAGGGGAACATTCCCCTCTGCGCAGGATATAATTATAGGACTTTGAATAGAAATCCAGGACCACCCACACATCCATTCCATTCATTTTTTTGGGAGGCGAACATCAAAAAGATTTGTGGATGACCTTTGGCCACCAAAATTTGGGGTTTTCCTTTTCTATGGGAATTCTCTAATATAATTAGTGTAAAAATTGAACGAAAATTCTGTAGTCCATTCATTATTTTCCGCCCAATTAATTCCGACTTCGCGCCATTCCATATTCCCTTTTTCCATTCCATAATGGCATAGAGGAGTTCACATTCGAATCTTTTTTTTTGGGCAATTTTCGCACTTTTTGCCTCCTTCAATTGTCTTTCCATGGCAAATGACCTTCACAAAATGGGAGCCCATTCTCCATCCAATTCTTCTTCCCATTTCCAATATTCCATCTCATAAAGCAAAAATACTCTTCGCTTTTCCACCCCAAATATTAAATTGTTTGGTCAAGAAAAGGGCGTCGAACTTTACGGGCGTTTGATTACTTTGTTTTGCACGCCAAATATCCCATCCACCCCCCCCCCCCATACTAATTTCCACTTCGGATTTAATTTCCCTCAAAAATTTCGATGGCTTTTTGACATGCGATATCCACCCAAACCCAAAAGGCCAAATGGCCATTCATTCTCTCAGCTGTTTAGGTGACAAAATTCACACTTGATCCATCCCCAAAGTGGATCGATTCCATACTAAAATCCTCCCTAAAATGTTATTATTGGTGAAAATGCTGGAATGGATAAGCTTAGAAATAGCCACACCAAATAGCAAATAGTGTGAAGATGGGAGGAGGAAGGGATGAGCTGGATGGAAGGCCTCATCTTCCCCCAACAGCAGAGGGATAATGATGACAAATGGGCCACCGCCAATAGTGTGGATGTGGGATGGAAGGCGCCAAAATGATGTGCCACTGCCCAATGGCCAATACTCATTCCCTCCCATCCATTCGAATGGATGGCCAATGGCCAACTAATTCAATTTTCACAAACTCAAAATGTTTAATGATATAACGAAAAGGAAAGGGAGAAGGCTGCACACTTTTAGTTGGGGGAATGGACACATTTGAGAAGAAAGGGAGGAATGTAATTGTTTGGCATTCACAATTTATCCTTTTGGTTTTTGTCATTTAATTTTAAATTCATCATTTTGGGACAAAGAAATATTTTATGAATATTTTAGTTTGACTGCAACCCTAAAATGAGTTTTTGAAGTAGACAAAACCAGCAGTGAAGGCTGAAGGGGGATTTGAATGGGAAAATGGCCAAACTCTTTTGGGTGAATACAATGGGGAAGTATGGGCACTTTTAGGTTGGAAGAATGCATAATGGGAATTTGAGTGGATGAATGGGGATGGGGGATTAGGCAATTGACGAGGGAAGTTAGGAGTGAATTTGGATGTGTTAATGGATTCTTTTGAGTGCCATCTTCTTAAGGCGATAATTACTTTCTTGCCGTCCAAACATATTCCCAACCCGAAAACATATGTATTTTTGTGAAAAATATGAATGAATTGTTTTGACACTTTCTAAATAATGGAAAATGAATTGGAGAGTTTTACTATTATCAAATTACTTTTTCCCCTCCCTTTTATTGTTTGTTTTTGTTGTGTTTATCCGGAAAAACGAACTTTTGTTCAGTTTTGGTTCCACTCAAATGCGCATTTCCTCCCTCTCCATTTCCATTTCCATTGTCTTCCCCATTCCCAAAAATATAATTGAGGGTGTCCAGCGGCGACACAAATGAATATCCAAAGCAAACATGGGTGGAACTCTTCAACCGTGGTGGTGGGAAAAGGTCGTTGACCTTTCACTCCAAACCACCGCGCGTTAATTCGTCCATCCAATCATCGTCTTTTTGGCTGCTGCCAAAATGTGTCCATCCTATGGAGAATGAATATTCCACCCCAAGAATCCCCCATTCCCATCTTTCTTTTCAATTTTCTCCACGATTTTCCCTTTTATTCTGGGCCCGCCACCCCCCCCCCCCCCCCCCACCAAATAGCAGATGTGCACGCCGGAAGGAAGGGACAATTATGCGGGCTAGGCCTTTTAAATAAAATTGGGGAGGAAATAAATAAAATAAGGCAACATTTTAAATGGAATGGAAATTGGAAGAAATGAAAATATAATTTAATATTATTTATTTTCAGCTTGTGGATTGGGCACTTTCAAATCGAATCATGGCCCAGGGGAATGTTTGCCTTGTCCGGAGAATAGTTGGACAAATTCAACAGGAAGTTCGGAATGCCAATGTTTGAGTAATTATCACCGCTCCAAAAAGTCAAATTCATCAGCCATTTGCATAGGTAAATTTAAAAAAAAAATATTAAAATACTTTAAATTTGAATTATTTAGAAGGTCATTTATCCGGAATTGAAATTGGGGAAGAGGATGTCAATGGCAATGAACAACAAAATAATCCACCACCTCACAATCAGCAAAATGATTGGTGGTCCCAATTCAGTGCAAATTCTGCTTGGCCATGGCTAATCCTCTTCACACTTTTGGTCCTTTCATTGTGCATTGCACTCATTTTGATCAACCGGAATGGCACAAATAGTCGCAAAAGTGATTTGGATGTGTTGGATAATTACAAACAAGGTTATTTTAATACAAGGAATTAATTTAATTTTGACATTTTTAGATACAATTTCGCCGGACTATAGTCGATCATTGGGCGGTGGTGGATGTTCAAAGGGAATTGGTGGTTGTTTGGGAAATGGCCAACAAAACAACACAATGAACAGTGCAATTCGCAAGAAAATGAATTCCCCGCTGATCAGCAGAAGTGGACCACTTTGTTATGGAACACATCGAAGTGCCGTGGTGGTGGCCAGCGGAGGAGGAGGCCAATTGAGGACACCACTTTCGGCAGCAAGGCCACCACTCAAATGCCAAATGTACGTCGACCCAACAACCTACGAAGATCCGGCTGAAATTCTGGCCGAATTTACCAACGAAATTAGGCCGGAAGATGTGGAATTGACGAGGATAATTGGCGCCGGCGAATTTGGGGAAGTTTGCTGTGGGCGATTGACGGTGGAGGATGCATATGGACAAAAGCAGGTTTAATAAAGGATTTTGGGCATTTTTAAAATATTCATTTATAGCAACAAATTGTGGCCGTAAAAACACTTTTGAGAGGAAGCGGCGAAAAGGCCAGAGCGGATTTTCTGATGGAAGCATCGATTATGGGACAATTTGATCACGAAAATGTGATTAGGCTGATTGGGGTTGTGACCAGGACAGAGCCAATAATGATTTTAACCGAATATATGCTCTACGGCTCATTGGATCAATTCCTTCGAAGCAATCGAGACGGCAAATTGACAATTTCCCAATTGGCCAAATTACTCAATGGAATCGCATCAGGAATGAAATATTTGACGGAAAAGGCTTACGTTCATCGGGTATAAAATTAAATTTTAATGCAAAGAAATAATCCCACTTTTTTTCAAGGATCTTGCCGCTCGAAATGTACTCGTCGATGACCGACTCACCTGCAAAATTGCCGATTTTGGATTGAGCCGTGGGCTGAGGCAATGCGTTGGATCATTGGAACAAGAATACACCACCCAACAAGGAGGCAAAATTCCCATCCGGTGGACCGCACCAGAGGCAATAATGCACCATAAATACACAACTGCTTCCGATGTTTGGAGTTTTGGAGTGGTCATGTGGGAGGTAATTAATTATTAATATAAAATGAATATAAACTAATCAATTTTGCAGGTTATGTCCTTTGGTGAACGTCCATACTGGGATTGGACAAATCAACGAGTCATTCAAGAAATAAACAACGGGTATAGACTGCCTGCGCCCCAGGATACACCGAAGAAGTTGCACGAAATTATGTTGGCCTGCTGGCAAGCGGACAGGCATTTGAGACCGACATTCGCCCATCTTTGTGAACATCTCACCCAATTCTTGAATAATGTTGATTTCTTCTATAAATACATTTGAATTTGCTTAACCGCCTTTTTATGACAACTCCAAATTAGGTGCCTATTTATTGTGATTTATTCTGACCATGTCCCATTCCCACATTCTTTGTTCCCTGTACACAAATTTATTTTATTTTATTATTGCATCTCAAAGAATCAGTCAGATTTTATTTATTATTTATCAAATGACAAGAAAATTAACGAAAAAATATTTTATATATTTATCGAATTAAAATTAAATAATTGAATAGAATAATTGGATTCGGTCTAAATAGAATAATTGTACCCGGTAGGCTCTTCTCTACTTGTTTTAGTCGATTGGGAACTATTAACTGCAATAGCATGAATTCATTCAGGAATTCTTCTCAGGGACCTTCAAAAGTTTAATTTTATACATTTTCATTTGAACGCAATTTTACCTTAATTGTGACGCATTTAACTTCGGTATATGCTGCCAATCCATATTCGCCAAGTTCTCGCCCAAGTCCAGACATTTTGTACCCACCAAATGGCTTTAAATTTGCCAATTGAATTAAAATAAAAATGGAATTTATTACCGCAGCAGGATCGAACACATCATAGCAATTTACCCTAAAATTAATTTTGAATGATTTATTGAATATTTCATTCAAACTAACCAAACAGTGCCAGCCCGAATATTGTTTGCAATGTACAATGCTTTGTCCAAATCCTTGGTGACCACCCCCGCCGCCAATCCATAACAAGTGTCATTTGCCTTCTCCACCAAATCCTTCAGTCCATCAAATTTGATTATTGACATCACAGGGCCAAATCTTATTATTAAAGAGTGATAATTAATTAATTATTATTCTTACATTTCTTCTTGTGCAATTTTCATTCCCGATTTAACATCTGAACAATTTCGAAAATTAAATATTAAAATTACTATTAAAAACCAGCAAAAATGGTTGGTTGTACGAAATATCCTTCTTTGCCAAATTGTTTTCCACCAGTGACCAATTTGGCGCCCTCCTTCTTTCCATGTTCAATCAGGCCTAAAATTTTCTTCATTTGGTCATCATCAATTTGCGGTCCTTGTTCAGTGTTCAAATCGAAAGGATTTCCAAGGCGTCGAGAATCAGCGAGTGACTTAAAATGGAATTAAATATATTTTCCAATTCATAATTCAAACCTTTGAGCGTTCAACGAATTCATCGTAAATTCGAGACTCAACAAAAGTGCGTGATCCGGCACAGCAACACTGTCCTTGGTTGAAAAATAAGCCGAATGATGCTTGTTCAACGGCAAGGTCCATGTCGGCATCAGAGAAAATAATATTCGGACTTTTTCCTCCCAATTCAAGTGTCACTCTTTTTTTTAAATATTTGTTAATTTCTGTCAGTGTTTTTATTAACCTTTTGAGATTGTCGCCAGAACATTCTCGCTTAACCTGTAATCCAACCTCCGTTGACCCAGTGAATGCAACTAAAATTGCGCACTTTTACAATTTTTTTACGTATTTAATTTCCTACTTTTGTCCACTTTAGGATGTGTGGCGATTGCGCGTCCGGCCGTTGGCCCAAAACCGGGGACAATATTCACAACGCCAGCAGGAAAACCGGCCTAAATAAATTAGTTTAAAATGCACATTACAACGCACCTCTTTGATCAGATTGGCAACATAAAGTGCAGTAAGCGGAGTTTGTTCTGCTGGTTTAAGAACCACCGTGTTGCCCATTGCCAATGCTGGTGCCAATTTCCATGCTTGCATCAATAGAGGAAAATTCCACGGAATAATTTGCCCAACCACTCCGACAGGTTCATGACGAGTATAAGTGAAATAGTCACCGGCGATTGGAATTGTTTTTCCATGGTTTTTGTCAGCCCAACCGGCCTAAATCGCAAAATAAATTAATGATAAAAATAAAAACTAACATAATAACGATAAACAGCAACCGAACTGGGAACATCGGCCAAGTAGGCAACTTTATATGGTTTTCCATTGTCCTTTTTTAAATTTATTATATCTTTTATAATATTTTATCATTGATTACCAGAGTTTCGAGACTGGCCAATTCAACGGCATCTCTTTCGATCAAGTTGGCTAATTTGTGGAGTAAATGACCTCGAGTGGCCGCATCCATTCGGCGCCATTCCGAACCAAGTTTGAATGCATCAGAAGCAGCCTGAAATTGTGTTGAATGAGATTAATTCAGGATTTGAACTTTACTTTCACAGCCATTTCCACATCAGCCTTGTCTCCTTCTTGTACATCGGCAATCTTCTCTTTGGTAGTCGGATTAAATGTTCCAAATGTTTTTCCACTTTTAGAATTGTGCCATTCATTATTAATGAAAATCTAAATTTTGCCAACACTTTTTTCAATTTATTTTATTTTCATTACCTTGGTGTATTTCGGTTCTTCATTCCACACCGGTTTTGGAGCTGGAACAGCAATTTGCCGAATTGAAGTTTTAGAACTTAGGCGTAGAAGGAAAGATGCAGAAATTGAACGACAACAATACATGTTTTTCTCTAAATTATTAATTTAAATAAAATGGCTCATGCATAAATGAATTGAAATGATTTAATCCTAGCTTATATTTACATTAACCAGTCAATGTTTAATTTATTTAGTGAGTAGAAAGGATCGATAAAAAAAAATTATTTATTACAACAGCAAGAAAAAACAACAAAAATTTATGGAAAAACAAATTTATTTATACAATAGCAAGGAAAAAAACAACAAATGGGGAAAAACAAACAAAATGGGGCACATTTTTATAGGTAGGTTTATAGCGAAGGGTGGGATGTTTGAGATGTTGCCGGCTCCGCTGTACATTGCGTCTTCTTTCCTCGTTCTGACTGTGCTGTTGCCGGCTCCACAGTGAATTGCTTCTTCCTTGTGCCTCTTTCTGACTGTGCTGTTGCCGGCTCCACAGTGAATTGCTTCTTCCTTGTGCCTCGTTCTGACTGTGCTGTTGCCGGCTCGTTCTTCTTTCCTTGGCGTTGATCATCCACGATTTGGGCCGTGTCCACCGATCGTTCAGAATCGTCCTGTGTAAAAATGGGATGTTAATTCAATTTGAAAAATCTTTAAAATGTTTTACCTCATCCTCCTCCGTGAAAACCGTTCCTGGCCGAATCCTTTCTTCGCCTTGGTCCTCCTGCTGCTGCTTCTCGTTTTCATCCCATTGCGTCCTTCTGGTTATCTGTGAATTGAGTGACTTCGGTATCTTCTGCATTTGGCTTATCTCGGCGTCGGTTGAATCCAATGTCACATCTGAAAATGATCGGGCAAAGATTTAATGGTTAAAATGTTTTCAAAACTCACTAATCGTCGATTTTTCGTCTGGTATCAATGGGAAATTTGTTGCAGGAGGCAGCGGCGGCTTCAATGGGATCCTCTTTTTCTTCTGGGCTCCTGGAGACAGTTTTGCTTGATCGATTTCCTCGGCAGTTTTTGGGTCCACTTCATCAGCTGCTGGTGTTGAAGCCTTCTTGTTTGACGACTTTGTTGCCTTCGCCGTTGGTTTCGGTTTTTTCTTCTGAAATAGAAAATTATTGAAAAAGCATTAAAAACAAATAAAAATACCTTGGTCGACTTGCAGCAAGAACACGTCCACAGAATGATCGTCACAGTTGAGAAAAAGGAAATGAGCCAGAAGATTGTCGATGGAAATAACATTTAGGAATTTGGATAGGACGGGAAGAATATGGCTGAACTTGAAATGAATATTTGGTTTGTTTTTTTTTTCTTCTTTTATATGATTTTCCAGGATCGTATTGATTTATTGATTGGAATTGGAAATAAAATATTCTATTCTGTATCGATTTTCATACAAGAAATTTTTAGTATAAAAGCCTTAATCATTTAGTCAGTCCGCACCCGGCATGTGACGAAAACGAACCAACCCATCCACCTGAATATGTGAAATAAAATGTTGGAATATGTTTTTTAAACTGCATTTTATTATAGACTATCAAGGTTAAAATTAAAAATAATTGATAAATGACTCGGCAATACTTTAGAAGTTAGATCTTAGATATATGCCTTGTAGTACATTTTTCTCTTCATTGCCCTTTTAAATTGAATTTAATAATTCACTCAATTATTTTTCTCGTCTCCTCTTTATTAATCGACCGCAAAAAATTTTACAAAAATTCCTAATTAAACATCCGCCGCCGGAATTGAATGGTCCTTTAATAGGTAAATGAAGAAAGCTTATTTTAAGCTGAAAGGGCGAACAAGTTAACTGTTAATATGTCATTCATTGCATTGCATTGAAGTGGATTTTGTCAAGGCATATTTTAATTAAATTTATTTTATATTTCTCTCGACGAATATATTGCCTTCAATTGTGTTATTTTTGCCCTTTCGATTCCGTCTTCCAACTTAATTTGGTCATTTTGCAAAAGCAACTAAAATTTTTGGATATTTTCTAATCATGTAATTATTCGATGTCACATTTCCAATTACAAATAGCCTCTATTATTATAATTATTTTAAATTTAAACAAATAACCCACCATTTCCCCTGAGGGATTTTTTTTTGACGTTATCGGCTTTAAGCCAATAAAATTGGTACTTTGCTGCGGGAAAATTTCCACCCATTTCTCCTTCATTAAGTCGGTAAATCAAAAACAAATCCAACTAATAAAAAAGACATTGCTAGTCAATCAAAAGTGCCATTTTCATTACCTCGAGATTTCGACGTTTTTTGATTACATATTGGGAGGAATGGATAATTAATTCAATTAATCCGTTTCTGATTGTTCTTGCCAAATATGTTTTGTCCTCTCTATTGCCAGAGGATTTTTAGCAGCATCAGAAGGAGCTGCTGAAACCATTTCCGTTGATATTTTCAAAGTACATCGTATTTTAAGGTTTACCTACAAAAACACTTTCTCTGAAATTTTGACTGCAAAATTTTTTGCAATCTAAAAATATCCAATCTCTTTCCTTTTAATTGCGTGCCCAACATTATTTTTATCAAATCAAAGGTGAATTCTATGCAAATTTGTATTTTCCTTGCAGCAAATTGGAAATTTGTATGCCACCAATTCACTATTAAAAGCTGCTCCTTTCTAGGCCATATAAAATATTCTCGAAAGCCAATTAACAGTCAAATATGTCCTCAATTCCATTTTTTCTTCTCCTCTTCTTCTGCTTCCATTCCACGGTGATGGCCGTTTTCTACAGAAATATTCCCTTCCGGCTAAAATCAACGGACAATGAAGAAGAGCGAATAAATCGCGAAGGGGATTATGAAAGTATTGGCCAACTTTTGGATCAAATTGAAGGCAAATAAGGAAAAAAGATTGTAGAAAATGGAATTGAAATTTTACAGATGAAGCAATTCGTTTGGCTGCAGAAAGAAACACCGCATTCATTGAAGATTCTGAAGCGGAAGAATGGGCAATACCGAAAAGTAGGAGTGTCCGATTAATTCCACTTCGGAGTAGGTCAGAAAATGGGGGACAATTTAGTGCCCATCAACAGGATAAATCCTCGCCCTCAACTTCTTCTTCCCTAATTCATTCCCATTTTATGGCTTTACGGCCGGATTATGCGTTCAAGTCAGTTTGATTTGAAGCAATTAGAAATCAATTTTAATTTGCAGAAATGTGGCCAATCTTTTGCGAAATTTCTTTGACTCTCGAATTGAACGCCACAGCAGAAGATTGGCTACGAAGAAAAGTGGAATGGGAAAAGAAAAATTGAAATGAATTTAAAATAACATTCAAATTTTTGGTGAATATATTTGAATAAAGCCAATTTGTGCATTTCAATTAATCGTCTTTTTGTCATCATCCAACATTCACACCCAATCCACTGCCAACACCGACTCCAGTGCCAAGTGAGGGCAAACCCAAATTGAAACCCCAGCCAAGGCCCAAATTGAAGAGATTGCCGAAACCGCCGTATCCTCCCCATGGCATTCCGCCACCGTATCCTCCACCCGGATAATAGGATGACGGGTAATAATATCCATTGCCATTGCCTCCATAATTATTATAATAAGGGGAATAATAATATTGTTGTTGGTAGGGGGCATTGGAATATTCTCCGGGAGGTTGAATGTAATAAAATGAAGTGGAAGGAAGATGGTAAGGCATGGAATAATCTGCGGAGGAAGATGATTGACGGTGAACGGATTCTGAATGCCTGCGTGGAGAATGAAAATGAATATTCCTAGAGGCATTCCCCCTTTATGCATACTCATTTGAAGCAGCTGCTCCATTCAATGTTGCCATTCCTTTGCCGCCGGTCCCTTCATCAACTTCTTCTCTTTCGCCATTTTGATTGCCGATTGAAGCATCCAAATTGTTCAATTTTTCCAAAATTCGTTCCCTTTCCGCCAAATATTGTGAATAACGACCATTCTCTTCAATGGATGTTTTCACTATTCAAAAGGCCTGAATTGAACAAAATTCGTCGAAAACCTGGTTTCGGTGTTGTATTTTCTTTTCCTTGGTTAATTGGATTTAGTTGATCGTCGGCAACAGTGGAAATTGTTGTTTGTATTTTTTCCTCTTCCTCGGATTTAACCAAAATGGAATTGGTCAAAACAAAATAGAAAATTATGAAGAAAGGATGACTTTCGGAAGAACGCATTTCTAAAGGAGTAAAAGAAGATTTAATTGCAGCAAAAAAAGATGGGCCAAATGGAGAAAAAGTGAATGGATTGGAAGAATGGGCCAACCACCCAAACAAGTTGTTTTGGAAATGAATTCCAACAACAACAATTCACTATTTAGCCACAATTTAGGACTCAATTTTATGCCTTTCCCATTTATTTTCCGGCCTTCTTATTTAAAATAAATGGACATTAATTTTATTCAATTTTTTATTTCGAAAATTGATTGACGGTCTAATACAAATGAAGCAGAAGAAATACTGTACTGTATTAAATGATGATTCTAATACAAATAAGAGACTCTCACTGGATACAAAAATATGATGGAAGAAAGGGAAATATATCCAGAAAAAAATGAATCATGAAAAAAAGTTCATTTTAAGGAGTAATGCAAGGCAACAAACAAACAATAAAATGGAGGTTTAAAATGATTATTGATTATAATTGAATGAATAATGATTGATTGAATGAATGTTGATGAATTAAAATTAAATCACAAATGCGGGGATAAGGAGATATATTTTCAACATAATTTAATAGGATAGGATACCATCATAATGCAAGAAATTAATATTGATTTCATCCAAATTCTCTAATTCTTCTTTTTATCTTCGCCCTCTTTCTCCTCATTTTGGACATCCTCATTTTGTTCGTTTTGCAATGTTTTTCCGTCAATTTGATTTTGCCCTTGAGGAAGATCGTCTTGTCTTTTATTAGTGCCAGATTTTTTGATGATGGGTCGAAGAATGAAATGGAAAATGAATGGCCAAACAAGGAAATAAATGAAGTAGCTGTAGAAGTACATTGCTTTCAGAGGCTGAAAATAATTAAATTAGATGGAATAGGAAAATAAATTAAAAATTACCACAATCCAAATTTCTTTTTTGACCAATCCAAATGTGAGGAATGCAAATGCCATTGAAATATTTATGTTGATTCGGCCAAAAAGCCATGTGAATGGACGAATCCACCTGAATAAAAAATGAAATAAATAAATTCAATAATTTTTTACCATTTTGAGAGATATTCACGAACAATGGGCGGTCCCAATTTGATAAATAAATACATCTAAAACGGAAAGGAGAATAAATGAATAAGAAAACGGTAAACTTGTTCTTGGGCGACCATGCACATAAATTCAAAGGCAAAGAGGAGGAAATAGCCAAGATGATATCCATGCCAAACTGCCAGGAAGAAAAGAGTGCCAAAATGACTGAGATATTTATTCCCCAACCATTTTAATCGTTTGAAAATGTGACTAAAAATAAAAAATAAAATTTAGAATTTGTGTTTTTAGCAAATCAGAATTTGTGTTTTTAGCAAATCAGAATTTGTGTTTTAGCAAATCAGAATTTGTGTTTTTAGCAAATCAGAATTTGTGTTTTAGCAAATCAGAATTTGTGTTTTTGTGTTTTAGCAAATCAGAATTTGTGTTTTTGTGTTTTAGCAAATCAGAATTTGTGTTTTTAGCAAATCAGAATTTGTGTTTTAGCAAATCAGAATTTGTGTTTTTAGCAAATCAGAATTTGTGTTTTAGCAAATCAGAATTTGTGTATTTAGCAAATCAGAATTTGTGTTTTTAGCAAATCAGAATTTGTGTTTTAGCAAATCAGAATTTGTGTTTTTAGCAAATCAGAATTTGTGTTTTAGCAAATCAGAATTTGTGTTTTAGCAAATCAGAATTTGTGTTTTAGCAAATCAGAATTTGTGTTTTTGTGTTTTAGCAAATCAGAATTTGTGTTTTTGTGTTTTAGCAAATCAGAATTTGTGTTTTTAGCAAATCAGAATTTGTGTATTTAGCAAATCAGAATTTGTGTTTTTAGCAAATCAGAATTTGTGTTTTAGCAAATCAGAATTTGTGTTTTAGCAAATCAGAATTTGTGTTTTTGTGTTTTAGCAAATCAGAATTTGTGTTTTTAGCAAATCAGAATTTGTGTTTTAGCAAATCAGAATTTGTGTTTTTAGCAAATCAGAATTTGTGTTTTAGCAAATCAGAATTTGTGTATTTAGCAAATCAGAATTTGTGTTTTTAGCAAATCAGAATTTGTGTTTTAGCAAATCAGAATTTGTGTTTTTAGCAAATCAGAATTTGTGTTTTAGCAAATCAGAATTTGTGTATTTAGCAAATCAGAATTTGTGTTTTAGCAAATCAGAATTTGTGTTTTAGCAAATCAGAATTTGTGTTTTAGCAAATCAGAATTTGTGTTTTTAGCAAATCAGAATTTGTGTATTTAGCAAATCAGAATTTGTGTTTTAGCAAATCAGAATTTGTGTTTTAGCAAATCAGAATTTGTGTTTTTGTGTTTTAGCAAATCAGAATTTGTGTTTTTAGCAAATCAGAATTTGTGTTTTAGCAAATCAGAATTTGTGTTTTTAGCAAATCAGAATTTGTGTTTTAGCAAATCAGAATTTGTGTATTTAGCAAATCAGAATTTGTGTTTTTAGCAAATCAGAATTTGTGTTTTAGCAAATCAGAATTTGTGTTTTAGCAAATCAGAATTTTTTTTAGCAAATCAGAATTTTTGTGTTTTAGCAAATCAGAATTTGTGTTTTTAGCAAATCAGAATTTGTGTTTTAGCAAATCAGAATTTGTGTTTTAGCAAATCAGAATTTGTGTTTTAGCAAATCAGAATTTGTGTTTTAGCAAATCAGAATTTGTGTTTTAGCAAATCAGAATTTTTGTGTTTTAGCAAATCAGAATTTTTGTGTTTTAGCAAATCAGAATTTGTTGTTTTTCAAATATTATTTTAAATATTTTACTTTTTTGCAAATGTATTTGTGCCACAGTTGAATGAATCAATCACAGATTGGAAATCGCTGCCCAATTCAAATTTGATTATATGAATATCACGGACACCTGGAAATGGAATATTTTATTTAATCAACAAAAAAAATTTTTTTGCTAACCATCCCATCGATCATTCCCATTCGAATCCGTTCCATTGTAAGCTAAACCGCAAAGAATGGCCGCACCTTCCTAAAAAAAGCATTGAATTAATTATAATTTATTTGTAAAATTTACAGTCAAAAGCCAAGCAACACAATAACGATACATTGTGGCCCGAAACCAAATTGTATTCCAAATAACTTTCCAATGGAATGGAAGAGCCTAAAAAATAAATTAGAAATTGTTTTTAAGAAATTGAATACAAGAAATTCGGTAGAATTGAAGAAATCATCAGAGACCCAAAGTGTTCCCCATTGATGCATAACGGCAAAGAATACGCCGGCCACGAAACGTTGGATGCTGGCCATTATACTGGAATAGCGGAAACTTTTGTTGATTAAATTATTATTTGATTAACCTTGACTCCCTCACTTCATTCTTCCGTCCATCGAGGTATTCGCCACGAACAAATGATCGAAAACGACTTAGTGGAAATTGAGGGCCAACCAATGTGCCGGAGAAAAACAATCCATATGCGGCAATTTCCAACAAGTCTGGTTTATCCATAATGGCCGTTTTTAATTGTCCTGGTTTCAGTTTTTCCTTAATTATTTAATTTAACTGTATTAATTTGGTAATAAATAAGTATACCGCAGCATTTGGCTGATGCCCATCGTAAACATCCATGACCAACCCAATGAACCGAAGTGTCATAATGCAAAATGGAGTCGTCCAAGTGATGTCATATGTGGACGATTCAGCGAACCAATAACCGATGAGCAGATGACCCTTAATTTGTTGGATTTATTATTGAATTAATTTAAAGTATAAACCAGAAAAGCGATATGAGCAAGTGCAACAGAAAGTGGAGTTCCAGGAATTGTATTGATAATAATATATGCAATTCCGATGCTCAACAAACTGTGATATATGGCAAATCCTTAAAGATAAATTTAGTTGGAAAGAAAAAATGAAAAACAAACCACAATTGAATAGATAGATGAGAAAACCGGCGAAAACGAAGTAATAATGTTGCACTTCCTTGGGTTTATTGTAGAAGAATGTCCGATGTATGGCGGCCAATGGGTATCCAGCCAAAATTGACAGTAACAGTCGTAAAGCATCCTCACGAACATAAACAAATTCAGCAAATGTTCCAACAATTCCCATTATGCAAATATAAAAGCTTAAATTAAAGTTTTATATGCATATGCATATAAAAGCTACGATTAATGAATATGTGAATTCGATCGATAATTTAACGATCATTCGATTCGCTCTGAAAACTAATATCAACCAACATTGAATTTTTTTGGTTTTTAAACCACTTATGTTATTGCGCGTCTGCCATTTTCGGGTTTGGTTTGTAGGGTTTGGACTTTGGATTCAATGCATGCAATATAACACGAACACTACTAGTTTATTATTAGACTTTTTTGGGAATTTTTCTCTAATCAATAAATATCTATCTTTTTTAAATACGTATCGCACGCATGACGCATCGCATATTGCACGTAACAATAAACAATATAATTTTGATGACAATAAAAAATTTTTCTTAAAACTGTTTCTGATTCTGATCCTGTTCTGTTTTTTATTGAATAAGAGTTAACTTCCTATGAATTTTACTTAATATGTAGTAAATATTTTTAATTCTATTTAATAAAATTATAGAAAATACAAAATATGTCGTCTCAAAAAGTTGAACAATATCTACAAAACATGGCAAATACAATCGAAGATCCAAATATTGCAGAAGCATTCCAGGATCTTGAAGGTTTTTATGTCAACAAGTAAATAATTTATTTATAAAATTCGATAAAATTTTACTTTTTTAAGACTTTGGAATCAACTTTCCGATCTTACGAAGCAACTTGTTAACAAACCGGAATTTGTCAACTCTAAATTTGTTAAACTTGACGCCTTTTATGAGGTTATATTATATTAGACATTATTCATTCCTTTTAATGACAAATTTGTAGAATCTCATCAAAGATTTTGAACATCGAATTCAAGGATTACAATTGGTTGAAATTGTATTGCCAATTGCTGAGAACAAATTCAAAAACGGTTTTTTTAAATAAATATGATCACAAATTATTGCAATTCAATTCAGACAAGGCATCTGCATTCGAATTTTTGAAAAAATTCGAGAAAACTGTCGAGAACGATGAAAAAGCATTGGTTCGACTTTTATCAGGGAAGATAAAATTGCACCTGGAAGAACATCCAACACCACAGCAAGGCAAAGATATGAATTCAATCAGAGTAAAATTATAAAAATATTAAATCAAAAAAATGATAATAAATATTTTAGAAAATGATCGAGGAGACCGAACAGAAATTGGACCGTCTGGTTGAAGTTGGCCCGGTGCATGCTGCATTTTACAAAGTCTCAGCGGCCTATCAACGTCAAATTGGCGATTATGCTCGTTATTATACGGAAGCATTGCGCTATTTGGGATGCGAAGATTTGGACAAACTTTCTGATGGAGAGCGAATTCAGCATGCATTGTTGCTTTGTGTGGCAGCACTTTTGGGCAAAGGAATTTACAATTTTGGCGAATTGGTTGGTATTTATGAATAAGTCCATTTAATAATTTATTCATTTAGTTGGCTCATCCAATTTTGCAAGCACTTGAGGGAAGTCCGAAAGGATGGCTTGTTTCTGTTTTGGATGCGTTGAATTCGGGAAATTGGAATGAATTCCAAAAGGTAATCCAAATATTCAATTTATTATTAATTATTAAATAATTTTTCACAGTATAAATCAAGACTTGAGGCAGAAGCAGCGGATTTGAAGAAGAATATGCCAATGTTGGAGGAAAAATTGCGACTTCTTTGCTTGATGGAGGTAAAACATAATAAAAATAATAAATTCATCCATCCCATCCATCATTATTCAAAATAATATAAAGAAAATAACACAAAAAAGTTGGAAATATATTCTCGAAAAATCTTAATTTTATGGTCATCAAAATTTTGGAATATAATCATTTTTTCATCCACAACATAAATAAAAAATATTAAAATTAATTCCCAACAAAATTAAAGATGGCCACCCAGCTTCCACCAAAACATCGGAATTTGGCATTTGACAAAATCGTCAAGGAAACACATTTGGATGAAGATTCGGTTGAATTATTGGTGATGAAGGCATTGGCCAATGGACTGATCCAAGGCCATATTGACCAATACACCAAAAATGTGAACATCACTTGGGTCCAGCCTCGGGTCCTTTCCACCGATCAGGTGAGAATCTCAATCAATGTTCAAAAATAATCAAATTCCATTTTTTCAGATAAGGGCATTGGCTGAGCGGATGAATGAATGGCGAAAGAATGTGAATAAATCGGGGGATTATATGCAATCATATGCAAAGGATGTCATCGTCGCATATACCTAAATTAATTGACCTTTTTTTGTTGTTGTATTTCCACCATCAATGCAACTTTAAATAAATTATTTGTATGGGCGATATTCTCTTCTTTTAAAAAATCAACCAACCAATGATATTCTTTGAATGTTGCTTTCAATTTTTTAAATTGGATTTGGGGGAGGGGAATAGGCCGATTGATTTATTGATGAATGCCGAATTTGTGTCGGAATTTAGTATTCTCCAAGCAATAACAATTCAATCTTTATTTTTAATGTCCATCACCGGAGAATACCCAATTCGCGTGGACACAAATTATTTTGGCCGATTAGCAAAGAAAATGCCGAAATTGGGGGAGAAATAAGGGAGGAATAAATGGAATTGAATGGGGATGAATTGTTGGCTGGGAAATGAGCACAAATTTATGTTGTTTGGGGAAGTTGGCAGCAGTCGACTGGAAATTTGTCGTCTTCATCGGTGAATTCAACATCCGGCCTTATTGGCAAAGGAGCCGAATGGAGGGAGAAACACCTGCGCATAAATTGGAGTGAAAAAGTCAAGAAAAAGTGGGGAAAAGCCGCGGGGAATTAATTAGCCGTTACCCGAGTCAATTCCCCCACTTCACCTCTTCTGGGCAACGACGGGCGGGATTTACCTGGCTGGCCAAGTCAATGTTGGCAAATGGCCGAAGGGGGACATTGTACCGCAAAAAAAGTAAGCCATCGATGAATGGGGTGGAGGGAAGGGGATGGAGGTTTGTCGCGCGAAAAAGGAAAATAGAAGTGGATTGAGAGGGGAAATTGGGAACAAGGAAAGTGTGTCATTCTCTCCTTTCACACCAAGGTTTTGTTTTTAGCCATCGTGAGGCACAAAATTGGAACTTCCATTTCCCTGCCAAATTCTTGAAAACTAAAAAGTCTGCCAAAATTTTCGGGTCGATTCCTTAGTTGGCTTTTTGCGCATTTCCGCCTTTCCCTTCCCCCCCCCCCCCCCCCCCCCCATTCCCATTTTGTGGCCATACTCCTTTATTCCGCCTTTGCGTGCTCCCCAAAAGGCGGATGGATGGCAGCGGCTGCTCATTTCATCTCTGTCCCCTTCCCCACCAAGAAGATAAGCAATTGCCGCCGGCTGGTTGAGGTGCTGCTGCAATTTGGATGGAGCTCCCCGGGGGCAAGGCCCACAATGGCCAGAAGAGCCGATCCTCATTAGAATTAGCGAAATGAGCAAGGAAGAATGGAGGGGGGGGGGGGGGGGGGGACAAAGGATGGCCAAGAATGAATGGAGAAAATAAGGCGGAAGGAATTCAAATTGAGACAAAAACAGTGGAATATTTTGAAGGGATGGATGGATCCATTTCCATTCTACAATGTCAAATCATTGAATGGAAATATATTTTATGGAGAAATAAATGAGCCGAAAGGCATTTTAAGGGGCGAAAAGGAAACGAACCCAAGAGAAGGAGCCAATGTGGCCAATATTGAGTGCCATTTCGCTCATCAGGCAAGGACTCGGCCCAACCCTCCCTCCATTGGACGAAAATGCAATGAATATTATTCGCGAAAATGAAGAATTAATGGAAGGAACCGTATTCCAAATTGAATTACCTGGAAAAAGAATTTGCGAAGAATTCATCAACGATGAAAATTTACTCCAAAAACTCTGTTCAAAAACTGAATGCCAACAAATTGTGATGCGTCGCCATCCACGAATATTCTACAACAGAGCAAAGGAACCAAAACCGGTAAAAAATATGGGAAAAGTTCCAATTAATTAGCATTAATTTTTGGCAGATGAGAGTGCTTATTTCAAGTTGGGGCCGGCGGGAGGCATTGGAACGTCTTTTTGAACTTTTTGCCGTCCATCCAAAATCAAATTTGAACGCAAATCGACGGCTCCAAATCCAAATGATCCCCGAAGAAACTTTTGAAAAATTGGACCACATTTTAAATGGGCCAAAACGCCAGAGGGAATTGAATTTACCGGAATTGGAATTAGAAGATGCAGAAAATGAAATGGATGATGTTCAAATGGCGCTGGCACTCCCAATTGAAGATGAATACTCTACTGACGAAGATGTTGTTTATGATGATGATGATTATTTGGATGATGAAGAATAGTAGAATATCAATTAACTCCAATAAAGTTTACACATATTTTCTATCATTTCCATTATTATTTAATTTTAATTAATTCCACTTCTCTCACATTCATATCATATTTATATCTTGTATCCGATATTCGCATTTATTTGTCACAAAACTAATAAATTATATGGCAAATTTATGTGTAAAAGCGCTTCAGCTATGTGCTCATTTTTAGTTTATTATCCTCCCATTCCATAAATTTATCATTTTCATGTGATCTTCCTTAAAACGTCATTCACAGACTACATTCGCAATTTTCTGATCATTTACGTAAATTGTAGAATATTTTCTATTCTGCCTTTGGCAATTTTATTTATTCACTCTGACTTTGACGTGGTAAAAATACAGTATTTTATTTAATGATATGAATAAAGCTTTATTAGTCATCCATTAAACAATTTATTCTCTTTCCCTGATCAAGTTCCCCCGATCAATTCTCTCGACCCAAAGATTGGTCCAAAATTTTATCTCCGGAAATGGTTTCGATCACATGAATCAGCCCGTTCAACACTTCCTCTACTCCAAATATCGTTTTATTTTAATCCGATTCAAATTTAGATCAATCACATTCCCTCTAATAGGAAAAGACCTCCCAAGAAGATGGCCCAAATACCTTTAAGAAAAATGTGCATTTTATTTTGGGAGGAATATTCATCATCATTTTTCTCGATTTTTCCATCCATTTTGAAAGTCCAAAAAGGTGAAATAAAATTTTAAACCATTTCCACAACTTTCTGGTACATTTTCATGGGTGCATTTGCCCCGTCCAAAGTTCCCCTTTCTTCAACAATTTCATCCAAATTCTCGTTTTTTTCTCAATTATTACAACTTAAAACAAATATCATTTTCATTTCTCGCCAATTTGTGAGGAATTAAGTAAAACATGGGAGGGCGAACACCCAAAAAATGGATGGATGGTTCGGGGTTTGGCTAGTTCGACTTTGGAGTCGATCAATTCACTTCACTTCACTCCATCCAACAAAATAAAATTCATTCACGCAAATCAACACAACCAATGAAAGGGAAGGAGAAAATGGTTTAAAACCAATTCATCAGAATTTTTTGTTTGTTTACTTGAAGGAAATTATGTGGAAAATGAAGGCCCTCCGCATCATTTAATATTATTTCTAAACTTTGAGCATAAAATGTGAAATGGATTGGCTTGAATGGACTGTAATTTTGCCAAAGGGAAAAAGTGCAACGGAAAAATCCATTCTCGAAATCGAAACTTTTATGTTTGAGACTGTCAATTAAATTTTAATTCCCTGTCTGTGAATGTGATCAGTCGGCCACATCAATTGATGGCCCACTCCTCTCATTCCTCTCCCCGTGAAATTCCAATTCATTCATTCTTTCTTTTTTGGTTTGGCCGCCTTTACTTGGCCATCCGGTTGATTTATTGTCCCTCCGAATCCAAATTGGGCCATCCCCCAAAACTTTTTTTGTGTTGATTAATTGATTATGCCAAAATTTGTGATGAATGGCGCCATTCTGGCGGATCAAACAATTAAAATTGGATAGGGCAGATTATTTTGGAAAGGGCAAATTGGGAACAACATTACCCACTCCCCCCATTTTTCGCTTCATTTGGCGACTTGAAAACAAATTTGGATGGTCCTTTGTTTTGTTTTTCTGTTTGATTAATTTTCGATGAGCTAAAATTGGATTGAACGGGATTTTGATGGATGGAACGAAATGGGCGTTGACGATGACCGGCACAAAATGCAAGGTGGTTGGATTTGGATGGTGCAGTGCAATCAACGGTGAATGACCCAGAAAAACAATAAAATAATGAGGAGGAGATGATGACGACGATGGTTTGGGTTTGGACTTTGGATAGACGAACGAAATGACCTTTTATTCATTAAAAAATGATTGGATGGAAAAATGGTTAATTGAAATTGACGGGAAATTGTTGGAGTGGCTCAAAAATAACCAAATTCGGAGGCATTCTTCAAAGTCCATCCAATTGTAATTTGGCCCTCAACATTTTGCTGTAATAATATAAAATCTCGTGATTATTCCCCCAAAAATGTGCCCAACACTTTAAAAAAACAAAACCGGCAGAAATAATAAATAATAAACACAAAAATATTCTGCCTCAAAATCACCTTCACAATTTTGGTCAAAGGCCTTGATGCTACTTTCCTAACAATCCTCTAAATTGGAGGCAGTCCATAAATCTTTACCAATTCCCATTTTTGGGCTATTCCTCCAATTCATTCATCCATCCAATCCTCCTCGAAGCAATCCATCATCCCCCAAATCACAGTGCTGGAGGCAATAATCACTTGACTATATTCAATCGCTGATAAACCACAGAATTCCTTCCTTGCTCATTTTATTATTATTATTTTATTTTGCAGCCAATTTTGGGTGGACAATTTGCACCCAAAATGGGCAAAAATAGTCAGCTGCTTTTGTTGACATCACATTTTGCGCAAATAACAAAAATAATCACAATTTGACGGAATTTGGAAATGGAAGAAGAAAATTATTGGGAAATAATCGCATTATGGAATCAAGTTTTTGGGTTTGCCTCCACCCACAAATTTAGTTGATCCTTTGACGCACGAAAATAATTTGGTGTTGAAGTTTGTAGAATGGAAATGAATATACAAAATTTTGGGAAATAGTTAATTAAGGAGGCTAACACATTAATGAGAATATTTATTGCCTCCTTTTTCCATTTTATTCAATTCCAATTCACATTTTGTTCCACTTTTTGATTATTTTTTTTGGCCCCCCAATCCTCTTTTCCATTCACCGATTATTTTTTTTGGCCCCCCAATCCTCTTTTCCATTCACCGATTATTTTTTTTGGCCCCCCAATCCTCTTTTCCATTCACCGTCCTCTCAAAATTATGCCGCTAATTTTTGTTTTTGGCAAAAAATTCATTGGACCCTCCTATTCCATTATATTGGCCAAATATTGGACATAAAATGATGGGCAAATGACAAAAAAAAATCAGAGAATTGCCGACAATAGTATCAAGCAAAATATCAACCGGTTGTCACAATCCAAACTATCATTTTTCCATTATTTTCGCTGCTATTTTTGGGCAATGTCCTTGTTCCCCCCCCCCCCCCCCCCCTCCCTCGGGTTCAATTAATTCTCGACTTCTTCTCCCATTTTTGACCCGCCCTTTCTTCCCACCAATCTCCGCCGAACGTGTTTGACGTTTGTTTTCTGCCCCACCATTCACCCTCGTTCGCCTACTTAAGGAGCAGCGTTCGCCCAAATTGCTCATTTTCATTTCTATTCTTCTTTTCATTCAGCCAATTCAAAACTAAACCAATCAAAACCCAAATCCAATTCAAATGAACCACAAAATGTCCGTTAAATCCAACAAATCTGGCAGCGTTAAATTGCGCCTTCGGGACACTTTGCTGAATATGTTGGGCGAATTTGTTGCATTGAACAAAAGTCCGGAAGTCCGTTTGAATTCTGCTTCCCAGCAATTCTTGGCCGAGGCCGTGCGCGAAGAGAAACGTCGCCTTTCGAATGAATTCACAAAGGTATTTTGGCACATTTCCCCTTCATTATAAATGCCTCCTTTAAAGGATCCACGTCACGTTCGTTCGGTTTCATCCAATGCCGCTTTGGTTCGAAGTCCCCCAGTTTTCGGCTGATCCCTGCCCACCGCCCTATTCCATCCATCATTCAAGGCGAACTTCCCTTCCCGCCGGTCCGGCCCCAATTCCCAATGGTGGTGGCCGATTCAGTTTGTTCCCGCCGAGGTTACGCGGTCGGGTGGCACAAGCAACGGATGAACGAATTCGAAATGAGCTGAATGCCGGACGAAGGGCATCGGTCATTTCCGAATCGGAGGAGGAGGCAGCCAATGAGGAGCCGGCAGTCAAAGGTCGACAAATTGTGAATTATGCATTGTGAAGAATAAATGAATGAAGGAGGGGGCAATTCAATTTGATGTGGTCAATTCTAAATGCATTCGGCAATTTCAATCATTCAATTTTTATTTCGATCTCATTTTCATAAACAAATTAATTAATTTTATTTGTATTTTTTAATAATAATTAAATTTGCGTAATTTTTATAATAAAAATAAAAATGGTCATTCAAGTGTGGAAATGAAGGAGAATTCAATGAAAATAGAAAATACGATAAAAGAATCCAAAAGTCACTATGATTTTCCCTTAAGGAAAATACGATTAGATATTAGAGGGGTGATTGTATTCAAATAAAAATCAAAATATAGGATTTCAGTTGAATTAAATCATTTAATAGACATCATTATCTTTTGATGGAGAATAAGAAAAAATATTAAAATTCCAAAATGTTTCTATTAATGTATTAAATAGGCCACCAAAAAGTATCTGAATTTGATATAATATTAATAAGAAAAAGGCGTATATTAAATTTGCATAATTTTATTTTCAACATTACGAGACCAAATAAATTTCATTAAAATGTCAATGGACTTCTCTTTTGGCTCGCAACATTGGCATTTGGCAAGCGGTGACTAATAAATAAACAAAACCAAAATTGGCCATTTTTCCATTTGTTTTGCTGTTTTTGACGTCTTTCCCCTTCAAAATTTGTATCAATTTTTAGCATCAAATTGGGACAAATTCATTCATTGGGGAAGGATGAACTTTGCCGAAGTGAGACAAAGAAATACTTTAATGGAATAATGGCACATTAATGAATGAATGATGGCAGACTATTCCCAAATTGATGATAATGCCTAATTCCCAATATGCTAATTGGGACATTCATCCATATTTCTTCACTCATTTTGCACCAAAAATCGACCACAATATTTGCATTCAATTCATTCAAATTGATGTCTAATTTCATACAAACATTTTTTACCGGATTTTTGTTCTCCATCATCAATTGGGCTCGTTTTCAGCTTCAATCTTTCACCCGCTTTTTCCATTCCCTTCCATTCGCGAACATTTTCCGAAAAGGGAAAACACATTTTGGCGAACATTTTCCGGAAGGGAAAACACATTTTGGCGAACATTTTCCGGAAGGGAAAACACATTTTGGCGAACATTTTCCGGAAAGGGAAAATACATTTGGGCGAACATTTTCCGGAAAGGGAAAATACATTTTGGCGAACATTTTCCGGAAAGGGAAAACACATTTTTGCGAACATTATCCGGAAAGGGAAAATACATTTGGGCGAACATTTTCCGGAAAGGGAAAATACATTTTGGCGAACATTTTCCGGAAAGGGAAAATACATTTTGGCGAACATTTTCCGGAAAGGGAAAATACATTTGGGCGAACATTTTCCGGAAAGGGAAAATACATTTTGGCGAACATTTTCCGGAAAGGGAAAATACATTTGGGCGAACATTTTCCGAAAAGGGAAAACACATTTTGGCGAACATTTTCCGGAAGGGAAAACACATTTTGGCGAACATTTTCCGGAAAGGGAAAATACATTTGGGCGAACATTTTCCGGAAAGGGAAAATACATTTTGGCGAACATTTTCCGGAAGGGAAAACACATTTTGGCGAACATTTTCCGGAAAGGGAAAATACATTTGGGCGAACATTTTCCGGAAAGGGAAAATACATTTTGGCGAACATTTTCCGGAAAGGGAAAACACATTTTGGCGAACATTTTCCGGAAAGGGAAAACACATTTTGGCGAACATTTTCCGGAAAGGGAAAACACATTTTGGCGAACTATTTTCTGGAAAGGGAAAACACATTTTGGCGAACATTTTCCGGAAAGGGAAAACACATTTTGGCGAACATTTTTCGGAAAGGGAAAACACATTTTGGCGAACATTTTCCGGAAAGTGAAACACATTTTGGCGAACATTTTCAGGAAAGGGAAAACACATTTTGGCGAACATTTTCCGGAAAGGGAAAACACATTTTGGCGAACATTATCCGGAAAAGGAAAATACATTTGGGCGAACATTTTCCGGAAAGGGAAAATACATTTTGGCGAATATTTTCCGGAAAGGGAAAATACATTTTGGCGAACATTTTCCGGAAAGGGAAAATACATTTGGGCGAACATTTTCCGGAAAGGGAAAATACATTTTGGCGAACATTTTCCGGAAAGGGAAAACACATTTTGGCGAACATTTTCCGGAAAGGGAAAATACATTTTGGCGAACATTTTCCGGAAAGGGAAAATACATTTTGGCGAACATTTTCCGGAAAGGGAAAATACATTTGGGCGAACATTTTCCGGAAAGGGAAAATACATTTTGGCGAACATTTTCCGGAAAGGGAAAATACATTTGGGCGAAAATTTTCCGGAAAGGGAAAATACATTTTGGATAGCGTACAGACAAGTTATGTAACATAAAACGAAATAATTTTGCATTTTATTTAAAATCACAACAAATTTGCATTTTTTTAAGAAACAAACACGCAGGCATTTCTTCACTAATTTTGCTCCAAAAATCGACCTAAATATTTGTATTCAATTCATCAAATTGATTGTCCAATTTCACACAAATATTTTTTTGCCGGATTTTGTGTTCTTCTCCATCAATTGGGCTCGTTATCCGCTTCATCCCTTTCATCCGCTTTTTCCCACTCCCTTTCCATTTCTTCACCCCCACTACTTAATTGGATCCATCCTATTCCCATCCACAACAAAGTTTCCAACCGGGGCCGTGCCTTTGCATGTGCAGTTCTTTTAGTTCATTTATAAAGGAGGATATGCAAAACAATCCCAATTTCAATTTAGTAAACGGCGAATGGGAATGAAAGGCATTCAAAAAAGGGAAAGCATATGAAAAATTAACAGAGGACACATTTTGGACAAAATTCGCGCATATTTCCACTTGGAGTTCTTCTCAATTTAAGCCGCCATTTTGCCACCAATTTATTGTCTTTCTAATCATATTTTGCCTATAGCTTCCTCAAAAATTCCACCCATTCCCACTTCCTTCTCCTTCAAAGTAGTCTGTCCCCTTTGCCCCCGTCTTCACTAATTTATTTTCACACGTCGCCTCCCATTTAATTGAATCCAAAGAGAGTAGGATATTAGGCCATGGCATTGGCCAACAATCCATCCATCCGCCTTCATTTTCCCCAACAAAACTTCATCCCATCCAACAAATTCATCCCTCTCCCTTATTTCCCTAAAAAATTTGTCCATTTTTACTTCGTTTTTTTTCATTCAGCAGAAATGTTGGCCAATATTTCCGCCTCCTCAAACATTCAAACAAATTCGTCAAAAATGGTGGCGGTCAATTCAGAGGGAATGGAATTTGTTGGAATTGTCGACGAAAATATTGATGATGAATTGGCCAATTGTCCCGATGAATGCCTATATTTTGTTGTGGACATTGACCGTGCCGTTCCATTGGTAAGAAATAAATCTTCTGAATTTTTTTAATATTTGAATAGGAATATGCCCTTCCACTTTATGGCTTTTTAATGCCTATTTTGGTGCTAATCACCACCGCAATCAATGCAAGTTTTTCGTCCATTTCATATTCCTCCATTTCTTTCCCTAATCAGTCTTTCATCATTTTGGTCCTCTCTCGTCGCCATCTTCGCACTCCAACCAATTTTGTGCTTCTTTCAATGGCATTGGCCGATCTTTTGACCGGCAATTCAATTTAACCTGGATTTTGGCTAATTCCATTCATTTTTAGGTCTCAGCTCAATCCCCTGGTTTCTTTTCTATTACACTTTGCGAGGATTCGAAATGCACGGAGGCGATGAGGGTCTTCCATCCTTTTGGTGCCGAATTCATCCAATCCTTTCACAAATTGTTTGTTCCATTTCCATTTTTCTCCCTTCAATATTTTTGAATTTTTTGGTACCAACCATTTTTCATACGGCTGCCATTTGGCTTGGCTGCTTTTTGGCCATTCAACGTTATGTTTATGTTTGTGTCCCATCTCAAGTTCATCGTTTTTGTACACCGGGAAAGGCCAAAAAAGCAGTGATTGCTATCCTTTTGGTCATCATTATTCTTAATTAATTTCCTTTGCAATTTTGCTGAACATTTTAGTGCGCCATTTTGACCGAAATGCCCGAATTATTTGGGAAAAGGATGGAACAAGTGAATGTTGGCCCAAAACACAATTTGTGCCTTTTGCGTTATTCCGCATGGGTTCGGCATGGAATTGGCGTTGATTTGTTCTTCTCCATTCATTATTGGTTTCGGGTGGCACTTGTCCATGCTCTTCCCTGTCTTCTACTCCTCATTTTCACAATTGCATTGACTCACACAATTAAACAGGTTAACAATTAACATTCCTCCTTATTTATCCAAATATATTTTATAATAAATTACGATTTAATTTGAGATAGGAAGGATGATTAATTTAGGCAAATTGAGTGATTCACATTTATTAAAATCTGAAATATTGCTTCTTTGACATGCCCAAAGACATAAAATATCCCCCCCTCCTCCTTGATGAAGGGAAGGAGGAAGGATCAAATGAAATGAATACGGTAATCAAAGAAAGGAAAATGAAATGATTGGCAGGGGAGGGGAGAGATGATGAATTTGCCTTGAGGAAAATTGAATACAGCTGATTTAGTACCGTATTAATTTATTTTTAGTTCATAACTCAGCGAAGCAATAACCAGTTCGGGAATGCGATATATCATTCGAAAGCCAAAAGTATTCTCTACAATTTGGCCTTTTTGATTTTTATTCCAACTTTAAAATTTTTTTTAGTGTAATTAATTTCAACTTTTTCTACAAGTGGTTATACCTAATTAATAATAAAATTAAATACCTAATAAGCTAATTTGTATTTGCATAGGATTTTGTTAGTGTTTTTAAATGGTTTATCATTTTCCTAAACGACTCTGAAAACTGGATATACAATACAGATTGTTCTTTTTCACTTTAATATCATCCATTATAATTTCCATTCCCCATTTTTAGGCCCAACTCCGCCGTCGAAGTTGGACAACGAATGGTGGTGGCCCAATGGATCATCAGCACCAAATCGGCGATCAATTTGATCCACATTTGCTAAGTCCACCATCCGAATCTGCCTTCCCCGTCCTCTCTTCAATGAAAAAATCGCCTTCCTTTGTTGGATGCTCCCCACCTGGATTTCCTCCCGGCTTTGGGCCAAACAATTCAAATGGAGGCGGCCGATCCTTGGATTCCACCAATCGAATGCTAACCGCAATTTGTTCTGTCTTTTTGCTCATTGAGGTGATTTTCATAAATTAAATTGGCCAATTATTCTGAATGAATGAATGCATTTTCCTCCCCCACATTTCCAAATGTCCTTCCTTTATAGTCTAATTCCGTAAATGGCTTTTCCCCTTTTCCCTTTTGTCTATGTTTGTATCCATTATTGGAATTTGGCCGAATGAAAGGGGCACAAAAGAAAGAGGTCAAAAGTGGCTGACTGAGACTGAAACATTGGCCAAAAGGAGGCAATGTTAGAAGGAGGAAATGGCCCATTTGGCCTTTCCCTTCTAAAGACTAATTCAATTTTTTCGTTTCCCCTTGCCTCCGTGCCAAATCTGCCGCCTTCTTCCCATTTCAATGAAGATTTTCCCCTTCCCTTTTTTTGCCATTTGTTTTCGATCGTCTCCTTTCATTTCCTTCCAAATTTTTCCATCAAATTTTCATTCTCATTTTTGATGCAATATTTGGCCAATTCTATTTCCCTTTTTTTAACTTTCTGGGAACTTTTCCCCATCCATTTTTGGCTCTTAAAAAAATTATTATTGCCGTCGGCGACCCCTTCTTCCCCCCCCCCCCCCCCCCCCATCCTCGGGAATTGATTTTCCATTTGGATTTTGGATGATGCACTTTAATGTGAAATATTTGCCCATTTTAACATTATGCCATCCCTCCTTCCATTTTTGGCAATTTTGCCATTATCCTTCATTCATTTATTCATCTCATTTTCCATATTTTTCCGTATTTTATTCCATTCCCCCAATTCCTTTTCATCTCAATGACAAAATTTGGCCGAAAATTGGGCCATAACCATTTAAAGGACACAGGAAAAGGGGGAAGGGAGGATTTATGGATGTCCGTTTCCTGCCTTTCCCCTTCCCCCACAATTCCCAGGGAATTGGGCCCAAGGGGGTTTTGGCCATGGCCATGGCTGCCCTTCACGTTTCCAAAAATAAATAATTGGCCATTCCACCGATTGGGGAAAAGCAACCATTTGCTTGAAAGGTGGCCAAAAGCCCATCCATCGATTTGGAATGGCCCAAAATTGGTGGAATAAATTCATCCAAAAATATTTTGGCATTATAACTTTTTGCTGTACCCTCCGGCGGGCATTTTGGATTGGCGCATTTTCCCTTTAAAAGGACCTTTTTGGCACAGTTGGATGGGAGAGAGGGGGGGGGGGGGGAGGGGAGTTGCCTTATTAATGTTTAATGTCCCTTTTTGGCCATTCAACGGGAACATCCCCCCTCCCTCCCTTGGGGGTCGATTCTGTCGCGCAAAAATGTGAATTGCGTGGAATGGGCCAAAAGCAATTGGCTTGTTGGCCCCCTCCTCCCTCCCCTTTTTTTCTTTTGAGTGGTCTTCCTTTTGCTTCCCTTCATTTTGCCTTTTAGTCGGCAAAAAATCGAAAAAAGTACTTGAAAATTTTAGTCTTTTTTTGCCAATGATCACCGAAGGAGGATTTAAATTCTTTTCAAAAGGGCAATATTCCCCCATTTTTCATCCCCCATTTTTCAGTTGCCGGCTGCCTTCATTTTTACCCTCCATCTTTTGATTGCCACCGGAATTGTGCCAAACACCTCAAATACTTATCGGGTCCTCAATGTAACTTTGATCATTCGGTCAGTCCATCCAAATTCAAAATCATTTATCTCAAAAAAACATTTCAGTAATTTGTTGATTGTCCTCACATCGCCACTCCAATTCGGCATTTATTGTTCCATGGTGCCATCCTCCATTCATTTTCCCAATTTTAATATTCCCCCTCATTTTCAGTCAGAGCAGTTTCGGCTCACAGTTCGCCAATTGTTTTCCTCTCGTCCCCTTTTCGTGGCCCAGGCCCAACCGAGTAATTATCACGGCGCAAAACGGTATTATTTTGGGCCACAAATATATTTATCCTTTTTTTCAGATATTCCCTCATTTTGGTGGATGTTCGTCGGCCACCAACTTCTTCCCCATCCACAATAATTCATCAAAATAATAATAATCATTTTCAAATAAATCAACAATTAATTATTCCATCCAAATTCCAAATTATCAATCGCCGTCGAAATCTTTCCCTCCAAACCCATCAAAAAGGCAGTGGCAAATTCGGCAATAGAAGCATTCGAAGGGAGGAGGAAAAATCGAACGAAGGGCGAACGGCGCATCGAAAGTGAGTAGAAGGAAATGAATTCGAAATTGGCCACCAAAAAATGGGCCATTCCATTCAACCCCAACTTTGTCCACATTTCCCCTCTTTTTTCAATGCTAATCCAATCCGAATTGGACCAGCCAAAAACTCCAATTGGTTCTCCGCGCCGTCGGCTGGGTTCGGGTGAGGGGGGGGGGGGGGGGAGGGGGCTTGGCCCAGTTAACCAACAAACCAATCCGCCCATTTACCTATTCCACGCGCTCCTCTCCCAAACCCCAAAACGCCCTTCCGCCGCCGCCCCTCCCCAAATATCCAATTCACCGAAAACATTGGCGGCTACTTGGGTTCCCCTCCCCTCAAAACCCTCCAGGCGCAGGGCCCCAAAAACATTGGGACAGGACGATTTGGTGCTCCATTTGCGAAAAATAAGTGAATTAAGGGGATACGGAAGAGAGAGGGGATGGGGAAGGGGATGATGAGTGTGCCAATGCCACCGAGTTGGATGGACCCTGCGGGGCTCAACAAAACCCTCATTTGCCTTTTTCACATTGCCCAATGCCCTCTCCAGCCTTTCCCACAGTTCTCCTTTTTTGCCCCTTTCCGCCGCCCTCAAACTGTGCTTTTTGGCAGCATCCCTTTAGGCCCTATTCCTGGGCCATAGCTCCACATTCCCTTCCTCCCATTCCAGCACATATTGGTGGCACGCAATTTGTCAACCGAGAGGTGTGTAAATTTGTTGGCCCTTTTCTTCGGAATGGGCACCTGACAATAAATTTGGTGGCCAAAAATGGAGAATTCCCGTGAATGTGGGGGGGGGGGGCAGAATGGTGCGTTTCCCTGGGATGAAAATATATTCATCCGGGCAACCAACCACCAAAATGATTGGCCCTATGGGCGGAGGACAATATGCCACCACTGCAAAATGGTTCCTCCATTCCCAATTTTCATTCAATGGGCCATAAAATATAATAATCCATCCACATTTCAACACTTTTTCCCATCTAAATTCGCATCCATATTTAGTGAAAAAATTTGAGAACTTTTTTGAAGCGCATGCATCGTTCTTTTGGCCATAGATCAATAAGGAAGCAACCAATTTGGGAAGGCAATATGCCATTCAAAGACACTAAAAGTCCTCTAAAAAGTGGCCTTAAAAATTTTATGATTATTTAGAATAATTTATAGAAAAAGAGGCTTTCCTCAAAAAATTGGAGTATGTACACGAAAAGGCTTGAAATTGTTTTTAAAGCTTGAATTTTATTAAATTTAAGTTTGCCAAATTATAGAAGAAACTTTCGGATTTAAAATGATAGATCGCCTTCCCAGATTGGCTATTGCCTCGTTGAGCTATGGCCAAAAGAATGGTTCGGGTATTGAAATATCCCTATTGGAATAAATGAACCAAAATAATGGCATTTTCCTATTTCCACCAAAGTGTTCCCCAATTAATTCTTTCCTCTCTCGCCCAATATTCAATTTGGCTCAATGGTTGGCCATACACCTCTACTATAATTTGATTGGGCCGCCCCCTCATTCCCTCTCCAATTGGGTGCCAATACCCAACATATTTTGTCCTTTACTGCGCAAAAAATTTTCCCCTTTCCCTTTTCAAATAAATCAAATCCCCCCTTTCAAAAGGCGCTCTGCCCCGGCTGGCCAGCAACAAAGCCAGCAGCAACATTGGCCAAAATTGGCGGTGGAAAAAAAGGAGGAAGAAGAAGAAAAGGACAAAAAGACAATGGCCAAGGAAGGCATCTAATAATCATCAACAACATTTATTCCACAACAATAGTCCAATATACTTTTTGATTCAAGGAAAACGGAGGAGGAGAGCCCACCCGAAAGTGGTGGCCAAAAAATTTTTTGGCGGGGTCATATTGGACGCGCCTGGCGGGAAATTGAGCCGACTGGCATTCATCGTCGCCTCCCAACAGGGCCATTTAATTTCCGTCCAGGACAATTAATTGCCAGCCTGGGCAGCCGAAACTGAGCCATCCAAACAGCCCCCCCCCTCGTTGTGTTATTTTGGCCAGGAAAGGGAGGCATCAATTCCATTTGAGCGTGCCACCATCCATCCATCCATTCATCTCCATCAAAAAAAGCCCACGGCAACGGCCTTAAATTCATTTTGGCATTCAAGCCGAAAAACATCTCCCCATTCCATCGCATCCATTCAAATTCTCCCAAACTCCACACATTTGGCCCCCCAACAATGATGGACTGCCGCCCTCAGCAATTTCCTGCGCCTTTCTCGGCTTATCAAAAATTTGCATAATCGCCGGCCACTTTGCACTTCTTCTTTGCCAATCTTTGTTTGGATGGCAACAACCGGCCAAGCCCCGCCCGGTCAATCCTCCCCGCCGCGTGAATGAGTTTATTGTTGCCTTCCTCCACCACCGCCGCCCATCGCATTAGCCACATTTCTTCGACGGCGCCGCCCTTCAACAATTCTTCGTCCTTTTCCTCCTTCACAAATTCTTCCACTGCCACCATTCTGACGGGTTCCGGCCCTTCAAAAACTTCTGCCGCCGCCGTTGTGGAGCATAATCCATATGCCCTTGTGCTGGCCTTGATCCCAATTTTGACCATTTTTGGTATATTAATCCACCTTTTGAATTCAAATTAATCTTCCTTCCAGGTAATTCAATGGTCATTTTGGCAGTTCGAAGGGAGAAATCCTTGCAAACGGTGACCAATTATTTGATTGTTTCATTGGCTTCAGCCGATTTGTTGGTCGCCACTTGTGTCATGTTTTTTGCTGTTTATTTTGAGGTGATCATATGGGGTAGAGGAAAAATGGGCGTGTTTTTGGCAAATATCTCAACGAGGAAATAGCTAATTTGGAAAGGCAATATATCATTAAAGAGCCTTAAAAATCCTTTAAAAAGTGGCTATAAAGTTATTATGAAATTTGCTGTTTTTGTTTAGATATTCATATTTGAATATAATATACTCTATTTTTGAAGTTTGGAGAAAAAGACACATTTTCTATAAGGTTTTTTAAATTTTCATAAAAATCAGTTAGGCCACTTTTTAGAGGACATTCAGGGTTTCAATTGATATATCGCTTCCTGCTGGAATTGGTCACTTTCCTATTGAGATATGGCCAAAAATGACACAGGCACTCAATCGTTCGAACAAATTCTCATCCCACTTTTATCTATTAATTATTCCAATTCATTGTCAGTGGAATTCATTTGTCTGGGATTTGGGCCCAACTCTTTGCAATTTGTACATCGGCGCGGATGTTGCCTGCTCAACAGCATCCATTCTAAATTTGTTGGCCATTTCCATTGATAGGCATGGCCAATACACATCAATTTATCATTTCCAATCCAATTTTTTAGGTATATCGCAATTTCACATCCATTGGCTTATTGCCAAATTGGCACTAAAAATTCTCGGGCATATTTGTCCATTGCCCTCGTTTGGTGCGTTTCAATTGCAGTCGCAGTTCCAGTTGCATTTGGTAAATTTTAATTGAATGTTTGATGACTTTCATTTCCCCTTTTCCCATCATTCCCGCAGGTGCCAATCACATTGAACAAGAACATGAATGTTCATTTACGAATCCAGTTGGTTATTTTAATAACGAAAAATCAAATAAATTTAAAAATTACAAAAGCCATTATTTTTAATTTCAATTTATTTTAAAAGGTATTCATGATTGGCAGTTCGCTGCTTTCCTTTTTTGTTCCCTGCCTTGCAATGATTGCCCTTTATGCGGTCATTTTCCGGCGACTTCGTGAAAGGGAGAAGGCCAGAGACATGAGGAAACGTGGCCCAACACTTGGGGTGGACAATGCCCTAATATTGAATGCACTGATGGGTGGGGCAAGAATGGCCAGGTTGGCAAAGGGAAATAATTAAACATCAATGACATTTTTAAGGCAAATTGCCAAAAGCCATTTGAAGGACCAATTATTGCTTGAATTAAGCAAGCAGGTGAATTTATGGCCAAAATATAAAATAAATATAATTAAATCCACATTCAAGACATCCTCATTCCCCACTCCATCCGATGAAGAGGAAGAAGAAGAGGAAGAAGATGAACCGGAAGAACATTCCGATTCGGAAGGCAGCACCCAACAAAGGCATAAAATATCCTCACAACATCAAATGTCCTCCTCAAATCATAAAATGTCATCCAGTGAGGCAAATCGACGGCCAACATTCTGCCTAATGCTGAATGGGGGCACCGGATTGCCATTCCCATTGGCCCCGATGAATCCGTTGACATTGCCCAAAAGTGGCCTTTTACCAGGGGAAGAGGAGGGAGAAGCAGGGAAAAGGCCGAGAAGGCCAAGTCGACATCGAAAATTGCGGGGAGCGGCATTGGTGCTTCGTCGATGTAATACATTGCCTACGGCAATCCTCAGAAGGCCAATGACAATGAATGAATTGGATGCCACAAAGGATGTTACGGAAGTGAACAACAATGAACCAACAATGCCATTTTTGGGAGAGAATGATGGGAGAATAATGGCCAATGGAATTGGTGGGGAAATGTACTTTATGGAGGGAATGCTGGGCAGAGAGACACCGAGGCCATGTTCCGAAAGTGCCAGCCAATTTTCATTACGCGATTGCCCTTCATCCAGTTTTTGGCACGACGATGAATTGTCAACTCAAAGGAGTTTTGGTGAAGGCCTTCAAGAGGATTTGCCATTCATCGATAGCCAATCACAATCATCATCCAATTCTTCTGAAAGTAGTGAAGGAAGTGGGTCAACCTCATCAATGGATCGAAGGAAATGGAGTGAATCAGCAATGACGGACCCAACGGCGGCAAAGGCCAGAAGGCGATTGACACTGGAAAGGCCACCAATTCGAGCGCATAGTTCATATTGTGGATGGCCAGAGGATGTTGAAGAGGAGGTGAAGGAGGCGGAAGTTATGGAAGAAGAAGATGAAGAAGAGAAGGAGGGGGAGACAGACGAAAAAACAAGGCCAATGATACCATTGACATTGATCCAATTGGCCAGTCCACAACATTTCACCTCCTCCGATGCTAATTCCTCAATAAAATGCCAATATGGACATCAACCGGTCAAGAGGCTATTTTCATCGGCGGTTGGGCCAAAACTTGATTTATTGGATTCACTGATTGGCCGCCATAAATCGTCGGCCGCTTATCAATCCATGCCAAATTTGCTCAACAACCAATTTACTCGATTGGATTTGGATTCACCTTTGCCCATCGAAAAAAATGAAAGGGAGGAGGGGGATGGAATGGCAGAATGGTTACAAACAATGATGGAATGGGCGAAACGAAATGAGGAACAGAAATTGGCCATGGGCGATCACCGGATTGAAGGTGAGAAGGAGAATTGAATTGACATTATTCGCAATATTTAAATAAAAATATTTAATCCATTCCATTTCCTATTATCAGGGACCGGATTTAAAGTGCCAAAATATAATTTCGAAAATATACACAAAAAGTGCAAAATAAAATTACTCTTAAACACACAAATATCAAAACATTTTTCATGTTCCCAAAAGCCCAAAAAAAGTACAGACTAAAAACATTCATTTGCATATAAATCGGGTCCTTTTCCCATTATCCCACATCCCTCTTCTATTATTTTGCCCTTTTGCGCCATTCATTCACTCATAACAAAGAATGCTGCCGGCGAATGATTCAAAGAATAATGGAATGACGATGGAGGGGGGGGGGGGGGGGGAGGGTTATGATTTACATAAATAATTTAGCATAAAATACTGGGAATTAATAATATGAATGAGGCAAATTGTAAATATTTTCCAGTTGGTTTCACCGTTGATGAGGAAAAGTCAAATATGACGACGACATCAATTTGGCGACCATCAGGAGAACGAAGAAGTGCCTCAATCGGGAATAGATCTGTGCGGATTGCAGCCGGCCATGGAAAGGATAAGGGATTTGGAAGGCATTCAGAAAAATTGGTCAGTGGAAAAAATGGAAACATACCGGAAACGATACCCGAAAACACAAAAATTACAATCTTTCCGGAAGAAACACAAAAAATCAGAATTCTTTCCGGAAAACACAAAAAATCAGAATTCTTTCCGGAAAACACAAAAAATCAGAATTCTTTCCGGAAAACACAAAAAATCAGAATTCTTTCCGGAAAACACAAAAAATCAGAATTCTTTCCGGAAAACACAAAAAATCAGAATTCTTTCCGGAAAAAACAAAAAATCAGAATTCTTTCCGGAAAACACAAAAAATCAGAATTCTTTCCGGAAAACACAAAAAATCAGAATTCTTTCAGGAAAACACAAAAAATCAGAATTCTTTCCGGAAAAAAATCAGAAACTTTCCGGAAAAATTAAATAACTTTTCTTAAAATTAAAACTGGAAAGAAAAATACCAAAAATTGAGCCAATATTTTATAATTTTAAATCATCTGTCATCTCCCATTTCCTTAATTAGGCCCTTTCATCCGTGTGCCCCATTCCCAGTCAAATGCCGCCACCCTCCTCCACCAATCCCCTCCAGCGAAATGGTTCATGTTTGATGAGTGCCAAATCTTCCAGCCATCAATCTCCCCTCCAACGCATTCGAAATGCTTTCCGACGTTCTCTCTTGGCCGCAATGGACGAAAAGAGGCGGCCATCGAGGCAATTATTAAAAAGGGCCACCAAACAAATGCGCCGTGAACAAAAAGCTACAGTCACATTGGCCGTCGTTTTGGGTGCGTTTTTTATTGGAATTCTGCAATTATTATATTTTTTAATTAAATATATAGTTTTTGGAGGCAATGAGGATTATCCAATAAATTGAAAATTAAAATTTGTAATTGAGCTGTTCAAAATTTGCATCAAAATTTTATTATTTTAGAATTTCCCCACTTTTGGAAGCAATATACCAAAATTTTAATTTCAGAATGGCATTTTAAGTAAATATAAATAGGCATTTGAAGCAGGGAATGGAATGGGCCAAAATAAAACAAATTTTCCCCACCTTCCATCTAAAATTTCCATTCCTACTTTAAGCCTCCCAATTTGATCAAAATTTTTGGCATATTTTTGCCGGTTTTGAAGTAAAAAAGGATGGAATGAAAGGAGGGATTAATGCCTGTTTATGGCTAAAAAAGGCTGAATGCCAGCGGCAAAAATGAAAGACTAGGCCAAAAATAGACAAAAGTCCATTGAAAAGAAGGTGGCATTCCAAGAGTACAGCCAAAATCCACGTCATTGGTGGATATGGCCATAATTGGTTATAGATTATGGTATGGCATTAGCAAACATGCTAAAAAAGATCCTTTATTAGATGAATGCCAATAAAATTTCAATTCCAATATGGGAAATTTCAAAAAGAAATGCCAACGTGGATTCCTCACATTCCAATTTTCAGCGGTTTTCCTCTGCTGTTGGGTTCCATTTTTTGCCTTGCATTTGTCCAATGCTCTTTGCCTTTTGTCCGGTGGCCAACAATGTGTCCATTTGTTGGCCATGTTCCTTTCCACTTGGCTTGGTTATCTCAATTCCTCACTGAATCCACTAATTTATACGGTTTGTGCCACAATTTAGTGATGGCCAATTTCCCCATTTTTTTTTCAAAGGTTTTCGATAAACGGTTTCGGAAGGCATTCCGCGAATTGCTTGCATTTTGCCTTGGGCCACCTGGCATTGGGGGAGGAGGCCTTAATCGGACTGGAGGGGGAAGGGCGAGACAAAGATGAATGAATTCAAATTTGATAATTAGGAGGGGATGAAGGAGGATCAAAGGAAGAAGAATATGGACCAATTTGAAGCAGAAAAGCAGCCCAAAACCAACTGCCGACCAACCAGCCCAGACAAAAAAGAATATTCCAAAGCCATCCTCCACCCCCGCAGATGTGTCAACAGTTGGCCAGCCGTCATCCCCTCCTCATTCTGCGCATTCTACCATCCTCCTCCTTCATTCTTCTGTGTTTTGTCCCGACCCAACCAGCCTTCAGTCGTCCCAAAATCAGCATCGATTTTGTACAAATTCCCTTTCATCAGACAAAAACCCTTCCATTCATTCCAACCAATTTCATTGTGTAATTTCCCTTTTAAACCGCCAAAACCCGATTGTCATCATCCCCTTTTGCCCACATTTTGTTTGTCCCAATTTCCGTTTATAAAATTTTACGCCACAAATTTTTTATTTATTGTCGGAGAGTGGGCGATTGGGGCGGCCATTATATTCCCGCCATTCAAATGTGACACAACAAACGCAACAAAATGAAGGGAAAAAGGGGGAATTGTTGGGGTACGGAAATGGAAATCCAGCCACATTCATTGTTTGCGACAAAAAAGGATGGATGTGGGGCGAAATGAATGAATGACTGGTGGCCCCGATTTCCCCCATCAGAATATTCGCCAAACCAAACAAACTCTTCTCCTTTATTTTGCCTGTGGTGTCCAATTCGCCAAAATGGAAATTTTGCCCCCGGCAAATTCCCAGCCCTTCCCCTCTAAATCGCCCCCTCCTTCCCCTCAACTAAAATACAAATCCCCACCGGCCTTTCCACATTCCCCCATGCCATGCGGGGAATATTCCATCTGAATAAGGTGGGTGAAGAGGGGGGGGGGGGGGGGGGGGGAGGATTATTCCTAAATCCCTCATCCACTCCCCCTCATTGCCCTTTACCTCATTCATAACATAATATCAATTCGTCCAACCACCCCAACAACTACTCCTTCACATTTCCTTCCGTTTCCCGATACATTGAACACAGAACGATGAGTCAACAATGTTCAAATTCAAATAAAACATTTTACAAAAAGTCCACCCCACATTCTCCCATCGACCATCATTCATATCAGCAACAACCAAATTGGGAATATAAAATGTGTTTAAAGTGGCATAGAATGGGAGGGAATCAATCGTTGCCCTGGGGGGAAGAAGGTTCCATTCCATTTTCCATCCGTCCATTCTCCCATTCCAAGTCTGGGTCAGTCCGTCTGGGTCAGGGCGGCGATGGACGGAGGCGAAGAGGAAGAAGAATAATGGGAAGAATTGGAGGAAAATTGGAACAGGAAAATGCGGGAAATTTGCATTTTGTTGTGTGGAGTTTGATCACCAAAAAAAGAGGCATCTTTTGACTGAACATATCTACAAAAATTCCTATTCCCCCCTTTATTATCCAAATTAATAAAATTCATTTTGAATGGCTTCTTTTAGAGGTGAGGGAGGAAAATAAAATTGGCTGTCTGGATTAATTCGACTTCTAGCCAAAATTGGACAAAAATACGGCACAAATCTATTTTAATCCCCCTCCTTCCATTTTTATCCCAAATTCCACACTTTTGATCCTTTCAGCCACCTCCCTCTCTGCACTCTGCCCAATGGATTCCGTCGACCGAATGACCTCGATCTTTGAAACAATCGAATGCCCCAATCTTTCGGCTGCAAATGCAAACCCAAAATCCCTCCCCAACCATTTTGCCGACCCCCCGCGTGGCTTCCTTCCTCCCTTTATCCGCGCGCCATTACCTTAAATGGGGAGGGGAGGCCTTGAATGTTCATTTTGTCGCCGATTTTAGATGCGCAATAAATTAACGCCCCCTCCCCCCCCCTTCGCTGAATGGACCAAAGACAACGAATGGAATTGCGCACCTTCCTTCTTATTTAAATTGATGCCCTTTGAATGAATGAATTGCAGTTTTTCAGAATGAACTTCCACAAATTCGTCAACCGGTGTCATTCAAGGGGGGGGGGGGGGGGATTGGATGATCATTGGTTTGGGATTGTTGCGGATTTTGCCATTCTCTTCCCTTCCTCTTTTTATGCTGCTATTCCGGCCCAATCCCCTCCTCCATTCAATCCCGATTATGCGCCCATCCATCCATCCCTTCCGCCAATTTTAATCCGATCATTCCCCAAAAACATATATTTGCCATTTTCGTCCATCCATCCAAATCACATCATCCAAATTCCAAATGCAAATTCCAATTCCCCCCAACCAATTTTGGCCATTTTTCCTCCATCCATTTTTTGTTACGAATCAAAAACCCTCCAATTCCTTTCCTCCTCCCTCAAAGTCCGTCTGTAAAAACGGTCGACTCTCAACACGAATTTGTGTCTAAATAAATGAGTAAAAGTTAATTCTTCACTCATTCAGCCAATTACAGATTCCTTTTCCCCTCCTCATTCATTCCTCATTAATTTCCCTCCCAGCAATATATTCCCCCCTCCCTCCAATTCCTTCCACCGATGTCCGCCAACTGATAAGACCCCCACTTTTCTGCCGAATTTTTGGCTGGCGCCGTCTTGTCGGCGCCCTTTTGCCCGTCCTCCCAATTCAGTCAATCCTCTCCTCCATTTCGCATTATTTTGGCCATCAATTTTCAACATTCTCCTTATCAAAAAAACTTCCCCCCAAACCCATTTTGGGCCAATTCTCCCATCCATCCACCCTCATTAAATTCTATTTGGCCACCAATTTCCCCTCCACTTTTCCAAATCGTCTGGCTAAAATGATTCCTTCTAATAATTCTAAAATTGGAATTGCCGCCGGTGGGGACAAAATTTCACAGAAAATCAGACCCAAAATGAGGCAAAACGATGAGTGGAGGAAATGGCCGTGAAAATTAGAGCAGAGGGGCAAAGGACAGAATGACTGAATTTGGGGAGTAAACAACCAACCAGCCGGCAGGGAATGAAATGATCCCTTCCGACCGACCACCGACAACCAGCCAACCAGCCAAAGTCACTCAACACATTGCCAAACTGTTTAGTTGCCCCCCTTCCCTTCAATCAAATGCTCCCCACATTTCTATTCTCGAATCATCTCGACGATCAGCTGGTTTCATTTCACCAATCACCAAAATTGATTGGAATGACATTAATTAATGTTAATGAATTAATTGTGACCGGCTGGCTGGGGCCAAAAAAAAAACAAAAAGCAAAGAACAAATAAACTTCAAATCGACATTTCATCCACAGCCAAATTCGTCATTCATTAATTCCAACAAAAAGCAACAAAAAATAACAAATTAATGTGAAAATGCAGTGGTGGTCAAAGCCGTGCTCTGGGATTTTTTATGTTGGTAGAGCAATTTAATTAAAAAAAACAAAAAACCTCCCAACATTCAAATCTCAGCGCTCGCTTGCACCATTTTCACACAAAATTCCAAATAAATTCATCAATTTTTGATCATCAATTAATATTCGGCCAATACAAATCGACCAAAATTTACAATAAAATGTTCACACAAAAATATGTAAGGAATTAATTTGGAGAAGAGGAATGCGGATGAAAATTGAGGCAAAAGGATTAAATTTTAAGTGAGGGAATTATCGAAAAAAAGGAAGGAATTCATCATTGGAATTTATTGGCCATTTCCCCCACACCCTCTTTATTAATACAGTAAACCCGTTTATCAATTTTCAGGATGGCCTCCTTCACTCCACATCATCTTCTTCCCATCCTCTGCTGCTGTTGATTATACCAAGGCCCTCCAATTTTGCCGGAATTTTCCTCCACTTTTTGATCCACCAATTCCAATTCATTCGGATTTATGGGCGGCCTAAGCACCGGCCGAAACCATCCTCGATTCGGTACCCTACCATATTCGTCCATTGCCCCGGCATTTTCATTTTCTTCCTCCTCAGGAGAATGGGCCAATTTTTTGGCAAATGGTTGCATCCAACTTCACCCAAAATATACAAAATAATTCCACTTTTGATGAATAACTTGCCGAATGGCTTTTTGCCCTCCGGAAACACATCCTTGATAGGAAATTGTATTCAACAATTTTGGCAACCATTTGCATAATGCCCTCAATGTTCGCTCATAAAGTTGCCGAACAGTCAAAGGGCCACCGCCGCCGCCATTTTCCTCCTCTTTTGTGAATGTTTGACGTGCCGCCGAAGGAGGGGCAAAAGGTGGAATAAGTGAAGAAGAAGTAGAGGAAGAGGAAGAAGGCGATCGAGATGGTCGAGGCCACCATGGAGTGGCCGAAAGAAGTGGGGAAAGAGGTGGTCCAGGCATTGGAATTCCATTGGGAATTTGGTGGCGGCCAAATTGTTGCCTTTTTTGTGGATACCGACCATTTTGGGCCTCCTCATTTTCATCTTGATCGCCGGGCACAATTGGAATCCAGGAAACGGGAGGCACCGTAGTAGAAGGCACTGAAATGGAAATTGAAAGGATTGAATGAATGAGAGGGGAATTTGGATTGAAAAGGAGGGGAAAAAGAGGCAAAAGGTCAATTTTGGATTAAAGTCTGAATGATGTTAATTTCCAAGGATGCATTTAAAACAACATTTGCCAAATGCGCGGATTAGGGATTAATGTTTACTTGGCCCAAAATGTCATTTCCCCTTTGCCAAATGTCTGACCCACCCATGGTTGTGCCGCCGTCCATTCGACCCCAAAAGCCACGATCCAAATTGCCAAAGAATGGGCCACCACCATTTTGCGGTCTTTTTCGCATTTTACGCAAATTATTGTTGATTTCCACTTCCTTTTTCTCAATTCCCAATTCTTGGCTGGTGAAGAAACGATTGTGAAAGCCGAATGGAATGGAAATTGGCACAAAAGCACGGCCCAATTCCTGCATTGTTGTGGCATCCACGATCAATAAAATTCCTTCAAAAAAAAAAACATCCAAAATGTTCATTTTCCATAATCCTTTTCCATCTTTTTCACCTTTGTTCTCCTCCAAATCCAATGCTCTAATCAACAAAATGCCATCATCCTCTCGGGTGGCACCAGGCCTATAAAATAAATAAGAAATATTTATTTAAATGCAATTCATTCACTTTGGATGGAAATATGGCTCATGAAGAACAAATTGGTCCTCTTTTGGTTTGAATTCAATATTCCTACAAAATTAAGTGGGAATTAATTTATCATCGATGCATTCGCATTCATAAAAAGATTAAAGAAAAGTTTGTGCCAAAAAAGATGCAAAATTATAGAAATTAATTGTAAATACATTTTTGCCCTTTATGTAAAAAAATATTGACAATTTTCCTCTCTTTAAAATAAAAAAAAAAAGATTAATGAAATTGGCCAACACATTCAAAAGTTATGACCAAAAAACCCGGGGGGCATATCAAATTCTCAAGAACAGAAAGAAAAAGCAGGGAAAATTTGCTCCATTTTCATCAATTTGGAATACAGTAATCTCACTCCCTCTCCTGCTGTTATAATACTTATCCTAAGCTAAAATGGCATCATTTTAAAGTTATGAACATTTTTTTTTCTGTTAATATATTTTAAATTATTATAATTTATTTATTAAAATTATTCGAGGAATATTCATTAAAAAGTTAACTGAAAATATTCATTTTTTGCCCCAATTTTCCATTCAAAACCAACCTTTTGCCCGTTGGCTCATTCACATTAATTTTCAGGATTTTATTGCCCCCGGCGAATGGATGTTCCAGCAAATATGTCCATTGATATGGCCTTGAATCGAATGCATGGTTCACCTGGGGAAAATCAACAGCCAATGTTTCCTGAATTTAGAATTTGCGAATTGGGCCAAATATGGTGAATATTTTCCTGCCTGTGGCACTAAATAACTGTACATCACTCGAAATGAGTGAATATCCAAATTGAAACGAAGGACACGGGCCGTGCTGGGGTAAAGTTGGGAGCGTAAAAAGTCGGTGTAAAAATATTTGACGTAAGGATCATGGCTGTCATATACAATCTGGAGTACAAAATAATGAATCGAAAATGGTGCATCACCCACCATATCCGCAACAATATTCCCATCCAAATCTTCGAAAGCATTCAGCTGATGTGTGACAAACATTGATGGAAACACGTCCATTGGCTTTTGTGTAATCCAAGATCGAGTTCTTTTGTCGAATATAAGAAATCTAAGGAGTGCAAATTTATATGTATGGCCCCATTTCCTCTGTATAAGCCCCCAACTTGTCGCCTATTATTTTAACTCATCAACTAATGAATTAATTTTGATAATTTTGGTATCACATTAAAAAGCAGACTGTTGACAATTTATAATTTTTATTAATTTTATTAAATTAATTCAGAATTGATGGAGTTTAACTCAAAAACCTATTAAAATGACCTTCATTATGGTTTAGCGAAATTTTCAATGTTTCTTTTCGGTAAAATTTCATCAATTCTAATGCAAATTAAATAAAATTAATTTCATTGAACAGCCAATAGTCTGTTCTTTAATTTGATAGCAAAATTCGTAAAAATTGGTTCAATCCTTGATTAGTTATTTTAAATGGCCACAATTTGGTTGTTTTCCCTCATTTTCTCACCTCATTGGCACCATATCGTAAAAATCCATGCCCCAAAGGCCGCCTGCTTGAATATGCGGTGAACCATCGTTGGAAGAAGCCATTCTGGGCGGCTCTTTGAATTTGCATGGATTAATGATGAGGGAAGTGATTGGGAGGATGATAAAATGTTCAGTGGAAGTGATGGAATGAATATAGCCGGGCAATTGGCTTTTGTCCCCTTCAAAATATGGTCAATTTAATTGGTCTAATTAGACAAATAAATAACCAATATATTCATCATCTTTAAGGCGGCATGCCCTCGAATCCCAAACCCCAAAATCGTACATTCCAACAATTTTGCGCACTCCTTTTGGGTCAATTGTGAATATTCCCTGAATAAATGTGAATATTGGCCAAAAATGTTGGCAAAATTACTTGAAAGAATCTTTCCTCATCAAAATTCATTGCACTAAATGTTCCCCAAATGGTTCCATCCAACAAATCTGCCCTTTCGTGCATTGCCATCGAAATTGGAATCAAATTTGGTCGCGGAGTCCCAAAAATGTCATTATCCTCGATCAAATGGGCCAATGTGAAATTAGTGAGTGTGCCAACATCGAACTCATAGCCAATCCAATATGGGGCCTCAGTGCCGGCAATCACCCTTTTGCCAATTCGCCAAAAGTCCAAATTTGGATGAAATCTATTATTACCTGGTTTAATTGATATTTTTTATTTTTACCTAGCCGTATCAGGATTGGGAGGAATATTTTCCCATTTTGACATTGCCGTCAAATTATAATCGGACCAACCGGCCCAGGGAACCGATGATTTGGACATATTTCGATCGTAAAATTGCCAAATTTGGAATGGCCTTGCCGGATAATAACGCGCAGAGAAAACCACCTTTTTTTGGTGAATTTAAATTAATTTATGTGGTCCATTCCCATTCACACCTCGCCATTGCTAATTCGAAATGAACCAATTGCGCCGATGGCATCAATCATATGGGTAAGACGTTGGCCTGGAGGCGCATTTGGATTACCGTAGGCGGCGGACAATTGGCAAAGGAAAAAACCATCTTTTGGGGGAATATTTTTGGGGAAATGATTAAAAATGAATTCACCGAGAAATTTTGGAATGCCTTTTGATGGACAATACAATTCCGGATATTTGTCGCCATCCCAAGCTGAGGGAAAACCAAATTGAACATTTTTGAGGGATTGGCCAAAAACAAGGGAAATTTGAAGGATAAAAAGGCCAACGGATTTCATTGAATGGATTTGGATGGATATTCCAACGAATGGGGGAAAATCCTCAAATGAACTGACCCATCCCCTCCCCCCCTTTCCCCTCTTGAATATTTGCTCTCCGCGTGATGTTGGCCCATTTTGAATCCATTCCCAATTCCCATCCAATTGTGTCCATTTTCCTTTGGCCATTTTATCGTCCCACCCACGGGGAATCCAATCGAAATTCGATCAATCCTCCTCCTCAGTCAGCCAAATTCGCACAGAATTTCCCTTTCATTTTTCCGTCACGATCGCAGCCGAATTCAATGAAAAAATTGAGAAGGGAAATTTGGGGGATTGGAGGATGCCAAAATACGGGATGAAATTTCTAAAGGGCATTTTAGCCAATGTTCGTGTACAATGCTCAAAAGAAATCTCAGCCCGGATTGGAATTCTTTCCAATTAAGAATATTGTTGATGGAAATGAATGAGCAGTGGAGAAAGTGCCGAGAAGTTTGGAAGGCCAGTATGGCTTATTTAAATTCATTTTCCAGCATAATGGCACAACAAACCTCACGGCACAATTCAATGCCATTTTATTGGGGGAAATGGATAATTGAAGAAAAGCTGCTGGAATTCAACACAAAAATGATGGAATTGTTTTTTTTTTTTACTGGCACAAATGAAAATGAGGAAGATAGCCGGGAATAACCCTGCTTATGTGGGGAATTGGGGGTTAAATAAAAAGAAGAAGCGATTGAGGAATGTTGGGGGGAGATGGAACAAAAATGGAGGATGAATCAAATTGGAATTGAGGCTTTTGGTTGGAAAATGAAATGAGAAAAATGACTGATGAAATTGTTGCGAATGAAGGAAAGAAGGAAGGAAGGAAGGAATGAGGAAAAGCATTGGAATTGGAATTGAAATTGGATTGAGGCATTTGCAACATTTTGGATGGATGGATGATTGGATTCATCAGAAAAAATGGATATTCAAGAATGGAATTGGATGGAGAAAATGGTGATTGGACAAAAATGCGGTTTAGGAGGCACGGACAAGCACATTTTAGGGAAGGCCACCAACAGAAAATGGCAAACCCAAAGGGTGGGGGAAGAAGATGATTCAGAGCCAATGCCATTTTTGGGATTGAAGAATTTAAGAAATAATATGGCCATTGAATCGATCATAGTAGTATTGGAAAAAGCAAAATTTATTCAACAAATTCCAATCATATTTTATAAAGATTCATCCCCATCCCCCTTTCATTATTTTTTCCATTAAAAGAATGATTCATAATTTATATTTGGAGAATATTGTTTTATTTTAATTGTTTGGAAAAGATTCATTATGTTTGGAAATCTCCTAACTAAGGCATTTTTTGCCAAACATCTATTCATAATTCAATTATAATTGGGATGGGACATTGGAAAATTTGCTACCAAAAAATCGGAATTTTAATTTGAAAAACATTTCCAATAATCACAAAAAATCATTTATCTTGATCAATTATTATATTATTCCTCATTTTTGCAAAATTGCTCTTTGGCCAAATTAATATAATTTACCATTATAAAAAATGAAATGAATGAAAAAGTAGCACCTGCAGAGACCACTTCAAAGGGAAATGAGGGTAAATGGGCGCAACAAAATGATGAAAGGCGGAAATTGGGCCATTTTAATGTTGTAAAAATGGAACAAAATTGTCAATCGGCTGCATTCACCTTTTTGGAATAATTTTTAAAAATGATCTCATCTTCTGTTGGGAATTTGTTGGCCCATTCCCATCTTTTGGTTCAAATATTTTTATTTTTCAATATTCCAAATTTTATTTTTGCGACAACAAAATTTGAATGGATTTTGCTAAAATATGAGCTTCCCTCATTGCCTTTTTCCATTGACAATATCCAATTCAGGTGGCAAAATTGGAACAAATTTTAAATTATTTTAGTATTGGGTACTTTTTAGGATATTTGTTTGTCCAATTCCTTTGATGAATCAAACAGCAAATTCAAATAAATGCAAAAGTGGTTCAATTTTGTTGCAAATGAAATCGGCACCGAAAAAGAGGACATTTTCGAATATTTGCCTCATCAAATCCGAAGACAATGAAAAATGCAAAGCAATTAAAATTCAATTGGCATGGCTTTCTCCAATTCAAAAATATAATTTATTTTTTCACAGAATTCTCCCAATGAAGCAAATTTTGTTTATCTTCGAGTCGATTATGGCCATTCAGCCTTGATTAACAATCCAGAATATCAGCAATTATCTCATAATGATGGGAGGAAGAATATTTTAAGGCTGAACACAAATGAGCCTGGAAAATTCTTAAGGCCAGAAAACATTGCGCGAATTCCAAATTTGATTTTTTATATTTTTTCAGCATTGCTTATTCAATTCAATTGCCAATTGGAAAAGAAAAGGGAAGAAATTCAAGCATTATACCAACAAAAACAACGGCAATTTCCACTTTTGAAAGGATAAAAATGAAGGATAAAAGGAAAAAATTGGATAAAAACCAAAATATATTGAAAATTGGGGCAGCTCCAATCCATGTATTGAAGCCATCTACAACAGCAGCAGCAGTGACACCACCAACAATTTGTGATCTTATTGCGCAAATGGGGCAGAATGTGGGATGGAAAATTGAAAATAAATAATTAAAATTATTTTTTAGGAATTCCAAATTCGTCAATTTTTGATGGCCGATGCCGGAAGGCAAAGAATCAATCCAATGAAATTTGATGTTGAACATTACAAAATGGCTGTAAGTTGCAAATGTAATAATTGAATGGAGGGTGGAATTGTTGTGGAAACCAGTTCCAATTCCAACTCTCTTTTTCACTTTCTCCCAAACAAATAGGAACGACCCATTAATTGACTCATTTTTATTGATAGAATTACACTCGAATTAGGTCAAATTAACTCCTCTAAAATTCTTTAATCCCCATATATCCATCTAAATTTATCAAAAATAATTTATAAATTTTGAGCATTTTCCTTCATTTCATTTGAAATTGTTCATAATTTATCCTACTGTATGAAAAATTTTTTTAACTTCTTTGAGAAAAACAAGCCTTCAGGCATAATTCACACAAACGTCATACAAAAACCACAAATTCCTTCTTCTAATTTCGCCCACATTTTCGCAGGTAATCAAAATTCATAACCGTTATCGTCAATTGCATGGCAGCGGAGAATTGAGCCACGATTGGGAATGCGAAAATTCGGCAAAAAATTGGGCCGAAACTGTGGCACGCAAAGCAGATTGCCTCAGCCATGAACCGCAGAAAAGGCAAGTAATTTTAATTTAGAATTCAGAGGCTAATTTGCGTTTAATTCATGAATTAATGATTAAAATACAATTTAATTTAACACCTCAAAAAAGTAATTGGTTCCCATTGAACATTGCACATTTATCAAACTATTTAAATTTAGAGATAAATTAAATGACATTTTATTGAATAAGAAGAAATAAATGATTAATTAATTTTGGATGGATTTAAAATTAATGCCTAATTCGACGATTTTAAAGCAGAAATAATGTCAAAATTTATTTTCGGACAACCAAAATATTATCGATATTTAATCGAAAGAAATAAAAGCATAAACAAATTTTTTCAGATTCGGCGAAAGTCTATTTTTCTACTCAACTTTGGAACCGGAATTAACGGACCCAGACACACTGGCCGAAGCAACCGTTCGAACATTCTACGTTGAAGGACGTGATTATCGCCGATCCGGTGGTTCATCAAATTGGAATGCAATTCGGCACGGACATTTCACCCAAATGCTTTGGCGACAAACTCGGCGGATTGGCGTTGGTGTTTCAATTTTGGCACAACCAACGGGAATTGGCCAATGCATGCCAAAAGGTCGACAAAAAAAGGCTTGGCTATTTTATGTGGTGCTTCGATACGATCCACCGGGGAATATTCGATGGGCATCGATGGACAGTTTCAATGGAAATGTGACAGTGGAAATTGGAAATGAACAAAATTGCCTGGCATTATAATAATAAATTAGGCAATTTAATTTTATTTAATTTGTGAATTATTCTTCCTTTTCACTCTCTACTATAATGACGTAAAAATTGTAAATTTGATTCCAAATAATTAGTAAATTTCATTCGTAAATAAATTGGTTATTTGCCATTTTCATAAAATTCCCCTTTTCCAACAAAAATAACTTCCTTTTGGGCCAAATTCCTTCTGGGAATGTCTGTTTTGTCATTGTTTGACTGCAATTTGAGTGTCATTAGTCCCGTGGATGAGCGAATTAACCAAAAAAATGAAATTGGAGAAGTTTTAGAGGATGTCAAAAAACATAAATATTTTGTCGGAAATTATAATCAAATTTTGCCAAAATGACTTGGCCAATTCAAAATTGTTTATTTAATTCAATTTCTTTTGAACAAATTATTTAATTTATTCATCATTTTCCAATGCAAACTATTATAATTAATTGTTTATTTTAAATTATATTATTTCCTTATAAAATATTTATTAGCCATAGAAAAGAATGAATTTATTCACAAGCAATTATTTTTTATTCACAAAGTTCATTGCGGCATATGCTTTTTGCCTTATAAAATGCCATCAGCTGACTTTTTTATAATGAATTCCCTGATGAGGGAAAGTGGATTTTTGATGTCCAGCAGTGCTTCATTCCATTCCAACAGTCTATTTTTCCTCCTTTTTTTAAATTTTCAACATTAAAAAGAAAAAAAAAATATAAAGGAGCCTCCCGGAAGTTTTTGGCCAATTCCAGGGAAATTGTCGGGCCAATTGGCGTGAGAAAAACAACAAATAAAATAATTTCCCCTCCACATTAAATGTGCCTATAGCAATTTTCAACGCATTGCCGGAAACACCAAAGGAATTAAAAGGGAAAAGGCAATAAAAATGTGCCGTCAAAATGTGTGTTAAATGGGCCGTGTGAAAAACAAAAGAAAGGAGGGAGGGAATTTGGCAATTCTTAAGAAAAAATTAACTAGGCCATAGTCAAAGTATTTCGACACAAACAAATGCAATAAAAATAAAAAGTGCAACATTTTGAATAGAAATTTTATGGAATTCCCATTGAAAAATTATTTTCTAAACAAATTCCGCAGTCTAAATTTGTCCAATTTTTTAACAATAAAAAACCCATTTTTTCCATCTTTGACCTCATCAACCATTTTGGTCTCAGTTCTATTTATGACCTCCATAATTAATTTTCTCTTTTTATTGTTCCAATTTTATTAATTTTCTCCAAAAAATGGCCAAACACGCAAATCGCAATGAACAATTTCAGACGGCAAAAAAAAAGAAGCCAAAAATAGGGATTGAGGAATAATGGAAGGGGAACGGAAATAGAATTATTTTGATGACAATTTTCCCCCTTTTTATTTTCTACAATGCTCCAAATTCGCGCAAATGATGGGATGGATGCCGAAATGACACAAATTTAATGAAAATTTCCAATTAGATTTTTCAACAAATTGACTGACAAGAAATTTGCCTTAAGCTTCATCATTCATAATTTGTTCAAATTCCAACTCCATTTTTGGAAGCCCTTCTCATCTGCTGATGAATCCGTATTCTTCTTCCCCCACTTTACTAGTCATTTCCCCCGCAAAAATGAATCTCATATTTCTTGGCCCAAAATGTGGGCATCATCCAAAAGGAAGCCTTAACAAAATTATTATATTGGCCAAATCCATCCAAATTCATCATTTACAATTGAAAAAGGAATATCCGGCAATTATTGGGGAAAAGTCAAATTGGAGGAAGGTCCCACATCATTTTACCCTCAGAAAAGCGAATAATTTCCAATTGGGATTGAGAATGGATAGGCCAAAAAGTGCATCAATGAGGGAATCCAAAGTCCAATCCATCAGAATGGCCTAATTATTTTTTGGTGGATGAATTCATTGAAATTGGACGGAAAAAACGGAAATCCCATTCAGCCAACAATGCCATTTTTTCCTTTCATTTTTTCTCCAAATCCCGGGAATCAAACGGATTTCGTATTTTTGATTGACTTTTTAATCCCCTCCCCCATTCCATACTATTTGATTTGAACGGAAATTAGCAATTTTGGACGGTAAAATTGCAAGAAAAGAATGGAATAAAATGGTTGGTGGCATCATTTTTTCATCAATTCATTTTTTGCACCATTTTGTGCGCAAAAAGTGCAGAGGCCAATTATTGGTATTAAATTGTTTTCATCAGCCAAAATTTGTTCTAAATTTCCACAATAATTTGGACAAATTCACAAACAAATTAAATCATCTCCCAAATTGAAAAATAGTTTCTTAATATTAAATGACGTGCGCAGGAATATTAGAATCCTTAGAATAATGATTCCAAAGTCTAAAAGTTCCCCCAAAAGAATGCGCCAATTATTCGTTGTCATTTCAAATTGAAGGTTTATTTCGGATTAATCCAACCTTCTTTTGGCAATAAAATTGGCACATTCATTCACCAAAGCCAAAGTGCCAATTTATTCCATCCAAAAATGTTTCTATTAAAATTGTCTGGCCATGGCTACTTCTTTCAATTCTTAAAATTTAATATATCGTCAAAAATGTAGATTTGAGAAATTCTGAGTTTTGTTGCACCGGAAGTTGGCTAAAGCAATAAAATTTTTGAATAAATAATCACGCGAACTCCAATTCCCAGGGATTAAAATGAATTGAATTGGTGGGAATTGAACCCAAAATTCATTTTGACAATAACATCCCCCCATCATCAATTTTGGCAATTTTCACATTGAAAAACACAAATTTTCTCTCATTGAATTGCCATTGATATTAGTTAGTTTAAAAAAAAGCCCAAAAATTCAACTAAATATTATCAGAAAATTAATCCAAACTCCTTCAATTTTTTCTCTACTTTCCCCTAAAAAATGACGCAGCTTTTTTTCCTCTCAAAATTTTAGCATTTTCCCCATCGGCGATGATGAGCCATTCATCCCCTTCATTTCAATTTCAATTCAAAAAGCGGATTGAATCTTCCTCTCATTTTGCCCATATTCATTCCATTCTAAATTCCTTTCTGACGTCTTTCTTCCATAAAAATGGCCAAACATCCAATGAAAGGTGCTGCCAATGAATCCCGAGGCCATTTTGCCCCCATTCCTCCCAACTAATTGCCACCGGGCGGTCATTAAGCAAAATGAGCCAAGCGAAAAAGAAACCCATTTTTTAGTCCATTTACAGTTTTGCCTCCCAACCAAAGGAAGAAAATGATTTAGTGCGGACCATTAAGCCATTTAGGGATTTAGTAATTATCCACTAATCCTCAACAAAATAATGTTTTTACCATTTTAAACAACAAACTATTGGAATGGAACTCATATTTTTGGTGCCAATTTGTTGGTGAAAATCCAAATCCATCCTCATTCTCGAGCCTATTTCCGCCCAATCAATCTTCTTTTCTTTTTTGATAAATGAGAACGAAGAACGGCGGCCACAAAGCATTTTGCCCTTTTTTGGCAACCCAATTTGTTATCTTTCTAAAAAGCCAAATTTCCTTCAATTCAATTCCCAATGGGAATTTATGCCGGTTCAACTTTGGCACATGCCCTCCCTTCCAAATCTAAATTCGGCCAATTCCCAATTCCTCCTTCGCATTCATTTTTCTTCCCAATTTTTCAACGCCCCCATCAAAAATTATTTCTTTCCCCGCATATGAATCGGTCCTCAATCCATTTGAATATGAAATAAAATAGTCAAGCCCAATCAAATTCAATGCTTATTTCCATTTTTGGGCATATTCCCGCCTCCACATATTTTTGGCGCATTCCATAAATATATTTTATTCCTAACAAATTTATATTTGCAAATGCAAATTGTGGACAAAAATGGCTGACAATTATAATATAATTTATATTTATATATTTGGCAACAAGAAGAATGGTGCGCAAATGTACAAAACAGAAGCATGGGGGGGGGGGGGGGAATAGGAAACAATGGGAAAATGTGGACATTTTATTTAGGAAAGGAATATAAAATGCGTGTGAAAAACTTCCTTCCCCTCATTTTGTCCAAATTTCCCATTCCCCATTTTACTCCGATTTTCATAATTTATCATTTCTACATTTGGCAACTGTTTTAATTGACCAAAATGGGCCATAAAATTAATATTCAAAATTGTTGCCATTCATTAAAAGTGCATTCATTTATTCGTGCAAATAAGAAAGATTGATAAGCCATTCCCTTCACAAATCCTCAAATGTTTTCTTTGCAAATGTTTTTCCGGCTTTTCACCAAAATCCTCCTTCTCACGCACTCATATATTCACAAAAATGACGAGACCAACCACTTTTTCCCTCACCGTACATTAATTCATAAATGCCCTTCTCGCACATTCCCCCCCCCCCCCCCCCAGCCATCAGGCAAAATCCCCCAAGGGACTAATCTTTTTTCAATTAATGCCAATTTCCACCTTTTTTTTTATCCCCGCCTCCATTCCCCTCATCGGTAAAATATTCCCCCAGGGCATCATTCATAATTATTACCTTTGGCCACACCCAGGCAAGCATTGTTTGAATTTAATTCGCGTGCCATCGCCCCCCAAGGACCCTCAACAAAATTCAACCCCAATAATTATGAGTGGGTTCATTTTGGTCTTCAATGGCCATAAATTACGCGCAAAGGGGTCAACCACATTCATTCATTCATTCATTCATTCGCCAATACCAAAAATTTGCCTTGATTTATTTGTACAAACTTTTTGTGCCACCCTTTTTTGGTTCGTGCCCTCTCACTCAAATTAATTGGAAAATGAATCCCAATTTTCGTGTCAATTCCACCCACATTCATTTTCATTTTAATTTCCCTAATAAAAATTCCAGCCAATTTTCATTTTGATGTGCGCTGCCCTCATTCCCTCATCCAATCTCAATTTCCTTTTGGCCATGTCATTCCCAGCAATTTTACTCTTCATTTCCTTCACGATGGCCCCATTTGCCCATTCTGCCCCATCCCCCGAACAAAACAATGGCCAATTGAATGAATTAATCGGTGGCAATGTTCCTTCCCAATTGTTGGATCGAAATGCATTCAGAATGTCTTTTGGCAAAAGGGCAATAATGCAATGGCCTCGAATGGACCAAAATTCGTTCCGAATGAGTTTTGGCAAGAGAAGTGCCCCCACAGCAATGGGCCAAGAACAAATGTTGACGGTGAGAATATTTATCCATTATATATTTAATTATTTTTGTTTGAAGCATGCCAACATTGCCATTCCATTGCTTTTCGATTTGGGTGGTTCCGGACTTGATGGGGAAGAACAAATGGCAGCGGATGGTGGCGCATTTTTGGCTGATAATGAATTGGCCAAAGAACAACAGCAACAGAAACAATGGCCACCACGATGGAGGGCCAGATTATATCGCAAAAGATTGGACCGAAATTTGTTCAATGTTGGCTTTGGAAGAAGATGAAAAAAGTAGAAGAAGAGGAATTTGGGGGCCATATAAAATTGATGATGAGGAATAGGGCCAAAACATGAAATGGAAAACATTTGGACAATTCTTCCCCTCAAAGATGAACTCATTCATTCATTATTAATTATTCACATTTATCAGCGAATTTATTAACATTTAATCCCCTCATAAATATTCACATTTACTCCTCCAAACATTCATTCAATCCACCGAACAAATATTTGTGAAAATAAAAGTTGAAAATTTACTGTTAGTATTGTTTTTATTAAATATAAATTTAAAATTGGATGTGTACTTTTGTGTACTTTGACTCTTTTTCAATTCAAAGAATATTCGGAATAATTAATGGTGAAAGGAATGGACAAATACGTTTTTTAGCCACTCTGAGTAAAAGCAAAGGTACAATCGAACCAATTCATTTAATCCACTTTATTAATCCCCTTTTGGGTTTACTTTTTTCAATAAATGATTTTTGGATTAGCCTCTCACTCATACCATAAATTTTTGTATTCTTTTCATTTGCCATTAATAATCCAATTTAACGTCATTTATATTTATTATTTTTTAATGGCAAATTCTTTGAAAATTCATGAAAAGGATAAATTTAAAATATCTCCTTCTCAAATTATTCATTGCCTCACTGAGTTATAGTCAAAAGAATGCCATTATATTTCACTAATAAGAACATGCGGAATTTTCAATTAAAATGATTTATCATTTTGATCATTTTGATTTGAATGATTGGCCTCGAATTTATCCGTCCAACTCATTATTTCAACAGAAAATTGGATTTACCAATTTGTCCAATCCAAATCCTCTTTCCATTTTTTTTATTTTATTCTCCATCAATTCCATTTATTTTCCCTTCAAACAAAAGTTCATAAAAAATCCCCTGATTTAGGGGAAGGAATATTCCCCCAAATTTTGTTGCAAAAATACATCGCCAATGATCTAAGGAATATATCCTTGGAATAAATCCTTTATTTTTCCCTTATTTTCAAAAGGTAAATCAGAAAGATAATATTCTGTATCCCTCAATTTTCAAGACAATATTCACCATTATTTTAATTTATTACTGAAGATTTGTGCCCTTTTAATTTTAAAAGGCAAAAATGCACTTTTCCCAAACAATTATTCCAATATTTTTCTTCATTATTTTTTCTATCAAATTTATTTTTGCCATCAATCAAACTTCCTCTTCCTCCTCCTCCATTTCCCCCATAAATCGTGCCGATGTCCAACTTTGCCTGACCAAATTGGTGGCAAAGCTCCGAAAATTGAATGGACCATTTTTGAGTGAAAAACAGGGAATCCATGTGAAATATTATGGAAAATGAAATTAAATATTTGAATTCATTTTCAGATTTCATTGAAAAGTATGGAAATGTACGTCAAAGAGAAAATGACATTGGAACAAATTGCCGACTATTTTTATTATAATTTTAATAGTTTGGGACTCAGTCCAGAACAATGCCAAATGGTAATCATTTTTTGTGGCTTTGAATTGAAACATTTTGGAATTATTTTCTTTCAAAACAAATTTTACATTTGCATCTCGTTTCTTCGCTAAATGATCCTTTATAGAATTTAGATTAATTCATTTTATCCAAATAAAATTTATAATGAAAAATGAATTAATTTACAATTAATTTGTCATAGGAAGAATACTTCATTTAGAGGCAAATTGGGGTGATTCTGCGATTCACATTAATAATTTGAAATACAGTATTGTTTCTTTGAAAGGCACAGAATTGCTTTCCTCCTCCCTTCTCCTCTTTGATGAAAGGGAAGGAGGGAGCATCAATTGAAATAATACGGTAATAAAAGAAGAGAAAAAATGAAATGATTGGCAGGGAAGGGTTGATTTATGCCTAAGGAACAATTAAATAGTACCTCTGACGCTGATTGGATAACTGCATTCATTTTTTTATTCATAACCCCATTCTCACTCATTGGCAGTCTCATCAGCGAGGCAATAACAAATTCGGGAAGGCGATATATCCAAATCCAAAGTATCCTCTACAATTTGGGATTTTTAATAAATTCAACTAAAAAAAAGTTAGAATAAACCGAATTTTTAAAGTAACCAATTTTCCTACAAAAAGTTTTAATTTTTAATATTAAATAAGTAACTTTTTAGAGAACACTTAGAGCTTTTGATATATAAGTTTCCGAATTTGTTGCTTTTGTGTTGAGCAAAGAAGGTGCTCCAATTATCCGGTTTCGTCCTTAATGACTTGTCATTAACGCTTCAAATTTTCTTGTAAAAACAAAATTAATTTATATTTCAGTTAGCGGACATTTATGCGGGAATTGTGGAAATAATGGGAAATTCGGCCAATGCCACCGATTCACTTTTCTACGGCGGAGTTGGGGCGGCCATTGGGCAAATCAAAACGGATAAAGAGGAGGCGGATGAAATGATTGGCCAAATGCAGGCAGAGGGACGAAATTTGGATGAAATTGAATTGGCCATTTGCCAATTTTCCCTTCCACGGATCACGGCTGAAAGGAAGCGACAAATTGTGATGTCAATTGCCGAATTAATTCCACCCGAAAAGAGATTGGCCATTCGGAATCAACTTCGAAAAGTGATTCGATTGGATTAATGCAATTTTTTATTATTCCCAAAATATATTTTATATATTTGATTTGAGCAAATTAAAATGGCATTTTGGGTCAAAGAAAAATGACTTCATCCAAATTTTCATCTTCCTCCTCTTCTTTCCTTCCTTCTTTTTCATTTTTTGGCCCATTTTCCAACAATAATGAATTACTTTCCTTCAGTAAATTATATCGGACCATTATTCCTCCATTGGAAATGTCCATTGATGAACTGCTCAAAGTCGGTGGATGAATTTCGGCATTTGATCTGACAAATTTAATTAATCAATTTCTGAATTATATTTCAAACCTATTTTCAATTTTCGTTCCCATTCCTGGCCATCCATTCGCCACCATTCCTCCCTGTTGGGATTTATGGCCAAAATCGAAAGAGCGCGACTTTTTCCTTGGCACATTTCCCAATCCATTGCCATCTTCCATTTCAACACCCAACAATTGTCCATTATTCTTTTTCTTATTGCCCAAAATTCCATCGCCGGTTTCGACCAATGCCCGAATGAGGGCATCCAAAATTGAATGCCTTTGTCTCCGTGCATTCGCCCATGCCCGATCCTGTTTTTCTACCTCATTGGTCAATTGTTCGGCCAAAAATGAGCCAAGATGTCGGAGTCGATTCAATCCGTCCATTTCCTCCACCCTCCTTTCCCATCCTTTTTTCCTTTCCATTTCCGGTTCTCCTTCAACACTGCAATTTTCCACCAATTCCAATTCAATTATTCCTTCCTCCTCCTCCTCAACATTCATTGCCTCATCTTCTTCCACCAAATTCGATGACATTTCCTTGTCCAAAATTGTCAACAATGGTGGTGGTTGTTGTTCCGAACATTTTGATGGCATTCCAACATTTGCCATTTCCTTCTCATTTTCAACCTTAATTTCCCCTTCCTCCTCCCTGTGCCCAATTCTGTTATTATTATTGTTCAAAGGTCCATTATTGTTTGGATCATTAATTTGTGCCGCAATTGTTGCTGCAGTTTCGGCCAGCATAAATGAGGAGGATGCCGTGCTTGGCGGAGGCGCACTTGGCACCCGAAGAAGTGGCGTCTTCTCATTTGGGCGACGGCCACCGGGCGAAAGAAGCCAGGGCGATGGGCCATTTGCGGATGGCAATTTATAAGTTCTGCAAAATTCTAATTCAAAATTTCAATTCATTTTGTGTTATTCACTAAAACATCAAAAAAATGAGATGATAAAAAGATTTGTTATAAAAAATTGACAAAGAAACAACAATAATTAATTAATTAATCGGAAAATGAAAATATTCCAAGGATTTATCCTTTTAATTTCATTTCTTTTTTTCAATTAAACAACAAAAATTGATGTTATTTGACGTGAAAAAATGCACAAAGAGCGAATTTGAAAACAGCAAAATTTGAAAAATGAATTTTGGCAAAAAATGTTGAAATGATTGGAGCAATTTGTTGCCATCAACAAGGCACAAATCGTACTCGGATTAAACGGCTACAATCTGCGGCCAATCCTCCTCCTCCGCTGGCCACAGATTCATCTGTACTTTGTTCGCCAACAACAGTTGGACCAACAATTTGATTGTCAATGGATTGATTGACATTGGCATTGATTTGTCGTTGAATTTGATTCGGTTGATTTGTTGGTGTTTTGATTTGGGATTGTTGGCGGCGATGCCCTCGGCCTAATGCAAAACCACCACCACTACGGACCAAACCACCACGATGAACAACTGGGACAGACGAAGGTTGACGAGACCTAATTAGTGAGATATGAGAATAGTGGAAAATTGGAAGATTGAATTGAATTTGAATGGATTCATTACCTAAGTGTCCATCCACTATTGCCTTGGGCCGTACTAAAATAAGAATGAATGAATGGATTGAATTTTGGGCCACCTTGTCTGTTCGCCGGGCGATGATTTCCGAAGGCCACTTCCCGATGAGGATTCTGCCCTTTTCCTTCCGTATATTGATGATTGCATTCCAACGCCGGCATTCCCAACGCAACAAATCCAATTTAGGAAATCGGCAATTGCCCGAATCAATTGGACTCGCATATCCTTATTCAATGAGAAATAAATGACCTAAAATTATTAAATATTTTGAATTTGAGGATGGAAATTGACCGGATTGATCATGTGGGTTGTGGAATAAAAGAATGAATTGAAGAGGACAACCCATTTATTGGACACATTGAGCACATGGTAAAGGAGGTAATAGGCGGACATATATCTAAAATAATTGAATTCTTGATTATATTTGGGGGATAGGATGGGACGAACAAATAGAAAATGATGGCCACGACGGAGATCTGAAAAATAAAACAAATTGAAATGGAATTTTTCTGGAAAAAATAAAATTATTATGCAACCTGTAAAAGTATTCTTTGTTGTTGGCGACTTGCCCTTCGGCTGGCCACTTGCTGCACTTCATTATTCACATGTTTTGAACCCATTCTCATTGACACTTCCAACAACATTGTTGATGCCCTGGGTAAATGAAGGAGAATTGAACAAAATAAATTTAGAATTGGGCAAAGGAGGGAAAAGGGTAAAAGCCAAAAACGGCAAACAAAAAAAGCGGCAAAAATGTGAAGTGAAAAACAAAAATTGGCAAAATAAAATGCAAAAAAATGAGCGAATTGGAAAGTGGAAATTGAATTTGTAATTTTTGGCAAGCCAATCATCCAATCAAGCCATCAATTCAATATACTGTATATTTTACGTGAGTGTGCCCAATGGACGGGATTCGCCTCGACGGTCAGTTTGCAATAATTCCAAAGCCAAAGGACTCAAAAATGTGAATAATAAATTGGATTGGAGGAATTTTAATGGTTGACAGAATTTGTGGAAAATGTGCTATACTGAGCTTTGTGCAAGAAAATGTGCGAGAAAATATTTATACTCATTTCTTAATGGATAAATTCCCCCACAAATGAAGGAATGGAATTGGGTGAAAAGTATGTGCATTTTATTTTGTTGTTTTTACCTGCGCAACATTGCATCTCCAACGCCCATCGGCGGCGAAGAACGTTGACTTAAAATTGGAATGATTGGAGGCGAAAAATTTCAAAATGGGTTGGGATTATTTATTATTAAAGAGCGAGAATATTATTAATTAATATTATTTGAAATTTGTGCGCGAAAAGAGGAAATTGGGCGAATATAAGAAGAAATGGAAGGCCGCATTAATTTGTTAATATTTTTTTAGGAATTTTGTTGGCAAAATTTGACTGGCTTTAAAATGTTTTCATTGACATTCCCACCCCCCACGACTCACATTCTCAATGCCATTTTCCTTTTATGCCGCCTATAAAGTTGAATGAGTGTAATTGGATTGGAAATGGAGAGAACAGCAATTGTGGCCAATTCCAATGGGGTATAGGTCAATTTGAAGATATTAGCGCCCGAAAATGGGGCTATCCTTTTTTGCTCTAAAATTTGAAAAAAAGATCACAAAAATTGAATGCAATTACTCTCTGTTTCGAATTCCCCATATCCAAAAGTGTAAAAATGGCTTTCACGCAAAGGAGTGATTAGGCAACAGAATTGGGCGAGAATATATCCGGTGTTTAGTGCAAAAAAAGTGGACCAACAGGTCAAAGTGAAGATACGGGCTCGGTCAACGGTGATCACTTGATTGTATCGGCCATACATTATAATGGCCAATAGACGATCTAGGCAAATTGCAGACATATGCGTCAAAGTGATCGACCAAGCAGTCCAATCCAAAATATTGAAGAGGCGAACACCAACTTATAAAGATGATTAAATATTATTTTTATTATTTTATTTATTAGAAACATTTGAAATTAAATAGGCTAGAGAGGTTATCCCACCCCGTATAGCCAATTTATAAATCATGAGGAATTTACAATTACAGTCAATAGAGCCTGGGAAACAATTTTTGGTACACAAGTGGAGAAGTTTAATACAGCAAAGAGTTACTGCACACATCCAGGGTCGATTCCTTAAAAAGACAATGTTCACCAAAATGTGTTTTCCCTTTCCGGAAAATGTTCGCCAAAATGTGTTTTCCCTTTCCGGAAAATGTTCGCCAAAATGTGCTTTCCCTTTCCGGAAAATGTTCGCCAAAATGTGTTTTCCCTTTCCGGAAAATGTTCGCCAAAATGTGTTTACCCTTTCCGGAAAATGTTCGCCAAAATGTGTTTTCCCTTTCCGGAAAATGTTCGCCAAAATGTGTTTTCCCTTTCCGGAAAATGTTCGCCAAAATGTGTTTTCCCTTTCCGGAAAATGTTCGCCAAAATGTGTTTTCCCTTTCCGGAAAATGTTCGCCAAAATGTGTTTTCCCTTTCCGGAAAATGTTCGCCAAAATGTGTTTTTTCCGGAAAATGTTCGCCAAAATGTGTTTTCGCTTTCCGGAAAATGTTCGCCAAAATGTGTTTTCCCTTTCCGGAAAATGTTCGCCAAAATGTGTTTTTTCCGGAAAATGTTCGCCAAAATGTGTTTTCCCTTTCCGGAAAATGTTCGCCAAAATGTGTTTTCCCTTTCCGGAAAATGTTCGCCAAAATGTGTTTTCCCTTTCCGGAAAATGTTCGCCAAAATGTGTTTTCCCTTTCCGGAAAATGTTCGCCAAAATGTGTTTTCCCTTTCCGGAAAATGTTCACCAAAATGTGTTTTCCCTTTCCGGAAAATGTTCGCCAAAATGTGTCTTCCCTTTCCGGAAAATGTTCGCCAAAATGTGCTTTCCCTTTCCGGAAAATGTTCGCCAAAATGTGTTTCCGGAAAATGTTCGCCAAAATGTGTTTCCCTTTTCGGAAAATGTTCGCCAAAATGTGTTTTTGCTTTCCGGAAAATGTTCGCCAAAATGTGTTTTCCCTTTCCGGAAAATGTTCGCCAAAATGTGTTTTCCCTTTGTTCGCCAAAATTTGTTTTCCCTTTCCGGTAAATGTTTTCCAGAAACATTTTCAAGTTCCCCACTTTTTCACCAGGCCCATTTTTCCATGGAAAAATAAATGACATTTAAAATTCCATTTTGGAAGAGGGTGTTCCCTTATTAATTCAAAAAATGAATGGCACATACTTGAAGGCACAAGACTTTGTCGGAGCAAAATGGGCGGATAAAAGAATGAGGTGGTGACGAAGCCATGAAGCACATCGGCCAATGCCAAACTTAGCATCAGAACAAAACTGTGATAAAAATATTGAACAAAATGGCCAAAATGGCGAACAAATAACCTTGCTCGATGCAAATATTTATGTCTCAAAAGGACAATGCAAAGGCAGACATTTAACTGTTTGGTGGGAAACGCCATTAATGTTCTTTTGTCCCTATGTCCCCCCCCCCCCCCCTATTACCGTAATTGCCAATGTTCCCAATGATTCCAATGCGATGAATACAATCTAAAAATAAATAGAAATTATGACGCGATGAATTTGGCACCAACCAAATCGTCGATCCGCCATTTTCCCGTATTTTGGCCCTCATTTTGATTGAATGCCGCCAATTTTGATTGAGAATAGGGAAAATCGTAATGTTCACGAAGATTATTGGAAGGCAGAATTGGTGGAGGAGGGGGAATTGTTGGCGACGGCGACAAAGTGGTGGAAATTGGGCCATTGCCGCTGTGGTGCATTTGGCACTTTATTAGCAGCAAAAAAATGGGCCGGATGGATGGATTTTTGGAGATCCTTCAATGGGATAAAGCCCTTCTATTGAACATCATTCTCTGCAACTTAAATGGACAAAAATACGGGGGAATGTGCCCAAAAAGGGGGAGGGGAATTCAATGGGGATGGGGGGCGGAAATGCACCCGGGGGAACGAAGAAAGAAAAGGGGAATAGGAAGGGACTTTTGGCCTTCGCATTTATTTGTTTTATTTAGGCCCCCTTTCTTCTGAATCCAATTTTCCTCAAGGGAGTCGACCGTTAAATGGCCCCAAAATTCCCTTTCCTACTATTGGCTTCCACCTTAAACTCCCGCCACCCAATTTGGGCAATTTGTGGCCAAAAAGACGGAATTGGGTTTTTGATTTGATTGGCGGCACACGGATGGGGATTTGGACAAAGGGGATTTGTTTTTGGAAAATGTGGCCAAAAGGAATTTAGGGAAGCGACAAATTGGTTTTTGAATTGATTTTCTATTGCCATTTTTGTCCAAAAAAATAGTGAAAAATTTTGTACAAAAATTCAGTGAAACAAGAAATATTTGGAATATTTTGCAAAATTATGAATGAAGATTAAATTTGCATTTTTTATCATTTGAGAATGACGATTGATTGAGATGTTGAATTGAATTGAATCTCGATTTGGTTATTGGAAGGCAAATATAATTTTTATGGAAATGGCATTCTCGGTAACAATAGCATCAAAAAGAGGGGCTCTGTCCAAAAAGGGAATGTGAAAGCAGTGTGGATATAATATAAAGTTGTCGATGAACAACCAACCAACCACCGTCCATCGGTTACTTTTTTTCTTGCCGGTGGGAAAGTCACTGCCCTTTGGGAATTGGATGAAGGCATGGAGGAATGGACCGGGCAAATAAATTTTGGGTAGTTTTGGCCTAGTTGGATTGAAGGAAGATTGGATGGGTGGAAGGGGGAAGGAAAGTATATGGATGGAAGAAGAAGATGAGAGGAATTCACATTTTTGGGCATGGGAAAGGCCCTGAAGGGTTTTGTGTGGCTTTGGGGGGGGGGGGGGTCGATGAACGGTTGAGTGGGCGCCGGGGGAAAGCATCGGGGAATTGTGGAGCAACCGTGAGTCACGAGGGAGGAGGCAAAATGGGAATATGCCGATGATCCCTTTTTGAATGAAAGGAAAATTGGCGGCGGTGAGGGAAAAAACACAAATCGGCTGTCACAATCCCCCCTTCCGGCTGTCAATAAAAATTTGCATTTTCCCATGCATTGAAACATTGTTGGGGAAAAGACCAAAAATGGAGAAATTATTAGCAAAAAAAAAAAATAAATTGTGGCAAAAATCACCTAAAATATTTCATTCCCATTGAAGACAAATTTGTCAAAAATAAATGAAAAGAAATGAGAAGGGGAAAGAAAGGAGTTGAATATCTTTGAAAGGAGTGAAAATGGAATTGAAAAGAAGGAGGAGGAAGAAGGAGAAGACGCAGCTGGAAACGCGCAAATTGGCCCAATTGGATTTGCAGAAGGCAAAATGCCCTAAAACATATTTGGGAAGAGGGAAACAAGGGTTTTTCATTGTTTGGGTGCCGACGGACATAAACGACAATGAATTTTGCGGGGGGTCCAAATTCTTGGAGCATCGACCGGCAACAGGCATTCTGAAGACGATGGCAAATTTTGAGAAGGGCAGAGGCGGCATTGAAAAGAAAATATGAAGGAGGAATATAAAAAAACAACAAGTGGATGGGAAACAACTTTCGATTAACCATTTTTGAGAATTGAATTGGAAAATTGAGGGGGATGGAGAATTGGCCAAAAGGCGAATATGGCCAATGGCACATTTTCCCTCTTTTCCTTTTAAATTTGGATCATTTTTTCCAAAGCACATTTTTTTGTTTTGTTTCAAATTTCACAAAAATGCGCGAATATAGGCAAAGTTTGGGACAAAAAAGTGGGAATTGCTTACTAATTGGGGACGCACAAAAATATTTATTATGGGCTTTTTATGTTCTTTTCTTTTCTGTTCCTGTTGAATATTTCAATGCCAATTTCCATCCATTTTTCACAATTCAATCAAAAACCAAATTCAGTGATTGTTCATTTCGGCCTTCCGCATTTTTGACCACACATTTATACCTGCAAAATGGCCATAAATTAAATTCAATTCCCCTCCCATTTTTACTTCGCTTGATCCGCCTTTGTCGGTTCACTAATCTCCAAAAGCAGTAATGTGCCATTTTGGTCTTTGTCATCTTTTTGGCTGATTATTTTCACTCGATTGTCCGATTTGATTGGTTTATCATCCTTCAAATTAATTCAAAATATTCATTCCAATTTACTAATCAACTTGCCTTAAACCATTCCGATTTCATTTCAATGTGAGATTTTGCTCGGATTTTGATTTGGATCACTTTTCCCCCATCTTTTTGCTGAATTTTTGGCTTCTCATAGAATTCAGGTGCATCTTTAGGAAAAATAATTGGGCAAAATGAAATACATTGGGCGGATATAATGGACAATCCCATGAGGAAAGAGGAAAATTGCCAACTTAAATTTCTAATCTCACTGCTTAAAAATAAGACATAGACTAAAAGGATCCGGCCTAAGATAGGCGATTAAAGTCTTAAAATTAAGTTCTTAGATACCCTAAAAATCTGTTTGGTTTATAAATGAAGAATTTACAATTATGTTAAAAAGGCTTAACAAAATTCATGCCATCCATCTAATTAACTTGGGGCAATTCTCTGCCAATGCCAATTGTTTTGCCAATGAGCGAAACATGATATTTCAAGAAGATTCTTTTGGCTATAGCTCGATAAGGAAGAAACCAATTCAAGGAGGCGATGTGGTATTCAAAAATTTTAAATGTCCTCTAAAAAATGGCATTTATAATTTTTAGAAATTTAAAATCCTCAAAACAAACATTAGTGCGTACGTTTTTTTAATACATTCAACTTTTTTAACTAAATTATATATAATTTTAAATAAGCCATAGTGGACAGCTTGAGCTTTAAAATGGAATATTGCCTTCCCAAAATGGCTATCGCCTCTCTGAGCTATTGGCCAAAAGAATTGCTAGATATTGAAACGTCCCCAACCGATGCAAAAGGCCCTAAAAACTCACTTCCTGATTTAACAGTGAATGTGGCATAATTATCCTTGGCATCGGGGCTCACAAAAACTGCCTTGTATGTTCCTTGCAAATTCTTGTCGTAATTTTTAATTTCGCAAATCAACATTTTCTTTCCCCCTTCCTTGTCAGCTGAACTCATTCTTTAAATTAATAATTTTTAATTAATTAATTTTGAATTTTTCTGACCGATATGGCCCTGAGCCACTGGTTATTTCCTTCTCCTCCAAATACCATTTTGTCTTGGCCGGATCGGCCCCTTGCACTTCGACCTCCAAAAACACCGAATTACTTTGTTCGTCGTGCCGAATTTTGGGTTGGCCATGGATGCTGGGAGGCGGCATTTTTATTTGGAAAATGGAAAATAACTTTGCTGAATTTAAATAAATTAATTTTAGAAAATGAACGATGGGAGCAATTCAAAATTGGCCATATACTTTTGATTCCTTCTCAAATGCTTTTCGTCAATCTTTCTTTCAAGTGTTGAAAAAATGGCAAACAAACAGAAAGAAGGAAGGGAATGGAAAGGAGGATATGTGATCCTTTCAAACAAAATTCTTTCCCTTCGGCGGTCCTTTTACCTCCAAACGACTGTTCTTTTACCTTCATTTTTCCACATTTATCTCTCCTTCATTTTTTGTGTGGGCGTTGAAGCTTGGAAAAAGCGGCTGTTCCTTCGATTGATGAGGCAAACGTGAGGGCTTGGCCAAGACATTTGGATAAGCGGAGATTTTTAGATTTTGGGGAGATGGGAAGGGATTAATGAAGACATTGATTTGATCCTCCTTTAGGCAAGAAACTTTTTGAAGAATTATATAAATGGAGTGGAAAGCATGGAGGAACACTCTAATTTTTGGATGGACGAAGGCAATAATGGCCAAGATGTTGTGTTAAAATTTAATGGTAGAATTGAATGGATATTGAGTATTAATATTAACTAAAAGAATGTTTAAATTGAATATTGTATTTTTGAAAATTATAAATTAATATATTTAAATCAAATTGAATGGATTCGATGGAAATCCACGCCGTGGTTTTATTCATTTTTGGATGTCCATAAAGGGTCAGCATTCAAAAATTAATTGAAAATAATACGGATGATTTTAATTAATTAAAATTCAAAGGATCGGATCGCTCGCCTATAACTTTGTATCGAATATCGATAATATTGATAAAATTAATAAACTAAAAAATTAACTAGTAATTTCCTTTTTTCCCTTTGACCATTTGTGCTCTTTCTTTTGTGAATTTCAATTTAAACTTTAGTCAAATTTTTGGACTTAAATTTGTCCTCATCCAATTTATTTGTTGCCATTGCCATCATTTTCACCTGTTCCCATTCCACCATTCATTCATTTCCGTTAAAAGAGAGGATGGCATCGTCAAAATGCATTTGACGGGAATTAATTTGGTTTTTGGTTTATATTCGCGCATTCAAAATGAACACATGTTTCCGTTAGGGAGGGGGGAAGGGCGACGTCAATTCCCGAGAATGCATCATTTTGGCGCAGGAAATGAATACATTGGAATTGGCCATTTTTTGCATAAATTTGTGCTAATTTGTGCCATCCAATTTGTTGAAAAAAAATGAAGGGCACCTGGCATGGTTATTTGCCTCATTCCATTCAAATTAAGATGAATGAACATTTTTGGGTCCATATTAAAATAAACTCTGAACAAAGTAATTTGAATTATTTTTAAATATTTTTGCAATTTGCAGAAAATTTGTAATTCATTTTAGCATCAAAATCGGAACGTGAATTTATCGCTTACCATTCAATTTTCAGTACCGTATTCTCTTTTCTTCTATAGGAAAAGGGAAGAACATAGCTTGTATTGTATTCCCTGAGGACATATCAGTGTATTCAATTTCCTTTCCTCCTTCTTTTCCTTCTTCCAATCAAAAGAGGATTCTTTTAATTTAATTTATTGAGAAATGATGATTGTGATATCTTCTGGTACTAAATGGCAGTATTTATTTAAATCCCCTATTTAATATTTATAAATTAAAAATCTTCTCCACATTTTTCCCATGCGGCATTCTTTTTAATTCCAAAGAAATTGTATTATTTTCACCACTTTTCTGACAATTTTGAATGACCAATTTTGTGTTGATTGGCCATAAATCCATTCAATTCTTTAACACAAAATTCACACACAAAATATCATCATTTTCCGCTACAATTTCCCTCTCTTTTTTTTTGTAGTATTCATTCTTAAGCCAAATTCATTCAAATATTCCATTGTTCCATTTGGGGGTAAATTATCCCCTCATCAAGGCAATTTGACCTGTCATGGCTGAAAGCAACATTTCTCCCCCACTAAAAATATCCAAAAATGGCACATTTCCCTGGCCATTTCCGGAACACGTCATTTCCTCCTCCTCTAAATTCGCCCAAGAACATTTTTTTGTTTTTCGACAAATTGCTGTTTCCAAAAATTTCTACTGAGAATTAAATCCGAAAATTGCCAAAAACAATCGCCAATTAACTCGATTATTCTTTTTCCTATTCCCGAGTATGCGCCTTTTCATTTCCTCATCCGCCCCGCTCCATCAAATGTGGTCTTTGTGCCATTGTCCCGGAGGCGGCGGTATTCCCCCAAAGGCAGACTGCCATATAAGGCCACTTGCGGGGGCGCCAAAAATAGGGTAAAATGGGAGGGGCAAAATAAGCCAATTGCTGGGAAGAAGCCAAAATGAACATAGAAGAGAATGAGTGGGCGAAGAACAAATGAATGAATGGATTAGAAGGCAGCTGCTGGCCTTGTGCTTTCCCTTTTCTCACTATTGGCCGGTGGCAAACGCAAATTTACGTGGGTGGCGTGGGGCCAAACAAAAGGGGAATTATGCGGAATTCATTCAAAAATGAAAGGAAATGGGCGGGATTTTGACACATTTTTGGCAACAAATAACACAAAAACATTGTTTTGGTGACAATTTAAAGTGGAGGCCAATTTAAGTTTTGAATTCATTGTCTCCAAAAATTGTTGTTTTCTTTGGCCAATTCCCAGATAGAATTTTGGCTTCCTTCCCTTTTTTTGGATGGTCCAAGGGTCAATTTCCCTCCCCCCTTCTTTTCCTTCCGGCTAATTTTGGCACATCAATTTGGTTGACGTAAGCCATTCATTCCTTTTTTCTAGTACTTTTATTTTGGGCGGCATGTTTTGCCCAAATTATCCTTCTTAAAATGACATCAAAATGAACTAATTTTTCCAAAGGCAATTGTTTTTTCCCATTATTTAAATGTCCTTTTCCAATATTAAAATGGGAGGGGGGACATAGACGAATTGCCCCAATTTGTTTTGTTTTGTTTCTCCACCCTCTTTTTCTTGTTGCCATCGCCTTTTGACGTGTCCCCAAAAAAGGGCGCGCGACCCGTCGAGAATCGGCCAAATTCGATGTTACGTCACAAAAAGGTGGAAAGGGGGGAATTAATGCGGCGAGACCATTTCCTTTCAACAACCCTTTTGGTGGCCCCCTCTTTTGGCTGCTTTTCCATTTCCTTTCAATTTTGATGGCCGAAGAACGGCGAACGGGAAAAGAGAGGAGGAAAAAATGATTCAAAAATGCAAATCAGCGAAAAAAGGGGAGAGGAAGGAGAATGAGCTGTGGGGGTGGCTTTTTATCTAATTATTCAGCTCAAAAATGACGTGAATTTGGCCAAAGAGCATTGGGACCAAAATTGATGCTCATTCCATTTTATTTATTTTCTCAAATTTTGACATTTTCCTTTCCTTCAAAAAAGCCAATATTTTTGGCCATATTCTTTTTCAATTTAAATCCCCCTCCTCCTCCTTCCATCCAAATCCCATTGTAAAATAATGGAATCAAAATAATATTAATTTTTATGATTTTATTTCCAAACAATTTTGACGGGGAATTCACATGTTTTTATTATAATATTATTTCCTCACTCAAAAAATGTTCCACCTATATTTATTTGATCAAAAATCAAAATATTTGCGGTGCCATCCCCCATCCCCACCTTTTCCCTCATAATTTGCGCATTATATTTAATTTTCGTGTTTTATATTCGAGCAAAACTGCAACCCATTCCAACCAATCCTAAATATGGAATATCCAAATTTATCGTATTCAATGCATTCATTTTTAACAAAAATATCCAATTTAAGCTCGACGGGTTCTATTTATTTATTTCCAATTCCTCCAATTCAATTCAATTCCTCCTCTTCCCTTCCCTCAAATGGAAACGCCGACCGATTTGGGCAGTCCGTGTGCCAGTCCAATTCCGGCCGAATTTCCGGAATTGATCCGAAGATTGGAATTGGAAAAACAAAATTTGGATGAAATGAATGAGGAATTTGGTGGCAATGATTTGTCACAATCGTCGAAAATGGCCGAAATGGCACAATCAAAGATGGCACAATCCCCCTCCTCCGATGAACATTATTGGTACAACATTTTACGCTGGATTTTAGGTCAAATTCCAATTGAAACATTTCAGCATCTCCCCACAAGTCCAACAATTGTCCATTGGCCGTCGAGTTTCGGCCAGTTCGGCCCCATCCCCAAATTCCTCCCAAATTCCCCCAATGAGCAAAAAACGGCGTGAATCCGAGCCTTTGCCTTTCCAATTGGCCGGTGGTCCATCCGCCTCCTCCCAATTCAGCAGGCCTTCATTCCCTCCTCGATTCGGCACCCATCCTCAATCACATTTTATGGGTCAAATCAATCATGGCCAATTTGGCCAAAAAGCTGTTGGAATGGCATTGGCCAATGCGGTGCCCTCCTCTTGTTTTTCCACTCCAGTTTTGACCCAACATTCATCGGATTCAGGCAATTCAAATGATTTGGTTTAAATTGAATTATTCTGGATATTTTCAGGTCTTTGTATTTCGTCCACATCGTTGGCCTCCCTTTCTGCCCTTGGGCATCCTCACAAACGCAAATCTGCTTCATTGGATTCGGCCGATGAATATAGTATTTTGCCTCCGTCCATCCAAAGAAGAGGCACAACAACAACAACGACGACAAAAGAACATCGAAGGCTTTTGGTTTTCCAAGAAATTGAAACATATAGAATGCGTCTTTTGGAAGGGGATGAACAACAACAAATTATGGAAAGAAATAGGCAAATTGGGGCAGAGGGAATGGCATCCAATGCATTGTTGGGCGAAGGTAAATTTAAAATATTTTTGAATGGTTTTTAAAGGGAATTTAAATATTTTTTTTTCCAATTGAATATTTATTCCTCCATTCTAACAAAAAATATTTTATTGTCATCCCATTCAAATTCAAATTAATGGCGCCCATAAAAATGCCATAAAAGTGCGCAAATTTGTCGTCGATTGACAAAAAAAGGAGGGCATGGAAATTTGACTAGACAAAATTCAACGGAAAAGGCCAATTTTCTTCCCAAATTTTGCCTTTCTATTAGTCCCTTTCCCTTCCTTTTTTCCTTGACTTAAATCCATTTTATGCCTCTTTTCTCGATGCGAATTGACAAACAAATGGAAAAAGGGCAATGTGTAGGTCTTTAGTCGGGAATGCGCCTTTTTCCCCAGAACATTGGCCTCAAATTCACAGTCATAGTCATCCATTCCCCTCCATCCATTCCAATGCTTTTCCCCCCTTCTTTTAAAATGTTCTTTCTTCTCGAAGAGGCCAACAATCTCCAAACAGAACATTTTGCCCACCATTCCCCCACCTTTTCTCTGTGGTCTTCAAACTAACAAACCAAGCAGCCCACGCAAAAATGGACGCACGCTTGACTGGGCCTTGGGCACGCAAAATGGCCATCAATGTGGGCCACCACGAGATGGGGAACGTGAAGCGGTCGAGAGCCGATAAAAACTAGAGAAAAAAGAGATGGAATGAAAGCCGATATAAAAGGCCTTTTCCCCTCCTTTCCATCCGCTTTTCTTGGCCCTCCGCGGCTGTCAGCAATGAGCCAGTTGCCCTTCTCTCCCATTCCTTTCTCCATTTTTCTTCCTTTCTCCATTTTCTCTCCATTCTCCGTTTCTTGGCTTTTCCGTCTCTCCCATTTTTTGTCCTCAACAACGACCAAAGCAGCCGCTTTTCTCGTCGACTTCAAAGACGACGATTGGAATGGCCAAGGAATGAATGGGAAAGGGAAGGAGGGAAGGCGAATTCGCATTTGTTTGCGTCCCTTCCAACCTCCCATTCCCCCTCCCTTCCATACATTCATCCGACTATCGATTCTTCTATGGCCAATCCTCTTTTACATGGCCAAGTCCATGCCATGTCCCCTCATGTTTTTGTCGTCACCTCCTCTTTCGTCCCTAAACTTTCAATGAGGCCATTCCCATAATGGCTGTCCCCTTTTTTTCTTGTTCTCCAACGCAATTGGCCCAGAAACACATTCATTTAAGTTTTTGTCATAAATATGCCTGAAAATGCCGTCAAACATCAACCCAGCTAATCCCCTTCTCCTTTTCACGCACCAATATATATCAATCGACTTCCGGTATTCTCTGAAAAAGCATTGAATTTGTTTTAAATTAAATGAAAAGTGCATTTCTATTTTCTAAAGACAAAAACAAATTCATTTTCAATAAAATCCAAATTTCTTAAATTCATTCAAATTCCATTTTCGCTTAAAATTTTGAGGCTTTTAAGCCCTTCCATGCTTGATTGCCCAAAAATTGCCTAAAAAGTCTTTGTTCCTGCCGGCATTTCCCCACACTTTTATTCCATTTTAGCGTGAGCGTCGACTTTTGTGTCGTCAAAAATGTTGTTTTTTCCGCCTTCAGATTTTCATTCAAAATTAAATTTGAGCCCACTCAAACCCACATTCAATAAATGTTGATTTAAACTGTACACAAACCGAGCTTGAACTCGAAATATTAGAACATTTGAGTACCCCAGTTTCAATATCGGAGCCACTCTTTTGCCATAACTCAATAAGGAAATAACCAACTCAGTAAGGGGAAATGCCATTTAAGAGTTCTAAATGTCCTCAAAAAGTGGCTTAATAATTTTAGAAAAATAATTTGTAAATAAGAGGCCTTTCCTCAAAAAATTCATGTTTACTAAAAACAAGTAACAATTTTAAAAAGAGAATTAAACAAATGTTTTATAGCCACTTTGTAGAGGACATTTTGAGCTTTCAAATGACATATTTTCTTCCCAAATTGGCTTTTCCCTTAATGAGATATAATCACGATCAAGAGTATGGCATAGGCACGCAATTGACCCGCCCTAATCGCCCTCGATTGACTTCAAATTCATCCAATTTTCGCGCAATAATTTCGCCAAAAATTTCTTCCAGCAATAAATTAAATTGTGTCCCATAATAATTGGGAGAACATCAAAAGAAGAAGCAGCGCAGCAGGCAAATGGCCACAGCCACAGCTTCGCTTGCCCTATCCGCCGCCAATAATAACAATTCCACTTCCACCACATCCGCCCAATCTGCCAATGAACCGAATGGCCAATCCCCGCCTAAATCACCGTCTTCCTCCATTCCCACCGAATGTTCGCCTTCTCAACAATGCCAAAATCAGCCTAGCCCCCAACAACCATCAATCACCCAAAAAAAGACACCAAATGTGCCGGAGCTGAAAATTGAACAAAATGGGCATGTTGGCGGTGGAAATTGCAAAATTCTAACCGGCAACGGTATTCGAACTCCTTTGCTCAGTGGTGGCATTATTCATAGTAGCGGTTTCCTCGAGACGCCCACCCCAAAAATACCGGACCTATTGAGGACACCAACGGCATTGTTGACATCGCCAACAAATTCGGCTGGCTCCAAATCCTCCCAATTAATTCATATTGACGAATTGAATACTCCACTTTGTTTGAATTCGGCAACACCAAAAAGTCAACATTCACAAGCATTTTTTGGCGACCATGAACCTTTGCTCACAGGTCACCTCACCCACTACCCTTATTCCCCCTTTTGTTTCTAATAAAAATGGGAATTTATTGAAATTAATTTTCCCCAAATTAATATTCTCTCCATTTTTAGCCAACATCGAAATCACTTCCACGGTCGTTTCCTCTCAACAATCTGCCGGTGGCTCCGATCAATGCAATTGTTTTTGTCCACCCGGTCAGTCCTACACGATTATGAATATTATTTTATTTAATTTGCCGAAAAACATTGGAATTGACTAAAAGGGGTAATCATAATAATAGAAAAATAGATACCATAATGGATGGAACTGGTCATGACGCAACGAATGTTATATAATTTTTTATGATTTGGTCAAAATCAAAGGGTATTAAACGGTTTAAACCAATTATAGTTTTATATGGTTCAAAACTAATATGTTAGATTTGGTTAAACCTTTAAACCAAAACTTAAACAATGATGGCGTCTTAACGAGATCTAATCGATTAGATATAAGGTTTATGCGACTAGGATAAACTTCTAGATGGCTACATCTTTTCGGCATTTTCAATATTTTCATTAAATTAAATAAATATTATTCCCTTCAAAAATGATTGCCCAATTTCAATTTATTTTTAGCCTCCTCCTCTGCCTCATTTTCCCAACAATCCACTGCCCCCCATTCCCATGGCCCCGAATTTGTGCATCGTTCGGCATGCACTGCTGGCCATCCCCTCTCCACTGGCACAGCTGGGGGTGGTGGCCAAGGAGTTGTTGGCAAACCAAAGGCCGACAAAAAATTGCAATTCCAAATCAAGGGGTCCATCTCGACGAATTTGCCGCTGAACACTCAAAATTTGAACTCGCCCGGTGAGCTATTTTGATGGGGACAGTTTGCTGGAATTTTCGCACATTGAACAGAAATTTGGCGCATTCCACTCCTTCACAACAAAAATTTATTCCCTCCGCCAAATTCCTCCCTCTTTTTCTTTTGTTCCTAATTGTGTTGTCCTTTCTTGATGATTTTTTGATGTTATTCTCCCTTTTTGGCCAACCAGCCAGCCTAGAATTCGGCGAATTCAATCTCCGAATGGAAAATTGGTGAATTAGGGTAGGGGAAAGGGGACGACGGTACTTTGCCGAATCTCCCCCCACCCCCCACCTTGCATTCGAATCCATCCAATCGCCATCAAACTTTGGATGTTGGAAAATTGCGCAGCGACTGAGGCGGCATATTCAATTTAAACATTGGTCAAATCTAAATTGATCATCCCATCGCAAAAAAAATATTCCCCTCTTTTTGGGCGAAGAGAAGATTACGGTGTTGCATTCATTTTGATTTGGGAAAAGATGGGAATTGTCATTGTAGCGGCCTGATTTATCCTCAAGGCAATTTGATTCTGTTCAAAATAATTCATTAAAAACTGAACCAATTTTGATGATTTTTTTTATCAAATTATAGAGCAGATTGATGGCTATGTAATGTTATTAATTTTATTTAAATTGGTTTCAAAATTATAAAGTTATGCCAAGAAAACCACTGAAAATTTTGCAAATCCATACTAAAGAGGTCATTTTAAATGGTTTTTGGGACATAGCCTTATCAATTCTGAACCAATTTTAATAAAAATTAATATATGTAGATAGCCATAGTCTAATCTTAAATTTCATAACAAAATCATCAAAATTAGTTCCATCCTTGATGAATGATGAGTTATATTATAAACGGCAAAGCGAGTTTAGACGTATCTTTTACATCTATCCTTTTTAACCCTGGAAAATCCTAAGGATTCTTGGCATTAATTCCCATTTAAAATTAATCCTTCTTAATCCATAAATGTTGCTCACCTCAATGTTTCTCCGTTTCTCCCCATTAATCCTTTTGAAGTTCCCGGATAAATTCCCGTCTTTTTACTTTTCCTTTAAATCCGCTCATTTCCTCCAAATTCCATTTTCTTTTGGTCATTTCCGTCAAAGCAGAAGATTTTGGCGACTCATCACGTGTAAAAAAGTGCGCATTTCCATTTCCATTTCCGTTTGTAGCCAAATTGAATGAATTTCACTCGCACGCGAATTTGGGAAATAAGCCGCCTGCGCATTGATTGAAAGGGAAAAGAAAATAAAATGCCGGAAATATTTTTGTGGGTGAAGCCAAAATGATCTGAAGGCATATTTTCTCTCTACCTCAATCCACGAAAAATTCGATTGTTTGTGTTTTTGTTTAAGCCATTTTCCTCTTAACATTTCCTTATAATTTGGCCAAAAATATTTCAGGATTGAGTGCCTCATTCTTCCAGTTTTCGCCAATTGTTGAGCATTTTCTCCAATCTTGGACCCGAAATCAAGGCCTTCCAATCCTCTCGGTGGACAGTGGTACTGCTGGTGCTGGCCGAACGCCGAATCCAACGGAGACAGCGCCCGAATTGATGAAGGTTGATTTTGTGGAGCAAAATTCCTCCTCCTTTCCCTCCTCAAAATTTGTGCCTAATTATTGGGGCCAAATGGCACCAACCAATGCAATTTGTTTCCAAATGACCCACCAACAAATCCCCCAAAAGGTGATGAGGGTCGGCGGCGGCGGCGGCGGCGAACATGAACATCAACAAATTGAGGAGAAAAAAGTGGAAACAATGTTGAGAGGCAATGAGACAGTGGCACCTTTTGAGCACCCTCCATTTGGCAATTTTGGCCACAACCAATCGCAGCATGGACATGCCCAATGCCCAGGCAATTTTTATGCCAATGCCAACCAACAACAAAGAGGGGCAAATGCCAATTTGTTGCCATCGGCCCAATCCACCGTCCACCATCATTACCATCATCATCATCAGCAAATGTGCCCTTTGGGCGGGCTGGGAAATGTGCCACCCGGTCGTTACCAGGTCCCAGATATTTCTGAATAAATTTTAATAGGAGAAATACTATTAAATTTATAATAAACAATTAAATATTTTTATTATTGTAAATTTCTATGTTTTTAAAAAAAATAATCCAACATTCATTCTGATCCACTTTTTTTTCAGATTCACCAAAGCATAAGTTGCAGTATAATGCCGGCTGGCCCATCGGCAGCTGGCAGCAATGTTGGCGGTCAATGTTGTTGTGAGCAACCGCCGCCCAATGTCTCATCCGTCAATACAACCTCGGCACAATCTTCCATCTCCTCTGCACTTGTCCCATTGGCCACATCCGCACATTTACAGCCACAACAGTCAATTGGCGCAATTTCCTCGTCGCGCCCAAATTCGTCCACATCCTCGGCTACCAGTTCTGGCATTGATCAAATTATTCATCCACAACAACATTTTGGGGAACATGGCCAAATGGTCCGCAATCTCAAATCTCAATATTAATTTTTTGATTTATTTTTGCAGATTTTCAAGCCTGAACCTCCCTTCGAAGAATGGCCTCAATTCCAGCCGGCACCAATGTTCGCTCCTGGCAGCCAATCCACGGCCGCGGCTGAATTCCATTCCAAAGGAAGGGAACGTCGCGCAACATTTTCCTCATCCGCCGCTGCCAAACAACAAAGGCCGGCCTCCTTGAGTGGCCTTGTCAGCCGACATTTTGAGGCCACAACATTGGATACCTTTCAAAGGAATAGCAAAACACCAATCCAAGAAAGGCCGCATCAATGCCCAATTGAAAATTGCGATAAAAGATTTTCACGTTCCGATGAGCTGACTCGACATATTCGAATTCATACGGGCCAAAAACCATTCCAAGTATTCAATTCCTATTAGTTAACCCATTTTCTCCCACCAAATTTTCAGTGCAAAATTTGCATGCGTGCCTTTTCCCGTTCCGACCATTTGACGACCCATGTGCGAACACATACCGGAGAGAAGCCATTTTGCTGCGATGTTTGTGGCCGAAAATTTGCTCGTTCGGATGAGCGAAAAAGGCACACAAAAGTGCATAGCAAGCAGAAGGGTGGAAGGCGATTATCCGTTTCATCCGGCGGAAGTGGCGATGGAGGAAGTGTGTTGGGCGGCGAATTATGAGGATGGCACAAAAATTGATGGCACCAATACTTGAACGAATTTCACTAAATTACGCGCCTTGGCCTTGAAAATATTTGTGGAAGAAATTTGGGAAAGTGGCCAAATCAATTCATTGAATGGAGGAGACATTTGGCGAACAAATTGAAGAAATGTTTTTGTATTTTGATGACGCATAAATGCGCAAATTGATTCACCCCCCCCCCCTCCCACCCAATTAATTTAATCGATTTCTTCCAATTCCATTATCGAATTCGCGCAATTCTCACCTCAATTTTTAAAAAAAAATGGGCCAAATTTCCCAGTGAATGCTCTTTTTTATTTAATTCTAGTCCATCCTTCCAAATTGCAATTCGCAATGTTCTACTGTATTTGATTCAATCCACAATGCCCCTTGGCCATATTCATTATTGCTTATTCTTCCCTCCTTCATATTAAATTACAATATTCCTCCTCAAAATTCGGTGGCAATTTTTCTCCAAAAATATTTCCATACACTCAAATTGTGATTTTTCTTTCCCACTTTTATGTTCATTTTACATTGCTAATTATATGTATTCAATTTCATCAATCGGCTGTATACATAAATTATAAATCATTCACCTCAACAACAATATCAAAACAAAGGACAAATCAAAAATTTAAAAAATGCAAGAAAGGCATAATCCCAAAAATAATTAAGTTATTGTTTAGCCAAAATGTGTTATTTCCGAAAAATGTTGCGAAAATGTGTTTCATTTCTAAAATAACAATTCCGGATTAAATTGAAAACACATTCAGAAAACACACTGGCCTATGAACATCTAACCGGAAATATATTTTTATGAAAACACATCTTTCGGAAAACACAAAAAATCAGAATTCTTTCCGGAAAATATAAAAAATCAGAATGAAACACAAAAGAATTCATTCCGGAAAATACATAAAATCAGAATTCTTTCCGGAAAACACAAAATCAGAATTCTTTCCGGAAAACACAAAAAATCAGAATTCTTTCCGGAAAACACAAAAAATCAGAATCTTTCCGGAAAACACAAAAATCAGAATCTTTCCGGAAAACACAAAAAATCAGAATTCATTCCGGAAAATACATAAAATCAGAATTCTTTCCGGAAAACACAAAAAATCAGAATTCTTTCCAGAAAACACAAAAAATCAGAATTCTTTCCGGAAAACACAAAAAATCAGAATTCCTTCCGGAAAACACAAAAAATCAGAATTCTTTCCGGAAAACACAAAAAATCAGAATTCTTTCCAGAAAACACAAAAAATCAGAATTCTTTCCGGAAAACACAAAAAATCAGAATTCTTTCCGGAAAATACATAAAATCAGAATTCTTTCCGGAAAAAACAAAAAATCAGAATTCCTTCCGGAAAACACAAAAAAATCAGAATTCCTTCCGGAAAACACAAAAAAATCAGAATTCCTTCCGGAAAATACATAAAATCAGAATTCTTTCCGGAAAAGACAAAAAATCAGAATTCCTTCCGGAAAACACAAAAAATCAGAATTCATTCCGGAAAATACATAAAATCAGAATTCTTTCCGGAAAACACAAAAAAAATCAGAATCTTTCCGGAAAACACAAAAAATCAGAATTCTTTCCGGAAAACACAAAAAATCAGAATTCATTCCGGAAAACACAAAAAATCAGAATTCTTTCCGGAAAACACAAAAAATCAGAATTCATTCCGGAAAACACAAAAAATCAGAATTCATTCCGGAAAACACAAAAAATCAGAATTCATTCCGGAAAACACAAAAAATCAGAATTCATTCCGGAAAACACAAAAAATCAGAATTCTTTCCGGAAAACACAAAAAATCAGAATTCTTTCCAGAAAACACAAAAAATCAGAATTCTTTCCGGAAAACACAAAAAATCAGAATTCTTTCCGGAAAATACATAAAATCAGAATTCTTTCCGGAAAACACAAAAAATCAGAATTCTTTCCGGAAAACACAAAAAATCAGAATTCTTTCCAGAAAACACAAAAAATCAGAATTCTTTCCGGAAAACACAAAAAATCAGAATTCTTTCCGGAAAATACATAAAATCAGAATTCTTTCCGGAAAAAACAAAAAATCAGAATTCCTTCCGGAAAACACAAAAAAATCAGAATTCCTTCCGGAAAACACAAAAAAATCAGAATTCCTTCCGGAAAATACATAAAATCAGAATTCTTTCCGGAAAAGACAAAAAATCAGAATTCCTTCCGGAAAACACAAAAAATCAGAATTCATTCCGGAAAATACATAAAATCAGAATTCTTTCCGGAAAACACAAAAAAAATCAGAATCTTTCCGGAAAACACAAAAAATCAGAATTCTTTCCGGAAAACACAAAAAATCAGAATTCATTCCGGAAAACACAAAAAATCAGAATTCTTTCCGGAAAACACATTTTTATGAAAAACATCTACCTAAAAGCACAATTTCCGGAAAATTTTTCCGGAACTTATTAGTAAATCACATCAATCACTGGGTTTATTTTTGTTTTTGTTATTTGTTCTGATTTCTCAACATTTCCTTCCGGCAATTTTATTGTATAAAATTCTCCGAGTGTTTAAATTATTTGCCTAGTGAAGAAAAAAAAAACAAATTATTATTAAAAAATTTTGTGTATTTTTAATATTTCTTCTTTGAGATTGGGCAAAAAGGCGAATGATTTTTGGAAGAATTAAAGCCAAAATGAATAAGAATGAAAAATGTGAAGATGAGCCTAACCCAATGATTGGGGAATATTCAATTTTTGTTGGCCTATTGGCTCGGTTGTGTGAATTCTATTTCGAGAAGCATTCCGTGAAAATTCATCTGTTGTCCATTCTGCTGGTTCCGCTGAACACATTAAACAAAATGCCAGATTTGTGAGGGCCAATGCGGCAGCCGTGATCAAGAAAACGGAACTGAAAGGAATTAGAAATAAATAAATTGCTAAATGGGATTAATAAACTAACCGCCATTCCTCAGCGGTGTTGTGTGGGGCTAAAGTGTTTTGCATAACGGGCACCAACAAAAGAGTGATTGTGATGGCTGAAATTATGAGGGGATTGGGCCATAAAGGAAGTGAAGGGGCACAAACCCAATGAGATTTGGCCCATTACAACTAGGGCATAGTGTTTAGCCTTTAAAATGGATGGAATGTAAAGGAGGGGGGTGGGGATTGGGCTCAACATACCACCAAAGGACCGGCTTTGAAGAAACCGCCGGTGGTGAATCCAAGAAGACCGGCAGAAAGACCAAGTAAACCAAGGCACAAAGTGGGATATTCGGTGGGGAAAAAGGCGAGCATTGTGAGGAAAAGTGCGGAACCAAAGAAGGCCACTGAATTGTAAAGCCGAAGTTTGTTGGTTTCAGAGAGTAAACGAATCTAATTAAACATTCAAATTAGGATTAATCTTCTCATTTATTTATTTACTTTATCGCTGGTAAAGCCGGCAAACAATTTAATGGCAAATTGTGCCAACGGGGCCAATGAGGCCGAAAAACCGGTGTGGGCAACGGGAAATTTGAGCACCGCATTCAAATAGCTTGGCGAATATAAAAACATCTTTGAGGGTAAACATAAATTGATAGGCTAATATCATTCACTGCTGACCATATTAACGCAAACAAAATTGCCAATTGCTGCAATCCAAACGGCCCAAACCGAAGCGGTGCTCACAATTTCCTTGACTGGAATTCTCTTTTGTTCCTGTTTGTTCAATTCCGTTTTGCCAACTGCAATTTTGCGTAATTCTACCTCACCCACGAAAGGATGTTTATCTTTGAATGAGGGAATAAATTCATTTTTTAATGATTTTGGCCACTTGGACTGTTTCGGAAAAATGTGGCCCAAAGGACAAAAAGAATGGTACAAAAGCCACCATGGCAAAAGAACACCCAAGGCCAACCCAACAATTCGCAAAGGGCCCCACTGACGGGCATCTTTGATGGGGAAGGGGAATTTAAGCACATTTTCCATCCCTTCGATTACAGTAATGGCTGGTGCAAATTGGACATAGGCAACCAAGGCGGAGACGAAAAGGCCATTTTGTTTATAATAAGTCCATTTTGATGTGAATGCGCCTTTTTTGAATTGAATTAAAAATAAAAATTGATGGAAATGGAATTCACCGATTACAGGGAAATTGGCCGAGAATGCAACACCTGGGACAAATTTGGATTATGAATGGACAAATATTGAATGGACCTTGAAGGACTCGGCAAGCGAGAACATAGTAAAAGCCTAGTTCAATGGCAGCCGGCAATAAACACGTGGAAACGGCGGAAAGGAGGCCAAGGCAGGCGAATGTGGTCCGAATACCGTAATTATTCACCTATGGGCATAAAATGATGGAGGATATTCCACCCATACTAACAAATGAGACAATGGGGAAATTGGCAACAAGGGCAGCGGCGGCCACAGCCGAAGTTAAATAAAGACGTTGACGGGGAGAAAAGTGGATGGTGGCCGATGAACCAATTGAAGAGGAGGAATTGGCCATTGAATTGGCCAATGTTGTTCCATTCCTTATTAGGGGAATATTTATTATCAAAAATTGAATTCACCCTTCATCCTCATTCCCAATTGGGACCATTGAATTGTCCAATTCGGTGTGCCCTTCGTGATCAATGCAAATTAACTGATCAAAAATGATTAAAATAAATGTATTTAAATTGGATACGGCAAAATTGAAGCACAAAATGTTGGACCAAACGGAGGCAAGGCACAAAAGGCACAAAAGCATCATCAAAAAACGGGTTCGAGTGTGAAAAACTTTGGTGAATCCTGCGAAGGAGGAAGAAGAAGAATATGAAGAAGAGGAAATGGAGGTTGAATGAAGGGATCCGGATGAAGATGTGGTGGAGGATTTGATGATCAAGGCCAATGGTTGAAGGGGTTGGGGGGAAATGGCCAACATTTTTTTGTTTGGTGGAATAATTTGGAATGGGAGAATTGGCTGGCAAATGAATGTGCTTTGCTTATCAAATCACAAAAATGAGGAATTTTTATAATTGAACAGCCAACGAATGGGGGCCGAAAGGGGCGAAGGAATTTTTGATGACCATAAAAAGTAAATAAATTGTTCATGCTTTTGGACAACAAAATCAGCCGAATATGGAAAGAACAATTTTTTATTATGACTAAAAGAAAGATCATTTTCCATAAAAGGTGTCCCTAATTTATTAATTTTTTGGAAAATGGAATTTTTATGGGGGCCAAAGAATTCTCATTCATTTTGGATTTTGCCTAATTTCCAATGAATTCATCAATTTTGCAGCCATTTTTTTAAATTATTGTTTTGTTGAGGAATTCGGCGGCTAGCCAGAGGATTTCCCTTTCCCTTCCATTATCCTTCCTTTTTGTCTATTTTATGAAGGTAAATTCTAATTGCTACCGAATAATACAGAAAAAGAATATTAAAGTCAACGTAAATCCGGCCCATTAGAAGAAATATAATCTCCACTATTTTATTTTATTAAGGGCTAAAAATGATCAGTCAAAATTTCCCCCGAATTTGGGCGATGGTCAATGGACAATGAACGAACAATCATAATCAAGGGGGGAATAAGCCAATTTATGTGATCCATCAATCCAAAAATGGGGCATTCATTCCCCTCCGTTCATTTCCATATTAACCCGTTCCATTGGGTCCCAATATTGGCTAATTTATCATTTTCATTCCCTCAAATGGACAATTTGGGGCAAAATTATACTGACTTAAATAGTAATATAAATCCATCCTAAACAATACAAAATACATCCAATTATTGAAGAGAAAAAAGATAAAATGATAATATTTAATTGTTGATAAAGAATGGTCTTCAATAGAGTACAAAGCGTCTAGAGATCTTTGGTCTTAATAAGAGGGAGGCCACAGGCGGAAATGAAATTGGCATAATTCCAAATTAGTTCCCACACCCTTTTTAGGATCCATTTGAATTTGAATGACCCCTTTGGGTACTTTTAACGTACCCAATGTGAAGTTTCCCTCCTCCCTTGTGGGCAACGCTGCCAATTTTGAACGCAACACTTCGGAAATGGATCGTCCCGTCGATTGTGGATCAGATGGATTCGAAGCCTGCAAAATCAGAGCAAATGCTATTTGCAACCCAAATTTGGCCAAAACTCGCCTTTTTCCCATGAATGGCCATCAAATTTGTGACCGATAAAGAAACATCGGTTTGAGTATTTGTGGAGGAAAGGGGAATGGAATGTTTCCTTTTTTCCACCACCACCCCAGTCCCCTCAATGTCCGTATCCTCGGTTTCGGTGGTACCAACGTAAAAATCTTTGCGTTTTGATTGTTCCGTCTCCGAATCGGTGCCATTGCCATCATTTTGCCTTTCCTCCTTTGTTTTTCCCTCATCCGACATTCTTCTTAAATGGCCACCAACCGGAAAATGAGTAGAAATTTTGGGAAATTTTTTGGAGGCTGGGAAATGCGTGGATGGCTGCAGAATGATCGGCAATTCTGTTTTATGTGTGAGGGAAATTAAGGGGAATTGATCAAAGATGGAATGATAATGGATGGATGGATGATTCATTTATTTTGGGGATTGGGCAAAATAATTAATGATGAGGGTGGGAATTAATTGTTGCCATGGCATTTATTCTAATTGAGAGGGGAAAACTGTGGCCTCAACAATTCGTTCATATTTTCCACAAATCAAATTCAATCCCCCCCCCCCCCCACTTGATTTTATGAAAAATGGGGGAAGGGGGGGGGGGGGCAACAATGGAAAAATGGTTTTTGGGAATGGGGGAATTTGGTCGGATGAAATTGTTGGGGATGAGCCGATTTGGAAGAGGATTGATGGGTTAGGAAGGATGGGGGTTGGGGCACAATCGCCGGAATTCAACAATCCCCCGGGGATCGGTGCTTTTCAATTCGCGCACAACAAAAAATGGTGAAAAATTGGCGCAGGAGGAAATGATGGGAAATTCCAATGAAAGATGGGAGGTGTGAAGAAAAATGAATTGGTGAAGGAAAAGGGTCATCCATGCCCAACAATAATAATAATGAAGGTTCACTTTTCAAACAAATTTGAACGCTGAACTTTGCTTTTATGGCCTCAACTGCTAATTTTTATGGATTGCCTAAAAATTCCGGCCAATTTGTTTGTCATCAGCCACAATTCTGCCCATCATCACCTCCTCAACCATTTCCATTTCCACACATCCAAATTACAACAAATTTTTTTATTGTTTGCCAATTGTCGGCGTTTTCCCCTTTTGAGGAGGAATGGACGAAGACTTTTATGGAATAGGAAAAATTTTGGGAAGAATGAATGGTTTTTGAATGGGATGGGGAAATTGGGGCAATATTTTGGACGTTCAAAGGTAAAAGACGAAAGTTGGGAAAAGGCACAAAAAAGTTATGATAACAAAACATTTTGGGAGGAATGGATGGGTCATAAAATAGTGAAAATGTCTCAAATATTTGGGGGAATTTCTGATGGATTCATATGCAATTTACCCAATTTTGCCATCCAAAAATGCCAAATATTCTCTAATTAGAAAGGAAAAGTGACAAAAGCGCAAAGATGGCTACGTCAATTTCCTGTTATAAATGAATTGAAAGGAAGAGGGGCGAGGGAATAAATTTATGATTTATTATTAGAATGAACAATGATTTATGAACGACAAATTTTGGGTGTCCTCTGTCTGAAAAGGAGAAATTAATGAAATTAAAAAACAAAACATTCAAATGTGAATGCGAAACAAAACAAGAAAAGAAGAAACTATAAAAGAAAATTTTTTGGAATTGATCTGGATATGTAACCGTCTGCCGTTTTTTTTTCAAAAGTTTTGGAAAAAAAGTAAAAGGGGAACCTTTCACTTTTCCCGCTACCGTATACCGCCAAATACCGTCTCTGAGATTTTGCCCAGCCCTTTGCGGATAACATCTCTCAGGGTAAATCAACTTTTGCTAGTCCAGCGAGCAGTTTGTGGTCATTTATATTTTATATAACTCTACAAGAACTAAACCAATTTTGATCATTTTAGTATCAAATTAAAGATCAGATTAATGGCTATCTAATTTTGTTAATTTTATTCAGATTTGTTGAGAAATGATAAAGTTACGTCCGAAAAACCATTTTTACTATGGATTTGTAAAATTTTCAGTAATTTTTTGGTCATAATTCCATTAGTTCTGAACCAATTTTAATAAAATAATTTTATTCGGATAGCCAAAAGTCTGCTCTTTAATTTAATATGAAAATTATCAAAATTAGTTCAGTCCTTGATGAGTTATTGCGGGACAAATTGGTTTGGGGAATAGCTGGGAACTGGGATGTATCCGTTCCATTCAATAACCATAGATCACCGATCATCATCACAAGAAAATGCAAATTTTGTTGATATCATTAAAGAAAAGAAGTATAGGCACCGAGAATGTGATTTGGGAAAAGTGAAATGAGGATGCGCAAAAATATGCGCAAGGTTTATTTGGATTTGGAGTAGACAGGTTATACTAGAGGGGCAAAAGGTCGTCGAGTACTTTTCATTTTCGGCAACGGGGCTTTTGGTGGATTTTGTGGTAGTGGTGGGTGGTCGATTGGGAGGCTAACAAAACAACATAGCGATAAACGAGGAAAATATTGGCTTTGTGCTGGACTGGTCCCTTCCCAAAATATTGAATTGTGCGCGAATTCACGGGATTGGTGGGACAAAAGGTGGGGAGCAATTATCCATGTGAATTGGGATGTACCTTTGCCCTTTTCCCCTCACAAAAATGTTGTTTATTTGTCCTACCCTGAATGGGACCAATTGAAGGGGTGCCCCCATTTCTTGGCTTTTCCTCCAATTCACGGGCCAATGAAGAAATTTAATTCTTAAAGTTAATTCCATTTGATTTGAGAGGACAGAACCACCGATTCGATCGAGTGGGGACGAAAAATTTAAAATTGCTAATAAAAATAAACAAATAAAAAAGAATAAATTCAGACAAATTTATTGACAAAAAAAAATAAAATGAATATAATTTGATGGATGTCATTCAAAATAATCCTTCCAATTCTTTGAGGAATTCATCGCAGGCTTGGTCCATCGATTTCCCTCCATTTCCTTCCATTCTGGCTTTTTGTTGTTTGGCCGTCGTTGCACTTCGTGGCACCAATTTTGTTGATGTTCCGGCCACGGATGAAGAGGAGGTGGGAATTTTTGGGCCAATTGCCGGTTGCTGGACAATTGATCGACCCAATTTGACGGCGGCCGGCACAAAACGAGTCGATTCCCTGGCAATATTCCGCATTTGGGGCCCAGATGAAATTACGGTTTGGCCAGCAGTCGGCAAATTCACATTTGGCTTTACAACCTTTTTGGGAATGGAAATTTTAATTAGAATTAAAATAAAGGAAATAATTTTTATTTTTTGAAAAGGTTTTAATGGTTCAGTTTTTTTCCAGACCTATAAACCTTAAAAACAATTGGTAGATCTCGTCAAAAAGTATAATTTGATTATATTTTGGTAAGTAATTCTATCATATTAGTTTTAAACCAAAAATCGAATTGGTTTAAACCGTTTAAAACCATCTAATTTTGATCAAACCAAAATAAATTATTTCCCATTCGATAAATCTTAACTAGCTCTATTCAATATATTTTATTTTAAAATGGTTTTGTACTTTTTGGATCTAATAAAAAATTTTTAAACCGTTAAAAATTACAATCTTCTTGCCATTTTCTAGAAAATTTTACCTGTGGTTCAGCAGAGATTATTGCCGAAGGATGTGGGTCATCCGGTGGTGGATATGATGTTTGGCCATTTTTATTGGATGAATGTGCGGCCATTTGCCCACCTCGGGCCATTCGTTCGGAATGTGGCATTTGCATTGGCCTTCCGCCCGGAATTGGATAGCCTTAAATTTATTAGGCATAAATTATGGAATATTTTGAAACCTGCTGGTGGATATGCCGGTGGAGGAGGTGCCATTGTTGGCATAATTGGCCCAGAACCAATTATTGGAGCGGCCAAGGATGGGACTTGTCGTGAAGAATATATTCCCATTCCCTGCTGCTGCTGGGGTTGATTGCCAGGGTCGAGTAACTCCTCGGGAACTTTAAATGAATTATTTTACCCAAAATGAATGAATGAATGAACTCACTTTCCACTGGTGCATAGTCTTCATCCTCTTCCCCTTCATAATCATATTCTCCTCGTTCCTCTTCCCCTCCTCTTCTTTTTGTTGGTTCTTCTCCAAATCGAACTCTTTTGCTTCTTTCCCTCCTTTCATCTCTTCCCTCGTCCTCTTCCTCATCTTCGTCACTGTCGAATAGTTGAGGCGGTAATCCGGGCGGTGGGCCTTAAATTTCCAAATTTTTATATTTTAATTTCAATTTTTCACTTGCCTGGAGGATATTTATGTTTCTTCTTGGTCGTGGATGATGAGGTTGGCTTTTTTAAAATGCTCGCTTTCATCGTCGATTGCAATTGTTGTGGTGGTATTTGTGGACCGATTTGGCCGCCAATATTAATTGAAGAAAACGATGGAGTGCTGGCAGAACCGGGGATACTTGTTCCCATTGGGAGGGGAATATCCTCAAAATCGGCATTTTGCGAGAACATTTGGGCACCTGAATTGGATAAAATTTATATTTTTTATTTGATTTAAATGAATTTACGAAAATTTTCTTCCTTCCTTGCCCGTTCCGTCTCATATTCGAGCAACATTCTCTCCAAATTTTTCACTTTTTTCTCCTCCTTCTCTTGACGATATAAACCAACAATTTGATAGAATGATCCGCGCAATTTGCTCCTTTTTTCTTGGATAATATTTAGAGATAGTTGCCGTTGTGGGTCGAATTCTAAAACATTTTTTACTCATTTTGATTTAATTTTTCTTAAACCTTGCTCATCCAATCGGCTCATCGCTTCAATTATTTCATCGGGGTCACGGCCTTTGACAATGGCATGCCTCACCGCAGTTCGTTGTTTCTTATTTCGTTTTAGCTCCTTTGCACGTAGTTGTTTTCGTTCCCTATCGGCCGGATTCATAGTCCTCCCGCCTTTTGTAATGCCCGACTTTTTTCCCATTTTTCAATATTCAATGAAATTTAGGTATTCTCTGGAAATTAAATTTTGATTAAAGTTGTAAATGTTTCAAATTTTTATCAAAATGAATGAATAAAATGGAATTTGACACAAAATCATCATTAAAGATGATCAAAAAATTAATATTTACAAATCAAAAAATGGACAAAAAAGTGGTAACAACTATTAAATGAGGTTTTAAAACTAGTTTTAAGAGTTTTTGGACATGTTGAATCCGAAAATATCATTGGTTTTTGGTTTAATTCCTTCCGAATCCGACTTCCCTTCCGGCGTCCGGCCTGTAAATAAATTGCTGTAAAAAAATGAAAAAAAACGAATTGGATAAAATGTCATTTTTCCTTTTTGCTGAAATGAAGAGAGAAAAAGAAAAGAAAAGTCTGAGATTAATGATTTGATTAAGAAAGAAAGGAAGCACCAAAGAAAGCCTAGCCTAGCAAAAAAAATTTCAATTTTTTTCTTCGCCTAGCCCTGCGCCTAGCCTAGCCTCTAATACCAGCCTGATTTTATGAAATCCCTAAAAATCGAATGCTTTAATAAAAATCCATCAAAATTTAAAATTTAATTTAATTATATTTTTTCTGCATCATTTGCAGATTAATTGATTGAAAATGGCAATGGTTTCAAATGGAATATGTAGTACACCATTTTATTTCAAAGAATGTGCTTCATCTTCTTCATCAACTCCTTCCATTCATAACCAAAAAACAAAGGTTTTAAAATATTTATTAAGCAATTTATTATTTATTCAATTAAGATGGCAGAATTTGGAGATGAGAAAAAATTAACGGACAGAATTGAATCAAATCAAACTAATAAAAATCAAATGGACAAGATCGAAAAAATTGATGAACGATTGTTCAGGGATGGCCAAAATATCTCCAATCCTGAAATATTGACCAGATGGATTGCTGAATTTATGCCCAAACCAGAACCTCCGCGGTTTTTTCGTCCACTCTGCAATAGGTTAATGAGACGGAATGAGGTATGATTTCTTGTATTAAACAACAAAAAGACATCATTTAGGTTCTGCGCAATCAGGAAAGGAATTATATTGACAAAGTCAGTGCAAATTTAGAAGAAGGAAGAAAACGTTTAAAAATGTCCGTGACTAAAGTGAGAGAGGAGCAAAAAGCGCAACTTAAGGAGAAGTATAAAAACAGGAAAAGAAGACGTCACACCAAGTCGACAAATAATTCAACAAATTCTTAGTCTGGAATGTTACTTCTCATATGTATAATGTTTTATTTGTATTTTCTTATTTTTGCTGGTATACTTAAATAAAAATGATATAATAATTTGTACTTGCTTAAATGTTGAATCGAAATTTATTCGATATTATTTTTTAATCCATTTCACATATCATTTTGACCTTTTTTAGAAGAAATTCTGATAAAATAATTGTGCTTGCTCTAATCATATCACCAATCCAGTCTTTCACAATCACTACGCTGCTGCAACAACAAAAATTCAACGCGGTTCGCTACATCCGCGTTCCATCGGCGGGTTCTCCCATTGATTTATTGGAGGAGGAAACATTACTCATCCACGAGAAGCGGATAAAAACCAACAATAAATTCAAGTGCAATTCATCCTCATATGTTTATTTGCAACAAGAAAGCATTGAAATGATCGAAGAAACCTCAAATCTTCTCATCACTGATCCACTTTTGGCCACAGCTAATTCCGGCAATGAACACAGTACAATTTAATTTAATTATTTTAAATAATTATTCAATTTTTCATATGAACAATACGGGGGCACAAGTGGAGCAGATTTTGCTGCTTGTTTAGTCGAAGCAATTCGAGCAATAAATCATTCCATTTATCCGGAACGAATTCCGCAAGGCTCTTCCGGCTCATATTTCGTCAAGAATTTACAAGGGGTAATAATTAATTAAATTAAAAATTAAATCGAAATTAAATTATTATTTTTTAGGAAAAAATTGGTGTGTTCAAACCAAAAAATGAGGAGCCTTATGGAAAATTGGTTATTAAATTTTATAATTTTAAAACAATTTTTCAATTTATTAGAATCCAAAATGGTTGAAATGGTTTCATAAAGTATTCTTCCCTTGTTGTTTTGGCCGCTCATGTTTGGTTCCAAATCAGGTTTGCCGTCATTTAGAACGAATATTTTGGCAAATTTCTTATTTTAGGGATATCTATCGGAGGCAGGTGCTTCATTGGTTGATCAAAAATTGGGTCTAAATGTTGTCCCAAAAACGGCCGTCATTTCATTGGCCGCCCCAACCTTCAATTACAGTCGATTCCATCGGTCCATGGCGCGCACCAAAGAACGAATTCGAGATCGTTATCCGGGCATTGGTCGACATTTTCGACGCGTTGGATTGCCACCAAAGGTTTAATTAGTTTAATAATACAAAATAATGTATTTTATTTAGCGTGGAAGTTTTCAATTGTTTGTGAATGGCTACAAGGATGCGACATATTGGCTTCGTCAATGGGAACTCTACCCGGAAATGGCACCACCACCGGAGACAATGAAGGAATTCCAGCTGGAATTTGAACGGATGGTCGTGTTGGATTACATCATTCGGAACACGGACAGAGGAAATGACAATTGGCTGATCAAATATGAACCGGCGAATATTTCACCGAGGAAGGGAAAGGAGGACGAAATGACACCGCCAAATTCAAGTGGAATTCGACGAACGGACACACTGAAACGATTGAAGGAGGAATTGGGCAATGAGCCGATGAAATATGCGGAAGGAGCAAAATTGATTGACATTCAAGATGAACGAACATTGAATAATAATAAAGGAGATGAACCAAAAAGTTAGTTTGAATAATTTATTAAAAATTAAAAATTGGATCATTTTAGCTCCGGAAAATAATCAAATTGAAGCAAATGTTGGTGAAGAAGAACAACCCCAAGGGGAGGAAGAATGCTGGGAAAGTGTGGACATGCCGAGAGTGAAAATTGCCGCAATTGACAATGGATTGGCATTCCCATTCAAACATCCGGACGCATGGAGAGGATGTAAACTTCCTAATGCATTTTTTAATTAATTAATTACTCTTTAGATCCTTATCGTTGGGCAAATCTTCCAATGGCTCAAAAACCTTTCAGCGAAGAGACAATCCTCAAAATTTTGCCTCTAATTGATAACACTGATTTTGTTCGCGAACTGGGAAATGATTTGAGGAAAATTTTTGAGGTTTTTTATTTAAATTAAATAATTTAATTTTTATCATTAAAGACGGACCCCGGATTCGACAAGAAAACATTCGCCAAGCAACTTTCACTAATTCGCGGTCAAATGTTCAATCTTCGTGAAGCATTGCGCACTCGAAAATCACCGTTTCAACTTGTTCAGGTTACTAAAATATATTTCAAAAGAAAATAAAAATTAATTTTAAGATGACGCCACAATATATGATTGAGATTAAGAAAAAGAATCGACGAAAAATGCGCAAAAAGGCCAACAAAAATTTCCGATCCAGCAACCAATCCGTTTTGACCACCACAACCGAAATTGGACCGCAGAGCAATGTGACAATCACTGAACAACCAACCGCCGCTGCGAATAAAGAGGCAGCCATTGTGGATATGAGTGGCGTAACAAACACAAGCAGTGAAGCGAGGACATTGAAGCCGAGTGAAAGTGGACATAAACATAAATTTGATCCATCAACAACAATAACAGGTAAATATTATTAAATATTTGAATGAATTGATTTATTAATAAAAAGATGCGCACAATTTGCCTGGTTCCTCAAACAACACCGCCGCCACAACAATTACAACGATTCGACCAGCTGGGGAAGAGGGGGCACCAGTTTTGACTGAAGACGAATTGGATGATCCAAAATCATGGCACAACACATTCCAGCAGAAAGTCCAAACCCGTTCGCCATTTTTCGCAATGTGGTGATGAAAGAATAAGAAAATCGCATTTATTTACTCATTCTAATCCTTTTTCCTCATACGCATTTTGAAAACTGTTTATTTTTTCGACCAATTCTTCCGCTCATTTTTCCGTGATATAATTAAAACGGATATTTTTTTTCTAATTTATAAAATGAAAAACTCAGTCAAATAATTCTCTTTCATTTATTTAATGCCATTTTTTGAATAAAAAGAAAAAGAAAATTTTTATTTCTTTTTGAGTATTTATTTATGGCTCCTAATATAATTTAATGTGTCATAATTCCGATAAAAAGCAGCAAAATTTTATTAAGCAGAAATATTAAAAATGCATTAATGTTTAATGAGAAAAAGCATTATAATATTAGATGTGAATGTGAATGAGGGTACAATTTAATGGGAAAGGAATGTTTCGTTTTAAATTATCTTTTGTTATTAAAGCCTATTTATAAAGAATCATTTTATTTATAAATTTTATTCATCTATTCCTTCTTTCTTCTTTTGCCTCATCCATCTTCTTTAAAGTCCACTTCGACTGTATTTCAGCCTCTCCAGGGATTCATCTTCGTGTTCATCCGCCTCTCGGCCAGGGAATGGCGGATAACTTGTTGTGCTCGCTTGGTCAAATCCATGAGCACGTCTTAATTGGGGAGTGGCCATTCCTTCTTCACTTTCTTCCCCGCCAATTTCTGCTTGCCTCTCTCTTTCCTGTTGCTGCTCTCTGGCCAAAACTTCGCGCACCGGAGTGCTGGCATCACGTGGCGGAGTAAGTGGATTTGAAGCATAGGTTGAACGGAATGGCCTAATAAATATGTTTTTTATTCATTTCTATCTCTTTCATTTGCCTAACCTGAATCCAACACTGTCAATATTATCATTGCGAATTGGCCAATTTGTGCCCAATGAATTATAGCCACTTCCTCCAATTCCTCTTCCAAATCTTCCGGCCGAATCTCCGGCCAATTGCCGATCACGAATGTCGCGATTTCTTCTTCTCTCCGATTCCAATTGTTCTCGCAACATTTGCAATTGATTTTCCAACTGACGAATTTTCTGACGACACATTCTTTCTCGATTTTCCACAATTTTTTCAATCTGAAAAATACATATTTTACTGTAAATTTTACAAAAGAATGAGACTTGTAATTTTTCATTTCGAATTCTTTGCATTTGTTTTTCCTGCTCTTCTCTTTGTCTATTCGAAATATCAATTATTCGATTGCCATTTTCCACTTCCAATTGTGCCACTTGTTGTTGTAATTGTGCACAATTTTTGTATAATTCTCGATTTTCTCGTTCCATTGCATTCAATGACTTTTCGATTGCCTCCCTTTGCAATGCCGTCTCACGAATTGCCTCATCCATCCGCCTTTTGTCCATTTCATACTGTAAATACAGTAAATTAATATTCTCCCTTTCTAATTTACCATTTCAATTTTTTTCATCAACATTGTCCTCTCCATTTTCCATTGTTCCTCATTTCTGGCCAATGCATCCTTTTCTGCCTTCAATTGATTATATTTCAATTTTATTTCCTCAATTTCCTTTGCCAATTGTTTCTTCTCATTCTTTAATATTTCACATTGTTGCTTCAATTCACTTTCACCCATTTTTTGGGAAACAATCTGCTAAAAATTGTCAACAATTTTTTATAATTTTCCCACCAAAAATTACCTTCTCCAAATCTCGAATTCGGTCCTCATTTCTGTTTTTATTCACCTGCGAATCTTGCATTTGTCTTTGTAATTCATTTATTCGGCTGTTCAATTCGTGTGTTCTCTGCTTATAATCTCGAATTTCCGAACGGGTACTGGTCAATTCCGACTCCAATTCTTGTCTTCTCAACTGATTATTGTACAATTCATTTTGAAGCCGCGACAACTGGAAAAAAAATTGGAGTAATATTAGCGCATTGATGGTAATTCTTTTATTAGAATAACAATATTTAATCTTAAAATATAATGTAAAAGGAGTAAAAATACCAATAAACTTGAAATCAAGCCAGAAAAAAATAATTGCCTACGAATGGATTCGAACTCGTGACCTAGATTCAACAAAAGTGAAGGGTTACCATTCGACTAAAGATCTTTTAGGTTTTATTGATAAATTTTATTTATAAATCTTAGCCGATTTTTAATTGAAATTTTCTTCCTTTTACCAACCTGATCTTTGGCCAATTGTAATTCATTTTTGTCGCGGTTTTGTGTCTCCACTGTTCGCCTCAATTCATTTTCAATGGATTCTGCCTTCTTCAAATCTCGCCTCAATTTTTCAATATCTTCTCGCAAATTTGAGGAATTTTCTTCGCTCGATTTCAGCTGATTATTCAATTCATTCATTTTCTCATTTAAACTCTTTAAAGAAAATGAATATATTTGAATTTATTTCACTCAAAATGTTACCTGATTATTTGTTTGTTGATTTATCAGCTGAGAACGTAATTCCCTCAATTCATTTTCCTGGTCTCGCAATGAAATTTCCAATTGGAATCGGCTCGATTCTTGCGCTTCATTTCGTCCTCGAACATTTCTCAATTCTTCTCTGGCATTGTCCAAATCAGTTTGTAACATTTTTAACTTTTCCTAAAACAAATATTATTTTTAATTATTTCTATGTTTTTAATTACATTCAAATGTCGAATTTGTGCCTCTTTTCCTCTGGTTTCCAGCTCAGAAGTCACCAAATTACTCTTCAATTGCCTTCTCTCATCCTCACGTGTTCTCATATTTTCTTCTTGTGCCTTCAATAATTGTTTTGCCGTAGCCAATTTTGCTTCCAATGAACGTTTTTCATCCTCCACATCGTCCAAACTCTCTTCAATTGTCCTCAAATGTGTTTCACGTTTATTGAATGTTGTGGTTGATTCGCTGGTTTTTTTCCTCAAACGATCCAATTCTTCCTTATATCTATCCTGAAATTTTGCAAAGTTAAAAACTTTGTACCTTTAATTTTTGCTAAACCCAATATATAGCTATGAAACTAAGTTCAAATCTTAGTAAAAAAATGATATATGATTTATGGGTACATTCTCAAAACCCAGGGCTGTGGAACCTGGCAAAAAATTTGGGGTATTTTTTCCCAAAATTTTCAAAGGTTTGAAGTTTAGTCGATTGGTGAAGAGAAGAGGGAAGGATCTTTAGTGATCGAGAGTTCGAACCCAACCAACGTCAAATAATTTATTTGGTCCAATAAAATGTTGAAAAAGATTTTTTGGAGAAAGGAAACCGGTTTAAAAATTTTTTTTATTTTTTCCCTAATCCACCTTTTCTCTTTGCAAATTCTCAATTCGATTTGCCAAATCATTGAGCATTTCGTCCAATCTGTTTTGGTCAATTCGGCCTCCATCAATCACAATAAATTCAGTGGAAGGTGGCAATGGAATTGAACGGAATTCCATTCCTCCCTCTTCATCGCCCACTTTTGGTGGTCTTCCATAAAATCTTGAAATGACCGTTCGGAATCGTTTCAATGAATCCTTCAACAATTCTCGGTCATTGTCCGCCCGAATATATTCCTCATGAAGTTGTTTTAATCTTTGTTCGGAATTTTCCAAGCGTGACTAAAATTTTGGAATTAATGCAAAAATGCTTCATTTTTGTAACCTCCAAATCTGCGATGTCATATTTCCTCTTCTCCAATTCCTGGAGGGCAGCCAATCTGCCATCCTCCGCCTCTCTATGTGCTTTTGCCATTGCCTCAACCGCCGATTCATATTCTTCATTCCTCCTCAACATTTGTTCCTTCCCAAAGTCCAATTCTTGTTGCATCGAAGTGAGTTTTGCCCGGAGACCATTCTTCTCATTTTCCACAGTGATTAGCTAAAAATAAATACATTTAATTTATTTGTTAATTTTAAATACTTTTTCCAAATTTGTTTGATTTTCCATTCGTAATTTCTCCAATTTATCCTCCAATTGATTCATTGCATTTTCCAATTCTTCAATTTGTTTGGATTTGTCTCGAATTGTGGATTGTAAACGAGAATTCTATTGAAATTAATATTTAATTCAAATTAACCAAAACCAAAACCAACTTCAGATTTATGCCTTAACAAAGTGTTTTTCAATTCTTTCATTGCCATTTCATTTTCATCCAACGCAGTTCTCAATTTTTGAATGGCCTCCTCCAATTCTTGTTTTGTCGTTTTCAGCTTTTCAATTTCACTGTTTTTCGAATCATTTTCAATTTGTAATCGGCCATTTTCCCCAATTAATTGTTGGTTTTGGTCTTCCAATTGTCGAAGTCTATTTTGGGCACTTTCCAATTCCACTTCCCTTGCATTCAAATTTGACCGTGCCTCCGACAATTCCTCCTCCAATCTTCGCATTTGTGAAGTTACTAAAAATATTCCAACAATTAATTATTTTGCCCGAAATTCTTACAATCTCTAATTTTGGAAATATGATCGGTCACTGTTTTATTCAGCGTCTCATTTCGTTCATTTGCCGAATTCAATTGATTTTTTAAATTTGCCAAATTTGTTTCCATCGTTTTCAAATCGGATCTGGCCGAAAATGCCTCATTTTTCCATTTTTGTATTTCTTTTTCCGCCTCAATTTTGACATCATCCAATTCATCTTTTAATTTCTGATTTTTGGCCATTAAATCATCCAATCTGCTCTCCAAATCTCTCTTCATCCTCGCAAATTCGTCCTGGGCATTCAATGCTTCGGCCAATTTTTGTTCAACTCCTCGCAGCTTTGTTTCCAATTCTTCTTTACTTCGATTCAATGCGTCCAAATTCTAAATTAAAATAAATTTAAATAAATTATTTTAAATAATTTTATTACATTTTTATATGTTTCCTTTTCCGCCTCCAATTCTGCATTATGCCTTTCTTGTTGGGCATTTATTTCAGCCTTCAATTTGTCAATTTCCGCCTGCAATTTTCTTTTCATTTCTTCCAATTCATTTGCCCCTCTTTCATTGCTTCTATTCATTTGGGCTAATTGATCCTCCAAATCGCGAATTCTTCTCTCCAATTCATCCTAAATAAAATTAATTTTAAAATAAAATAAATTTAATTTTGTACTTTTTCATTTTCCAATTGTTCCACTCGAATTTTCCATTTGTCTTCAATTTCTTTAATTTTTCTTTCCACCAATTCCGGGTCATAAATTTCAATGGAGGATTTTCCTCCTCCGCCGCCTTCTTTTTCCTCCTTTTCATCAATTTCCCCATCACCCCCTCCTTCTCCTCCTTCATCCGTTGTGATGGTTCCATCCGTCGTTGTTGTGGTTGTCGTTGATTTTCCGGGTTTTCCCCGCCACGCTGTCCTTCTCAATCTGTCCTTGAAATCTTTTTCCAATCTTGCCAATTTTTCTATAAATTGTCAATTTATTAAATTTAAAAATTTATTTTCGTACCTTCCAAATCTTTGACTTTTTCCTGACTTTCCTTCAATTCCCTTTCCAATTGGGCCACTCTACTTTTTTGTCCATCCAATTGTCCATTTATATTTGTTTCGGTTTCAATTAAAATTGTATTTTCCTTCCTTACTCTTTCCAATTCTTGTTCCACTTTTCTGATTTGTTCTTTCAAATTTTCCAGCTCATTTTCCACTTCATGTTTTCCACTTAAACAATAAATTATATTTATTTATTTAATCCCAATTCAATTCTTACTTTTGCATTTCCTGCCTTTCTTTTTGTAATCTTTGATTTAATTCATTCAATATTTCCACTTCTTTTCTGCTCGCAGCCAATTCATTTTCCAATATTGTTTGTTTTGCTTGACTCGATTTTAATTGTGCGTCCAATTCATCATTATGTTTCCGAATAATTGCCATTTGCCTTTCCAATTCGTTGATTTCATTTTTCAAATTTTCAATTTCTTTCGATGATATTTCCCTCTCTTTTTGTAATCTTTCTTTTTCTTCTTTTTCCACTCGAATTGATTCTTTCGCATCCTCCAATTTTTTATTCAATTCATCTTTCATTCGACTAAAAAATAATTTTATAATTTAAATTAATTTAATATTTACGTTTGTTCATCTCTTTGTTGTTTTAATTCCCTTCCACTTTGTTCCAATGCGGCAATTGTTTTTGTGTATTGTTCATTTAATCCATTTGCATTTTTCAATTTTTCATTTAGCATTTCCAATTCCCTTCTCTTCGAATTTATTTCATCCATTAATTCTTGCCTTTGCTTTTCTCCCAATCCAATTTGCATTTCTTTGTCCTCCAATTTTTGCTTTAAACTTTGTATTTCCGTTTCCAATTCCCTAATTCGTTGTTTTAATGGATTCAGCTCATTTTTGAGTCTTCTTTTTTCATCTTGCAATGTCCCAATTCGTCCATTCAATTCATCAATTCTATTTTTGTAATCAATTTCCAAATTTGCTTTAAATTCATCAATTTCTTCTCGACTTTTTCTCTTCTCCTCTGCAATTGCTCTTTCCAATTGCCTTAAAAAATAAAATAAATATTTAATTTATTCCAAATCCCCTTTTTACTGTTTTAGCATATTTAATTCATTTTCCAAATTTTTCTTGGCCGCTTCCGTAATTTCAAGGTCATGTAATGCATTTTTGTATTTATCATCGGCTCTTCTTTTCTCCCTTTCCGCCTCATCCATTTTTCGTTCAATTTCACTATAATTCCTTCTCAAATCGTTTATTTCCTTTTCCAATGCCCTCCTCGCCTCTCCCGATTTATTTAATTTTCCATTCATTTCGGCTATTAATTTTTCATTGCCACTCAATTTCTGCTCCAATTGTTGAATTTCGTTGTCTTTATTTCGAAGTGCATTTCGGACATTTCTGACCGCATCCGATGGATTTATATTCACTTGGCTTGGCGAAAGTGATCTCGATCGACTCCCATCGTTGCCTTCCCGCGAACTCATACTCAATTCATATATTCGGCGAATTGCATTCTAAATTATTTAAAAATAATATTTAAAAAATATTCTTATTAATACTTGATGTTCATTTAATTTGTCCAAGGCCGCCCGCAATTCTGCCTCCAATTCGCTTACACGGCGTGCATTTTCGTCTCCACTGGATTCGAGTTGAATGTTTCGTTCAATTGCTTCTTCATATCTTAAAATTAATTATTTTTTTTCAATATTTATTTTGTAATTTACTTTTTTATCAGCTCATTATATAATTCCGGATTGAATTCTTCTCCACTTTTAGTGTGAATTTGATTAAGCAAATCCAAATCCGGCACATATTTTCCACTTCTTTCCCTCAATCTCCGAACAATTTCAATGACTAGGCTATCGGTGTTAAAAATTTTTCCTCCTCCAATTTGGAATCCTTCGGGCACTTCGCCCCCTCCCAATGATCGAAGACTTCTCAAAATTCGATTAAATTCTTGTCTTTGTTGTTCCAATTCTTTCTCGGTTTCTGCCTTCAATTCTGCAAATTGCCTTCTAACTCGTTGCAATTCTGTCCATAAATCCAATACTTTCTTCTGTTCATCATTTAAATATTGAGCCAAATTCTAAAAATAAAAAACATTTTAATAAAAATTATTAAATTTTCCTTACTTTTTCTTTATTCCGAAAATGCCTTTCCTTGTCTTGAAGTTCTAAAGCAAATTGTCTCTGCAATTCTGCAATTTCCACTTGGAATCGATCGCTTTGCATTCGTTCTCGTTCCAATTCTGATCGTAAATCATCATATCTACAAAAAATATGGAATTAAAATAATAAAAATTTGCATTTATTTTACCTTCTTCTCTCTTCATCCAACCGAAAAAGAACTGCATCATAGTTGGAATTCGCATCTCTTTCAACTCTTCCACCACTCCAATCCACGTTTGTTGTCGTGGTGTCTCCGAGGAATCCAGAATCAACGGAAAGAGGAAAAAAAGATGTATCTCCAAAAGATGCACCTCTTTGAACCCCCAATTTTTGCTCCAGCTCATGAATATGCTTCCTATATTCAACAAGCTAAAATATAATATATTTATCATTATTATTTTACTTTACCCCGTTTTACCTTCTTTTGCATAGCAGCAATGATTTCTGAATATTCTTTCTGATTTTCTGCATTTGCATCAATTCTCTTAAAAATAAAAATGACATTTTATCCATTTTTTTAATATTCGTGTCGAAAAATCACTATTTGTAGGTCTCATTTTGTAAAATAATTCTCACCTGCTTATATTTTGTTAAATCTTCTTGAGTTCTGTCCAATTTGGATATTCCTGTGCCAGTATTGTCCATGAAATATAAATTATATGGGTCAGAACCATAAATTGGTTCTCCGTTTGGGTCCCTTTTAGGTTTAAAATTCAAAACATTCATCCATATTCATAACTGACCAGTAAAATTGGGTGGGACTCTCTTCGGGCGTGCCGGCTCCTACTCGCTCTCCATTTCCATCCATTTTGAATAGTTTCCGGGCTTTAAATGGGATTCCTGCATTTCAAAGGCTAGCTTAACTTAAATCTACCTATTTCTTGAGCCTCTTTGGCTTCTTCCTTTCTTTCTCGTTTTCTTGCTGGCTCAGTTGCGTGGATATAGTAGTCGATTTCTTCGGCACTCAATGCCTTTACCAATACGTTTTTGCCAACTTTTTGCCAATGGCCAGTTTTGGAATGAGTTCGACGACCGCTGTCGAGGGAATTTGGGCTTGTGGCGGAAGGAAGGAATGTTAGGCCAGCAGAGGAGGTACTGGCCAAATCCGGATCCGGAAGAAGGGGAGGAGAAAAGGAATTTGGGGATATGAGGTTCTGTTTTTGATGCTGCTCGTTGGATTTTCGTTCGGGGCTACCAACTATATCGGTAGCGAGTGGGCTGAAAAGCATCGACCATTTTCTCAGCCATTCTTCTTTTTGAAGCAAAAGTATTATAAAATTTTTTGAAAATATTTCATTGACAGACGGATATGGTCAGTTTGTAAAATTTCAATTGGACAATGCCGAGGAAATTGGGGACTGGCCAATGGCCTTAAGAATGAGGGATGATGGAAGGGCAATTTTATGAAAGGCAACGACGAAATTGATGGTCAAAATTCTTTGGGGAATATTATATAAATAGCGACTAGCGAGCTGGCAAGGAGGGCATTTAGCCATCCGGCTGTCAAAAGCTTCACCCTCACTACAATGGTCCCTTTTGGCATTTGTGGTCTATCGTGGTTGACATCTCATACTCACAATATTATGGCAGCTATTTTGAGTGGAATGAGGGCGACACTACACGTACAACTATTTTGGAAAATAAAGTAAAATGAGGGCATGGAGAGAGGGAATTTACTTGGCCAAAAAATCAATTTTTTGTTGGGGAATTGTTGCCCGAAAAAGGCGAAATTTGCACGCTCTCCTATTGCCATCGTATGGAAACGGATTTTGAGAAAAAATAGCCTTAGGGATTAAGGAACGAAATGAAAAGAAAAAATGGAATTGGCAAAAGGGAGATGGAAAAACAATTTGGGATGCGCTAACGGCACAGCGTAGTAAACACATTTAATTTAAATTTTTAAATGAATTCCCATTTTGTTGTACATATGTCGGCGGCAAAACTGAAATTCAGGCAAAACTGAAATTGCCTAGGCAAAACTGAAATTTTTCAGTTTTGCCGGGAAGTCAGGTAAAACTGAAATTTCCTAGGCAAAACTGAATACATTTCAGTTTTACCTGAAAGTTAGGCAAAACTGAAAATATCTACACCCAAATTAAACCAATCTCTACATTTTGGTCTAGAATAAATTTTTAATTGAAAATTCGAAGAAAATGGCTACTAATTTAATTTTTTAATTGGAAATCGAAGAAAATACTTAATAATTATTAATGAAAAATATTTTTTTGCAGAAAAAATTAAAAAAAATAATAAGGGGATTAAGGTGGATATAGGGGGATTAAGCCCCGAAATAGTGAGAAATCGCCCAGAAGGCCAATGGAATGTAGGAGAAATTAGCCGAAGATGCTGAGAATGCGTAGGATATAGCCAGATATAGGGGCTAGGGATTAGGATTAGGGGTTCGGAGCATAGGATTCTAGCGAAGCCGGAAGCATAACAGCCTAAACCAGAACCCACGCCCATCAATTTGAGGCCTTAATCCGGCTTAATCTTTCCATATCCACCTTAATTCCCCTATATCCGGCTATATCCTCCGCATTCTCAACACCTTCGGCTAACTTCTCCTACATTCCACTGACCTTCTGGGCCATTTCCTATCTATTTCGGTGCTTAATCCTCCTTAATCCCCCTATATCCATCTTAATCCCTAATTATTTTGAAATTGTAGTGATTTGGTATAAATTGGTTGAGATATTTCAGTTTTGCCTAACTTTCAGGTAAAACTGAAATTTATTCAGTTTTGCCTAGGAAATTTCAGTTTTACCTGACTTCCCGGCAAAACTGAAAAATTTCAGTTTTGCCTAGGCAATTTCAGTTTTGCCTGAATTTCAGTTTTGCCGCCGACATATATATATGCGGGTGCAGTGGAATAAAAGGAATACTAATTGCGGCTAAAAATGGCACAGAAATGATGAAAACTGGCTCCAGTGGCTGCTATAGTAACATTTCTACTCTAGCTTAATTTAGTTGGCCTCCGGCAGTGCCAGGAATGGGATTCCGTCCTTTTCTTTGACTGGAAGGCTCATCCATTGCCAATGTCAATGTCATTCAGTCTCATCTTCAATCCGTTGGAATTATACAAGAAATTTGCTTAAAGCCATTGGAAAATGTTTTTATAATAATTTCAGAATTGAAAAATATTTAAATTTCACAATTAAATGTTTTTGGATACGAAAAAATTGAAGCTGGTAATTGGTAACATTCGGGCCCCTTTCCTCATCTCAAGCACGACTGGCAGAAACACAAAATAATCCATAAATAGGTAGGCAAGTCCCCCTTTAATTGAGCACCCATGACCACTCACTCAACAACCATCCTCCCCCAACCAATTCACAACAATGCACAAAAAAAGTAGGGTGAGGCACATAAGAAAGTGGAAAAAGTTGCGTGTGGAAAAAATGAGTGAGATGCGCGGGAGGCTGGCGGACTCAGAATTTGCAACATCCAACACTCGTGATGTTATTTGAGGGATTGACTGTGGAAGGAAAGGTGTGGAGGGGGGGGGGGGGGGAAAGAATAAGGCAAGTTCTATTTTTGGGATTTACAAATAAGATGAAGGATTGATAATGATGAGGTCCTCTCGCCCTAATGAAAAGATTAATTCAGATAATTCAGATTCCCCTTATCATAAGTCTCTTTCAGGAATTTCTCTCACAAAAGAAAATTCCACTTAATTTGTAATTGTAATTGCGATTTGTAATTGTAATTGCGATTTGTAATTGTAATTGCGATTTGTAATTGTAATTGCGATTTGTAATAGTAATTGCGATTTGTAATTGTAATTGCGATTTGTAATTGTAATTGTGATTTGTAATTGTAATTGCGATTTGTAATTGTAATTGCGATTTGTAATTGTAATTGCGATTTGTAATTGTAATTGCGATTTGTAATTGTAATTGCGATTTGTAATTGTAATTGCGATTTGTAATTGTAATTGCGATTTGTAATTGTAATTGCGATTTGTAATTGTAATTGCGATTTGTAATTGTAATTGCGATTTGTAATTGTAATTGTGAATTGTAATTGCGATTTGTAATTGTAATTGTGATTTGTAATTGTTGCGATTTGTAATTGTAATTGTGAATTGTAATTGCGATTTGTAATTGTAATTGCGATTTGTAATTGTAATTGTGAATTGTAATTGCGATTTGTAATTGTAATTGTGATTTGTAATTGTTGCGATTTGTAATTGTAATTGTGAATTGTAATTGCGATTTGTAATTTATAATTGCGAATTATAAATTTCGTCTATGAATAAGAAGTTAGTAAAATTTCAATTTTTTAATCTTTTATTCAACTTAAAAATTATGAAAATTTGAAGAACAAATCAAATCAGAAAAAAAATATGGAGGCCAAATTTAAAAGACTTGTAGTGTTTATATAAAGAGGATTTTAAGTTCATGAGAATGGATGGATTGGGGTATTGATCGAAAAATGGCCAAAAAACATTTTGAATTCCAACTGAAAACAACCATTCATTTAATTATGAGATCGAAAAAGACAATAAACGGACATTGAGGGGAATTATATTGAAATAAACAAAAATAGATTGATTGATTGGTGGGTAAGTGTATGCGCTCGAAAAAAAATAAAGGAAGTTATGTTTTTGGGCAATGAATTTTTAATTTCTATGATGCCGAATCCTAATTAATATTCTTCTATTCTTCCCGCACATCCTCTAAACATAATCTGCCTTTTGCCAAATCATTGTTCCACTGTCCGTTGATGGGGATGGACTAATTCCCGTGGTCCCAGTTGCGGTGGTGTTGTTGTCTTTATCACTCCTCACGGTGGATGTGAACAAAGCGGGAATTGGGCAGCAAGGTTGTTGCTGCCGAATGGGGTGTTGATCATTGGCACCGCTCTAAAATTTGGTTAGATTTAATGTGATTGAGGGAACATTAAACACTTGCCCTATTTCCGATGATTAAATTGTCATGGCTGCTGCTGCATTCCATACTACTGCTGGATGTCCCACCAGTGAATGCGGCACTTTTTGTGAATGTAATTGATTCATGCTATAAACAATTTAATTTATTCTTATTCCATTTTTAAATTCCTCACCTGGGCCATGCTACTCGGTACGGAATATCTACTACAAATTTCTTGCAATGGTGCTGGCTCTTCGGAAGGCTCTATCTCGCCGCAATATGGAATGTCGCTGGGCGCCACCAATCCAACAGCCTAAAATTAAATTCAAATTTATTGGTTTCAATTTACCCTTAAACCGTTTTTACCAATGCAGCACTGCTCAATCTTTGGCCTCTTCCACTTTCAGCAGTTCTTCCACTTCCTTCTTCGCCTGTTCCACTGCCTGTTGGTGTCCCAGCCGTGTCCATCGGTATTGCGGCCGATGCTGCCGCACCCAATGATTTGCGTCGATCTGTGTCCTTCGCCATACTATTCCTTCCACTCATACTGCTTCCTCCTGACTTAAATAAGAAATTTAAGGTTTAATTTCGATTAGTCTAAAACCTTTCTATAACGCAAATTTGTGCTAATTCCGGATGTGCTTGGATGCGAGCCCATCGAAGTTTCCGCAGTCGGCGTTATGGAATTGGACTCGGCCATTTCCGGATGTGTTCCTCTTCCTTTTGGTTGCATTGTTGGTTTTCGGCCGAATTTAAAAAATTCCTGGAAAATAAACAATTGGTGAACTCATTGATTATTTGTCCCCAGATTTGAATAAAATTTTTTCATTTATGATTGAAAAACAATGGAATGAAAAATATTGATTCTTAATATTTTATGACTTTGGGAGTGATAACTGATAAAATCAATTTTAGGGAATAAAAGAAAATAACCCTGGGATTGGAGCTGTATGAACGGGTGGCACTGTGTTTGAGGAGCAATCCACCGCCAAGTTTGCTGCCTCCTTCCGGCTCCAAAGGAATTTCACAAAATCCAACATCGCCGTGTTGATGGAAAGGTGGATGGTGGGAATCGGCGGAACCGCCAGGCGAAGACTGACCGCTGGGTGCAAGCATCCAATTTGGAGCAATCGATCTGAATTTAAAAAAATAATAATTAAAAAATAATTAAATTAATTCACAATTCTTTTTGATATTCCCTTTTTGGCAATAATTTTCGTTCGGCGAATTGCTGCTGAGTCATGACGGCCAATGTTTTTTGGTAAACATTGCTGACTGGTGTTTGCAATTTAAGCACCTTAAAAATTGATTTATTTTTATACATTATTTATTTAATTTTAAATTAAAAACATACATCGCATGTGCCGGCCAAACAAACAATCGCCTGTTCCGTGTCCACATTATATTTTGCCATTATTGGCCGCAAAACTTTGCCCACGGTCAAAGCTGGCCGACAACGAAGAATTATGGCTCTTTTAATTTTAATGAATAATTGGACTAATAATTGGTCATTCAAAATTACTTTGCTGGCAATGGAGAGGACGGTTTTGAGCTACTGGATGAGGCGGTTGGACCGAGAAAGACGACCGGGAATTTGACAATTGGCATTATTCGGACCACTCGATTATTGAGAGCATCCACTGCTTGCCTGCTGCCATCAATTGTGGAGCCAGTCTTCAAAGCAATTTGTGATTAATTTTTACTTTTGAATGTAAATCAGTAAACCTGCGCATCCACAACTTCGCAAGCATTTTTGTCCAATCCACAATTTTCAGCCATGGAACAAGTCCATTGCCTTACAGATTGGAATGGATCGGAAAGGGCAATTTCCGTGGATGTGGCACTGTCCGCACAGAGAAGGGTGCAATAGCGGATGGGAAAATCGGGTTTTGGTTCACCAAACTAAAAAAATTAAAATTATTTGAATATTTTTTAGGGGAGTGATATTTCGAAAAAGACAAATCACCAACCAAATAATTTTACATTTTAAACTTACTTCATTTGCGGGCACAATTTTCCCTCCGCATCCTCGGCATCGACAAGTGCATTGGCGTCGGTCCCTCCAGAGAAGGGCCGAAGTGCCTGCATAACTTCTGCGTGGTTTTCGAATTGCAGGCCCATTCCGATTTGGTGAACGGGAATTGGAACGGCGATTGTCTTTATTTTGATCACAATAATTTGTACAATTTGAGCTTTGATCTTCAGTATCCATTGTCGATGAATTATTTGCATTCATTGTGCCCAATGGTTTTCGCTTTTGAGTTTGTGGAGTTTTGCAACAATTGCATGGATGGTCATCTCCTTCTTCATTTATTATTCCTCTTTCATCCTCACTGCCTTTTTGAAGCCGAAAAAATCGGAAAAGCGACTTCCGACGGTTATTTGGCAAACGTTTAGCATCAATCACAGACTGGAATGAAAAGGACAAAACGCATCAAAAAATAATTGAATATTTAAATAGACAAAAAAAAAAACAATAAAATAAGAAATAACCATTATTGATTTCTATTCCAACCTGCTGTGAAGTGCTGGCGCCCGAGTCTGCAAAAATAAATTTAATTAATATTGATTGGTAGTTTTAAATTTTGAACCATGGGATTTGGCATCTCCAAACTCTTCGGCCAATTGACCACCGGCACGCAAATATCTGGGCCAGCAATCATATTTGAGCAAATGAAAAATTTGATATTGAACAATGTCGTATACATCGGCCGTGAATCGATTATTTTTATATGCTTCTCGAATCTTAATTTTGATAAATTCCAATTATTTTAAATTTTTAATATTCACTTGATTTGATGTACAATTATCGATATTGACCGGTTCAATGCAGTTGGCAGCAAAATGCCGATCATAAATTTGGCGACCTTAAAAATTAATAATTTTTATTAGGGATGATATGTCATTTTTTATTTTTTTTATTACAGTAATCTTAAGCACAAATAATGGTTTAGAATTGGAACACAAAATGGTTTTAGGAAAAAAATGGTTCAATAATGCGTTTTTTCACCAAATAAATGTTTGAACTTGCCAAAATCGAGTCGTCGATCCATTTCAGTTCCGGGGATTTTTTTGTATTCTTCAACGGCCAAATAAAAATTGATGTTTTCGGCACAAAATTGTTGTTGAAGGAATTGCTAAATTTATTCGAGTATTTTAATGCACTATTTCAACAACCATCCTTGGCTTACATGGAAAGGAGCTCTAGCGGTTTCGGACCTAAGGACTTGCTCTAAATCCACATCCATACTGCCCTGTCCTTGTCCACTGCTGGTGCCTTGTTGTGGATGTTGCGGCGAATTTGTGCCGCCGCCGTCCGCCGACATTGTCGGGACGGCGGAGGACGTGGAGTCGAAGTGATTTGTTTGCCCTTTGCTGGTCGGACTTTGCTGAAGGAATTGATGAAGGGGATTGTCCTCCCCCGGATTTCGATTCTCCTTGGCACTTTCCTCCGCGCAATAGGACGGCAGTCTGTCGATTTGGACAATAGCCGGTTCGGCTACTCCTCGTGAAGAATTTGAAGAATTGTTGCTTGGAGGGGACTCGGTTGAGTTGTCTTCGGTGATTGTCGGCAAGTCTGCTTAACAGATTATGTTAAAAATTGACCAAAATGTTGAATTGTTTTGTGCCTTTGAGTTTTCTTGAGCCCTATTAAACAAACAATTTCTTGATTCCTAGCCCCTAAATCCAAATGGTCCCACGCTTCCTGACCACCACGTATCCTTGGGGGCATATGAGGGACCTAATCCCTCCCCTCCCAATGTTTTTAAGGGGGTGAGGATTTGACGAACATATTTCATTCATGTTGTAAACATTTTCGTTGGATTAAATGGGGGGGGGGGGGGGGGGATTGTGGGTTGAGGGCGGGGATTAGGTCGTTCCCGCCTAAAGTTGATGAATGAGTGGATGACCAATTGGAAATAATGTCACAGAAAACCCACTTTCCTAGAAAACCCGTTTTAAAGGCTAATCCCACACGGATTTATTGGGTTTAATCGCCGCGCAATGAATAATATGAGGGCGGATCGGAAAGGGGGAGGGCGGTGAGTGAGTATAATTTATGTAAGTTGTCAAAAAGTCAAATGAATTGAATGACGCGGAAATGAAACATTTTGGGCTTAAAGCTAAAAGCACAGGTGTTTTCCTCGCCGCACATCAATTCTGACAGCTTTTTGACGTGTGAATGAATTGTTTTAGAATGGATGACAACATTAGGAGGGGTGGCATGGACATGATGAAGGGAAGGGGGGATTGTGCCCAAATCGTTTTGTTGGCCCATCGAATTAAAATACCCCTTGGATGGTTCGAAATGGTCCCTGAATTTGTCCCCCTGTTTGCCCTCAAGATTATTCCTTCCCATCAATTTCCCTCATTATACCTTTGTCCCAATTTCCTCCTTCTATTTGATGATTTTTTCTACTGCCACTTTTGATGAAGGCGGATGAACTTGTCCGCGCCTGCTGCTGTGCCAGCCGATGTCGAGCATACAACAATTTATTGGTGGAGCAGCCCTCAACGACAATTTTTGGGGCCGCCGGCAATTGGCGGAGATGATTTGGCTGAAATTTGTGGAAGAATTAATCAGTGAAATGTTTCAAAAAATTTAATTGAAAAAATTGCGCAAATGAATGGAAATTGAATGAATTTTATCATAAAAGGGGTAAAATGGATTGTGTTTGATATTTTTGGGAATAATATGCTTATATTGATCAAATGGATTGGAATTGTAATTTAAGATGAATTCAATCCTGAATAGAAAAAAAGCATTTGTTTGGGATATGCTGGCTAAATTGAATGTGAGAGGATTGGAAATGTTTTGGTCGGATTTAATAGTTCAAAAATGTTCAAAAAAAACGAAAGGTTAACTCCTTAGTTCCATAGATTATTTCCCATTACCATATCCAATTTCAATCAGTTCTTTTTTTATCATTTTTGGGGGAAAAGGCAACTGTCCTTGATGAAGGATGCCGGAAGCAAAAAATTCAAAAAATGATTTGAATCATTGAAAATGTCTTATAAATTCAAAATTTATGGTTTCTTTGTCAATAAAAGCAAATAATTAGCGCAAATTGGCCAAAAAGAGGACGAGGATCACATTTCTGGGCTGGAAGCAATGGCCAAATGGGGGGGGGGGGGGGGGGGGGAGAAGGGCAATTGAGAGGGAGGAAGGGGATGGCGATTTGCCACTTTTTGGTGGCCATTTAGTCCCAAATAAACCAACAAATTACGCAAACAAAACCAAAAACAAGAATGTGGCCATTTCCGCCATTGCGCCCTTTCCTTCCCCACCTATGGAAGGCTAAAGTGCACTTTGGCCTAAAAATAGGCGCATTTTTGCCTTCATTCCCCCATTTTGGTGGGTGAACCCATTTTAGGAGGAGGAAGGCCAAAGAGGGCGATTTCCCCCGCCTCTCCATCCAAAAGGCCCCTTGGGAAAGTGGGTCGACCCGCGCCGATTGGGCCAAATACACAGTGCCAGCCTAAACATATTCTTCTCTGACCATAATGACGTCAATGAAAATGAGGATAAATTGGTTATTGTTTAAATTGAATGGGAAGAAAATAGACAAAATAACTTGAAAAAAAAAACAATCTTGCCTAAAATTGGATTGATTTGGAAAAATTAGGAAAATATTTGTCTGAGGAGGAAAATATGTATTCATTTTTTTATCGCCATTTTACAAAAAAAATGAAGGAAGTTTTGGTCTGTGCGAATCCTCCATAATCGGATTGGGAATTTAGCGCCGCCGCGCATTTTGGCCCCAATTTGGACATTCATAAAATTGTCATAAGGTTAATATGGAGGGATTATGGCCGGTGCGCGAAATTCTGCAGCGAGGGTGGCCAATTTGACAGTGAGGGGGAAGGGGGAATTGGATTTGGCAAAATTGGATGGAAATGGATTAATTTTTGCAAAAAGAAAAGGAGGTGAAGGGAAGCACAAATTTACGTGAAAATTGTAAGGAGAAAATCCAAATTACGTGATCAATTTTTTATTTCTATGAAGAGAATTTCATCGACCAAAAATAAATAGAAATTTGGTGCTAGAAGTGGAGAGGCGAAATGCGAGACAAAAATGGAGTCAAAATATTTTTGGATTAAAAAGGGGAATGATTTTTTTGGCTGCCACAATCTTTCTTTGGAGCCAAACAAAAATAAATCAAAAATTGTGCAAAAGAGAGGCTGGCGCGCAAACTTTTGTCCCAAAAGATTTATTGGCTTTTGGCATTTGCAATCAAAAATGGCACAAAGAGGGAAGACAATGTGAATTTATTTATTGGTTTAAATCAGAAATTTGCAAAAGTAAAAGGAGGACAAATTAGATTTGCAGCCTAGCTCTTAAAGTTACGGCTTAGATTAAGGCTAAGTTTAGGGATAACTTCCGAAAATATCTATTAAAGTCCCCCCTCCCCTCCTCTATTAGTCCCAGCATATGGATGATTCAATGGGAGGAAGTTCAAATTGAGCATTTTTGTGAGTTAGCATGATAAATTGGCCAAATTGATTTGATGAAACTTTGAGAGGGCATATACAAAAACACATGAGGAGGACATATTATTGTATATAAAGCCGAGGCTACCGACCGGCGGTTCGCTGAGTTCGGCGCAGTTGGCCATGGTCGAAGGGGGCTGGCTTACTTTGGGGGGAATGCGCCACGGAATTTATTGACGTGTTATTAGCTGTGGCCAAAGGCGGCGAGGAAAATGGGAAAGGAAGGAGAAAAGGGGGGACAAGTCCCAGTCGGCGGAGGTGGGTGGGGAAAGGGGGGAATGGAACTGGAGAGGCGCAGCGGCGGCAACGAATAATGGGCCGCTGCCGGCTGAGCCGAATGCTGCTGGGACCCGAACCCCTGCCCCAAAGTCCTTTCTCCCTAGAGCACCCAAGCAATGGAGGCTTTGTCGCCAGCCGCTCGCCTGCCAGCCGGTCCCCAAGAGTGGGCCCCTCCCCCCCCCCCCCCCCCCCCCCCCCTCCTCTATTCAATTCTCCCCTCCACTTTTCCTCTCAAGCCAATCTCGCCTCTCTGGTCACAATTGCATCTGGTTGGAGTGGATATATGAGGAGGGAAAAGAGGGCTTTTCGCTTGGCCGACTTAAATGTGAGCGCCGTTGGTGGCTGCCAAATGAGCGGACGAAGGAAAAGTAGGAGGGAGGGGAAATGGAGGAAAATGTGAGAGGAAGGGAAGGCGGGATGAGCAGCAAAAGAAGCAGTCCTTGGGCAATGATTATGCGGGGGCCGGCACTGGCAAAAAGCCGGCATTGGCACAATGTGTGTGCCGAGGAGGCAGTTCTTCCCCAGTGCCAATGCCAATGGCCCTCTTTTTTTTGCAAAAAAGAGGCACCCAAATTTGAAGAGGGAAATTGGCCAGACGTGGAAAAATATAGATGGGTTGGTGAAGGAAAAGTAATGGAAAAGGGAAATTGGATCAAGATAGTCGAATCGCAAAAATTCAAGAAAATTCAGAGGAATTCATGAATTTGGTCAAAACAACCAAACTTGGCAAAATAAGGAGGGGAAGTCCAAGGGCCAATTGATTTTAGGCAATGTTGAATAACAGAGAGAATAGAAGCAAGGAGGAAGGCAGTAACAAAAGAGGGGAATGGCCATAATAGCCAATGGCTGCTGCTGGGCCAGATGGGCAAGTGGCTAGACTGATGAGGACGACTGTGTTGTCCTCCCATTGCGCGGCCAATCTCAAATGTCCCCCACACATTTTCATGTGCAAAGGCGAAGATAAAGGAGGAAATTGTGCCGTCGTTACCTTTGCCAATTTTAGCGCCTCCGGCATTGTTGAGGTGGTGGGGGGGGGGGGGTGCTTGTCTTTGCCAGAGCAGCAGTCTCCCCTTTTCTCTGCGGGAGGGTTGATGAGAGTTGGCCACAACCACCATATAGAGGAAAATTTGCCAGAAAGTGTGGGAAAATGGCAAAAAGGAGGGGGCAAATTGGTGGTGGATTGGGGGTGGATAAGAGGAATTGGGGGATGGGCGAATGCCCGGAAATGACCAATTAGTGAAGGGAAGGCGGCATGTGGAGGCCAAAAAGAAGGAAGGAAGGATGGTGGCAAGAAATGGACACCATCCAAGGCATATTAATGAGTGCAACTTGGAGGGGGAATGAATGATAAAAGTGGCACAACCTTCAATATTTTCTTTTGATTTTTATGTTCTTTTTTGGATTTTTCTTTATGACCACCCCTATGGGAAACCCCCTTGTGATGGGTGGCCTTCAATTCCTTCAAAAATGTCCAAAAATCGACCGAAGTGAAACCTGAGACAAACCAACCCTGATGAGGGGGGGGGGGGGGGATTTGGCCACAATTGGGGAAGGCGGAGGGGGAGAAGGAAGATTTGGCCCGAAAATACCAAAAAAAACTTATTTTTAGGAAAATTGATTAGGAAAAGGATGGTGGGAAATGGATGAATGAATATTCATGAAAGCATAAATCGACTTTTTGGCACAACAAACGAAATACAACACATTTTGGCCATCAAAAAAAGAGGAACTTTGCTTTGTGGATAATTTGCGCCGCTGTCTCGGCCCCCATTGCTTTTTGCCGCCTTTCTTTGCCCCAAACACCCCTTCTCGGCATAATTGTGTGCAGCCGCAAAAGTTCGTCCCCTCTGGCTCTTCTCGGCACCCTTGGAGGCTAACGACCCCTGGGAGGGTGGCGGATAGTGCCAAAGGGACAAAAAAAAAGTTAAAAGGGCGTCATTAAGGAAGGGAAAAGCGATGAAAAACGAAGAAATGGGAAAAAAGAGAGGCTACCCTTTCTATTGTTAAAAATGAAATGGATGAGGAAATGTGCGCAAATGTGCATAATGGGAATGAATTGGGCATTTCATAATGAAATCAAAAGAATGTTCAAAGAGCAACTTTAATAATGCGCGAATTACCTTTGGTGGAACTGGAGGAGGAGGCAGCCGAGGCGGCACATTTTGTAGTTGGCTGGAACGTTTGGTGGCCCTTGGCGGTGGCATAGGAGGTGGCAACGATGGGGAGGAATCCATATGGGAAGGAGCCTGAAAATAAATTTAAAAATGAGGAATGAATATTGAAGAATTGAATTGGGGAAATGAGGTCAATGGTATTGGGGTAAATCATCATTCAAAAATGACCATTTGAGAAGGCAAAGTAGTTTTTTGACTTTTCCTCTTTGATGCTGCCCCGGGCGATTTTTCCATTTGCTCCAAAACAATGCCAAGTCCACCATCAATTCCGGTGTCCCTTTCAGCCATTTTTCTCCTCTTTCCCTTTGTTTTACGCTCCTCATCCACTTCTGATTCCTCTCCTCGCTTTTGTCGCTTCAAAATTCTTTCGGCATTACATCGTCGAGAATCCCGAATTCGAGAAATGGAATTTTTGGTAGAGCGAAGAAAATATTGTGGGTCTTGGGCGTCCATTATTTTTGGGGAGAATTCAAAAGTGTCAAAATGGACGCCAAAATGAGGGAAGGAAGGACGGGTGGGGTGAATGTGAGGCTGACTCCTGACTGGCTGGATTGGTCAGCCGATAACCCCGGCGGACTTTTTTTGGCGGTTTCGCCCATTCCTCCACCTTTTACTCATTCAGTTCTTTCCCAGGGTTCGACCTTGCCAATCGGCAATTCCCCCATTCTTCCCCAATTTCCATTTTTTTCACCTTTCTTTCCACCTCTTCGGTGCTCCCATTTGTGCTACTGGTTGTGGTGGTTGTCGACCCGAATTCGACCAATGTGTCCAATGATGAATTGTTCATCTCTTCCCCACTGCTTGATCCATTCATCAATTCCTCCGTACTTTTTTGTCCAATCACCTCCGTGCTTTGATCCTCAAATTTGACCTCATCTGCATTTTGTTGCGCAAATCCTTGAAGGAATTGATGGACAATTCGATTTTGGAGTAATTTTCCCTTTGATGTTGGCGAAATTGAAATGAAACGAATGGTGGAAACAATTCGGGCACAATCCAAAGGAAATTGGCCACATTGTTGGTTCCCATAATTCGGCGAAGTTTGTTCAAGATGTGCCGATTCAAGGCTGAAAAAAATTGGAAGAATTCAAATATACGGTACAATATATCTATCGCTCATACCGGCATCGTATACCAATTGTCTTGGCCAATTCCCAATGTTTTGAATGCTCCAAAAATTGTAGAGGAATTGTGCGAAAAAGAAAGCATTCAACGTTTCCATTCCCCGCTTCCTCCTCTGATGCCAAAATCCCAAAAACATGTTCATCGAGTCGACTGCATGAAATTGCTTGAATTTGTGTGGCGCCTAAAGTCCATTGACCAAATTGATGGCATCGAAGGGTGAGCTGAAAACAATGTCATCCAAAATTAATCCCGGGGACATACCCCATCCTGGAAAACATTTAGAACACAAAATTGTTGTTCTCCAAAATCCAAATTTGATTGATGAGTTGAAAAGGCCTGGAAACCACAAAAATTGCAACGGTTGGGGATATAAGGAGAAAACTGATAATTTACTGTGGCATTAGGATAAAAGAAAAGGTGAATTAATTTTGAAGTAGTACCATTCCAACTCTAACCGGAAAACACAAAAAATCAGAATTCTTTCCGGAAAACACAAAAAATCAGAATTCATTCCGGAAAACACGAAAAATCAGAATTCTTTCAGAAAACACGAAAAATCAGAATTCTTTCCAGAAAACACAAAAAATCAGAATTCTTTCCGGAAAACACAAAATCAGAATCTTTCCGGAAAACACAAAAAATCAGAATTCTTTCCGGAAAACACAAAACAGAATTCTTTCCGGAAAACACAAAAAATCAGAATTTTTCCGGAAAACACAAAAAATCAGAATTCATTCCGGAAAACACAAAAAATCAGAATTCTTACCGGAAAACACAAAAAATCAGAATTCATTCCGGAAAACACAAAAAATCAGAATTCTTTCCGGAAAACACAAAAATCAGAATCTTTCCGGAAAACACAAAAAATCAGAATTCTTTCCGGAAAACACAAAACAGAATTCTTTCCGGAAAACACATAAATCAGAATTTTCCGGAAAACACAAAAAATCAGAATTTTTCCGGAAAACACAAAAAATCAGAATTCATTCCGGAAAACACAAAAAATCAGAATTCTTACCGAAAAACATTCCTGAAAATATAAAATAACAGAATTCTTTCCGGAAAACACAAAAAATCAGAATTCTTTCCGGAAAACACAAAAATCAGAATCTTTCCGGAAAACACAAAAAATCAGAATTCTTTCCGGAAAACACAAAACAGAATTCTTTCCGGAAAACACAAAAAATCAGAATTCTTTCCGGAAAACACAAAAAATCAGAATTCTTTCAGGAAAACACAAAAAATCAGAATATTTCGGGAAAACACAAAAAAGCAGAATTCTTTCCGGAAAACACAAAAAATCAGAATTCATTCCGGAAAACACAAAAAATCAGAATTCTTTCAGGAAAACACAAAAAATCAGAATATTTCGGGAAAACACAAAAAAGCAGAATTCTTTCCGGAAAACACAAAAAATCAGAATTCTTTCCGGAAAACACAAAAAATCAGAATTCTTTCCGGAAAACACATAAATCAGAATTTTTCCGGAAAACACAAAAAATCAGAATTTTTCCGGAAAACACAAAAAATCAGAATTCATTCCGGAAAACACAAAAAATCAGAATTCTTACCGGAAAACACAAAAAATCAGAATTCTTACCGGAAAACACAAAAAATCAGAATTCATTCCGGAAAACATAAAAAAATCAGAATTCTTTCCGGAAAACACAAAAATCAGAATCTTTCCGGAAAACACAAAAAATCAGAATTCTTTCCGGAAAACACAAAACAGAATTCTTTCCGGAAAACACAAAAAATCAGAATTCTTTCAGGAAAACACAAAAAATCAGAATATTTCGGGAAAACACAAAAAAGCAGAATTCTTTCCGGAAAACACAAAAAATCAGAATTCATTCCGGAAAACACAAAAAATCAGAATTCTTACCGGAAAACACAAAAAATCAGAATTCTTACCGGAAAACACAAAAAATCAGAATTCATTCCGGAAAACACAAAAAATCAGAATTCTTTCCGGAAAACACAAAAATCAGAATCTTTCCGGAAAACACAAAAAATCAGAATTCTTTCCGGAAAACACAAAAAATCAGAATTCATTCCGGAAAACACAAAAAATCAGAATTCTTACCGGAAAACACAAAAAATCAGAATTCATTCCGGAAAACACAAAAAATCAGAATTCATTCCGGAAAACACAAAAATCAGAATCTTTCCGGAAAACACAATAAATCAGAATTCTTTCCGGAAAACACAAAAAATCAGAATTCATTCCGGAAAACACAAAAAATCAGAATTCTTACCGGAAAACACAAAAAATCAGAATTTTTCCGGAAAACACAAAAAATCAGAATTCTTACCGGAAAACACAAAAAATCAGAATCGGAAAACACATAAATCAGAATTTTTCCGGAAAACACAAAAAATCAGAATTCTTTCCGGCAAACGCATCTTGATAAAAAAAAAACATATTTTTCTGTAAAAGACCGTTTATCATTAGCATTCTCTCATTAAATCAAACCAATTCCCCTTTTTGTTTGTCTTGTTTTATTGCATTGAGTGAGGTAACTGCTAATGCATAATTAATCATTTGATTAATTCCAAATTATCCCAAATATTGAACTATGAAGTAAAACTTTCTCCATATTCCTTCTCCCTCTTTTTCTTACTCGATCAACAACCAATGCTGAATCGGGACATTGGTTGAAAGTGGCAAATTTGCCCAGAAATTGTAGAGCAAATTGTGCAATCCGTAATTGTTCGGATTGGTCGGAGAATGTTTGGGAATTGGGGCCGGCAAAATGTAGAGAGTAAAAGGTGGAAGAGGAGGCAGATGATGATGATGAAGAAGGGGAAGGCGATGATGAGCAAATATTTTCATTGTTATCGGCAACAATAATGGATGAGGATCGACGGCCACCATTATTGGTTAACAATGACGATGAATTGTGTGGATGTGGATGATGAGTGGGAATGGGTGGAGGCAAAAAATTGAAATTGCCTTCGGCACTGCCACTTTTGATGCTCAATGAGCGACGATTTTGATGCTGAAAATTGGCATTTAATAAGACTGGATTTTACAAAATTGGTGATACCAATCGAGAATGCCGATTGCACTGAGAGCCAGAATGTTTGCGGAATAATCTAGAATGATGATCAGCGGATGAGCGAAGACTTGCAAAATGGTCTTGAACGATGATTTGAGTTGTTGGTCGCTGCAGGGAATTGGAGAGCAATTGAAAAGGGATATTATCAACTTTTCCCACCCTGACAGTCAACAACAATTCCTTTCGGCGCATCCCTTTGCGCACCAATTTTGCCACCTCCAAATGGCCAAGTTTGTCCAAATGATGTCCATCCATGGCCAACATTTCGTCCCCATTCTTTATTTATTTCAATTTTGAGGACAAAGCTCCTTTTCAACTCACTTTTAGGCCCATTCGATGAGCAATTCCCCCTGCCAAAACAACCAATCGGCAAGGGCATTCACTTTGAATTGCAAAGCCAAAACCGGGAATTGGGCCATTTTTGTCAGCAGAACGTAAAAGAACAGTAATCGGCGATGTAGAGGACATTTTTGGGCGACAAAAAATTCTTTTCGGAGGAAATGTTTTCTTTAATGAAGTTGGGAAAAACAAACAATTTGGAAGAATTGGATGGGGGAATTGTGGATGATTATTATTATTAGTTGGATTTGAGGCGGAAAGGACACAGCGGGTCCATTTTTGGCTGGGTCGGACGAAGGTCAGTCTGATTTTGGTTCGACTAAAACAAACAAACAATTTGGTGGGAAAGGGAAAAATCATTCTTTTTGTCGCCATTTTTGGAGTCCATATTTATTATAAAAAGCAGAAAAAAATGATGTGATAATATATTTCGGTGCGCATTTTCCGTGTTTTAAAACCAACAAAATGGGCACAAAATGCTGTGCTTTCATTCTTCCCCATTTCTTTTTACGGCTCTCAGCCTATGCCATTTTTGAACTTTTGCTGGGAACAGATTATTTATGACCTGGGACCCGCCCCTCTATGACATTTTTATGGGGCGAGGAAAGGGGTGAAATGGATGGGCACATTTGGAAGAGGATTGGTTGATTATGAAGGGATTTTGAATTGAAAATGCCATTTGGAAATGGAATTAAAATGAATAAAATTATTTTTTAAATTATTTATTTATATCCAAAAAGATGTGATAAAAAATTGCAAAATTATTCATCGACTTTTAACAAATTCCACACATTTACTCGGATCAGCAGGGAAGAATTCTTGACATTTTGACAATATTCGTTTGATTCCGTGAACATATCTTAAATGAAATAATTATTTCAATTAATTATTCCAATTTTTGTTTACTTTCTCTGTGTTTCATCGTTCATCACATGGGCAACATTCGATGCATAAGCCTTTGAGGAACCAGGCCGTTGATGAATACCAGAACGAGTGACACCGACAGGCCAAGGTGCATTCCCGATTGCCATTTCCATATACGCATTGTTTGCTTCAATATAATTTCGATCCAAAATGCAAAATCTAATTTTAATTAATTTGTTATTGTTTAATAATAATAATTATTATTTTACCTTGCAATATTCGTTAAATGGACGCGAATGTCAGAATTGACAGAATGCTTGACCAATGAGTGAACAAGAGGGCCAAGATGTTCAACGGTTTGTTTGTGCATTCCAGCCTGCAATTTGCCTCGAGCACTTTTTTTAATATTCTCATCACGTTCATTCAAATCTTTGGCCCATCGCTTCAAAATATCTTTAAATAATAAAAATATTATTTTAATTTTATAAGAAAATGCAAAATACATTGAATAAATGCATGGATTAGGTCGCAATCTTTATTGTCATCTCCCGAGCCAAGGGAAGATGCTCCATTCTAAAATTAATTATGTTATATTTTTTTAATTTTAAAAATACAAATATTTGTTCCCATGTCGCGTCATTCTCATTTTCTTCAATTTGGACATTCAATTTTTCTGCTTCATTTGCCCCACTTGTTCCTTTCACAATTTTCTCTAAAATCTCTTCATTTTCGACTTGGTCCATTGCTGCTTGAAAATCATTTTTCCATCCTTCATTCAAATCCGGTTTTTCAATTTCCAATTTTCGTAGCCTCTTCAATGCTTCCGAATCCGATTCTCCAAATAATCTGATTGGCTGGCCTCTAATTCTGAGTTGGCGAATAACTTCCGAACGAGGGACATTCTCCGAAGTTGAGGTTGATAATTTTTTGTCAATTAATTCATCGGCATTTTTGCTATTAATATCCAATTGTTGTTCTTTTTCCAATTGCCTTTGTCTTTCTAAATATGCTTCTTTCTCTTTCTTGAATAAATCGGCTCTTCTGATCATTTTTGCTCCGGCCTAAAATATTTAAGTTAAACAATTGTTTTTTAAAAATAAAAATAACCCTCTCCTCAATTGCAATGTCTTCCACTTGCTTCCTTTTTTGGGCAATCACTTCTTTTAGAAAATCCATTTTTCTAATTTTAATAAAGATCTGAAAAAAAAAATAAAATAATTTTGACATTAAATTGGCTTTTCAGTTTTTCACATTCACAATTCGCAGAGTCTCGAAAGTCTAAAAAATAAAATATTTATTTCGGAGTGTATTGAAACGAAAATAATAATAATAAAATAATATCGAAAAAAAATAAAATTTTTATTAAATTTTTTTTATTAAATTAATAGCTCCTTCTCCCTCCGCTCCCGCTACTCCTTTTCTTGTTAATTCGATTGTGATTGTGATGCTATGTTAAAGACAAAAATTTTTAATAAAAATCCAATTTACATTTGCATCAAAAGTGCAGCAAACGAAGCAAAATATCAACAAAAAAGTAAGGTTTATATTAATTAAAAATCATAAAATTCACAATTTTAATTTTAGTGGAGCATGAAGCTGATGAACCTTATTCGAAACCACAAATTGGAGAACCTTCAACAATATTTAAAAGAAAATTTAAATTTTACAAAAAGAGGGATCGCCGTTTGGATTTGACAGATGTGATCGACCCATTCAATGCTTCCACATCAGCAAGAATTCTATTAACAAAAATTAGCAAAGAAAGAATTAATGACGACAATTATTTATCAAAAATATCAGGATTAAGGTAAAAGTAATTTGAAATTATTAAAATAATTTAAAATTGATTTAGACCGATGGAAAATTGGCTTTTGTCAACTTTTATTGATAAGCCAGGCCTTTTTATAATTGGTGGGATGCTCTCTCAATCGGAACAACTTTGCTGGATTAATCGATCTCTATATTTGTTTCCCGAGCCTCCAAATGTTACAAATCTTTCATTTCAAAAAGACAACCCATATATTGGAAGGAATGTTTTCAAAACCTGTGGAGCAAATAAACTTCGTTGGGTAACGATGGGAAATGATTACAATTGGGACACAAAAGAATATGCAACCAAAGCAAGAAATGAATTACCGGCGGAAATGGTCAAATTAACTCAATTTGTTGCTAATGGTATTTTAATCTATTTTTAATATTAAATTTTCTTAAATATTTTAGTTTTGGAGTTGGGTCAATTCCATCCGGATGCGGCTATCATTAATTATTATCCAACAAAATCTTATCTTTCACCCCATGTTGACAGGTAAAAAATGATTTTTTTTTATTTAAAATAATTATTTTTTGAATAAAATTAATTAATCCAATTTTAAAAATATAATTCATTCAGATCTGAACGTGATCTAAGCAAACCGTTGATTTCCATATCATTTGGTCAGCCAGCAATTTATTTAACCGGAGGAACTTCTTTAAATGATCCGGTGGATGCAATTTTGCTTCGATCCGGGGATATTTTGGTGATGAGTGGAGAACAAAGGTGCAATTTTAATTCCTTTTTTAAATGAGTTCAAAATAATATTTTAGGCTTGTTTATCATGCTTTGCCAAGAATATTAGAAAACACAAATTCTTTCAATGAAATTTCAACAAAAATGGATGAAAAAATAGAAAATGATGTTTTGGAATATGCAAATAAATGTCGAATTAATATGACTGTGAGACAAATTGAATAAATATTAAAATGCTATAATAAATTAATTAATATATCAATCACTAAAATTAAAATTACCCCTTTCCCTTTTATGAGGAAAATACAATTTTCTAATCACCACGTGGGTTTGTTTTTCTTATTTCTCCGATCATAGGTCAGCCACTTCTCCCCCCCCCCCTTCCTTTTTTGTGACGTGATGTGCCCAAAAAGTCACGTGGTGTCAAAAAGTGGAATGAAAGTGGGGTAATGTCCTTTTTCTTTATTATGGGTTTATAATATCAAATCAATTTGTCCAAATATTTAAAAACTCGTGGTTGATTGACTTATACACATTAAATTTTGCCCTTTAACCCAAATCGACCCTATCAATTATTTTATTATTTTTAATTATCCCCCCAAACAAATAATTTTGGTGCTATTTTTATAAAACCACATGGTTAATCTTTTTTATAAATAAAACTATTTATGATAATTCCATCCATCATTTTCAATTGGCTTTTTTGTTATCATATCCGTACCTCAAGATAACTCGTTTGAATTATGATTGTACTATAATAAAGACATTCTTTACTCTTTTCCACGTGCATCGCATCCCACTCCATGTGAAACGTGATAATGATAATATAATAAGTCGTGTTTGCGCGTTTCATCGAAAAGGTCGGAAATGCGCGTTTCACCGAAAACGGTCGGAAATGTTCATATTTCAATTTAGAGGAGTTAAACCAAAAAACCAATGATGTTTTCAGATTCCGCATGTTTGAAAACCCCTAAAACCAGTTTAAAAACATATGTTTATAAATGTTAAACTAGCAAAAACATTGTTTGTTTGAAATACATGTAAAATATCAACAACATTGTTGTTTTAAAAGTTTTTGCGCAAAAAATGTATGTTTTTAAATTGGTTTTATGGGTTTTCCAACATGCTGAATCTGAAAACATCTTTGGTTTTTTGGTTTAACCCTTCTAAATTGAAATATGAACATTTCCGACCTTTTTCGGTGAAACGCGCATTTCCGACCTTTTCGATGAAACACGCTAGCACCATAATAAGTAACAAATTTATTTCATCATCCTTGTGAATTTTTGTTTTTATTATTTTGTGTCAAATTAATTACACCCTCCATCGTTCCCACAATTGATATTTTTGACCTTTACTCTCGAACCGCGGTACACACACATGCTTTTTAATTGCCATGTGCTGCAACGTGTGGTCGGTTCACATTCTATTTCGGTTTTTATGAAGAAGTAAACATTCCGCCGACGATAGCGCCATACCGGTTCTAATCTACCGATCTTCTTGCATCATTTTTTTTCCATTTTTATCCACAAGGTTGGGTGGCATGCCCTCTTGCATCAGACAATTTAAAATGTTTGGATTCTATTCTACTTTTTCCATTTAATTTATTTCCATTTTTTACAATTCCATTGGTTTATTTTTATTATCATTTTTTTCGTAAATTTACAGCTGATTATTGAATATGTTTTTGCTGCCAAAATCACTGCTTCCTTCTACTTCCGCCACTATACCAAAATTACAATTATTCCTTCATTTTCATCACTGCAAATATTCATCGATAGCATTCAATCCTGCATTCCAACCATCGCATTTTTCTTCATATTTGGGACGTGGGACGGCAACAATTGGAATTCGCCGTGAGACAATAAATGCATGGGAGGTAAGTTAATCAATTATTTTCTGAATTAATTATAAAATGCATTTTAAAGAGACGAGTTCCATTAAGTCCGAATCATGTCAAATTATTAACGAAGAAGGGTGTTCGTGTACTTATTCAACCGTCAAACAGAAGAGCATTCCCAATACAAGATTATATTGGAGCAGGGTATAAATTTCTATTGGAAATTCATTTTATTTAATCAATTTTAGTGCAATTGTCCAAGAAGATCTTTCTCAGGCTCAATTAATACTTTCGGTCAAGCAAGTGCCCGTTGAAGAATTGATTCCAAACAAAACTTATGCATTCTTCTCACACACAATTAAAGCTCAACCGGACAATATGGAAATGTTGGATACAATTTTGCATAGAAAGATTCGATTGATTGATTTTGAGAAGATGACGGATCAAGAAGGCAGAAGATTAGTATATTTCGGGAAGTGGGCCGGCTACACCGGTTTCATCGACATTTTACATGGACTTGGTAATGTTTTTTTATCAGATTCAAAATTAATATTAATTTTAGGATTGCGACTTCTTGCACTTGGCCACCATACTCCATTTATTCACATTGCCTTGGCTCATAATTACAGTGATAGGTGGGTGGGAATTGAATAATTTATAAAAATTAATTCTTATTTTTCAGCCATATGGCAATAAATGCTGTTCGCGATTGTGGCTATGAAATTGCATTGAATCGAATGCCTCGATCAATTGGCCCATTAATTTTTGGTAAAATCCAATAATTTAATTAATTAATAATGAATTTAAGTATTCACTGGCACTGGAAATGTTTCCCAAGGTGCTTTGGAATTATTTCGCCATTTTCCACATGAATTTGTCGATGCCAGTACATTGCCTCAGGTGGCCAAAAAAGGACGTAAGAACATATCCAATTAAATTACTAAATAAATAATTCATTTTTAGAATTAAATAAAGTCTATGGATGCGTTGTTTCCCGTGCCGATCATATGATTAGGAAGGGTGGAGGCGTTTATAATAAGGAAGAATTTGATGAACATCCGGAAATGTATGTATCAAAATTTGCCAGTGAGGTAAAAAAATATCCATTTTTTCGAATCAAAATATTTTCATTTTAATCGCAGATTGCTCCATTTGCAACTGTCATTTTGAACTGTGTTTTTTGGGGAGTGAATACTCCTCGCCTCATTACAATTCCCGATGCAAAATATTTACTTACGCCGACCGTAAATAAAAGTTTGGAAGTGCCCGGATGCCCTTCACTCCCACATCGATTAATGGCAATTTGTGATATTTCTGCGGATCCGGGCGGTTCAATTGAATTTATGACCGAATGCACAACAATTGACAAACCATTCGTCATTTATGATGCAGATTTGAACCAAAACACAGACAGGTAAATCAACTAAAAAAAATACATTAAAAATAACTGTAGGTCATTGATGTTAAGGATTTTTAAAATTAAATTTACATTATTTAGTCTTTAAATGTAGTGTAGAATTTTTTTAAAAATTCATAAAAATGCCCATCAATCCCCAAAAAAAATTATTTTCCTCTGAACGGGTTCGAACCCGAGATCTAATTTAAAAATGGAGGATCATACCTCTGGATTAAAAACTTTTCGAGAAATTACTTATAATCTTTATAATTTAATTTAAGTTAATTTTCCAATTTTATTATTTTTTTATTCAGTTTTGATGCCCCCTCCGGCTGTTTGGTTTGCTCCATTGACAATATGCCCGCCCAATTACCCGTTGAAGCCAGTGAACAATTTGGCTCATTATTATTGCCTTATGTTATGGATTTGGTAGAATTAAAAACAATTTAAAAAAATATAAATTCTTTTTTAAAGTTGAATTGTTCAACGGATCAACCTTTTGGCTCATTACAATGTCGAGATGAAATTAAAAAGTTAATTAAATTATTTTAATTAATCATTCCTCCATTTTAAGGGCAATAATCACAACCGATGGCCAATTGACACCAAATTTCAAATATATTGAAAAATTGAGGAATGAACAAAGGTAAAAGGGAAAAAATTAATTAATTAATTGATAAGAAATAAAAGAAATATCGACTAATTCCCTCAATAATTTTAATAGAAAATCGGCTCATAAATCGCGCGCAATGGCACTAACCACAAAACGAGTCCTACTTCTTGGAGCCGGAATGGTTTTTATTTTTAAATTATTTTTTTTTATTAATTTTATTTTTTAGGTTTCTGATCCATTGGCCAAATATTTTGCCCAACATCCACATATTGCCTTAACAGTGGCCAGTGACTCATCGAGGGCGGGACAAAGATTGGCAAAATTGGGCGACAATATTGAATCGGTGGTTGTGGATGTGAATAAGGAACCCGAAATTGTGAATGAATTAATTTCGTAAATTATTTATTTATTTATTAATTAATTTAAATTATTATTTTAGGAAAAATGAACTTTGCATTTCTCTTTTGCCATTCATTTTTCATCCACAAATTGTGAAAATGTGCATCAAAAATAGAACAAATATGGTCACAACAAGTTATATTAGCCCAGAATTGAATGAATTAAATGAACAGTAAAATATTCAAAAAATAATTTTAATTATTAATTTAATTGTTTTTGATGTAAAATTGCTGGGATTACGGTAATGAATGAAGTGGGGATTGACCCAGGGATTGACCATATGTTGGCAATGGAATGCATCGATAAAATCCACTCATACGGAGGCAAAATAATTTCATTCATCAGTTTTGCCGGAGGATTGCCCGCTCCCGAGTTTTCCGAAAATGCTCTACGTTACAAATTTTCATGGAGTCCAAAAGGAGTTTTAATGGTTTTTGAATTAAAATTTTAAATTAATTAATTAAATTAATTTTAAAGGCATTAATGAACCCGGCTCGATATTTGATGAAAGGAAATGTTGTGGAATTGAATGGAGACGGAGAAGTATTCGACGATTTATACAATATCGATTTTATGCCCGTAAGGAAATAATTCATTCAATTAAATTAAAATTATTTAAAATTGAAGGGATTCAATGTAATTGGCTATGCGAATAGAGATTCATTGAAATATGCGAGCATTTATGGAATTGAAAATGAATGCAAAACTTTGCTCAGGTAAAATATATTGGTGGATGGGAATAAATAATTTATTAAAATATATTTTTGCAGAGGAACACTTCGATATGAGGTTGAAAATGGGTCTGAATTTATTAAAATAATATTTTAATTTTGAAGGGATTTGTTGAAACGGTCAAAGCATTAAAATCAATTGGCTATCTTTCAACGGAAGCAAAAGATTTTCTGAATCCGGTACAAGGCCCGGATTTGAGTTGGAAGCAAATTACCGCCGAATTGATGAACCAAAAAGAGGACATTTTCCACGGTTCATTGATGAATTTGGTCATGGATAAATTGGGAAAGGAAAAACAAAGGGAATTGGAAGCATTGGAAGAATTGGGATTGGTAAGAAAATTGAATAAAAAAATAAAATAATTGAATTCATTTTGCAGTTCTCCGATGCTCTTCCCGAAAGACATTATAATCCATTGGACACGCTTGTCCCACATTTGTCAAAAGCATTGGCCTATGCACCCGGCGAAAGGGATTTGGTCATTTTGAATCATGACATCGAGGCACAACTTCCTTCCGGAGCAATTGTTTGTTGATTTAAAATAATAATTTTACTTGGGTTTAACCAATTCTAACCTGGGTTTAAAAACCATTTAATACCCTTTAATTTTGACCAAACCATAATATTCAATAATTGGGTAGGCAAGGCAAACCCTTAAGCAATAATTTTTATATTATTTATCTTTTTGACATTTTTCCGGCAAATTAAATTTATTATATTTAAAGGAACGACATCGAATAAATTTGGTGACTTATGGCGAACAACCCGGCGGTGATTCAGCAATGGCAAGGACTGTTGGAACAACTGCGGCCATAGCCTCACAAATGGTTTTGGACGGGGAAATACAGGAACATGGAATGTTGAGGCCAATTTCCAAAGCAGTTTATAGGTACAAAAATAATCCATTAAAATTATTTATTTATTCCTAATTTAAGACCAATTCTCCAACGATTAATTGATTTTGGCATTAAAGCGAATATCAATGTTAAACAGTGCCAACAATGAATATTCCACCCAAATATTATTTAGAATATTTGTAAAAAATTAATTATTAATGTGAATTGTGATAATAAAATTTATTTTAATTTTAATTTGAATAAATAATAAAATGAATTCAGTGCAAATTCACCGTCATTTTTACATAAATTTTGGGGGAGGAATATTTGGAATGTTTTATGAAAAAATGCAATGGGATACAAAATGGGAAAAAGGGTCGAATTTCATTCATTTCTTTCGGTTCACAATATCATCGACTGATTCTTGGAGAATTTGACGGAGTTGGAGGATTGGATACGATGAAATATCAGTGTGAATTTTTTCCACCATTTCGGTCTAAAAATTAATTTTCAATTATTTATTTAACAAACGAAAATTACTTGATATTTTTGAAAATCCTTCTCAATTTCTTCTTCGATAACAATTTTCCTGGCAATTGTCAATTTTTGTTCATCTTTATTGCCAAAATGTTCGCTGAATATTTCCAATTTTTGAGGCGATTTATTCAACAATTTTTGGACAAGTGCACAGGTCAACTTAAAATAAAATTAATTTTAAATTGAATTAAAACAAACCCAAGTGCATTTTCCTTCGGCCAAATCGGATAAATTGGATTTTCCGGTTATTTGAGGATCGCCAAAACAGTCCAAATAATCATCCTGTGCCTGGAATAAATGCCCTATTCTGTAAGCAATTTGGCGCAGTTGAATTTGATGGGGCGTTGTATAATCCGCCAAATGCATTCCAATGACCAATGGAAGCAGAAATGAATAATGGCTGAATTAATTATGTGGGATATTGTTGAACATATGGAAAATTTTAAGCTTAAACCGGTTTATATCACTTTTATGGTTTCTAATGACCGAAACAGGTGTTGGAAAAACGCGTAAATATGGTTTTATCAAATGGAGAAAATAGCTTCCCTTGATTCGAACCCGTGACCTATATTTTTTAGAAATGAAGGGTCATCCCGCTGAGCTAAAAAATCTTTGTTTGGTAAAATATTTTTATAAACCCTAGCAAGCATAAACCAAGTCTAATCTAACAAGTTTTGAGTCTGAATATGCCAGTACAATTTTTTATTATTTTTGGAAATTATATACCTGGTTTTATGTTCAACAATGGCCGAATATCTTTCCCATGTAAATTCTCGTAAATTCTTTGTATTTGTGTCCAACAATTGGCCAATCACTGATTTTTTTTGCTTGGCCTCAGCCATGCATTGTAAAATTGCATGGATTCTCGGATGGCCGGGAATGTTCCTTCGGATTACGCTGTCAATGCCACAATCAATCAAAAGACCATCGTTTATGGCAGTTATGCCAACTTCCGGCTAAATATTAATTTTTAAAATATTATTTGAATAAATCATACCAATGTATGCCAACATGGTTTGCCTCTTCTGAGCAATCCATTGTCCATTAAATCATCTTCTATTAGGAAAAATGTTTGAAGCTGAAATTGGAATATTTTAATTAATTAATTCATAAATATTAACCATTTCAATTGTGGTCGCAATTTTCCCGGCTTTTGTCATTTGTTCTTCCGAAGTACTCGGACAAAATGCCTATTAATTATTCATTTTTAATATTCGTTTAAACTAAATAAATAAACCATAAATGTTTTCATTGCCAAACAACTTCGAGCAAATTTTCCATCGGCCATTGTGTAATCAAAAAGTTTGCAAATTCGATTTCGGCTAATCGCCGCCTCATCGCCTTTCAAATCTTTATTCAATGCCGAGGCCAATTCATCGCGTAATTGGGGCAATAAATTTTGAAGAAGATATCGATGATTGAATGGCTTCATTAGCATTTGTGATGATTTCACATTCATCGATTAATAAATAAAATATAAAAAAATAAAATCAGGATTAAATTAAAATAATTAAATATTTCGGAAATTAATTGGAAAAAAATTTGTAAATAGTTATTTTATTATACAAATAATTTAATTTATGAAAGTGATTTTAATTAAATTTAAGTGCATTATTCAATAATTATTTGGCAATATTGGCAAATAAATAGCATAATTTCATTCATTTATTTAATCCCATTCATTATCATCCGCCGTTGGGCTTGGCGTCGTTGATGAGTCGGATTGGCCCAAACAATGTTCCATTCTTTTTCGTAAAATTGCGGCCACATCATTGGATTTGTCCACTGCTTTTTTCTCTTCCAATTCCTCCTCTTTTTGGACTTTCTTCAGCTTGACTCCTTCTTGGATTTGAATCAATAACAAAGATCGATTATCCTTGAAATTATTTTTAATTTGAAAATTATTTAATTAAACCGGTGTTCCGCCACTTGAAGTCGTAGAAACTTTTCGTTGAATTGCCTTTTTCTGTTGTTCATCATCGGCGGAAAATGTTTTGTTGCCTTCGACCACCGAAATTGTAGTTTTATTAAAATTTGATGGCGGCGGCGGCGGCGGTGGTGGTGGTGGAGGAGGTGGAGGAGTGGAAGTGTTTGAAGAAGATGTTGGCAAAATCTTCACAAAAATAATAAATTCGCATTTAAATATTTTTAAATTTACTTTTTGTCTAAGTTGAACTGCCGAGGGAGGAGGAGGAGGCGGTGGTGGAGGTGGGACGGGAGGAGGCAAATTTTGCACTTTGAATTCATTTGGCGGCAATGCGTCATTTGGGGATGAAGAAGTCATTAATGAATTGTTTGTGCGCGATGGAACAATGGATGATGAGCCCAAAATGCTTTGAGGCGGGGGTGGCGGAAGTTCATCTAAATTTAAAAATTAATTATTAAATATTAAAACATTAATTTAATGGTAACACTAGTGCGTTTCGGGCTTCTTTTCTCATCTAGATTTATTTTATAGTATGCTAAGTGTCTATACGAAGTCATAAAAAAATATTTGCCCTTGAACGGGTTCGAACCTGAATGAGACATCAAATTTTACAAAAGTGGAGTCTCCCCCCTTTGACCAAGTCGAAAGTTTTCAAATTTTTTTTTGGTAAAATCCATTTTAAAAACGATTAAAATTGCTGACCATCATCGTCATCCAAAAATGCCATTGTCACTGCCGCAGCACTGCCAGCTGGTTGAGCCACCACATTCAATTCGGCACGCATTTCAGTGTGGTTAACCACTTTAATTTAAAATATTTTAGAAAAAATGTATAATTTACCAGGATTTGAATTTTCCAGTTGATTTTGTTGTTGTACATTTTGTGTGGAATTTGTATTTAATGAAACATTTTGTAACATAATTTGTGCCTGTTGTTGTTGATAAAAATCTGCTGGTGAATTTTGTTGTGCAAAAATATTGTCCGACCGAATCATGGACATGCCCGGCGGTGCCTGCATTAATTCACGTCCACCCAACAAAGTTTGCGGTGCCTAAAATATCCAATTTAATTAGTTTATTTTGATCAATAATTTGCCTGGTATTCAGCTGGGAAATGTAAAACATTAGTCGCTGTTGAATTTGGCATATGGCCACCGTGGCGTTGATGTCTTGATTGGTGCATTTGTTGATTTGGGGTTGGAACATAGCGGGAATAGTCGGATGACCGAGAGGAAGCATGATAATTGAGAAGAGTGTTCTGTTGTTGTTGCGAAAGTTGTTGCGGATTATTTCGTTGTTTGTGCCGTTGACGAGATGGACTGGCGGATGTTCGGCGTTTATCAACTGGTTGACCACATTCCTTCAGAATTTCTTGTCGCCAGAGTTCAAAAAAGTAACCTGGGTCAGTGTAATAACCTAAAAAAAATTAATCAATTAAATTAAAGGAAAATCAAATTACGTAATGCTTCTTTGGCATCTTCTCGATATGGATTGAGTTGGTTTAATTGAGGTGGGGCATCGCATCTTTGATATTGGTCTTGGAGCGAATTTGGTAAAGTTTGTCGGCTCAATGAATGTTGATCGATTATATTATAGCTTTTAAAGGCTTTTCGCATTGCTGCCTCATCCAAACTGGCTAGAATAAAAAAAATAATATTTCTTTTAAAATTTTAACCTTCAGCAGCTCCCTTCAAGTTATTGCTGCTTTGCGATTGTTGGGAGACTTTCTGAGCAAGACGTTCGACACGCAAAAACAAAGTATTGGTTCGATGGTCAATTTTGAGAACTTTAATAAAATAATTAGGAATTAAAATGATCAATTTATAAACCTTCTCTATGAATATCCGTGAAAATTTGTTCTGCATGATGACTCAATGAACTCAATTGACGGATTAAATTTGCCAAAGTTCCATTTGCTACGCAGGCCAATTCATCGTTTTGAACAGAAGCTGGCAATCGGTGAATAGATAAATCAACAGGAGAAATTGATCGAGTGGTTAAAGGCATTTAAATTTTAATTTTCTTTTAAAAATGGAATGGTTTGGTTACGGGTTTTGGTGTGGCTTAAGTGGTTTTTGTTGTGATGTGCATGCGAGTGGAAAACGGTGCATTTTTAGGCCATTCGAAAATATTTTAAATTTCCGCGAACATTGCTTTCGCTTCAAAAAATGAAATAATGATCGATCCAAAAAAATTTTTTTCAGTCAGTTCATTCAATTGGAGCAACGAATCAAATGAACAGTGAGTGCAGCAAGAATGCAACGTGGATTTAATCAAAAAATACCTTTGAAGTCTGCTTAATAAGCAATTTTATTATTAATTTAATTTAAATGTTTTTAAACCTAATTAACTCAGATTTTTTTCCCTGATTTGGATTTGATTTATTCATTTTTTTTTGCAAAGTTCCTATTAAAATCTCCAATATAAATGGCTGCTGCTGGTTATAGTGTTTACGGTATTTATAATTTTTTTCAGAAGAAATTTAATTTTAATTAGGCCTAGGGTGGTTAGACCCCGTAATTCCCATATTTATAAAATAAAATGCCGAAAAAACAGGCAGAGAGAGGATAATTTCGGATCACACGCATCAACATTGGTGGATGTCGTCGAAAAAGAACAAGCACAGTCACAGGTGCCAATGGCATGTAATGTGGTGGTAAAACGCCGAAAAGAATACAAGGTAGGTGCATGTGTGCTTTGGACTTGTTTGGGCATGAGTCGGAAATTTATGTGAATTTTTTGTCAAAATTAATTTTTAAAAATGACTCATGCCTATCAATCTCCGTAAAATTCACGCATTCACTAGAAACATTTCTGACAGCTACCAAATAATAAATGGCTCTGAGACACAAACAAAGGACTTTATAAAATTTTAATAAAATAAAAATGAAGAAAATAAATTCTTTAAAATTTTAGTTGGCAATATTCCATACAATGCCACCGAGTCGGATGTCGGCAACATGTTCAGCTCGCAAGGAGTTGTGACCAATGTTCGGTAATAAATAAAATATTTAAAAATCACTTATAATAATAAACACTTTTTTAGTCTTGTTTTCGATCGCAACACGAATCGTCCAAAAGGATTTGGCTTTTGCGAATTCCAGGACCAGCAGAGTGCCCAGGTTAAACTCAAATACTTTTGCGAAATAATTTTATGAATTTAAGAATGCCATCAACAACTTGAATGGAGTGGAACTGAATGGCCGTGCCCTCCGTGTCAATTGGGCCAATAAGTAAATGAATGGCAGATGAGCCCGCGGAAAATGGAAATGATCGAAAGAAGTGTCGTCCCTAAATATTGTCATCGATTTAACAATAATTTAATTTGCTTTATAATCTAATTCTTAATAATAGTATTCGATGAACAATTTATTTCCATTAAAATAAAATTTGTTGGTTATTTTGATATTTTTTTTTTAATATTTCGTGTATATTTATCGGCAGATATATTTTTGAGAGAAAGATTGGATTTATTTAATGATTAATTTAAAGATAAGATAGATAGATAATAAACATGGACGCTAACAACGCTAAACCGAAAAGAGGTCGAGGAAGGCCTATTAAGAAGGAAAAAGTTGAAGAAAAGGAGAATAAACGAACCAACAAATCGGATAAAATCCAGGTTCTATTTAATAATGGTTCATTTTAATAAAAATATTTTCAAGAAAGTTGAACAAGTAATTTCGAATGATGAAAGCGAAGAACCAACACCGCCGAAGCGAGGCCGAGGCAGACCACCGAGACAAAAAGTGGTTCAAATTGATGAGAAACCAAGCAAAGAATTGCCGGTATTTAAAAAAATAAATTGGCCATTTTGAATTCATTTCTCATTTTCAGCCGACCAAAATGTCACCTCCGGTCAATCAAATGGACACAAATCGCCGCAAACGGGGAAATAAGCAGCAATTGGCAATGAAGATCGGCGGCCCCCAGGCCCTTCCATTCCCATCAACATCGTCGGGAGCGGGAGCGGTGGCCATCCGTCAACCCAATAATGCTGCTATCGCTCAACCAAGTGGCTCTTCCCAAAATGCTATGCCGATGCGAGATGATTTCGAACCGCCGGTCATTCCATTGCTTGGATTCATGATTCATGCCAACCGATTTGCTAAAGCCATGGAGCAGGAGAGAGCCCATCGACAAAATAATCAATGAAAGAAAAGAACAAATGGAATAAATAAAGCAAAACGGAATTAATTTGTTCGATCTCCTTTATACTATACTAATCTTTCATCATTCATTATTCGCTCAATTCATTCATTGACTCTATAAATTGTTTAGCAATTTGCATAAAACGAATATATTTTTGCAATCTCTGAAAAGGATTTTGGGTGGCGGCTGTCAAAACAAATATTGGAATTTGCTGAATTTATAGCAAGCAAATTTTTCGGAGCCAAACATTTCAAATTTAGGCGGTCAACGTCAATTTAAGTCAAATTGGCCACAAATTATAATGAAAATAAAAATAAATTATTATCCAATTTCAATTTTATCCCTTCAAATTCTTTTCATTTTCCCATTGTTCGTTGAATCAATCAAGGATTTGGATGGAGGCAAGCAAAAATAGTGTGGGGATTAATTAGGCAAATTCCGGCTTAAACTTGAAGCCTTAATCTCAATCTCATATCCGTATCCATTCAATTCTCTTTTTTTTTTGGTAGAAATCAATGTCATTGAATTGGTTGAAAACTCAAAAGACCCATACATTGTTTTCAATGAGAAGAAAAAGGGCGGATTCACACGAGAGGAATTGGAGACTCATTTTCAAACACTTTCGGATTTGATAAAGTCCGATGAGACGGTGGCCAAAAGCAGAAAAAAAGCAGCCATAAAAAGTGAGGGAAATGGAATAGAATTATATCAATTAATTATGCGGTGAATTATAGAATTGGAAAAAATGCGCGATGAATTGGCCAAAGATGCCAAAGATATTGGTAAAGGGAGGGATGGATTTATTCCCCTTTATTAACTGATATTCAAGAATTTGAGATTGGTCCTACTACTGAAGAGACCGTTCCAACAGAAGATAATGAACCCGAAAATAATGGGCCATTGGCGGATTCAGAAAATGTGGGGAAAAAGGAAGATCAATCCAAGGAGGAGGAATCGAAAGAAAGTGAAGGGGAAGAAGCAAATAATGGGCCAAATGAAAACGATCAGCAGCAGGCACCACCGGCGGATGAAGAGGAAGAAAATGAGAATTCAAATGAAGAAAAAGGTCCAAAAGAAGAAGAGGAAAAAGCCAATGCCAATGAGAAAGAAGAAAAGGATGAGGAAGAGGAAAAGGACACAGAAGATGGGCCATCGGTGAATCCAACTGCTGAAAATGATGCGGCAGAAGAACACGTGCAACCACCGGAAAAATCAAAGGAAAATAGTGGAGAGGATGAAGAGGAAAATGATGAAAAGGAAAAAGTGAAAAGCAAGGAAGAAGAAGACAAAGGGAAAGAGGAAGAAAATGTACCGGAAGAAGGATCATCAGAAGATGGACCAAATGAAGGAAAAAAGAAGGACGATGGAACGGATGAGGAAAAGGAGAAAATTGGGCCAAAACCAACGAAAGAAAAGAAGGGACATAAGCCTAGCAAAGTGGAATCATCCGAGCCAGAAGATGAGAAGCCACAGCCTCCGAATAGCCCAGAGAAGGATGCCGGCGAGAGTGGGCCTTCAGAGGATCCAGAATATTCGGAGGAGGAATCGGGGCCGAATGAAGAAGAGAAAACGGCCACAATGAAACCAAAGAGGAGAAAAAATAGACGTAGAAGACCAAAAGGCGATATTGCATTGAATTGCCGCCGGCACATACATCAATGTTTTCAGGAAGAATATCAAAAAGGAATGGCCATATATTGCAAAGGTAAATGGGAAAGGGGAATCAGTGATGGATTGGATTGGAATTTGCACAGGAACTTGTGGCCAATTGGGCAAAAGAAATGTGGACATTGGCAAAAATTGCAGGGAATTGGCCCGGGAAGGACTTTGTTCGGATGGAATGTGGGGCGATAAAATGGACAAATATTGCCATAAAAGTTGCACTAGATTGAGAGGATAATTCCAAAACTTCTTTGTTTATTCCCACTTTTTATGAGAGATTAATTTGAGCCATTGGTTTGGTTGCCATGCCACGAATATTTCCGAAAGCATTTCCATCCAATTCACCATTTTTCCATTTATATATAAATTATTAAAAATATCCGTTTTAATTTTTTATCCCTAATAATCCTTTCAATCCAATTTCCACCCAAAAATCCCCAGCAAATCCTCGTCCTAATCCCAATCGATCCTTTTTCAAAATACCTCCAATTTTCCACGTCACATTCCCCCAGCATTTTCTCATCATAACAACAAAAAGAGTAAACCTCGCTGTTTGGCCGTTAAATTGAACAAATTTGTCCCATTCCATCATTTTCCTCCCCTCACTTTATGAATCATCCACAACCCCCAAATTTATTTAATTACCGGTCGGAATCATTTTTTGGGGAGAATATTTTTATTTCCCAACATCATTTTCTTTCATTTCACCTGTTCATAGAATATTTATCCATTAAAATGGCTGAGCTTCTTTCCGGTTCAACATTGGTTTTCCAAGATGGCACAAAAATGCCGGCTGAAGAACATTTAAAGGACAAAATTGTTTGTTTATATTTTTCGGCTGGTTGGTGTGGCCCATGTCATCGTTTTACGCCAATTTTGAAGGTAAATCCACATTTCCTTGGCCATTTTTATTTAAATAAATCCCAAAAATAGAAATTCTACGAGGATATCAAGGCTGAGGGCATTCAAAATTTTGAGGTGGTCTTTCTCAGTTGGGATGAAAGTGCCGAGGAGCAGGAAGAATATTTTCGAGATGTACACGGCCAATGGGCACGATTGGAGCATAAAGACCCAAAGAATAAGTAGGGGAATTTAGTGGGAATACTGTAATGGAAATATGGAGTGGATGGACATCTATGAATATTGCTTTAGGCATTAATCAAAATAGAATTCCCTTTTTAATTTAATATTATGAATAAGCTCTTTCAAAAATACCAAAATATTTCCTTTCTTTTTTTGTGCAGAGACTTGGGCGACAAATTCAATGTCCAAGGAATTCCTTCATTAAAATTAATAAAGCCAAATGGAAATGAAGTTATTGGTGAATGTGTTCGACAATTGCATGTGAATTTGAGGGAAATTAAAGGAACAAACATTCCATCCATGTTTATTCAGGTTCCAACTGATCATTATTGTGATATTTGTCGAGATTCTGTCGGTGATGCTTGGTTCAAGGTGGAATTGGTATTTTTGGAAAATTAAATCCATTAATTTTAGTGTCAAACATGCGAAGACTATGATTTGTGCCGAAAATGCAAAACACATTTGGTTTTGAGTCCAGAACATCAATTCAAGGAAATATCAAAAGCGGATATTACGGTAGGGGTGGGGGACCCATGAAAATGAAAAGTGTTTATGTCACCTCAAAGGTGTAAATTTATTGTATTACTCACCTAAAAAATTAAAATTTACATTGAAATGTAAAATGAGTGATACAAGAAAAAAGGAATTGACAAAAAAAACATTCTTTCCGGAAAATACAAAAAATCAGAATTCTTTCCGGAAAACACAAAAAAAAATCAGAATTCATTTCGGAAAACACAAAAAATCAGAATTCTTTCCGGAAAACACAAAAAATCAGAATTCTTTCCGGAAAACACAAAAAATCAGAACTCTTTCCGGAAAACACAAAAAATTAGAATTCTTTCCGGAAAACACAAAAAATCAGAATCTTTCCGGAAAACACAAAAAAAATCAGAATCTTTCCGGAAAACACAAAAAAATCAGAATTCATTCCGGAAAACACAAAAAATCAGAATTCTTTCCGGAAAACACAAAAAATCAGAATTCTTTCCGGAAAACACAAAAAATCAGAATCTTTCCGGAAAACACAAAAAATCAGAATTCTTTCCGGAAAACACAAAAAATCAGAATTCTTTCCGGAAAACACAAAAAATCAGAATTCTTTCCGGAAAACACAAAAACACATCTAATCAGAAAACATATCTTTCCGGAAAAAATCGTTCTCCTTTCTATTTCAGTCATTAAATCAAAATCCCATTTTCTTTCATCTCTTTTACCATTTTAAAATAATAATTTTTGTATTTTGTTAACAAATTTGCACTTTTGTTTTGACTGACAATGAGGAAAATCCACAGTACACAACACAATGAAAGAATTTGCCTATTTTTAGGAGAAAAAGGCCAGTGAAATTTGGGGAAAATGGATGGAAAAATATGAAGAAATGAATTAAATGGGAAATATATTCTATTTTTGAGGAATTTTAACTGTGATTTTGAATTTTTCGATATTTTGAATGAATAAAAAAACGTCAATTTTATTGTTGATTAATTTTTATTTTGCATACTTTACCGATAATTGTGAAAAAATTGTGTCAAAAGAAAGAATATTCATTAATAATTTATTCTAATAATATTTTGAACATTTCAAAAATCGTTTTATTTGGTGAGAAATCAAAAATTCACAAAATTTGTCAAAAATTGAATGAAATTTATGAGGGAATTTTAATATTTTGAATGAATGGCAAATAATCACAAAATATTTCGTTGATTGAATCGAATTGGGGAAAAATTGAAACATTTAAATATGTACAGAGAATAATGGCACTCTGAATTTCAATTAAAATGTTAAAAATGAAATGGAATAGCAAATTTGGATTGAAAATAAATCGAGAGAAAATTATGGCCAATAAAAATGAGGAAATGGCAAAAATAAAATTAAATTGAAATATCACCAAATGTTGCCGGTGGCCTGTGTCATTTTTGCAGTTGTTTCCTTCAGCAATAAATTTCCACCATTGACGGTGCCATCAGAAGTCGATGGGAAAAATGCCAATGAAGGGCGATAGGAAGGAGGGCATCCGTTGGATAAGGGCTGAAAAAAAAAATTAAATTTATGGTTGAAATATGCGAAAATGTGAACATCATTAAAAATGGCAATGGCAGATTGTGCATCCGGAGAGCACGCAGATGAAAGGGCAGCGGTGGATGCGGCAGCAAATTGAAGTGCGGCAGCTGAAGCCGGATGATGATAATGATGATGAATATTTATTGAATTAGAGCAGAGAAGATGAGGTGGATGGGATTGTGGGGGAATGGGCGCGGATTGTGTCGTGGCCAAACCTCCGCCAATTTGGCCATTAAAGGGAGGGAAATGGAATGTGCCACCATTGCCGCCTGCATTATTGTTGGCCATCATTGCGGATACCGTCGTGTCGAGCGAATCAATCGCAATTTGCTGAATATTTTAATTTTATTATGCGATGTTTATTGCCAATACTCCTCACATTTGAGAATTCCGCTTCAGACATTTCCATTTTGGTGGCCATCACCGTCGATTCAACGGCCCCATTTGTTGGCGGCTGTTCACGTTTGAATCCTCCTCCATTTTCCTCCTTCGCCATTGACTTTCTGCCAGTTTTTGTGCCCACTTTTCGGTTTCTTTGCTGAATTTGGTCCTTTTTCATTCCAGGTGGTCGAGGCTGCTGAAAATGTGAAAAATATTGAGATTGGCTGTGTTGATTAATTGGAGGCCCTTGGAATTGCGCAACAGATGCAATGGGGGATGGGCTATATATTTTTGGGGCTATTTTGATTGTGAATGCCGAATTTAGATTGATCGTCCCATTCCCCAACCTCCACTCCCTTTTTCATATTGCCGGCCAAGGTCACTTTTATTTGAAAAAGAATTCCCTTCAAGTCATTTTAAAGGTTTTACACGGAAAGGGAGATTCCATGGCTTATGGCCATATTTGAAGTTTTCCATCCTCCTCTTACCCCGTGTAATTTGTAATAAAGGCCACATGCATTGCAAACGGGTTGCTGTTGATGATTTCGACGCCATAAAGTTGTTATCTGGCAAAAATATTTCTTTGCCATCAAATTCCCTGCCAATTCACCTGTGTTCGGCAATTTGCACAAATCACGCCAGTCCTTTTTTGGGTGATCTGCTAATTTTGGGAGAATAATAAACAGGGGTAATTGATTATGAAAAAAGAGGGCGGAATGGATTTTTATAGTTTATTTGTTTGGGTTGGATTTGTTTTGGTCAACACTTTTTTGCGTCTTATCTGATCCGCTCCTTCGAAACTGCCCGCAATTGAGTGATGAAGAAGCCACCGATCCGATCTGTGCCATTTCCCCTCCATTTTACCTATTCATTTTCCCACAAAACAATTAAAGGCTAATCCCGCTCTGTCCAACCCCAAATATGCCCCTTGGCCTCCTCTTTCGGCCATCACTCATCCTTCACCACATAACCGCGCAATTCTTCTTCCACTAAAAACTTTCTTATTCCCTTTTTGGACAATGCCGACGCCTCTCCAAAGAAAATGTCCCAAGGGAGGTTAATTCCATCTTATTGCCCAGAAAAACGGTGGCAATTCAGGTGGAAATTGAGGGCAACAAAAAAAGGAGAGATGATTCAATACCTGGGCCATAGACCATAATTCAAAAAGGAAATAACCAAAATGGGAAAGCGATATACCAAATTGTAGAGGGCACCTTGGGTATTCAAATGGCTTATCGCCTTCCTGAATTGGTTATTGCCTCGTTGAACTATGGCCAAAAGGAATTCCATATACTGATTCTCATTAATAAACTTTTTGCGGAAAATAAAACAAGTTAAAATGAGAACGAATCCTAGTTTAGTTCAATTTGTGAATTAATTAATTTTGCCCCCTATTTCTGTACCTGCCGCTTTTTTGGCTTTTCCAACGGTCTCTGTTGTCCATTGTTCATTCGTTGGTACAATCCGCATGCATTGCACAAATAATGCCCTTGGGCATCCCTTCGCCACAATGGCGTTTGAGTGACGCCGCAATTTACGCATTGCCGATTTTCCAAATCCATTTGAGCTTTAATTAAGGAAAACGGGGTAAATGGCCAATTCCAAATTTGTGGCTAACTTGGCTTTTTCCCCTTTGCCGTCGAATTTGTCCCATTGCTCGTATTTTTTGCCTTTGACCGTTTTCCACTTTCAACAATCGGCCCAAATGCATTTTGGCCAATTGAGGGCTGGGAATTGGCCAAAAAATGGGGGAGGGCAGAATGGTGGATTGATGGATGAATGGGTAAATCCTCTTCGGATGATTCCGATGTGGAAGGATGTTGGGATTGTTGCGAGGCGGAGGAGGCGGTGGACGCGGATGAAGTGGAAAAATAGCCGGACGAAGAGACGGCAGATTTGGATGCGCTGCAAAACATTTTGGATTATGCCAAAAAATTGAGTTTATTTTACCTCTCCTCCGTTTGATTGCCAATTTCGTCAATTCTTCCATTCAATTGTTGTTGTCCTGTTGTTGGGAAGAATGAACTTTGGCAATGCAATGCACTCCCATAATAGGTGTAGGCATCACCATTTGGTGCATAATAATTAGTTGTTGTGCCGGTGGTGGGTGCCGAAATATATCCCGCATAGAATTGTTGATTTTGGCCACTAGAAAATGGATTTGTGGCCAAATCCATCGAAGTGGATTGGCCACCGCTTCCATTTGCCTCTGTGTTCTGCATCATCGCTTGATTGTACCAAAAGAAGGCTAAATTTTGGAGGATAATTCGGTGCCATTATTCCTTTTATTCATACGTTGTGCTTGCGCATAATAGGCAGCCGCATTGCCGGCACCAAATTGGTCAAAAAGTGTGAAGGAATGATGATTATGATGGGATTGCTGGAAAATGTTTGAATATAATGTTGATTATCCATTTTAGTCCCACCCATTCCCAATGCTAATAATAATGGGCCTTCTCCTTCTCCTTTTCCTCACCTCTTCTTCTTGTCTTTCCGCCTGATCTCCGCTTCCATTTGCCATTCCCCTTCCTCCATTTCTTGCAGCAGTTTCATCCCCAGCTGCAACTTTTACGGCCATTCCATCCACATTATTATTATTATTATGGATTGGATGATGGGAATGGCCGTTGGCCAACATTTATCGGTGGCAGAAAGCCTTGATTGCCGGCAAAATTGAGAAAATCCTTGATTAAAATTTAGAATTAAAAATGGAAGTCGAGAATGCGCGGGAATGAGAGTATGGCGAGGCGATCAAGATAAGCATAAAATTGAGAGGAGAATTGGAGCACAAAAGGGGATCAACAAAACAAAGCAAAAGGGAGGTAATTGGGTTGAAATGAAATCCGGGAATTAGAATGAATTAAAAATGGAGGCAAATGTGAAGGAAGGGAAGGAGGGAATGAGGTAAATGCGAAAATGAAGTAAAGCAAAACAAATATCAAAAGAGGAATGAATGGGTGAAGGGAGGGAAGAGGAGGACCCGTTTTGCCATTGGCGGCATCATGCGTAGAACCCAATTAAAGGTAAAGAAGGGGAAAGGAGAAGGATACGGTGGTGGCTGGGGAATTGTCAAAAGAGGGAAAAATGTTGAGGGGAATTGGCTTTTATGGGCAATTTTGGTAAAAAGGCAAAAATTGTTGGTTTTCATTCAAATATTTTTGAAGGCCAACCAATTGGATCAAAAAAATTGACAATTAAATTTCATTAAAAATATTTAAATTCTTTTTTCCATTTATTCCTTTTTTCTTCTACCAATCAAATTGGACCACCCGCCGCGGGGGCTTTGGGCCTTAAGACTAATAAAAACAATCAGATTAAATGAAATGGCGCCGATAAAATCAAGTAATGGAGGGGAAGAAGGAGGCTGGAAGAAAGGCCATTTTGCTTATCGAAACTTAGAGGGAATGGCAAAAAAGGGCAACATTAATTGATGAGAAGGGGAATGGGCGATGATTGCGATCAACAAATTGGCCGAAAGAAGGGAGGGGAATTAAAGGAAGATTGAGGCAGATTATCGCTGGAGGGGGATGACTGGCTGGAAAGGGCATGCGAAAATGGAAAGGGCAAAAAGTGGCAAAATGGTTGGTGGCCAATGATTTTCCCTTCCTTTTTGCATGCCTTCCTTCCCTCACTCAGACAATCCTCCTCCCCATTCCATTCCATCCATTCAAAGGGCATTAAATGGGCAAAAGGCAAATGTTGGGGAGGAAGGAATGGACACGCCCCAATCCTCCCTTCCAATTCTTTTTATTCGGCTTCAGCCCTGAAAAACGGAGGAGAAGGCTGGCGGCGACGGGCGACGACAGTATGGCCGAAGGAGGATTGAAGGGGGAGGGGGGGGGGGGGGGGTGAAAAAACTGGATAGAATGGAGAGGAATATTCCTCCATATTCTTAAAATGTGTGAATGGCCGATCACCGAGTTTATTCCAATCCCATTTATTCATTCATTCAGTGCCATTCTCGCCCAATTCTCGCCAAATTGTTTATTGGCCAATAATAATTCGATGATGCCAACAATGTGTGTTTGGCCTAAACCGGCTAATCCCTTCTTATCCCACATTGTTCATTCGTTCAATCTTTGTTTAATTCCCTTAAATTCAATCCAATCCAGTGCATTTTATTAGTGCAGTCATTTTCATTGTCAACAACCCACCCCCTCCATTTTAGTTTTGATAACCATCTTCGCCAATTTTCCCTCATTCAAGAGTTTTGTTTCCATCACAAATTTACGGGCATCACATTCCTCAAATGTCCTTCATTGCCCTCTTCTTTCTTGCTCATTTTCTTGTCGCGCGGAGGTTTTTATGCTCGCTCATTAATTAAATTGGAATCGACTTTGCGCATTTGGATTGGATGACAAGGAAATAATGAAAGGGGGGAAAGAGGAAAAAGTTGATCGGGATTTGAAAGGCAAAGGCAAATGGCATTCATTTCAAACAAGGAAATACATGCCCAGTTATCAAAATCATTTTACCCATAAAATCATTGAATTTGTTTATAATTTTTCATATCGAAAAATCAACAATTTTTGAAGCTTTAAAAATTGAATAACTCTTTTTTAAACCCAAATCTGTCTATAGTCTAGCTCTAACTCTCAGCTTATCCTAAGTCCCAATTTATTTATGGCCAAATTAATATGGCCTCAAAAATTGTTGACTTTTTCTATGCGAATTCAATGATTTTATTGGTATAAAAATTATAATATTTTCTCATTTTTTAAAAAATTTTTTTGGAGTAGAGGAGGGGAGACCAATTTACAGCGGTCGGTCTCATCATATTTTCCCTCATCATAATCATAATAATCGTCGTTGTCTCCTCAGAAATTATTTATTTTTTGGGAATATTGCCTCGGGGCGAAATCTGTTGGGAGAAATCATCGAAGGTAAAGACAGCCAAATTGGAGGCGAATCCTTCCAAAAAATACGGTGCAAAGAGGAGAAGGAATAAGGCCAAAATGATTAATGAGGCCACACGACATTTTTGACTGAATTTTGTTGTGCTTTCATTAAAGTTGGCCATATTCTTCCCCAATTCGTTCGTTGATTGCATCAAAAAAGCCTGAAAAATTTGCATATTTTCCCTTCATTCTTTCGCCATTTTCTTCATCATTTATTTCTGTTTGCCCCAATTAATTGCAAAAAAAACATCGATGGATATTTGGCCGATTGAGCAAAAAAAGTGGGGGGAAGGCACGCGTTCAACTGGGAATAGAAAGGCGGCATCCGGCCAAAATGAAATCATCGAACAGAATGGAAGGCAAAATATTCTGTTAAAAAAGACGGCAATCGAGCAAAAAAATACTGCGGTTGAAATGAAATGGATGTAGGCAAAATTGTGGAGGAATTATACCCCATCCCAACATCCCCAAAGGGCAAAAATTCATTCTTTTCCCCTCAATTCATCCAAATTCCCCAAGTTTTTTTGTCGGAAGCACTTTATTGGCTTCAGGCTCGTCAATTTTGGGACCGCCAAAGAGTGGGGCATATTCCCCTGTCATGCACATTGCCTCAATTCACATTCATTCAGCAGATTGCCTTGGCGTGTGCCCAATTGTTTCGAATCGGCCCCTTTGATTCGGCCCCCCACTTTTTAAATGGAAAGAATATTTGCCCTAGTAGAGAATCCTTTTTTGAATATTTTTGAATATTATTGCGCATTGGAAAATTATTATTCATATTTGGCTGATAAAATCGAGTGGGGATGAGCCAAAATTGGATTACAACAACAAAAAAGTGGATGGTGGATGGAGAAGGAGGAGAGGAATAAATCACTCAAAAATCATGGAATATTAAATATTATGTGAAAACTTGGAGGTCGAAGGCCGATGGGGTAGGGGAAGGGTCAGCCAAACCCTCAGCCCTTCCGGGGCCCATTCCCCTTCCCCTCCTCCACCCAATTTAATAGGTCTATTCATTCATTTCCTCACCAATTCGATCAGCCTTCCTTAAAAATTGCTGCCATTTTCCCTGACACTTTTCATTTGAAAAATATTTTCCCAGCCATTTTTGCTTCTTCCTTGCAAAGTGTTCAATGGAAATAGAGAGAAGCTTTTGATGGGAAGTTTATTGAATGAAAAGGGAGGATTGGCCACAATGAAAATTGGAATTGAAAGGTGGATTATAAAAGGAAAGGGAAAAGCGGAAGAACAAAACAAAAAAAATGTTTGGGAATTCATTCTTGGGAAATTTTGTAGTTTTTGTCCTTTTTGAAAAATATTTGGGGGTTGGAGATTTCGAAAAGCAGAGAAGGGGACGGCGAAGGGAATGGCCCATTTTGTGGGGGAAATGCCAAAAAATGAAAGGGACTTTGGCCATCTCAAATTGAACTTTTGCCAAAATCAAACCTCAAATCAAATCGTCATTTTCTCGCTTCATCCACCCTCCCCTCTCTTCTATTCATTATTCATCCATTTATTGGGCCATATATCCCACCCTTCGCATCCATTTGACCCCATTATTTGTGCTCCATTTTCGCCTTTCATTTCGAAAAAGGGAAACTGTCAAGAAGAAGAAGGTGGAAGGGAATGAAGAAAAATGGAAAAGAAAGGGGGGAGAGGGGGGGGGGGGTGGCAAAAGCGGCGAATTCCCAACGGGCACCGGGTGGAGCGATGAGGAGGAGAAAGTGGCTAAAAGGCGCACCGAGGAATCGAGAATTGTGGAATGGCCAAATCGGCTGGAATTTTGAGAGGAGGGAAAATGGCAATTGGCCTAGTTGAGAATGGCCACAACAAAAGGACAACACCTTTCCCGTTGAATTGGATTTGATTTTTGTGTTGCCTATTTCGCACCAAAATATGCCTAAAAGTTGGATGTCACTTTTTTGGATGATGATGATGGCCGTCAATGTCCAATTCCTTTGGGGCATAATATGCATAAGAAGAAGAGGATGGCCGCCTTCCTTTCCCCTCGGGGGCAAATAATTCTGCCATTTTTTATGTTGGGGACTCAAAATTGAAGAGGAAAATAGAACAAAATGAAGGGCAAGGGGTGGAGGGGGTGCCAATTTTAATTGGAAACATTTGGCAGTGGTAAAAAAGGCCGAAAAGTGGGATTTCCATGAAAAGAGGTGATGTGCTTTGTTTCTTCCTCAAAAGGGAATTATGCAAATTTGGATAGCCTCCTTAAAATTTTATTGGGCGGCTAGGCCAATTTCACATTTGGAAGAGGCCATTCAAAGAGGGGGTGTTGTGATTGACGACAGCTAGGGGCGAAGGGGAATTGACAGCTGAAATTGAGAATGGCGGTTGGCCCTTTCAAAATAGAGGATTCGAGATTTTGGAGGCGCAAATTGGGAAATGAATGAATGAATTGATGGATTGAGGAATTGTGAGGGGAATTATTTGGTGAGAATATTCCCTTTTGGGATTAGCCGAAATGAAGAAGACTTTGGGCTGGCAAAATATTGGCAATAATTGAGGGAGATTATGGCATTAATATTTATTTATTTATAAAATTCTAAAATATTTAAATGAATTTTGGTGGATCAAGACAGAAAAGTTGGCGAAAAAATGGAAACCATCAAATATGTTTGGGTGAGAATGGCAGGCGATAACATGGCCGGTGAAAGAACGGCACCACCCAAAATTTGAGGCGATAATATGTCCGGAGCCAAAGCTGAAAATTGGGAATTTTATATTTGTGGAATGGTGGGAATGGACCGATTGGATTGAGCACAATTGGCGAAAGGACATAGGGATTGAGGATGTTCGGTGAAATTATGTAACTGTAAAAATGGGGAGAATGAAATTAAAATGTATGAATCCGAAGCAATCAAGCTTATTGTCGTCCCAACTTGACACCGTTTATAATTATTCATAAAAGAAAGAACCATATTTGTTGTTTTTTCCATATAATTAAGCTTGGTGACTGCATATTTAATTAAACTAATTTTGTTTAATAGAACTGATAAAGTTGTGTCCAAAAAAACCATTTAAAATGACCTTTTATTATGGATGGTAAATGTCTTTGGTTTTTTGGTCAATAACTTCATCAATTAATTCTGAACCAATTTAAATAAAATTAATTTGTTTGGATAGCCAAAAGTCTATTCTTTTTGTTAATAAAATCATCAAAATTGTTTCAGTCCTTGATGAGTTATTTTAAACGGCGACTTGTTGGGGCATACTATATATTAGCGAATCAAACTTACGGGGACAAAACGAATGGATGGAGAACAAGTGGGCCAAGGATGAAAGGGCCGAATATATAAGGGCTAAAATTTGAGAGGAATTGAATGAATTTTTGAGGACAACAGAAAAACCTGATGATGTAGGGATTGGCAACGCCCGGGGTCAAAATCCAGGGAGAGCCTCTTAAAAAGATAGGGATGGATTAAAAAGCCCTTTTTAAGGGAGAATGGGGAATTTATTACACGCTTGGACTGAGTACAAATGGACTGAAAAAATTAAAATTAAAAAGTTGAGTTTTGAGCTGAAATTGTTCACCCAAAAATGAGCGGTGAAAGGATCAAAGGTGCAAAAACACTGGGAGACAACACAGTTGGAGAGAAGGTACTCGGTGAAAGAATGATTGGGCCAAAAACGACAAGGCCCAACTTTGGGGATATAGGTGAAATGAAAGAGAATGTAAATTTTAGGGACAAACGGTGGGCGCAAATTGAAAAGGCGAAAGGATGATCGGCTCGAAAACACGAAGACGAATTGTTTGACGTTTGCCACGGGCATGTTCCTTTTCAAATTGTGGGAAATAATTTAATGAAACAATCAAAAACTTGTCGTCGCCCCGCAATTTGTTCAACAGTGGCCCAAAGTGCCAATTCCTTTTCTTCGGCATTCATTCCCTCCAGTCGCTCAAAATTGGCTAATTCATTTTGAGGCAATTCCACCGCTCAACAAAAAGGTGAAATTCAAAAAATTCCCCTAAAAGTTTTGGCCTAACCCTGATCCCGAAGCAATTTAAACAATTGGCCCTTTGTGGCAAATGTGAATCCCCTTTCCGAGCATTCCTTTCGTTGGCTCCCATCCAATGAATCTTCCAATGAAAAGAATGCATTCAACACTCGATCCGTTGCCTTCATCAATGGATGACCAACACCTTAAATTGGCGCAAATTAATTAATAAATTGTATTGTGAATGGGATTAGAAAGGAATTTAATTTAAGGGTAAAATTAAATCATAAGGCCCAATATTCAAAATATAACAATTTATATAAAATCTAAAATAAATGGAATTTACAATTACAATTACAAATCAGTTGGATGGACACAAAATGGTGAAAAATTTGCCAAATCCAGAAAATTTTAGGCTTAATTTATGGTGATAATTTTCATTTTGATATTAAAAATATACTCCTAACAAAAATTAATCTAATCACATGAAAGTTTGAATTTGATTGAATAGATTAGCAAAATATTTTCATAAATAATTCAATTGGCCACATCATTTTCCCACCTTCCTTGAAGAAGTCCACATCTTCAAGCAGTCCCAAAGTCTTTTCAACATGACTGGAAGAAGGGAATAAATTTTGGATGGTTTATTTCTCTATCACAATTTTGAATGAACCCGGTTGTTCCTGTCAATTCCATCAATGTGGCGATTATACTTTGCCGATCTCGTTCCGACACTCCCGCTTTTCGCAACATCTAAAATTTAATCATTGATGAGCTATTTAAAAAATGAAATTGTTATGATACATGAGTAAAATATAAAGTAGTAAAAATCTTCCGGGAAAATGTTCCGATTTCAAAATAGTCTTATTAGTATTTTAATTCAATAAATGTCCATTATTCTCTTTCCTCATTGAATTAATTAAACCATTTCCCTTTTTTTACTTAATCAATTATTTTCGTATTTTTAAACAAAGTAACAATGTTGCATTTTTAAAAATCAGTTAAACATTGATTCTGAATTCTTTTTCCCTTTCAAATTCTTTTGAACTTGCCTGGGGCACATTTCCAATACTCCGATTGTCCTTCTCATCGTACATTGCTAAAAGTGTTGGCGAAAGCATCGAATTTGGATGCGCTGGTCCACCCTTATCCGGCGTCAATGGCATAAAACGGGGACTGAACATTCGAAAATTGTGCTGCGTGGATTGATCTTTGGATGCCATTGGCCCATTCATTGGCATCATTTCCAACAATTTAATGCCTTCTTGAAGTAGGCCAACTGGCGAATGCTTCAATTTGCCAAATCACATAAATGGAATTGGCCCAAATTTTAACCCACCCTTTCCTTCGGCCCCAACGATGGCTCATCCCTTTCCAGCACAATGTCATACCTTCAATTTGGGCATATTATAATTATGGCACAAATTCACATTCTCTTTTCATAGACTTTTGTGCCCGGAAATTGTTTACTTCGGTCAATTTGTTCGGCCAATCTTTCCAATGTTTTTTGCGCTTTTGACCATCGAATGCTGGCTTCACTGGTTTTTGGGCCCATTGCCTTCAGCAAAAGATTGGAAATCTGGGCTGCGAATATTTTGGCCCAAATGGAATAATTCAGGACAAACCCTAGAAGCCAATGATTTTTCATCCCTGGAAGCCAATGGCAATGTGGAATTGGCCGACCGAATCTGAAATTATTGATCAATTTAATACAATAAATCATCCCCTTAATTCACTGGATATTCTTCCTTTTTGCCTTCAATTCCTTCCTCAAAATGTTTCCTCATTTTTCGTATCTTTAAATGTTAATATTATTTTTGGAACATTCTCCCAATGCCCAACTTCGTTAATGTTCATTCCAACATTTCTTTTCATTCGCCGCCTTCTGGCTCTGTATTTATCCAATCGTTTTTTGCCAAAAATTTTCCTTGGGATTAGAATTCGGCTCAATTTTCTTTTTTCCATCTGTTCAAAATATTTTAATTTTCCTTATTTTTTTTTAATTTTACCCTTTTTCCATCCAAATTTTTGCTAAATTTATTCAGTCTTGGTGTCCTGCTGATTTTCTTTGGCATTTCTTCAACATTTTCTTGGGCAAATGCCATTCCAATGCCCTCCTCCCCTTCCCCCTCTCTTCTCAATTCCTCAAATTCCAAATGCCTTTCCCGACTTTCCACCAAACATCGAGCGGATGAGGCCAAATCGAATCTGTTCTCAATTTGGTCCAAACATTTGGCCAATCTTCGTCGTTCTCCTTCCGCACATTTTCGATAATGTTGCCGTCCAAGTTGGCCAAGTAAAGCCTTCATCGCTCCATAATATAGATTTTCGTGCAAATTTTTAATTTTTTCAAATTTTTCTGCCGTATTTATGCGCAATTTGGCGAATTTTGCCATTTGATCATCCACGGATTGATGGCTCAAAATGGCGGCATTTCCTAGGGGAATGATTGATTTTTTGAACAATTTCAATTAAATTACCGCCATTGACGAGAAAAAGGAGAAGAATGAATAAAAATTTGAATGAATTCATTATTTTGATTGTTCTTGGTAAAAGTCAATGAATGCCGCTGGCATCAGGCATGTTTTTGGTGGCGTCGATTCGCAACTCCATTCTTCTTTAGTCGCCAAAAATTATAGTTCATCCGTGTGATCATTTTTAATAGCTTTTTGAGCCCAAAAAATCATCCTGCTGCTCCATTCAATGCACGCGGAATGCCGGCTTTAGCCCATTTTCCGGATTACTTTCTCCCTGTAAATAACCTGCAAAAACCTTTTCACCTCCTTCAAAACTCGCCAAATGTAACGAATAAACCGTGAAGGGGGGGGGGGGGGGAATGCCCGCTCAAAGTCATTAATTTTTATTGAGAGTGGGTGAGCGGCATTGAAATTGCTTAATAATTTATTACCGTTGCCTTCAACCCAAATCCCAGACAAAAAAAAACCGGCCGATGCTTCCCAAATATACAGGAATAGGTGTGGGCGAATCGCGCTTTGCTGAATTCGTGATTCAGTGGCAAAATTTTATTTATTTATTTTTCTACAATTTACAAATAATATAATGTTTTATTTTGATATCATTTTAGGTCTCTTCATCATTTCTTTCTTCTTCTGCCACCGTCTCCTACTCCGACCCCATTGTTTTTCGCGCAGTCCTTGCCATCTTTGACATTTTCTTCTTCTTCTTCATCATCATCATCCTCCTCCTCCTCATCCATCTCTTCGCTTTCCATTTTCTCATCATTATCTTTTCCCTCCATTTCATCCTCCTCCTCCTCTTCTTCTCCTTTACCATAATCTTCCTCATTCTCCACCTCTGCTGATGAATGCTTTATTCCCTCCTGCTCCTCGGTGGAATTCATCATTCTTTCATTGGCACCATTTTCCATTGGCGATGCTTTCATCGACATTTCCAACAATTTTGGATTGTCCAAAATTTTCATATTCTCCATTCTCGACTTTTTCCTGCCTCCTCTTCCTCCTCCCTTTTTCTTCTTCTTCCCTCCCCCAATTGTTTTGCCCATACATCTTTTGCATTTGTAAATTCCACAAATTTTTTTCCAATCTCCTTTTGATGCATGTTTTGCCATTCCAATCACATTCTACCCCAAAATTACATTTATTCCACCCAAAATTGGCCAATGCCCTACTTGATATTGTTTTTTCTTTGTTTCCATTGTGATTTGGTCAGGCCGATTGGCGAATGCATTTTTTGTGTAATGCATCGCCGATTTATAATCATAACGGACTCGATAGAGGGAAGAAACACTCGATGGCACTTTGGCGAATTGGTCTCGAAGACCTTGATTAGGCAATTTAATCAATGCGGTAATTGGATAAATGAAATGCCGAAACAGGACTTTCAGTATCGGACCATTTCAGTGTCTTTTGGCCATAGCTCCTCAATAAGGCAGTAATCCAATTTAGGTAGGCGATATAACATTGAAAGTGTTAAATCTAATTATTTGAAATTTTATAACATTTTGTAAAATAAGCGGATTTTTCCTCCAGTAATTTTGGTTCATTATTCGATATACATAAAATTTATTTGGATTGGTTTAGAAATAGCAGAATTATACTTAAAAAACCATCCCCTGTTAGGATTTTCTAATGGTATATTGCCTCCCCAAATTGGATATTGCCTTGAGCCATATCCAAAAGAATGGCCCATATATGCTGTAATGGCGACAGTATCCCTATCAATGAAATGCCTAATTTACCTGCAGGAATGTTCTCCCAATGCACTTTGATGTATTTGTCCCTATCATAGCGCATTTGTTCGTGCCAAAGTCCCAATTTATGCATTAATTCATGCAGCACTGTCTATGTGGAATATTTCATAAATTCACCCAAACAAATTGGGCCACCAACCACATATGTGACGCAGGTTATTCCACTCGACGATTCCAACATTACGACATTATGGCCCCGGACCATGCCAACCATTGTGTAGCATCCCTCCCCCGGCCTATTTTGCAAATCCACATAATCCGCTTCACCTTTTCTCCGCTTGAATTGAACGCAAGTATTTTTGGCGATTGAATGCATCGCCTTTCGAATTATTCGGTGTTCGGTTTGGCCTCAAATTTGAGAATGTAAATCATTCAAAATATTCCTATTTGAGGATTACTGAATGAGCCGGAGATCACGTAGGGAATGAGATATTTGCTTTTGCCCGACCGATATTTGGTCCATCGATTTTGGGCATTCGATTTGAGTGCATTTCGCATTTGGCCATTCATTGTTGAATTTTGGCGAAATTGCAGAATGTCGGCTTGGTCATTGGGCCCAGGATTATTCACATTTATTATTCTGGGCTGTAAAAATGTGGAATGGATGGAAATTGGAAGGAAAGGGGAAGGCATTTTTAATAATGCCGATGGGAATGTCAAATCAAATCTACAAAATTATTTGCTACAAAAGGATTCCTCTAAGAAATTTATCTGATTCAACTTCACTCAAACTGATCCTTTGATATTAAAAATTACCTCGGAAATGACCATCAAAATTTCATTTGAAATCATTAAAAATACAATGGAGAATATGAAAATATTTCTTCTTTGTACAAAATTCATTGTGGAAAATGGCATTTGATGGACAAGTCCAATGAATCATAAAAATGTCCCTTTTAAAGGCATATATTCTCCTTCGCTATTTTTGGATCTTTCCTCCAAAATTTGCATAGCTTCTCCCCCCAAACAAACTTACTTTTAAATTAATTTTTGCGTCAGAGAGAATGTGAGTCCATTTTAAGCGGCCATCAAAAAACAATAATTGAATAAATAATATAAAAAACCGACGTCAAAATGTACCAATAATGAGTCAGATTTATTAGGATGCCGTCATTTTCTGATTGAATTGAATGATGCCATAAAATTTATATAAATTCATCAGTGAAAATAATAAAAACAAATAAACTTTTTTTATATTAATCGACTATCATTGATGAACTTTTTTGCTTGGAATGAATGCGTCGAAGTGTTGAAGCCATTGAAGGCAATAAGAAATATATTATTAAATGAGAACCAATTTTAATTGTGAATATTTTTTAGAGAAGTGTTAAATTTAAACGTTGATTTCACATTATAATTATTAAACAATTCTTCCAATGTGGTGCTTGGCTCGGTGGTATCATGCTTGCTTTCAGTTGTCGTTGGTTTAATTCTTCTCAGTTCCGGCAAAATTTTCTTCACTTTTTAATTGTATTTTTCTTTATTTTTTGTGCGTATTGGCTTACTATCTTGGAATTTCATATTTATATATCATTTTCTAAATTGAATGAATCCTGAATCCTTTGTTGGGTAAAATTGAAATGTCATTCCAATTAAATTGATTTTTGCCATTAAATTTTATAATTTTAATTAAATCAAAATAATTTTTATATAATTTAATAGTCTAGAATCTTCTCTTTAATTTGATATAAAATTTATATAATTTGGCCAATTTCTTCCCGAGTTATGGCCCAAAAATGCTGTCCATATCCCTTGGATCTCATCAATGTGTTTTTTGTCTATTAAATTTTATAATTTTAATTAAATCAAAATAATTTTATATAATTCCATAACCTAGAATTTGCTCTTTAATTTGATATAAAAATTAAATTATTTGACCAATTTCTTCCCGAGTTATGGCCCAAAATGCTAATGCACGAATTTATCCTTTCTCCCCTTCATTATTTAATAGAAGAAATTAAATCCTCGTCCACTCGAATGCCTAGCGCATTGGTAATGTGCTTGGTTGGAACTTGGGAATGATTTGGGTTCGATTCCCGACTGGAGATTCTATTTTTTTCCTGCTTCTTTGTTCGCATTGAAGTGATATCTTGCCTTTCATGAACCCATTATATAACAAAGATATGGTCAAAAAACCGCTTACTCATATTCCCATAAAGCTTTATCCATCATTTTTTTTTGCACCATAACTCATTTATTTCCATATCAATTAGACCTAGATTCTTCTATAAATAATGAAGGGGAGAAGGATGAATTCGGGCATCGGCATTTTGGGCCATAACTCGGGAAGAAATTGGCCAAATTATATAAATTTTATATCAGATGAAAGAGCAGATTCTATGCTATGGAATTTTATAAAATTGTTTTGATTTAAATAAAATTATAAAATTTAATAGGCAAAAAACATATTGTTGAGATCCAAGAGAGGTGGACAGTATTTTTGGGCCATAACTCGGGAAGAAATTGGCCAAATTATATAAATGTTATATCAAATTAAAGAGCAGATTCTAGGCTATGATATTATATAAAATTGTTTTGATTTAATCAAAATTATAAAATTTAATAGGCAAAAAACTTTGATGAGATCCAAGAGAGGTGGACAGTATTTTTGGGCCATAACCCATAACTCAGGAAGAAATTGGCCAAATTATATAAATTTTATATCAAATTAAAGAGAAGGTTCTAGGCTATTAAATTATATAATAATTGTTTTGATTTAATCAAAATAAAATTTAATAGGCAAAAAAAACATTGTTGAGATCCAAGAGAGGTGGACAGTATTTTTGGGCCATAACTCGGAAAGAAATTGGCCAAATTATATAAATTTTTTAATTAATTAAAGAGAAAATCCTGAGCTATTTAATATTGTCGATTTAGTACAGAAAATTTCAGAAAGCCCAAAAACCAAACTTGAAATTTTGCAAAAAAATGATGAGAATCAAACGTTTTCAATTTAAATCCGAACTATTAAAAAATTAATGCACAATAAAATTGATCCTCCTTAATAATATCTCTCTAATCGCTATCATTGGACCCTATTACAATAAAAATTTACCCCTTTCATTCCAATCGAAAAAATGTTTCTCCATAATGCTATATAATTTATTCGAATTCACATAACAAAAAGGGAATAGAACAAATGGGAATGAAATAAATTTAATTGAACCAATTTAAAATCAACAATAAAACTATTTATCATTGCATGCATAAGGCAATCAACTCTTCGATCAATTTGTCTTCTTTGATTGCAATTTCATCGGTTTCCCCTCCTCCTTCTCCTTCCTTCATTTTTTTCAATTCCTTTAAAATTGCATCCGGTTTCGTGTGGAATGCCAAAATCAATTTGATGCCCTTTAAAAGAATGGAAGAAATTAGCATAAATTTAATTTTAAATAAATTCACTTGAGCAGCCAATTGGCGAAGATTTGTCGATGAAGGGTCTTGCAGAATTTTCAGAAACACAGTTTGCATTTGGGGCAAAAATGGTTTGAGCATGAGGGACATCTATAAAAATGGGATTAATTAAAATTCTGCATGGGAATATTAAAAGTATAGTTGAAGGTGATTAATGCTGCTGGTTAATTTATATAGCATTTTTAGACATCAAAAACATTGGCTAATACTAGAAATTTACCTAATTATGGTCCAAAAATGGCCAGTAACACAATTTTAATTAAACCACATAACTTGGGAAATTATTTAAACATAGGCCAATTTTTTACTAGAATTTTAGAGCCCATTTTATGCTCTATAAATTTATCCCTCATCCTTATTTGACTGTTCTATTCCCATTGTTTAATGCCCAATTGCCGTTGCTGTACAACCCAAAATTATACCCACCTTTTCAAGCAGTCGAATCAAAGCATTCATTGCCGCAATTTTGACTGGTGCCGGATGTTTTTCGCCCAGCACTCGAATCAATGGACCAGCGATGTTCACAACATGTGTCTTTAGGCCGGTCTCATCGCTCATTTGAATGGCTTGGCTAATGCAATTTGCGGCCACTTCTTTGATTTCCACTCCGCCGGACAGTATTCCTTCTCTCAAAATTGTCAAAACGGGCGACCACCCTTTTGGTTGGCAAAATCCAATGGCCAATCCATTTGGTGTTTTCTTCAGTTCTGTGCCAAGTCCTTTCAATGTCTTTTTGAGCACCAAAACCAAATCAATGTATTCGGTTTGATCGGTTTGTTTGATGAGGCAGCCAAAACATTCAATCACGCTGGACAGCACCTCCGCTTCAGGTGAATTGTAGAGGCCGATGAAACCGGAAACCAGCAAATCCAATTGGGCATCGGAAAATCCATCCTATAAAATAAAAATAATTAGAATTGTAATTTTTTCTTAGAAAATGTTCCCATGCCCTAATGACATAACTAGCCTAATCCCTAATTGAATTGTCAATTTAACCCCCTCCAACCCACCTCAGCATTTTCGATGTACTCCTTGAGCAATGCCATCGCTGTGCCCGCATTTTTGTTGCCATTTGCACATCTCAACAATGATTGAAGCATTGCTCGCACTTCTTCCTCCTCCTCCAGCGAGAATAGGACCGGAAGGCAATTTTGAATGTGTTCATCGATGGAACAATTCAATTTTGGATTGAGCAGGGCGTCCATCACTTTTGGCAAATTTCGGCTGATTGAATCGCTGCTGACGGCCAAACGGCAAAGTGCCAATGAATTGATGGGTGGCCGAGACAATTTTGGCAAAATTGTTTGGAAAAGTTGTCGTCCACTTTGGCCGTTGCCAACAATTGAGCAAAGTCCATCCAGGATATGGGGTTGTTCGGCTTTGTTGAATTCATCCAACATTGGCGAAACAATTTCCTCAACGGCAAATGGGCCCAACTGTGAATTAAAATTGACATTTAAATTATTTATGAATATTTCCTTACCATTCCATGAAATGCGGAAAATGTTCGACTGGCCGCATTCCGGACAGAAATATCCGGATCAGAGAGGCAAATTCGAATTGAAGTGACAAAATGGGAAGAATGGGTTTCGATAATTTCACTGCAAAAAGTGAGAATATTTTAATAATAATCACAAATTTATTTTACCGATGTGTATTTGCAATAATTTCATTCAATGCCATTGCCACTCCCCGCCTATCGTCAATTCCGCCATTTTTTAGACGATCCTCCAAAATGGGCAAAATCACTGCCAAAATGCGTTCACCCATTTTTTTGACTAATTCGGAAAGGCAACGAACGGCCATCTAAAAAATTAAAAATGAATATTTTAAAAATATTTTATTTGCCTGTTGTTGGTCTTCAATTGAACTGGACAGGCAATGGAGCAATAATTCGAATAAAGGACGCATCATATCACGTAGAGTTCGAGGCGTATTTGCGATAATAACCTAAATGTGCAATTTTATTAATATTTTGTGTATATTTTTAATTTAAAATATTTTTAATTTAATATTTAAATTTTGAGAAAATATTAATTTACTCTTTATTTTTCGTTTAAAATTAATCTTTTTTGGGTCCTAACTCCTAATAAATTGTTGTTGTCATGGATTAGGGCTAGGCTTTAGGTAGGATAGAATTTAAGCCAGTTCCTCAAAAACTAGTTTTTTTGCCAAGAAATTTATCAGTAAATTAAACGATTTAAATTAATATTAAATTAATTTATTATTTTATCTGTATTGCGCCTACCTTCCAAACATGTGAGGCTGCCTGTCTGACCACCAATGCCAAATCGTATCGGACCAAATAAAGTCCGGCCATCAATTCATCCCTCGCTCTTTGTCCAATGCATCGAACAATCGCTTTATTGGCCGTTTCCGATCCCATTGTGTCATCCTCGCCTGTTGTTTCCGATGTCATTTTTCCGCTCACGCCCGAAATACTGAAGAGGAAATCGCCAATCAGCTTCACTGATGCATGCCGGATTCGCCAATTTTCGTGAATGAGTGCGGCTTGGAGTTGAGGAAGAAGTAACTTTTTGGCATGATTTGAATAGGTAGTAATCAGTCGTTTGCCTGCCCGCAACGCAGATTCCCTCACATATTCCGTCTCATCAGCCAATGCCTAAAAATTGGATTTTTATTTTAAATTGCATTTTAAAATCCCACCTTTAAAATGGATGGAATGACCAATCCAATGTAGGGCACAAATGTTTCGCCCAAAGCAATTGGCAAATAAATGTATAATTGAATGTATCCATCTCGAATATGAGGCGCAGTTTGCGGTGATTCCGTTATTCGAATAACGCCTGGCAAATTCTGCTCCAAGAAAGGGCCTCCAATTGCGGCAATCACCTCCGAAAGACCTGTAAATTTAATTTTTTTATTTAAAAAAGTAATAATTTTTGGTTTTTTTAATCAATAATTTTTATTATAATTTTAAAAATATATTTAAAAACAAACCTTGTGCTGCGCCTTGTCGATCCACGGAAGAGGAATCATTCACCAAATTTTCTTTGAGCCAAGGCATAATGTCGGCTTGAATATTCTCTGAGGTGGTCGCAGCCGAATATTGAACAATTGAGCCAATCGCCTTTGAGGCAACTGTACGAACTTCGGGCACTGGGTCAGAAAGGGCCTTCTTCAGTCCGGGAATGAGGGATTCCAAATACGGTTCCATGTCTTTTGGATCCACCAGCGAATAAATATTGGCAACAACTTGTGCGGCCATTCGTCTTGCTTCCGTGTTCCGATCAGCCAAAGCCCTTTAAATATTCAATTATTTATTATTTTATATTAATTTAACCTATAAATGATTGGCATCATCAATGCAAGTGAGGGCGAATCAATATAATGGACGAATCTGAAAGAATTAATTTTAAATTATTTTAAAAAACAATTTTAAAAAATACTTATTGTTAACAATTGTCTGAAGGCATGACGCCGTTTTGCCCGGAGGGTCAACCAATGCTTGAATGAGATGCGGACTGATGGCAAGGCATTCGGGATTCTAAAAAAAACAATTTTTATCAGGGTTTAATTAGATTTTATGAAAGATTTTTTTTGAAAATTTTTAGCCGAATGGGCGACCATTCATTTTCCAAGTTTTAGGTCTCGGGTTCGAATCCGCTCAGAGGTAGCTAATTTCTTTCAAACTTGGTAACTATGTTTATGCATTTTTTCCCTATATTACAGTATTTCTATAGATGAAATACAGTAATTCGATTAAAAATGAGGTACTAAGGTGTTTATGTTACCTCAAATTCAAATTATTCACAATATATCTTTCCTCATCCAAACCTGAATGACTTGGGCAATTTGCTTGAGAGAACGTTCAGCGGCTTTTTGTGTCTTTCCATGGGTATCGCCCAATGCTTCAATCAATTTTGGCACAATGGAAGGCAGGGATGTGGATAATTGCCGGGGAGCACAATTTGACATTGCGCCGAGTAATTCAGAAGATGCACATTTTGTTCGCCATGAATCATCGTCCAATCCCCTCAACAAAGATGGCAACAATAATTTGACACCGTGGGCCGATAGTGAACGCCTAAAGAAATAAATTAAAGAAAAATATAAAAATATTTACATCATTGCTTTAGCCGTATCATCCGCCGTTCGTCGAACATTTTCATTGGAATCACCGAATGCCCCAAGTAAATCAGGCAATAAATGGACGAGATACGGTTCAAATAATTTTCCAATTGTGCTAAAAATATTATTAATTTAAATTGCTATTTTTCTTAAAAACCTGCAAAACATTTCAATGCAAAGCAGTGCTCCCTCTCGATGTAATGGTTTTTGTTTTTGGGCCAACAATTCTTTCAACCGGTTGCTAATGTTCATTTCTTTGATTGAGGAAACGCCCAATCCTTTGATTATACTCGAAATGCCGTATGCCGCCCCCCTCCTTTCCCCATAACTTTCTGCATTAATCAACAATTTGAACATTTGCTCCACCAATTTTTGGGCATCGGCGCGCAAAAATGGAACGAGTGCTGGAAGGCAACCGGCAACTGCCTCTTGGACCTGATTTCAATTTTTATTTAAATTTAAATTAATATAAATTAAACTTGTTGAGATGGAGTGGACAAGGCCGCAATCAACAATGCAACAATTTTTCGCACTTTTGCCTCATCTGACTTCAAATATTGGGCCAAAGTGCCAATCAATACGATCAATCCTTGGCGTAAATTGTCATTCTCGGCGGCCGTGTTCAATATATTCAATTCCCCTTCGATAAATGGAAACAATTCGTCGACCATCATTTCACCAAACTGCAATTTAATTTTTAATAATTAATTAAACATTTTTTTCAAACATTTTTAATTGTAATTGTCGCCGCTTTTCTCATCAAATTTCGGCACGGTTCCATTCGGTCTTTTAGTCCATCCGGCACAATCAATTTGAGTAATTCCATCACCAATGTTGTTTTTTCGGGTAATATTTCAGCCAACAATAAAATTGCTAAAAAAATGTTTGAATTATTTTCCTCTCCTAATAAAATAACCATTTGCAATTCCTGCTCTTCTCTCCCATGGATCATGTTCATCCCGCAATTTCCGTCCAACCGAATCAAATTGTGCTGGTTCAAACTTTAAATTGAAATTATTTTAAATTATTTAATCAATTTTATTAAACCTTTTTCAATTCTAAATATAATTTTCCCAATTCGGCCAATATTTCGGCTGTCTTTTCTGGATATTCTTTCGCCAAATGTTGAATTACTTTTCCAGTCTCCTCTCTGACCAATGCCGTCTCATCATTGAAATCCGGCAAAAATTCTTTGTAAAATTCGGCGGAAATTTTCAATTCCAATGTTTTCCAAAGTTTTTCAGCAATTTCGGCGCATTCTCCATTTGGATCATGTTTTGCGAGGAAAATGACATGTCGAATATATTTTTGCATTTTATTTTCTTCTTTAACAAAACGGCAAAAGAGGGACGATGAAATAATGGAAATGGCCTAAAAATTGAATTAATTATTCCAAAAAATAAAATAACAAACTTTTAAAATATTTTTTCGCTTAATTTCGTCCGATTCTTTGAGTCGATTTAAACAATTTTGCAAAAATGTTTGCAATTCTTCATCCTCAATTTTAGCCAAATTGTAATTTGTTTTGAGCATTTCCATAAATTTGTTCAGTGAATCCAATAAAATATCCGAATATTCAATTGACGCATCCAAACAAGAAGAATCAACCAAAAGTGAGGCAAGCCGCAAAATTGGTAAACCCATCGTTTCTTCTGGCTAAAATTAAAATATTAAAAAATATTATTATTTTTTAAACCTTAATAAAAATTGGATTCATTGCACTTTTGAGGAAATTTGCCACTCTAATTCGCAAATCGACATTATATTTTGTGGGAGAATTTATGAAAATTTGTTGGAAAAATGGAAGTAAAAATGCCAATTTTGCGGATGTTATTGTGCATTCTTCCTCCGGTGTTTCATTTGTGTCTTCTTCATTCTTAAATGCAAAAAATATTTAAAATTAATTCTAATTTAAATTTTTACCTGATTTTCTCGTTTTTCGCCTTCATCATAATTTTCTTCTGGTTCCAATTCCTCCTCATCAATAAGATGGGAATAGAAGAAACAAGCGGAGGATAAAAGATGAAAAGATTGTCGAATTTGTTCTTCCAATGGAGTTTCACACCAATGGTCCATCAAGAATTTGGCATCCAATGCGCGGAGTGTGGAATGAGCAATCAATTTATCTATTAAAAAATAAAATTATTAATTTTGATAAAAAATAAAAAAATTTACATAGATTATCCTCGGTCACTTCAAAAATGGCATCCCGATAAGATAAATATCCTTTGACGGCAATTTTTGACACAAAATTGGATTTAATCAGCGGAACAATTACAGTGTACAAAAATATTATGTGATTGAATGCACCCTTAAATTCATTTAAATTAATAATTCAATTTTGGGAATTACCTTCGGATCTTTTTTGCAAGCCATAAAAAGCAATTTTATTTTTTCCTCAAATGTGTCATTCAGTCCTTTTAATTTATTGCGAATTTCCTAAATAATATTGTTTGAATAAATTTAATCATAAATATAAACCTTTTCTTTTTTGAGCTCCTCTTCCACCGCCTTTTTCTGCTTTTCAGTTAGAATTCCAACCTTTCGATTTTTCTCGGCAATTTCCTTCCTTAATTGTAAATCCGCAATTTGTTCTTTGTACGATGCAAAACTATAGTCCCTTTTTACATTTTTTGGAATTTCGATTACATCAGCATTTCTGAATAATATAAATTATTTAAAAATAAACAATTAATTTCTTACTTATCAATTACTTCTGTGTTGAATAGTTTTCCATCGGGCGTTTCGTAAATTTTCATTTCTTGTTCATCAACATCCAAATATTTCTTCACATCAATGCTACCAAGTCCCAAAACCACCTTTTCCCAAAGATCTTCGGTTTTTGTTGCAGTTTTCGAATTTTCAAGTTTTTTTGATGTCATTTATTGTTTAAATACTCTTTTCTTACCATTTACAAAATGTAAAACAAAAAAGTGAATTAGGTAATCAAAATATAAAATTGATAATTTTACATTAAAATTATTTTAAATCGATTGCAAATTTATTTTATCAAAATTTAAAGAGAATAACCAAATGTGTGTCAAAAGTCTCATGTTTTAAAATGAGCAAAACAATTTAAGTGATTTAATTGAATAATTGTGGGGAACAACAACAAAGTTTGGGAATGTATGGATGTCTGAGGAGATCCGTTTAATTTAAAATATGCAAAAATAAATAAAATGTTCCCGTTCATTTTGATCATTTAACTTCATTTAATTTCAATCCGTTTGTCCGCCGGCTTGGGAATTTGGGCGATAACGAGCATCCGGATTGCTGCCAAAATAACTTCCATGGCTCGGAGCAGTAAAATAGCGTTGACGATCCACTTGAAATTTTGGGCCACCGCCACCACGGCCAGCAAATCCACCCGTCCCAGTACTGCGCCCAGAAGGTTTGTGCCAATTGCTATTGCCATCACCAATAATGTTCGGCTGATTCGGGATTAAATCCATGCCAACGAGCGGTTGAGGACGTGGCTGACGATCGAGTGGTTGAGGACGTGGCTGACGATTCGGGCCTTGTGGACGGTTCGAATAACGCTGGTTGGCATTGTATCCCTGGAAAATATTGTGAAAATTAATATCAAAAATACATTTGAATAAAATTAAACCTGAGCATAATAACGTTGGTTTTGGTGATCACTTGGCACTTGTGGTTGTTGCTGGTTTTGACGATTAGCAAATTGACGAGGATGATTGCCACCACCACCACCACCAAAATTACGAAGCATTCGAGGAACTTGACCAAATGTGGATTTACGTTCCGAAATTGCCTGTTGCTGATTGCTCGCTGATAATTGGAATGGCGGACTGAAGCGAGGCGCATTTGGATCGAGGTTACTTTTCTTCAAATAAAACAATTAGATTATTCCTTAATATAAATATTTATTACCAAAGAAGGTGTATCAGTGTCGGATTCCACCAAAGAATCGTCATCTTGAATTCCAATTTGCGAAGCAAGAGGCAAATCTGCTTATTTATTAATATTATTAATTTTAACAAATATTTAAATAAACCTGAAGATTTCTTCCCGTTTTCCTTTTCTTGTTCAATATTTGCATTGTCTTTCTTATGTTCGCCAACAACTTCATCATTTCCCTTTTGCAAATTCGGTTCAACTTCCTCTTCCTTAAATATATTTTTTAATAATTAAAAATAATAATTTAATCTTACGATTTTGTTTTCCTCGATCTCAGCCTGCTGTTTATCAATTGGCTCATCCTCCTTATTAGCAGTCACAACTAAATATTAAACAAATTATTAAAAAATAATTTAAATTTAATCACCTGGATCCTTTTCTTTGGTCGTTGTTTCCTCTTCGATGCTTTTCACTTGATTCTCAACAATGGAAGGAGCCAAATTCGTCGATTCTTTATCCTGGGATGACTGCGATTTGTTTTTCCGTTGCCCTCCTTTGCCATCTCGCTGCTTGTTAACCCGTTCAGTGGACTTCCTCTCCTTCTTCTTTTCTCGCTCAATTGGCTCCTTTTTCTCTTGTTCATCAGTACGATCCTTTTCTTCATGTTCTTTGCGGTCCTTCTCCTCGCGTTGGCGCTCTTCAATTTTGGCTTTCTGAATTCGTTCAGCTTCCTCAATTTGAATTCTTTTCTTTTCTTCCTGTTCTTTGACTTTCCGTTCGGCCTCTTCACGTTCCATGCGTTGCTTTTCTTCGCGTTCCTTGACTTTTCGTTCGGCCTCTTCACGTTCCATGCGTTCCTTCTCTTCGCGTTCTTTGTTTTGCCGTTCAATTTCTTCGCGTTCAATGCGATCTTTCTCCTCCTTTTCTGCTCGTTCCTTCTCTTCCTGTTCTTTGATGAAGCCGTTGAAAATGTCATCTTCGTATTCGGTCATTGGAAATTCATCATCTTTAATATTTTATATTTATTGATTTAAAAAATAAAAAACAAACTTTTCAATCGGTTGTACAATTCATCGCAAGCCTGAACAATGCTCTTTATTGGTTTGAATGGCATGTCTCGCTTGAAGAGGTCATAGAGAGCATTATGCATTTTTTGCGGATCGACAGTGCCCGATTCGAATGGATTTGCTGGGTCTTAAATAAAGGAATTTTTATTGTTTAAATATAAAATAAACCTGTCTTCTTCCAAATAATGCGCCACAATTTATGTTCATCTTTCGATGGCAAAATCGTATGAAGCATTTCCAACATGACATTGATGTTGCTGTCATTCAAGCGCTCAATCAAATCCACAATGAGGTCGCTGATCAATTCATTTGGGTCAAATGCCGACGACTCTATAAATAAAAAAAATAAATCATAGATGTGTACCAATTTTAATAAACCTTCTTCTGATTTATCTTCCGCTGAAAGTTGAGTACATGTTAATTCAGTGGCCATATAGCTGATGTCCTTGAGTTTGCGCGAGCCTCGAAGAGCAGTGCAAATGAGATGACGGAAATTGGCAATGATGATGAGCTCATTCTTTTGCGGAAAATAAACATGTGGAACACGCAGAGTGAAAAACACTGGAAGTTGACGAAGAACCTGCAAATTGTAATATTGAATATTTAACGTTTACTGCATATTATTTTCAAACCTTGACTGCCATTTCCAATGCAGTTTGATTATTAGCATAGGCCGCATTCATCATAAACAAATTGATAATCGGCTTCGGTGCAATTGTGATGTAAAATGCAAACTCCCGAATCAATTTTCCAAGTTGACGTTCATCAGTGTTATTGAGAATCTTCTTGATGAGTTCAGTGCTTTCCTTGTCAAAATTGTTCGCCGGATATTGGTCACGAAGTGCCGGAATTTTATCAGCGGTGTTCTTGAAATGCTCGTGTTCATAAATGTGCTGCATTGCCGAATCCAAATCAGTTGCTTTCAGGAAGACAAGTTTGAACACCGGCATGTAGTAGCGAAAAATTCGGACATCGACCTCCTGCTTTGCAATGACCAAACAGCTTGTAGCCCTTAAAATTGAATTTGATTAATATATTCATTTGAATATAAAATTAATACTTTTTGTAGAGATCCATAGGAATGATAATGCAATCGTCCAAATCATTGCCCAATTTCACAATATTGTCCATCATAATAAGACTGAATGATTTCGCTGTCATGTGGTTGAAAAGTTCTTCCAACTTCTGTATAACGTCCATGATTCAAATTTTTATTCGTTGAAATCTTTTTAATTAATATCTATAATATAAAACAAATAATATTGAGTTCGGAATCTATATAAATGCATTTGTCTGTATTTATAAAGTGTTTCTATCCCTGGTCATGGGTATAAAAATAATTATGATTTCTAGTCTTTTACTGAGTGAGTACTGAGTAAAAGTTATCTTTGTTATTTGTTTCACATGTTTTTCAATATTTACAAGATTTTTTGACAAAAATTATTCACAAAATTTGATAAAATAGTAAATTTGCATTTTATTTATGCATTTTGCGATGAGTTTGTATATTAATTTGACCAGTAGACTGATGACTAATCACTAATCAATGATTTGATGTGGAATGTGATGTGATGATGATGAATAATGATGGATGGCCTAACACGAAATGGTGTGTAAAGCAAAATTCTAAAACTTGTTTTTTTGCTTCGTTTTCGAATTTCGATCTTAAATTTGTGTAGTTGTAGTTTATTTTTGGATTAGATGTTTTCATTTCTCATGTATGAAAAAATCACGATCTTGACACATTTGGAAATAATACATAAAAAATAAGAGGTAGGGATGAAAAAGAATTAAAAATATTTCTCATTCTCTCATCAGCATGGACAAAAAGGAAAAGAGAAGAGATGAGATTTTTAGAGATTTTTATTTTATAAAAATCGAAAATCCCTAATTTAAAGATTCTGATGATTATAATGAAATTGATTGTTGATTTGACATTTAGTAAATAGTTGATTTGATTAAGATTGATTATAATTATTACATATTTAGAGAATTTTTAAAATTACTGATTAAAATTGAAATATGTCTGATCAAAGTCAAATTGTTTCTGAAGAACCACGAGAATATTTTGCCGTTACGCCATTGGCTACATGCCCTCATGTCAACCAAATATCGGTATTATTTAATTTAAAAATTAAAAGAAAAACCATAAATTTAGAAGATTGAATTCCCTTCAATTGGATTGGACACAAAGGCAAATTGCGGAAAATGTTCAAAAGTTGGCGAAAATTGGGTCTGCCTTCAATGCTTCGAGGTGAATCGAATAAAATAATACAAAAAAAAAAAAAACAAATTTATCTTTTAGGTCAACTGTTCTCGTTTCGTTGAAGGACATGCATTGGAACATGCAGAATCCACTGAACATCCATTTGCATTGAGCTATTCTTTTCTCCATCTGGTGCTATCCATGCAACGCCTATCTTGACAATGATTTGTTCGAATCGGCAAAGGCAGCGGCAATGAAATCGAAATTCGGTGAAGATGAGAATGAGAATCAACAAGTTTGCGGGACTGACGGATGCCAATAAATTGGAAAATGGAAAAATATTATTGACTTTCTTTCAATCGTGATCGTGATGATAAAATATATTTCATTGATACTGATATGTTAATTTATTTGGATTTTGATATTTTCCCATTATATGGATCATTTAAAATAAATTTTTGACCTTCATTCATTTTGTATTATTTTCATCTAAACCATTTAATCCTGCAAAATTGGAATTGCTGGTTGTTTTTTTATTTTTGGGTGGAAATTGACAGGTAGAGGGATGACTAATGGCCCGGTTGATGCGAAGCGTTTTCGATTTGTTTGCATTAGCACCGCCGTTCCCCAATTCCCCTCATTTCGTCTTGGCGTCCCATCGATCCATTGGGAAGGGGGTGGGTCACTGCTGTGAGCATTGGCCATTTCCATTTTTGTCCATCCAATTCTTTTTGGTAAAGGTAAAATGTGAGCTTAAATGCCCTAGCTTATTCCTATGTTCCATTTTGGCCAATTAATTTGCATCTGTTCAATTATTTTCCAATTTGTTTCTTCCCAATTTCCTCTCCAAGAGGAGCCACCAACACGTGAATTTGATCTTTGGCATCCATTTGGGTTAGCTTAATTACCAAATTATTTTGATGGCATTTTTCAAGCACAACCACAACGAGGAAACCTGGATTGGTTATTTTTTTTGCATTGGAAATTCCATTCTCAAAATATTCTTTCAAAGGATCAAAGAGAAGGTGAAGTCCTCGTTCGACTCTCCGTTGGTGAAATTGTTGGTCACAGTTTGACAATCCAAAATTTGCCGTGGACACCAAACCAAGGTCCGAATGAGCAAATCCCATTTGACCGATTCCATCCGGAGCCTAATCCGCTCCCATCAAGGAATAATGTGACCATATTCACTTTTGTAATCGGATAACATTCACTCAAATAATTCACCAATTGTTTTTTGCTAACATTTTAGTTAGGAATACCGTATGCTGAGCCTCCAATTAGCGAACGACGATTCAAGGTGGGAAATAAAGAGGGAATTCCGTTGATTATTAGAACATTGCTTTCCCAATTAATAGCCACCTCAACAACTTGTCCGTGAGTTTTTTCCTTTTCACAATTCTCTCTTCTAATATTTTGCCTGAATCCACATCCACATAGACTTGCCGGGCCAATCCCCATTCTCTGCTTTCGAATTGCCGGCTTCTTGCGCCCAAGACGTCGAAACACGTCAAACACTTTTGGTCAACCAACCATATCCGTATCGAGTCAGCGAGGATTGCCTTTATTTGAATATTTACTCTCCCGGAGTGGTCAGTCAATTCGCCATCCCAAAAACCATTTCCCCTCAAAAAAGTCATCCTCAACGGTCCAAAGTGCCTTTCCCGTCATGATATTCTTCCATGGCGGCAATTTCCAAACTGGTTCTGCCAATGATTGGCCGGGTCACATTTTGGCATCTCGCGGCATTGTTGTTGTCAATATTAATTATCGGCTTAGCGCTTTTGGTAGAGAATTGTGGGAAAAATTGACTGATTAATTTGTCAAAGGATTCATGAGTTTGGGCGATGAAAGAACCGGCAATTATGGGATTCAGGATCAAAGAGTAGCATTACAATGGATTCAACAACATATTCACACATTTGGAGGCGATCCACAGGCAGTCACAATTAGTCAGCCTTCTTTTCCAATTTGGCGTTAATTTCCCTTTTTTCCATTAGTTGGCCATGATGCCGGTGCAGTCAGTGCCGGCATTCACATGTTGAGTCCTTTGTCAAAGAGTTATTCATTTTTTGAATATCAAATAAATTTGATTTCATTGGCACAGATCTTTTCCGCGGAGTTGTGGCCATGTCCGGTGCCGAAGTCTCATATCATTCGACGATTGGGAAGCCCGCATTAGGCAAGTTTTTTCTCACCATTTCCCCTTTTTAACCAATCCAGCTTTCAACAATACAATGAAATTGGGTCGTTATTTGGGATGCGTTCATCCAGTGGCAAATGAAGTGTACGTCCACTTTAGGATTCTGAATTCCCCATCATAAATAATTCAAATAAGGATGCATCCTAATTTATCGCTATTTAATTCATCAAGGACTATAAACAAATTTTGATGTTTTTATTATCAAATGGAAAAGCAGACTATTAGTTATATTTTATTTAAATTCATTCAAAATTGATGAAATTTTGCCGAAAAACCAATGGAAATTTCGCTAATCCATATAGTAACCGTCTAAACCAATTTAAATAAAATTAATTTCATTGGATAGCCAACAGTTTGATCTTTAATTTGATAGTAAAATCCATATAATTGGTTCACTTGAGTTCATTGCTTCACTTAAATAACCCCTTTGTTAAAGATGGAATTGCATATTGACTCGCTCCACCAACGACATTGTTCAAGCACTTTCGCCCACCACCGTTCCATCAATTCCCGTTCGTGCTTCCCTTCAATTCATTCATCCCATCAAAAAATTCCCAACAGATTGAATTCAACCGTTATTTGTTCATGCCATCTTTGGATGGCCGTGAATTGTCGGCACATCCTCTTTGGTTGTTGAACAATGTTCAAAATGGATTGGCCAATATCTTTTCCGTTCCATATTTGACGGGATTGAATCGAGAGGATGGAGTCGAGGTCATTTTTGAGGATCGAACATTAGGTCAACAATTTGGTTTTTATTTCAAATGCCCGTCGAATTTTGCAGGAGAATTCACGGATTTCCTTCAAATCACCCATTTATATATGCGAAGTTGGATTGTGGAATATGCCTTCAGGCACAATTACACAATGAATAAGGAGGCAATTGTGGAGGCCATCGAATCATTCTACACCTATTGGCCAGACCCTTCGGATGTTTGGCGAATTCGTGAACGATTCATTGAATTGTTGACGGACGCATATTACACCCAACCAATCACCCAATCTGCACATCTTCATTCCGCAACTGGCTCCAGAACATGGCTTTACGTGAATTCATATAATTTCTCAAAACAACGTGAAAATACAATAATAACCCCTAATGGAGAGGTGCCTCATTTTCCTGCATGGGCTGGTTTGGAATGAGAGGATTAAAAAGAGGGATAATGTTTTTTTGGATAGGGAGTTGCCATGAATGCGATTTGTACCTACTCTTTGGTTTTCCATTTATGCCCAATGAATTGTTGCCAAAACAATTTGCCAATGTGGAATGGTTGGACGTGGATCGAAATGCCAGCCAACTTTTTTCCTCCTTCATCCGCAAATTCGTCAAATATTCGTTTGTGTTTTTCTCCGGCCAAATATGGAGTCACAATTCCCATTTAGTGACCCAAATTTGCCCGGGGATGGTTCCTGGCTGGCTCATCAACCCCGTGCCCATTGGTACATGGAATTCAACTATAGTCGAGGCCAAAGTTTGGCAATGCCTGGCCAACTTCATCGAGACTATCGATTCGAATCGGTGGCATTCTGGGAAAATTACATTCCAGCAGTTAATCTCAAATTACTTCAAATTTATTAAATTTTCCCTATTAAAAGTTGGTCAACTATATGACAACCACATTTGCCCCTGAGGAGGGAAGTGTTCGAAACGAATTGACCCTGTTCAAGGCACTTTTTGCCATCTCAATCCTCTTCGGAATTGGCCTTCTAGTTTTGACACTTTCATTGGGCTACAATGTTTGTACTCGACCAATTCGAGAGGCAAATGGATGGAGAGGGGCAACGAGGAAATGGGAAGAACATCGCCAACCACAACAATGGCCTAGGAGATCACCGACATGCAGAACGGAAATGGAACATATGTCCAGCTTTTGAATATACCCATTAAATTATTTGTTGAATTTTTATCTTTTTATGTGCCTCTCAAAAATGAAATGTGCCATTTTTTATTGCTTCAATTCACATTTTTCATGTTTGCATTTTTGACAATAAAAATTGTGGCCAATTTTGATGGAGGAAAGAATGAAAGAGGCAATGAAAGAACATTTCCATACATCATATTCCCCGATTCAATTCCATTTTGATCCGGAATTCTCCATTTTTTTTTTATCAAAAATGACTTCCGAATGAGTCTAATCATCAAGAGGAAGGAAAGGTGGAAAATTCGATGAGCAATGTTAAAATGATATCATTTATAACATCGAGAATATGGAAAATTGTTTCGTCCTAATTTCCTCCATCATTGCCTCACATTTGCCCCCTCAATGACCTCCAAAATTCCTGTTTTCCTCATCAAATAAAAACAAACAAAAAACAACCATCTCTCTATACATTCACCAATGGCCCAACCAGTCCATTCGCCACAATTGAAAAAGGAAGGAATGTAACCACATTCTCGAATATTTTTGCTGTTTATTTATGTTCCTTCCTCCGTTTTATTCCACGCATATGCAATTGAAGCAGATCTCAAAAAATAAAATATATTGGCGGCTGTCAGCAAGAGGAGAATATCCCCCAAATATTCCAAATTCAGCAAATCCCTTCCAGTCGATTGATGCGAAAAATATAGCGATGGATTTTGGATGGAAAAAAGGGAGGGGGATATTTCCCTTATAAGGGGAGGATGATGCTGCCTCCCCCAAGGCGAGCGACCAATGACGCGCCATATTCGGAGACCAAAAATAGTAGATAATCTTTACCCTTCCATATTGCCTTCCCCTAATAATATGGAACGGTTTTCCTCCCCTTTTTATTGCCCAAATGAAAATTAATTAATCGATTCAAAATTTGGGCCTATTTTTGGCTAATTAAGTGTAAAAATTGCTAGCCATTGGGCCATTTGGCCATGGGCCAAAAAATATCGCCGATTCGGTGGAAGGGGCTGATGAGGGGGAAGGAAGGTCGATGTTTTGGGAAGAGTTTTGGTCTTCCACCCAAACGCCCAACCATTATTATACCACCTTTTTCCCTTCATTTTTCCTTCATTTCGTTTCCCCCCTTATAACCGCCGATAAGCGCCTTTTTGCCCAACCTCCACATTTTTCGTCCCAAATCGGCCACTTTTCCCCTCTAGCTAAATTCACGACCAAATTGGCTCTAATGATTGACACAATTTTCCAATAAAAATATTAATAAATAATCTCCCATTTTTGCTGAAAATCAATTTATTCTTCCATTCGTCATCCTCTTCTCCCCATTCCCTCCCTCAATTTTATTCCCATTTTACGCAACCATTAAATAGACATTATTACACAAATTAATAGCAAAAAAAGAGAATTTGATCTGAGTAATATTTTTATTACAATAATTACCTTTCACAAATCGATCAGAAAATACACTTATTTTTTTTTTATTTTGTGCCAATAAGGCAATTCTGCGCAACCAAATTAAAATTAATTTCTTTATCCCCTTTTTATAAATCAATTTCCCATTTCAATCCGATCACAAATCAAATTGTTGAAAATTCAAAAATATCCAATTCATTGCCCTCCGCCAATATTAACAATAGAAATTTAGTATTTTGAATTCAAGGGCCTTTTCGCTTTTCCCTTCCCCGCCCTCCATTTGGGCCCCATTGTTCCGCGCATCTCAAAAATGAATCAAATTATGAAATAGCGAAGAAAATGTGGAACCAAACAAAACAATTTGAACATTGCCTCCTCCTCCTTCCATTCCAATTCATTCCTTTATTTTCCCATTCCTCCCTTTTTTGCTATGGAAACGCCGCCAATTTTTCTTTGGGGGAAGGAAGGAAGATTGTTTGGCCCCAAAATTGAGCCGCCTATTTCCTCTCTCAAACCAACAACAAAAATGTCGAATTCAGTGCGCATTTTCTTGGCATTCCCTTCAAAAGGGCATACACCCATTTCCCCCCTATTAAATGCCAATTTGTCTGTCAATTCCCCTTTCCCCCAATATGAATCCCCTCAAAATGCATTAATTCCTTCATTTCAGGCTAATTCGTGGCTTTTTAAATTCATTCCTCCTCCCCATCGCGCATTTCCCCTTGCCAAATGGACGATTTGTCAAAACCGACGGCCACTCAATCCCAGCCAATTGTCCATATTTCGGAAGCGGGTCCTTCTGTCGAAGATACAGGCAATCAAAAATTTGAGGGGATTTCGAGTAAATCAAAATACAAATTTTCAGCCGATTTTTTGGACTCCTCTCAATCGGCCATTCCCTTGCCAACAATTCGGCCATCAAATTTGGATGGCGATCAACAAAATCAGCAATCTGCCTATTTTGACTCCCCCTTTTCCCAATTTGTTGGTGGCGATCAGCCATTGTTGAGGTTGTTGGCAGCAACTGGGCTTCTCTTCATTTTGGGCCTTTATCTCCTCCATTTGGTTGCCATCATTTATGGGTGAGTCAGGGCGCAGGACTCTTTCATATAACTCATTAAGGAAATAATTTGATTTTTGAATAAAATAGAAAATACTCTATTAAATTTGATTTTAATTCATTTTTAAAACAATTTTTTAAAAGAAATTTATATTATACCAAAAATGCAACCAATAATAACTTGTGGGAAAACAGTCATGAATTAATAAGCATACTCATTTTCCCATTTAGTCAAAACCAATTCCTTTTTTTTTCTCATTTATCTCTTTTATTTTCTTCTTATTAAAACCATTCTTATATTAAATTATAAAAAAATAATTCCATCAATGATGAATTAATTATATGGCAAAGTAGGCCATATAAAAAGACATAGTCAACCGGGGGAATATGGATTAATGAATTAATTTAATATTATTCGGTTAAAGGCGCCATCGACTGCATAAACAGGCCAAGGCCATTGCCAAATGTCGTGTCGATCAGCAAAAGAAAATGATGTTACCCAAAACCGAATTGCCCGGTGTGACTATTCTCAAACCGTTGGTCGGTGTTGATGACAATTTGGCCGACAATTTGCAATCATTTTTCCAACTTGATTATCCAAAGGTGATTTCCTTTTTGTGACTTATTTAAGCCCCTCCCCCTTCTACAGTTTGAATTACTCTTCTGCCTGGATTCCACCCAAGATCCGGCCCTGGATTTGGTCCAAAAACTTTGTGTAAAATATCCATCCGTTGATGCCCGCATTTTTGTTGGCGGCGAACGTGTTGGCCTCAACCCCAAAATTAACAATATGTATCCCGGATATTCTGCCAGCCGGTATAGCAAATATCATCATTTGCTTTCCTAAATCCCCTTTTTAAAGATATCCTCTCGTGCTTGTCAGTGACCAAGGGATTTTGATGCGCTCCGAGGCACTTCTCGACATGGTCCTTTGCCAGATGGAAAGGCCTGACATTGCATTGGTCACGCAAACCCCATTTTGTGCCAATCGACCTGGAATTGGAGCTGCCCTCGAACAGGTGCATCCAATTCCCATGCAATTCCCTCAATTTTACCAAATTTTTAACAGATTTATTTTGGCGGTGCCCATTCCCGCATTTATTTGGCCAGTCACGCATTCCGTTTCGTCTGTTCCACTGGAATGAGCTCATTAATGGCAAAAGAGGTGAGGAAGGCAATATCACACGCAAAATACAATTTTGGACTGTTTAATTTGCCGAAAAAATATTGAAAAAAACTACCGAGAAGAGTAAACATAATAGAAAAATAGTTATAATTATAATGGTTTAAGGAAAGTTTGCCCCTGCATTCATATACCATATAGATACCAAATTGGATAGAGCGTATATAATTTAGGCACATTGGGGCAATATTTGATTGATATTGTGAGTGACGTGGTGATTAGGAAAAGTGTGGGTACAGTAGTATATATAGTAAATATGAGAAGCCCTTAGGCATTATTGGCATTGATAGTTATGATCGGTGCGCTACAACCGGGCGACGGCGGATAACTCATTAATATCTAAACCTAAATTGATAATTTTAGTATCAAATTAAAGAGCGAACTTTTGGCTCTCGATAGATATAAAATTTATTTGGTTTGGTTCAGAATTTAGCAGAGTTGTACTTAAAAAATCATTAAATAAGACTACAATTATAAATTTTGCGAATTTTTGAACAAAGTTCCACCAAGTCTTACCAATGCAAATAAATTTTATATCTATCGATAGCCAGAAGTGCGCTCTTTAATTTGATATCAAAATCATCTATATCGGTTTAGTCCTTAATTAGCTACAAGCACCGTCACCCAGTTGGGAGGTCGCCCAGTTGAACAATTAATTAAAGTGTATTAAACGGTTAAAACCAAACCAAAATATAAACAAATACGCCTTATTGTGATCTATCAATTGATGAGTATAAAGTTTATAAAATTTCTGGTTTCAATATTTTCGGCAAATTAAAATTTTCCAAACACAAATTATCCATTCAATTTTTGCCAGGCAATCGAGGAATGCGGTGGCTTCAAGCAATTTGGTGCCTATCTTGCGGAAGATTATTTCCTGGGCCAAGCATTCGCTAAAATGTTTCTCTATTTTTTCCCAAAATAATATTTCTAAAATTAATTTAATTCAGCGGTTATCGCAATGTGATCTCCCATTTGCCGGCACTTCAAAATTCAGCAAATTGTTCGGTCCGTGTATTTCAAGAGCGAATTTGCCGGTAAAAATAAAAAATACATCCCCAAATTCCAAATAAATCCACAAATTTTCAGTTGGATTAAACTTCGGATTGCCATGTTACCGCACACAATTTTGCTTGAACCCGCCCAAGAATGTGTGGTCTCCTCCGTCATTGGGGCCCTTTCCATTTCCCAATTATTTGGCATTCGATTACTTCCTTTCTTTCTGCTTTTCCATTTCATCTATTGGTCCATTGGCGATTTCATTTTGCTTCGAACCATTCAGGCAAAATTCCAAAAATATTTTATTCAAAATATTTTCCCATTTTCAGAATGGTCCATTGCCATTTTCTCCACCAAAATTCTTTCTTTGCTGGTTATTCCGCGAATTTATGGCATTTCCCATTTTTGTCAAGGCAGTCCTCAATCCCCACATTGGCTGGCGTTTTGGCACATATCGACTTTGTTGGGGCGGCAGAATCAAAGCGGCCAAAGAAAATTAATGAATTGATGAAATATTTTCGGAATTGAAAACGGGCATTCTCCCCTTTTTCCAAACAAAACATATTTTTGACTCACATTTTTTGACATATCAAATTCTCCCATTTTTTTACATTCTCAAAATCCTCAAACACATTTTCTTATGACGCAGCCATTCCAATCATTTTTACATTTTCAAATTTCAAGTTGATTGTTAAAATAAATTTAAATTTCCAATATTTTTTATTTCATTTTTTGCATTAATTTTGCACAATCACATTCCACTTTTTCATTCTCTTTTTTGTCCTCATTCACCAAATTGCAACAATCCATGGCCAAATCACATTTGCCATAGCCCGATTCTGGATCATCATTTGGGTCTGCCGGAGGTGGGGTTGCCTCCCTGTGCAATAAATTATGGCAAAATTCTAGGCTAAAACTCACGTTGCCATGTTTTCTTGAATGCATTTTTGGATTTGTTGATTGGTACTTTCGCCGTCCCTTTTTCTCCTCAATTTTAGTAGCCATCCACTGCTTAATCTACTTTCACTATTATGCCATGGTTCCTCTAGAATTATTTTTAGCCTCATCCAATATTTTCACACAAACCCATCGGATCGGCAATTGCCCCATTTTGGCCAACATTTGATGAGGCCGATTCTGGTTGTGCCAAGCAATAAGAATTGATGATGAAAAGTAATAAAAGGAATGGACAAAAACGATGCATTAGAAAATAATTTGAAATAATGAATTAAAAGAAAAGGAATCAAAAAGAGAATATGCCTTTAGGAGAGGTCCTTTTGAATTCGTTAAATACAGTCAGCCAGATATGGCTCCATATAAAGGTGGAGGGAACTGGTTTTTGGTTGATTTTAGGGCAGACAGATGAATTGACATTTTTGTTTATAAAAAGATGTAATAAATCAATTCAAAATTTATTCTAAATTTATTGTAAAAATTCACCTGGGAAGAAATTTGCAATTTAATAAATTTTTTACTAAAAATTAATAATGTTTTTAAAGCAGAAAAAAAATAAAGCAATTGCATAAAATAAAATTGAGGCGAAGAAATTCATCCATTAGCCAACATCCCTTCGAGCACATTTTGAATGGTTTTCCGTTGAAATGCAGGCCAAATGAAAATTGCTTCCATTAATCTTGGATCGGCCATTGTTCGAAGTGCTGGGAGGAAAAGGAGAATTCGGCCAAATCGGGTGAGAGAGGGAAGCCGTCGAATTGCTTGTTGTTGAAGGCCCAATTGTGCCTGATCCTGGAATTGTTCCACCAAGGCAGGGTTTTCCAAGCCAATTACATCTTGATGACAAAATTAATGGATAAAATTTGAGTAAATTATATTAAATTAAGAGAAATAAGATTTAAATCCGTCATTTGAGAACACATGAATAAGTTTTTCCCCCATAACTTTGCAATGCATTTATCAATATATATTTCTTTTTAAAGGCCTAATTTTTCTTTATAAAATATGTTTTTTTCCCATTCTAAAGTAATGAATTCTAATCTAATGTGGATTGTAATTGTGAAATGTAATTGCGATTTGTAATTGTAATTGTGAATTGTAATTGCGATTTGTAATTGTAATTGTGAATTGTAATTGCGATTTGTAATTGTAATTGCGATTTGTAATTGTAATTGTGAATTGTAATTGCGATTTGTAATTGTAATTGTGAATTGTAATTGCGATTTGTAATTGTAATTGCGATTTGTAATTGTAATTGTGAATTGTAATTGCGATTTGTAATTGTAATTGCGATTTGTAATTGTAATTGTGAATTGTAATTGCGATTTGTAATTGTAATTGTAATTGCGATTTGTAATTGTGAATTGTAATTGTGAATTGTAATTGTGAATTGTAATTGTGAATTGTAATTGTAATTGCGATTTCTATTTCTTACTTATAATAATAGTAAGTTAATTCTGATTTGTTATTCATTTTATAAAAACATTCAGCTCAATTCATTCAAATAAATTATTCTATTTTATGGAATTGCAACCTGGTCGAAATAGGAGGATGGCCCGAAGGCAAGCCAATTCGGTCTGGTCCAATTCGAATCTGCGGAACTGTGAATACAGTAATTGAATGGAGCGAAGCATTGGAAGTGGCAAAAATTGGCCAATTGGGCGTTCACTCAAAGGGCATTTCTCGGCGCCCATTGACCAATCAAAGGCACTCAACAAAAATAATTCTGGCCAAGTGGATTCCAAAAGAAGAAGCTGAAATAATGAATAGCTGGAATTTGGAGGTCAAGTGACTACTTTATCGTCTTGGGCGATGGCCCCAAATGATGGCATCCCTTGGGCCCATTTGACCGCTGTGCTCAACAATCGAGTGCACATTTCAGTGAAGGCGAACTTTTCATCGACACTAGCCTCTGGCAAATCCAAATGGTGGAAATCTTCGGATGATATGCGATTATTATTATTATTTTGTTCTTCATTTGGTGAAAATCTGTATAAAATAAAAATATTTTATTCTGTAAAATAATGACAAACTTGGACCCATTCTCCTTTCCAAATCGTCCATTAAAATCAACGGCAGAAGAGAGGACAGTAGAACATTCCCTGTAAAAAAGACCAAATTCAACATTTTTATAAAATATTCAAATTTTGCCTTAGAAAATTTGCATGCGTGGAATAAAGTGTTTCAAAGTCGGCAGGTGGCTGCACTGTTGCGGTATTCCTCGGCTGCCTCTCATTTTGGACGGCTGGAGTGGAGGAGAGGATTGCTGATTGGGCTGCCTTATTCCTTCCGGCCCCATCCCCTAAAACCGACCATCTTTGTTCATTCCTTTGGCCAAACATTTCTTCAGTCGACAAGCCTGGCATTGATTTCGATGGGCTTTGTCCACCAAACATGCGCCAGTGCCTGCCTGGCAACGATAGATTAGGCGACGACGGACACTGCGTTTGAAGAAACCCGAACACCCATTGCAGGCTAAAATGCCATAATGGCGGCCTAAAAATAAAAGGGCAATGGGGAAACTGGCCGAATGAGCATTGGACTGACCGCTGGAAATGTCGCCGCAAACTGCGCAAGTCAATGTGCCGGACCTGCTGGATTTAGGGCTGGCACCCGAATCGACATCCTTTGGTGAACAGCTTCCACCCTGTTCAATGAAATCACCGGTCAAAGGGGGCGAATTAGCACTGATCGAAACGATAGCTGATGAACCATTTGAAGGTGTCGGCTGCTTATGATGGAGAGAATCAATGGAAATTGGACGGCTAATAAAAAAGGATTGGAGTGGATTAAGCTGATATGATTGATGAGTTTTTATCATTTTGAATCCAGCATTAATAAATTTAGAGCTATACGATAATTGAGGATGGAACGGTATACTCTCAGGGGTGAAAGTTACTGGATAAATTTATTTAGCATTTTATTAATCAGAAAATTTAGCTTTGAAATCATATCAAAATCAAAAAATTTATGGTCCATATTGAAATATTAATCGAGTTATGTAATTGGATAGCAAATTACTGCCATAAAGTAACAAGCTTCAATAAAACAAAATATTTTAGAAGTCTAAACCGATTATAATTCTAATATATTGGCTTAATCACAAAATAAGGCTATCTGATTTTGATACGAACGGATTGTTCGGATGAATTTGTGAATCCCCATTGGACGGTTGTCGAGTAGTGGCGGTGGCACATGCGGCTGCCGCATTCATTGCTGCCGCTGCACTCATCGCAGCAGCCAAATTGCACATTGGCCCATAGACAGAAGCTGGAATGAATTTTATAAATTTAAAATGATCCAATCCAATTTACAAGGAAATTTGATTAGTGAATTTTGTTGAAGAAAGTGAAAATTTGGAATTTTTTGTTCATTTTCAATGGATTTGGTGAAGAACATTTTTTTGGGATTTTTTTGTGTAATGAAGGATTGTTTTTGCGATTGGTGAGGGGTAAATGATTTGCATTCAATTTTTTTCGGAATAAATGGAAAAAAACAAAAACAAGAGAAAATGACCAGGCAGGGATTGCACATCAAAAATCGAAGTTTTCTTGCTTTCGCCCCAAAATAATTCCCATCGTTTTGTTTACCTGTAGATTGAGTGGTTTGGCCCAAAGGCAATGCCATTGTGCCATTTCCATGCAAAAATCGTGCCGAATGAGGAAATAATGGGGCAATGGGGAAAAGTGAGGCTGGAAAAGGGCCGGCTGGCAAAATTGGCGGACCAGGAAAAAGTTGTTGTTGTTGATGACCAATTGCGGGTGCAGCAGAAATGGGCAAAATTGCGGATGGGGATGAGGGTGGATGGCGAGGATGGATGAAATTGGGCAATGGTGGAAATAGAGGCGGAAATGTTGGCACATTTGGTGAATTTGTTGCCGACTTTTTCATCTTCAAATTGTTTTGGCCAATATTTAATTCCTCCAAATTTGTGTTCACCTTTTTCATTCCCTCCTCACTCTCAATTTCTTCTTCCTCCATTTCCTCCTCCGCCTTCTTCTCTTCCTTCATTCCTCCTTCATTTCCGGCCAAAAATGATGCACTAAATGGAGGTCCATTTCGGTTGAAATTATCACCAACTTTGGGGAAAATTAATTTTTCAAATATAAATTGATTATTGGTATTTTAAAAACCGAGTATTCGGGTTCGACGAGTATTGGCAATGAGGGCAGAAAGGAGTTTGCCTATTAAAAAATAAATATTCCAATTCCAACTTTATCAAATATTTCAAAGTATTTTATTTCCCTCAAATATTTTTCTTGGCCACTTCCTTTAACTGACCTTTACTTGGTTTTTGGATCCCATTTGACATCTCATTTTGATTTTTGACTTCATCGAGCATTTGAAAGAGTTGTTGGCATTCAGCAGGGGAAGTGGACGGTGGGGATGGAGACATTTTTTCTCGATTAGTATTAATATGTTGGTAAATTTATAATTCTTTCTAATCAAAATTGACAAATTAATCAAAAATTATGGTCATGACATTTGCCTTTTCTCTCATCTTCCAATTTTGTTACCGTATTGAGGGCTATAAAGAATGATTCTTTCTTTAAGGGAGACTGGCGCTGACAGCAGGCCACCAACACCAAAGCCCAAAAGGGGCGGTAGCAAGATTTGGGGGCAGATGGCAAACCGCGGAGGGGAAGGGGAGGAAGGCGCGAAAAAGCATGATGGCCTTGCGATTAATTCCCAACCATCCTTTTCATGGATGGAATGAATGAATGAGAAGGCAAAGGAGAGAAGGGACCCAGCCGGTGGCCAATAAAGCCGGCAAACACAAAATGGGGGAATGGGCCAATTCCCTGCATCCTTCCACTTTTCCCGCTTTTCCTTCCATTCCGCTTCAATTCCGTTGTGTGTGCCCCCAAGGTCCATCCATTTCGCCAACATTTGACTACGACAACGAGACAATTATGGTGGCGGCGAAGGCATCAACCTCTGATGCGATTGGTCGCCGATGGCCCCGCCCCCATCCCAAAGAAAATATGAAAAAATGTATGAAAAAAATTGCTGACATCTAAAAATGGCTGATGATGTCGGGCAATTTGCTTTCCCCCTCGCCCCCTCAATGATTTTGTGCATATTTGATGGGGAATAAATGGAGGACAAAACTTCCGTTGGCCACACGGATTGTTGGCCAATTGGGCAATTAAACGATTATGGAGGCGGCCAATTGGGGGAAGGAAATTGAAGTGGCTGGCGGCACAATTTGATGGCTGCAATTTGAATTTGGAATGGAAGCAAACAACAAAAATGGAATATGCAATATGGTCTCATTATTGGACCAAAATATGTAGAAAAGTTAGAATTAAAACTTCCAAAAAATTTAAAATTAAAAATGTTGAATTTTGAGTTAACAAACATTTCGACCTCATGCCTTCCAATTCCCCCCCCCCCCCCCCCCCTCCCCATATCATCCCCTCAATTTGGCCATCTCCTTTTTGCCTGCAAATGGCATCCATCCATCCATCCCCAGAGGCCACCGAAAAGGCAATTAACCGGGCGAGGACCCCACCCAAACATTTTCGGTGTGCGGGCCAAAATTCCCAAGCCGGGATGCCAAACTCAACGACAACGACGCCTAATCCGATTTGGGGCGGCGGCGGCGGCAGAGCAGAACTTTCAACTTTTGGGGTAAATAGCCAAAATGGAGGAAGAGGAAGAAGGCAATTGAGCAGAAGTGGCCACTGGCACGTCACTAATCCCATCAGAGGATGTTGGGATGGGATGGTGATACTGTGGCCGAAGATATTGTTGGATGGGGGGGGGGGGGGGGGGAGGGGGAAGTTAGAAGGCATTGGCTTGGAAATGAAAAGTGCTAAAAGCGAAATTGGTACCGAAGAAACCGAATTCAAGAAATTTGGCATTCAAAAAAGGAAAATAGAGTAAAAATAAAGTAGAAGAAGAATTGGATTATTTGGCTTTCATCCCATTTTCTTTCTATTCCAAATTCCAATCAAGTGCAGCGACGTGGAACTGTGGAAAAAGGGAAAAAGAGGCTATTGTAAATGAAAATGTTCGGAGGGAACAATTGATGCGGCTTTTCTGGCAAAAAATAGCTGAATAGATGCGATGTTGGCCTTCATCGAGCCAATCAAAATCATTTTGTGTGCCTCCCATTCCAATGCCAATTCCCCCCAATAAATTTACATTTCCACCTTCCATTTCCAACAAAATCAAATAAATAAATGAATAAAATGGATGGGATGGGATGGGATGGATGGATTATGTGTGCGGCAAAGGCCAATAATAATGCCAATAAATGTGGATTTTGAATTCGCCACATTTTGAACATATTGGAGGAAATTCAATCCCGACTGCTTCTCTGCTTTTGATGAGAATATCATCAAATACAAATAAAAATACACATCCAATTCAATTTAACAATATTAAAATATTATCCAATTATATGTTCTCCATATTTGTTTTCGTTTCCTCTGCTTTGTTTCTGCATTAATTTGTTGGCAATTTGTTATAATTTGTACATTTGTTTCTTCTTTCAATGTTCAATCTTTCCTCTTTTATGGCTTTTCCCATTTTTGTGGTGCTCTAATTCTATTCAACTAATTAATCCAATTCCCTGTGGATGGGACCCAGCTTTTGGCGGTAGGTCGCGCCGCCTTTTGAGGGGTTATGGCCAGGCACAAATTCGATTTGGCGCACACATTTGTGGGGGCAAAAGACAATTGGGGATGGATATTGGTGGATGAGGGGGGGGGGGGGGGGGGGGGAAACCAAAATATGGGAGTCACAATTGAAATTAATTCTGAAATGGCCATTTTCATATTTTATCCATATTTCACCGGTTTCCGTAATTTTTGGCTGGCCAAAAATTCACGACGATATTTTTGTTGTTTGTTCCGTTTTAAATGGGGAATTGCTGAGGGGGATAAGTGGATTTGATTGAATATATTTGGATTAATCATAAAATAGAATTATAAATTTGGATTTATTAAAAACTCGAAAAAATTCTATTTAATATCCTAAAAGTGCCAAAAACTCTAGTGAGTGAGAAATATGATAAAAAAAAATAATAAAAATCCCTGAAAATTATTTCCAATGTACAAAAATTCGATCTAATAAAGGGGCTAGAGGACATCTTTAAAAATTAATTATAAAATTTATTTGGATTAATTTTAAAAGAATAATCAAATATAGAAAAAGATGCAGAATTCCAATTAGATGGAAATAATAAAATTCCAAAATATACTTATCTTATCTTCTAGACCCCTGGTTTTATTCCCTTTGAGATACCCTGAGGGATTTAACGGATATTGAATTACTGTAGCAATAATATTGGATTGAGAATATGTTAAAAATAAAAATCTCCAAAAAATTCCATTTAATTCCTTACCAAAAAATCCATTTTCAACAAAAATGCAATTTTCTTCCCTTGAAAATATATTCCCCCATTTGAATGCCTTTCTATGGCCTTATGTAAATGCCTGAAGCAAAATTGGTTCATTTTTCTCCAAAGCTTATTCATTGTCATTGAATAAAATTTGGCTTGGAAAATTTGCCAATATTTGGCTAAAAAATGGCATCATCCGGCACAAAAGGCGGATATGTTCGATTGAATATGGAGGAGGAAGGGGATAATGGTCGGCCATCCTCATCCGCTTCCGGCTCGGCCCCAATGAATAATCCGTATTTAAGCCAACAACAGGTCCAAAAATTGTGCGAGGGGAAATTTGGATGCATTTTTGTCGGAATTTTTAGGCAATTTTGGAAGAACAAGACGAAAGTTTGGATCGAATCGGCAATTCATTGCGTTCATTGAAAACAATGACCCATCAAATTGGGGATGAGCTGGAGGATCAGTCGGAAATGCTGAATGAATTGGGCACTTCAATGTCCGGGGTGGAGGCAAAAATGAATGAAACAATGAAAAAATTGGCAAAATTGACACGGCTTGAAGATGGTTTGTGAATTGTGATTGTGAGGAAAATGTAGAATAACCGAAAAATATATTTTAATGATTTCTTTTTGGAGAGCATTTTGAAACTAAACTAAAATGATCAATCGAATTTAATTAGACAGAAAGTTATGGCGATAAAACAAAATGGATTTTGGCTTATTTTATCAGATTTTTGGCCATAACTTTTTATAATTTCTTTCTAATTCAATAATTCTTTCTTTGGTCGATCCAACCCAATCAGAACTATATAAAATTATCAAATTTGTTAAGCTTATTGATACCGTAACCGATCACTAGAAAATTGGATTGAACAAAATCCGAATGGCCATTTTTGATAAATTCTACAATGAATTGGAAAATAATATTTTAGCCTTAAAAATGTTCATCTTTCCATGCCAAATTCAACCAATTTTCCTATGATGATTTTCATTTTGTAATTTCAGAATCTCGTCAATGGACGGCCATTTTTGTGCTGATTAGCCTCATTTTTGTGCTTCTTCTCATTTTGGTCGTCTTTTGATCTCCTCTTTCAATTTTGTGTGCATTTTTCAATGTTTATTTTGAACATATCCACAATTAAATAAAAAATGTTTTTATTCTTTTAAAAATAATTAAGCCATTTTAAAGAGGTCCACATTTCGCCTAAAAATATTCCTCAAAAAATGTTTTTCCATTTTCAATAATTTTAATTTTTTCAATTTCTGAATATGTCCTTTGTAAATTTCCTCCAAAATAATTTAATCTTCAAATTCATTTGCCATTTTTTTCTTTTACAACAAATTTCATTGCAACAACAAAATGAGAGGCAAAATGAAGGATATTTGCTATTTTGTCCTTGCATGGGCGAGTGATTTTTTCTTTTCGTTTTGGGTGATTTTAGAATTCTGCTTCTGCACATTGGCCAATAACTTGGAAATCATTCAAGAAATTGATAAATTTTTTATAGAATTTTATAAGCCTCTTCCTGGAGAGCATTTTGAAACTAAAATGACAGATCGAATTTAATTGTACAGAAAGTATGGCCAAAAAATGAAAGCTGCTTAATTTTTGTCCAGAGTGTAGAATTTTTTAATTCCTAAATTAATTTTGGAATACCAAAAATATCCATCCAGCCCATTTTCCCCAAAAATATTTGCCCAAATTTTCTGTAGGCCGATTCGGCAATCAAATTGACCAATTCCTGGGCACTTTGTCCTTTGCTCGTCGCCTCAATCGCACTTTGGTTTTGCCCCCGCTGATCGAATATCCCCCTGGATCAAGGGAGGCCAGAATGCGCGAATTCGATGCGTTTTTCAATTTGTCAACTTTGAACAACTTTCATCGGGTTATTCCAATGCATAAATTTATGGAGGAAATTGCTGATCGAATTTGGCCGGCAAATCGGAGGAAAGGTTTTTACTTTGGGCAAATATTGTAAAATCATCTATTAGTACTTTGTTGGTCCCCTCGACCGGCATTGGGCAATCCAAATTCTCTTGGATGCCTTCCAACCGAAGGGAATCCATTTGGCCCATTCTGGAGACATATTGGCATCAAATTCGAAGGAGGCGATGAATTCTTTGGTCAAAAAACGGGTGGATTCGATTTGGAAATGAAAGGAGTAGAAAGGAAATGGAAAGAAAAGTCAGTTAGAATTTACAATTTAGGGACAAATTCGATGCCATTTTGCAGTTTCCCAATTGACCAATGGCCAGTTTTGGCATTTTCTTCTGCACCAGCCCCATTCCCACTTCGTTCTGCCCTTCGCCCTCTCCAACGATTCCTCCAATGGACTGACAAAATTGAATCCGATGCCCGTCATTTTATTCACCAAAATTTTGGCCCAAATCCATTTGTGGGCGTCCATTTGAGGAATGGACCCGATTGGGTATAAAAAGAGGGAATTAGCCAAAAATGGTTTTAAATCATTTTGATCAAAGGAAAATGTTTGCGCCCATTTTGATGGGGAGAGGCACATTTTTGCCAGTGCCCAATGTGCTGGGGAATTCAATGAATTTGGCAATTTGACAAAGGAAGCATGCAATCCACCGTTGGAATATATTCTCGATGAGGTGAATTGAATAATCATTTGGAGCAAAATAAATGTTCAATATTATTTGTAAACGGAGAAATTCAGTATTTGAGTTCATTCTTTTGGCAATAGACAAGGATTTAATTAATTTGAGAAGGGAATAGGCCAATCGAAAATGGCTTCATTTTTTTTTGTAAAATTTAAACTTTTATTTTAAAATTTTGACATGACATTTATTAAACATGAAATTCATAAAATTAAAACAGGCAACTTTGTAAGGGCTAAGATGGCACAAAAAAGAATAAATGAACACTAAATATAGAGGAAAAATAAAAGGGATAAATGATGAGAAAAAATAAAAGGGAATTAGTTTGAAGTGGTCCTTTTTGGCCGAAATAAACAAAAAAAATTTTTCCAAGCACATTTAACCGGAAACATGTCTTTCCGGAAAACACAAAAAATCAGAATTCTTTCCGGAAAACACAAAAAATCAGAATTCTTTCCGGAAAACACAAAAAAAATCAGAATTCTTTCCGGAAAACACAAAAAATCAGAATTCTTTCCGGAAAACACAAAAAATCAGAATTCTTACCGGAAAACACAATAAATCAGAATTCTTTCCGGAAAATACAAAAAATCAGAATTCTTTCCGGAAAACACAAAAAATCAGAATTCTTTCCGGAAAACACAAAAAATCAGAATTCTTTCCGGAAAACACAAAAAATCAGAATTCTTTCCGGAAAACACAAAATCAGAATTCTTTCCGGAAAACATAAAAAATCAGAATTCTTTCCGGAAAACACAAAAAATCAGAATTCTTTCCGGAAAACACAAAAAATCAGAATTCTTTCCGGAAAACACAAAAAATCAGAATTCTTTCCGGAAAACACAAAAAATAAGAATTCTTTCCGGAAAACACAAAAAATCAGAATTCTTTCCGGAAAACATAAAAAATCAGAATTCTTTCCGGAAAACACAAAAAATCAGAATTCTTTCCGGAAAACACAAAAAATCAGAATTCTTTCCGGAAAACACAAAAAATCAGAATTCTTTCCGGAAAACACAAAAAATCAGAATTCTTTCCGGAAAACACAAAAAATCAGAATTCTTTCCGGAAAACACAAAAAATCAGAATTCTTTCCGGAAAACACAAAAAATCAGAATTCTTTGCGGAAAACACAAAAAATCAGAATTCTTTCCGGAAAACACAAAAAATCAGAATTCTTTCCGGAAAACACAAAAAATCAGAATTCTTTCCGGAAAACACAAAAAATTAGAATTCTTTCCGGAAAATACAAAAAATCAGAATTCTTTCCGGAAAACACAAAAAATCAGAATTCTTTCCGGAAAACACAAAAAATCAGAATTCTTTCCGGAAAATACAAAAAATCAGAATTCTTTCCGGAAAACACAAAAAATCAGAATTCTTTCCGGAAAACACAAAAAATCAGAATTCTTTGCGGAAAACACAAAAAATCAGAATTCTTTCCGGAAAACACAAAAAATCAGAATTCTTTCCGGAAAACACAAAAAATCAGAATTCTTTCCGGAAAACACAAAAAATTAGAATTCTTTCCGGAAAATACAAAAAATCAGAATTCTTTCCGGAAAACACAAAAAATCAGAATTCTTTCCGGAAAACACAAAAAATCAGAATTCTTTCCGGAAAATACAAAAAATCAGAATTCTTTCCGGAAAACACAAAAAATCAGAATTCTTTCCGGAAAACACAAAAAATCAGAATTCTTTCCGGAAAATACAAAAAATCATAATTCTTTCCGGAAAATGCAAAAACATATCTAACGGGAAATCAAAGGAAATATTCATGTCCAAAATTATCAAATAAAAACATTAAAAATATCTATTCTCCAATAATTTCTTACTATTTTAGATTCAATCCCAAGTAACAAGAATTGGAGCCCGTGGAGTTTTCATAGCCTCTGATTGGCGCCATCATTTGGCCGAAATCCAAAGACATTTGGCCAAAACAATTGGATGGCCCGTAGAAGTGATCAAATTGGAGGAGGAGGGAAATGATGGGAGAGTGCCAACAAAGGAATTGGCAATTCTTGGCCAATCCACCCATTTCATTGGGAATTGCGTTTCCAGTTTTACTTCATTCATTGTTCGCCAAAGGCATTATTCTGCTAGGGAAATGCATCGTTCTTGTTCATTTTTTGCCTTCCCAAATGCGGCAATGCAATTATTGGAAACAAAATTGGTCAAAAATGATGAACTATAAATGTGTGATCTCAATTCATTATTAATTATAACTATTTTTCTTATTTTATTTATTTATTGGCACAGTTTATTAAAATAAAATATTCATGGAAAAAATAATTGGAAAGGGATAAAAAAAATTGGTAACGGAAATTATGGGCTATTCTTTTGGCTATATCTTAACGAGGCAATAGCAAATTTGGGACAGAGCATTATAAAGCCCTGAAAGTACTCTAAAATGTGCCCTTATTTAATAATATGAGATACTTTAAAAAAGTTACATGCCTTTGAGAGTATAATATACCCGAATTTTGAAAAGCTTTGTTTTATAAATAAATTTAAGTTTCCAAAAATTAGTAATGCCACTTTATAGAGGACATTTAGGGCTTTAAAATGGAATATAGCCTTCCTAAATATTTACTTTCTTGTTTAGCTATTGCCAAAAGAATGGATCCAGGTACTGAAGTAGCAGAGGAATTGGATAAAAATATATTGGTGGAGAGAGAATGGATTTATTTGGAATTATTTTTACAATTTATTCAATTTTAATTTAATTTTATTCAATTTTGTTCCTCCTCCTCTTCCTGCTGATGTTTGTCATGTCCATGTTCTCCGACCATCAACAAATTGTCAATGAAAAAGCCATTTGCCTTTCCAATCTTTTGGGGAGAGGGCGAAAGTTGAGGACTCGATTCAGTGGCCGAATTTGAGGAACACGATGAGAGGGAACATCGACGCAACATTTCCAAACTCATTTCGGGTGGACAAAGGAAATTTGGATTGTTGGCCATTGATGAGGGCGAGGATTGTCCTTGGCCAATTGACTGATGTTGGCATCTTTTCGACTGTTTTCGTTGTTTTGCCCTTCTATTCTGGAACCAAACCTGAAACAAAAATGAATGAATATAGAATATTTCAAAATATAATTTCAGAATTCAGAGGCAGTTGCTAGAAAAGAATGACTTATAGTAAAGAATAAGAAATGCCGAAAAAATGGTAAATTAATTAAATTTTTTAAAAGAAATTTGGCTGGCATAAAAGTACATTCTCTCACCTGTATTCTGGCCTCACTAAGGCCTGTTTGAAGGGCTAGCCTTTCTCGAAGGCAAACATCCGGGTATTGTGTCTTCTTGAAAATGGCCTCCAATTGTCCAATTTGTTCATTGTTAAATGTCGTTCGACTTCTTCTGCAGGAGGAGGAAAAATTCTTGGGCGTTGATGTTGGCGAATTTGAGGGGAATTGATGGTGGTTAATGGAGGAATCGGACAATGAGGACGGATCATCCACCGAATGTTGGAGTTGGGATTGATAGGAGGCTAAAAGGGATGAAAATGGAAGGCATTTCACCTTAAATAAACGTACAAAGCAATGAGGAAAATGTGAATTGCAATTTGGCCAATTGTTCCATTGTGTCCAAAGGGACAAAACCGGCAGCAGGTTGACCCATTGACGAATTCATTGGCTGCATTTTTATGATGGAATTTGCCAATTTTTGATTGCAATTAAAAAATGGAAGGGAATTTGCCGAGATTTGTGCGAATTAGTATTAAATGTTATGAATGAGAATTTTGCTAATAAATGAGGACAAATTAAAGGTATGAATGAATGGAAGGGGAGGGAAGACTAATTCCCCCAATTTACATAAATAGAAATATATTCCATTTACGCAAGCGGATTTCCTCGCGCCAATGATGGCCAGCGGCATTAGAAGGGGTGGAGTGGATTATTTATTGGCCACAAGGCCATCCATCCACATTCAAAGGGGGCAACCCCTTCCCCTTTGGCTCATTTTTATTAATTAATCCTCCGGGCCAAAACCCCTCCTATTTGCGCATGTCCCCTCCTTCCCCCATCCTATTTACCCCCCTTTTGAGGCCCACAATCGGCCCGAAATGAATATCTCGTAATTTGCCATTTAATGAAAAGAAATAAAGGGGCAGGGCAATTTGTATGGAAAATTGCTTTTGCCCCAATTGACGGCTTATTAACAAATTTTGTGTGAGGATTTTCGAAGAGGGGCCGATTTCGTAGAGATGAAATTGTACAAAAAATGTTATTGCCATTTACATTTGAATTGGTCAACACAAATATTATTTATTGACGCAAAATGAATGAATGATGTTGGACTCAATTTCATTTTTTGTGGCCAATTTTGACCAATTTTGAGGGCTTCATTTTGCCATTCATAAAAATGAGATAATGAGGAACGATGCCGCCTAATCTTCTCCATTTTTGTATCATCCCTTTTAGCACAATTTGTGACGCAAATTTATTGGATATAAACAAAGTTAATTGGCATTTATCAAAGAAAAATGAAAATTGGATGAATTTTTGAATGAATTTCATTTGGAAAAATTTAATTTTAATAAAATAAATTGATGAGATTGGAGGATGGATGCTGGAGGGGATTATGACAAAATTTGGCAGATATCCTCCATAAATGGAAGGAGGGTAAATAAATGGCATGACCAAAAATGCCAAATGTGGTGCCCAAATCCGTGCAAATCCCCCTTCTCCCCTTCCTCAATTTCCATTTTGAATCCTATCCAAAATTTGATAATCCAATCCAATATCCCAAATCCATCCAATCAAATCCCCTTCTTTACTTCAATTCAATGTGACGGATTTGCGTAATAAGTCCGGGGGCCAAAGGCGACCAAATACAACACAACCCATCCATCCAATTCATTTATTAATTACGTCGATGGCATCCATCCTCTTCCATTTATTTAGTGCCGACACTAATTGAAATGTAAACAGGCCAGCCTGTGCCTGCAGGAATGCGCAAAATGGTTCCCCTCATTTGCGCTCTTTTTTACAAGATTCCCCACAAATTTTCTTGGGCCACTTAATTAAAGTGGACTAATACAAATTGCAGATTGGAGGGGAAATAGATGGGAGGAGGGGGATTAGTGCCCCGTGGCCACAATTGGCAAATTAAGAAGCATTGGAAAATGAAGTTGGCATTGCCATTTTCAAATATTCGTCAATTCCCAATTTAATTTTGGAATTCATGGAATGGAAAATGAATATTTTGTATGGATTTGGTGGGAATGGAGAAGGGGATGAGGTACTCCTGCAGATTGGGGTCTGGAAGAGAAAGGGGGATTGTGGGGGAGGTGACAAGGTCCCTTCAATCAAATTTCCCATCAAAGAGATGGAGGGAATGGAATCAACGATGGGAAGGGAATCTGAATTGGATAAAAGAATTTTTTTTCTAAATTAATTTCGATGGAATAAATGCAAATCATTGATATAAACAAAATCAGTGTTGGATTAATTAATTTCTCATCCTTAATATTTTATACGAAATAAATGCTAATCATTGCGAATGAGGGTATCTGAGATAGATTATTAAATTATATTAGCTAATATAAAATAGTGATATTTTTATCATATTTATCATTTCACTCAAAATAAATAAAAATGGAAGAACTGCGTAATTTTACAATGAAACAACTATCGGCAAAATTATAAATCATTCACTTAATTTTGTTTCACCCGATGATGCCTCTATTCATACCCAATCTATAGAATCCCAATGGCAAAAAGTGAAAATGACCCAAAAGAAAATGTATGGTACATCCTCATCTTTATATAAATCCTATTTCCCTGAATATATTTGGCAAAAACGTTTTGGTTCACGTGATCTTGTTTTCTATAATTTTTGGTCTCATGTTTGTGAAATTTATCCTTGCGAATAATTTTAATTTCTTTTAATTACTGAATATTTCATGAATAAATTTATTTCGATTGGGCTGTATATTTCAAATAAAATAATTTAGAAAAAAAATTCTTTTATCCAATTCAGATTCCCTTCCCATCGTTGATTCCATTCCCTCCATCTCTTTGATGGGAAATTTGATTGAAGGGACCTTGTCACCTCCCCCACAATCCCCCTTTCTCTTCCAGACCCCAATCTGCAGGAGTACCGGGGATGATGATGGAATTTGCATGAATTAATTTTCATTTCCTTTGCTTTTTCTCTCAATCAACATTTTTAATAAACTCATTCATATTATATTCTTCATGGATAAATTATTTTGAGGAGGGAAAAAGTGCAATTGGCCTTATTAAAAATTTGGTTAATTAAAAAATGATTCGGTGTGTAATAAATGGGAAATTAATAATGAATAATTTTAAATGTAAATGAATGAATGAATATTGGATTTGGATGAATATTGGAATTAAAACGGCAATGACGGAATCCAAATCGAAAATTAGAAATAGAGAAAAGGGCAACCAAATTTTTGTTAATTCAATTTTTCAAATGAATAATAGGCTTTAAATTTGACAAATTTAGTATAATTGGATAGTCCTGATTTTGATGAATGAATAAAGGAAAAATTTAATGGATTTGATGGAAATTTCAAAAAACTATGGCCAAAAAATAGGGCAAAATAGGCCAAAATATGGCAACTTCAATTTTATCTCTATTTTTACCAAATAAAATTTGATCAATTAATTTTATATTAAAATGCTCTCCAAAGTGAAATTAACAAAATGATATAAAAATTTAATCATTTGCTAAAAAGATTGTTGAAATTGGCCAAGCACAGTTAGGGCACCTTTAAAATTATCCAATAAAATTGCATTTAAATGAATAATATATTGAATTAAATTAAAAAATTTTTAAAAATAGTATTAAAATTAATTTTAAATAATATCTTTAATATTTTTTTAAAATTTATTTATAGATAGTTTTATTTAAGATGACGAAGTCCAACTCTCAAAATCTAATCGATTTTTCACTCTTTGTCCAGTTTTGCTAAAATAATTCGTATAACTTTCCGGAAAATTTTTAAAACATAGAAATTGATGAATTTGATATATTTTTTTAAATTTTTACTAAAAAATTATGTAAAAATAATTTTTAATAATAGTTTAAAAAAATATAAAAATTATAAATTATAAATTTTTTAAAAGAAAAAGAAATATATATTTTTTTATGAAAAAATTATTTTTTTTATAAAATATGAATTGTTTTGATAAACTAAAAATTTCATTTACCAAATACCAATATCAATACTATTTAAGCATTTTAATATTTTTTAAACCATTTTAAAATGAATTAATTAAATTTAACCTATTTTTCAATACAAATAATTTGGTAAAATTTTTCTAATGAATATAAACTTTTTTTTTTTTAAGTATTTTAAATTCTTATTAATTATATAATTATAAAAATACGCTATGTAACGAAACCCCGAAATCACGAAACACCGAATCACGAAACGCCGAAATCACGAAACACCGAATAGGAGAAGCATCACGAAACACCGAAATCACGAAACACCGAAAAGGAGAAAGTGTCACGATACACCGAAAATTTGAACTTATGGGTGAATTTTTTGGTTCGATATACCAATCGACGCGCCTCGATGAGCTGATCCCGAATATGCTATTGGTTTCGCAAAAAACTTAAAAATAAAAAAGTTATGGCCATAAAAGTTGCCAAATGTGTAACCTAGCTTGAATTAAATGGCCATAACTTTTTTATTTTTAAGTTTTTTGCGAAACCAATAGCATATTCGGGATCAGCTCATCGAGACGCGTCGATTGGTATATCGAACCAAAAAATTCACCCATAAGTTCAAATTTTCGGTGTTTCGTGACACTTTCTCCTTTTCGGTGTTTCGTGATTTCGGTGTTTCGTGATGCTTCTCCTATTCGGTGTTTCGTGATTTCGGCGTTTCGTGATTCGGTGTTTCGTGATTTCGGGGTTTCGTAGTAGAGCCATTCCTTTGGCGCAAAATTCTTCGGCCATTTCTTTCATTCGATAATCTTTCATTTTGTAAAAGCCCCGAGTTGCCGACATTTAATTTTTGGAAATACATTGGTGCGGTCGAAACAAGTCAAAGATTGCAAGAGAAATTCGGCGATTCAGCCCCCACAATTTGTACAATTTATAAATGGCGACGTGACTTCAAAGAAGGACAAGAAGGAAAGGTTCAAGAAGGAAAGGTTCTTTTTTGAAAAAATATCAAATTTTCAGTTTAATTTTTGACTTTAAAAAATAATATTCCAAAAAATCAATTTTTTAACAGAGAAAAATATTTTTCAAAAAATATTTTTTAATAAATTTACACAATTAAAAATGTTTTTATGCCATCAATCTTGAAATCTGACAAATTACTTATCAATTTCTAATAAAATTTATTTTTTTTTTTAAATTTTTAAAAAATTTTATAAAAATCGATTTTTTACTATTTTAAAATATTTTAAGCGAGAACGTGAAGAACGCAAGGAAACAGAACCACTGGATGAAGGCCAAAAAGCGGCAAAAATTCCGAAAAAAGTTTCATCTGACAAATATTGTGTGGAATGCAACCGAGATTTGTGCAATCGACAATATTTTGAAATGCATATGCTCAAAGTATATTGAAAATGAATTATCATTTTTGGCAAATTTTTACAATTTCCAGTTCCATGATATCCTGCTGGGCGATACAAAATCCGTTATTGAATATTTGGACCAATTGGAACCATCCAAAACACAAAATTTAATCTTCAGGTTTTTAAATTTTTTTTTGCAAATTTAAAATGAAAATAATTTCCTAATTGGTCAGATGCGATGCTTGTTTTGGTGGGGCACTCGATTATGACACAATTGAAGAATTGCAACAGCACAAATTGTTGGAACATGGCCAACAAATGCGAATGCCAAAATGGTGTTCCAAAGTAAATTAAAATAAATCACAAAAATTTAATAAAAAAATATTCAATAAAGAAAGTCAAATCACCATCAAAAACACCGTTGCAAAATGTGAGATCATCAGCGGCACCATCGGCTTCATCCCGCATTACCCCACCAACAACTGGTTCTTCAATTCCAAAATACACAAAAGTGGTCATTCGTCGAGACAAATCTTTGCCCGCTTCAAGCTCATTACGGTGGACAATTTTAATATTTTTTAATTTTTTATTGCTTTATAGTCGTTCAAATCGAGTTCCAAAACCAATTTCAACACTGAATTATTTGATGTTGGCAAAAGATTTCAACGAAATGAAAGGAGGAGGCGAAAAGGAGGAACGCAAAAATTCAAATTCACCAACAAAAGGTGGGGAAATATTTAAAAAAAATTAAAATTTTAAATTGAAGAGTTTTCGAAAAGAGGACGTCCATCCATGAATCGAACAGTGAATTTTAAGGAAGAAATAAAGGAAATTGAGTCATCAACAAATGAAGGGATGAAATTGGAAAGACAAATTCATAAAGAAAAGGTAAGTCAAATTTATCAAATATTTTACATTTTTGAATGGGAATAAAATTGGAAAACATATATTTTTTGATCAATTCATTAGGCACCTTTTTTAAATCTTATTGAAATGTTTTTAATTTAAAATGACAATTTATCCAAAATATATCAAAATGCCATAAATTAATTACGGTAAATAAAATTTTTGTATAGTCGGCATCGGCACAGCCAAAACATCAACAAGAAAGAAATGTGAACGGAAAAATGAATAATGGTGGATTATCGCCGGAAAAAGAAGAAGATGATGAGGAGGAGGAGGATGAATTTGAAATAAAGGAAGATCCGGTTGAATTAGAAGAGGAAGAGGAACAAATTCAACAACAAAAACAACCACAAGAAAACCAGCAAGACAATCCACCGGTAAAATAAATTAAATGTTAATTCGTCAACAATTTTCATTCAGGCCACCAATGATAAACCTGAATCCGTAAGCAGTCCACACAAAAGACGAATGTTATCGCCGGATGCATTGGACGCAGCAAATTCACTTTTGAAACTGACTTTCGGCTCACCGTTGAGTTTGACGGGCGTTTTTGAAGAGGTAAAATAAATTAAAAATAATTAATTTTTATATTCATTTTTATAGACGAATTCATCCTCAATTGCCAATGAATCCAATGGAAATGTTGATGGGACAATTTTGACCTTCACCACAACCAAAACAACAATTTTGGACACTTCCGTTTCGAATTTGCCGCCGCCAAATTCTCCAACGCCAGCCGTGTCGAGCAATTCCACTTCAACAATCCAACAACAAAAATCTCCGCCCAAAATGGTGGCAAATGAATCCAATTTATTGCCTCAATCTCCACCCAATCTGCCGAAGACGCCATCGCCACCGCCTCCTACTCTTCGTTTTCAATTGCCGCAGCCACAAAATGTGGGTTTTATCTTTTATTTTTGCACTAATAATTCATTAATATATGGGAATTAGGAATTTACATTTTTTTGATCGAAACTGATATTTTGGTTTTTTTATTTCCATTTTTTATAGTTTTCGGGATTTTCCAACGCGGAATTGACAGAAATTGAGAAGGCGGAGAGAAAGGCACTTGAAGTACGCATTAATGCCCTGAAGAATATTCAAATGCTTTTTGATGAAGCAATGATCCAATTCCAACAATATTTGGCCGCAATGCCCTCAACAACAAATACAACCGGAATTGGAAATGTGAATGGACCAATCAATGGAATAATTAGACAGGTGGGAAATAATTGCAAAATAAATTAAGAACTTTTTTGTGGAATTTTATATTTTTAATAATGAATAAAAACAGAAATTATTAAAATATGCAGTAAATAATAATAAAAACGGATGAAATCAACTTTATTAAGTTGTTTTTTGGGGATAATTTCATCAATTCTGAATCAATTTAAATAAAATTAATATAAGTTGAATAGCCAGAAGTCTGCCCTTTAATTTGATAAGAAAATTATGTAAATAGGCTAAATCCTTTATGAGTTATAAATATTAAATTGGCAACAAATTGCAAATAATTAATTCATTTAAACAGCAGGAATCAGCCATCTCCAATTTTGTGCCATCTTCTTCATCAACGGATGTGGGGACATCAACCTCATCCACCTCCTCATCATCGATGATGCCAACGGCAATCCAAAATGGAATCAGTGCTTCTGCCTCTTCGTCAACGACAACAACAACAATGAACAATACAAACAAATCATAGATGGAAGGAATGAATGAAAATGGAATGTGAATTGAATGATGTTTTGTGATTTATTTTTATTCATTTTTATTATTTAAATAATATTGAATTGACCACCAAATAAGCATCCTAATTCCCCTCAAATATGCTCTGATGATATTTTGTGCGTCTTTTATTTGTTTCCCCAAAAAAATGATAATTCTGGGAACACTTTTAAAAAATTTATTCTAAAGTTTTTTTAATGTTAAATTTTATTTGTTTTTTTTCGAATAAAAATTAATCAACATAAAATTCCAAATCGATCAAAATGTCGAGTGATTATTGCCAGCCGCAGCTGAATTGTGCCAGCCGCCACTGTTCTCAATTGGGCAGTTTGGTTTGGATCAGCCAAAACTGACAATGAACGCAATTGGAGACCACCTCCCAGGAATTGCCGGTTCATTTCCTCACGCCAGCTGCCTTTTGGCTGCCAACATTGACAAAGCACCTAATAAAACATTTACAAAAAAGTTATGACCAAAAATTTTAAAAATCGCGTCCAAATTGGCCAATATATGACATGCGCACCTTCTAACACCAACTCATCCTAGAAAAAAGCGCGTAGTCTGACGTTTTATATACCATTTTGAAGCTAATACTCTTCTGGTTGTCGTTAAAAAAAAGTCCTACCCAAAATATGCATACTTTATGTTCCCCCGGTGAAGTCGGCACAAATACACTTCCATATCCATAAACTTCATGTCGGCCATATTGGTCCAAGTGGAATACTTCAATTAGAATTTTTGGCCAATCCTGTATTGTCCTGGTGGCCAAATGAATATCAATTGGATGGGCAAAATGAGCACAATCTGTTTCGGGCAAATCCGTATGGGTTTGGCTTTCATGTTCACCCTCGACCACTCTCCAACCACCGCCTTTTTTAGTAGAAAATAATTTTAAAAAAATTAAAATGAAAATACCCAAATGAAGACTCCATCGACACGACAATCTATTGTCCTCAAAACCAAATGCAGATTCGATTTGGCCAATTATAAACAATTCAGCGGCCATTTTATTATTTTTACTAAATGTCCTTAAAAATGACCACTTATTCCCAAGTTACCATGGAAACCGGGATCGGTCAAACCAAAATCCACATAGTATTCTACAGGGAAAAGTGAGCTAAGATCGGCCTAGGTGAATGGGACTCTTAGCTATCAAGATTAAAAAGCTTTAGCTCAACAAAATTAATTATTTATAAAACAATAAAAAATAAATTAATTAATCAATTTTTATCAAAAAATAAATATTAAAATACAATAACAAATTTTGGGGAAACAGAAATTAAAATAATATTCACATCACAAATTAAGTATTGATTATATTTATTTGGCATTGCTGGGTCCCACCCCAGCCGATTTATCCTCAACAATAATATCTTCTCCATCCGATTGTGTTTCATCCTCATATTCCTCATCATCCTCTTCTTCACAGCTGCTGTCCACATAAAGTTCAACATCTTCGATGATTTGTTGTAACGGTGCTCGGCATTTTTTGCTCAAACATTTTTGTCGGACTGTGTAGCAATCAACGCAGTAGACGGCGTGGCAACGGACACAAAGACGAATATTCCTGAATAATTTTTTTTTTAAATATTCAAGTTAACTTTGCCCAATTGTATTATTAAAATTCATAATTCCCAATTTAATTATATATTTGTGTTAACTTACGATATCTCCTTCAGTGTCAAATCGGCCCTGGCACACCGGAAACAAGCCTGTTTTTCTTCGCAAAGCATGGAAAGGCCTTTGTAAAGCAACAATTTTTGGGCGTTTTCATTCGAATCCTCCATCTTAATTTAAATAAAATTTGAATTATATTATTTTGGGATTACCTTCGTTTTTTCAATATCCATGACCATTTCCCAAATTTGCATTCGCTTCTTCAGAATTTTGTCGTACAAAAACAGGGCCCTGGGGCGATGACGTTCGGGGAAGAAGAGAAGAGCAATTAAATGGCGAGTTCGCTTCACATAATTCTAAATAAAAATTTATTAAATTAAATTATTGATTTTAGAGGATAATTTTTAATTTGTCAAAATTGATATCATCATCTTTACTTAAATCGATAAAATTTTGAACATTAAAAATCTTTTCAGTATTTTAAATTCCAAAATTTTACCTGAACAAAGATGAGGAAAGTGCACAAAATGTAGAGGACGAAAATGAGTTGGAAAAGGTCATAATTTGGCGGTGTTGGCTCCTCAAAACATTGTCGCCACAAATCCTCCCTTGCCTTTGAATCGGTCAACGGCTCAAATGTGTGAAGAATGCTGCCCAACAATTGATTCAAAATTCCATCACCGGAAACCTAAAATAATAAAATGAATTAAAATGGAAAAATATTCAAATTTACTTTAATTTTGTAAATGCTTGGCACTGTGAAAATTGTATTATTCCCGTGGAAAAAGACGAAGGCCTTTCGGAGCAATTTGTACACGAAAATGTCGACCAAAATGAAGACGGCAATTGGAAGGACGCTGTAGAATAGGAGAACATGCTGAATGGCCATTTGCAATTTTTCCTTTCTCGTCGTCCGCAATGAACATGTTCGAATATACTAAAAACAATAAAATTAATGAATTAATATTTAAAATTAATTTTTGACCTGTTTCTTCTCTTTTGGAAGCAATGGCAACAAAGTCATTTGCCCATTTATTGCTCTGGCTTTGTCGATGCTCTCAAATTCGTCATCAATGTAATGGTTGTCCTCCGAATCACTGCGCTTGAATTTTATCACATAAAAAATGGACTGAAAAATAATTCAAAATTTATTAAATAATGGAAATAAATAACCAACCATGAGAAGAGGCCAAACCGTCAAAAATATCATCAAAATGTCGAGCACAAAAATAATAACATTCAGCGAACTTTCGAATCCTTGAATTTCTCCCTTCAGTTCATTGCGTATTTTTTGCTTGTCGACTAAAAGTTCTTCGGTGTAATTCTTGTCATGGTCAATTGTGATTTGAAATTCGCCCTAAAAAATAATTTTAAAAAATTGTGAATAATTTTGATGACTGACCGATTCATTGTAAAGTTTGTAGAAAAATGTTTTCTAAAAATTAAATTTTTTTTCCGGTTTAATTCAAATTTTACCTTTGCCAATTCGGATGCTCCCTTTTTTGCGCCTTTCACAAACGAGCTAACTCCCTCCTTTATGCTGCCCTTCACCCTGGACGGCCAATCACAGCCAATGTGGATTACTTTTGTCAAATAGCAAAGTCCTTTGACCAAATCGATTGGTTTGCAAATTGCCTCGAAAAAACGATCCTGACATGCCGAATGTTGCTCGCTGAGCCAACCAACACACTAAAATTAAAATAAATAAATATTTTATTAAGAATGAATTATTTTACAGCTTTGAATGGAAGATGGGCCAAAACTGAGCAATTTTGCATTAAATTGTGGATTTTGTTGACCAATCCTCGTTGCCAAACCAACATCCTTAAAAATATTTGGATTTAAAAATATAAATAAAAATGGAGACAAACTTTTCCAGCGAATTGTTCATATTTCTCAATGTTTCTTGCATTTTTTTAATCGGCTTTGCTTGTTCCCTCATAAATTCCTGTACTTTCTCCATTGGTGCCTTTGTGTGGGATTAATCAATATAATTATTCTTATTATTCACTTACTTCACGAAAATTGTTATCGGCTCGTTCCTTCACTTCTTCAACGGCCTCCTTTATGCGTTGACTGACACAATTGACGCCTTCCATTGTTGATTGAATATTCGAAGTGATATTATGCGCCGGGTACTGCAAAAATGATGATTTTAAAATGGTTTAGGGATTTATCCATTAACCTGGAATGCCCAAATTAGCATGAAAATGACAATGATTGTTCGCAAACGGCTTCCAATCAGTGAAGGAACGGTGACGAAGAAGATGACCCGCAAATAGTGTGAAAGCAGTATCAAAAACACGACCACTTGGGCACCAGCGCCCACACATAAGCCGACCCTAAATTGAATTGAATATTTCTTTTGCTATCATTTGATGACTTACAATTTGGAATGAGTTGAATACTTCAATGCAATCACAAAGTAAAAGAGCGAGCCAATCATTTGCATTATCAGAAACAATGCCAGCAGAATTAGGAGGGCGCGAATTCTGAATTAATTTATTGATTTTATGATCAATTTGGTATTTTACCTTTTGTTTGTTGGTATCAACTGTCCACTTTTGACCAATCCACAGATGCAACAAATCCAATGTTTAGTCCGTTTACAGCATTTGCATAATCTTTCCTTCTTGCTCAGATGCTTTGCTTCTTCTTCTTCTTCCATTGCATTTTCGTCTTCATTTCCATCGTCGTCTTCATTTTCTTCTTTCTGTATTTTTTCCTTCATTTCGGCCTCAAATTCTTGGAAACCACGAATTGCTTTTTTTGCTTTCCTCTTTTCCTTTCTTAATCCACATAAAATTCGAATTAAAAATGACATTTGTTGATTTCTTTAGCTGAAAATTGTTTCGGTTTAAGTTTAATAATTTAATAGTTTTTCATTCGTTTTAAGTTCATTATTTAGGTTTATGTTCGGTTTAACGTATAAAAGCATAAAAACAATGTGAAAATTACATTAACCGAATGTTCTAATCGAATCGCAATCGCAAAAAAATCGATTATGATTATGATGATTGATTTGATGATGAAAAAATGAAAATGAAAATCGAAACAGGACAAATTTTCTTCAAAAACAAAATGCCAAAGCCCTTTCTTTAAAAATTTTAACTACCGTATTCCGTGAAAAATCGATTCATTAAAGAAAAATGAGGAACATATTTGCATAATCTTCTAAAAATGTGATTAGCCAAGTAAATAAGATAAATTTTGGCAAAATTGGATTAAAAAAAAATAAAATAAAAATCTTTAATTTATTTTTTGCTTTCAAAACAATAATTCCATTTCCATCCAATTTTAGCAATGAACTGATGAGTTGATATTTTTATTTTCTTATTTTGTTTGCAATAAAAATGAGTCCATCGATAATTGCTTATTAATCAATTTATCACTATTTGTAGGCCAATTTCATTTATTCCATTCCAAATTATTCTCACAATGTTATTTTTCCCCCTCATTTTATTAATTTTTTCTTTATTCCTCCTTTTATTCCATTGTATTTTTTGGAAACGTCAAGGCCTTCCCCCAGGCCCAATTCCTCTTCCACTTTTCGGCAATCTTCTTTCAATCGCCCGTGATCCTCCCGGCTATGGGCCATTCCAAAGATGGGCCAAACAATTTGGGCCAATTTACACTGTTTGGTAAAATAATAAGTAATGGAAATGATGGCCAATTTGTCATTCAATTTCGAAGGTTTGGCGAAGATGCGCACATTGTTTTGACCAATTTTGAGTTGTTGAAGGAAACAGCAGGGGAACCTTTTTCGGGAAGGCATTTTTCCACAAAATTATTCCCAAAATTTGGCACAATTGGTGGACGGGTGAATGGCATTACGAGGACGGAAGGGGAGGAATGGCGTGAAATGAGGAGATTTTCGATGAGATCAATGCGAAATTTGGGGATGGGAAGGGGTCGAATGGAGCAGAAGGTGCGGAGAGGGGGAAAATGCAAAAATTCGGATCAAATTGAACGCAACTCTCAGATTCTCGACCATCTCGAAGAAATGTTCAACCAAATTCGCTCACAAATGAATGAAAATGGCATGGCGCAAAATGTTGATTTGGAGCCAATGTTGGATTTGATGAGTGGTTCGGTGATCAGTGAATTAATGTTTGGATGTGATTTTCGTGGCCATCGGGCCGAATATTATTTTCATGAATTGAAGCAAATGATGAATCGAATCCAGGCAATCCAGGGAAGCACCCGGGGCCAATTACTCGACTCAATGCCATGGCTTCGGCATTTTCCCCCATTTTCGAGCACTTTTCATCAAATGGACCGGGCAATGGGAGAACTTTATGCATTTTTTGATAGACAAATTGAAAGCAAGTTGAATGAAATAAAAGAGGAAAAGAAAGGAAATGAAGAAAAAGAAATTGAGGAAGAAGAAGATTTTGTAAAGGAATTCTTGAGGGAAATGGAGCGACGGAATATGGAAAATGAGAAGGAAAATTATTTCACGTTGGTTTTTTAACAATTATTTTTGTGCCATTTCCCCCAAAATTTTAATAGGATTGATGCATTGCGCGCCCTTTGCTTTGATATTTTTGTGGCTGGCCAAGTAAATATTTTACTCTATACGAAATCATTTCCAACTTGTTACCAATCCAAATTGACACTATTTAACTTATCAAGAACTGAACTAATTTTGACGATTTTGGGATTAAATTAAGGGGCATAAATTCTTGCCTATCTAAATAAATTAATTTTATCAAATTAAATTCAGAATTGTCAAAGTTATGTTCAAAAAATCCACCGAAAATTTCTCGAATTCACAGTAAAGATGATTTTTAATAATTTTTTTGTACATAACTCCAAAAATTTTTAACCAATTTCAATATAGATATTTATTAGTCTGACTTTTAATGATAAAATTTTAAAAATTGGTTCATTCCTTGTCGAGTTATTTAAATGGCGACAAGTTAATCATATATACCAAAAATTCATTTATTTTTTTTTCAAAGGAAACCACAACAAATACCCTCTCATTTCTTGTCCTTTACCTTCTTTTGGATCAAAGGGTTCAGAGGAAATTGCATTCTGAATTGGATGAATTCAACAAAGGAGGGAAAAAGATGATTGAAATGAGCGATCGAATCAAATTACCATTCCTCCTGGCCATCATCAATGTTTTCATTTTGGATTATTTTCATTTAATAATTCGCCCTTAAAAAAGGAAACCCAACGTTTGTGCAATTTGTTGCCCATCAATTTGTCGCATCGAACAATTTGTGCCACCAAAATTGGCCAATATAATTTGCCAAAAGGAATGCCAATTTTGCCACAAATTGGGAATGTCCTCTTCGATGAAGGAATATTCCCGGAGGCAAACAAATTTCAGCCTGAACGATTTTTGGATTCAGATGGACGATTGAGGAAATGCGATGAATTTGTGCCATTTGGAATTGGCAAAAGGTGAAAATATGATCAAAAATGATTAAATTTATTAAATTTTTGGCAGACAATGTGCCGGCGAATCATTGGCCAAAATGGAATTGTTCCTTTTTGCCGTCAATTTTTTCAACAATTTTCGAGTAATACAAATCAGTTAATATTTAATTCATTTATTTAATTCAGGTTTTCCCAATGGATCCGTTGAATCCGCCGAGCATCGCCAAAAATACATTATTGACGGTCACTCCACGAAAATATTTTTGCCGAATTTTGGATCGAACCAAAAGCGAAATATAAGGGAAAATTTGATATTTGAACATTTTTTAAATTAATTCAATTTATATTTATTTTTAATAATTAATTTTTTGGATATGCTCTACCATATTTGGGCATCCCATTGTTTTCCATACATAAAATATTATTCATTTTATCCATTAATTTTTAAATATAATGAACCAATTTTTGCACTCAAAATCCAAAATGACTTTTTATGCTTTCGAGGCAATTGAAACTTTAAGATTTTGATATTTAATTTCGGCATATTATCAGTTAGTACATTGGAAGTATGAATGGAAATTTTTTGAGAATTTTTATTTTTTTAAATTTTATTCACCATTCAAATTTATAGGAAAAGGACCCTTTCATTAATCCAAATCATTCATTTTGATTTTTTAATTATTATTTGAATAATTCATCAATCTTCATTTTCACATATTTGTCCAATTCACAAGCCAATATTTGTCTCAATTTTCTTATCATTTTATTTATCAATTTAATATTATCGAAAAAGTGCACTTGACTAAAAACATTATTCTTCGTCATTGTCTCCTCCCAAAATCAATCTAATTTTTGGCAAAAAAAAAAATAACATCAAAATTCATTAATAAATTCAAAATGGAATTAAAATATTGGATTATTCCTCTTTTTTCATTGCTTCTTCTTTTCCATCCAATTTCATCTTATAAAATTCTGATCTACAGTCAAACATTGACTCGAAGCCATGTAATTTTGAATGCTCGAGTGGGCGAAGCATTGGCCGAAGATGGGCATAATGTGGTAAAATTGGGTGGAATGGGGGCATTTTTGAGGTAGAATTGCGCACTCCGATTGATATTTTGAAGAAAATTGATGAAATTAATAATAAAAATAAAATGAAAATAAATTATTTGCCTCATCCTTATTCATTAGACAATTCTGGAGGTGGAATATTTGGATCCGTTGGTGGATTTCAGTGGTTCATCGGCAAAAGGAGTTCGAAAGGTATCATCCAAATCATCAGAGATTAGATTTATTGCACGAAAAAGTATTAAATTAAAATTTTCCAAAATATACTAATTTTTAATCAAAAACAATAAAAAATTTATAATTTTTCAATTTTTATAACATTTTTTTGTAATTACAATTTTTGCCTAAGATATTCGAAAAAATGAAAAAAAAATACAAAATATAATTTTACTTAGGAAAGCACTCCAAATATCAGAAAAATTACCCTAAAGCAACATTCATTTTCTCATTACTAATCCTTTCCCTGCAAATCTCATATATTCATATATACTTGAATTCCTTTCCAAGATTTCGGTCCCCGGCAATTTCCTCCCAAAATCGGATAATCACTCATCTTTTTCAAAAAAATTATCCAATGAAGCATTCAATAAACAAACAATTTGGTCAATGATAATAAATGGAATCCAAGAAGATCCAAAAATGCACGAAGCATTCAATGGGGCATGCGAAAGTTCCCAAATTATTTAAAACAAAACAATTTGTGACATTTTCAGAATTTTTGGATGAAAAAGTGGAAGTAATGGAACAATTAAAGGCAGAAAAATTTGATCTATTCATTGGGGAACAAATCAATTTATGTGGATCCGGCCTTAGCCATTTATTACAAATTCCAATTCATATTTTGCTTGTCAGGTGGAATTCTTTGACCCAAATTTTAGATTAAATATTCCCCCCAAAATATTAGTTGTCCTATCCAAGAGCATGTTGCCTCCATTTTGGGTCTTCCATATCCAATCAGTTTTATGCCATCCCTTTACGGCATTCCAATGGGCGATCGAATGGATATTTGGCAAAGATTCGCTAATTTGATTGGCACAATGGCCCATGGAATTCCATTCCTCCATGGAGTTGACCATTTGACCGGAATGTTCCGAAGGAAATTTGGGTAAGTTTATATTTTATCGAATTTATTTAACGAATAATTTATAATATTAAAAACGATGATAAGCGATGTTTCATTCTTTTCTTTTTGGCAATAAAGAAATTAATTCAGCGCTATAAAAATCCAGCGTTTCCTCTATAATTTAGCATAATAAAATTTATTAAATTCAAATTAAAAAAAAGGTAAATTTAGAATTTGATAAATCCAAATTTTAAGGAAAAAAGGACTCATTTTATAAAATGTTTATTTGCGAAAAATTAGGGCAAATTTTAGAGGAATTTTAATTATTTCATATGGCATATCAACCTTCTTCAATTGGTTACGGTACCGCGAATCAAATTATTGAAAATAATGTGATTATATTTTTAATTTGTTTAATCAATCATCCGAGAAATGAATGAATAGAAATTCACATATTTCCATCTATTTATTTGGGGTGAACAATCAGAATGAATTCACCATTAATTGTTGGAAATAAATAATAAATAGGTACCGAAATTGCACTACAGAAACGTCATGTTTCAAAAATAAATAATGACAATTTTTTCTCAGCAATAATTTTCCGGACATTCGGGATATTGTCAAGGAATCGCCACTCATTTTTGTGAATGTCGACGAATTCGTCGATTTTCCTCGGCCATTATTCCCAAATATAATTTACATTGGTGGGCTTGGATATGACCAGAAGAATGCTACAGACAAATTACCGCAAAAATTTGAAAATGAAATGGCCAAAGGCAAAAATGGCATCATTTTCTTCTCATTGGGTTCGGCGGTAAACACTGAATTTGTGCCAGAAGAATTTAAAAGAAATTTATTCGCTGCATTTGCAAAATTGCGAGATTGGCACTTTTTAGTGAAAATCAATGCTGGCGATGAATTTAGCAAGGAATTGGCCAATGGAATTGAAAATGTGTTCCCAATTAGCAGTTGGGCACCGCAAAGGGCCATTCTCGGTAAGGAATTAAATAAATATTATAGATAGGCTTTTCAATTTATTTTATATATTTAAATTTAATTACCGCCTGGCTGGGATATATTAGGCAAAAAAAGGGTTAATTTATTAGGGAAAAATGGATGGAATATGCCGTAAAAATGCGGAAATGATATCTGCCAATTTTTAAAAGTAAAGGGGACAAAAACAAGATAAATTATATTTTATATTCAAGAGAATAAAAATGATTTTTTTATTGTTAAATTTAAATTTATTAGAGAAAAATATAAATAAAAATATTTTTTTAGAAAATTTGTTGGACATGTTGTTGAATACAATTTTTCACAATGCAAATATACCTAAATAAAATCGTATGCCCCAATTATACGGTTTACTTCCCATCCAACTTATCCCATATAACCCATTAGCCAATTTCAAAAATAAATTTCTTAAAATCTAATTCGTAGGAAAATTCTGAAAATTTTTGAGCATTTATTAACCATAGGATAATAAAAAAGAAAAAATTAAAAATGGATCATATTTTACTGTATTTTTGATTGACTATGAATTTTTAGAAAGCCATCCAATAGTCAGTCTACTTTTAAATTATATTAGAATAAATCCTATATCTTTCCTATACAATTTTCATTTAATCTAGCTCTAGCTATTTTTTTATTATACCGAAATAGGCAACAAAAGATTGGTTGGCGACAAATTGGGAAGTTTTTCTTTTTGAAAATATTTCATTTTTTATAGTATTTTAATTTAAAATGGTCATATTTTTGTGTTTAATAATTCCACAGCCCATCCCCAAACAAAATTGTTCATCACTCATGGAGGATATAATAGCCTGATGGAATCCGCTTTGGCCGGTTGCCCCATTTTAAGCATTGGATTTTTTGCGGATCAACGAAGAAATGGGATGGTGGCCGAAAGGAATGGATGGGGATTGGCATTTGAGAAGGAAAAGTTGCTGGAAGGAAATGAAGAGTTCCAACAAAAGATGCTACAAATTTTGACGGATCAAAAATTTATGAAAGGCGCAAAAAGATTGGCCAAATTGTTGGCTTCAAAAGTCAGTTTAAAATACCAAAAAATAATTAGCCTCTTTTAAGCCATTTTCTGCCCGCCAAATGCTCATTCAGCATATCCGATTTTTGGAGGAGAATGGTGGAAAATTGCCTGAATTGATGGCCGAATCAAGGAATATGGACACAATTTCCTTATATAATTTGGATATTTTGGCATTGGCATTTGCTTTTGTTGGCATCTGCATTTTTTGCTTCATCATTTTTTGCCGATTCCTTTGCTTATCTTATCGGCAAATTCGGCAACAAATTGGACAATTAATTGTTAAAAAGAAGAAAGCGAATAAAAATGATTGAATGATTTCTAAATAATTTTTGGTTTTTTTAAAAATTTTTCGCGTCATTTTCCTTTTTTATTCTTCCATAAAATGAATCAGAGGGAAGGGGGGGGGGGGGAATGCCACCTCGCAATTTACATTCTTAATTTGTCCAACTTAAACCACTAAAAAAACGTCACATTAAATGGAAGAATGGAGTAGGCGGATGTGAGGGCGCAATCAAATTGTGCCTTTCTTATTTTTGAATGCAATTATGCAAAATAAATAAGAATCCCAATTCCAAATATTCCTTCAGTATCATCCCCAGCAGCATTCTTTGATTTATTCTCCAAATTTACATCCATGGATTCCAGGAGAAGAAGTATTCAATTTCCAATCCAACAAAGGAGCATCGATAATAAAAAGAATAACAAAAGGCAAACCTCCATTTTGGCATCATTGTTTTTAATTTTTCACGGCAAGTATTTTGATGAAATAAAATTAGATTAAGAAATATTCTCCCATATTTTAACAATGGGAAGTGCCTATCGGCAAAATATGTGGCTTCAATTGGGAAAAATTATCATTTGAATTTTATTTTCAGTTCTAATGATTTTCGGCACTATTGATGTGGTGAATGCCAAGGAATCCATCCAAATTCCTTCAATTTATCGTTTTGCCTACAGTCCTTGGACAATTCTTATGAGAGAGACCAGAAACAAATTCAACCAAAAAATATGCAAATGGAAGAATATGGGTGGGAAAAAGTAAATTTCGGAATTAAATCCAAATTTTAGCAAAAAAGTGGCTCCACCGTTTCGGGTTTTCTTGATGCGGCCCGGAAAAAGGTATCAAAGAGAAATTATTCCGCCACCAATTCGATTCCATTGATTTCACACAAAAAATTCAAAAAAATGTTCAAATAAATATTCATTGTAATAATTTGCATTTTATTTGCTTTTCTTTTTATTTTTTTTCCATAATTTTATTGATTGGCTCCATAAAATTATTAGCCAAATATTTCAGATTTTGTGTTTCATCTAAATTAATTCCGCCAGTTTGTGTTTTCTTTGTTGCCATGGCATAGAGTTTGGAAGGAATGGAGGAGGCGGAGGAATAATCAAAATCGAAAATTGGTGAATAAAAAATGATTTATTATATTTTCCGAGATAATATCTAAATCTTTAAAATCATATGGAAGGCTTCATTTAATTAAATTTACCTTTTATTGCGCGGCTGTAACAAAGAAATCTGGCAATAACTGAAAGTGAAAACAAATTTTATGCATTAAATTGGATAATTCTCTGCTTGTCAACGAGAACTATAAAAGAAAATGAAAACATAAATAAAACAGTAAAGAGTGGACATTAAACCATAATAAAGGAAAGAGAAATTATGATAAAATGTGCATGCAATCGGTCGCAGCAAAGGGCGAATGCGAATTGAAATGGGGGACTTTTGTAACTATTCCAACACATCTACAATCTATACAAGCAATTGCTAGAAATGTATTTAAAAATGAGTATTCTTTGGTTCTATACCCGCAAGCAATATGATTGACTCACTAGCAATCGCTTGTTTTTCTTGGTACTGTGGCCTGAAGAATAGGCTGGTGCGGAAACGGTGTCACCTCCACCGGGACCGTACCTGGCCTTATCGTAGGGCATGCAGTAGAATGCGTGTACACCAAGTCCGTCTCGCAAGAGAACGTGATTGGGAGCGCATTCGCCCAATGCTTTAACCGGCTTTGGGTCCTAATTTTTGGAGGGGTGGCGTTGCGCTGCATCGGGCCGGTATTGCACTTTTGCCGGCAGCGGTGCTCCAAATCGGTTGCCTTTTTTTCGGGTGAATTCGCTCCAATCGGATGGACATTGGACATTCTCCTTAAATTTAATGAAAAATTTTATTAATGATTGTATTTTCAATGATGAAGCCTTCCATATATTTAGAAAGATTTTTTTCAATATTTGGGACAAAGATTTACTATACAAAAAAATAAAAGAAAACAAATAATTTAATTTAAATATTTAATAGATTAAAAATTGAAGTCATTTGGTCGAGAAGAGAGGAAATAATATTAGAAAGTGGAGGTTTTCCTCAATTAAACTATCTAAGAAATAAGATTTGCTATTTTATTTGTTGGCCGGTCAAATGTTGTGGCTTTTGGGTCAGTGACATCAGTTGTTCCGATGCAATTTGGCCATTTTAAATCGATCTATCTGATTCCAGGAATTATGGAATAAAAAAGTGTTTGTTTGCTAAAAGTTAAAAAATTTGAATAAAATAAAAATATAGGATGTTTCATATAAATTAATTCCGCCTGTTTTGTGTTTTCGCTTAGTTCCGCCTGTTTTATATTTTCGCTTAGAATAATTCCGCCTGTTTTGTGTTTTCGCTTAGAACAATTCCGCCTGTTTTGTGTTTTCGCTTAGAATAATTCAGCCTGTTTTGTGTTTTCGCTTAGAATAATTCAGCCTGTTTGTGTTTTTCGCTTAGAATAATTCCGCCTGTTTTGTGTTTTCGCTTAGAATAATTCAGCCTGTTTGTGTTTTTCGCTTAGAATAATTCCGCCTGTTTGTGTTTTCGCTTAAGAATAATTCCGCCTGTTTGTGTTTTCGCTTAAGAATAATTCCGCCTGTTTGTGTTTTCGCTTAAGAATAATTCCGCCTGTTTGTGTTTTCGCTTAGAATAATTCCGCCTGTTTGTGTTTTCGCTTAGAATAATTCCGCCTGTTTGTGTTTTCGCTTAAGAATAATTCCGCCTGTTTGTGTTTTCGCTTAGAATAATTCCGCCTGTTTGTGTTTTCGCTTAAGAATAATTCCGTCTGTTTGTGTTTTCGCTTAGAATAATTCCACCTGTTTTGTATTTTTTTAAGTTATTAGCTAAAAATGCAAAAATCCAATAAGTTTTTGGCCATAAAAATTTGTAAGAATATTTCCAAAAAATTGGAGTCGACCTTTAACTGGCTTTGATGAATGAATGAATGCGAACAAATTGACCCAATCACAAAATTATTATGCAAAAAATACTTAGACGGCTGGCTCTTTTTAAACAGCGGTCCGCCTTATCAATGTTGGCCCATCTTTCATCTTCCCAAAACGACGATTTTATAAGTACAATTGGAGTTGTTTTTCTTCTCATAAAAATGAGTCCCCCATCTCCAACAATAATTACTTATTCAATGTTCATTTTGGTTGTCCAAATGCGAAAAATCCCTCCAAAATATTTTTGGCTAATTCCTTGGATAATTCATCGGATATTTTTGTCAAATTTCCTGTTGAATTGCTGGTATTAAACTAAATCAACCCAAAATGATCACCCATTCCTTTATAGGGTTGCGATTTTTGGTCATTTATCCCGTCAAGATTTGCTCAATTTGGAGGCGGTTTGTCCTCGATGGAAGCAAATAATTCGCCGGAATATTTGGCCAATTGAAAGAAAAATGATTTTCACTCGAGAAAATGGCCAAGACTTCATAAAGGTAATTTGGCATTAATTAATATTTATTTTTTTGAAGCAATTGATTGCCCAAAGAGGACAATTCATTTATGAATTTGAATTGGATGGAATGGCCGAGGAACAAAAAATTGAAGAATTAATTCCAATGATATTGGCAGAATGTGGACAAGTTCAGAGAATTGGCATTTTGAATATGAATTTGGAGCAAAGGAATTTAATTTTGACAAAATTGAAAGAAAAATTTGGATAAATTTTTGGATTGAATTGACTAATTTAAATCCGATCAAATCCATCAATCAACCCTGCAAAGTGTCAATTTAATTTGTGAAGGGAAATGACCCTAAAGGCCAACCAACTGGCTCCTTTTCCTTTCATCACCGAATTCCAATAAATTTCCACTCCCAAAAGGGGGTTCGGAATTTCCACTTTCCTTCATTCAATCCATCTATTTTCCAATCCGTTCCTCCTTTCGCACCCCGTCTTGGCCCCAAAGGAGGGAATATTTGTTTGCGCTATTCCCCCTTAAAAAAGAACATCCGAATCAATTCCCCCTTCAGTCCCAGCCCAGTCTAAAGCCCATTAAGCGGCCTATAAATGTGCTCAACAGGTTTATGTCCCCCACACCGATCAGCCACCATCAAATATTCCTTCCTCCCCAATAGAATCCTCCCCTTTGAGCCACAGTCCAAAAAATGGAGAAAAGGAGGAGAAAATGGCCAAAAGCAGAAGCAGTTCCACTCAAATTCCATCATTTATTATTTTTATTGTCCATATTTTTTCCAACCATAAATGGATTATTTGCGGATTATGCCACCATTCCAAAGGTTCTTCCGTGCCCTTAAATTACATTCACTATTCCTCTAAGGGCACCAATCCGACACTTTATGATTTGGCGGATTTTGTTGTCCAATTGGATGAGCAAACATTCAATGACACCGTTTTTTGTTCCTCACAATCACCACAAAATGATGAACATGAACAAAGGGAACAAAGATGTACAAGTTTGGTCGTTGAATTCTATTCCGATTGGTGTGGCCATTGTCGAGCGTAAGAATTTTATAAAATGACAACAAAAATATGGAATCTACAAAAGTACAACTCCTTTTTTTGCCAGTTATGCGCGAGTCTATAAAACATTAGCCAAGGATTTGTTGGGCTGGAGTCAAGTCCTAAAATTGGCTGCAGTTCGTTTTTATTCATTTTGCCTCATTTCATTTCCCAAAAAATAGATTAATTGCGCGGATCCCATCAATTTGATGACCTGTCGTTCCAGTGGAATCACGCATTATCCATTCATTAAGGTTGGAAACGGGAGGGGGCATTAAAAATAGGCCATCGGGCGCATCATTTTTCCCCAAAAGTATTTTCCCAGGAATAGCACATTTTCGGATGAAGGCAGTTTGGATGGAGCCGGCGGACAACTTCTTCGTTCCTTTCAAAGTTTGGCTGCAATGCGCGATCGTCAGTTCCAATTCCAACAGAGGAAACTTTTTGAGAATAAATCCTCAATTCCAGAATTCACGCGAGCAATTTTGGCGGAATTCGAGGCAAATCGATACGAGGATTGGCCAAATTTCGATTGGCTTGGCCCAGTCGAAACTTATGGCCGATTATGGGAGGGCGTGCCCGAAACCATTCAAACGATGGCTATTATTTTTGAGTCAAATGCTGACTCATTGGTTGGTGCCCAATTGTTGTTGGATTTGAGTAAATATTCCGCCAAAATCATTGCAAGACGGTTCCTACCATCAATATTCTCAATTAATATGCAAATTTTATGTCCACAGTTCGGCCAACAATGCATTGGCCAATGCCCTTCAAATCCAGGATTTTCCAACATTTGCCATTTTTCGGCGTGGCGAACGTTCACCAGTCCATATAGCCGAGTTAATTCATTCCCCAATCCATTTTCTATTCTCATTTTGCAGACTTCGCCGTCTTCTACTCGGCGAATTCGAACAATTTTTGCAAAATGAAACGGCAGCTTTTGCCTCGCCACATTCCTCCTCTCGCCTTTTGACATTTGCTCGAAGAAGGGGTATCCAAACTGGGAAAGAACATTTTTGCAATGCAAATCCGGAAATGTCAATAAAATTAGGAATAATATTTTATACAATTCCCCAAAATTTGAAGATGTCGAAAATCGTATTTCGTCTCTGAGTTGGACATGCTAAAAAGTGTTCGAATGGGTTAATTTGCCAACCATCCAAATTAAAAACATTCTTTTCTTTTAAGCCCTTTTCAACGATGTCCATTTGGGTGGCAATCAAATCAGTGGCCCAAATTTGACAGCCCTCCTCCAATTCGTCGATCTTTTGGCCAATGTTTTTCCTTTAATATTTCCTTTTCTTTTAATTTCCTTTCAGCATTTTCCATATGCCTCCCAATTTGATGTGGAGGATCCCAACAAAACCCAAGTCCCTCAAATTTCCCTCAAATATTTCTTCAATTCCATTTTCAGTTTTTGAATGCCAGCAGTCGGGCCCGTGTCGTATTCAGCCATCTTCGTGATTTCATAGAATCAAAAGGGGCGAATGGAGCCATTTCCGTGGATTTATGGCGTGCTGAATTCCTTCGAGCCGAATTGGACCAAGGCAATCCATTTCCGGTGGCCCCTGATTGGGAACATTGCCGAGGGTAATATTCACAATTTCCCTTCAATCAAATGAAATTCAGAAGTTCACCAATCCTTCGAGGATACACTTGCGGCCTGTGGACCGTTTTCCATGCATTGACCATAAATTCATTCAAAAATGGGCAAAAAGGTGAATTTAGTAAAATTTCGAAGCAGCCAAAGCTTGTCACCAATAACAAATAAAAAAATCAAAATTTGCTTCAATCAATCCTTGATGAGTTATTACAAACGGCGACAAGTTGGGGCTTATCTTAATTAATTGATATTATCGGCATTATTAAATTAATCAAAAACCAAATTGAAAAGATAATCGCGCACAAAATCAACATCAATTCCATCCAATCGCAATTTTGCATGCAATTCGCGATTGGGTCGGTGCATTTTTCACGTGTGAACATTGTCAGGCTCATTTCCTCAAAATGACCACAAAAGTGGCACGCATCGAATCCTTGGTCTCATTTTTGTCCTTGGCCCAAATCCCTCCTTTTTAAGGTTCGCCAAAAGGAGGATGTTTTTCTCTACCTTTGGCGTGCCCACAATCAAGTGAATGCCCGGCTTCGAGGCAGGGAAACGGAGGCAAGCAAATTTATTGGGCATTTTAATTAAGATTCATTTTTTGGCCACAGGATCCACAATTCCCAAAATATCAATTTCCGCCTCGATTTCTTTGTCCGGAATGCAGAAATGATATTGGAAATGGAACAACGTCGATTGATGGCGATTTCGATGAGGCAAAAGTGAAAAAATTCCTATTGGCCTATTATTCTAATGTTCGGCCAATCATTGGAGGAGGAAAAAGGATGGAGGATGAAGGAGAATCCAACAGGGATGGGCCAAATGGAAAGGAGGAAATTGGCGAGAATGAGGAGGAAAGGAGGGCAAAATAATGGGTGGAAGAATTGGCCAAAAATGCTTATATGAAAAAATCTGATTGAACTCGTTACTCCTCATCCATAAAATTGGATTTTTTATTTTTAAATTAATAATTTAATTTTATTTTTAATAAACATTTAAATGGCTAAAAATTAATTAAAAACCAGGATTGATGATTAATAAGGGAATTCGAATGTTTCATTAATTCTTTCGAATGGGAAAAGGGAATGAGACGGTGAAAGAAAAGACGAGTGCTGAACAAATTCACTGGTCCCTTTGCCTTCCTCCCATCTGCTTTCCATAGAAAAGGGCGTCGCCTTTTTGTAAATAAGCCACAGAAAAATGAATAGAAAATTGCTAGATTAAATATCAAGGGCCAATGATGACATTTTCCGTGTTTCATCGGACGGATGAATGAAGACAACCCTTGGCTGTCTGAGGCCCATGAAAATCTAGCAAAATTATTAAAATAATTAGAGGGAATTTTGGATTAATATTTCAATATTTGCCCATTCTTTAGTCTATGTATAACTCTGCAAGGAAGAAACCAATTCATCATTAAGACGGTTAATTATATCATTTGAAAATCGAAAGTGCTAATTCTCTAAAAGTTACTCTATTCAATTTTATGAGTTTCAACTTTTATGAAATAAACCGAATCTTTTGAGTAAAAGTCTCTTATTTTAAAATGTTTAAAGTTTTCTTAAAACCATCTTTTAAAAGTCTTAAAGCTTTCTAATGACATATCGCCTTCCCATATTAGTAATTTCCTTATTGAGTTATGGTCAAATGATGGAATCGACTCGTATCTTGTATTGAATAATTTTTTGCATTTAATTTAAAATTATTCGATGCTGATATTGCAAAATTAAATGTATTTGTTTATTTTCTCGTCCAGAAAGCAAATTGGAAAAAACCCCAAACATGTTTTGCTCCTAATTTTCCATCTATTATGGCCAATAAAATATATTCCCCGTATTCCCTTTCTGCAGTTATCCTCGGCGCTCGTCCCATTTTCTTCACTGATAATGATAATTCTCAAAATTGGTTGTGATAAAATAAAATTGGGCCTTCTGCCTCTGATAATGTCCTTCCTTATCAAGAGGGATGAGGGACAAACCGCAAGTCCGTCCATAGACAAATTATTCTTTTTCCTTTCACAAATTCCTCTCTATTCCTTTTCCACTCTTTCAACATAAAAATGAATCGAATGAGTAGAAGTTTGATTATTTTGCCCATTCTTTTATGTTTGGCTTTGATCCTTTGGCAAAATTGTCAGGCCAAATCAAGCAGATTGGCAAATTTGGTTCGAATTGAACCGCCCGAAGGATTAGAATGGATGGAAGAAGCTGAAGAGGAAAAACGAAATTTTGGCGGCGAAATTCGGAGAAAAAAGCCAGTCCAAAAGAGGCGATATGAACGAGAGGAAGTCGTCAAATTACGCGTTGATCGCCCTTATTCCCTAATGGAATTGTTAAATGAAAATGGAAAAAATGAGAAGGAAACAAAAGTGGAATTAGGCGAACCAATTCCATGGTTTTCGGAATGGGAAAGAATGGTAGCCAATGAGGAGGGAAGGAAAGAAGGACATCAAAAAATGCGAAAATTGAATCCATCAAAGGTTTTGAGAAATATTTTATTGTTATTCTGATTGAATTTTGAAGGCCTCTACTGCCAATCATCAATGGCATTCTGCCCCACCCCTTCAACAATTCCGCAATATTCGTGATGATCAGCCCTGCCTTTTGCAAAGGGAAAAGCCTCTTCAACATCGGACATATCCACGCAGTTGGGAATTCCCCGGCTTCGAGCTGTCCATTCCCCGGCAATGGGATTGGCGAAATGTCAGTGGAGTGAATTATTGTTCGCCAAATCGAAATCAACATATTCCCGTTTATTGTGGCGGTTGTTGGGTCTTTGGCACATTGGGTGGGTTTATTCGGTTATTTTGCTTTATTTTTGTATGCCAAAGGAATGTTGAATGATCGATTCAATGTTGCCCGAAAGAATCGATGGCCAATGACATTCCTTTCGCCACAGGAGATCATTGCCTGCAATGGACGTGGAAGTTGCAATGGAGGAACGGCGGAAGATGTTTTTGGTAATAAATCAACAAATTAGCTTGATTAAATTTGGTTTAGAGCATTCAAAAACGGTTGGATTGGTGGAGGAGGGATGCAACAATTACAAAGCAGTCAATGAGAGTATGTTTTCATTTCGGATTTATTTTTTTAGTAATTTTGCTTGGGGATCATTCAGTACTGCCGATACAGTACCTTTGACTTTATTTTGACTATATTCCTGCGAGGCATTAACCAATCTAGAAAGGCGATATATCTTTCAAAAGCACTAAAAGTCCTCTAAAAAGTGGCTTTAAAATTTTAAGAAATTCTTTTTCTTAAAAATTTGCATACCTTTGAGTGTAAAAGACAGAAATTTTTATACAGAATGTTTTAATTTTTATCAAAATTCATTTAGCCATTTTTTAGAGGATACTTAAGTCTTTCAAATGATATATTGTCTCACTGAATTGGTTATTTCCTATTTGTGAAATGAACAAAAGAACAATTTATGTACAATTCAGTGGTACTGAATTGTCCCCTTTCGATTCGACACCAAATTTAAACTATTTCATTCCAAAATCTCAAAATCTTATCCATTCCGAGCCCTTCCTACACCTTCCCCACAGAATGTACTCCATTCACCCGATGTGGAAGCTGTTGGCCTGGCAATTGTTTTGCCATCCAAAACTACACCCGTTATTATATAAAGGACTTTGGCACGGTCAGTGGCCGCCTTCAAATGATGTCTGAAATTCACAACCGTGGGCCAATTGCCTGCACTGTTGGATGCACTGGCAATTTTGATTTGAATTATACGAAAGGAATTTATGCGGAAATGGGCGATTTTCCAGTTATTTATTTTATGTGTTTTTATTCATTTTATTTTATTTTTATTCAGCCAAATCATATTGTTTCCGTTTCGGGCTGGGATTGGGACGAAGAAACAAAGACGGAATATTGGATTGTGCGAAATAGTTGGGGCGATGCCTGGGTCAATTTAATAATTAATTAATTAATCCTAATTAAATATTAAATTATTAAAGGGAGAAGATGGATGGTTCCGAATTGTGACATCCCTTTATAAAGGTGGCCGTGGGGATCAATACAATTTGGGCATTGAAAGAGTTCGTTTTGGGGGATTTATTAAACTTTATGTATAGAATCAATTTTAGCAATGCTATTTTGCCGATCCGGATATTTCCAATTTGGACAATTAAAATAAATAAATGATGTTGAATTAAATTATGAGGATTTTTCTAATTATTAGACCTAATTTTATTCTTTATTTTGATAATAAATAATATGTTGATCATTTGGATAAACTCTAATACGAGGTAGTGAGATGATAAAGTAGTTGCTTTTTGTTGGGTGAAAAAAGGGTTCAATTTCATTGGAAAATCATTTTTTCAATCTAATAAGAATTCTCCTTTCCCACAAATTATGTACGAAGTTTTATTTTTATTACTTTATTCCAAGATGATTAAATAACAGATCAAAATGACATATTCCAATTCTTGTTATTGCTAATTGGTTGGAATGGATATATAAATTATTTTCAAACAGAAATTTGATTAAAAGATTTAACCCCGAATTAAAAATTTATTCATAGAATTAAATAATCGAACAATCCATGAGAAGAAAAAATTATTAAAAAATGCATTTAAAGATACCTAATAAACAATCGGATGTAAAAAGATATATTAATAAATAAATTAATGCCCCACACCCTCTATTAAATCGAAATCTTCTGGACCTTTAATACCGGCACCATAACATATTTTTTTGCTGCCTTAGGCCCACTCATAATCAATTTCATTTGAACTGTTCTCCAACATGTAAACCTTGAAAATAAGCTTACTTTACATCAAAAAAATTTAAAAATAACTTTTATTCATATTTAAAAAAGCTAAATTGTAAAGCAAAAATTTGGCAATGGTATAGCATTTTTCCATTACAGTCGACAGTATTCAATTCTGCCTTACTTAGCCCTAAGGGCATCATCATTCACCGGCCAATTTGATGCCTTTCCCTACTTCATATACAATAGCTCATCAGTGTCTCATCAAAGGGGAAATGGGGGATATGAATGAGACTTTTGTGCCCTTATTAGATCATCATCATCACATCATCATCCTTTAAATCCCAGCCATATTGTTTTTTAAAATTTAATTCCAGATTGGGGACAAACTATATGAATATGAATATGAATGGATTTTTGAGTATGATTCTGGGAACCCGTTACCCGGTTTAGTCAGAATTTGGATACATTTTTTAAATATTTTTGCTCATAACTTTTTTGTAAATTTATATTTTGGGTAGGACTTTTTTAGCGACAACGTGAAGAGTATTAGCTTCAAAATGGTATATATCACATCGGGCTACGCGGCTATTTTCTAGGATGAGTTGGTGTTAGAAAGTGCGCATATCATATATTGGCCTTTTTGGAGATCTTTTTTTTAGATTTTCGTCCATAATTTTTTTTATAAATAAATATTTTGAGTTGGAGTTAGTTTCTTCACTATCAATCAGAAGAATGAGGGCTTCAAAATGATATATAACACGTAAAGCTGCGCGCCTTTCGTCTGGATTAGTTTGTGTTTAGAAGGTGCGCATGCCGCATTTTGGCCATATTTCACTCTAGAGCTAAGCCTATATAAAATGTGGGAGTTAGAAGGTGAAAGTTGGGACTCGGGAGTATTTGGGTATTGATGAATCCAAATATGACATTAGTTTTGTGATCCGTTTAGCGGGTGGTTTGCAAACCGGTTCAAAAAAGTTCAAAAATGGAATAATTTAAATTGCCGCCAAAATAATATTTTGGCAATATAATTTTTTTGGGAATTAATGTCATCAAAAAATTCTTTTTCCAATTCCAATCGGATCGGATCGGAAAATCCGGATCCGGACTCCAATCCAATTTCGGGATCGGAAATTGGCCAAATTCAAGTTTTACCAAAAGTTCATTGTTCTTATATTTTGCTTTAAATTTAGATACACGTTTCTTTGTACATTCCATAATATTTAATTTCTCCTATAATTATCAAATCAATCAGTTGCCTGCAAAATGTCCATTGATAGCAACAACACAAAAAGTAGTGGCACAAGCAATGAGGAAATTGCCAATCAACAAGAACAACCACATAAAAATGTTCAACTTGTACAATTTGTTGTGAGTTTTTTGACTAATTTAATTTAAATTCACTCAAAATTCAGCCTTTTTCAAAACCCCATCGCGATGAGCATCTCCTGGAATGTTGCTATAGTCTGAATTAATTTAATTTTAAATTGAAATAATTTTAAAACAAATTTAGCATTCTCCTATTTTACACGACCTCAAGGAAAGTTCGACCCAGAAGATTATGCTATGTACGTTCAGCCAATGGCAAAAATTAATTCCGTTGAACAGGTTTAAAACAATAATTGGATTAATATATTAATTTATAATTTAAGTTTTGGCAAATTTACCGGTTCATTAAACGGCCTTCAGATCTCACCGATAAAGTCGATTTTCATTTATTCAAAGAGGGCATAAAACCTGGTTATTTTTTTTATCTTATTTAAGTGATTTACATTTTTCAGTTTGGGAAGACCCGGCAAACAAAAATGGCGGCAAATGGATTCTCAGGTTATAAAAAATTATTTAAATTAATTTATATTATTTTAGACTGAAGAAAGGCCTTTCTTCTCGAATTTGGGAGAATTTATTGTTGGCAATGATTGGTTTTGTACACTTTTTAAACAATAAAATGCAAATTACAATTTAAGGTGAACAATTTTTGGTTGGCGATGAAGTGGTGGGCGCAGTTTGCAGTGTTCGTAATCAAGAAGAGTTAAAACATTAATATTAAATTCAAAATATTTTATTAATTTTATTTTAAGTATTGTCTCAGTTTGGAATCGAACAGCCAAAAATGGACCGGTGACCAATCGAATTCGGGACACCCTCCGTCGAGTGCTGAATTTGCCAGCAAATGCCATTCTCGAATACAAAAGACATGGTTTGTAATTGTTTTGAATCATCAAAAAAGGAATTAAACCATAAATTGAAAAATAATATCCAATTGGATAGAGCTGGTCAATACGCATCGAATGGTATATAATTTGTTCAAAATTAAAACGGTTTACGGTTTAAATCTGTTTTGGTTCAAAAAGTTCGAATGTATGATTTGGGGGTCTAGGATAAACCATTGAGATAATATTTTAAAGCAAATTAAATAATATCCAATTAAATTAATTTTTAAATAAATGTAAATTCTATTTAAATAAACAATTTCTATTTCCTTTTTTAGATGATTGCCTCCGAGACCAACGTTCATATTGCCATACAACGGCACAACAGCAGCAAAATAATCGAGGCGGTGGCAGTGGATTTATCAGAGGAGAAGGTGGCGGTGGGGGAGGCACAAAATGATCAGTGAATGATGGAAAGGAATGAATGAATGAATGATGGTTTTTGCCTGTTTTTGCTGTGCATTTGCCGTCACCAATTAAATTAAATTGCCGCGGGTCGCCCCTTCCTTCTCTGCTGATTTTATTTCGATGTATTTTTTCGATCCCCGATTTTTTTTATTTGGTCTGAATTTCTATTTTATTTTCTGGATTGTATTTACAAAATAAATAAATGTTGCATAAAAAGAATATGATATTAATTACCTATTTATTTTAACATTCATTCATGGCATAAAAAACCGAATAAAAAAATTATTTTTCAATTTGTCTAAATTTTCAATTTTAAGTTCCCTATTTCCAATTTCCATATGCTTCGACCTCCGAGCCATAATCCAAGGCTAATAATCCCTTTAGCCCCAAAATTAAATTATGTAAATTAATTCTTTTTTTTTTTTTGTAAATTAGTATTATTTCGGTAATTTTGTGTAATTTTCCCCTCATATCCAATTTGTGCCCCATCCATCCACCAACCACTCGTCCATTTCTTATGGCACTTATTTTTTGGGGAAATTTCGCCCCTATCTCATTTCCCACTCCCCAAAAAGACACCTAAAACCCCCCATATAGTTGCCCAAAAATGTTTACTTCATTCTTTTTTGCCCATCCAAAGAGTATTTTGTGTGTGTTTAAATTAAAATCGATAAGGTTTTTCGGGGGTCCACGCCAAAGTGGCATAATTTATTTCCCTCCCTTAATCATTTTTCCTAAAAATTCAGCAAATTAAACTAAATTTAATCGAAAAATGGCCCCAAATGGAAAAATTTTGGTTTATGGAGGAAAAGGAGCATTGGGCGCCGCTTTGGTTGAAAAATTCAGAGCACTGAATATTGTAAGAAAACAATAATTTTAATTAATTAATTTTTTTATTAATTCTTAAATATTTTTAAATTTTTAAAAATTCTAACAAATAAAATTCTAAGAAATATTTTAAATTTTAATAAATTTTAAATATTTTTAAATATTTTAATAAATTTTTAAAAATTCTAACAAATATTTTTAAATTTTAATAAATGTTAAAAATTTTAATAAATTTTTTAATTAATATTTTTAAATCTCAATAAATATCTTTAAATATTTTAATTTTAATAAATTTTTAAAAATTTTAGTAAATATTTTAATAAATTTTTAAAAATTCTAACAAATATTTTTAAAATTTAATAAATGTTAAAAATTTTAATAAATTTTTTTTAATAAATTTTAATAAATTTTTAATTAATAAATATTTTTAAATTTTAATAAATTTTTAAAAATTTTAATAAATAATTTTAAATTTTAATAAATTTTTAAAAATTTTAATAAATAATTTTAAATTTTAATAAATTTTTAAAAATTTTAATAAATAATTTTAAATTTTAATAAATTTTTAAAAATTTTAATAAATATTTTTAAATTTTAATAAATTTTTAAAATTTTAACAAATATTTTTAAATTTTAATAAATTTTTAAAATTTTAACAAATATTTTTAAATTTTAATAAATTTTTAAAATTTTAACAAATATTTTTAAATTTTAATAAATTTTTAAAATTTTAACAAATATTTTTAAATTTTAATAAATTTTTATAAATTTTAATAAATTTAAAAACTTTCGAATTAATTTAATTAAATTTTTTCTTTCTTTTTCATTGGGTTTTAAATGTGGATTTGAACAAAAATGAGGCGGCCGATTCCAACATTGTTGTTGACCCAATGATGTGTTGGATGGAACAGGAAAACAAAGTGATGAATGGGTAAATGAACAATTTGGGGCATTATTCAATAAAAACACTATTTTTGGTAGTGTTGAATCGACGTTGAACGGCGAAAAATTGGATGCAATTTTGTGTGTGGCCGGCGGATGGGCAGGCGGAAATGCAGCCCACAAAGATTTCATAAAAAATGCAGATTTGGTCAATATTTTCATTGAATTAAATTTCATTACCTAATTAAGGGCTAGGCTTAGGCAAGATTTATTAAGATTTTATTATAAAAAAATTTCGAAAATTTTCGCCCAAATTCACTTTAGCAAAAATTTAAGTCATAGTTTCGAATTCGCTACTTTCTAACCGCTTTTATGCATTATACTTACCATAAACGAACAAATGTTACTAATTTATTTAATTTGAGATGTGGCATCAAAGTGTTTGGTCATCGGCAATTTCTGCAAAAATTGGCACAAAATTTCTTAAACCGAATGGCCTTTTGCAATTCACCGGAGCATTGGCGGTAAATTTACATTAAAAATGAGGAATTAATTTTATCGAAATTTTTAGGCAACACATGGTACTCCAGGAATGATTGGATATGGAATGGCAAAAGGTCGAACATTTTTTGGCATATTTCATTAAAAATTCATTTTTTTTGTAGCCTCCGTTCATCAATTAGTCCAAAGTTTAGCAGATTGGAAGGCATCTGGATTGCCTGAAAATGCTGTTGCCTTTGCTTTGCTCCCAGTCACTTTGGACACACCAATGAATCGAAAATGGATGCCAAATGCGGATTATTCAACGTATGAATCCGAAACAGAGGACAATTGAATATATAGGCCTATTATTTTTTGACCATATCTCAGCAAGGAAGTAACCTATTCGGGAAGGAGTGCACATTCAAAAAACCTTGAAAATCCTCTAAAATAATGGCTTTATAATTTCTTGAAAATTTATACAATTTATAAAATAAACAATTTTTCCTCCATAAATTCGGGTTTATTACTCAAATACAAATAACTATTTTTAAATAAGGGAATTTCGTGATAATTTTACTGCCACTTTGTAGAGGGCATTTTGAGCTTTCAAACGGTATATCGCCTTCCCAGAATGGCTATTGCCTCGTTGAGATATACGCCAAATACTTAAGCAAGTGCCCCATCGACGGTATACAATCATTCTCTAGCCCCAGGGATCAATCACCCCCGCTCCCTCCCCCACTTGGCTGTCATTTCATTTTCCCTTCTTGATTACTGTATCCTTTTCGTTCCCTTCTTCATATACAGTACCCTAGATTTCTCATCAAAGGGAAATGAAGTCGGAGCTCGGAGAACATTTTTGTGCCTTAGGTCATCATCATCCATTAAACATAATATTTCAATAAAATTGATTTGTTTTAATTTTAATTAATTTTCAGTTGGACTCCATTGTCATTCATTGGGGACAAATTATATGAATGGATTTTTGAGGCGGATAAAAGCCAAGACAGACCAAAGCCCGGCGCATTGCTGGCATTGAACACAAAAGATGGGGAAACGACCCTTTCCGAAATGAATTGATGAATCCATTTTGATGAGAGGAATTGAGAATAAAATCACTTATTTAAATTCGTATTAAATTTTGCATAAAAACAATTAAAATAATTTCATTTTAATGATTAACTGCTGAATAAATATTGATTGAATTCCATTTTATTTAATTAAAAAGAAGCAAAAAATTAGGTTTAAAAGAGTTTGATGGATTTATTCTTTATTATTTTCCACAAATTCCCTTTCCTCAAAATTTTCTTATTGTGTGGCTTTTGTCTTCGGTTTTGCATCTTTTTTGACGGCCGGAGCACGTTTTGCATTGTTTGGAGTTCCTTTCTTCGGCTGTTCAGCAACGGCTACCTTCTTCACTTTCTCACTTTTTTGATCAGCTTTGACAGCATTGACCGCCGCAGGTGGATTCTAAAATGAATTTAGAATTTACTGATTTGAATGAAAATAAATTACCGCATTTTTGGTGTTTGGTTGCTGTTGACGAGGTTCATCATTGTTGTTGGTGGCAACGGCAGCAGAATTCGAATTGGCAGGCGAAGCAGCAGCAGAAGAATCAGCTTAAAATGTTTTAATAAAGTTATTCATGCGCCGTTTATTTTTAAGTCGACAATAATTTTGAACCAATTTTGATGTTTTTATTATTAAATTAAGGAGCAAATTGTTGGCTATTTAATATTATAATTTTATTTAAATTGCTAATTTTTGTACAAAAAAAGATTTAAAATAAATTTACGATTAATTAGCGAAATTTTCATTGTTTTTTGGAACAAATCGAAAAAAAATTTATTAAAATTAGTACATTCCTTGATGAGTTATTATAAATGGCATCGGTGTAATCCACTATGGAAGCCCCTTTCCCTACTACCATTTTCAGCAGCAGCTGCTGGTTGATTTTGACCAGACGCTTGAGCTGTTTGAGCTGCTTGAGCTCCATCATTTTCCACTGATGTCTCCACATTCACTGATTCAGAATTCTGCTGTTGGTTTGCAGATTCTTCCTAAACAAAATCAAAACTTTCGAATATTTTATCTCCCAAAATGATTACATTTTGATGTTCCTTCGCATCCTGTTGTTGCTCCTGATTTTGTGTGACCGTTGTCCCGGCAGCATTTTGCCCATCAGAATTTGCCACATTTTGTGAATTTTCCTGCTGAGTTTGTTGTTGTGAATTGCTGCCTTCCACATCATTTTGATTTGCTTCTGCCAATGCTGGTGGATCAACTTGCTTCACGGCCTAAAAATGGATTTTGTTGGCCATTTCAACAGAATATTCACCTGATTCTCTGCTGTTGCTGGACAAGGACAACTCGCAGCCGAATTGGCATTGGCAATTCCGGCATTCGCGTTTACAGCTTCAGCAGTTGCCGAAGTATTCACCAAAGTTTCGGTGGCGGCATTTCCTTCAACTGATTCAGTGGCTTTCCCTACAACAACCGTTTCAGTGGCATTTACGGCAGCATTTTCGGCATTTCCAATGGAATTGCCAGCAGCAGCAGAATCCACGGTTTCGGCTGTTCCATTGCCCATTGGTTGTTCAACACTTGATCCAGTGGCATTACCACTCAAAACCGACTGAAAATATATTTAAAATTGATTCAAAATTTGCCATTTTTCAATTGTGACTCTTCTCTACATCGTAATATACCCTCCCAAATTCGGATATTTATTCGTTAATCCCTATTAAATATAAAGAAGGCAAATCTACCGAATTTAAGAAACATCGATAGATCAAAGGATAGTATATTGTGTCGCTAATCCAGGTCTAAATTCAAATAAAATTATTACTTGAGTTGCATTGGCTTCCACCACAACTTCCGGTGCTGGAGTTGGAGTTGCGGTTGTTGCCGTTGTCACTCCGTTCCGTCGATTTTTGGCCGCATCAATTTGTTCCCGAATCCGTTGCCGTCTTTCTTCCGCTTTTTGCTTTCTCTTAAATTTTATTGTTCAATGGCCAATTATTTTAGTCCACCTCTTTTCTTCTATTCTCTAACCATTTCTTCAATTCCACCGCTTTTCGTTCAGGCGAAAGTTTAAGCCATTTTTTATAATCTTCCTGGAATTTCTTCCTCTTTTCCAATCTTTCTTCTCGTCGCTTTTTCGTCTCTTCCAATAATTTTTCCCTACGTTCTTTTGCTGCCAATTTCCTTTCTTCCTGTTTTACTTTCCAAGCTGGCACCGTTGTTGCCTCCAATTCCAAAACCGCTGTTTCCTTTTGAGAAATTCTAATAATTTTATGATTTCCAAATATATCTTTACATTTGCATTTGGCGCATCCGCTTTTGGGTCTAATTGGTCATTGATGGCCGCCGCTGATGTAGTCGGGCAGGCCATGGAAAAAGCCAACAAAGTTGAAGCAACAAAAAGGAGAAAAGCCAATTTGGACATTGGCGAAAGTGGAAATGAATGAATTTTTTGTTTGAATTAATTCAAATCTATGCGAAAGGGATTGAATTGGATTTTCAAGGGATATCTGATGAATTTTCTTCAAAAATGCAGAATAATTCTAAATAAATTAAATGAATTTGGAATATTTTGGATGGTTGAATTGGACGAAATGAATGAATACATATGAGAAGAATTGGGAGGATGGTCATTGCATTGGGGCAATCTGAAAATGGAATGGAGGAATGCCCCATAATCTTTGTCCGACCCAACTTCGGCATTGGACCCATAAAAGGTTGAGGTCAAATTGGGGGAATATTAATATGGGTACGAATGAATGGACTTTGTGTAGGTGGCTTATCGCTTGAAGTCCATCATTCAGGGAAAAAATACAATAAAAAATAGAAAAGTTTGGGAGGCAAAATGCCCCAGAATGAATATTGCCTGAGGCACAAAACGAATCATTGATGAATTAATTCATTAGTCAAATGAGCAAAAAAAATAAAATTATTTATTTTATATAAATATCCAAAATATATATGATTGTTGTGGATTAAAGCAACATTATGAATGATGGATGGCACAAATTATAATGCCATTTAATTTTAATCTTTTTTCCATTAATTTTTAAATATTTGTCTCCAATTTTGTTTTGGTCTCCCCCTCCTCCTTGTTTAGAAACTCCTTTATAATTTTTTTCCGAAATTGTGCCTCCAGTTCCACTGCTTTGGAAATGATTGTTGAAACTGAAAATTATATAAGAATTGTGAAACAAAACAATCAACTATTCTAATTTGTAATTTTGATTTGTAAATTTATAATTGCAAATTATAATTGCGATTTGTAATTGTAATTGTGAATTGTAATTTATGATATAAATTTTTCTAATTTGTAAAAAATGTAAATTTAATTCTGATTTGTGGCCTAATTTTCTGGCTGCTTTCTTCATCCAACATTTTTATTAAAAATGCATGAAAATGGAAATGTGCCAAATAAGTTCATTATTTTGTTGCCTTTTCCTTCCTTGCTTTTTTTTTGCCACAGCATTCTCTATTTTCAATATCATTTTCATTTGGACTGAATTGACATCAAAATTAAGTCAAATTTCACAATTCCCAAAATTGAAAATATACCTAATACCATTCTTGAATATTGGGCTTAACCCGAAATATATCCCTGGAGAGGAGGCATCTACCAATCCATTTTTTCGTGTTATTTTCTTGATGCCATTGTGCCATCCATTCCTCCCCCCCCCCCTTTACATCGAATCCACTCCAAAATGCCTCCACCTAATCTCGGCTTTTCAAATCCCCTCGAGACCAATTCCCCTTTTTCCTCCGTTCTCCCATTTTCCAAGCCCCCCCCCCCCCCCCCCCCCATTCCCGCATTTTTCCTCCTCCGCCCAATTGGTTTTCCATCGGCTTTTCCTACACCATTCCGCCTCACATGCATTCCCATTTGCCCCAATTTTTGCGTGAATTCCTCCACCCACCCCTTTTGTGCATTCCACGGTCTAGGACCCCTTCCACATTTCCCTCTAATTGGAATTGTTTTTGGCGCACACAAACGGCAAATTGAATCGCTCGACGGGCCCAATCCCTAAATTCCCGACGACATCATCATCCAAAAATAGCTGTCCAACTTTTTTTTTCCAATTTCCATCATTTCCTTTTAGCTATTCCTCTTTTTCTTTTCGTATTTTCATAATTAGATGGGCACAAAACGGGACATTCCCCTTTTCCAATTTGGAACCATCCCCTCATTTTGTTTTCCTCTGTCCTAAATTTCCAACTTTGCTAAACAACATCCGGTCAATCCATCGTGGTTCTCGGTTGGTTGCCTCTTCCATTCTCCCAATTTCTCCTTCAAATAATAATAATAATTTTGGGCCCAGTTAGTGGCCATTTGGCCAAATCCTTCAAATCACTTCCTCTCCACTCTTTCATTTGACCCTTCAGCCACCCCAAAATTCATTCAATCTCGAATGTTCCTCTTCCCTCAAGTTCCTTTATTCCCTCCAATGGACACTCTTGAATATTTTTGTTCTAGCTCAAAAATTTGTTGATGACACTCAAAATAAGCAAATATTAAATAAAAAGTATTTTTAAGTGTTCATTCGCCACCTTCTTTTTCCCCTTTTTTTTTGTTTATAAGTGGTTTTTGGCCACCGTGAACATTTTGGAAGGAAAAAGGAAGGAAAATTTTGTAAATTGGAAGAAAAAGAAAAGGCGTCAAATGTCGAGAAAAGGGGGCATTCAAAGAAGTTTGAGTCTTTTCTTCCAATTTTCACGCTTAATCTTGTAGAAAAATATTCCGTATTTTTAGCAGAAAAATTCTTTCATATTTTCGATCCAATAAATTCCCTAAAAAATGGTTTCAACTAGCAGCGGTGCCGGTGCACAAATTTCCGTCCTTCGATGCGAAGGCCAAAATGAGTTGGTTGGGATGATTCCGGCAACGGATGCGCACCATAATCGGCTGGCACTTTCCTCATTTCAAGCGGAAATGCCCAATCAAGTAAGTGGCATCATTATCACATTTGATATTTATTTTATTATTGGCCTACTAAACCCGCACATTTGCATTGAAAAATTTGATTTTCCCCTTGGACCTTTCTTTCCTTGACCCTTATTTGTCATTTTTTGGCATTTTTTGTCCTAAATTTTAATCTTAATAATGAGTCCTAGCTTAAAGCCAATTCAAAGAATTAGGCATTAAATTGACTATAAAAGTTTGACACTGACATTGTCCCAATTCAATTTAAACCATTTTCGTTTTTATTCAGGTGCAAACCACAAATAAACCAGTTGTTTTGATGGTTGCTCCCGAACGCAAAATGAATGGCCAAGGGGCGGAGGAATTGGGAATTGGCATGGATAAAATCAATTTGGAGAAGAAATAAATCAAAACAATTAATTAAATATAATGCCATCATCATTTATTTACAATGAATTGTAGTGACCAAAAAGAAGAACATGTGATTTTTAAAAATATTCTGATTAAATTTTAACCATTTTATTTTATATATCCGTCTAAAATTGATTTGCACCCACAAAAAAAGATGAATCTTCCGCCGGGCATTTTTCTTTTGTTTCAGCAATGAATGAATAAATCAATAAATAAACAATGGAATGAATGAAAGGGGATTGACCCGAATTGGACTGCGGGGGATGGGCCCAACCATTCATATGACTTGAGGTCGCCTTATCCTTTTTGTCTCCGGAAATCCGCCTTTCCCCCTAAAATGGCGGCATGTCAAAATCAAAAAGGGGACACTCGGGCCCCCATTTTGGCCCAGCAGCAGTCCATTCCTTTCCGTCCATTGTGCCCATTTTCTACTGCCTTTCCCCATTTCCAATTAACCATTCATTCCATCAAAGTGAGCCCCATTTTACTTTTTGAGAATGCCGCCTTCGGAATTGGGAATGGCATTTTAGTTTGGGGGATTAATCCAAAATGCAAACAAAAATGGTCATGGCCAAACAATTTATTAAAAAATTCCGAAAATGTTGAGTGAAGGGTTGCCACTTTTTTTTTAACTTTTGCAAATTGTGAAAGTTCGGCGAAGTCTCTATGACACAATAATGTCCAAAAATGCAGTAACATATAAAACCGGTTATGCCCGAAATTTTATTCACGGTTGGCTGCCTTTCTTTTCCATATTTCTAAATCTAAACAAATTTTACGCTGTCACATTTTCTGCGCTTATTTCCTTCCACCCATTTTCCTCATTTGTTCCACAAAAAATGAAAGAGAAAAGACCGCAAAAATTTCCGCCTTTGACATTTTTCATTTTGGTCGGATACATCAAAAAGTTGGAGAAAATGGCAGCAAAAAGAAGAGGAGGAGAAGCCATTTTGGCGCATCCGAAAATATCCACAAAAGTGGTTTCAAATTGTTATTTTAAGGAAAAAGAAGCCGCTTATTTCGGCGTCGATGGATCCAAAAAAAAGGGGGAAAATGGATCGGGATGATCAATTTGTTTGCTTTTCCCCCTTCCAATTTTGGGGTCAAGCCTCATTCGGTGCCATCCAAAATATTTGGTTGAATAAATGTGAATGTTTATTTTATAATGTTTACTTGAAAATATAAAAATATTGTTTTGGTGGAATTTATGAATATTTGCAAATATAAATTGTGGTTAAGAAAAAGAATTAAAAAAGCACGAATTTGGGGGTAAAATAATGAATTGAAAATAATGAATTAATTTGTTTAAAAAATTGATAAAAATTGGACGGGGAGACTAGTTGGAAATGGGCAAATTATTTTATATTTTTTGAATCATTCAAATATCGAAAAATGCTTAAAATTTGCCCATTTTTAATGAATGGAAAATATTCACAATGAATTGATTCTATTTGAGGTTTCAGAGGAGGAAATAGTAAATTTAGGAATTAAAAATTGGGTAAACAAAAACATAAAAAATCAAATTATCCCGAAAATGTTTTGTTTCATTTGAAAAGCATTTGACGCGCATGGAAAAGTCGTTGACTTCGCCTCTGGGCCCGATGGAAATCGACGGACACTTTTTTGATTGGACTCGAATTGTGCATTGAAATTGGCAAACAAAGGGAATGGCGACGGCATTTTGGCGAATTCATCACAATTCCGGCCGATTCCTTTTTCGTTTTTGTGCAACTTCGGGTGGCCAATCCTTTGCGCACATTCAGAAAATCTGAAAAAATTCATCAAAATAAGTTGGAATTAATTGTTTAATAATTCCCAAATCAGAATTCATTTTTGTTTTAAATTCTTAGCACTCTAAGTATTCTTATTTTGGAAGGCCATTCCCTCGTGTAGTGGTCAATATCTCAAACTCAATCATTTAATCAATTAATTAATAAATTAATTACTAAATAATTAAAAAGAAAGCTGTGGCCAAATAAATAAAAATTCTCTGATTTTTTCTTATTTTTTGGGACTTTTGGCCTTAACCTTTTGTGACCTATTTTGCTATATTTTTGTGACCATAATTTTAATCAATTCAATCCAATCTAGGCTATATGTTAGTATCAAAATTATTATTAACTAATTAATTTGAAAAATTGATTCAAAAATAAGTTAATTTCATTTAATTTTCCCCAAAATTCCTCACCGGTAATTTTCGACTGTTCTCCCACAATTTGGCCATTAGTGCCTTCCTCCATTGCCCATTCCATGCTGTTGTTGTTTCCACTGACTTTTTTGCTCCTTTTTGGCGTTTCATTTTCCGTTGTTCGCCGTTTTGATTTGGCCAAAATGCGGGAAGGCGATTTCATTGGGCCAATGCCACTTTCTGCCATCATTTGTCCGTCCGAATCAGTTGCTTTTCCCTCCACAAATTCGCCAATTCCTCCGTTCATTTTTGTGACATTTTCCTCTGCCGGACTCCAATGGTTTTCGTCCCTTTCATGGTGCACATTTTTGTGTGGCGGATTTTGGCCAAAAATGGTGGAAATTCGATAGAATCCTGGCACTTGTTTGGCCGAAACTGCCTCATATTTTAGTGGATGGTTGGCCGCATTCATTGGTTGGCCTTGGTCAAAGTCGAAATTCCATTTCTGTTTGTATCGTTCGGCCAATTCCGCCAAAAGACGTTGCACAAATTCCTTCGAAATTATCATTAAATTCACCCTTTCCCCTCCTTTTTTCCCTACTTGATTGCTTTTCTCCTCCTCCGGATCCATTTCCTCTTGGAAAAGGCGCCTTCGGGCACTGTTCGACGGTTTTGGCACTTCATTTTGTTGTTTTTGGCATTGTTGTTCCCATTTTTGATGCCAAAAAGGGCGAGTGGAATGAGGGACAAGGGAGCACGAAAGTTGGCTCAAAATTGCAGCTTGCATTTTATTCTTTATGGTTGAAATTTTATTTTGAAATTTTTTCTGCAAAAAAAAATATTAAGAAATTAATTCTCGGAAAGGGAGGAAATGAGGAAATTGCGCAGAATTGCGAATGTGAGGAAATTTGGGAAAGGGGCGCAAAAGGGGAAAGATGGGCGAGACTGGGGATGGGCTGGGGACCGGTCAAAAAGGTCAGCTTGGCTTTGGGGGCCGCACATTCGAAAATTGGGCAAAAAGGACGGACGGGAAAAGTGGTCGATGGCCGAAGGCGGCGCCCCGGGGGAAGAGGAAGAGGAAAGGCCCCCGGGCGGATGAACAGACGGTCAGCGGTCAACATTGGGGGGGGGGGGGGGAGGAAATTGGAGAATGGACAAAAGAATGAATGGATGGGAGGGGAATGGGGGATGACCGGCCAAAAGGAAACAAAATGGGAAATGGACGATAATGGACCGACAAATGTACCCGGCAGGGCAAATGCCATTTGAAGGGAAAAAGGCTTAAATTGGCAAAAAAAGCCGCCCTAATTCTTCGCCAATGTTTATTCAGGGCCATTGATGTGGCCTTTTTGACTTTGGAAACTATTTATTGGGGACAAAATGAAAGGAAAGAAAGCTGGCTTTTGGTGTGGCCTACAAAGCGTTTAAATGACTATCTTAAAAGGGAAGCCTCTCATCTTAACTTGGCCACTTTTTATGAAACTTTGCCTAATTTTAGTCCAAATGATACCAACACCTAAACTGCTATTTTAGCCAGAATTCTATAAGAGGATATGCACTATGGCCAAAAGTGCCAGAAAAGTAGATTTTTCATCCAGCTGATATAAATTATGGCTTATTAGTTTAGATGAAGGCATTCTATGGACTAAAATTAGGCAAAGTTTCATCAAAAGTGGCGAGAAAGTTAAAGAAAAAAAATGCAAAGAAAAGTTTTAAAATGGAAATTTTTGAGGACATAGATTTTGCCTTTTTTGGAAACTATTCATTGGGGTCAAAAATGCAAGGAAGGCAATACAAAAAGGAGGCATAAATTCTCGTCGATGCGACCCATAACACCCCAAAATTTGAATACAAAATAGGGGACAAAAGGATGGGCATAGTGCCCGGTCAAATTGAAGGGAAGAGGACCTTTGGAAGAAGGAGGAGAAGAATGGATGAAGGCGATGAATGGAATGATGAATAGAAAAAGGAAGAATGGAGGCGGAGGTGAATTTGGCGAAGGAGGATAAAGGGGAATAAAATGGAGTGGGTTTGACCGCCAAAAGGGGGCGGGGACAGGAAAGAAAGGGGAGGCGGCCCCCGCGGGGATGACATTGGAATTGGGGAGAGGAAAGGGAGGGGATAGTCTTGAATGAATGCCTTCCAATGGAATGAAGCTTTGCCCTAAAATGGGCCAAGTTGCTGGCTCGCCTCGCCTCTTGAGGATATGCAAATTTTTTGTGAAGAGGGGGGATGCTCCACATTTTAATTTATGGCCGATATTTTTTTGGAGGGTCGAGAGGGCAAAGAATTGAATTGAATAGAAATGTGAGTAAAAAAGTGGCAAAATTGTGGTCAAAAATTGGAATGGATTTGCGACGACCTTGGGGGGGGGGCACACAAGGAAAAGAGAGGGGGATTGGGCCAACCCAGTCATTATTACACACATCGATGATGACCATTGGGGGTGGGGGGCGAGAATTGTGAAGGGAAAACACTTCCCTGGGACCAAATGGCACCGGGTCGAGTGGACATTGGCACCCAATTCCCATTAATGAACGCACTCCCTTCGGGGGCAAATTGGCCTTCGAATGTGGTCAGCCATTAAGCCGATGGGGGGCAAATTGGCCAGGTCAGGCACAAATGTTCGTTCGGTCGAATGGATCCAATGATTGGGATTGGAGGAAGGATTGGCCTGAACAAATTTTTGGATGGCCATTTCCTGGAAAATGCTGGCTTTTAGACTTTTTTGACCAGCCAAGTGCCAACATATTTTCGCCTCTCTCCGAAAAGCTTCTTCATAAGTCATCATCCACTTTCCATTTTTTTCAGCTGCTTTTTGTCCATTTATCTTCGCCAGCAGATCTTTTTCCTTTTGACCAATGCTTCTCAGAATAGAAAAGAAAAGGGAATTGTAAAAAAAACCGCGTTGCGGTCATTGAGCCATTTGGCCGAACATCTGGCCACAAATAAAAGGGAAGGAAGGGTGGGGATTGGTGCGGCCATATTGGAGCCGATTAAGTGGAGGAAAAGGCACAAAAAAACGATTTAGTTTGGATGAACATTTGAGCAAATAAAGGGCGGATTTAGCAGAGGGAAAATGAGAAGGGGAAAGGATTTTTTGTTTTTTGCCGGGCCATTTTGTGCCAATATTAGAGGGGAAATTGTGGCGAGATTGATGGCATTGATAAGGAAATAGGGGGATGGGAATGGAAGTCGGGAATATTGAGCAATGAATTTGGTGGACGGGAATTGGAGGTGGGCAATGGAATGAGGAAGACCTTGAAGATGATAATGAGTGGTTTTGGTTGGGAATGGAAGGATGGACGGGAATTATTTTATTAGTTTTGGTTTGTGGCTTCAGATCAACGCATCCTATAATTTTCTATACAATTGCCCGTGCTTTTTGTTTTGGAAAATGCATTTATTACGAATGAAGTGCCAATGCCTAGGTTTGTTTAACCAATTCTAATTTAGTTTTGAACCAAAGACCATAGTTGGTTTATACCGTTTAATACCCTTTAATTTTGACCAAAACATAACAAATTATATACCATTCAATGCGTTTTGACCAGCTGTATCCAATTTAAATTTCGAGAATATAATGGGCAGCTAATTTGATTGCCAAAAAAACCTTGAACAAAACAATTTGAAGGGTCAAATTCAGGTAGTGGGACTCGAATTTATGATGGTAGCCAATTTTTATGGCATGTCCCGATTTTAAATGCGGTCGTAAAATTCAAATAAGGGAGGAAATCTGTGTCATTTTTTGTGTCCAATTTTATCAGCGACTGTCCCAAAAATGTGCAAAAACAGCTTTAACATTTTTAGTGGTGGAAAAAAAGCGGTTTATGAGTTCGTAATTCCCCCACGAATGATGTTTTTTTTTGGATGGTTGGTGGGGGAATGAGGTGCAAAAAATCGCACAAAATTGTGTTGATATGGAATGGAGGGCCAAAAAAGGTGATGGACTCAATTTTTTATGGCCATCGGCGGAAAAAATGATGTCCAAAAAACATGGAATTGAGTGGGGGAAGGGAGGAGGCCATTTTTTGTACATAAGAAATTCATCGAGGCAATCACTAAAATGGGAAGGCGAGATACACCATTCAAAAGAGCAAAGTTTTCTCTTAAGAATAGCTTGTTTAAAAAAAGGCCACTTTGTATAGGACATTTCGGGCTTTCGTCTGGCATATCGCCTTCCTGCATTGTTTAATTCCTTGTTAAGTTATGGCCAAAAAAATTATGTTGAGGAAAGAAATTGGCCAATTGCCCAAGAGCCAAGAAGAAAAGTGGTCAAAATAGTGAAAAAGCGAGAATGGAATGAAGGGGAATGGAAAGGGAAGGGATGAAGCAGACCCAAGCCGCCATCGCCCGGACGATGCGAGCCAATCGATGGGAATGGAGGGGGGAAGAATGAATGGGAAATTGGGGAAATGGGGGATTAGTGCCAGCGCCGAAGGGGGTAATGACCGGTTGGAAGGAAATGGACGAAAGGGTGGAAGCCGATTTGATGGATGCACTAAAAAGGATGGCAATTTTGGAGAGGAATTTGGGTGGAGGGAAGTTGTAAAATTTGGAGGAAAAAATTTTTTGGGATGAAATGAAACCAAAATAAACAGAGTAAAAATGCAAATTAGCCACACATTTTAAGAACCAATTTGAATAATTTTTGCTCGCCCTTTTTTCCCTCAATGGAAATGGAGGATTTGCGGCCCCTTTCCTACCATTTTAGCGCCGATTGGCCATATAATGGACTGGCCGGGCGATTGTAGCCATAAAATGGAATGAGAGGGCCACCGATTGATGGAGGTGAAGAGCTAATTATGCAAAAATGCTCATAAAATGGTGAAATATAGGCCTATTTGTAAATGGGGGGAAAATGGCACATTTACAGTGGCAAAAATGAATGTGGCCAACACAAAGATGGGAAAGCGCGAAAATTGGCGAAGGGGTGGTCAAAAAAGGAGAAAATAAAATTTTGGAGGGTAAAGTGGGAAAGGCGGAAAATGGAATGGGGAATCGAAAATGGCTCAAGGTCGAGAATTGGCGATTCGGCAAAGGCCATTTTCACTTTTTCCCTTTTTTGTGCCGTCTTCGGTAGCGATCAGTCAATTCCCCTTCACAAAGGTCTTTTCCCTTTCATCTCCTTCCGGGCCTCATTCATTTTATTCACTCAAAAAGTCAAAAGGGATAGGGAATAATTGAGTACCGCCGATTGAAAACTTGTAGTAATTTTTGACCCATAACTCAGTGAGGAAGTAACCAATTTTGGAAGGCAATATACCATTTGAAAGCCATAAATGTCCTCTAAAAAGTGGCTGCTTTAAATTTTATAAAATCTATGATTTAAAAATGTTATATGTCTTTGAGCGTAATAAACCTCGTTTTTCGAGGAAAAGCCACTTATTTTATAAATTGTTCAATATTTTCGAAAAATTTATTATGCCACTTTTTAGAAGAAATTCAGGGCTTTCAAAAGGAATATCGCCTTCCAGAATTGGCTACTTCCTTGTTGAGCTATGGCCAAAAGAATGGCAATTTGATTGGCGATAATTCTGATTAGAGTCAAATGAAAGATCTCTCTAGTCCGTTTTCCTCTTTTTTTTTGCCTTTTTTAATCATTGGACCACCCAGCAGTAAATTTGCGAGGAATGGGACCATTCCCCTCTATATTTTTAATCGCATTTTTCAGCCGATAAATAAATTTGGGGACGATGACAAAAACAATTTTTTTTGCTTATTTTGTTGATTATTAAATGAAAATTTTTGGCGCCAATTGGCCCAAAAATAAAGAAAAAGGAAAGGGAAGATTTGCTGAATCAGCGAACAACATTTGTGAAGTGAACAAAAAATTGGCGCCAAAAGCAAAAACGGAACAACAAAAACACGTCCCCCTTCCCTCACTTTTCGCGTGATCCCCCAAGGGGACCAGAGGCAAATTTTGCCCGCGCATTTTTAGTTGGCCCAAAGCCATTGGCCGAATATTTGAAAAAATGGAGGGAGGGAGGGAGGGAAAAAGAAAGAAGAACAACAAAAATGGAAGAAAAGGCGAAACGAAAAATGGTTTTGAATGGCTGGGAATTGGAATGGAAAAAAGGGGCGACGGATTGGCTGCTGGAGGGGAAGGTGGCTGACTGGAATTTGGACTGACAGCCACCCTCTTTGCTGGGAAAAGAAGACCTCATTCCCCCTTACATTTTAATCGCAATTTTCCCCTAAAAAGTATTCGGAGAAGTTGGGGGAAGGAAATTGGAATTGGCATGGGAAAATTGGTTTCAGATTGGAAGGCGGAGGAAGCTTAAAATATTTGGATGGAAAATCCGAAAATGAATATTTGGATTGGGAAGGGAAGGGGAAAACAATTTGGGTCACCCAAAAACCCCGAGGGAGAAAAGTGGCTAAATTTAAGATTTTAGCTTTTTTTTTGGGCTAAGAATTTAAATTAGGCTTTAAGATTAGTTCAAATAAAAATTTTACATTTTTTTCTCCTTTTGATTTTGGGTAATGTGAACTCTTGAACAGAGCAATTTAAGTCAAATGGCAATTATGGTGGAGGGGAAATGGGGGGATAATTGTGGGAAGGTGAATGTGAATGGAGTGCCCAAATGTTGTTGCGCATTATATTTCCAAATGTGCCAATGCCAAAATGCCAACTGGCGACATTCCCCTTCCCCCATTCACCTGTCATTGACCGGTCATTATCCTCCGTCCCTAATTTCACTTGGATTGACATTTTCTGGAAAGCTGTTGTGCCATTCTCAGTTGATTTATGGCCATCAATTGTGAAGGGGAATACCAAATGGTGGCATAATGGCATAAGGGAGATTGATGACATTTTAGGCTGACTGAGGCGAGGATGAGCATGGCCATGAAAACAAATTTATGAAAAGCCAAAAATATTCAAATAAATCATTCAACAATCCTTGAGGAAGAATTTGAAGGAAATTAAAAGGCAAAAAGTGTCAAAAAGTAAGCAAAGGGCCAAGGAAAGGGAAATGGGCCAATAGTAGAAGAGCCAAACCAAACTCCCTCCAATTTGTGAATTTGACCAAAAATCACCCTTGTTAAAAATGTTCAATTTAAATTGGTCAGCCAAAACAACACATTAATTCCCACCCCACCCCCCCCCCCCCCTCTACCAATTCATCAATTTGTGGCATTTGCCTCTGCCCTTGGTGGAATATTTCCCGCCAAATCCTCCTCCACACCATATCCACACTTTTGTTTGTGTCCTTTGCCCTTTTGTTGAAGGAGGAACATCGGTGGAGTTTATTGCGGCTGCACCCCTGCGGACGAATATATTTATGTGTTTTGGTTGTTGTTGTGTTCCCCCAAAGCAATGTTCAACTTTGGCGCCAATCCTCCACAATAATGACCGACGCTTTCCCCCAAGGAGCTCTAAAGGGCCCATCCATTCAGCAGAAACCCACGCCATCAGCGACATTTGAACGGGTGGAATAAAAATTTGGAAGAAAGGGAAAACAACGCGTCGTTGCTCATTGGTCACGTCACGCCGGAGAAAAGGCTGGTTGGAATGGGAAGGGAAGCCGCAATTTTGGGCGCCAAATTTTCATTGCGCGGGAACACTTTTGGGGGAAGGGATTTGGACATTTTGGTGGATAAGGGGAAGGGGAACAACGCAATAATGTTAATGTTGTTGTTCAAATGCGCATTGGGTAAGGAAGGGGAAATGATTTGAAAAAAGGGAATTGGAAAGAAAAAGGAAAGATGGGAAATTTTGTATAGAATTTAGAATAGCAACAATAAGGGTGAGGGAAAATTGGCCAAAAATTGAATTAAAATTCGCAGAGATTTAATAACATTAAATTTTTGGCCATCTTGTCCTCATTTTTTTATTGTCAGCTGAATGGATTAAATTGCTTTCCTCCAAGAAAGGAATTATTTATTGGCCATTTTTTTGGATTAATTCATTGGAGATTAATGTACCAAGGGCATAGAAGGCAATTGTTACGGCCTATTGAGTTGTCGGGCCAATATTTTGGTCATTGCTCAATGAGGCAGCAATATATCATCTGATAAAATGATATGCCGTTTGAAAAACTCTATAATTTAGAATTTTTAAATTTTATGAAATCTAGCTTTAAAAAATATATTTAAGTCCATAAAAATCCAATTTGTTGAGGAAATAGTCTTAATTTTTAGAAATTAAAAACAATTTGTAGAAGACACTTTTAGCTTTAAGGCATATTGTCTTCCAAACTTTGTCACTTCTTTTTTATGTTAAGCATGGTAAAAAGAAATGGTCAAAAGGTACTAAAATGTTCTGTTCCCGAATTCGAGATTTAACGTGTAAAAGTTCCGATTTTGAAAACAATTCATGACCAAATTTATGGATGTTATGGAAGAAAGAGATTATTGGATTAGTTAAACAAATTGTGATGGATAAAAATATACAGTAAAAAGAATTGTTGTTGAACAAATTGGGTAATGTGCATGAACCGAGGTGAATAAACACTTTTTCGGAACTGAGGGGAAAAAGCCATAAATTTTGCGGGAATCTCATTTGGCTCGCACCCAACATAGAATCGGCAAATAAATTTCTCAAAAACGACCGTATACCCGACAAATTGTTCAAAAAAAACTTATCAGATAGGTCCGATCGGCGCCGATCGCCCCGAAAATTTTGAAAGCAATAAATAGAAATGGAAGAATGGGCGCCGTAAATAAAAAAAAGTGCTGCCCAAAAAAGTGGAAAACGTCAGTTAGAATTGCCTTCAAGAATAAAAAAATAGGGAGGAAAATTGTAAATTATTTACAAAAAATGGCATTGAAGATTGGAGAAAATGTTGAGGAAAATTGAAAATGACATGCGCGCAAAAAACAGCAAGGAAAAATGAGTTTAAATAAATTTATGAATAAGTAAATGATAGGGGAATTTATGTAAAAAAAGTAAAAATAGAGGATGAAAAGAGTGCGCACTGCGCATTGTTAGATATATTATAGAGAAAGAATAATTTAGCGCCGATCGGTCCATAATTTATTAGTTGAAAGACAAAACAGGCGGAATTATTTAAGCGAAAACACAAACAGGCGGAATTATTCTAAGCGAAAACACAAAACAAGCGGAATTATTCTAAGCGAAAACACAAAAACAGGCGGAATTATTCTAAAAACAGGCGGAATTATTCTAAGTGAAAACACAAATAGGCGGATTTAGTTAGATGAAAATTAAAAGCTATTTATTTTATAAATTATTTTGTGAAAATTTAAACGCTACTTTTAAAGAAATTAAGCGCTTTAATATTGCCTTCATGAATTAGCTATTTTCGAATTTTATGGACAAAAATTTATTGGATTTTTGCATTTTTAGCTAATAACTTAAAAAAAATACAAAACAGGTGGAATTATTCTTAAGCGAAAACACAAACAGGCGGAATTATTCTAAGCGAAAACACAAAACAAGCGGAATTATTCTAAGCGAAAACACAAAAAGGCGGAATTATTCTAAGCGAAAACACAAACAGGCGGAATTATTCTAAGCGAAAACACAAAACAGGCTGAATTATTCTAAGCGAAAACACAAAACAGGCGGAATTATTCTAAGCGAAAACACAAACAGGCGGAATTATTCTAAGCGAAAACACAAAACAGGCGGAATTATTCTAAGCGAAAACACAAACAGGCGGAATTATTCTAAGCGAAAACACAAAACAGGCGGAATTATTCTAAGCGAAAATACAAAACAGGCGGAATTATTTAAGCGAAAACACAAACAGGCGGAATTATTCTAAGCGAAAACACAAAACAAGCGGAATTATTCTAAGCGAAAACACAAAAAGGCGGAATTATTCTAAGCGAAAACACAAACAGGCGGAATTATTCTAAGCGAAAACACAAAACAGGCTGAATTATTCTAAGCGAAAACACAAAACAGGCGGAATTATTCTAAGCGAAAACACAAACAGGCGGAATTATTCTAAGCGAAAACACAAAACAGGCGGAATTATTCTAAGCGAAAACACAAACAGGCGGAATTATTCTAAGCGAAAACACAAAACAGGCGGAATTATTCTAAGCGAAAATACAAAACAGGCGGAATTATTCTAAGCGAAAACACAAAACAGGCGGAATTATTCTAAGCGAGAACACAAACAGGCGGAAATTCTAAGCGAAAACACAAAACAGGCGGAATTATTCTAAGCGAAAACACAAAACAGGCGGAATTATTCTAAGCGAAAACACAAAAACAGGCGGAATTATTCTAAAAACAGGCGGAATTATTCTAAGTGAAAACACAAATAGGCGGATTTAGTTAGATGAAAATTAAAAGCTATTTATTTTATAAATTATTTTGTGAAAATTTAAACGCTACTTTTAAAGAAATTAAGCGCTTTAATATTGCCTTCATGAATTAGCTATTTTCGAATTTTATGGACAGAAGAACGGGCCATGTACCCAATCAGAACTCTACTCAATCGTTTTTAGCCAAATGGTTCCGAAAAAAGCGAGGAGGAAATAAATATTTAAATATGTAATATATGTAGGTAAATTGTTTAAAAAAATTAACCCATATTAAACTGCAAAAATACCATCAATCAAATAGATTTAAAAATGGAGGAAAGCCGCTTTGTTTTACAATGCGCAGTCACCATTCGCGCATTCCCTCAAATTGCTTCCAATTGTAAGCATGAACATCTGCCCTCTCCCATTTTTCTTCAAAAATTGTCGGCACATCCACAAATTTTAGCCCGCAAAATGGAAGGCAATTAATTTATTTATGAGAAGAGAGGCGACAATTTCAATAAAGCATCCACATTTGCTCTTTCGCTTTTATTAACCAGTTTTTTGCGGCAAATTCATGCCGACCAATTGTTAGCTGGATGGAGGGCATTTTTGCTCTGTGGGCATGCGGAAATGGACAAAAGAAGAAAAATGGTAAAATGTAAAAAAGAGGGGACAATTCATTTTTGGAAGGCACAATTCGCTTTTTGATGGGGCGGAACATGGAAAGAGGAAAAAGCGGCAAATATCATTTTGACAAAAAAGTAACGATGGAGATCGCTGACAATTTCCCAAGGACAAATTCGCCGGCTGAATATTGGATTGGGAGAAAAGGCGGCTGGCCGATCATTGCCTCTATAAAAAAGAAAAATACGGCATTTTTCAATTCCACAGGCTGTTTATTTGCCATCAAGGCCATCCATCCATCAGATTTGGCATCTTCTCCACTTTTTTGTTTTTCAAATTGCGCAAATGCCGAAAAAAGCATCCATCCATCAGTCGGGAATGCCCTTTTCTTCTTTTTATTCGATCTAATCAGCCCTTCTTCCATTTCCCTCGAGAATTAACGATGGCAAAATGGACGGGAAAAACAACAAAAAAGTTTGCCGTCCATTTTCCGCCTCGTTTGCCAATGTGACTACCGTTCCTTATCTTGGACCATCTCAAAAGAAGGGGAACGTGCAACAAAGGAAGGACAAAACATTGGAAAGTTTTTCCGCCCAAATGACCATCCATTTTCATTCCATCCAGTCGCCGAGGCGAAAACACCGCCACCATCTCTTTGAAGAGCCAATCAGCATCGGAAGGAGATGAAGACGAATTTGGATGTGGGGAACTAATTTAATTTTATTTGAACATTGAAGGAGGAAGGAGGTGAATTTCCCATGCGGCGATGGAAGTTGATTAATTTGCGAAATTATTGGTCCTCACCAAAATGAAGGGGGGACCTCCGTCCCAAATTCGCCACTATTCAGCCACTCATTTTTTTCTTGACTTTTCCCCGTCAAGGCCACCACCGGACCCCACATTCTCATCAGTAGCAAAAATTGGACGCTGACCTTGGCTTTGAGAGTCTCGTTTTTGAATGCAAAAATGGGGAATGCCCCCAAATTATCATAAAAAATGAGTAATTTGTGCGATTGAATATGAAAGCAATTTATTAATAATAAAAATATAGAAAATATATAAAGGATGGCAATTATAATTTGGCTATAAAATCATTGAATTTACAAATAACTTTTTATCATTTTTTGAGGCCTTTGGCCTTAGCAAATCGAATTTTCTTTTTAAACCCTATCCTGTGCAAGGATTCCATTTTAGAAAAGTAAGTAAAGCCAAGTCCCTAATTCTAACAAATCAAAATATATTTTTCTGGAAAATTTAGTCGTGAATAAAACTTTAAGGAAAAATAAATAATTTTTCGGAAAAAAACTTATAAGACTCTAAACTTTGGTCACGGCCAAATTTTTATGATTATTTTTCGATGCGAAAAAATTTGTGTAAATTCAATGATTTTATAGGTATTAATACTATTTCATATACTAATTAATACTATTTCAATTCAATTTAAATGAATTATATATAACCGGGGGTAAAGCGAAAAATGGATAATGGCAAACAAATAAAAAAAGCAATGAAAAATGCAAAATATGCAAAATAAAATGAGGAAAATTATTTGATTGGTTTGAGTGGTCATCGGCCATCAAAATATTCACTCAACGGTTCGCCTTCATCAAATTCACACCAAGTCTCAGCCAATTGTTGATGCACAAAATGCATTGGATAAAGCATACAAAAGCCGCCGAAAAAGAGAAGACTGGCGCACCAAAGGAGGAATCGGCAAATGCCAAGACGCCAACAAAGGCCCAATTGTTGGCAAAAACTGCAAAGAAAAAAAATGATTATTGAATAATTTTAAATACCTTATTTCTTATAATAATTGCCCCGGGGATATTAAATTTCTGAGACTCTCTAAAAAGGGAGCTACAAATAGAAAGGAAGGAAGTTTTTAATAGAAACGGAGCTACTAAAATAGAAGAACTACGATTTTCGGAAAAGCATTTGATTAAAAATTTGCTTAACTATCATTTTAATTCCATCTTTTCCTATTATTCCAATCTTGGTTAAACAATGTTTACTAAATTTGTAAATAATTTCGGCATATTCTTGACTGAAAATTATTTAAAAAATACAAAATTACATGGAAAAAATTTATTTTTATTAAATTTAGATGATTCATAGTAAGTTTTTCAGAAAAAAATTTTAACAATGACTAATATGTTCCGTAAAGTTTTAATTCTGGACTAATAAACTTCTGGAAAATTAAAGGCTAATTAAAATTCTAATCGAAATTTATTAAAAATTCCCATAAATTCACCTCCAAAGGACCAAAAGCCAGAAGAAGCCAACATCCAGAAGGAGAGTGACACTTTTGGTAGAAAATATTTAAATTAATTCAAATTAATTTTACTCACGTAAAAATCATCAACATATCCGGATTGTCGTAGACATTTTCCAATGGGGCAGCCAAATATCGGGGCAAAAATGTTCGATGGATGTTGCCAACAAGAATGGCAAATGAAGTAATCAAACGGCAATATGTCAAAAGTAAATCCACCGCATCAGCAAAATTCTTTCGGCTTAAATAGAAAAAATAATAAAAATTAATTTAATATGAATAGAATTAAATTCAAGTAAATGTCAAATAATTAAAAGAAACCAGAAATTTTTGTACATATAGATATATTGAATTAAATTAAATATTAGAATTTAATTTTAAAAAATTTAAATTTCCAATCAACCTTCGCTCCATTCTGGCCCTTTCCCGAAGTTGGGCCATTTCTCGCCTTCTACGCTCCTTTCTTTCCTTTTTCTCCAATAATTTTTGTGCTTGTTCTTCCCTTTTGACTTGCTTCTTTTCTGCTTCTAAAATAATAAAAAATAAATATTTAAAATACAAAAAAGATTGGACATTTTTAGGGTCGAAAATTGTGGCCATTATAAATATTTTCAATTATAATTCTTAATAATTTTCCCCCTCAATTTCATTTTTAAATTAACCTTTTTCCCGGATTGTCCTCCTTTCCGATTCAGTTCGACCTGCCGAATTTCTTTGCAAAAATGAGGGAATCATTCTGCGCCATTTTGATGGCCTTTCTTCCCGTTCATTTGTGGCCCTCATTCTTTTCGGTTCAACAAAATTGATTAAGCCTGAAAAAATGTTAATTTAGGAGTTTTTAATAGATTGAATTAATTTATTAAATTAATTTCCACTTTAATTTCCAACCTTCTCCTTCGGCTTTTCCTTTTCCTGCTGCCGATTTTGTCCGATCAATTCGAATATTCGGCATTGCTTGTTCATCCTCTTCCTCATTGTTTTTGCCCAATTTTGGGTATATTCCCATCTCATTTTCCTCATTTTCATCTTCACTTCCGGTCGTCGATTCGTCAATTCCATTTTCATTTTTTCCTTCCAAACCACGTTCTTTTCTTCGTTGACGTCTTTCTTTTCTGATTGTTTCAACTCTTTTCAACTCCTTTTCGGCATTTGTTTCGCCCGTTTTATTCTTGTAAAGTAATTCATAAATTTCCTTAAATTTGCTATTAAATTTAATTTAAATTTAAGTCAATAAAAAACTTTGTAAGTTTTTTCGGAATGTTCTCCTCGTTTTGCTTTGATTATTCGAATAAAAACGAGTAAATAATTTTCGGGTCTTAATGCTGGAAAACAGGCACAAAGGGCCAAATGTGCCCAAAACCAAAGAATGTCATAGGATTTCCACAATGTAAAATAAATGCAATTTATGTAAATGGCACCAAACCTCAAAAGGGAATTATTGAAATTGTTGAATAATTTTGAATAAATAAACCAATTGAAATGGGCAATTGAGGCAAGCAAAAGTCGAAAACAAAACCAGAATTTGAAGCAAAACCAATTGCCCATTTATTTATATATTTTGCGGATGAATTCAATTTTGTTTACATCTTAAATTTTTAATTATTTCTGTTCAAAGAAAAAACATAAAAAAGAAATCAATTGAACCAAAGAAAGAATTAAAATAACAGAAGGATGACTAATAAAATGTTTTTCATTTTTTCCTTCTTCTTATTTCTTGGCCTTTTTTAGACCTTAATCGAAACACAAAAAAAAGAAACAAATGTTGAAAAATGAAAATGTTTAGTAGATTTAGATTTTAAAACTTTTACTAAAAAAACAATTCATTTTTATTTAATTTTCTAATTAATTTTGCACATTTAAATTAAATCCAAAATAATATATATTCAAATTAAAAATGCATAGAATATTATTTATATCAAAAAATGGAGCATTTTTCGCTCTATAAAAGTCTACAAAAATCATCAAAAAAGGTTAAAATTGAAGGGAATTAAAGAGCTCCAATTCCAATTGCCCCAGGGACGAATCATGCATAGCAGAGGTGACAGAGAGAAAAAAGGAGCTCCCTTCTTTCCCTTCAATCAAAATCGAGGGAAGTCAAAAATTTTCCCTTCTTCACCTGTCAAATAAGAAGAAGAGGGAATACGGTATTCCGACCACCTTGCCCCCTCCCCCTCCCTTTTAAGCTCTTTGCATAATTTAATCATTTATAATTCCCTTCAATTCAAGCCATTTTTGATGATTTTTATATGGTTTTGTAGAGCGAAAAATTCTCTCTCTATCTTTTGATGTAAATAATATCCCATGAAATTTGAATAAAATATTATTGTGATTTAAAAAGACTTTTCAAATATTGAATTTTTCTTAAGTCATAATATTCAGAAATAATTCAAATTAATAAATTTTCATTCAAAATTCGACAAATCCGAAGAAATAATTGAAACAAATTTTAATCAAAATATATCTGAAATGTAGACATTATTATTATTGTATAAATACGGTACTGGAGAAATGGACAAATACAAATATTGACATTTTTGTTGATTATATTTTAATCATTAAATTTATTCCAAAAAATGATAAGCATCAATCATTACAAATAAACAAAATTCCAAACAAATCAAATAATAAAAGGCATGTGATGCCAATAAATTCGAATGGAAAGGAAAACAATATTAAATAGAAACTTTCCATTTTCATCAATTTCTTCTAATTTTATTGCTTTTTCATTGAATTTTCTGATAAGCTATAAATTGTGAAGGAGGACATCCACCCAAAATTGGAAGTTGATTTGATATTAATGTTGAAGAAAGGCCAAAATTGGAGGCGAGGGATGGAATGTTTTTTGGAGAAAGTTTTACGGCCAAATGTTTGCCAGAGGATGCGAATGTGTTGTGCCCTTCTCATCTCCACCCAAAATGCCATTCTCCCCAAATACACCCTTAAATAAATAAATAAACAAATAAATGGCCCGTTTATTATTATTATTCCCCATAAATCTTCATATTTGCCAAGAATATTCCGGATGGAGGGCACATTCCCCCCAAACTTCTCACAATAATCTCATCCAACCGGACTGCAATAATATTCCAAGAAATTGTAATTAAAGTTGGGCACAAAATCATAAGGAGAAGAAGGGCATAAAAATAGGGAAAGGACGGCCGGCACTTCCTCCCTCACTTTTTTTTGCCAGAATTTTCACAATTCCCAGTATATATTGTCCCTCAAACATATTTTGGCCCGAGCAACACGCGGAACATGGATTCCATTTTTTGATTAATATTTTTATATGTTGGTCTCGTCAAACTTCATTTTTTATTTATTTTCCATTATTTTTTGCATCATTTAAAATTCCATTCTTCCGCCTTTTTTCGGTCTTTTGCCTTTTTCCGTGTGTCTATTTTTGGCCCAACTTATTCGTGGCCTACATTGGCACATTTTGGTGCGTAAAGTGTCCATTGGAGTTTGACCAAAATGGACACTTTTTTATGATGGACTTCATCCAAAATCGACTAATTGTGCCAAAAAGCATTAGTTTTGGCATCAAAATATTCATAATTCCCCTCTAATTTACCGGAAATAACGCAGATAAATCCACTCATATTCCCTCCAGCTGGATTTTATGCCCCCACAAAGTTTGTGCTCACAAATTCCCTCAGGGAATGAATTGATTCGAAATTAAAATATTAAATTACAGGGTGCGCCAAAAGTAACCGGACACTTTTATATTTCTCATATCTTTTTTCATGTCTGTATTAAATTATTAATTTTATACTCAATTTATAGCCCAATCGATTCTCTATAATGTCCAATAATCGAGATTCAATAATAACATTATACAACAAAAATACAAGCGTCCGAACTATTTCCGCCATTCTTGAGATACCAAAAAGCACGGTTCAGGATGTAATCAAAAAATTCCGGTAAAAAATTTTGAGAGAAAAATTCCAAATAAATTGCATAGGGAGTTTGGCACAAGTGAGGATCACAAAAGAAGCGGGAGACCGAAGTCAGTGAACACACTCAGGAACCGGAAAATCATCAAAATGCGAGTCAAGCGCAATCCAAGGATTTCCATGAGAAAAGTGGCCAGAGAGACTGGAATAAGCGAAACTTTAATTCGACGGATGGCTAAATTTGAACTCGGGATCAAGGCTTACAAGCTGCAAAAAGTGCAATTTCTGAATGAACAAAACAAAAAAGTTAGAGTGCAAAGATGTCGACTGCTCCTTCAACGGCAGGCAGGTCCAGCGACTCTTTTTTTCGACGAAAATATTTCCACGATAAAATTTCGCGCAACCACCAATTTCATATATTATTAATAGCTAAATCTCCTTTATCAAATTATGTTATTGGCGATTCCCAATATCTCCAATTAGTCTGGATATGGGGATGGGATAAGCGCGAAGTGGCAAAAAACATGTTTTGGCGGATCTCGGGGGCAAAATCAATAAAAATGATAATGTTAAAAAAAATCATTTAGGCATTCTTATAGCTAAGATTCATATTTATTTCATCGATAGAAAAAAAATTTTCCAATCAACACCAATGCGGACAAAAAGGCAAAGAGTATCAGAAGTGAACCCATGCCAATTATTTTGAATTTTCTACTGACTATTAATGTATCCCTCACAGCCCAAATTTGAATAAGATGGATTATTCTTTTTTGGCTATTTTAGAGGCCAGGGCCTGTGCTAAACCCCACAAAAATTTGGAGTCACTTAAGCAGTCCCTTCTTCGAGAATGGGACAAAATTACGGTCCAAGAGCTGCGTGCCATTTGCGAAAATTTTCCCAAACGTTTGCGTCTATGTATCAAAGCCAAAGGTGGCCATTTTGAATCATCTTAATTATTGTTATACCCCATTCTTTTGCCTATTATTTGATTGTATTTTAATCCATTTATCTTTATTTGTAATAAAGTTATTTTAAAAATAAAGTGTCCGGTTACTTTTGGCGCACCCTGTAGTCAAAGGGCAAACAATTATGGGGCCACACCCACCCAGGGGAATAATTTCACATTAAATGTAAAATGATGAATTCAATTTAATGCCCTTTTCATTTCCAATTTTGCCATCAAACTTCATTCCATTTAAAATATGTCGATTATTTTTTTAAAATTTTTGACCAATTCATTAAAAGTAGTAGTATCTTTCAAAATCCTAGGCTGCTCTTTTGGCCATAGCTCAACGAGGAAATAACCAATTTGGAAAGGTGTTATACCATTTAAAAGCTCGGGAAATCCTCAAAAAAGTGGCATTAAAATTATGACAATTGATTGCTTCCTCGAAAAGTTTTGGCCAAAAGATTTGGGCAAGTTGTTAAATTTTCTTGATTGAATCGTTTTTCTTGGAGGTTTCCCCCATTTTTCAACTATCCTCTGAAAAATTTCCAATGTCAATGAATGAAAAGAAAGATGATAGTTAATTTCCTCCTTGAAAAATGTGATGGCTCATTTTTTGTTGGTCTATGCCATTAATGGTCAAACATTTGTCGACTTTTTGGATTCATTCATTGCCTTTTTGGCCGTCGAAATTCGAAATCCAATCCTCCCCGAACATCGAAGAGGCCACAAATCCAACTCCCCTAATCCACTTTTAATTTTATTTCATAATTCCCTCCTCCAATTTTGGCCATCAATTTCGCCCCCAATATTCCTTCCAACCCCCATATTTCCCCTTTCTCATTTTTATGACTTCTTTTAATTAAAGGAGAAGCCAGAAAACCATCAAGTCCACTCATTTTTTTTCGACTGCAAAACATTTTTTCAGGGAATTCCAAGAATCGACCCCAAATGCGCTTTTCCTGCCTCCAATTTAATTCACACCAAGAAAAAACTTTTATTTTTTTTTGTCCGCGCACACAAATTAGTTTTTTGCATTAATTAAGAGAATGCCAGTCGGCCACTAATTCCATTTCTCCCCTATTCCACCCTACTCCACCCTTTTGTTTGTTTTGTTGCGCACTTTTGTTGTTGCCTTTTTCGGGGAAAAGTACATTTTCCTACGGAATTTGCCACTTTTAATTCCCAATTTTTGAGACCAAAAGAACAAAGGATATTTTATTCCGAAAAAATAATGAATTTGAAGAAAACTTTTTTTTTGAAAAATATTTTTTACGGCTTTATAAATTTGGTCAAATAAGCAGGCTTATTCAGAGCTGGTCCCTAATCTTAATCTTATTCTAACCTTAGACCAAAGCCTATGCCCCGAAATTTTGTTATGGCCAAGTTATTTGGCCTTAAAAAATTATTTTTCTACACAATAAATTTTTTGGCAAATTAAATAATATTCAAAAAATTATGGAATTTTAGCTGATTAATCAAAAATTTGCAATAAAATAAACTCCAAAAATGTAGCACTGAATGCTTTATTCCCCTTTACCCCCACTGCCCAGTCATGAGTTTTCTTTTTGTGGCCTTTAGGCTCATCGCCAACTTTCCTTCCCCTTTCCCTTCCATTTTCACTAAAATTATCTTCTTTTTATCAGCCGCTCTTCCTTCTCCATTTTTTCCCATTTTAGGCCATTCAATTCCCTCAAACTAAAATTTCCACAGTTCAACCAATTTTTGGTCAAAAATAATTATTTTATACTAAAATCGAAATGGATGAAGAATTTGGCACCAATTTTGGCGGAGGAATTGTTGAGGATGAAGGCGATGAAAATTGTGAAACACTTTTGGATAGACCCTCCGTCCGCGTTCCATTCATTGCCGCCTACATCACCGTATTCTTGATTTGTTTACTTGGTTAGTATTTGTAACCTATATAGTAGTGGAAAATTGAACATTTGCATCAATTTTTGGCACATAATTCAACGAGGCAATAACCAATTTTGGAAGGGGATATGCCATTTGAAAAAGCTTAAACTCCTCTAAAAAATGGCTATAAAGTAATTATGAAATTCACCTTTTTTTAATAGTTATATGTCTTTGAATTGAATTTAATTAACTGGATATTTCTAGGAAACGACGATTATTTTAAAAATTGTTAAAGTTTTCAAACAATCCGAAATGCTACTTTTAAGATTCAAATGGCATTTTCTTTAACCGAATTAATTGCTTCATTTAATTAGAAATGACCTGAAGAAAGTTCATGTTTACCCCATTCTTTCTTTTCCATTAATTTGCCATTTTTCCATAGGTAATTTGTTCACAATTTTGGTCATTTGTGCCCATCGTTCAATGCGAACGGCCACCAACTTTTTCCTGGCCAATTTGGCCCTTGCCGATTTGCTTGTTGCCATTTTTTGCATTCTCCAAAATATGATCCATTTGTTGGGCAGATTCAGTGGGCATTGGCCTTTTGGTTGATTTTTTGTGCCATTTTTCCTATAAAATTTATCCCCTCAGGGGAAATGCTCTGTAAATTGTATGCCTTCGTCCTCCATCTCGTTCCCTGCACTGGGATTGGCATTTTGGTCTGTGTTTCCGTCGAAAAATACATTGCCGTTTTGCATCCACTTTTGGCCCTAAAATTGCTCACTCCTCGTTTTCGTTTTTTGATGATGGCCGCAATTTGGGCCATTTCCCTCCTATGCAGTTTGCCATATTGGACCACAAGCCATTATCAACAATATTCGAATATGGCCGTATGTTCACGCGCTTACAAAATGTAAGTTAGACATCATTGAAATTTGGGGAAATTTTCTGATCAAAAATGGTGGTAGTGGACTTCTTACCTAGGTTATTTTTTTGTTTAAGGCAATATCCAATTTTGGAAGGCGATATAACAATGGATAGCCTAAAGTGTCCTCTAAAATTTGTCTTTTTAAATTTTATAAATTCTAATTTCATTTTAGTGTGATTGACGAATCCGATTTTTTGGAGGAAAAGCAGCTTTCAATAAAATATTTTAATTAGGATCCAATTGATTGCTTCCTTGTTGTGTTAATGTTAAAAATTCAGATACAATGAAATAATGTTCTCATAAATTGATTAGAGTAGAAAAAAGAATATTATATAAAGGTTAATTAATTAAATCTGCTTAAATGGTTGATGCCAAATTAATTCAATAATTGGTATAAAATAGAACTTTGATAATTCCAATCAATTCCTTTTTCTCATTCTGAATTTATTTCCGATAATTTTTTGTCTGTGTTCATTTCCAAAAATGGTAAATGGGTCAAAGGCTGAAATCAAAAAGGGGATTGGCTAGTCTATTTGGGTCACATTCATTTAGGTTACGGTATTTTTGGATGAATTCTGCTGACAACAATGAAAAGAGACAAGAAAACAATTGGAAAAAATCATTCATCAGCATGACCCCAAATTTGCTGATTATGAATGAGGCAATATTTGCAATTTATTTTCTCTTCTGGGCTTATCATCTTTTATCCTTGGCAATTTTATTATAGGAATTAGGAACGGCCATAATTTTGAAGGGAACGGACATAAATAATTCATTGGAATCGAAAGATCAAAAAAATGAGACTGAAATAAATTTTAATGGAAAATGACAAAGCAACAGACCGTTTAAATATCTATAGAGTTTCTTTTGGCCATTTAACAAAACCATTCGAAAGCTATTATAAAGGTGTTAAAAAATAAAAAGGGACTTTTGTAATAATTTTCGAAAATTAAAAATTTTTAAAAAGTAGTTTTTCTTCCACAAATTCGAGTTTATTGCACTTAAGAATATATAATTTTTTAAACTTTATTTATAAAATGTAAAAAATATAAACTTGTAGAGGGCACTTTGGACTTATTAATGGTATTTCGCCTTCTCATCAGATTTGTTATTGCCAATTTGAGTTATTAACAAAAGAAAAACCCAAGTTCTAAATCATCCCAAAAGAAATAAATTCGTTGGTATTTATTTTTATTTAAATTTGAACACAGAAATGATTGGATGAGCACACGGAATATGATCACAATTTCCTTCATAATTTGGTATTGCATTCCATTGTGCACAATTGCATTCCTCTATACCCGAGTTGGACTTGTCCTTTGGCACAGTGCCCCATTCAAAAAATTGACCCAACCGGCGTTGAGGACGAACAGCAATGAAACATCGATGGCAATGTTCAGTGGCGGAGGAGGCGGTGGCCAAAATGAAAATAATTCGGAACAACAGCCGCCTCAACAGAAAAAGCGAAGTTTGGTTGCGTTGGGCTATCGGATGAGTGCATCGGCCGCAGCCGCAAATGGGGCAATGAGTGAATTGGCCAAATTTGCCGGATTGAGGAGTTCAAAACGTTCAAATTCGCAACCAACTCCGCCAACTGCAAATTTACTTCCCCAAATTCGGGTGAATCGGACGGAAACGGTGGTGAGCAGTGAAAGTGGCGGAGATGGAAGTCAAATTGATGAGGAGGAGGAAGAGGAAGAAATGGAGGAAAGAATTAAGGAGAAAATGATGAAATTGAGGAAGACATCCGAACAAAATGGTGGTGGAGGAACAATGTTGGCACAACAAAAGAATTCATTGCCAAATTCAGCGGGAGGGGGTTCAGCCGTGGTTGTTAGCACGGTGGAATCAAGGAAAAAGGTGTGTTTAAAATTTGATAGATGGATTAGATTGAAATTGAAATGGATACGTCCAAACTTGCTGCCGGCAATTTGTAGCCGTTTAAAATAACTCACAAAAAGGGCTGACTGAACCAATTTAGATGAATTTGCAATCAAATTAAGAAGCAAACACTTGGCTATCTAATTAAATTAATTTTATTTTCAAAATTGATAAAGTTATGTACAAAAGGGATTAAATGACCTTTGTGGATTGACGCAATTTTCAGTTATTTTTGAGCACAATTTTAGGAATTCTAAATTAATCTAATATCTAAATAAAATTAATATCATTCAATAGCTAAATAATAGCCTGATTTGTAATTTGATAAGGAAAATCATCAAAATTACTAGTTCAATTCTTTAAATTTAAATTATTTTAAATGGCGACAAATTAGGTTTCTCCTAAGTCCTAACACAATACACAGTCACATATTCAGATAATCCGCCTTCTGATTGCCATCGTTTGCTCATTTGCCATTCTTACCCTTCCTCATCATCTTCGCCTCCTCCGTTCGGTTCAATCTTTGAATATTTTTATGCCATTTTCATGACATTTAATTAATTAAGGTTTGGTCCAATGAGCATATGATTTTGTGTGGCCCAGAGGAATTGGTCCAGCCAATCACTTATTTACTCCTTTTCATCTCCAATAGTTGTAATCCATTTCTTTATGCCTTCATGTCCCAACGTTTTCGTTCCGCCATTCGTGACATTTTCAAGTGCAGGTTCGGCTTTTTTTGGTCGAAATAGAGAAGGATTACGATTAAGTAGTACAGAATAAGCCCCTAGAGAGTTCTTTTGGCCATAACTCAATAAGTAAACAACAAATTGAGAAGGCGATATACCATTCGAAAGCCCTAAAGCTCCTTTATAAAGTGGCTAAAAATTTTATTAAAAATTTTTACAATTTGAAAAATAATCATACTCAAATAAATGTAACTCTTTTTAAAATTGAAATTAGTAAAATTTAAAAAAGACAATTTATAGAGAACATTTTGGGCTTTCAACGGTAGATCGCCTTCCAAAATTGGTTAATGCCTCATTGAGTTATGAGCCAAAAGCTAACTTGGTTCTTATTGAACTCCTCCCAATTTTTTTCTGGGTCCTAACTCCTAATTTATTAAAAATCGAAAATCCCTTAATAATCAGAAGAGGACGACTTCGCCGAAAGTCCACCCGAACGAGAACTCAAAATTCGGTAATCCAAATTCAACTTCTATAGTAATCAGGATTCATGAATCTTTAATAGGATGTTGTTGGTTGTGCACTCAGTTCAGGCGGTGAAGGCCTTTCACGATGTTCATCGTTGAATAGGCTGAATGGAGTGAAATGTCAACAAAATGGCCAAAATAGTAATGGATTGCATTCGGTTGGAGGAAGTGAACGAAATTTGTTGGCAATTAAACAGAAGGAAACGGTGGAAAATGGAAATCATTTGAAGGCAACTTTGGGGGATTTTAATATAGGGAGGAGCCAAATCCTATGGCCATATATAAAATTCAACAAGGATTGAACCAATTTTTGATATCAAATTAAAGAGCAGACTTTTGGCTATTAAAATTAAATTAATTTTATTTAAATTAATTCCAGCAGAAGTTATGAGTTATGCACAAAAAACAATTATTTATTATGGATTGATGAAATATCAATGAATTCTAAATCTATTAAAATTTATAAAATAAGACAGCAAACAGTCTGCTCTTTAAAAATTATAAATATTAGAGAAAATTACTGTATTAAAGACAAATATCATAATTTTCCGGAATGAAACACATAAATAAGCTTTCCGGAAAGTAACACAAAAAAATCAGAATTCTTTCCGGAAAACACAAAAAATCAGAATTCTTTCCGGAAAACACAAAAAATCAGAATTCTTTCCGGAAAACACAAAAAATCAGAATTCTTTCCGGAAAACACAAAAAATCAGAATCTTTCCGGAAAACTCAAAAAATCAAAATCTTTCCGGAAAACACAAAAAAATCAGAATCTTTCCGGAAAACACAAAAAATCAGAATTCTTTCCGGAAAACACAAAAAATCAGAATCTTTCCGGAAAACACAAAAAATCAGAATTCTTTCCGGAAAACACAAAAAATCAGAATCTTTCCGGAAAACTCAAAAAATCAAAATCTTTCCGGAAAACACAAAAAATCAGAATTCTTTCCGGAAAACACAAAAAATCAGAATTCTTTCCGGAAAACACAAAAAAAAATCAGAATTCTTTCCGGAAAACACAAAAAAATCAGAATCTTTCCGGAAAACACAAAAAATCCGAATTCTTTCCGGAAAACACAAAAAATCAGGATCTTTCGGAAAACACAAAAAATCAGAATTCTTTCCGGAAAACACAAAAAATCAGAATCTTTCCGGAAAACGCAAAAAATCAGAATCTTTCCGGAAAACACAAAAAATCAGAATCTTTCCGGAAAACACAAAAAATCAGAATTCTTTCCGGAAAACACAAAAATCAGAATCTTTCCGGAAAACACAAAAAATCAGAATCTTTCCGGAAAACACAAAAAATCAGAATTCTTTCCGGAAAACACAAAAAAGCAGAATTCTTTTCGGAAAACACAAAAAATCAGAATTAATTTGATTACTAAATTATCATAAAGGTTCCTTTCTTGAAGAATTATTAAAGGCGATAGATTGGGCCTATCTATCAATTATTTTACTCCCAATGTTTTTTGATCACAGGTGAATTCGCCGGCATTTGTTGGGAAAGATGATCGAAATGGAAGCAGTGGTGGCAGCGCATCAACGGCATTTTCCATTGTTTACGCCACACAAAGGTCAAATGGACAAGTCCAACAAATGGCCGTGGTCTACAGAAAATGTGCTTAAAAAATGGAGGATGCGGGTATTAACGAATTATAGGCCATCAATGAATATTTATTAATAAACACTTCAACCTCAATTCCTCTCAATTTGGATCTCATTGCAAATTGCAATTTCATATCTTCATTTATTATGTGCGAAACTTGTAATTAAAATAATAATTAAATAAACAATTTTATGTCAATTCGATCGGAATTTAATTAAGTTAATTGAAATTTGGACTGAAATTCGACTAAGGTAGAAAGCGGGAATTGAAGATCACACAAAATGAGATAAAATTAAATAAAATGGAAAAGTGGAAATTTAGTCAAAATTGTGCATCCTCATTCAATATATATCAATCCCTTTATTGGGCCAACAATTTCTCGATGTCGCCTTCAATCTTCTTCGGCTCCGTTGTTGGCGAATAACTAAAATAATTTATATTTTTTGTTATCATTTTTGCCCATTTTAATACTCACCGTTCATAGGGTTTCCCATTTTTGTCGACCAAAAATTTGGAGAAATTCCATTTGATTGCGTCCATAATGAAACCGCCCTTTTCCTTCTTCAAATATTGGTAAATTGGATGTGCGTCTGCCAAATTATTAAATTAATTAAACAAATCTATTCAACATTTACCATTGCCATTAACGTTCACTTTCGCATAGAGATCGGGCTCGAATTGGTATTTTTGGTTGACAAAATTCTAAAATATTTCTAATTAAAATTTAACAAAAATTTAAAAAAACCTTAATGTCAATTTCGCATCCGGGTTCTTGGCCATTAAATTGATTGCAAGGGAATGCCGCAATTTCCAGTCCTTTTGTCTTGTATTTGTCCAAAACCTCCTTCAATTGTTTGTAATTGTTGTCCGTCAATCCGCATTGGGAGGCCACATTCACAACCAATAAAACTTTTCCCCTAAAAATTAATATTTTAATAAATATTTATAAAAATGTCGATTACTTGTATTTCTCGAAAGAAACATCCTTGCCATCAATATCCTTGGCCGTGAATTCGTAAATTGATTTAGCCTCCTTTGGGTCGGGTGAAGTCATTTTAAATCGGCAACAGTGAATTTTTATAGAATTAAACCTTGAATTTATTGCTTTAGAATACATTTTAACCTATTTATAATTAAAAAATTGAATAAATTGAGGGAAAATGAAGAAAATGGTTGCCGAGGTGAATTGCGAATATGAGTGAATGAATTTTTGATTAAATAGTGATGATGATGAGGTGATGTTGGGGCGGTCCTCTCCAAATGATGGGAAAATATTATTGATGGAGAGAATATTAACTACAATTTGTGTGGTTTGTGGGAAATATAAACCATAAAATTAAATAAACAAAACTTTCATAAGTGGCAGAGTAAAGATAAAAATGGTACAATCAATTCATTAAACTACGTTTTTATTTGGATGACAAAAAATTGTTTACTCATCAAAAAATTCATTTCATCATTTTATTTTCATTTTTTAGGACAAAACAAAGATTATTATTTATTTCGGCTAAAAAAACCATGAAATTATTTATTGGTTTGTGGAAGGATGACGAATCTTTAATCTAGGGAGATTGGAATTTGAAATCCGTCGAGAAATTTTAGGTTTCAGGAATCAGGATTCGGATTCCAGCTGAATTTGGATTCTGAAATTTTTGTGGGATATTTTGTCATTTTAGATATAATGTCAAGATGCGAACGGTATTTGAAGTACGGTATGCGAAATTCATCAAAACAGGGTTTAACTTGTAAATTCACGAATAAAACAAACAAAATCATATATTAAAATCATCTAAAATTTTTAATTTATTTTTTAACAATTCATTTATCCAATAAAAATATTAATTGCCTTCCATTACCGTCAATATTCTCGATTTTGCGCACTCATAAATTCAGTTCATTCGAGGGTTCAATTCAATTTAAATATAATACAAATTTAATAAATTTAAAAATAGCCACAAAAGAGGAAGAAAATGGCGGAAATAATGCGGAAAATGGAGGGGAAAATTTGTGTAAAATGTGCATTCATTCACATTCACTCATTCATATTCGTCCCTTGGTCTTCCTCCTTTTCCCCATATTTTCTATTCATTCATTCTCATTTCGCCCACTTTCAATCTTTTCCGTTCCAATCGATTTTGTATTGAAGAACTGTGTGAAAAAATATTACGGAATATTGGCTGAATCGATCTTGAAATATCTTGCGCAATAAAAATATTATTTATGCCATTTTGGTCAAGGAAAGGACTAGGCCAATTAGGGCATCCGAGGGGGCCATCCCTCTCGTTTAATTGATAATTTTCGGAAAAGATTACAATTAGCCAACCATCGACCGCCACCGCTAACCTGTCCAAACAACTCGGAAAGGGGACCGAATTTTATAAAAATTTTTCCCCGAAAAATCCAATTTAAATTGTGTATTTTTGCCCAATTAAATTTTATACTCAAAATTTTCACATGTAATCAAAAATGATTGGCCCCTCCAATCACATGCGCAACCACAACATATTTTTTCTATTCCTTCTTCCTCGGGGGCCAAAAATGATGGAGCACTGAGGAAATGGTTGCCAAAAGCCGAAGAAAAAATGAAGAAAAAAAAACCGGTCTAAAAAGGCACACATTCAATCATTTATATTTAATGCGGTTTAATATTTCATCCCATAAATAACATTTCTGCCTGATCATTTTTGTTGTTTTTCGCGTGATTCATTTTAAAAATAACCCCTCCTCCAGCATTTGGCCTCAAATGATCAAAATTGTTCATTCAGCTAAATTTTTTCTTTGGATAATCAACCCCAATCCCCCTCCATTTCACCAACTTTCCTGATTTGCCCCACTCATCCTCCACTTCACTTCCTTCCCCTTCAAGCAACATTCCCCCCACCCACCACTTCCAATCCGTCCCCATCCAATTACATTAATTCCTCCGTCAAGCAAAGCACAAATCATTTTTTCCAGGTTTCCGGCTTCTTTCTGGCCCCCCTTTTTCCTACAATTTTTCCCACTATTTGCTCGCTTCTCGTCCGCATTATTGTGGCTTTTCTTGTTTCCTTCATTCCTCCTTCCATCCGGTTGGCTCCAATGTTCGGCTGAATATGTGCCCTGCATTCGGGCAGGATTCCACCAACCAAAATTCAATTCCCTTCCACTTTATTCCAAGTCCCCAAAATCCCCCAATTCATCTATCCCAATTCCCCCCCCCCCCCCCCCCCCCCCACCACCTATTTCCAACTTCGCGCAGCTCTTAAATCGGGGAAGCCACCACCCACCCCTATCCTCCTCCTTTTTGTCGCACCGCACTTCACCACAAAATGGTGACTGAATTGACTGCTGCCCCATTTAAGGGTGGGGAAGGCCTCTCAAAATCACCACACAAAAGTGCATCGGGATTGATCGAATTTTGAATTGCATTGACAGTTTTGGGAAACAGAGGCACACATCAAGGAGGCTTTCAACTTCGTTTTGAGAAGTGCTCCCATAATTGCCCCGCTGATCGCGCATTTGACGACGATGATTATGTTCAATTTCTCCGTGGGCATTCGATCATTCTCGACCTTCCCTTCCATTCCCTCTTTTCATTCATTTCCCCTTTTTTCAATTAATTTACCCGCTTTCCATCCATCCAAAATTCACTTTCCCAATTAAAAATTGAAGGACACACGCGGAAAACTTCATTATAATTTAATTTCATCCAGCAAATTTATAAAATGAAGAAAATAAAACGGAGACTTAGTCGAGTACTCGGTGGTGGCGGTGAAGAAAAGAAAAACAATGAGGAAATTCACCAGCAACAACAACATTTGGACAAAACGGAATGGGAACGAAATTGGGAGCAAATTTCCCATCAAAAGTGCAAAAGTCATTCAGAATTCTTCCCCGGATTGGATTGCCACCATCTCCAGCCACCACATCCAAATGTGGAGGCGGTCAAATCAAAGAATAACAAGTAGGGTTAATTACCCGTTGACGGGTAGGGTAGTCGGGTAGGGTACCCGTAAGGATTTTGGGCAAATTACCCTACCCGTTACCCGGACCCCAATTACCCGTATTACCCATTACCCGCACCTTGACTACCCGACTACCCGCCTACCCGTAACCTTTTTAAAGCCACCATTTAGGGAACAAAAATTGTATTTTTTTATGCAGGGCTCTCAGAATGCCTGATTTATCAGGTTTTCCCTGATTTTTCGGATTTTGCCTGACAAAAACCTGATTTCGGAAAAAGCCTGATAAAGCCTGATTTTGACCAATTTTCTGAAATTATAAAAATTTTTCGCTGCGTGGCTAATTTTATCTCTAATTTTTCGCTGCGCGGCTAATTTTATCTCTAATTTTTCGCTGCGCGGCTAAATTTGGCTCTAATTTTTCGCTGCGCGGTTAATTTTGGCTCTAATTTTTCGCTGCATGGCTAATTTTGGCTCTAATTTTTCGCTGCATGGCTAATTTTGGCTCTAATTTTTCGCTGCATGGCTAATTTTGGCTCTGATTTTTCGCTGCGCGCCTAATTTTGGCTTAAATTTTCCTCTATCGGGGCCATTTTTAGACCTAATTTTTCGCTGCGCGGCCATTACAAAAACCAAATTTTTCGCTGCCGTGGGCAATTTTAGGGAGGCGCAAAATGGGTGGTTGTCCTGCCCTCCTTGCCAACGTATGTTTGGACGGATGAAAGAAACAGTTTTAAAGTTGATACAGTGAATGCCCTTGTTTCGATTAAAGAAAATTCTGAATTTAATTGTTCACAAGCATTTAATATGTTTATTTCAAAGCCTGAATTGTTGCAAAAGGCAAAGATTTTAGTGAAGAAGAATTTGAAGATGAAGAAGAGTTTTTATTATTTTTTATTATGATATTTATTTTGGCCAATTTTAAAAATTTTATTAAACGAATTTCAAAAAATGTCTTAACAAGGAACGGGTAGGGTAGTACCCGCGGGTATTTTTCGAGTTTGGCCTACCCTACCCATTACCCGGACCCCAATTACCCGTATTACCCGTTACCCGCTTTTTCATTACCCGCCCCCGGGTAATTAACCCTAATAACAAGTAAAGGAAGGGAAAGGAATTGACATTGGAATTTGATTGCTTCATTTAGATATCGATGGAGTTTATCCGATTCATTGTCCCAATTGGGTGAAAGAATAGCGGAAATGACTGTAGAAGAGGAAGTCGGCACATCTAGCCAACAAAAGGCTGGCATTGGCATAAATGGAATGGAGGGGGCTGCCATTCGATATTGCCCAATGGCATCGGAGGCAATTGGAGGGGAAATTAAGGAACTGTGTAGGGATAAGTCCATTTTATTTAGGGCACCTCAAACGATCCAGAAAAGGCTCCCCATTTTGTGCTAATGCGCAACAAAAAACAACGGCAACAAAATCATCCGAGAACAAAAAGTTGGCATGCCTCGCGATGGTTCAGCAATTTTGGGGCAAATAATCACCATCATTCTGCCTGCTTAAATAATGGAAAATTGGGTTCGGATGGGGAAAGTGTAGAAGTGTCTCCAAATGGAAGTGAACCCCAATCATCCTCTCCGTGTTCGGGAAGCAGCCAAACCAATGTTGAATATGTGCCAAATGTGAAAATGCGACAAAAACAGCAGCAGGGGACGACAAATCGACGTTGGAATGAGGTGGGATAATGTTAATTCTTTTGTAAAAGGGCAATTTTTGAAATTATTTTTGAATTCCAAAATTTTAATAAAATATTTTTTATATAAAATTCAATAGTGTTTTGAATAATTTGACCCTTTCCCAGATTAGATATTGCCTACCGACTGTTAGCCAAAAACTACCGTCTCCAACCTTTAATGGACAGGGAAATGCCCTCTAGAAAATTTAATATTTAGATTCCAAAATATTAAAATGCATTTTTTATTTCAGGAAGAGATTCAAAAACGTCTTTCCCTGCCAGCCTACATCAACATCCCAAAATCAGTTGTAGAGAAATTGAATCGGGGACCGCCGGCACTAGATTCCAACAATCCATTGTTGAGCCGAAAATGTAGAAGAACATCGCTGAACGAAATTGGCTTTGGCAAATTGGAAACTTATAAAAAAATATTCGATTTGGGCGAGGGAACATATGCCACCGTATTTTTGGGCCAAAGCCTGTTGACGGGGAAAAGTGTGGCATTGAAGGAGATTCGACTGGAACATGAGGAAGGGGCACCGTGCACAGCGTAGGTTGAAGAAAGGGTGGCAAAAATGTTAGGTCCATAAAAAGGGGATATTCACAGAACGAATTTATGATTTAATTTTAAAACAATTTAACCAAAAAAAATTAATTCTTATTTTTTAGTATACGGGAAGTGAGCCTTTTGAGGAATTTGAAGCATGCAAATATTGTCACCCTTCATGATGTTGTGCACACTGACAGGTCCCAAGAATGGATTTGGAATGAATTAATCCATCCATTTTCAGTGTCCTCACTTTGGTCTTCGAATTCGTGGAACAAGACCTTCGTGAATATATGGAGGAATTGGAGGGCAGAATCAGCATTGCCAATGTCAAATTATTCCTTTTCCAATTACTTCGGGGGCTGGCATATTGCCATGCCAGACGAATTTTACACAGGGATTTGAAGCCACAGAATTTGTTGATCACAAAAGGTGGCGAATTGAAATTGGCTGATTTTGGGCTGGCAAGGGCCCAATCAATCCCAACCAAGACATATTCAAGTGAAGTGGTCACACTTTGGTATCGACCGCCGGATGTTTTATTGGGTAATGATTAATGAGGGGAATGAGAATTTGTCAAAAAAAATTGAAATGCCCAAAAGATTATAACGGTTTAGAAATTTACCTTGACCAATTAATGTTATAAACTCATCAATCGATAAATCTCATTAATTAAAACTCAGCATTTAATAATGATTTTATGAAAAATTAAACCAGTTTTAATTTAATTTTGAACCAAAAAACCAAAAAAGGTTTAAACCGTTTGTTTAATAATATACCATTAATTAATTTGGTTTGTGAATATAGGGTAAACCCATAAAAACCGTCATAATTTTTATCTTTATTGCTCTTTTTGACAAATTAAATAACATTCAAAATAAATTTTAATTCGGCACAAATTCCCCAAATATTTTAAGGCTCAATTGACTACACCAGTCACATCGATATGTGGGCCGTTGGCTGCATTCTCTTCGAAATGCTCACTCATCGGCCAATGTTCACGGGTGGTACTCCGCAGGAACAATTGGATTTGATTTTCCAAAAACTTGGCACACCCAATGCCAATTCCCATCCCGAATTACGCCAATTGCCTGCCTTCAAAAAATGCCGTAATTTTCGTCAATATCAGCCAAAATCTTTGCTCAATTCGCCGAGAATGACCGAAGAACGAGTGGATTTGTTGATGAAATTGCTGAAGGTGGGCAATTGGCTAGTGTTTTTTTAGCCAATGAATACATTTTTTATGGCTACAGTATGATGGGAAACAAAGGATGCCAGCGACAAGGGCAATGCGTCATCCCTTCCTTCAATGTTTCCCCGAGGCAATATTCAAATTGGCCGATACAGTCAGTCCCCCTTTCCTTTTCCCTTATCTAATATTATCATTTATTACCCCAAAAAAGGAGTCCATCTATTCATTGCCAAATGTGCAATTTTTGCCGGATAAGAAATGCCAAATAAACGGCGGAATTCAGACAAAATACCTAGGCCCAGAGGAAAGAATGTTGCTGGCCGAAGTTATTGCTGCAAATGGACGAAACAAATAAAAAAAAAAACAAACAAATTTGGATTCGATGATAATACTCGAAAATTATAAATAATCACTTCATATTGTCCCTTATTCCTCCATTTTTTGCGGGTTCAAAACATTATTATGCTTTTTTTCCATTTTTTCATCAAACTTCATTTATTCACACAAATCATTTTGATTTCACTTCATAAATTAAAATAAATTTATCCAGATTGCTTTTGAGGAGGAATTCAAAATTATGCGGAAATTATCATTCAAGACAAACCTTTGGAAATTTAGTATACAATTTTAAAAATATTCTCAACTTTAAGTCCACAATTTACAATAATAAAGAGGGAACTCTTCAGCTCTATATTTAGACAAATTTTTGTTAAAATCTTATTTTAAAACCCTAGCCAACCTTAAATCTAGCATTAATTTGACTAAAAATCATGTCTTATTAAGAACTGAAGAATCAAACTTCATAAATTCCAAATATTTCTATGAATGTTTAGCCAATTCATTCTGCCCCAAAAATATTATCGATTATGGCATCTTAATCTTGCTAATCTTCTTTTGGGGGATTTCCTATTTATTAAACAATGTCCTCCAAATAAATAACTCGGAATACATAAAATTACAACTTATTCTCCTCTCATAAGATTTAATTCCCTTTTCCAATCTGAATATTTCTTTCCCTATGAAAAATCATTTATTTATGCTTTTTGATCACAATTTTCCATCTGCCACGAATCTAGTCTTCAAAAGAATGGAATGATGTGGAATTTGTTGGCCATTCCAATGTCCATCGGCCTTCAACTTTGATCGCCCTTCCTCGCCCAAATGGACGAATTACAATTAACAAAAGATGCGAAAATGGGGTCAGCCCAGCAGTCGGCATTCGGCGACAAAAGTTGATTTTGGCGGCAAATGTCCATTTAAATTGGGACAAAAGGGGGAAATTGGCGAAAAATGGCCAAACATCTGTTGGAATGGGATGGGCATTTGGCAAAAGGGGTTGGGCCAAGCACAGATTCGATGTCATTTTCATCCACCTTCAATTCATTTGCGCCTTTTTCGCATTCCGCGAAAATTCCCCTCTCCCAATTTCCGTTCATTTTGGACCTATTCTTCTGTCCAATTATTAATAGTCTCCTTTATGTATTTTATATGGCAATCCTTTCAAATTAAAACCCAATTTCCACCTTCAGAATCTCTTATGATTCTATTTTTTGCCTTAAATATTCCGCTTCCCAAATTCTTCATAAGCACTAAACTCCCTCCCTTTTTTATAAGCCAAAACATTTTTGGGTTAATTTCCGGCAAAATTAAACCCAATTTCCACCTAAATTAATTTCCCTCTTTCATTTTTACCCTTAATATTATTTTGATTTTTTAGCTAATTTTCACCGAATAAACCAATTTAATTCAAATCGCCTTCATCCTTTTGCTGAATCCAAAGATGGTCAGTCGATGCCATCAATCATTTTAATTTTACCCATTTCCCATTCCTGCAGGCTCCAAATCCAGAAGAAACTGTACAAAAGTCGGCGGATGCTCCTCCAATGCCTGTTGAACGAAAGCGAATCCATGCCGAAATTGAGTAAGTCTATTTTAGTGAATTTTCATTTTTAATTTGAATTCCTTTCCAGCAATAAGGTGGATGGAGCCGATTCAAAGTTGGATGATTCTGTGGCCGTGAAGAAGCAGAAAAAGGCGGAATTCATGTAAATTCACTTATCGAATTATTCAAATTTTTAATAATTTCAGCATCGTTTATTCTGCGTTGCAATGGGAGGGACAGACCAAAATTGGGTAAATATTTTTCATAATTTAATTAAATTAATTAAAAATTATCATTCAGATTTGGCCGCAAAAATGCCAAGAAAGCACAGGAGCCGAAGGAGGCCAAGGATGTTGCTGCAGTGATGGAACCAGCTGGAAATGGGTGGGCATTTTTGAATATTTTCTTGCATGAGCAATTGTTAATTAAATCTCCCATAATTATCATGATAGAATTTTAAATAATTTTTCAAAATTTCAAAATTTGCAAAAACAGGACAGAAAAAAGGACATAGAGAATTTCCATTTCAATAATTTCATTTCCTAATTTGGGTGATTTTTGTAGAAAGAATTTTGAAAATTTGCTAAATTGGCCTATTCCTTAATCCACAAATTAATTTATTTTATGATTTCCTATTCAAATTAATTATAGATTGGACACAAATTTGGTGAATGGTGATGATGATGCGCCATTTGGAAACGATGGATTTGCGGACATGGTCGATGGGCACTTTGGAAATCAGGGATTCGCCGACGATGGCTCATTCGGGAATCAGGGATTCGATGATTCCTCATTTGGAAATGCTGGATTCGCCTACGATACTGGGTTTGTGTTCAAAATAAAAAGGAGACAATTATAAAATTTAACCATTTCCAGCAGCAAATTTGCCAATGACACGGTGGACTTCTCAAGCGAAGAGGAAGATCAATTGGAAGAATAAATGAAAGAAGGGGATGATTTGAAGATAAAAATGATGAATTAATCACATAAATCCGTTCACAGATAAATAAATTTTGGATTAAAATAATTTCGAGTTTTTTTTAATTACAGCTCAGCGAGGTGATAACCAATCTTGGAAGGCGATATTCCGTTAGAAAGTTCAAAATACCTCTAAAATGTATAAAATTCTTATTTTTGACAATTTCGAATATCACCACCTTTCCTCCAAAAATTTTGGTTTATTATAATTCAAAAGCATATGAAAAAATCATATTTCCTAAACTTTTTAAAAGGTCACTTTTAGAGGACTTCAAGGGCTTTTGAATGGTATATCGCCTTTCCAGAATGGCGTTTGCTTCGTTGAGCTATGGCCAGAAAAATGGCCCAAAATAATGAACGAGGGTACTGAATCTCTCCAATCTTATTGGATTAATTAAAATCAATTTATTTAATTCATTTTAAAACAAAATTCTAGATCAAAATTGCGTTCATTTTTAGTTCCATTTTTTGAATTAGTCAACCCGCAGAATTTTCTGTATTCAATTCAATTCAAGTGAGTTACCGCCGAACAATTGATGTCGATCTTTGTTGGGTTGGAGTGAAAGTTGATTGATTGAATTGGCCTATTTGCGCAGGAATTTGGCAAATTTGCAGACAAAAAAGAATAGGGAAATTTTATTGAGAAAACAATTTAGAATTTCGGAACAAAGAAGGGGACAAAGGGCGAAAACATTAGAAAGGAGGGAATTCGTCATCCACCAAAAATCAACTCAATTCCATCTCCGGGATTTCGCCAAATTTGTTTTGAAAGGGGAAAACATCGTCATCGGAAAAGTGCAAATTGGATTTTCGGCCAAAATCCCATTCCAAAGGCCAATTTCCACCCACACAAATTGCATAAAAAACAATAATAATAAACAATTCAAAAATAATTCCCCTTCAATTTCCCTTCAATTTCCAGTCACAATTCCCCTCGATTAATCATCAAATGCAACCAACCACTCCTCTCTTTGCAAATTTTTGATACATTCCTTCCCAATTAATTCCCCTTCCACCACACCCATTTTCTTGCCAAATATTTTTATTTCGTCATTCCATTCTCGAGGATGGATCATCGTCATCAAATGTAGAATAATCTACAAAAAAATTGTTTCTTGCACTTTTTTTGGGCCATAATTTCAACTCCAAAGTTCATATAAATTTTTGTGCAACAAATTTTATTTATGGCCAGTCACAAACTTTTGTGACTATTTTGTGCTCGTTCGTGTCCTCTCCAGCCAGCCAGCCAAACCCCAATTCGGCCAGACTCCGACAATATTCTGCGCACCACTCCCTCCCCTCCCCTTCCCTCAATTTGTTCTTCGCTGAATGAACATCATCAATTCCCCCTTTCCCTCCCTCCCCTCCATTGTGATGATGACAGCACAATTAACAAGACTCACCACATTTTTTGTTGCGCACAAATCTATATAAACCCCGAAAAAATATTCCATTCTCCACATTTTTCCCATTTAAGAAATTATTTCCCTACAAAACTAACATTTGACCTTTTTACATTAAAAAATGATCCATCCCATCAATATTCCCGAGGATTTGCTTTCCGCCAATCCCCGAAGGCCACAATTTTTTCGCCCAAGGCCAAAAGTGAAAATAAGGTAACTAAAATCCAGTTTAAATGTCGAATAAATTATGATTTCCCTCTAGCTATGGACGTGATGGCCGAAGAATTGGCCCGGATGGCACCGCGTTGGAGCCAATTTCGCCGAACACATATTGGCAAGATGTTTTTATGCGAACATTCATTCGTCGATTGATGCCATCCACCAATGAAAATGAACAACATTTGGCCAATTTGGCTATGCCAAAAGGCAACAATAATATTTCCCATGTGGATATTGTGGATTTGAGCCCATCAAGCAGTTCATCCAATGAGGAAAAGAAGCCAACATTTTTGGCAAAGCATTTGGAGGAAAATGATGGACGCAGAAAGGACAGTCAAATTTCCACCACAAGTTCCAATTCCAATGAATCATCGTCTTCGATGCCGGATCGGCCTTCACCCAACGAATTTGGGGCATCATCAACGGAAGAGGAAGAAGCCGCAGGCGATGGCCTAATCCAAATGGGCAATTTGGCAATGAGACAGGAGGAAATGGCCAATTCCCAACGAATTAGCCGAAAGGCAATCAAAACAATGCTGAAAGAATGTTGCCAACGGGAAGGGGCAGAGAAAATGGAGGAATTCGCCCGATTCGATTTCTCACATTTAAATTTGTTTGGAATGACCAATTTGGAGATGGAAAACAATGATGAAGGAGAATTGTTGGAATTGGTGCCGGAAACAAGAGGATCTCGAGTTTGGACGAGTCGCCGACCGCAAAGAAAAGTTGTCCATTTTGAGGGGGAATCAATGGAGGAGAAGGCGAAGAATAATAATTGTATTCAATTCAACATTTCGTCAGTGAAAATACAGCCTACAAAAAAGGTGGAAATTCAATTGGAAGCGCACAATTCCCTTCAAGATGAATTACAATTCCAGGTAAATTTTAAATAAATGATTCAATTTAATTAGAATTTATCTATTCTATAGGTGGAAACACATTTGCACAAAGTTGAGGGCCAAAAAATTGGGCAATGTTTGCGAGTGCAGAACCAAGTAGAACGGCTGAAACCAGGAAAAGGTGCGCCCGAATTGATGGGAATAAATTTATTCATTGAATTATATTTAGAAACGCCAATTCACGTTAACATTGTTTTGGATGGACAAATGCAGAAATCAATGGAGAAGAAAGACAATGAGGAACAACAATTTATTATGGCCACAATGCATGGAAAAGTTATGAGCTAATTTGATGTGATTCATGAAACAAATATTTTTGGAATTTTTAAAACAAAAACAATTCGATGTTTTCCATTTATTTGATTAATTACATGGCAGAATTTGCCTATAATATTATCCCAAATTATTATTTAATTTTGCAATAAAAATATTAATAAAGATTTAATAAAAAAAATGCAAAACATAAAACTCTTTTATTGCTACGGTCGGCTAATTATTAAACTTTAATTGAATTCTCTACTTCATAACTAGCGGCACTGGTGGGGGTTCTATCCCCAGCTCCAAACCCCCTGCTGGGATGCTTTTAAGTTTTAATGCAAAGGGAAATCGCCTACCATCGATTTCCATACCGAGCCTAGTATCGCGTTTTTATAGGTGCTCGATTGCTTAAATCAACCGAGCGAAGTGCAGTCTTAGCCCCTTCGGATGCAACGGCGGTCTTGGGATTAGACATTAGACTTAAATTTTTTTCGATTCATTTCTCCCCTTCGGGGCTCGACGGTCTTCTTTATTTTTCCTTTTTGATTTTTCTTTTTTATTTGCCTTTTTTTATTTTCTTTTTTAATTTCTTTTTTATTTTCTCTTTTTTCCATTTTTTAATTTCTTTTTTTGATTGCCTTTTTTAATTCTTTTTTTTATTTTTTCATTTTTCTTTTTTTTTATTGTCTCTTTTAATTTCTTTTTTTAATCTTTTTTATTTTTTTTTTTGTTTCTTTTTTTTAATTTCTTTTTTTAAATTTCTTTTTTTTTTAATTTCTTTCTTTTTTTATTTTCTCTTTTTTAATTTTCTTTTATTTTTTTATTTTTATTTTTTTATGTAATGCGTGAAATGGAATCTTGAGTAAAAAGACTGGAAGCGATGTTTTGCCTATTCTCGAGGGTGACTATACCACTTTGCTACGGGAAAAAGTTGATAAGTTCGATTTGCAAAATTCCAAATTTCGTATTTTGTCTCGCAGCTGCACTATTTCGCTCGCACTCTCTCTCTACACACCCAGCAAAGAGGAAAATTTGACTACACTATTTCGCTAAAGTGTGCGTCTCTATTAACTGGGCAAAGAGGGGAAGGCAAGCAGCCAGCAGCAGAGCCAATTCCAATAAAATAATAATTAATTATTTTTAATTATATATTTTTAGAGTTTGATTAGAATAAATTTTAATAAATAATGAATCACAAAATGGAAAGGCGTTTGTTGACTTTTATTGCTTTTGCCATTATTTGCACATTTCTAATTGCCTTACGAAATTCACTCCAAACTCCGGAGGTAGTCAAATTTTATTGGAATTAAATTGACTGAATAAACAAAAAAAAAGGCAGTCGACAATTCGGAAGAAGTCCAAAAATTAATTGGCGAATTGGAAAGAGTGGAAAAAGTTTTAATGAAAGAAAGGATGGAATTAAAAGAATTGGACGAAAAATTGGAGGCAAAACTTCGAAGCCATCCGCATGCAAAAATACACAAAAATCATCAAATTGATGGGACAAATATACCAAAATGGACTGAACCAATTGTTGTGCTCGTTTTTGTTTGCAATAGGCCAGAAGCAGTCAAAGAACATTTGAACAAATTAATTCGGTTTTTTATTTCATTTTATTTCTTTAATATTAATTCATTTTAATAAAGATATCGAAGTGGAAAAGAGGAACAATTCCCAATAATTGTGAGTCAAGATTGCGATAATCGAGCATTGCAAGAGACCATCAAAGAATTCAACAATAATTCTGCCAAAATTGAATATATCAAAGTGAAAATATTAAAATAATAATTATTAAATTTTTAATTTATTTAGCATATTAGTGGGGAAACGGCACGTCTGAAAATTCCACCAGAGCACAAAAGTTTTGCCGTATACTACAAAATTGCTCGCCATTATAAATTGGCACTGGACTATGTTTTCCTCAAACAAAATTACACATCCGTTATAATTACGGAAGGTTGGCATAAATTAAATTAATCAATTTTTAAAATTTAAATAATTTTGTGTAAATTTTTGAGATGATTTGGACATTGCGCCCGACTTTTTTGAATATTTTTTGGCCACTCGACCATTGCTCGATGCCGACCCCACATTGTTTTGTGTGTCCGCCTGGAATGACAATGGCAAAATTGGACTAATCGATCAAAAGGCAAATTCACTCCTCTATAGGACTGATTTTTTCCCTGGACTTGGATGGATGATGACAAAGTATTTTTCTATTTAAAAACTTTTTGGCCATTTTGTGAATAAGTCATGAAAAAATAATAAAATTGTTAAAAGGGCCAATGATGACATTTTCCGTGTTTCATCGGACGGATGAATGAAGACAACCCTTGGCTGTCTGAGGCGAATTTGCGATAAGATTTAATGGATTTATTGACCAATAAACTAAAAATTGGCAGATTTAATTTTATGAATTCCTCATTTGAAAAATGCCCTTTTTTAATGTAATAATAAACCGAATTTCATAAAATATTTAATTGTTCATTTTTTAAAGGAATTTTTGGCAAGAAATTAGAGGGAAATGGCCACCCGGATTTTGGGATGATTTTATTCGGGAGCCGGAACAAAGGCGGAATCGATCCTGCATTCGGCCAGAAATATCCCGAACGGCAATGACCAATCATGGGAGAAGTGGGGCAAGCAGGTCGGTTTTAAAATAAAATTAATAAAAACATATTAAAATTTTGAGGTTAATTTCACAAAAAAAAATTTTAAAATCATTTTAATTTTCTTTCAATTTTTTAATCATTTTTTTTCAAAAAATTTTTTGAACAAATTTTGAACCGTTTAATGTTTTCAATGATCCAAAACAAAAAATTAAATATAATTTAGGGGCCTTTTCTTCAATCGACATTTGCGACGAATTTTGCTCAACCAAATTCCATTTGAATTCACCAAAATGGCCGCGGATTTGTCCAATTTGTCAAAGTCAATTTATGATGGCCAATTCCTCTCCAGAATATATTCCATTACAAAATGTTTGGTTGAAGAATTAATTGGAAATGATGGAGGAAAGGAATGCCGAATTGAATATGGAACAATGGAGGAATTCACAAAAATTGCCCAACAAATTGGAATTATGGCCGATACAAAGGTGGGAGGGGATTCCTTTTTTTGAATGATAGATCGATAATACTAGTACTTTTGGCACTCTATTTTTATTGCTCTTTAGATTTATTAGGATTTATAAAGAATATTTAACCATAAATTGAAAAGCGACAATTTTAGCTTAGGGGTTTGATCCTTTTTTGTAAATTTGAGGTCATGGGTTCGAATCCTCTCCGAGGCAAATATTTTTTCGGGTTTGATTGTCACTTTTTATGCATTTTTATACATTCTACTTAAATTTCTAGTAAAAAAAAATACAATTTTTTGATGCCAAACGCGCTAGTCTAATCGGTAGATCCGACTTGCCTCATCAGTTAATATTTAATAACAAATCAAGACCAAAACCAATTTTAATGAAATTATTATCGAATTAAAGAACAGACTGTTGGCTAACTAATTTAATTAATTTTGTTTAAATGGCTTTTTAGCTAATTTAAATAAATTAATTTAATTGGATAATCAACAGTTCTCTGCTATTTAATTTAATAACAAAAACATCAAAATTGGTTCATTCTTTGATGGGGCAAATAAATTATGATTTGAATTATCCAAAATCATTTCCTCATATTTTGCAGGCCGGTGTTCCCCGAACCGCATATTTGGGTGTGATCAGTGCCTTCTTCAAAGGGAATCGAATTTTCATTGCCCCCACCGCAAATCCACAAAATTGGCCCGGCTATGATCGAAAATGGGAGGCGCCGAGGGAAATTTTGGACGGACTTCAATGAAGGAACAAAATATTGGGGAAGAGAATAGCAACTAAAACGGGTCAAATTTGTTCTCAATTCAACAAATTTTCATTCCATTTTCCCAATTATTCAATTAATTGTTTGCTCATTTCCGCCAATTTTCTAGTCTCTTACTTCATTGCCATTTCCGTCCAAATTCATTTTTGTCCACTTCAGCCTTTCTCTCACATTCATAAATTTAAATATACTTAAATATTCGAGCAATAATGTTCTTCTCTTCTCCAATTTTTTATGCCAGTTGACTGTCCATTTTTAAAAGAATTTCCCCGATGAATTTTGTGCACAAATTGAATTAAATTTTATTTATAAAAAAGTGAATAAATAAATTAATAAAAATGACAAAATAAATAATTAATTTTCATGGCTTTGAGGTTCTTTTAAAATCAAAAATTAAAATTGAGCAATTTTTTGTGTGTATTCTCCATTTTTAATTTCAATTATGTTTCATTTCCATTCCTTGGGCATATTCCGTCCATCTTTGGGCAATTTGGCCAAACAATGGTTCACCAGTGGAGGAATGAATGAAATTGAGCAGAGAAATGTGCAAAACTGAAAGAATAATTCAAAAATTATTTTTAAATAAATATTATTGGCAATCCTAAAAGGAATTTTGGCATTTTTAAGTCATTAAATGGCTGAATTTTTGACTTTATTATTTATCATTTTCAGTCTTAAAATTTTTGATTATATCTTAATAATTATACTCTAAAAAATATAAAAAATTCAATGATGGATGTTCGACAGTTATTTAGTTATGAATTTTCAAAAATACAAATAAATAGCAAAATTTCAAAAATTTATTTTATCAAAAACCGCTCGTTAGATAAGTCTGATTTTTTTGTTTTATTTTTATGCTAATATATAATACCATGATAATCCCATCTAGCAACATTCGGTCGACTCCCCAATCGAATATGCCTCAAATCGTAGGCCGATCTTTGGCCCAAATCGTAGAGGGGCAGTAATTGGCGAAGGGAATTCACGCCTCGATTGAAAAGTTGCCGAGAATGGTTGCTGTGTGCCGAAAAGTCTAAAAGGCCAATGAGGGCGTACAAAAAGCCATTCAACACAAAAGTGCCATTTGGCCATGTTGGATATTCCTCGAACCATTCAATGCCGAAAAGGCGATTTTGGACGCCTCCCTGTTCTGCGGGCTAAATTAAACCAAACATTTACATATTTAAATTAGAAGAATTTTTAATGGATAGCACAAAAAAAACAAAAATCATTCTTTGGCCAAAAATTAAGTCACTCATTGACCTTTTCCATTCCCGCATTTAGTCCAATGCTTAAACTAAATCTAAAATTGATGTCTGATCGAAACAGGACAATGATTCAAATACCGTCTCAAACTTTTAACCATATCCCATTGAGGCATAAATCAATCTTTGGAAGCGATATGCCACTCAAAAGCCCTAAAATTAGTCCAAAATAGCGTTTTGGATATTTTAACATATTAAAGAAAAAGCCACTTTTTCACCAAAAAATGCGAATTAAAAGATGTAACAAATTCATTTAGAGCTAAATTATAAGAATACTTTGGGCTTTCAAATATCCATCTACAAACTAGATTGGTCGTTGCTTCGCTGTTCGCTGATTGGCTCTTCTCCAAATGAACTGCCCAGCCGCTGAAATCTCCCCTACCGTATCCGATTTCCCTCATTCATCCTTGAATTTCACTCCATTCCCCCCTTCATTTCAATCAAATTTATTTCTCTTTTATTACCGTCTCAAATAAATCCAATGCCCGATGGCCAGCCTCCAAATAACGTTGATCCCCGCTGGCAGCAAATGCTCGGCTTAAAAAACTCAAAGCATGGCCTAAAATTGGAATGAAATCTGATCGAAAATTTATGTACAAAAAATGCCTTGTGCCATTGCATTATGCCATCCGGGCTCCAATGAAAGTTGATGTCTGCCTCCATCAATGTCAAATGCTCTTCGCATTGGCACTGGCCATCCTCCCTTTTCGTCCTGATTTTGAAGTAACCAATTGGCCACGCGCCAAAAACTTAACAACAAAATTAACCGGAGAATAATACCAAAAACGAACATTTCTTGATGAGCAACATTTTGTTGCCGAATTGAATTAAATTCCAAGATGGAAGGCCCAAAAATTCGCAATAATTTTGGCTCAAATTCGCCTCAAAAATTATTTTAAATATTTTTCTTTTAATATTTCATGCCAACCATGAATTGGTCGTTGATGGTTGCGCCCAATGGAATTGTCAAAAGCCAATGCTTTCTCCAGAAAAATTGGCAAATCCAAAAGGAATTCATTTGGACGGGAATTTGTTGAAAGACCAAAAACAAAATGCATCTGAAAAATAAGAATGAAGTGAATATTTTCATAAATCTTTTAGCATGTAAAAGGGCATTCCAAATCGGAGCAGCCTAACCTAATTATTTATAACTCATAAAGGCTGATGAGATAATTTTCTAATTAAATTAAAGAGCTAACTGTTGGCTATGTAATTAAATTTTTTTTATTTCAATTTTTTCAGGATTGATATAGGCACCCGAAAAACCATTGAAAATTTCACAGATCTCAAACCTCCTCTGTCTTTTCCTTTTTCCAAAGGCAATCCGTTCTTTCCGATTGCCGAAATTCCAATCGTAATTTTTGGCCATCATTTTTGTCCACAAATATCACCTCAAAATGAGCATCCACTTCCGTCGGTCTCCAATTAAAAAATAAAATTGGCAAATCAGGGAAAAGTGCAAATTGCTCTAATAAAACAAAATTCAAATTTAAGCAAGGTTTTTCTTCTCCAAAACCTGCTTCGCCTTTCAATAAATTTCTGACTCCTTCTCTTTTCCCTCCTAGGCTTTTGATTTTCACGGGCACATTTGCCATTGCCATACTTCGATTCTTTGTAAAATGCTCAAAACCGAATTGGAGAATTTGGACCGGGTAAAAATATGGGAACATTCGGGTTGGCTCCCATTGGATGGTCATTGGAAGGCCTAGAAGAATTGGATAATTAATGGGCAATTAATTGGCTGTGGGAATTCGCAAAAATTAAATGAACGGATTTTAAGCCAAATTAAATTTTAAGGCAAATATTAGGATTTTATCAGGTCAAGAGAAAATTTCTGCGAATTATCCCATCCAAATATAATCCCATTTTTGACCATTTTCTGGATTCAAGCATTTCACTCTTTGCCTCATTGCAACTCCATTGAATGTGTCCAAAGGGTTCAAGACATTTCGTTGCCTATTCGATTTGGTGATTTTCACATCCGAAGTGAAATATTCAAATATCCCGCCTGAATTCGACCCAATAAAATATCCACAATATCTTGAAAAAATGTTCAAACTTTTATTCCCAAATTGGCCACTCAAATCGAATCGGTTTCGAAGGAATCCATTGAATGGAAGGAAAATTTCCTCCTCCTCGCCTTCTCGAATACAAGGAATTCGACGTTTTCCTTTAATTAAATTACTTTCGAATTTTTCCCCAGTTCAAATCCGAAACCATCAATTAGGCAAAAAGTTCGTCGAAATAATTGTGAAGGACAATTTGCAGAGGAGGGATGAGCATTGATGTTGGGTGAATTTTCATGGAATGTTAGGGAAGAAATAAAAAAGAAGACAAAAAAGCAGAAAATGGCAATCAAGAGGAGAATGGCACGAATTGATAGGCTCCTTCGAATTATGGCCATTTCTTTGGTGGATGAATAGCATTTGGGAACATGCATATGCCTAAATTATGGCAATAATTTTCCCCAAATTTAGCTCCTCCCTATAGAAAAATTACATTTTGCCATTTTATATTCATTTAAATTATTATTTTTGGGTAAAACACCAAATGAGAAGCAGCATCGCTTTTTGACTTATAGCTCAACGAGACAATGGCTAATTCAAGAAGGCGATTTAGTGTCCGAAAGTTTTAAAAGTCCTTTTAAAAGTGGCATTAAAATGTTGGTACTTTCCCGTTTTGCGAAAAAAGCTATTTTGAGAGGATATCTTACAATTTTTCGAATGATATATCCATTTCCTCCTGGAGTGGTTTCTTCTTTTGAGATTGGCCAAAAGAATTGCTTTATTTTCAATTTCCCCAAATCCTATATATTTGTACTGGTCCAATCCATTTCCCCTTTGACAAAAACATTTTCACAATGCCCTAATTTGTCTTCTACTCACTTTTTTTTTGTTGTTTATTTTCCAATCCTAAATTGTGGTGCGCCATTCATCACGGATGTGGAAGTGAGGATTAATGGGCCCAAAATCCATCCATCCATCCTCCATTTCCATTCCTCTTAATCCTCCACCCTCCAAATCCAAATTCCAAGTTCCAACTTCCATTCCATTTCATTCCCTTTGAAGTTTACAATTTCATGTATTTTTGCTAAATTCCGCCTGTTTTGTGTTTCATCTAGCTAATTCCGCCTGTTTGTGTTTTCGCTTAGAATAATTCCGCCTGTTTGTGTTTTCGCTCAGAATAATTCCGCCTGTTTGTGTTTTCGCTTAGAATAATTCCGCCTGTTTTTTGTTTTCGCTTAGAATAATTCCGCCTGTTTTGCGTTTTCGCTTATTAGAATAATTCCGCCTGTTTTGTGTTTTCGCTTATTAGAATAATTCCGCCTGTTTGTGTTTTCGCTTAGAATAATTCCGCCTGTTTGTGTTTTCGCTTAGAATAATTCCGCCTGTTTGTGTTTTCGCTTAGAATAATTCCGCCTGTTTGTGTTTTCGCTTAGAATAATTCCGCCTGTTTGTGTTTCGCTTAGAATAAATCCGCCTTTTTGTGTTTTCGCTTAGAATAATTCCGCCTGTTTTGTGTTTTCGCTTAGAATAATTCCGCCTGTTTTGCGTTTTAGCTTAGAATAATTCTGCCTGTTTGTGTTTTCGCTTAGAATAATTCCGCCTTTTTGTGTTTTCACTTAGAATAATTCCGCCTGTTTTCTGTTTTCATTTAGAATCATTCTTAATTCCCAATTTTCCCCAACCAATTTCCCCACATTTTTGGCCACTCAAGACTCGACCATTAATTTTGCTGTTTTGACCTTTTTTAATCTCCTCCCACTCCCGAAAATAGCCTCATTCTCCACATGGCCAAAGTTCGCCCAATTTCCTCCCTTGCTCCATTTGCATTCAATGGAAAATAAATATGTTTGCTCGCAATTCCCCCATTCCCATTTATTTGGACCCCATCCAGTGCATTAATAATAATTAATAATAACAAGCCCATCCTCGATCCTCCACCCAAATTCATCAAATGATGTTTTTGAATTGGAGCAATCAAAAAGAAAATAGTAAAAAGATATTCCCCACATTTATTGGTCTTCTAAAAATAGGCTTTTATTTATTTGAGGGATCGAGAGGCGATCAAAATTCAGCACAGAAGGACGCAAAAAAACACACAAATCAAATAAGCTTATTAGAAGAAGTTATGGGGAATCCCGTACACATTAATTTGCGTCATAAAAAATAAGGAATCCGCTTATGTATAAAATTATGGAAGCTTGTTGGTCAGCAATAGTGGGCGATTGACTCTTTTCACTTTCAATAATTGGAATATTTTTGCGCACCCTTCAGGGTATAAAATGATATTTGAAGCCATCTAATACAAAATTAATGAAATTCTTTTGATTTAATTTCAAATTAGATTGAGCAAAAAATTTGAGATTAACGTTGATGAAATTCATTTAAAAAACATTTTATATAAAAAATCATGGTCAAATATGATTAAACTTTTCCATTATGAATTAGTTTGTAAAATGAATTCTACCAAATTTGATCCGCGCTATCGAAATATAATTAAAATGCAATTCGTCGATATTGAATTAGGTGGCTTCAAACAATTAGCATCCCCGTAAATTTGATTGCGCCATTCCGCTCACTAGTTCCCAAGTCGAAGCTCACTGAAAATCTGCCTTCTTATTTCCATTGTTTTCGGTGCTTTTCTTCGCCACTATCTCATTATCCTGCCCCATTCCTCCGTCCATCTCCATCGGCATTAAAATTGCCCATCCCCAATAGTGGGTGGCTAGTTAATTTGATCAGCTTTTGTTTATATTAGAGCCGCCGCCACTCAATTTACTCAATTTCCCCTCCAGCGGATGATTATTCCACCGGTCCTTTCGGCTGGAGACATCCGGCTGCCCAATACCCGCCCATGCCCAAATGCCACCCCTCCTCCACTTTTTGTATTGATCGGCCAACGGGGATTTCGTCGGTCGAGGACCGAAAACAAAAACAGGGGATTATCGGCAAGGGGAATTAATCCACCCTCGAGAGTCTCAAATTCCAGAGAGAATTCCAAGGGATTCTCGTCAATATTTTCATTCACCGCCATTGACCACCGATTGCCAATTGAATGACTCACATTCCCCTTTTTGGCCAATTGTTTTGCGTCAAACCATCATTCTCATTCTTTTTGACCCTTCTTCCCTTTTCCGAATGAACAATTGGCCTTTTCCTCTACTCGGAATTCCTATTATTTTTTTTTGCAAAAAATAGAATTAATTTGAGGAATTAATATTCACAATTTTGCCCCAATTGCTTGAAAATGTTGACCTTTGTACCCCTCGTAAATAAGGAGTGTTCACATTTCCTATCTATTTCCTCCATTTTCATAAATAAAGCATTGATCAATTCAACAATAGCAAAAACCCTGTCCGATTGATTCATTGAAACATGGAATGCCCCTATCAATTTGATTATTTATTTGATTAAAATGCCATCAAATCATTACCCAATTTATCCCATATTCTTCCTTTTCATTGCCTTATTAAGTTCCGTCATATTTAATTAAATAAAAATAGAAAATGTTGCGTTTCCTAATAAAAATTCAGAAATAAAGGAAAAGGAGAATTAACTGTTTTCCGGAAAAATTTAATTGACCAATTTCACAATTTTTTGACAAATCATAACAATAAAAAATGTTTATAAACTAATCATAATGATCATAAATCAATGTCCAATGTTTTTTTTTTGTTTTTATTCCCCACGCAATGCGCTTGACCCGATCCTCTCCCCGTCAAAGCCGATTATAATAAATCGTCTCGAAGTCTCGACCCCCTCCCCCCCCCCCCCCACCGTCTGACCCCATTTTCTCCAATTGACGTTCGATTCAATTTTATGCTTCGTGCGCCAATTTATTTGCCTTTCCCATTTCCATTATTCATTCTCGTCTACCGCCCTCTGGCCATTTGGCCTTCTTTTTGGACGAAATTGATCACCCAAGAAAGAAGGGTCTTCGTTGTTCGTTGAATTGAATGGGAAATTTCTTTGGGCCAATTTTGCTTCTTCTCCTCTGTTTTTCCCTTTCCTTCTTTCCTCATTGTTTGCTTGCGCTCCCACAAAAACTCATTCAAATATGTTCGCATTTCTCCCCATTTTCCCCCTCCTCAATAACCCATACCCAAACTCTTCCCTCTTCTTCCTCCGAAAAATTAGTTTGGTTTAGGTGGAAAGAATGGGCCAAGGGACTGAATTGTGTGTGTCATGGCAGTGGGTTCCCACCGGAACTGACAATATTGAATATTTCTCCCCTAAAATTATGAACTTTAAACCAATGTAAGAGACCAAGGAATGTTACCATTCATTCCAATTACAAATGCTTTCAAATTCTCGTTTAAACTCATGATCAATCCATTCATTCATTCATTCATTCATTTTGATCTAAAATTTATTGGATGATCAGCTGTTCAATTTGGCCCCAATTGGAATTCAAAATTAAATGGAATTTAATCAATCAATTTGTCGGAATAAAACACACATTTAAAGCGGCCAAAAAAGAATGGCCAAATCCTAAAGAACAATAAATGAGCCCCAATGGAAAAAAAATATTCGTTCCAAAAGTGTCCATCCAAAACGCAATTCCCTTCCATTCCCATTCCACATCAATTCCACTTTCTCCATTTCCCATTAAAAAACAGCCAGCCGAATCCTAAAATAAAAATGAAATGAGGTCAAAATGAGGGAAAATTGATGGGGAATGGATTCATGGCCCACGGGAATTGGCGTGCTGCTTTTTCTTTAAATGAATGGGAATGATCAATTTCACATTTAAAAGGAGGAGCCAAAAGGGGCTAAATGTTTTTGATGCTTTAAATTCTTTTGAAAAGACGTGAAATTTGATCATTTAAAAGGAAAATGTGGCTAAAGATAAATTTAAAGGGAGGCAAATTCCAGTGTAAAGTTCATAGGGCTCTATTCAATTTCATCACGCACAATTCCTCAAATATTTTAACCCCAAAAATTTCGATGCTATTTTATTAAATTTGTTCGATTTTTCGTGCACAATTTCCATTGCCAATCATTCATAATTCTTCAATTTTTCAGGTATTTTACATCCAATTTTGCCGTCCATCAAATGCCATGAATATGTTTAGGGACATTTGGCAATTCTTCCTCATTTTATTATTCCAAATTCCCTTGAATGTTGCATTGAAGTCCTCGATGACTTATGTGCCCCAAGGCAGCAATCCATTATTGTATCAGCCTGGCATTGACCCAATTATGTGAGAAAGGGGATGGGGCACATCAAAGGGGAAATGAAATTGAATACTGTAGAATTAGAAAGGAGAAAATAAAAGGGGAAATTAATAAATTGGAAAGATGTGAGATTGGATTTTGCCTAAATTATTCGAATTTTTAAGCCATAATTTTGAGTTCATTCAATTTTTATTTTTTGATTACATTTCAGCCATTATTTTTTTCCATAATTCATCAAGGCAATATCCAATAATAATCAATTCAGGAAAGCGGATATTCCATTTGAAAGCTCTAAAAATCCTCTATAAAATAGATATAAAATTGTTATAAAATTCACCATTCTAAAATAGCAACATTTTTTGAATATATAAAAATAAATTGAGGGAAATTCGATTATTTTGGCAATTATTTTAAATTTTTAAAAAACAATAAAGCCACTTTTTATATTGGTTTGGGAGCTTCTAAATGGCATATCGCCTTCCTTTTATTTCATTGTAAAGTTATAGCCAAGTATAAACAGAATTGTCCCATTTTCAATTATTTTTCATTGACAAAATTGCATTTATCACCTTTTCCAGGCATTTGGACCAAAGCACATTTGCGGACACTGTTTTTGAGCCGGGCAGACAAACTGCGCATGTTGTTGAATTCTATGCGGATTGGTGCGGCCATTGCAGGGCATTTGCCCCATTTTATCGACAATTTGCCTCCCTGACAAAAAGATGGTCCGATGTGGTCAAAGTTGGTTTAGCCACAATCCGAATGAATTAATTTGCCAAATAGATTGCCGCCGTCAATTGTGCCGACTCATTCAACAGTCAAATTTGTCGATCCAATGGGGTTGCCTATTTCCCATTGATCAAATATTATCCGAGATCGGCCACCGGATTTGGCGAAAGCATTTTGATGGATTCATCCCATTCGGGGGCAAATCTCAGGGATCAATTGGCGGCAAAGGTGTGTGTATTATTAATTTCAATAAATGGAGCAGAGCCCAATTTGTTGCCATTTATAATAACTCAAGGAATTGGGCAAATTATATGTTTTTATCATCAAATTAAAGAGCAAACTATTGGCTATCTAATTAATTTTAATTAAATTAAGTTCAATGAATTTGTGTATAAAAAACTTTAAAAATAGCTCTAATTAATTTGCAAACTAATCGTCAGTTTTTAGGGCATAAGCTTCATTAATTCTGAACCAATTTAAATAAAATTAATTCGTCTGTTCTTTAATTTGATAGTAAAATAATCAAAATTGAGTTCAATTCTTGATGAGTTATCAAAGAATTGAGACAATTTGAGTTGTATCGAAAAAGCAATGAGAATAATTAATTGCCCAAGGTGCTGAATGAATACAACCGATTTAATTATGCGGATTGGCCAAAGTTGCAACATTTGGAAGTGACCGCACAAACACGCTTTGAGGACCTTTGGCAAGGGCATTCGCCTTCTGTCAATTTTCTGCTCATTCTTTTCGAACAATTGGATGCCATTGGAGTGCAGGCCATCCTTGACCTTTGGCCAAATCGAGCACAAATTGGAGTGAGAAGGGCAACGGCCAATTCCCCGCTGGTTTCTATGCTTGGTTCGCATTCATTCCCTTCAATTAAACATTTGAATATTTATTTTTCAGGCATCACCAAATTCCCTTATGCGGCATTATTCAAAAGAGGCGATCAACAATCAATTTTCATGGACCAATTCCAGGGGGCCCAAACACTGGATGAAGTAATGCAGCGGGTTCAACCCGGCCATTTCATTTCATTGGACACTGAACAACAACAAAATAGCAGTGCGCAGCCAACAAAGCCAACACTGCATGTGATTGATTGCGAAAGGGAACCGGAAAGGTTGGTCTGCCTTTTGGAGGAATAAAATTAGGCAAAAATCAATTTTGCCAGAATCTTGATTTTTTATTTTATTAATTTAGTGCCAATCCTGAGAGCCATGTTTTGGCATATAAATTATTATATTTCAGAAATTTTGATTCAGAATCCCTGCAAATTTAAGCAGAATAATTTGAATTTGATCATTTTCAAAACTTTTCTAATATTTTGTCAATAATTCAGTGTATTTTAAGTCAATTAATTCTCTTATTTTTGAATATATTCGATGAAATATTTCTCAATTTTAAACCTTTTTTAAATAAAAATCGTTGCTTTGAATTATCTTTATGAAGCACTGTTTTCAATTATTTAGATTAGAAATTGAATGGTAATTAGTCAAAAAGAAATATGTTTACCATCAAAAAATCCAAATATAATTTTATTTGTTTGCCTCACAGATGTAAACCACTGTATTTTGTTTCGGAAACGGATCTGCTGAAGGCAATGCGAATGGCATTGTTGGATGAAGTCACGCGAATGGAGGAAATGATCCAGGGCGACCGATTCCGGCGACTTTACGGATTCATTAGCTTATTGAGTGATGTAAGAATTGAATTAAAAATGAATTTGGATTGTCCTTTTTTGTAGCATTTTCCAACAAAAACATTCGATACGGGCAATGAAAATGGAATTAGACGAAGCCAAAGGGCGTTGAGGAAAAGGGCAGCACCCGAAGGGAACACATTGAAGCGAAGTGAACGTGCCCGGTTAGTTTTTGGGCACATGAAACAAATGATGGAGGCGAGGACGGGCACTGCTGGCATTTCGGCCAATGAATGGAGGGATCAATTCGAACATGTTGAGGTGTGCCAAAAATATAAAAAAAAGAATTTTAAAAATACAAATTTAAGCGAGTCTACGGCTTCCCATTCGCCCAAAATGCAAGTTGGCAACATTGTGCCGGTTCCAGTGCCGAATTCCGCGGCTACACTTGTGGTCTCTGGTCCACTTTTCATGCCCTGACCGTTCATTCCTACATTGACTCCATTCAAAGTGGGTTTTGTTAGTCCAAAAAATTATTTAAACAAATAAGATATTTCCTAGCGAAACAAAACAATAATATACCGCCGATCTTGGCTGTTCTTTTGATAATAATCATAACTCATTAAAGAAATAACCAATCTGTGAAGGCAATATTCCTTTCAAAAGCTCTAAAACTACTCTAAAAATTTGAATTATATTTTTCTGTGATGTTAAAACTACTTGTAAAATAACCGGCTTTTCTTCCGAAAAATTCGGGTTTATTACATTCTAAAAAAAGTGTTTCACTATTTTAAAAGCACACATTTCATTATAATTTTTAGCCACTTTTTAGAGGACATTTTAAGCTTCTCACGATTTTTCTTAAACTATGACCAATATCCAAAAGAGCAACTCAGATACCAAAATCAATTTTTTGATTGGATGAAAATATTTTGAGGTATTGGTATTAAACAAAAAACACCAATTTATGGGAAATAGGCTTTCTTTCATGATTTTGTCCTTGTATTCCATACAAGCAAAATAACCACCAAACTACTAAAGTTTAAAAATTAGCCAAAAAAGGCCTCATTAATAATAACTAAATTCTCCTCCCACTTTTGTGAAGGCGGGATTCCCCTGAATCCGCTGGGCCCATTGCGCGCAATCCAAGGTTGGATCAGTGCCTTTTTCGGCTGCGAACATTGTCGGCAACATTTCATGAAAATGACCACCGAAATGTTCCCAATGAATGAGCAAAGGGTGCAAAGACTGCATGACATGATGATGTATTTGTGGAGGGCACATAACATTGTGAATGCCAGATTACATGGGCACATTACGGAGGTAAGCATAAATAATTCATAATATTAATTAGGAGATATTTAATTTGTCGAAAAACGATTCAAAAGTTTATAAACTTATTATAAAATATAAACTACTCTATATTTTATATTCAAGCGATAATTCTCTTCCAGAGGAATCAATTGATTATATTTTGGCTTAGATTAAATTAATTTTAACTTAGTTTTGAACCATTAAACCAAAATGGGTTTAAATAAACAATCTAATACCCTTTAATTGCTGACTAAATCATAATAAATTGTATACTATTCAATGCGTTGACCAGTTATATCCAATTTGGGTATATGATTGTGAATGTAATACAATTTATTAAACCATTTTAATTATTTTTCCATTATGTACCCTTTTTCAATACTAAAATATTAGACTATCAAATAGTATTAATTTAATCAAAATTTTTTTGTAGAAAATTCGTGATTTTTCTAGGCCATAACAATGTTTTACGGATTATAATTAAATTTGGGCTAATAAATAGTCAGGGTGGGATTTAAAAATAGACCCCGATTTGGCCAAATTTTATGGCTTTAAATATGCTGGATTTGTGGATAAATTAATTAAGGTCCCAAAAATAGTTATAATTCCTAATTTTAATTTAGGACCCACAATTCCTGAAATATCAATTCCCGCCATTCTTCCTCTGTCCAACTTGCCACGCCGGCGGCCACTTCTCCCGGCGACAAACTCGAAATTTCCTACTCCGATATTATGGCGCCATTCGGCCATACCATCGAACACATTCAGGTGGAATCGAATCAAGAAGGAGGACGAATTAATGGCACAATAATTGGCACAACAACAAATTTGAATATTGTAGAAGAGAAGAACGGGTCATCTCCCCCCAAAAGCCACCTCCTTCCTCTTTAATGTATCTCCTAGCCTAATTGAAAGCATTTTTTCACACCAAACAAAACGAGTCTTCCCCAAAAACCATTTATATTTTGTTTTTTGTCCCACATGAATATATTTTTGATATTTTTTAAACAATTTTAATAAATATTAAAATGAAAGAATAAATATCTGGATATTTTAGCAGAGGGAAATAAATGAAATGAGGCAAAAAAACGAGTAAATAGAAATTGCTGACTATTGAAAAAAGGCAGAAGTTAAAAAATTAAAAGGATACTGTTGAAGGGACTTATTGGTTTCTCCTTTCTCTATAGTCTGTAGTCTGTACTCAGATTTTGAAAAGGGAATTGAAAAGGACCACATAATACCCTTAAGGCATTTCAGCTGGCTATTTCTTTCTTCTTGCTATACCGTACTTCCTATACCGTACTTCCTTCCTTTTAATCAATGTGTGATGACCTGATGAGTGTTGAAGGCGAAGGCATTCTCACTTTCATTCTTTCTTGGGGAAGCAATTATTTTTGTTCGTATCTGCGCATTTTTGTAAGCTTTTAACTCATTAATTAATTACGGGATTTTGTAATTTTGGTGATAGAGCAGAAAATGCTCTATCAAATTTAAATGATATAAAAATACTTTTTAAATTCTTAATTTTATGAGAAAAAAAAAGAATATTTAGAAATCAAATCCCTAAAATAAGCCAAACATTTTCATTAATAAATAGTATAAATTCAAATAAATTCTTCACTGATTTAAATATTAGAATTATTTAGGTATTTGTATTTTCTTTATGATATGATGAATTTGGCTTATTTAAAATCTGCGTACTGATAACGGATAAGTATAAGTAGCCGGTTGAATTCAGATCAACTTCAATAATTTTCTAGAAAATTAGCAGAATAAATTTGCAGTTAATTTTATTCGTCATTTTTTGCAGCCACTTTTTTTGCATTTCCGTCAATGATTCATTGAATTATTTTCAATCCAAATTCACTTTTTAATAACATTTTTCCATTCATTTGATTTAATGGATTGATAAAATGGGATAATATTCTGGCCAATTTTTGCTCATCAGTTTCAATAAATTTTTCCTTGTTTAAAATAATTAATCCCATTTAAAATTTTGGAATTTGTTTAAAATTTCTTCCTAGTAGATTATTCTTGCTTTACTGTACCACCTAAATATTTTCTTCCTCAAATTCGACACAGATGCCTCATCATCAAATGCCTTCTGTTGGACAACTGAACGATTCCTTCATGAAATGTCTTTTGGCAATCATTTTGTTCCATATTTTCAATGACACTACAAATTGGTTTTTATTTATTCGAATAAATTTAAAATAATTATTATTAATTGTCATAAATATTAAAAATAATTCTCTGTTTAATTTTTATTTCAATTTTCCCTCCAGGCCCATTCTTCAATCTCAACTGCTTACTGATGGCATAATTGATGAGCAACCAGACAGTAAGTTTTATTGTAAATTATTTAGAAATTAATTAATGACAATTTCTTTTTATTTTACCATATTTCCCCTTTCAGTTCTTCTTCCATCGAGTCTTCTAGCAGATCCAGCAGAAAATGGAGAATTGCGATTAATTGCAAAAATAATTGGCTATCTTGAGAATTTAGTCAAATCTGCGGATGATGGAATCAGAAAACTTCATGAAAAAAAGACGCTAACTTTCGAGCTATCCAATAAAATTGATGCGGAATGCAAGCAAATCACTGACGAACTCGATAAAATTTCTGAAAAAATTAACAGTTTTGGAGAAGAGCTCCAAAAAATTGAAGAGACGATCAAAGAACTTGAGGAAACCGGAAAAGATGATAAACTCGTGCAACAATTGAAGGAAAAATACAATCAAAATAATGTGGAGATGCAACGATTGGATGAGGAGTCAATGAAGAAATATGATGAAGAATTCGAAACGATTGATGAAGAATGCACAAAAATATACGAAGAATACAAACAACAATGTGAATTACTCGAACAAAAAGAGGAAGCAATTGAGAAAATGCGTCAAATTCTGGAAAAATTGAAGCAAGAATTCATCCGTCAGTTGATAGAGGAGGAACGAAAGAAGTGGAAGTATTGCACATGCCGTGCCCAATTTAATATGTTGGATGAATGATGCGAAAAAAATTGAAATGATTCACAGACATAATTTAATATAAAATATATCTATTTTTTCATTCATTTTTTTTTAATTTTTCTGAAAATTGGTTCCTTTCTATTATGAAGAACTCTTACGAATTTGGGAATTGGGAAGAATTAATCCAAAATGATGAAATGATTCCAAAAATTCAAGGAACAATTCGAGCTTATTAAGTTGATTGAGAAGGAACGAAAGAAGAATATGTATTAAACCTGCCGTGACCAGCAGTTCCATCGTAACGATCCAGAATATGATGGTGATGGTGACAGATGGCGACTGAAAACCACAATGAACAAAATTGAGGGAGGAAGGAGAAATTCTGACAAATTCTGACAAAATTTTAAATGAAATATTTCTTTTTTTTCATTCAATTTAATTTAATTCAAATTTTTATGAAACATTTATTTTTATACGATCGAAGAAAATCCTGCTGAAATATTATTAAACCGAAGGCGGTATAAGAAATTTCAATACCGTAATTTCGCTGCTAGGGCTTTTTCCGCCTACTTTGTGTTTCAACTAATTTCGCTTCTTGTTTTTTTATTCCGGAAGAGGAGCAAAATTATACTTTACAAAAATGGGCAAAATTATTTTTCCGACAAAAAGGCTGAATTATTCTTTCCTAATACTTAATTTAATTAAAAAATATAAATCCCAAAAATGCATAATTTGGATTAAATAAAGGGATTCTTTGTCTATAATTTTGACTAAAGAATTTAATACATATATTAAAAATCCAATTTTGATTTCATTAGCCATGTCTCGACTTGATTTATTTGCGGCTTTTTCTCTTCACTAGTTTCTAGTTTTTTGGCCAAACAATTGTGGCCCACAAAATACGATTGAAAGCAAACAACACAAAAAGTCATAAGCCTCCATTGTGGCTTGTGGGAATGTCCAATCCATTCCGCTCCCATTTTTGTTTATTCTCCACCTAAATTGTGATGTGATTTTGGATTATATTTTGAGTTCTTGTCTTGTGGACAAATGACAATAAAAAACCTTCCCTCTCGTCATTCATAATCTCAATTTTTACAATTTTTACGGGACAATTTTTTAACATTTTTTTGCAACATTATCCACCTCGTTTTTTTACGACCACATTTCCCCATTTTTAATCCATCTTCTCAATTCACTTTTATAATATTCAAATATTTACATAAGAGGAATTAACCCAATTCCATAAAAATCCTTTAGTACTGAATTTGTTGTAATTTTGGTGAATATTGCATCATTCCCCATCCCCCCCCCCCCACATTTGTCTCAATCCACATAAAAGCTGAGAATATCCATCAGAATTATTGAAATTTTCTTATAAATTTCATCAACCAAATCCATATTCATAAAGCTAGGGAAAACTATTAGAATATTTTAAATTAAATTTCCGAAATTCACAAAAAGGAATATATAAAAAATTCGGAATCTTTGGTCTTTAGGGGAATTGAGATGTTGTAAATTTTCGATCAAAATTTGGTAATAATTGGGAAAATTCCCGCATAAATCAATTCCCACAATTTCCCCCTTATTAATTTCCATCCATTTTTCCACGCCAAAAAACGTAAAAAATGAAGGAGGACTGACCATTATTTTTCATTAATTTATTTCCCATATTTTTTTGGCCTCCTTCCATTCGACCATTTCCCCTCCATAAATTCACCTCCATATCAATATCAGTTGTTGCCGTTCCCAAAAATTATAATCAGTAATTAATTTGGCCATTAGGCCACAACCATTCATTTTCCTTTCATTGAATTTATTTTTCCATCCATTCCCTCATTTTCTCAAAAATTGCAGTCAAAATGTTGTTTTCGCTTGCCGCCAATCCCACCATAATTCGTTTTGCACTTTTCCTAATCATTGCAGCCACATTCCCATTGGCCATTTTGGGTTTGGAGGAGAATGCGGAATTGTTGGAGGTGGAAAAGGAAAGGCACAGTTTGGGACGGCATCGACATGAGGAGGGGGATGCCGAAAATGGCCAAAAGGGATTGGCATTGGAATTTCCCGAACAATTGACCATTTCCATTGGTGGAAGTGGCAAAATCCAATTTAAATACAGGTTTTTTCAATTGATTGAATGAAAATAAAGGAATTTTGGCAAATTAAAATGTTCAGTGGAAAATTGGAGGCCGAATTGAGATTGTCATTTTCCTACAATGGCACAATTCTCAAAGTTGAACCGGCGGAAATTTTGTTGCCCCGCGGCGAAAATTCCACTGCCGAATTGACGGCAACTGGATTGGAATTGAGCAGTCGAACATTCATCGATTTGGCCAATTGCACTTTCGGCAATGGCACACAAAAATGCCCTTTTGAGTAAATTAATAAAAAATGAAGGCAAATTATGCAAATTCTTTGACAGGAAAGAGGATGTTTTTGTGCGGGTTGTTGTAGTGAAAAGTCGGCTGATTTCGGTGTTGGTCATTGTCAGCGGGTGGATTTACTTTTTGGCATGGAGCATTTCATTCTACCCACAAATTATATTGAATTGCCAACGAAAAAGGTTGGCAAAAATTTCGGGGCAATATTAGTGTATATTTTTGTAGAATAAAACTATTTGCGAATAAATAAAAGAGAATGGCCAAATTAGAACTATGACTAATATATTTAATAAAAGTTCCCGATTATTTCGGCTTTTTAAATCAAAGAAAAGTAGGGGACATTTTAGTACCACCATTTCATTTCATTATATAATAATACGGACATTTTTTTGTCCTTTGCTTCAATGAGAGAATAAACAATTTTTGCAAGTGAATACCATTCGAAAGCTCTAATTATCTTCTATTAATTAGGCTTTTTAAAATTTATTAAAGCTTTATAAAGAAAATTTGAATATCTTTGAGTGTAATATATTGGAATTTGTAGAGGAAAAACCGAATTTTATACAAATTATTTTAAGTTTTTAAAAAATTAGTTCAGCCACTTTTTAGAGGGCATTTAGAGCTTTCGAATGTCCTATCGCCTTCCTGAATTGGATATTGCCTCACTGAGCTATTGGGCAAAAATTATCTATTTGAAAGTTTCGCCTTTTAAGCAATTTACAAACAGAAAATCATTTAAAGTCTCTCTCAAATTTCAATTATGCATTTTTAGTGTTGTTGGCTTGAATTTTGATTTCCTCGTGTTGAACATCATTGGCTTTGCCTGCTACACAATTTACAATGTTTTGCTCTATTTTGACGAAAATGTCCAGGACATTTACATTGCCCGGCATGGCCATCGAAGTCTAATCCCTGTCCTACTCAACGATGTTGTTTTCGCCTCCCATGCATTGTTGGCCTGCATCATAACCGGCTTTCAATGCTTCATTTATGAGGTTCCCTCCCCACTTCCCCTTCCTAATTCGATTGGGGACGAAATTTGGGCCATTGGATTTTAGCCCATTCCATTTTTAGGGTAAAAATGGCTTCAATTTTAGCCAAATTTAGTATCATTTTATAACTCTGATTTGAAAGAATGAATTTAGTTGATTTGATAGAAATTGGCAAAAGTTATTACCAAAAAGACTTAAATATAGGCCAAAATTGGAGAGTTTAATTTTTTGCCGAAACTTTCATTAATGTTTGATCAACCATTTTGATATAAAATTTTCTCCAAAAAGAGCATAATCCATTGGCATAAGAGTAAAAATAATTAAAGCTTGAACTTGAACAATAGTCAAGAATTGCTAAATTCGAATACCTCTAATTCAATTAAGAAATGGGCACAAAATTCAATAAATTATATAATTCTATCAGCGTGGCAATCAACGAATTTCGTATACTTGCCGTGCATGGGCCTCCGTATTGCTCTGCTTTTGCTTCCTCTCACTTTTTTTAACACTTTTGCATATCCTCAATTGGTTGGATTTTATCAACTATTTGGCCTATGGGAAAATGGCCGTAACATTGAGTAAATATTTTCCACAAGCCATCCTCAATTTCCGGCGAAAGAGCACGGTCTTTGGACAAAATGAGGAAATGAATATTTAATTATATTATTAGGTGGGTTGGAGCATTGGAAATGTTTTGTTGGACTTTTTTGGTGGCTCAATGGACATTTGCCAAATGATTTTGCAGGCAACAAACACAAATGATTGGAGTGCATTCACCGGAAATCCAGTCAAATTTGGCCTCGGCTTCGTTTCGGTAAATTCTCCCAACAAATAGAATCGCTATTTCCATACATGGGTTGCTATTTTGACCATAATTCAATGAGGCATTAGTCAATTCGGGAAGGCGATATGCCATTTGAAAGCCATAAATATCCTCTAAAAAGTGGCTTTTCTGAATTTTTAGAAATCATAAAATATTTAGTGAAATTAGTGGCTTTTTCCATTCCCTCCAAAAATTGAGGTGATTGCACTCAAAGACATGTAACTTTTCAAAACTTGGAATTCATAGAATGTATTAAGGCCAAATTATAGAGGGCATTTTAGGCTTTCGATTGGTATATCATTTTTCCAAATTGGTAGTTTTTTTGTTGAGTTTTGACCAAAAGAGTTTGGCCAATATTAAAAAGACGGTGTTTACTCCAAATTTATGCCCCAATTTTTGCAGATCATTTTCGACATTCTCTTCATGATCCAACATTACATCCTCTACCCACACAAAGTCTACACAGTTTGCCCTAAATTGCAATTTAATATTCAATTTGTCAATTTATAGGAATTGAGCACATATGACCAAGTTTCGGATGAACGTGAGCCACCGCTTTCCCCGCCAACTCGAACAATTACTCTTCAAAATAATCAACGAAGCGATGAAACGGAACCGGTCGTTTTCCCTTGAATTAATGAATGAAGACGGAATAATATTTTGCTAATATTTTTGTTTTAAACATTTATTTTATATTTTAGTCAGGGCTTTCTTCCCTTTCCATCTTTGAATTTTAATATTTTCATTCATTAATAAAACAAATTCATAGAAATTCCCCTAAATTTTGTAAATTTCTAATTCCAATTCCAAAAATATTTATTTTCTTTTCCTTAGACTTTCATCAAATTTTCTTTCCGGTATTTGCCAAAATTTTAATTGACATTTTCAAACTTCGTAGGAATCCCCTTAATGTTGTTAAATATTAATTTTTCTTTGTAAATATTTTAATAATATTTCCCTTTTTTCTCCCATAGAATGCTCGCCTTTCATTACACATTTTTCCGGTTTTGCCACCTCTCTTTTATTTTCCTGTGTTTTCTTTTTTATATTCTCGTCTTGTTGAAATTCAAACATTTATTTAAAATTCGCTAGAAATAAAATTAAATAAATTTATTTAAATAGAAATTTTGTAATGAATTATAATGATACCCAAAACCCAAATAATAAAAATTCAATAAATGTTCCTAGTTTCCTTGGCAACAATTCTCCCCACACCAATTTTATGCATTCATTTTGGCCAATATTTATTCCAATTTTAAGCCAAAATGGACAGAGAAGGAAGAGGAGGTGATTTGAGTGGCGAAAATCGTCGAGTGTTCATCGATGAACTCAATCAAATTCGATTGGTCGATCCGGGTGAGTTTTTTCATTCCCTCCTGGGACAGCACATTTGGTACCGCCATTTTAACCTAGCCATTTATTTTGGTCATATCTCAACAAGGAAGTAATCATTAATCAACTCGGGAGAAAATCTAATTCGAAAACACTAAAAATTCTCTAATAAATTGGCTTAATAATTTTTGAAAATCTAAAATAACTTAAAATAATCAGGCTATCCCTCAAGAAATTCATGTTTATTACACTCAAAGACAAATAACTATTCTAAGAAAATGAATTTCATAACAATTTTATAGCCACTTTTTCGAGGAATTTTAGTGTTTTAAAATGGTATATCGCCTTCTAAAATTGGTTATCGCCTTGTTAAGATATGGGACAAAAATTAAATCGGGCATTCAATAGCATATTCCTCCACAATTCATATTCATTTACATTTCAGTCCAATTGGAATCATCCAACAAATTGGCCACCCAAGGGAAACAATTCATTGGCCAATTCGAACAATTCCTCCAAACAATCCAAGAGGTCCGAGAATCCATTGAAAAGGTTGAATTCAAATTTGGAATAAATTGAATTTTATTGATGGAAGATTGGCCGAATTGCGGATCGAGAACGGCTGAAAATGTTATCACTGCAAAATGAGCTGGAAAATCGGCGACGAAATGAATTCACTGCTTCAGAAGAAGGGCAACAAATTCAAGTTTGTCAGGGAAAATTAAACTTAAACAAGCAAATAAAAAAGGATTTAATAACCATTTTTTACTCATCTAATAAAGTACATTTTCTAATATTTGAAGTTTATTTCGGACTTTAATATTCCAATAACATTTTTTATTGCATTTTTCTATTGATAATATTATAGAGATCTAATTTATTTTATTTAATATATCAGCAAATATAGAACTATATTTTCCCGACTTTTGGGACAACGGACTTCTTTTTTATAAAATACGGTAGTTGGAGAACAGAGAAAATGCCCTTTTAATTCAAGTAAGGAAGAGAGGGAGGGAAGGATGAATTTGCCCTTGAGGCATATAAGATAAGCTATGATCCTCCCTCCTTTCTCCGCAGTAAATAAGAAGAAGGGAGAGAATACGGTATCGCGTATCGCACGTGATTGAAATTGAATGGGGTACACGTACAGTAGCTATGAAATGAAACCGAGCATCTTATTAAAAGTTGGCCCATTCTTTTTTACATAACTCAACAAGGAAGTAACCAATTCGGGAAGGCGATATGCCATTCGAAAGCTCAAAAAGTCCTCTAAAAAGTGGCTATATTAATTTTTAGATATTTTTAAAAAAATTGAAAAAATAAGCGACATTCTAAAAATTAGAGGTTTTTTCATTCAAAGACATGTAAATATTTTAGAAAATTGAATTTTTTTCATTCAAAGTATGTAAATATTTTAGAAAATTGAATATCATCATTATTTTAGTGTCACTTTTTAGAGGACTTTTAGGTTTTATGAAGACAGATTGTCTTTACAAATTGGTTATTGCCTCGTTGAGTTATTTGACAAAATAATGGAAATTAGATGTTTTGATTTTGTTGGAAATTAAATTGTTTCTTCTCTGCCTTTCCTCCCTCCTTTATTTTGCTAAAATTTTAATTCCAACATTATTTTGCATAGATTTTAATCAATGAACGCCAAAAGGAATTGGAACGACTTCGCGTGGAATTTCAAAGTTTGAAGGAAGTTGAGGCCCAACAAAATGAATATTCGGCAATGTGCAGGAAAATATAATGATTAATGAATTATTATAATATTATGAATGTATTTTTGGATACAATTTTATTTTTCTTCCATTTATTTTCTCAACATTCCAAACATTTGTTCCAAATCTTCGCCCAACGAAATTGAATAGTTTCGAGTCCTCCTCCTAGCTGTCGCTTCCGCTATCGCCGGTGATTCCAACAATCCAGCAGTTTCATCTACCTTAAATTAAAAAATTTTCTTAGCATTTTTAAACTTTTAGAGATATATCTAACGAAATGTTTCTAAAAGATAGGACAGTCAGGTTGATTTATTATTGATTTAAGACTATAGAATTAAAAAAAATATTGATGTAAAAAATTAAGGAAGTATATTAAATTATATTAAAAATGACTGAATTTTAAAATTTTGTTTCATAAAACCAATTTTATGGCTACATAGCTTGGCAATAGGGGATAATTGGGGCTTAGAATAATTCCGCCTGTTTTGTGTTTTCGCTTAGAATAATTCCGCCTGTTTTGTGTTTTAGCTTAGAATAATTCCACCTGTTTTGTGTTTTCGCTTAGAATAATTCCGCCTGTTTTGTGTTTTCGCTTAGAATAATTCCGCCTATAATTCCGCCTGTTTTGTGTTTTCGCTTAGAATAATTCCGCCTGTTTGTGTTTTCGCTTAGAATAATTCCGCCTGTTTTGTGTTTTCGCTTAGAATAATTCCGCCTGTTTGTGTTTTCGCTTAGAATAATTCCGCCTGTTTGTGTTTTCGCTTAGAATAATTCCGCCTGTTTGTGTTTTCGCTTAGAATAATTCCGCCTGTTTTGTGTTTTCGCTTAGAATAATTCCGCCTGTTTGTGTTTTCGCTTAGAATAATTCCGCCTGTTTTGTGTTTTCGCTTAGAATAATTCCGCCTGTTTGTGTTTTCGCTTAGAATAATTCCGCCTGTTTGTGTTTTCGCTTAGAATAATTCCGCCTGTTTTGTGTTTTCGCTTAGAATAATTCCGCCTGTTTTGTGTTTTCATAATTCCGCCTGTTTTGTGTTTTCGCTTAGAATAATTCCGCCTGTTTTGTGTTTTCGCTTAGAATAATTCCGCCTGTTTTGTGTTTTCGTTTAGATTAATTCTGCCTATTTCACGTAAATAAAATTTAAAGGGAAAAGCGGAGAAGGATTTTGTGGAATACGCAAATAGGAGGAAATAATGGTTGAGACTTTTGAGTATGGGATGGGTTATGGGAAGATCAAAGGGTGAAGGAGAAGCGAAAACGTGGTCGAAACTCTTGATTGGAAAATGTGCAAGTTAAATTTCAATTTGACTATTTTCAGATTTGAAAAAGTGATATTTTCAGTAATCATAATCATAGTACCAATACCAAGCTATTGATGACTAATTCCAATTTAAACCCATATCATTATTTTGGCGATAAAATTTGCATGTAATTCTATGGATGGGAAGAAGAAGAATTTTGAGCTAACAGAAGGACCAAAAATGTGCGAATTACTGAATATATCGAAAGGGAAATAGGGGATTGTTGGGTGGATGGATGCAAATTCGTTTTTTTTTTTGGATTATTTTGCCACCAAGAATGATTCAAAAGTTATGAGAAAATGCCATAAATATTTTTTGTGGCAATAAATAATTCATTCAATTTTTACAATGGCGTTCCTTTTCTACATTTCACTAAAGGATAAATTAAATATAATTATAAGCCTAATAGAATAATATAATTAAAGTAATTTAGAATTTTTTTGCTTTATCGAAAATCTAATAATGAAAAGATTTGTTAAAAAAATTGTGCAACAAATTTTAAAATTATTTGGTCGGAATAAATTGGATACTAAAAGCCTCAATGCCATTTCGAAAAAGGAGGATATTTGCTATGAAAAAGTGCCAAAGTTTTTATTTGATTTAATGATGCAAGGACCAATACCGGACAGTGTGGAAAGTAAGAAAATATTAAATGAAAGGAATGAAGCTAAAGCTAAAGTAAAGAAAGTAAAGATGATTTTTTACAAAAATACTTGTTAAATTATGATATTTTACAGGAATTCGAACAATCTATGAAATCTTATTCGCTGCAGAAATATTGTTCAAGAATGATAACTTAAAAGAAGTGCACGATGATTATTATTCACAAATTTATACGCAAACTGAAATGCGTTTGACTGATGATGATTACACCTCAATGTTTGCACATTTTGATCACAAAGAGGCACGCGAATTAATTGCACAATGTAAAATGCATTTTGGCCATGATCAGAAAACTTACATTCAATTGAAACAATGGATACTCCTTGGTTCTTACTTTAGTTTACAAATGAGAATAATTATTTCAAAAAAACTGAAAATTTAGAATAATAATTTAAGAATATAAAATTTGAATGAAAACTATTCATTCAGGAAGAAAGAAACAATGTCAATTACAATTACTAAAATTTTAGAAAACAGAAAATATATTCTTATCGGAACAATTATTCTCTTTTTAATTTAAAAATTATTCGCATCTCTTTTACAATTATTTCAGCAACGTTGAAAAAGGAGAAGGAAGAATTCAACAAACATTTGGAAGCGTTTTTGAAGAAAATTGAAATGATCGAAAGTCTTACTGATTATGAATAAACTCGGATAATTATGCATTTAAAAATAGGGAAAATGCACATAAAATATGCATAAAAAGGCAAAATGTTCACTTTTTTTGAATTTTTGTATTTTTAAATACTTTTTTAAGAAGAAGAGGGAATACGGTATCGCTTATCGCACTTGATTGAAATTGAATGGGGTACAGTAGCTATGAAATGAAAACATTGCTGATTTATTAAAAGCTGGTCCATTTTTTTGTCATAACTCTGCAAGAAAATAACCAATCTCGGAAGGTGATATGCCATTCGAAAGCCCAAAAAGTCCTCGAAAAAGTGACTATATTAATTTTTAGAGATTTTAAAGAATTGAAAAAATTGGGTATCTCAAAAATTAGGGGTTTAGATAAATTAAAGAAATTAACTCTTTTACTAAATAGAATATCATCATTATTTTGTGGCCACTTTTTAGAGGAGTTTTATGGCCTTCGAATGACATATATCCTTCCCGAATTGATTATTGACTTGTTGAATTTTTGGACAAAATTGCCCCTTTCTTTGCTAATATTCCAATTCTAACATTATTTTATATAGATTTTAATCAATGAACGCCAAAAAGAATTGGAACGACTTCGCGTGGAATTGCAAAGTTTGAAGGAAGTTGAGGCCCAACAAAATGAATATTCGGCAATGTGCAGGAAAATATAATGAATTGATTTTATTATATTATGAATGTTTTTTTATCCAATTTATTTGTCAATATTTGTTTCCATTCATTTTCTCAACATTCCAAACATTTGTTCCAAATCTTCGCCCAATGAAATTGAATAATTTCGAGGCCTATTCCTAATTGCAGCCTCCGCCACCGATGATTCCAATCCAATTTCTTCTCCCTTAAATGTACTAAAATATCAATTTTGGCAAAAGAATCTTAATTAAGGTAGGATTAGGATAATGTCTGATTTGGTATGGTTTTATGGCCATAAATTTAAAAAAATATCAAATAAATTTTGTGCTAAAAATATTAATTTTTAATGTTTTCATTATTTCATTTTTTGTGTTTTCCGGAAAGAATTCTGATTTTTTGTGTTTTCCGGAAAGAATTCTGATTTTTTGTGTTTTCCGGAAAGATTCTGATTTTTGTGTTTTCCGGAAAGATTCTGCTTTTTTGTGTTTTCCGGAAAGAATTCTGATTCTTTGTGTTTTCCGGAAAGAATTCTGATTTTTTGTGTTTTCCGGAAAGAATTCTGATTTTTTGTGTTTTCCGGAAAGAATTCTGATTTTTTGTGTTTTCCGGAAAGATTTTCTCAAAAAATATCAAATAAATTTTATGCCAAAAATATTAATTTTTAATCTTTTCATTAATTCATCAAATATGAACAAATTTTCCCCAATCGAACCCAAATTTGTTGTTGGCCATTTTCCTCCTTTTCTTCCAACAACATTGAACCATTTTCGGCTATTTCCTCTTCAAATAGTGTAAAATTGGCAGTTGCAGTTGATGTGGCGAATTCATCCTGGGGCACAGGAATATTTGGACTGGATCGAAGCCGTTGATGTTGTTGGGAATTGTTGACATTTTGTGCTTGAGGAAATGCCTCAGAATTATTGGTTGATGCTGAACAGGAAATTGGCCGAATTCGGGCACGTGGAATTAATTTCATATTTTGGAGACGATTATTGCCTACGGCCTTTTTGCCTTCATCATTCGCTGTACATTTTTTATTGGTGGGGGAATTTGCCATCAAATGGGCAATTAACTTTTGTTGGATTGCCCCAAATTGGTCAAGTTTTAAATGAATTTGACGAATTTGCAATGCCAAATATTCTTCTTTTCCTCCCCCATTTCCATCACTGAATATTCAAATATATTCAATCAATTTTGTGCCAAATTTTACCAATGATTTTGGTGTTTAATTGTGGTCAAATTGTTAGCCATATTTTGACGGCATTTTCTCCTGCACAAATCATCCATGCAATCTTCCTCAAAATCTTGCAATTCGCCCAATTCTTCCGCATCCAATTGGACTTCTGTGTGGATGAAACATAAATTAGAAGAGGACTTTTCAATACTTAAGCCATTATTTTGGCCATAGTAGTTCAAGAAGGCAATAACCAATTTTGGAGGGAATATACCAATCGGAATCTCCAAAGTGTCCTCTATAAAATGGCTTAAAATTCTTCTGAAATTCACGTTTATGCAATAATTTGCCTTTGAGTTTAATTAATCTGAATTTTGGGGGAAAGCCGTTTATTCTACAAATTGTTTAAGTTTTTGAAAATTAAAAAAGCCACTTTTTGCAATACTTTAAGTTATTTTGAAAGACATATCGCCTTCCTTAATTGGTTATTTCATTATTGAGTTATGGCCAAAAGAATGACCCAGGTATTAGAATGTTTTAAACTCACTCAATGCAAAATCGCCATCATTATTTAATCCATTAAATTTGTTCTTTAAATTTCCTTCGCCATGTTCATGATGGTGAAAAGGGCAAACTGGATGGGACTAAAATATTGGATAAAATTGACAAAAATATTCGGTCGATGCCTTGCAAAAATGTCGAATTATCATCAAAATATGGGCAATTGGAGTGAATGGAGGCGGCAACACCGGCGTTGATTTATATTCCAAAACTTGGCCATAACGTTGAAAAAGCCAAACTTGTTGGGACATTGCATTGGTCACATTGAAAATATTACTAAATTTATTGGGAATTGTGGATGACATTTTATGTCACAAATTATACTTGAATATGGCAATTAACATATTAATGAGGAGAATATTGGCAATTAATAAGAAAATTGTCATTAAAATGGGCGGAATCCAATGTCCAGGAACACAATTTGTGCCTTCATCCCCGCAAGTGTCAATCTGACCAATAAAAATAAATTAAAATTTAAAGCAATAATACACGGACCTCGCCAGCATAAACTTCACCGTAGAGCATAAAATATGGCTTATAGAAAATATTCCTGACCAAAATCCAGGCCCATTTCTCATGCGGGAATGTGATGGATTGTCGGGCTGAAACAAAGTCATTTTTGAGGGAATGGTTTAATTTTTATGTGACTTTCACAAAATAGGATGATTTAGAAGAATCTTGAGTGTTATTTTGGTCATAACTTTACAATGCAATAGCCAATTCTTGAAGGAAATATGCCTTTCGAAAGTTCAAAATGTCCTCTAAAAAATGGCTATAAATAATTTTTTAGCAAGATTCAAAAATTTTGCAAAATAAACGGCTGTTCTTCATTTGATCATACAATTTTGGTTTTATTATATTCATACAAGGTTAACTATTTTAAATGGTGAATAGCATCATAATTTTAAAGCCATTTTTTAGAAGAATTTCAGAGCTTTTAAATGGCATATTGCCTTCCAAAATTGGTTATTGCCTCACTGAATAACGACATCGACGAGCTATTAACCGTTATATAGGTATCCTTCATCGAACTGAATCGTTTCATGCCTGGCTTACCTACACCGAAGGCCATTAAAGTGACCATCAAAAGAACAATTATATAGGACATTGCCAAAACCATTTTGCCAGCCATCGTTATGTATGGTCCAATTCGGGGATGGACAGAGAGAAAATCGAACATTTTCATATGCCAAAGCACCGAATTTGTGGCTAAAATTACACGGCCATATGAATGCATTTTGTCCGGTTGAAGGCGAAAACCGAAACCAATAAAATAGGTGAGAATGCCAACAGTGGTTAAAATGTTCCAATATTTATTGTAGAATATTCGATGCTTTTCAAAAAGTGAGGAAGATTCGAGAACAAATAACTGAAAATTTGGATACATTTAATGCCATTTTGGGTTTTGTTGCCTTTCGAAAATGTTCCAATGCCATGGCAAAAACATAAACAAAAATGAACCATTCCAGCCATGGGACTTCACGTGGGAATTCGATGAGCAAAACATAGATGAGGGCGAGCATAAAGAGAAAAAATGAAATTGACCAAACCCAAAAGGATGTGATCGGTGCCGAATAGAAAAGCACAAATTTGGAGAGGGCATTCGAAATGAATGTGATTTTTTGTTGTTGCTAGAAGCAAAAATGTATACAGTAATAAATTTATTCTCACCTTTTTCTTTTTTATTAAATCGCAATCTTCCGCCTCCTTCTTTTCCATTAGTAAATTCTCCTTTTCCGAAAGTAAACTGTCTTCATATTTTTGATTTGTCTTCATCGAATTCATTCCTTCTTCTCTTTCTACGGTATTCAATGTTTTGAAGTCCAATAAAAGAATGCTTGGCGGGAACACCAATCCAAGAACAACTTTCACATTCGATTGACTCCGGAATCGCAACCCGCCATGCCACAATTCGGCCAAAAGAATTTGACAACACGGATGAGCCAAAAAGCGTTTATTATTTGCAATGACAGCCAAAGAAAGGCAAGTATGGCCTCCCCAATTGGCCAATTCCGCAGTCAACAATTTCATGGTCATTCGTTGATCCTGTTGATGGCAATGATTCAACAATTCCAATGAACATTCACGAAATTCCTTTGGGCAAAATAATAATATTATTTAGAATTGTACTTCAATAAAATTTATACACAAGAATTTTTCATATAATTTTCATATTAAATTATTTTTCAACAGAATAAATTTAATAAATTTGCCACTTTGCGATTGTATTGATTAGAATGATATAATTAAAGAAAACTTAAATATTTGGTATAAAAATTGTAAAAATTGAAGGCAAAAAAGCTTAAAAATTTACAGAAATTTGGTTCGATAAAAATTTGGAATTTTGTTTTGGTAAATTAAAATTTTGATCAATCATTTTTACAAAATGCTTTTTTCGTAAACAATAAAAATTCGGATGTAAAAAATTGACTGGCCGACCTGTGCGCATTCCCTCAGTTGATTCGAAAGCTAAAAGTTGGAATTTTGTTTTAAAATAAATATGATAGAGAATGAAAGTTTTGCCACGACCTCCACTTCCGTATAATCATGTGCAGCTTCTCTGCTCATGCATTTGTATAGGCGAATAGCGGCTAATGCTTTGGCCATTGGTTCCTCCCCATATTCCCAGAAGAGTTTGGCCATTTGATGGCGGCGAGTCAATACGGCCCAGAGCATGAGTTCATTGAATGGAAAAGCGAAATGCGGAATTGACAAGGAATTGTGATGTTGCTGGTCTTTGCCGCGCCCATTCAGTGGAGATGATGAATAAGACAAGGCACATTTTCGCTTAAATTTAAATTATTCTGAATAAAAAAACTATTATTACTTTTTTCATAAACTTAATTGAGCCTCTTTATTGTATTTCATCTAAATTAATTTCAATTGTTTTGTGTTTCATTTAACTAATTACGCCTGTTTTGTGTTTTCGCTTAGAATAATTCCGCTTGTTTTGTGTTTTCGCTTAGAATAATTCCGCCTGTTTTGTGTTTTCGCTTAGAATAATTCCGCCTGTTTGTGTTTTCGACTTAGAATAATTCCGCCTGTTTTGTGTTTTCGCTTAGAATAATTCCGCCTGTTTGTGTTTTCGCTTAGAATAATTCCGCCTGTTTTGTGTTTTCGCTTAGAATAATTCCGCTTGTTTTGTGTTTTCGCTTAGAATAATTCCGCCTGTTTTGTGTTTTCGCTTAGAATAATTCCGCCTGTTTGTGTTTTCGACTTAGAATAATTCCGCCTGTTTTGTGTTTTCGCTTAGAATAATTCCGCCTGTTTGTGTTTTCGCTTAGAATAATTCCGCCTGTTTGTGTTTTCACCTTAAGAATAATTCCGCCTGTTTTGTGTTTTCGCTTAGAATAATTCCGCCTGTTTGTGTTTTCGACTTAGAATAATTCCGCCTGTTTTGTGTTTTCGCTTAGAATAATTCCGCCTGTTTGTGTTTTCGACTTAGAATAATTCCGCCTGTTTTGTGTTTTCGCTTAGAATAATTCCGCCTGTTTGTGTTTTCGACTTAGAATAATTCCGCCTGTTTTGTGTTTTCGCTTAGAATAATTCCGCCTGTTTGTGTTTTCGACTTAGAATAATTCCGCCTGTTTTGTGTTTTCGCTTAGAATAATTCCGCCTGTTTGTGTTTTCACCTTAAGAATAATTCCGCCTGTATTGTGTTTTGCTTAGAATAATTCCGCCTGTTTGTGTTTTCGCTTAGAATAATTCCGCCTGTTTGTGTTTTCACCTTAAGAATAATTCCGCCTGTTTTGTGTTTTCGCTTAGAATAATTCCGCCTGTTTGTGTTTTCGCTTAGAATAATTCCGCCTGTTTGTGTTTTCACCTTAAGAATAATTCCGCCTGTTTTGTGTTTTCGCTTAGAATAATTCCGCCTGTTTGTGTTTTCACCTTAAGAATAATTCCGCCTGTTTTGTGTTTTCGCTTAGAATAATTCCGCCTGTTTGTGTTTTCGACTTAGAATAATTCCGCCTGTTTTGTGTTTTCGCTTAGAATAATTCCGCCTGTTTGTGTTTTCGCTTAGAATAATTCCGCCTGTTTGTGTTTTCACCTTAAGAATAATTCCGCCTGTTTTGTGTTTTCGCTTAGAATAATTCCGCCTGTTTGTGTTTTCGACTTAGAATAATTCCGCCTGTTTTGTGTTTTCGCTTAGAATAATTCCGCCTGTTTGTGTTTTCGACTTAGAATAATTCCGCCTGTTTTGTGTTTTCGCTTAGAATAATTCCGCCTGTTTGTGTTTTCACCTTAAGAATAATTCCGCCTGTATTGTGTTTTGCTTAGAATAATTCCGCCTGTTTGTGTTTTCGCTTAGAATAATTCCGCCTGTTTGTGTTTTCACCTTAAGAATAATTCCGCCTGTTTTGTGTTTTCGCTTAGAATAATTCCGCCTGTTTGTGTTTTCGACTTAGAATAATTCCGCCTGTTTTGTGTTTTCGCTTAGAATAATTCCGCCTGTTTGTGTTTTCGACTTAGAATAATTCCGCCTGTTTTGTGTTTTCGCTTAGAATAATTCCGCCTGTTTGTGTTTTCGACTTAGAATAATTCCGCATGTTTTGTGTTTTCGCTTAGAATAATTCCGCCTGTTTGTGTTTTCGCTTAGAATAATTCCGCCTGTTTGTGTTTTCACCTTAAGAATAATTCCGCCTGTATTGTGTTTTCGCTTAGAATAATTCCGCCTGTTTGTGTTTTCGACTTAGAATAATTCCGCTTGTTTTGTGTTTTCGCTTAGAATAATTCCGCCTGTTTTGTGTTTTCGCTTAGAATAATCCCGCCTGTTTGTGTTTTCGACTTAGAATAATTCCGCCTGTTTTGTGTTTTCGCTTAGAATAATTCCGCCTGTTTGTGTTTTCGCTTAGAATAATTCCGCCTGTTTTGTGTTTTGCTTAGAAAAATTCCGCCTGTTTTGTGTTTTCACGCTTAGAGTAATTCCGCCTATTTTGTGTTTTCGCTTAGAATAATTCCGCCTGTTTTGTGTTTTGCTTAGAAAAATTCCGCCTGTTTTGTGTTTTCACGCTTAGAGTAATTCCGCCTATTTTGTGTTTTCGCTTAGAATAATTCCGCCTGTTTGTGTTTTCACCTTAAGAATAATTTCGCCTGTTTGTTGTTCACTAATTTGTATTTTTTCCGATTAAAATTGACACTTTCCTTTTTTATTCATCTCTTATACTTTTTTGCATTTTTTATTAACTCCCATAAACATAACTCTTCTCCATAAAACAATACCTGTGCCGGCCTCATTTCGTCCTCCTGCCATTCCTCTTCAACATTAGTTCCTCCCCCCAAACACATATTTAATGAACTGAATTGCCTTCCCAATGTTCCTCCTCCTCCTTTTAATTGGCCACCGACTTTTGCCATCGACTTCGACTTTGCCCGCTCATATATTGCTTTGAAAGCCCTTGTTGTGTAGCCCGAACGGAACGCATTTCCCATTAACCGTTCGATGGCTTCACCAATTTGGGGAAGAGAAAAAGAAGTGGATGTTTGACGGGATGTTCGATTCAAATTCGGAGTTCTTCCTTTTTTGATCACCATCAATGTTTGGCCTCCCTGAATGAATTCATCTCAATTATACTTTTATTATATTTTACTGACTGAATTATTGTACAATTGTTCCAATCGTTCAAAAGTTAAAAAACGTTTTGGCGAGAGGCCTTGTTCCAAAATAAGTCGAACAAAATCCACATTACCCATTAGCAAAGCCTCCATCATTGGTTGGAAAAGCCAATCCGGATCATCCGTAGAAAGGAATTCACTGCCACCTTTCCCCGCGGATTGCCGGAATATCTCGCTTCGAGCAATATCTTCACGGCCCCAGGCCAGTGCCATCAATAATTGGTCTACACGTGCCAGCTTTTGGCCTTGAAGTAATGTGTGTAAAATTACATGGTCCATCATTTTATGGTCCCGATGGCATCGATAAACAGTCAACTTTGGAGTAATGGATATTAGAATGAAATGAATACTGGGAATTGGCACCAATTTATTCCCATGCCGAGCACATTCAATAATTCGATTGAGAATAGTTTCAGGCTTGATTGGCGTCATAGCATTAAAAAATTGGTGGTTAATTCGCTTTAAAATTGTTGAACGAATATTGACTGGCAATTTACTAAACAATTTATGTCCAAAATTAAATTAATTCTTTTTCCTCCCATTACCCTTCTGAATCCAAATGCTGTTCAGCCATTGCCAGTAAATCGGAAATTCGGCCGCTCCCCTCGCAAATGATCACCGGAATTGGCGGTTGACCGTGCAGGAATTGATGAATTCCATTTAAAGTGCATAAACCGCCTTCAAGTGCCACACAAATTATTGGAATTCGATTGCCATTGCCATTTCCTGTCTTTCTTGCCAAAAACTCTTCCAATCTTCTTCGCAACACAATTTCCGCTCCATAACGGTCCACGGTGCCATTGTCGACCAAAAGAAAGTAGGAATGTCGATCATTCAGGAAAAGGCGGCCATCTTCCCCATATTCTTCGCCATCGCATCGTGGCCCAGCCTGACGATCGTAGCTAATACGCGAATCACAACCAATCAGCTGCTCTGAACGCCTCAATAAACCCCATGGAGCTATGCCAACCGTAACAATTCGTGAACGCATTCTGTGAAATAGGAAGATTGATGAGTCCTCGGGCAATTTTTTTTGGTCATAATTCAATAAGGAAATAATTAATTTTGGAGGCGAAATATCATTCGAAAATTTTAAAATTCCTATAAAATTATTCTAAAATATTTACATGTCTTTGATTATAATAAATCCGGTTGAGAAAGAGATTTTATAAAAATTGTAAACGTTTTCAAAAAATTAAGTAGGCGGACATGGAATTTAGATTGGTACAGCGCCTTTCTTGAATTGGTTTTTCCTTTGTTGATCTAAATTCTAAAGTCCAAAAGAAAGGCCTTATATTTTGGAATATTAATGTTACTTCTAAATTTGTAAAAAATTTATTCTCCCTTAGACCTGGCCGATATTCCGGCCTCGTCCAATGCCCGTGCAACATGTTTAACCACACCGGAGTCCAAACCCGAAGTGAATACCCATGCTCCCGTTGTTTCTGCCGCCTTCAACAATCCCTCACGGAACATTCGACCCAATTTTTCGGGAACACTATGAGGGAAAGTGGTGTCAAAGTTATTCGCCTATTTAAGAGGACTTAAAATCCGCAGTTCCTCCATGTACGGAAATGACGAGTCGAGGCCTCTCAAAACCCCAAACACGTTCCATCAAAGTGATCACATCCAATGGGTCCGAATCGAATGAAAGGCGAACATAACGGGCTTTGTGGACATGAGTGCCACCCTTACGAAAATAATCCATTCATTAATTTTAATATTTGTCCCTCACTTGGAATTCAATTGTCCCGTAGGCATCTGTGGGCGACCCGGCAGTGCATGTGCCAATGGTCCATTGGCCGGAAATGTGACCAGCTGCTGAAGACAAATCACCGTGAATCACAACGGATGAAGTAAATCGAGACAAGGCCAATTGGGAATGTAGGGAACTTGGCCGGCCACAATGGCATCTGCGAAAATATTCTGAAGAAATTGGAAAAGAATGGACCGATCGGAATGAGTGTCGGCTGGGATGAATTTGATGCATTCCCTTCGTTGAAAGGTCCTCTCCAACCAACTACTTGGCAAATGTGGTCGTTGAGGGTCTTGCTGTGGAAATGTTGCGGTGAACATTTTCAAAGGCAACAAATTTATTTACCCTTGAAATTCTCCTTGCAAAATTGATGCCACCTCCGTTATTATTCCCTCCATTATTTGGATTGTTGTTCAGAATCAACCTGAATCACAAAATTATTCACCAAATTTGCCCCCTTTTTGTGAATGCCTATTTGAAGGAGATGTTCGGCCTCCATTAAAGAATAATCCACCATTTCCGCCACCACCATCCAATGCCTCAATACCAACCAAAGTTTGTTGTTGAAATGGCGGAATTGCCGTCAAACTTTGGCCAATATTATTATTTGGGGAGGAAGAAGCGTAAAGAAGATTTGAGCAGAGAGAATGGCTTCGAGGATGGAAATAACCGGGATTTGGTTCATCGTCGATTACTTCATCATCTTCCATTCTTATAAAGGGGAAACAATCAAATAATCTAATCTATTTTGTAGGGTCCATTTGGGTCCTAAACAGCAGCTGGTTGATTGTCCTCAAAGGCTCAAGGATGGAGGAAAGAATAGATAAGGAATTTGTTTTGGCTAAGTAGATTTTAAGTCCATTGTGGGTTGTGGGTTGTGGCTTACAAAAAACGGTTTATTTAGAATTGAATTGAGGGAATATTTGTGATTAATTTGTTGCCAACATTTCATGGCCCAGCCTCGGTTGATTTGGATTTTAGGCAAGGGAAAGTCCAAAATGATTCATCTCGATTTGGGTTGGACTCTCCGTTTAATCCTCCATTAATTCTTTCGTTTCGATTGAATGGGCAAGCGTAAAAATTCATTCCCAAATATAAAATACGAGTTTCGAGGCTGGCAATAATAAATCAATGTGGTTAAATTGATTATCTCCCTATTTAAGTCCTATCAAAACGGTCCCTTTTATTTGGTGACAGTCGAGAGTATAGAAACAAAATCAAAATCACATTTTTGGGCAGGAAAAGTAATTGAATCTAAAACAAACGGCCATCTCCTCATATGCACTCCGTCAAAACATTTTCAATTAAAATAATGTGAATTTACATAAATTTACACATTCATGTCAGCATTTTTTATCAGTTAATCATTTATCAAAATTAATGTTGAATGTGTTGGAAGCAAAAGGAACATTAAATTTTAATGATAAAAGGAATACGGTATTCAAGGATTTCTGACATTTCATTCCGGAAAGAACTCTGATTTTTTTGTGTTTTCCGGAAAGCTTCTGATTTTTTGTGTTTTTCGGAAAGATTCTGATTTTTTGTGTTTTTCGGAAAGATTCTGATTTTTTGTGTTTTCCGGAAAGAATTCTGATTTTTTGTGTTTTCCGGAAAGATTCTGATTTTTTGTGTTTTCCGGAAAGAATTCTGATTTTTTGTGTTTTCCGGAAAGAATTCTGATTTTTTGTGTTTTCCGGAAAGAATTCTGATTTTTTGTGTTTTCCGGAAAGAATTCTGATTTTTTGTGTTTTCCGGAAAGAATTCTGATTTTTTGTGTTTTCTGGAAAGAATTCTGATTTTTTGTGTTTTCCGGAAAGATTCTGATTTTTGTGTTTTCCAGAAAGAATTCTGATTTTTTGTGTTTTCCGGAAAGAATTCTGATTTTTTGTGTTTTCCGGAAAGAATTCTGATTTTTTGTGTTTTCCGGAAAGATTCTGATTTTTGTGTTTTCCAGAAAGAATTCTGTTTTTGTGTTTTCCGGAAAGCTTCTGATTTTTTGTGTTTTTCGGAAAGATTCTGATTTTTTGTGTTTTTCGGAAAGATTCTGATTTTTTGTGTTTTCCGGAAAGAATTCTGATTTTTTGTGTTTTCCGGAAAGATTCTTTGTGATTTCCGGAAAGATTCTGTTTTTTTGTGTTTTCCGGAAAGAATTCTGATTTTTTGTGTTTTCCGGAAAGATTCTGATTTTTTGTGTTTTCCGGAAAGCTTCTGATTTTTTGTGATTTCCGGAAAGATTCTGATTTTTGTGTTTTCCGGAAAGAATTCTGATTTTTTGTGTTTTCCGGAAAGATTCTGATTTTTTGTGTTTTCCGGAAAGATTCTGATTTTTTGTGTTTTCCGGAAAGAATTCTGATTTTTTGTGTTTTCCGGAAAGATTCTGATTTTTTGTGTTTTCCGGAAAGATTCTGATTTTTTGTGTTTTCCGGAAAGAATTCTGATTTTTTGTGTTTTCCGGAAAGATTCTGATTTTTTGTGTTTTCCGGAAAGAATTCTGATTTTTTGTGTTTTCCGGAAAGATTCTGATTTTTTGTGTTTTCCGGAAAGAATTCTGATTTTTTGTGTTTTCCGGAAAGAATTTTGATTTTTTGTGTTTTCCGGAAAGAATTCTGATTTTTTGTGTTTTCCGGAAAGATTCTGATTTTTCGTATTTTCCGGAAAGAATTCTGATTTTGTATTTTCCGGAAAGAATTCTAATTTTTTGTGTTTTCCGGAAAGAATTCTGATTTTTTGTGTTTTCCGGAAAGATTCTGATTTTTCGTATTTTCCGGAAAGAATTCTGATTTTGTATTTTCCGGAAAGAATTCTAATTTTGTATTTTCCGGAACTTAGTAATGAATTAATAAAACCTTCCGGAAAAAAATGAATTAAAAAACTCCCGGAAAATTAAATGAATTAATTTTTCTATCATCAACATCAACCGGCCAACGTCCATTTTATTAAAAAAAAATCGCATGAAAATTATGATTGGACTTGAGGGTGGAAAAGTCATTTCATTGTCAAGTCAATTGAAGTGGATTTCACACATTATTAGGAAAATTAGTAATTATGACACCAATAGCAATTTTGCCTGGATCAAAACAATAAAAAGATGTGAGCCGGGAAAAAAGGAAAGAAATTGTTTAGGAAAATGGTCAATTTAATTAATTATTCCACTATCTAGAAATGTTCAATTGGCAGTTAATGTAAAAAAATAATGTAAAGAAAGACGATTTCAACAAAAAATATTTGTGGGATGTTTAGGATGATCAAATTCTATACTCGCATTTTTAAATGGAAATTTGCATAAAAAGTACCTAAATTTAATGATAAAAGAAAGACTTGGAGACAAATAATTTGGCTGGGAATTACTTTTGTGGATGGATTTAAATCATTTGCGAATGGAAATGAATGAAAGCCCTAAGTTTGCGAAATAATCAAATCAATGTTGAAAGCATAATGGTGGGAACAAATTTTTATGGATTTAACCGCGTTTCGAAATTTGCGAAATAAAAAAAATTAAAGAAAATTAAAGTCAACAAGTAAGTCTAATAAGAATAAGCATGAAAAATGTTATAGGAGGTGGAACAATAATAATATGCAAATTGGAATTATAAAAAAAAACTAATTAAGTGTGATCAGAATTTGTTCCTATTATTCCGCAGAAGTCGATTCGGGTTGTCCTCCGTCATTTCCCTTTCCTTGTTGATTTCCATCTTCACCTTCGGCTGGTTCATCTTCTTCATCAAATTCTTCTTCTTCCTCCGGCGGTGTTTCTTCCTCTTCTTCAGATTCCAATGAACTTTCACTTTCACTCTCACCGCTTGAAATGCCAAAAAATGAACAATTCAGAACGAAGAAATGGTCAGTGCCAGCCCGGTGGTTGACATATTTTGTAAAATTCAGGACTTCTGGTTCACTTTAAATTTAAATTAATTATATTTATTAAAATTTAAAAATTAAAGAAATTTACCGAAACACAATAGCTGCCGTGTTCATTGTTGGATTCACACGCATTATCTTTTAAAAAATTGATATTTTTGTTTAAATATAATTTATTTACCTCCTCATTTTCTCCGATGGCAAAAAAAGATGAAAATCCACCAAATTGGGATGGCCATTCCGGTCGCCGCCCGAAGAAAAGCATTAAATCCAAACAAAACCCATTGTTTTTGGCATCCGCCGCCATTTGGTCATCCGCCATGGAATAGCAGCCGCGCTCAAAACGATAAATATGCGACACAATTTCCACATCTAAAAATTATATTCATTAATTTTAGTAAAATTGCCTAAAATGTGGAACCTTTATGTTGTTCTGCTGTACTGCTTGAAGTTTTTGTTGTTTCACTCGGTCCAATTCCTTCTTCCGCTGTTGTAGGTGCCTCATCACTTTTTCTGGATTTCTTTTCGGGCGGTGCTCCTTCCTCATGTCCTTCTAAATAATTTGAATAGATTTAATTTATGAAAAAATTTAAATGTTGAAAAAAAATTATTGAAAATATCGAAAAAGAGTAAATATACCAAAAATAATTAAAAAGGTTAATGGTTTATCCTCTATATTCGCAAACCATAAAGCATAAACTCAATAGGATAAAGCTATAAGCTGGTTAAGATGCATCGGACGGTTTAAACCAATTTTGATTTTTGGTAATATTTTTTGAAAAATTATTTCCCAAATGATTTTATAAAAAAATTTAAATTTCCCAGAAATAACCTTTTGCCTCCTGACCCGTTGCTGATGTTGGCTTCTTGTTGAGATCATAAAGATGTAAACCCGTCCATTGAGTCAACAAAAGTGTAATTGCCTCTGATCGGAAAAGGCGCAATAAACTGCGCAGAACACTGCCCTCCGCCAGTTTTGATTCTGCCAATTGCCAAACATTTCGTTTATTTGGTGGTCCACAATGTTCGAATTCTGCCGTCTCCAGCTCGGCCAATGCCTCATTATAGCGGTTGGCATTGAGAAATTGTTGAAGAGAAAGTTCCGATTTGTATGCAAAAATTCGTTTGATTTGCTTATGTTGTCCCGGTTTGACGTAGTTTGCATTTAACCAAGCATTCACTTCGGCCAATGTTATGTCCATTGTTGGCTTTATTCGGGCAAATGGCTGTTCCTGTGTAGGCCCTGGTCCAAGTTGTGGAATTGTCGCATTTTCGTCATAATGGAACCATCCATTCAGCGAAAGTCGTTGTTTTTCGCTTATCACTTCCTCCACCGAGTGCCATGAATTGTGTTGAACGCGAAAGAGGCTGAGTGAATTTTCGGCGGGTTGAATTCTTTTGGCCACTTTTGTGGGATGATTCTTCACCGGGTCAGAGTTGTAGAGACAAAGTGCACCGCCATCCGCTTCTTCCCATCCAGCGGACAAATAAAGCACAAATGCAAAGGCGCGACCCTTTAAAAATTTAATATTTACAAAATAGTACTATAAAAAATAGCTAACCTCCAATCTGTCATCGTGTGGCAATAAACAATCACCGGAAGAATATCGTGAACCGGTAATAGCCAATTTCTCTTCAGAAAGTTGAACATCCGTTGCCGTGGCTAACCATTGGCGAACTTCGTTCATCATAAAATGTCGAAAAGAGCTAAATGAAATAAATTAAAAATATCTTTCCTATTAATAAAACCTGAGCATTGGGTAATGGGCAGCTTGAATATCTCCCAAATCCACGGTTTGATTCAACGAATATAAATCATTGCACTTTTTTACCCAGGCAACATTTTGTAATTCTTTGCGGAGATCTAATTAATAAATAATAAAAAATAATTTAATTCTATTTAATTTTCCAACCTGCAATTAAAGCTGAATTTGCGACAAAATTGGTGAATACAAAATGCGGAAATGGCAAAGAATCTTGTTGGGTGCCTGAATTAAATATTTTTATTATAAATTGAAAACAAATTTAACCTTCTAAACATGTTCGAATCTGTGCCTTATGTTCATCCGTTGTATATGTTTCGTTTAGCCTGAATCGTTGTGCTGCATTTCCACCGCTTTGTTGTGATGCCATTCTACTCCAAAATAAATCACAATTCGACAAAATCCTTAAGTAAAAAAATTAGTAAATATTGGGTTAATTTATCAGTTTTAATAATTTAAAAAATGGAAATTTGTCCGTATTAATAATTAGGTAATCAAAAATGGGTAAGTTTCGAATTATTTAAAGTGTAATAATTCAAATAATTCAAGTAAATAAACATTCAATATTTTGATTTTCACAAATATGAATTAAAAGGTAAAAGCTTTTTCGTTTTAAAATAAAACGATAGTTGTAAAAAATAAAAAAAATGATAAAAAAAATGCAAAATTTTATCCATTAAAAATTACAAATTTAACAAAACATGATTATAAAAAACAAATAAATTAATTGGAAATTGGAATCGAACATATGAAAATTAAAATATATTAAATTAATATTAGGAAATTAAAATATTTTAAAGAATGATTGACTCTCTCTTTCTCTATGACCATGAAGCCATCCCTGCTTGAACCATTTTCTGTTCCAGATATTCATTTTCGTTCTCAATTTGGAGATTCATGGCAGTAAAAACTCCTGGCCAAAGATATGGGGCAGTATCATATTCGACTTTCCTTAAAATAATAATTAATAAATATTTAATTTATTTTAATTACCCTTTAAATTCCCCCTCAAGGCTCAAATAGCATTTAGTGGGAATGTCGACACGGATGATGCTTTTGAAGTATTTGCATTCTTCCTTAAATATGAGAAATATAATTTATTATTAATTCAAACTTGTGTCCAGCTATTCGCTTGATATGGGGGTGCTATTTTATTCAGCATAAGTTGAATGCACATTGGTGGATCGGCACAATGGCTTAAATAATGATTAAAATCAATCAATTAATTAATTTTACCTTGAATGAATTCGCAAAAGTCCGGCGATTGGGACGACCCCACTTCCGCCAATATCCAAATAACGAATTCGAACAAATTCATTTGAACAATCTTGTCTCAATTGGCGAATTGAAATGACTTGAACTCGGCGAAAACTGCTGCCGGAAACTTCATCATTTGTTTCATAAATCGCAAATGGCTGCTTTCCATCCAATAATTGATGCACCAATTCATTTGCTTCAATTGGCTTTCGATTGATTGAATTCCCGTAGAATTGATCAAGTTTTTTTGTTAAATTGGAGTGAAGATCGTAAAAATGTCGAATAATATTCATTTTGCTGCTTCCATTTGTTGTCCGGCGTAAAGGGAAGGCATAAAATTCAAAAGGAGAGCGCTAAAAAATTAAATAATTTAAATGAATTTATTTTAAATGTTCACCAATGAATTCCAGTCCAAAATTATCATCAATTGCTGCTGATCATCACTGCAACAATGTGCTTGCAACCATCGAAGGGAGAGTGGCTCGATTTGAGGCGAATGCTTTTCCTTGATCCAATCCGAATCCTTTGTGTTAATTCCATTCAATTGGTAAATGTTTTGATGGGTAAAAATGAAATTTTTGTGCCATACGGGCAATTCACGATAAATTTGTTTTGCTTCATCATACTATAAAATTAATTTAAATTATAATGTTAAAATAGAAAATATTCACCGTTAATTTATAAATATTGATTAGTTTTTTCAGCGGTTGATGTGTTGCAGTAAACATTGTTCGGTTCACAATGTCCAAATCCAATTGTTCCATTTCCACTGCCAAACAATGTAAAATCGATTCGCCTTTGTCATCCGCCGAATTTAGGCCATAAATTTCAGCCTTGAAAATTAGGCAATTTAATTATTAAAGTGGAATTTTATTTTACCTTTGTGTATTCAAAATCATCATTTTCAAATTTTTTCATGACCGGAATCACTTTGAAAATTTCGAATTCTTCAAAAATTCGACTTAATTCTTCATTTAAAAATTCCACCAAATATTCTTCATCAATAATTTCGCCATCCCTGGAAAAATAAAAAATAATTGGTCACTTTAATAAAAAAAATACATATAATCCTGTTTAATTTCCAATTTAAAAAGTGAAATTGGAAATGCCTGCCATGGATGGGACCGAAATTTAGAATTCATTTTTGCCAAACAATTCTAAATTAAATTCTAATTTATTTTCATTTTTATTAAATTTATTTACCGATAACATCCATTTTCCATAACCTTCATCAATGAAATGCACATAAACAAATTGTTTGGTGGAATTAAATGTTTGAATAATTAAAATCCGAGCTCGGGCATAAATTCCTTCTTCTGTAAAATATTGAATTTTAATTAAAATTAATAAAATATAATTTAACCAATTGGTGCCATTACATAATCAAATTCCTTCAATTCTTGATTTGGTTCAATTTTCTCCAATATTTCCGAATTCTTTTCCAAACTAATTCGCAATTCGTCGCTGATATGATTGAGCATTTTGAACCAAATACAATTTGGTGAATCCAATGAAACAAATTGGCACAGCGTTGGGTTTTTTATTGCCATTCTGTGGATCTATAAACCAAAATAATTAATTTATTAAATATTTGTTTAATTTTAATAACCTTATCCTCGGCCAAATACATTTGTTTGTGCTGAACTTTGGTTGTCACCTCCAAAATTGGCGAGCCAGGTCGATATGAATGAGTCATGGTGAACAGAGGATGATCTAATTTAAAAATAATTTAACATTAAAAATGGATTTTAAAAATATTAAATTATGAAAAAATGATCAATTATTGCAAATTTATGAATTTAATAATTTATTTTTTATATTAAAAAAATGAATTTTATTTCTTCTTCAAATTTTGTTCTTTTTTAGCAGTAATTAATTTTTCTGCTTTTTCTGCTCGTTTCAATTCGTTCTGTTCAAATTCTTCTCTTAATTGTTCAATTAATTCCAATGCTTTAATCAGATGTTCGCAAAGAATAAAATATTCCTTTGCATCCGGCTCAGAGAGATGAATCTAAAATATATTTGAATTATTTCCATCAAATTAAATAAATTACATTTGGCCGAATATCACGAAGATGTTCTATAACGATGCGAGCAAATTGGTCATTGTAAATTAGCAAAGCAGAAATGCAATCTTCCGTCAGTCGTTTTAACAATTTCCAGCTGAATTCCCTTGGTTTCCTCTAAAATTGAATTAAATTAATTAAGGTTAAACCAGCAGAAATGTACTTACGTCTTGCATTTCAAAGTAAATTGCACGGGCAAAAGCAATGCCAATGGAGGCCACATTTGGAATATATTGCTTATAAAGGATGAGAAAGGCATCAAGTGGCAAATGATAAAGTTTAGGAAGCAAATAATTTTGATAAAATCTGAAAAATAAGAATGATTAAATTTAAATAAAATTAAATTAATTTTTACATTGTTTCATCCCATGGATTTTGAATTTTGACTTGATTCTTTCGATGAGTGTAAATATTCATTATTCGATCAAATAAAACCAAATTTTGGGCCAGTGAACAAATACCCAAACTTGTGTAGAAAAAAACGTGATCAAATGGATCGGTGAATAAAATTCCTTCATCCTTTTTCAGCTGTTCTTCCAATTGGCCAAGAATTTCATTCAGAATATTCACTCGATATTTCTATAAATTAATTAATTTTAAATATATAAAAATTAATATTTACAATGTCATTTGTGGCCAAATTCAATGTTTTCCAATAAATTGTCAGACTTGGCTCAATTCCAAGTTGATTCATTTCTTCTATTAGGTCCAATGCCAAAAACCATTGTAATTTTCTCCCTTTCTCTGCTGCATTATTATTTGATTGTTTTGACAAATTGGCATCATTTGATTTTGTCGTTGCCTTTAATAGTAAAATTTACAAATAATGAATATTTTTATTTTACATTACCTCATCAAATATTCTATGAAAACATGCATTGAATGTTTTAATTGATGGAAGAATTTTCAATCTTTTCATTTCTTCAAGCCATTCTTTCACATCGAATGGTTGTTCACTTTTTAATGGTCTCTTCATTTTAATCATATAATTGAAAACTTCCTCAAATGGAATGCACCCGTCTGCCATCATTTGCTGAAAAACTGTGTAAAATATGAATTAATTAAATTAATCAATCACCTGATAAAGTTCCTCTGCTTTTTTCAATGAATATTCGCTTGGAAATTTGAGTAGGCCACAAATTAACAATGAATATGTTTCATCATTTTTTGGTAATTCCTCAAATAATTTCTCGGCCAAAGATGGCTTTTTCTGAATATTAATAATAAAAATTTAATAAAAATTCGATAAAATTGACCTCTCTGCCATTCCATTCAGAATATTCTTTTGGAGGATCGAACAAATCCGTACCGTAAACTCGATTTACAGGCCATTCAAATTCGGTTATTGGTGGATCTTTTTCATTATAATAGCAAAGGAGTCGGAAAAGATTTAACTGAAAATTGGATCTAATTCTAAATAATATATTTTCCACAAACCTTTACATCAGTTGGAATTTCTTGACCTTTCATATTATTTATTAACTCCAAAGCAGCTTTGACTTGTCGATTTTCAATCATTTTTGCCAAATTTGCAAATGCCAAATGTATTTCATTCGGATCAAAATTCCTTGGATCCGGTGGCTTTTCTGGTCTGAATACGGCCAATCGAGGATGGTCACGGTCCAACATAAAAAGTGTCGGCCATTCTTCCACAAAACGCAGTGCCGTTCTCCGCCCAAATTCCTTTAAACGTTTTTGTGTAAAAATTCTACTTAAAAATATTTTACTTTGGATAATAAATATTTCTTCTTTTGAATTGCATTATTCGGGATTGTAAATGGATCATCGATGAATGCAAATGGTGCCGCGGTCTCATCCCGTTTCACAGTATTTGCCAATGCCTGGAGAAGATCGGTCGGAGAACGCTTTAAAATCAAAAATAATTATAATTTAAAAATAAATTAAAAATTACCTCAATTGCTATTGGCATTTTAAATGGATAAGTTTTGCCGGAATGAAATTCCTTCGCCACGCTAATTCCACCATTAAATCGCAAAGTTTTCAAAATTTGGAGCATCTCTAAATTAAAATATAAATATTTTAATTAATTGAATTTCAATAAATAATATTTCAGTTTAAAAACTGGATTAAAAAATAAAAATATGATCGAATTAAATTTATCAAAAATATAGTGGAAATATTATACAATTAAAATTATATTATTTTTATTCATTGTTTCAATCGTCGATCGTCCAACTTTCTCCATGTGCCAATGTGGTGAATTCGTCGTCATTCAATCCATTTGCCTCCACTTCTTCGCGCAATTTCGATGCTGGCTCCATATACGGCTCACATGATCCCATTTCACTTAATTTTTTGGAGATTAATTTGAAAATAAGTAAAAAAAATACTGACTATGTGCCCCAATGAATTGCAATGCTTTTCCGTGAATTTGTAAGTTTGTGAATCTGAACAGCCTCGCCCGGGTCTATATGCTGCGGCCTCATGAACCAACTAGAAAATACATATTTTATCATAATCAACGAAATTTACCGCGGTGAATAACATCCAATGGGAATCGCACTCAAATCAATTTTTCCAAATTTTTGGCCAATTTTTTTGAATTCATTTTCACAAAATCCGGTGTCTCCAGTGAAGAGGAACTTATAAGTTGGTCCTTCCACAAGCCAACCACACCAAAGACTCTAAATTAAATTCGTTAAATTTTTAAATTTCTATAAATATTACCTGAAATCGATCGAAAAGCCTCCGCTGGCTCCAATGTTGGGCAGGGACAGACCAAATTTTGTATGGACCTCCGCCGTTTGGCAAATTCAGTTCAACATGTTCGCCCTATAAATTTGAATTATTCCTTAATTTTAGTCCGTAATTTTCAAAATTACCCATGAAAGTTCATGAATAGTCGATTCCTCTCCAATCGTTTGGATCATCCAATGTCGTAGTCCTCTTGGAACGAACCATTGCATTTGAGGAAATCGTGCGTTGAGTTCTTTCACTGCTTTATGGTCCAGATGGTCATAATGATTGTGGGAAATCACGGCGATATGGATCTAAAAAAATAATTTAAAAATATTGTGGAGGATAATTAATTAAACCTCGGGCAATTCTCCTATTTTGCATGGGGGTGGACGATACCGACGGCATCCATGCCAGCTCAAAGGTGAAGCATATGCGGACCAAACCTAAAAATGTAAATAATTAATTTGTGTAACATTTGAAATTTACCGGATCGGTTATCAACGAGAGGCCTTCTACTCTCGCGAAAACTGTCGCATGTCCCAGCCAAGTGGTACCAAGTGGACTTGTGATGGGGAAATCTGGTTTTTGCACTGGAAGCGTTTTTTGCAATTGAAGCTAAAAAATTTCTTTGAAAATTTGCAGATAATTTAAATTTACCTCATCTCTTGGTATTTTCGATTCATTTTTCTCGCAAAAAATCCACCGAAATAATATTCGCAGACCGGAAAATGACCAAATTGTAGGCGGATTTAACCATTCTTGAAATGAATCAGGGTTTTGGTAAATATTCTTCTTGAAAATTGGCTGCGCAAAATCAATATTTTCTTTTCCCTCATCGATTTGATTTTTTACGCTTTCCATTTTCTTCTGCTGAAAAAGGATAAAAATATTAAAAAGTTTTTAACATTTTAAAGCATTTTCCTAAAGCTAAATAAATGAAAATCATAAGTGGAAACTGGAAATGGATTGGATTGGTTTCTTATTAAATAAGAAGGTTTCAATTTTCAAGTGATTTTTTATTTTTTTAAGAATTTTTTTCTTGCAAGAAAAATAAACAAAAATTCATTGGATAAAATGTCATTTATAAAAACGCGACGCGACGCGTGCGGCGTGCGCATTGCGTTGCATTTATTTTACAGTTTACACACTTGCACTCGCGCTCGCCGCAGTGCGAGGTGTGAATCCGAATACAGAATACACCCATGCCCATAATCATAATTCTTACCTCGCTTTCACATTTATTTTCCTTTAAATCTCAATAATTTTTCATTCTAAAATTTTAATTTTTAGTTTTTTTTTTAAGAATGCCCTTTTTCGGCGGAATTGCGGATATTATCCGACAGGCTTTATTGGGATCACTCACCGGTGGTTGGACGACTTTCGAGCCGTCACATTCAATTTTTTGCAACACCATTCATCTGTAAGAATTACAAATAAATAAATTAATTAATTTTAAGTTATATTTGGACTTTATTATTTGTACTTCCAATTTTGCTTGGGCTCGTATTAAACAACAATGGAACTGAACAATTTGGATTAAGAATAGCATTGGGCTACTTGATCATTCTTACGCTCATTTTTGTTGCAATCAAATTAATTGTATTTTGTCTTCATCATGTCTTCGATACAATTCAACCAATTAAATACAAATCTAAAAGTGCCATACTTAATTCTACAGAGGAAGAAGTTGCAACCCAACAGGTTAATATAAGTGGTTTATCATATCAATTTTAATTTTAGCGACCCTATCGTACTGGACGTTTTTCGGGCTCATCATTTAGTGCAACCCGCGCCACCGAAAGCAATGCAATTGACATGATTGAGATGCTTGATATGCATCATCCTAGATCGGATTTACAACAGCAGAATATTCAAATGGAAGAAATGCATAAAATGATTCCACATGATAATATTGCGGGACAGCAATTTTTATCAGCAAATCGAAATGCACTGGAAAGCTTACAAAAGTCTGCTGATGAAGATGATGAGGATGGGGGATGTTCTTCATCTTCATCGACGAGTAAATATTCTGCCCATGGTTTATTAAAGTCAAGTGAGACTTCTGCTTCCAACCGAAATTGGGGAAACATTTTGAGAACTGCGGATAGCATGGACCTTCTTCCTGTTAACAGAAAATCAAATCGAATAACTTTAACGGAAAGAAGCAAGGTTGGATTTTATATATTTATTTTTTATTATTTTTTTTTAGAAATTGCCCAGATCTAGCCATAAAAGGAGAAAATATTCGGAACCAAATAGTTTTGCATGTTCTACTTCACCAAATGGTGTCGGGACAAGTAATCAGAAACCACATAGAAGGAGAAGTGAAGAACGACGACCATACGCGATCCGCCGTTTCAATTCTTCAACAATTGATACAGAATGTGAAAATTTGGTCTGTAAACTTTTTATTTGTTAAAATTTTCATAAAAATTATTTAGAAAGAGGGTAGAGTTGCTAAATTGATATTGCCAAAGACTGGAAGTCTTGGAACGCATTTTCCTGGCGGAATTTTGGTGGATGAATTGGAATTGAATCGATGGAATTGGGCGTCATCCAATCGGTCATCCAAACGAAAACGTAGGCGACAAACAGCAAAAAATGATGAGAAATCCACTGGCGAAGAAATTAATAAAATGAATGAAATTGAGGATTTGGAGGAGCAAAAATTCAATAAAGAAGGAATGACTTCAACAGGAAAAAGTACAATTGTAAAAGAACGAAAACCTGATGACATATTAAATGATCAACCGAGTACATCACAAATGATTAATTCAGTGGAATTAAGTAAGAATTATTTTAAAATAATATTGTAAGAATATTTTTTAGATGAGCCAACCACATCAAGCGCAATAACTTCCAGTGAACAGGATTTGAAGGGACAAATCACAAAATTTCTTGAAGAAATGATCGAAAAACATCCGGACACATTGGTTTTTAATTAATTTTAATAACCGATTAAATAAATAGTAAAAAATTAAGATGGACGCAATTGAGAGTGTTCGAATAAATAGATTATATCAACAAGGAGGGTCACGCCAAAGAGACGATGAAGAAATTCAGCAGCCTCGCCAATTAATTCTTCCCACTCAACAAAAACATCATGTGGCTTTGGATTCAGCGGATACTTCTCAGGGGGCAGTTCATGCATTTAAAGATGGTTTATCTAATATTAAATTAATAATTTAATTAAATACGATTTATTTAAAGATGCCGGAAATTGGTTCACATATACCTTCGGGGCACAAAGTAGGCTAATTATTTAATTAAAAATTAATTCAATAAAAATTAAGGCACAGGCACCGCCCAACCATTAATTACTTCCAATGAAATGTTCAAAGAAAGAAGACACCCAAATCAACATAGACAGCTAATTCGCATCGAACAACCCGAAAAATCGACTCATTTGGGTTTGCCATTAACTGCTACTCTCGTTTTGGAGCCTTCCACATCACGACAAACACACAAAAGGAATGCAAGTGTCGACCAGGAAAATAGGTAATTTTAAATAATTCAATCAAAATTCAATAAATAATTAATTTATAGAATTGAAGAAAATCCGCATTTTGCTACAAATGTCCAAATCGTCCATCGAAAACGTTCAAGTTCTTCTTCATCGCTTTCTTCTAACGGAGAGGCAGTAAATGTCACTGGAAATGTCCAATTGCCAATTCACAGTAGTCGAAGTAGTTCATCGGATTCGGCCGCACGTCGCTATCTTCCTCATGCTCCAACAAATGTGTTTCGGGCTGGCACAATTTCAACAAATAATCGAAGAACAACCATCAATGATGATGAGAATGAAGAGAGGAATAATGCAGCCAATGCCACATTGTCCATACTCCAGCAACAACGTGGTCAAACTAATAATGGGAGGCAATTGTCCGAATCCAGGTTAATTTAATTTGGATATTAATAAATATTCAAAATATATCCTAGACTCCTAAACCTTTTACTCAATCGATTAGTCTTTTATCTCTTTAAAACGCATCATTTGATTTTTGATTATGTTTTAGTTTGGGTTTAACCAATTCACTTGTTTGAACCAAAAACCAAAATTGGTTTAAAAACCCGTTTAATACCCTTTTTTTTTGGTTTATGTTCTTTTTTTCGCCAAATTAAATATTATCCATTTAATTTTCTCAATTTAATTATTTTTGTTTATTTAGTCGACAATTAATTGCCGCATTTATGCAACGAATTTGTCAAGGAACCGCCGACAATAATGAATATCGTCGTTCCAGAATTATGGCTCCATCTGCTGCCAGCCGATTCGGTCGCCAACAACAACAACGGGCGAGGACATCAAATATTATTGACAATGTTATGGGCGGAAATGAAGGAGGACAAACAATCCATGGCACATCATCACGTAAATAAAATTATATTTTTTTAATTTATTAAAAGATAATTTTTAGCCGGATCTCCTTCGGTTAATATGAATTCAGTCCGGCTACTCAATGATCTCCAAATGAACCGAACTCTTCCGCCTCCTTTCCTATTCAATTTTTCGAGGACTGATCCAAACCGAACTCGCTTAAAATATTGTTACCGGTTGAAAATGCCAAATTGGATGTTAAGATGGTGGCCATTTGGTGGAAGCGCAAAATCATCGAATGAAAATGGCCAAGAAAAGAGCCAAAGGGAATTCAAATTGAAGGTAAAATTAAATCTAATAAAATTATCCAAAAATATTCCATATTTTAGTTGGATCGATTATCGCTGGCTTCCCTTTTTGACCGCAATTTATCCATCATTTCTTGCATTTTTGATGTCATTTTGGCTCTTTTAATTGGAATTTTGGCCGTTTCCCTTTTGTCAAGAGGAATTTACACACAATTTTCACTTTTGGTATTTGCATTTGTTGTTGCCGGTTCTCAAGTAAATATTTAATTAATTTTATGAAAATAATCAAATAATATTTTCAGTTTTCATTGCTCAAAAGGTTTCATAAAAATAATTATTTTTATTATTTATTTTAGTGTCCAACCCGATGCCTCATCTCCAGTTCATGGCTTTAATTATTTGGTTGCATGTAAGGAAAATATTTAGAATAATTTTTAAAAATAATAAAATTAATTCAGACTCACGCCCAATCTATTTTACAATTCTTGCATCTGCCCTATTAATTTTTGATTGGATTTTGCCAAAATTTTATCCTCAATTTCAATTAACATGGAATTTGCATCCAAAATGGCTGAGAATTTATTCAAATCCACAAATTGTCATTTCACTACGTGATATTTGTGCAAATACAATTCTATGGCTTCCAATCATTTTTACCCTTGGACTTTTGCCACAAATCAACACATTAATAATGCATTTATTCGAACAAATTGATATGCATATTTTTGGTGGGACTGCCTCTCTGTCTTTGCTTTCCGCCCTATTTTCCCTATCAAGGAGCATATTAACGACTGGAATGGTTGAATTTAATTATTTTAAATAAATAATAAATAATTCAGCTTTTTGGAATATTACAATTTATTGAATATTTATGGCCAATTCAAACTGCCAATTCGATTGCATTTTCAGCATTCATTTCATTAACATTATCGATGGCTTTTCTACTTTCAAGGTAATTTATTTATTTTATTTAAATTAATTATTAATTTATTAGGACTTCATCAAATCCATTATTCATTCAATTGATTTTAAAAACATTTTGGAAGAGTATTAAAAGAACGAGGAATTCGAATGGAAATGAAAGGGCCAAACAACAATCAAAAAATTCACATTTGAATTTATCCACTTCCACATTGACTACTCCATCAAATAAACAGCAATTATTGCGATGTTGCACATTTGGATCATCCCAAATAGCAGAAGAAAGTCGTCCAAATAGAAGAATTTCCGGGGAACATTCAAAAATAAATGCGATGGAAGACAAAGAGGCAGAAGAAAGGCAAAGAGAAGAAGAAGATGAATTAATTTCGGGAATATCTCTTCGAACTCTTTTACTACGAGCCCATCATGACATTTTTAGCAGTCTTTTGAGGCTGACAATTATTTTTGGCATTCATTGTACTTCACTGTTTCGGACTGGCCAACCACATTTGGAACGAATTTTAGCAGTTACGGCAATTTTAATTGGTCTACTTAATCATCATATATATCCACAGGTTTTTAATTGAAAAAAATTTAAAATTAATTTAATATAATTTTAGTTACGTGCCAGAAATCCATGGAAATTATTTTCTCAACCATTTTTGCGCCAATTTGAATTTAATCAATTTGAGATTGTTGTTGAAGCAAAATTGACATTTTTTGAGAGAATTCATGTCTATTTGATTTGTTTCGAGAAAAATATTGTAAGTAAATTTAATTTAAAATTAAATAAAGGACATAGGCGCTTTTTATGGAATTGTAAATTTTTTAAAAAATTTCAAAAATTAAAACATCCTTTTTATTTACCATTTTTCATTTTTAACCTGCCATAAAATATATTAAAATTAAACCATTCATTAATTCAGTTATATCCAATGTTATTTGCATCATTAATGACGACAATTGGCAATTTATGGAATGTTTCATTGATTTTGGATGCATTATTGTTGATTGGTTCTCTAAGATTGGCTCGAACTGCATTTTCCCAACCTCAACAAATTTATGTTCCATTATTTTTTACTTGTCTCATTTTCTTTGACCGATTTGGATATATTGAAGGTTAATTAAACAATTATATTTATAAAATAATGAATAATATTTAGAAAATTCAAATGTAAATATTTTGCATTCAAGTCCACTTTTATGTTTATTTTTGCTCACTGCTCTTTGGTCAAAATTGGTTGAGTTATTGCTGAAAATACATTTCATTCTTTGCTATATTGCTCCATGGCAAATCAGGTAATTTTTAAATTTTTTTTATTTAAAATTATATTTTTAATTAGTTGGGGCTCCGCATTCCATGCATTTGCGCAGGTTTTTCAAATTATAAAAGAAATAATTCAATTTTTTCAAATTTCAGCCATTTAGTGTTCCGGTGAGTTCAATTAAAATTTAAATAAACCAAAATAATTTTAATTTATTAATTAATTAAATATATTTTAGCACAGTGGACTTACATTAGCCCAGGCAATAATTTCTTCAATTATTTCCGCTCCACTAAACCCTTTCCTAGGTTCCTTTTTCAAATAATAAAATTAAAATAATCAGTTAATTTTAGGATCTTCTTTTTTCCTAATGTCCTATGTTCGTCCGGTGAAATTTTGGGAACGTGATTACAACACAAAACGAGTTGACCATTCCAAACTTCGTCTAGCTTCTCAATTGGATCGTGGCCCAATGATGGATGATGATTCCAATTTAAATTCTATTTTTTATGAACATTTGACGAGATCTCTACAAAAATGGCTTGCTGGGGATTGTGAGAAATTTTTAAATTGTTAATTTAATTAATTGGAAAAATTTTTATTATTTAATTTTAAAGTAGAAAAAATATTTTTTAATTTTAATTATTCAATTAAATTTTAGTACTACTTGGTCGATGGGCCTGTTCAATACGTCCAGGGGATTGTTTCATTCTGGCAAGCAACTATTTGAATTGTATGGTTCAAATTGTGGAAATTGGCAATGGATTTGTGACATTTCAACTTCGAGGATTGGAATTTCGCGGGACTTATTGTCATCAACGTGAAATGGAAGCAATTAATGAAGATTGGACTGATTCAAATGGAACTTGTTGTTGCTGTTCTTTGGGACGAATTCCCGGACTGATATCGGTAAAAACAATTAATTTTAATTAAATTATATTATTTATTTAGTTTAATAATGCATGGACCCTTTGTTGGTTGGCATGGGAGGTTACGGTGGCCAAATATGTTGTTGATGGCTATTCAATTTCCGATAATTCCGCTGTTAATATGCTACAAGTAAGCAAATTTAACAAATGAATTAAATTATTAATTTTTATAATTTTAAGGTCCACGAATTACGCCGACTATTGGTGACCCTCTATGTTAAATGCATGATTTATTACGCAATAAATTCAACACATTTTGAAATATGGCTTTCCGATGAAACAATCCTAAAAGCATTGGAACCAATTCGTCAAAATCTGCGATATGTTGATCCGGATCCAGTTTTTTGTGCAGCCAATGATGAAGATTATGATTTGAATTCAGGCGGATTGGTAAATTATCCTATTTTATTTTAAATAAATAATTATTTTAAGTCTCGTCAAAGTTTTGTATTTTTCTACGGTGATTGGATTGAACATTGTTTACTGAGCCGATCTAAACAATTGGACATTGGTCCATTACAAATTGAGGGAAATGGTGTTGGCACTGGGAGTCCATTATTCCAAATGGTCAGCTCATTCTCTTTTGCCCTATCCATATTGGGCCGACGGGCATTGGGCAATGCCGCCTACAATCGACATGCAAATGCGGCGGAATCATTTTTATTTGGAATGCATGCATTGTTTAAAGTGAGTTTATTTATTTTTAATTATATTTAAAAGTATCAAAAATTTGGGAGAAATATTAACTTTACCAAAAAATCAACTCGAATTTAGTTATAAGCCAAACCAAAATTGGTTTAAACCGTTTAGTACCCTTTAATTTTTATCCAATAGTCTATGAATATAAATGTAAAATAAATAATAAATCCTTAAAACATTTATTTTTGCTTTACGTACTATTTTTTGGTTTTGTGTACTATTTTTTCAATAGTTTCATTTTTCCGCAAATTAAATAAAAACTATCCAAAATTTAGGGTGACTTGCGCATCACTCATCCCTCTGATGAATGGGTGTTCACAGATCCGGAAATTTTGACCCGAATTATCTCTCCATCCGTGAGAATGGCACTAAAATTACACCAAGACAATTTTGCAGCAATTGTCGATTTAGATGAACCAGGTGAAGAAATATACTTAGAATAAATAATAAAATTTTCTCAAATTTCAGCTGAACTTTATGAACGAATTAACACATATAAAGAAAAAATATTCATTTCACACGAAAATGACCCAGCATGGTAGGAATAAAATAAATTCAATCAGTAAAAAATGATTTTTTTTTATAGGCGAAAAGCAATTCTGGCCAACACTCCATCTCTTCTAGCCTTAAGGCATATTTTCGATGAAGGAAATGATGATTACAAAATAATAATGTTGAATAAACGACATCTTGATATGCGAGTGATTAAGCTGAATCCGGAATGTGTAAGAGCATTTTGGGCTGGTCAACAACAGGAATTAATCTTTTTGAGGAATAAAAATCCAGAAAGGGGTTCAATTCAGGTGAATTTGGCATTTATTTTCAGCAATACTTAATTTACTATTTTATTTAGAATGCTCGTCAAGTTTTGCGGAATATGATCAACAGTTCAGCGGATCAACCAATTGGTTGGTATAATATTTTTCAATGCAATTTATTGTTTATTTTTAAGGCTATCCAATTTATGTTTCGCCGTTGGTCACATCCTTCATGGAAACCCATCCTCAAATTGGACAAGTTTTGGGCCCAACACTCACTTTTAATTGGTGTTGGCAGGCCATACTCTCATTGTTTTCACGGCTTCGAACTCATTTTGGCACATCCCGATCATCCTCATCTACTCAACAAAATCAACAGCAATCAATTCCAATGGCCATGTTTTCACCTCCTTCCCATGCTTCTGAAGCTCCACCAATTCCACCGCATCAATCCATCAGCGGGAATAATGACCAAAAAGAATTTGGAATTGAGCCACAACAAAGTTCTTCTGAAAAATGCGACACAATCACAATGGAAAGAGGAAAAGTACGTCGACAGAATTCAATAAGCCATTCACATTTGGGCATTGAAACAGCATTGGCATCAGATACCGATGAATTGGGCCAATTGAGAAGGAATTCGGCCACTCATGATTTCTCAACATTAATTGGCGGAATTTTGGATTTGAAAGAAGTGGCCGATGAAAGGAGAATTTATGGAACAATTTTGACCATTTTGGATACAAAGAAGGTAATAAATATATTTATTTGGCATTTTCAATCCAAATTTACATTATTTTCAGATATTGCCTCGACTGAACGAACCACTTCGTTCCGGTGAATGCCTGGTTCAATGGCCACCAAATGGGCATTGGTTTTCGCGGGGTGGTGCCAAGGCTTGGCCCCCGGATTGGAGAGCTTGTTTCCGTGAGGGCAGAGTTGTGCATCGATGGAGTCCATTCCATCCGGATAGAGCCTTTCGTTCGCATGCAGGCACAATATATTTGGTCAGTTTTTAATTTTAAAAATTAATGCCACATTTTTAGTTAGAAATCGAGAACAAAGATGGCGGTGATAATTGGTTCGTGCCGATTGCGGAGGAAGGAATTCAACAAAAGAATACGGATAAAGACAGCTATTAAATGTGCAATTTAATTAAAATTTAATGTAAATGATCTTCACATAATTTTAATCATTTATAAAAAGAATAAAAAATATTTAAATGTATCAATTGAAAAAAAGAAAATATTGACCCTTAAAAATAAGCTCATTTCTACACATTTTAATTGCAATTGTTTGGATTCACTTCCATTGGCTGCTGCTGTTTAATCACGGCATGAGCAATGTCGGGGACATCAGTCAGAAAGGGGATTTTCAACTTTTGGGCCATCCATGCCTGAATTTTTGTGGCAAAATTAATTGGTGAATTCTAAAATTCAAAATGTTTACCATTTCCAATTCATCATTGACTGTCCATGCACAAATTTCAAGGCCTCTGGCTCTCATAAATTTTACATAATTTCTGTTAAAATGAAATATGTAAATAATAAGGTTAATATTTCATACTCAGAAATTTCGCCCCGTTCCGTCAAAACCATGTCGACTCCGAGGAATTGTGGCACCCAAAGTTTAATCTAATATTTAAATGTTTTTTATTCGACTTCTTGATTTTAATTATTAATTACACTCCACATCCACAGCACGTCGAGAATCATTGCAATACCATGCCAAATTGGAGAATTAAAACGCGCAATTTTCCATTCCAAATCCTGGTAGCTGATGAACCTTTAAAAAATATTCGAATGGTGGAAAAAGAGAAATGTAAAGTGGGAAAAAACAACCATCGACGCCAAGTTATGCCTTAAAGGGATATTAATAAAAAAGGAATTTTTAATTCAAATTGTTTTTACCCGTAAGAATATTCTTGTTTTGCCGTTTGATACGATAAATTACAGAAGGAAAGAAGGAGCAAATGATGGCAGAATCGAACAGGTCAAATGCCTCAAAGCAATGTTCCAATTGATCAATCAGCTGCGGAAATTGAAATGGATGAATTATGATAGGAATATGAGTCATTCCAAATTTTCAATACCGTAATCTCACAAGAGAAAAAAAATTAATAGTGCTTAATCCAATTAATTTATTTTAGAAGCTTTAATCTAAATTAATTCCGTTTGTTTGTATTTCACTTAAATTCCGCCTGTTTGTGTTTTCGCTTAGAATAATTCCGCCTGTTTTGTGTTTTCGGTTAGAATAATTCCGCCTGTTTTGTGTTTTCGGTTAGAATAATTCCGCCTGTTTTGTGTTTCACTTAGAATAATTCCGCCTGTTTTGTATTTTCGCTTAGAATAATTCCGCCTGTTTTGTGTTATCGCTTAGAATAATTCCGCCTGTTTGTGTTTTCGCTTAGAATAATTCCGCCTGTTTTGTGTTATCGCTTAGAATAATTCCGCCTGTTTGTGTTTTCGCTTAGAATAATTCCGCCTGTTTGTGTTTTCGCTTAGAATAATTCCGCCTGTTTTGTATTTTCGCTTAGAATAATTCCGCCTGTTTTGTGTTATCGCTTAGAATAATTCCGCCTGTTTGTGTTTTCGCTTAGAAGAATTCCGCCTGTTTGTGTTTTCGCTTAGAATAATTCCGCCTGTTTGTGTTTTCGCTTAGAATAATTCCGCCTGTTTGTGTTTTCGCTTAGAATAATTCCGCCTGTTTGTGTTTTCGCTTAGAATAATTCCGCCTGTTTTGTGTTTTCGCTTACATTAGAATAATTCCGCCTGTTTATGTTTTCAACTTAGAATAATTCCGCCTGTTTTTTTTTTTCGCTTAGAATAATTCCGCCTGTTTGTGTTTTCGCTTAGAATAATTCCGCCTGTTTGTGTTTTCGCTTAGAATAATTCCGCCTGTTTGTGTTTTCGCTTAGAATAATTCCGCCTGTTTTGTGTTTTACTTAGAATAATTCCGCCTGTTTTGTGTTTTACTTAGAATATTTCCGCCTTTTTTGTGTTTTTTCTTAGAATAATTCCGCCTGTTTTGTGTTTCATCTAGCTATTCCCACTTTTTTTAATATAATTCAGCCTCCTCCGGTTATTGGTATTTTTTGGGTGAATTCATAATGGATATAAAAAATACCTCCTTGTCGGTGTCCTTCACATCTGTCGGTGTCCTTCACATCGAAGATCATTTTCATGCCACGTGCTTTGGCCCATTTCACGATTTGTTCAAGTGTGGCCAATGGGACAATAGTAGGGTAGCGAGCCTCATTCATCGCCATGCCACCATTGCCTTGATCATTGCCAACAATAGTAGGCCTTCAGAAGTTAGGGAAGGGCCTAATTGGCCCAAATGCCAAAAATTAATCATTGGCTTGCAATTTGCGTTTGTGCTGGAATTTGGCCCCACAATTGCATGTGGCCAACTCCGTCCACAAATGTTCCCTCAATGGGCCACACATATTCGTGGTACGGTCCAATGAATCATCGTGCATCAAAACGGGCACTTTGTCTTTGGTGAGACCAATGTCGAACTCGATCAGGTCCACTCCTTCATTTTCGGCCTTAAATGCATTGAATGGAATTCATTTATTAATTTTACCTGTTCAAAGGAAGGCATCGTATTTTCGGGGGCATTCATTGGACTCCCCCGATGGCCTCCCAGCCGAAATCCGCAAAAGAAATTTGAGACCTGAATGGTATGCAATTTGTTTCCCAAAAAATTCCGTATACATTTTTTGGCCTAGCCGGTCCATTTCGGAAGAAGAGGAACATGCCGGCCAAAATGGAAAGCACCCAAAATGGCCATTGCAAGAAAAGAGTGCCTAGAAGGAATGGGGCCAATGCTGGAATGAGGGGTAATTCCTGCATCCAGCAAATAATCCTTCTTGCAAAGGGAATAATTGGAGGAAAAGATTCTGGAAATTGGCTGAAAAAATTGTGGAATTTAAGTTTTTAGGAAAATTAGAAGAGTAGAAGCCGGTTTTTATGGGTGGAAAATGAACCGAAATGACGGGAATTGGGGACGTTTTTTGAGAAGAGCAGAAATTGAAGGTCAACAAAAAATGGAGAGTTGGAGAAAATTGGAGGAATAAATTGGGGGAGGAAAGGGTTGCTAAGGGATGGAAATTGGAAAGAAGCAAATGTTGGGGGAAGCCGACAAAAGGACCTTCACAAATGGGACGGACGATGAAGTTCCTTCCTCATTCTCATCAAAGGGAAAATGGGAAGAAAAGGGCCAGAAGTCTCCCTGGGCCAAAAGTCTTCCTATAGGCCACTCTCGACCCGTTGGCTTTATCTTTTTGTTGGCGAGAAGAGAGGCGGCGAGAATGGTAAAGGGAATCGATGGATGTGGAGTGGATGGAAAAAAAACAGAAAAATGAGCAGCTGGCAGCAGAAGGACTGGCCTCAAAATGTTATTATTTGCCAACAACGAAAGGTGAAAATATGAGACGTTCAAAGTACATCGATGGACAGAGGCGAAAATCGAGACCAAAAATGAATGAATGAATGAATGCTTGGGAATGGGTGGACCATCGATTTGGGATGATTTTCGGCGGAGAGCAGGATCTTTGATTGAGTCATCCTCCATCGCCGCCGAATATCGCCGATTGGAGAGTAATTTTGTGGTGGGGAGGGAAATTGGGGCCGATGGGCGAAGGAAAAATGGACGGCAAAATTGTCAACGAAAAATTTGGTGCCAACAAAGAAAATGTTGGTCAATTCACTGAATTCCCATTCCTACCAATATTAGTGCCGCCTTTCTTATCAATTATTATCCCATTTTGATTAGGATAATCATCAATATTAATTATAAGTAGAAGTAATGAAGATAGGAGGGACAAAAATTGGGAGTGGCATTACGGTAGTGAACAATTGTGTCCTTAGGATATCTTTTGGCTAAAGCTCAGTGAGGCGATATCCAATTTGAGAAGGCGATATGTCATTCGAAAGCTTTTAAATTCCGCTAAAAAGTGGCCATAAAATTGTTATGATATTCACATTTCTAAAATAATTATATGTCTTTGAGTTATTTTTCATAGGAAAAGCTGTTTATTTTACAAATTATTTAAATTTCTAAAAATTAATTAAGCCACTTTTTAGAGGACCTTTAGGGCTTTCGAATGGTATATCGCCTTCCCAAATTGGTTACTTCCTCGCTAAACTATGTTCAATTAATGGTACTCAATCGTGCTGTTGGCGTTCATTTTATATGTAAGGAGCATAAAAAGCATTTCAAGAATACGGAAAAAATTAGCAAAAAATTATTCCGTGGCCATAAACCCTACATTCCACTTCTTTTGGGAAGTGGAATTGTCCCATTTCCTGCAGAAAATTAATATTTTCCATTTTGATAAAAATTCCTAGGGAATAGATAAATTTTTATTTGCTCTCTTTGATTGGATAATAAAATAATTTGGGCACAAAAATGACAGAAAAAGAATGGTGGAAAATGGGAAAATAAAATTTTGTGAGACCGAAGAATGGAAATGTGGATTGTTTTTCAATTCAACAATAATTTGGAGTATAAAATATTCATTTTGGAGTGTGCTTTGTTTTGGTTTTAATATTTGTGCTTTGCATTTAGACGGCCGTCGTCATTACACCATTTTTGGCCGACTGCACTTTGAGTTTGAGTTGTTTGAGCAAATTGTTTATTAGTTGAGCCTGAAATTGACGGGAAAATTCAATATTGTTGATTTATTTTGATGGAAATAAATATGGCTAGACAAAAATGTGTGAAAAAGGAACTAAACAATGATTAAAAGGGACAACGTGGTGTTTTTGTTTTCAAAATATTTTGTGTTTTTTTTTCTAAATATTTTTATTTTTTTTTCAATATTTTGTGTTTTTTTTTTTGAAACATTTTATCCAGGGGAGCATCTCTTCTCTTGACATTCCTTTTGATTATTGCATAGCTCCAAGGTAAATCTATTTAAGAAGGAAATAAATGTACGGTACGAATGGAAAGTTCTAAATAGCTTCTAAAATGTGACTTTAAAATTGCTATGAAATATGAAATTCATTTTTAATTTATAATTATTTTCTATGATTATAAAAATTCCAGCAATTTTTAGAAAAATCGTCTAATTTTTTCATATTAATTTATATTTTAGAAAATTTGATAGCCACATTTTAGAGGATTGTCAAGGTTTTTGAATGGAATATCGCCTTCCTGAATTGGTTTCTTCCCTATCGAATTATGGTCAAATGAATGGCCCAGATAATGAATAAACCCGTTTTTTGGGCTTGACAATTTTGAGGAATTTTTGTCCAGGCTAGGTAAAATTCACTGATCTTGAAAGTGGAAATGAAATGCCCTGGCCAAAACATATCAATTCATCAATTTGAATGGGGCCTTTTGTGCCGTAATTGCTGCTTTCATCCCATTTCACCCATCTACCCTTGGCTTTTCCTCCTCAAACCAGTCAATTTTACGGCAGATTGCCTTCTCCCCCCCCCACCCTCCAAACATATTCAATGGCCAGCAGCTGCCCCCTCCATTCATTCATTCATTGCGCACCCATTCTGAACTCCCCTCTTAAAACGACACTCCACCTGTGTGTTGGCACAATTTACCCACACAATAAACAGATCCTTCCCATTCCCATCCTATTCATTTCCATTTTTGGCTTTTTAAACCCAAAATAAAATTCATAAGAAGAGCCATTTTGATAATTTTGTGCCACAATCCCGGTGGATTTTTGGCCATAACTCAACGAGACGATTACCAATTTAGGAAGGCAATATACTATTTTAAAGCTCTGAAATTTCTCTAAAAAGTGGCTATAATTTTTTTATAAATTTATCTTCTTAATAAATTATATGTTTTTGAATTAAATAAACTCGAATTTCTTAAGGAAAGGTTGTTTATTTCTTAAAATATCTAAATTTCAAAGAATAAATTAAGCCACCTTTTAAAGGACTTTCAAGGTTTTAGAATGGCATATCGCCTTCCCAAATTTGTTACTTCCCTATTGAGATATGGCAAAATTTCTATCCGCACAATTCCCGCTGATAGTGAATGCCAATGGTTGATGAATGGCAATCGGTCAATCCCCCACAGTTCAGTTTGGTTACTTTGTCTATTTTCTTTTAACTTTCCAATGCGCATTTTCCGCCTCCCCAATTCGGGGAAGCGCAATCCGATACCCTCCATCACTTTTTTGGCCCATTTTTTGGCCTATCCATTTCGCACACCCACAATTTCCCCCTATATATTCAATTTCCCCCAAACATTAGATGAAAAAACGGAAGTTATGCCTCCATCCCAAATTACTCAATTTATCCTCAAATTTTAACCCATCCATTCATCCATATATTTCCATTTTCCATGTGCCTCGAATCCGTCAATTCCCCCTTCCCAAATCGCTAAATTCCCTCTCATCAACCACTTTTATAACTCATCCCAAATTCCCCCTCAACTTTTCTGTCCGTTCCGGCTGTCATCCCTTGTAGCTAGTGGCGCCTCCGGGGGCTCCATTTCCCTCCCCTTTTACTCACTTTCCACCATTTTTAGGCCCCCACCCCCAACATCCCCACAAGTGCATTAGGCTAATTAATCTGCCACCACCCCTCTATCCCCTTCCAATCCAAATCCATTCCCCTCCATTCACCAATCCCTTTGAATGAATGGAATATATCCTCCCCTTCCATCCAAACCTGTGGTGTTGTTATTGTGGCCACAAAATCCTTCTTCCGATTTTGCACCTCCATAAAATGAGTATTTGGCGTGAATTTCACAGCCAATTTGTCCATTTCAATTGCCGCAATTTGCCGATGTGTACTCGCATTCAGCATGCAAATTCCCCAATCATTTAAGCCAATGTGAACTTCCAAATTTCCGCGCAAAGGCTGAAAATGTGGATACAAAATCGAAGAAATTGTCCCCTCAAATAAATGGCAACATTTTCAAATGGGTCTTTGGCCTCTACTTTCTTGTTTTATTTTAGGCCACCAATTTTCCCAGGCCACATTTCAAAATGATTGGGGGATTTTGTAGCCTAGCCTCAAGGCAAAAACACTTCAGAAGCCCACAAAATTTCCACGCTTTTTGAGGGAAAATCCATTTTGCCCTTGAATGACCCTTAGGGGTGGAATCGACACCCTTTTCCCCTGCGGGCATTTTCCCTTTCACATTCAAAATATATTGGCCAATTCCCCCTTCCAATCCATGGGAATTCCCTCAAGCATTTAGAGCACAATGCGGATGGGGAGTGGAAATTTTTGAAGCTTTCTAATTTAAATATGATTGAATTGTTTTGAATAATTTAATTATAATTTGGATTGATGAGCAGAAAATTCTCTATCAAATTGGTAGAATTCATTTTTTAAAAAATTTATTAAGAAAAGTTAATCAAATTTATTCAAAAAATGTCTAAAAGGCGAACTTATTTCATTCATTATAAATTAATATCATAATTTATAGAGAATTTTTTACTCTAATTAAATATAATTAAATTATTCAAAATAGTTTAGTCAATTTTGTTTTATGACTTCAATCATTCTCCAACAGTTTAGTCTGTCATTTGAAGAATCCTTGATCCATTCTTTTAACAATAGCTCAACGAGGCGAAAACAATTCTATAAGGTAATACGTAATATATAAAATTAGAAAACCAAGTCCTCTTAATAAAACATTTTTCTAAATTTTATTATATCTGATTTAAAAAATTATATGCTTTGAGTTAATAATGAAATTTTTTAAAAAAAATATTCAAAATTTTCAAAAATTGATAAAAATTTCAAAAATCATTATAAATTTTGAAAAATTATTAAAAATTTTTAAAAATTAGTACAAATTTTAAAAAAATATTAAAATTTTAAAAAAATATTAAAAATATTTCAAAAAATATTAAAAATTTTCAAAAATCATTACAAATTTTGAAAAATTATTAAAAATTTCAAAAATATTACAAATTTTCAAAAATCATTACAAATTTTCAAAAATTATTTCAAATTATGGAAAAATATTATAAATTTTCAAAAAATTATTAAAAATTTTTAAAAATTAGTACAAATTTTAAAAAATATTAAAAATTTTTAAAAAATATTAAAAATTTTCAAAAATTATTACAAATTTAAAAAAACATTATAAATTTTGAAAAATTATTGAAAATTTGTAAAAATTAATATAAATTTTTAAAAAATATTAAAAATTTTCAAAAATCATTACAAATTTTGAAAAATTATTAAAAATTTTCAAAAAATATTACAAATTTTCAAAAATCATTACAAATTTTGAAAAATTATTAAAAATTTTCAAAAATTATTACAAATTTAAAAAAAACATTATAAATTTTGAAAAATTATTGAAAATTTGTAAAAATTAATATAAATTTTTAAAAAATATTAAAAATTTTCAAAAATCATTACAAATTTTGAAAAATTATTAAAAATTTTCAAAAATCATTAAAACTTTTCAAAAATTATTTCAAATTATGGAAAAATATTATAAATTTTCAAAAAATTATTATAAATTTTGAAAAATTATTACAAATTTTCAAAAATTATTTAAGCCACTTTTTAGAGGACCTTTATAGCTTACGAATGGCATATCGCCTATCAAAATTGGTGATTGCCTCGTTGAGCTATGACCAAAAGAATTCACTAATCCTCCTTTGCCTTATAAGCCATGGGCTATGATATCCCCTCTCTCCCCATTTTCTTACCTTTGCCATTAGCATGAATGCGCGGAAGAATGTGCATCCATAAACATTCAAAGACCAACAAATTGTGAGGAAACGAAGTTGGAGTTGAACCAAATTGAGGCCAACCAATTGTCGATGGGCTTGACGAATTTTGGAGACAATTGAGGCAAATGAACGTAAATCGGTGGTGGGCGATGGAATCAAATGGGCAGGCAAAATGCGGGAAAGGAATTGGGCACTGAAAGAAAGTTGAAAAAAATTAGAAAAATTTAGCCTAATGAATAAATTCTGCCCAAAAAATTAAAATAGATTATCAAATTTTTAAGTGGTTATTTTTTGCATAAATTTATCATTCCTCAACCAATTTAAATAAAATTAATTAAATTTGATAGTTAACAGTCTGCTTTTTAATTTAATAACAAAATCATCAAAATTGGTTCACGCATTGATGAATTATTATAAACGGCGGTAATTTTGAGGCAAATCTTGTTTTTTCAACTTTCCCCGGATATGGAAATCATCATCCTCGATGCCCCATCAACCAATAAATTCCAACCAATTAAATAAATGAATTCATCTGCTTTTTCCCTCCTCCAAATGTGCCCCCCCCCCCTCCATTTTTGCATGCCCACAAATGTTTTGACCCCAATTTCGCCCACCCCCCCCCCCCCCCCCTCCCATCCAACAACAATGTTTTTGTCTTTGCGCGCCTACGCCCCACAAATGCCAGCCAATTCCCTCCTTCCCTCAAGCATCAAAGATTTATTTATTCTTCCACATTTCGCGCGAGCCTTGTCCTTGGGAATGAATTCTATCCCTTCCAATAAATTTGTTTGCCTCATAGCCAATTCCCTGGTTACACCAATTTGGCATGGTTTTTCCATAGCAAAAAATGTGTTGTGTTCAGCTGCTGTCAATTCCAAGGACTTCTCCCATTTCCTCTCTTTCTTTTGTGCCCATCTTTTCCTTGAAGCCTACAATTATGCCTCTGGTGAGCTTAAACCAACCTTTTTTACTTGTTCAACAAAATTCACACAAAAAAAAGGTCAAAAATTGGCCTATTTTATGGTCACAAAAGAAGGCTCTTTTTCTTTCATATAAATATAAATCCAATCAAAATGAAGAAAGGGAAGAGTTTATGCCTCTTTTTGAATTGGCCCATTGTTGTTTTGGCCCAACCAATCTCCGGCCTTCCCCTCCTTTTGCCATTTTCCCGCATTCATTCATTTCCTCCCTCTTCACACAAAATGTGTATTTGAATCTTCCATCACAGGGCAAATCTCCCACCCAATTCACAATTTCCTCACATTTTTCTATATTTCCATTGGACCACTTTCTGTAGACATATTTTATGCTAACGCTGCTGCTGGCCTAATTAGCTTCCTCCCTTTGGAGGGGAATCGAAATGGATTTCAGCCTTTTCGAGAGCAATTTTTTCTAATTTTATTTTCCACGTTTTTCCTTTTGCAAAAATCCTGCAATTTATTGGAGTTCATTAAAATTTAACAAAACTTTAGAGGTCAATTTAATCGGTCTGCGGAGGGCGTCAAAGCGAAGATAAAGATAATTGGCCATTTTTAAAAAAGGGGAGGATTAAAGTGAAAAAGGTCAAAGAAAAATTCGCGCCACTTTTGTCCTTTGTCCAATGCCACAAATATTTCCCCCTTTTTTACACATTCCTTGGCCATTTTAGCCATCGCCCATCATTTTTGGTCATTTTTTGGGCGTAATTTTCCTCCCCTTCCCAATTTCCCAATTAGTTTCCAATGTCCACTAAAATGTTGTTTTATTGCCCAACGTCAAGAGGCCATTTGGCCATTTGAGAAGGCACAACATTTTTGTGGATGGAAAGGGGGGCGTTGAGAGGACATCCAGGAAATTCCAATTAGGGGGCCATGGCACAGGCAACATAAAAATGTGGCCCCGGCGGTGCAAAATGAGCCATTTTTGGTTTGGATGGGGCCATGGAGGAGGGGAATCGATGGAATGAAAATGGATGGCCCGGACAAATTCCATCCCCTTTCCCCTCGCACCATTTTTGGGCCATTCACGCGATGAACATGGCCCCATCATCCCCCCAAAAAGCCCATTTCCCGCCGTTTACGAAGCAATTTTGTGCCCCTCCAATTCTCGCCGTGTTTCCTTTCCATCTCCACAAAATCCCCTGCCGTTTTTCTTGTCTTCCTCCATACTTTGCTGTTTATTCCCCTTTATAACACCATTTTTGGCAATTCCTCCAAAAAAGGACCCCTCCTTCACATTCCCAGCAGAAAAATTGGCCTAATCTTCCGCTCATCGACATAGGGGAATGCCAGAGGGGCGGACATATTTCCAATAATCCACCTCCTCAAAACCATATATTACAAAAAAAATAATAGGCGAAAACATATTTAAAAAAACAAAGCTAAAATTAAATTGACAATATTCGAAAGAATATTTCATTACCTGGGCCATTCTTTTGGCTATAGCTAAACGAGGAAGCAATCAATCTGTGAAGGCAATATGCCATTTGAAAGCTCTAAAAGTCCTCTAAAAAGTGGCTAAATAATATTGTGAAAAAATAAAATAATTTTAAATTAAGTGGCTTTTCCTCCAAAAATTTGGATCTATTAAAACTTAAAAGCATATAACTTTTTTAAATTGGAAATTTCTTACGATTAAAAATGGCTACTTTATAGAAGGCATTTTAGGCTTTAAAAAGATATATTGCCTTCCAAAATTGGTTATTTTCTCGCCGAGATATTAGCCAAAAAAAACATTAAAAATGCATCGGCGATACTCAAATAATAATGCCCTTTTAAAAATTAGCCTAAAGCTAAAATCAAAGTCTACCATATTCAAAAATAATATTGGCCATTTTCCTCTCATTTTTTGTTTACGCTTTTGAATCCGAATTTTTTAAAATCCCATCAAAATATCCCTCCCAATTCTATCCTCATAAATCCAAATTCACCCTTCTCCAAATCCGTTGCCCAATTTTTCCCTTTTTCTTATCTTCATTCCCCTCCTATTTTTTCTTTGTCCTATCCGGCCATTGGGCCTTCGCCTTGTTCCGTTGGCCGGGGTTTTCTTTCTATTGGGTTCCGTCCAAAAAATTAATTAATTGCCCTTCCCTTTTCCTTCCTTCATCCTTTGTTTCCTAGGGCCTTTTTCCGGCATTGTCGGCCGACCGTGACCTGCCCTCCCTCCGGTGCCCATCCCCGCTCTTCATTGGCCTCCTTTTCCTCTCCCAAATGTGTGCCCAACGAAAGGATTGGATTGGGGGATGCCCTCGCTTGGGGGGAATAATGTAAATTCCGCCTCCCTTTCCTTTATTAGGGTGCCCCCGAGAATGGCAACTTTCTTCCCATGCTTTCCCCCACCTATTCAAAGTGCCATCGTCGCCGCGCCAATTCCTTCCCACAATTCACCCTTACACCTCAATTCATTTTGGCCTTGTCCTTTTGGTGGAGAACAAACAAACAAATCCAAACTGAATCCAACAGCCAAACACTTTTCTTCCATGCTTCAATTCATTTCCCCCTTCCTTCAATGCCAATGCACCCACAACAATTTCCTCCCCCCCCCCTCTTTCGGATGGCAATATTGCCAATTGAAGGGCCAATTGTGGTCACGCACTTCCCAATAAATCCTTCTGCCCTCCCTTCCATTTTCCCTGTCCAAAGAAAGCGGATCTGCTTTAAGAGGCCAATGGAAAAGGCCAATTCAAGAAAATGGAAAGGGGAAATGCAAATCCATTCATTTTATTTATTTGAGAATGTTCAAAATTGGAATGGCACAAAATTAAATCCACTGGCAGTGTTCCCTCTCCCTTCTCTCAAGAATATTTTTAAATTATTTTCATTCCAAACAGTTGAGATCTTCTGTTAAGTTTGCCATTCTTTTGACTTACTATATTTCGGTGAGGCAATGACCAATCAGAGAAGGCGATATATCATTTTAAAGTAAAAATTATACTCAACAATTTAGCCATTTTAATTTTTATAAAATTCAAGCTTTAAAAAGTTAAATGGTTTTGCGTGTAACAAACCCTAATTTAAAGGAAAAGCTTTTTTTTCTAGAAAATGGTTTTAGTTTCCAAAAAATTAATTACGCCACTTTTTAGAGGACATTTAGTGCTTTCAAAAGATATATTGCCTACTAAAATTAGTTGACCCCTTATTAAGTTATGGCCAAAAGAACAACGTAAACTCTGGTTTTATCTTCCAAATTTATCAAAAAAAATAATCCCTTGGCCAAAATTCCCTTTTCCAGTAGCCAAAACCAAACCCATACTCATATTTGCCCCGTTGCACTTTTGCCCCCTTCTCCCAAAAGTCCAATGAATGAATTTCGAATGAATAATTCAAAGGGGCCTGGGAATTTTGCCTGCCTTCATCCATTTTGTTGGGCCCGATGCCTTTTTGGGCGCGCAGTTTTGCCCTAGGGGGCCAACTGAAATAATCCACACAAAAAAATGGCCAAAGGGCAAATTTGAAAGATGATTTTAGAGGTGTAAAGATGGGAAATTTGGGAAATTAGAAAAGGAACGTTGGCGGAAATCCCCGGAGGGGGCGGACTTTATTCGGAGCAAATTTCCTCAATTTCCGATATTCAAAAAAGGGGAAATAAAAGGGCAAAGAAGACAGGCATTCCCACCCATTTCCTGCCCATTTTTCCAGAGCCAAATCCTACAAAAAATTCCCAAAAATCCAAAAAATTTAAACCCATTTTCCGATTAATTCTTTAATAAAATTGTCCAATAAAATGTAACAATGGGATTGAAAAAATTGGCCATAGCTCAACAAGGAAGCATCCAATTAAGGAAGGCGATATACCATTCGAAAGCGCTTAAATGTCTATAAAAAGTAGCCCTTTATTTGTTAAAATTTGAGGCACTTTTTGAAGAGTGGCTTTTCCTTAAAAATTCGAGCTTATTATACTCAAAATACTTTTTTAAAAATGTGTATTTCATAAGAATTTTATAGCCACTTATTAGGAGACACTTTGCTTACAAAAGATATATTGGCTTCCTATATTATTTGTTGCCTCGCTGAACTATTGGCCAAAAAAATGGCTTATGAAATGTCTTTATCCCCAAAGGGATGCCTTTCTAATTTACTATAAAAATGGGATAGTCAATCCAAGTAAATCTTTCCTCTTTTCTTTGTAATTCAAAAGCTGGGCAACAACAATAATCGGTGGCACCCCCACTTCTTCAGTGGTTGTGCCCCAATTTTGGAATCGGCTGGAAATAGATGGGAAGGAGGGAAGGTTAAGCCCCGCGCAAAAAGGACCATTATAGTGCATTTAAGGGTGAGGGGAAGAAGTGGACAATGGAATGGAATTGTTGGGAAAATACTTTAATTTCCGCGCGCCGGGAAAATATTCCTTGCGCCGAGGATGTGAGAAGGGCCGAATTAGACCAAAACATTGGCATTTCAATCTGCCAATATTTTCCTAGAATTGGCCATTCCATTTAGTATTTCATTTACTTTTTCATTATTTACTATAAATCTGGCATAAAATAAACTAAAAATTTAGGCAAAATTCGTGGGAAAATTAAGGGAATGTTTTCATCCATTTTTAATATATTAAACATATTTTTCCCTTATTATTCTTCCACAAAATAAAATTTTGTGCATTCATTTTTAATTAGCATTGAATCTCGACATGCCCTCTTCTCCAATTAAGCCAGTTTTTTAAAATAAGAATTTTAAATAAAAAAAGAAAAATCCGGTTTTCTTTTTGGTCCTTCAACCTTGATATACCCCAGGGCATTCCCACTTCTACCCCGGAAAATAGTTTCCCCATCCCCACTTCAACTCACTCCACACTTTTCTGTGGCCATTCACTCCCATAGAGGCAATGCGCAATCACAGCGGCCATTGGCAGGTAATGCTTCTCATGGCAAGGGAACATTCCGCCAAGGAATTGGGCCACTGCCTCACCGTACAGCAATGAAATGGCCACAGGGCTTTTTCGCGCCTGTATATGTGAAGTGGCAAATATTCTTTTTATTTGTTTATTTTATTTATTTTATTTCCCCTCAAATTTTCCTCCAAATTTATTCCTCCTCCGTACCTTTTCCGAAAATTTGCCTACACTTTTGCAAATTAACTCAGCCAATTTCCCTTCATTTTCACCAAATAAATTTCCCCACAGAAAATATCGCCAGAGGCGCGAATTTCGGCGGATTAACACAATTTTCTCGTCCCCCTCCTTTGGCCACTAATCCCCTTTCGCCACTGCGCCGTCGCCAAGAGCACAGGGAACTTCCCACACCACATCCCAAAGTCCCAGGATTGGGCCATTCCGATGCCCTCCTACTCTTTCCACCTACGGCCGATGGACTTCGGAAATGGAAGGCGGCGAACAAATTCAGCAAATGGCCTTTTATTAATAATATTTCTTCTGATGATGATGGCAAAAATGCCAGAAACAGGTATGGCCATAATATTTTTGTAAAGTTTATTTCTGTGAATTCAGCCAATGGCCTTGAATGTATTCAATGCGACAGACAAGCACTTTGGTATTCGCCGGAAGAGAATGAAAGGCACATTGCCCGGTGCCAACGAGGATTGATCCCACCAAGCCGGTGCATAAATCAAAGCCATACACATTGCATTTACAGCTACTATAGGCAAGCTGGAGGTTAGGCAAAAAATTTGAAATTTTCTTTCCCTTTTTCTTATCGAAATATGATGTTTGGGTAGCATCGGTTTTTGGCCCATAGTTCAATGAGGCAATAGCCAATTCAGGAAGGCGATATGCCATTTTAAAGCACAAATTTCCAACTATAATTTGGCTTTTTTCAATTTTATTAAATATTATAACAACTAATAGAAAAAATGACTTTCCCCTTTCCAACAAAAATTCGAATTCATTAAATTAAAGGCATGTAACTTAAAGCTAGAATTTCACAAAATTCAAATTGGCTTAATTATAAAGGTCACTTTGGGCTTTAAGAAGGTATATGGCCTTTCCATATCGATTATTGCCCAGCCGGTCTATGGCCAGAAGGATGGCCCAGATACTGAAATGGCGGTACTCAATTGTCCCCTACCGCTTAAAATTATGCTTAATTCCAGTTCCTTTTTTCTATTGCATTTCTCTTCTCACCGGGGATTATGGCTAGGAAAATATGCGCGCACCATAAATTTATGATGACCTTGCATTAAAAAAATAAAAATAAGAACAATGGACACAGGGGCAATCCACTTCCGCCAATGGTGGGGTCATTTCCCTAGCATTTTGGCTCTTAAAAGAATGCCGCCACAATCCCCGGGATTGGATTTATTATTATTTTCTATTCCAACGGGAAGGGCATCCGCCCATAATTCGCCCTGTTATAATTATCCTCCTTTGTGCCGGTAGGGGAAGCGGGCATTTCAGTACCTGGGCCATTCTTTTGTTTATAGCTTAGAGAGGCGGTAGCCAATTTTGGAGGGCGACCCCTTTTTAAAGCCCAAACTGTCCTCTACCATTTCATCTTTTTTTATAATTTTAGGATTTAAAATTTTAAAAATTTATATACCTTTGAATTTGATAAACTCGAATTTTTGAACGAAAAGAGGAAAAGTCGCCTTTCCTATAAAATTTTTTAAATTTTCAAAAATGATTAAAGCCATTTTATAGAGGACATTTAGTGCTTTTTATTGGCATAAAGCCTTCTAAAATTGGCCTTTGCCTCATTGAGTTATGACCAAAAGAATGACCCGACTAAATGAAATGGCGGTACTGAAAAGTCGTTTCATATTGTAGACATAAAATAAGCCAAATTTTGATATTAATTTGGAGGGAATATTCTCTCAATTTTACTTTTAAATGACAATTCTCAATTTTCACAGTGATGACCGTCACCGAAAGAAGATGTGGAACGGCGGAGGAGATCAGTGGCTGCACCCTGTACAAATCAATGCATCGAGCCAGACGCCATTTTGTGGCCGGATCCGGTACCGATGTCCAAATTGTTGGCAGTGGCCCATCCGTCAGTCATCGACGAAGGGAGACTGGCCCATTAGTGGTGGAAGTTTGTACTGGGGGATGCCAACAAGATGGATGCGTGAATGGAGCCATTGGCGCAAAGGATCGTTGGATTTGGCCTTCAATTTTTTGGATGGCATTGGCCAATATAGTTTTTGGAATGGATTTAATCAGGACAAGAAGATAGCAATTTTGAATTAACTAAGTTGAACCAGCATCCACCAATCAATCTCCAAAAATACATTTCGTCTTTCCTCTCCTCCAAATTGGAATATCCCAACTTCTCGCCGTTTATTATAACTCATCAAGAATTGAACCATTTTTAATAATTTTATTATAAAATTAAAGATTAGACTGTTGGCTATCGAATAATATTAAATTTATTTAAATCGATTCAGAAATAACAGAGTTATGCTTAAAAAACCACTCATCAGTTTTGCTAATTCATATTAAAGGTCATTTTAATTTTTTTGAAAAACTCTCTCATTTCTAAATTAATTTAAATAAATTTAATATTTTTATATAGCCAACAGTCATTTCTTTAATTTTATAATAAAACATTAAAATTTCGTTCAATCCTTGATGAGTTACAGCGCAAAGTTGGAGCCCATCCCCTTCCCTAAATAGAGTGCTTGTTTATTTATTTATTTTTCACAATTCCAATATATTAATTCCTGCCTATTTTTGTTCCAATACAATTTTACGCAATTTCCATTCCCATTTATTTTTAAAAATTTGCATAAATTCATTAAATAAATTAACTGACCACCATTTGTTCATCGCCAAGCAATGTTCGCGCATCCCTTTTCAGCACAATCCTAACTCGATCTTCTTCATCTTCCACTTTTCCTTCATCCAATTTTTCGCCAGCAAATTTTTCCAAATGTTCCCTCCATTTGTCCAAATGCACTTGAACAGTTTGTTCGGCTTTTAGTTGCAGACCTAGTTCAAGGAAAAGTTAATGTCCTAATTAGAAATAAAATATTATTTATTTTATGGAAAAATTAATTTAAAGTATTGAAATGGTTGAGAAAATTTCCTTTATTGATGCCATTGTCTATCTTACTCAATTTGGAATCGACCAGCCAAATTGCGAATATTTGTTCTCCCAATGCCGGCTCCAGTCCCTCCATTTCCAATATTTTTGCCCTGATTTCGCCTGCGGTTGCCGTCTCCAAATTTTCCACTTCCACTTGAAGGCATTCGCCTCCAACCAATTGCACTTCCATTTTGGTTGGGCGATTTCGCGCATTTTGTTGCAACAAAAATGCGACACCTTGCCAATCGGGTTTGGCAACGGGCGCACACAAATCTAACGGTGTTTTGCCGGTTGCATCGCGAATATCCTGCAAAATTTTCCAAACTCATATATAAATGCCAAAAAAATCAATTAAAATAAAGGCCTTTTAATGATTTAGCCCAATTAATTTAGAACGTACAATATTGGCAAATTGATGGGAAAGGAGCAATTCTGCCACATAAACATGCCCATTTAATGCGGCAAAATGCATTGGTGTTGCCCCGGTTCTATTTGCCACATTCACATCCGTTTTTGGAGATAATAATAGGATTTGGCAAGCCTCTAGGCGATTATAGAATGCGCAGTAATGGAGGGGTGTCCAAAAATCGTTGTCCAATTCGTTTGGATCCAATCCTTGGGCCAACAATTCCCTAAAAATTAATTTAATGCAAAATTGGATCATCAGTAGGAGACAATGAGTACCGCCTTTAATTCCGTGTTTTTTTCATTTAACTTTTTGTTTTCGCATTTTAGAATAATTCCGCCTGTTTTGTGTTTTTGCTTAGTTAGAATAATTCCGCCTGTTTTGTGTTTTTGCTTAGTTAGAATAATTCCGCCTGTTTTGTGTTTTCGCTTAGTTAGAATAATTCCGCCTGTTTTGTGTTTTCGCTTAGAATAATTCCGCCTGTTTGTGTTTTCGCTTAAGAATAATTCCGCCTGTTTTGTGTTTTCGCTTAGAATAATTCCGCCTGTTTTGTGTTTTCGCTTAGAATAATTCCGCCTGTTTTAAGAATAATTCCGCCTGTTTGTGTTTTCGCTTAGAATAATTCCGCCTGTTTTAAGAATAATTCCGCCTGTTTTGTGTTTTCGCTTAGAATAATTCCGCCTGTTTTAAGAATAATTCCGCCTGTTTTGTGTTTTCGCTTAGAATAATTCCGCCTGTTTTAAGAATAATTCCGCCTGTTTGTGTTTTCGCTTAGAATAATTCCGCCTGTTTTAAGAATAATTCCGCCTGTTTTGTGTTTTCGCTTAGAATAATTCCGCCTGTTTTAAGAATAATTCCGCCTGTTTGTGTTTTCGCTTAGAATAATTCCGCCTGTTTTAAGAATAATTCCGCCTGTTTTGTGTTTTCGCTTAGAATAATTCCGCCTGTTTTGTGTTTTCGCTTAGAATAATTCCGCCTGTTTGTGTTTCACCTGGTTCACTCAATCGTGCATTTACGTTCTCTCTTACTTGATTCCTTGAGCATTCCCATCGAATGCATATTTATGAAGGGGATATTGTTGCGCCCAAAATTCTGTAGGTGATCGTTGGTGTTGAATATTTCCATTTCCACTGCTTGCCCCCACTGTGCTGCGACGCCGTCTTCGCTTTGCCTGATATTCTTGGCCACCACCAAATTCACGACCCTTCACAAAATAGTCGGGTGCCTGAAAATATGTCGACAATTCAATTTTAATCCTTCCATATCATAAACAACCATCGCCCTTCTTCTACTTGGAATATCCGTGCCAAACAATGGATTAATCACATATGCATCGTATTTTTCCCTTTGCAACATTTCTGCCCGAATTGCATTGTTCAATTTGACGGCATCCTCCAATTCACTGGATCTTTGTCTCATCAATAAATTTTCCTTGTCATTTCCCAATATTCTGTTTAATATTATGACATCATTGTGAGACAATTGGCCTAATAAACTGACCGATGGCATTGGCCAAACATTCTCTGATCATAGGCCGGATTATGAACGCAACAGATAATTCGTTTGGCAGAAGGTGGCATCAAAAACAAGGAATGCAGGAAGGATGGCCCCAAACGATATTGTCCTTGGTTGAGCCATTCCCCCAATCGGAGTAAATGATTTTGGGAATTGGAATCCACCAATGAGCAATCATAATTCATTGCTGCGTGCAAAACATTGGCAAATGGGCAAAATTCAAATTGGTTATTGGAGAAAGCAGATTGGCATTGGGATTGGATGAGGGGGATTAAAATGAGTTGAGGCAAAAATTGAAAAAGTTTATTGGTGGATGAGGAACATCCGGGCAATTGGGCATTATCCAAATTGGCCAATGGGATGTTGATTGGACGAATATTGTTGTTGATGGCCAATTGGCGCAGGCTTTGAAAGGGGATTTAGTGTTAATTTTAGTTAGTGATACCCAAAAATATTTGTCTTTTATGATAATTCATCAAGAAATCAACCTATTTTGATAATTTTGTTAATAAATTCAAGACAAAGTTTTCAGAACATTGAATAAAAATCATTGATTTCTGATTTGTTTTAAATTTCTTGCTAAATTTTCTAATCAATTAATTTACAGTATAATTAAGATAAATATGGTATAATATTTTCCATTTTTTGTTTCTAATAAGATTAGGAACCATTGGGAACAAATTTAAATAAATCTTGGAAAATTCCTTACGATGGCTCCAATTGGGCCAAAAAACGGATGGCAGCATCCTGTGGCCGTTCCCCATTGGATGCCCTACAGTGAGGCAATGACAGGGCCTGATGTTCAATCTGAACTTGTGAAGAGCAACTTGGACCGGCGGCAAAAAGTGGCGGGGGTGGAACAGCCATCAAAAGGTCAAAATCGGCTGGGCCAAAAAATTTGACAGCTGAAAATTCAGCATCCAATTTAGAGTCGCGCAATTCTGTCAAAGCATTGGCATGGATTCGGAGAATGGCAACGGTTATTTCGGCAGTGGACATTTCTCAATTCAATTCAATTTAATGGAATAATTCAATTTATTGAAATTATTCGATTTATTCAATTTTGTAGATTGTAAAAAAATTGGAGAGCAAAGTTTTCGACCGTGAGAATGGGAAAAGAATTTGGTAATGAACTTTTCAGCCGCCCTCCAACCAAATCGAGTGTCGATGAACGGGGAAATAGGAGAATTGGGCGATCACAATTTAGTTGGAGGTGAAAATTGATTTTGTTGGTTTCACGGGGGGCAAGGGCGGTTGGCAGGGAAGGAATTGGGTGTGGCTGGTTGGTGAAGTGGGGAATTTGGGTTGGGGGAAACGGGCGTGGTCCATGGAATGGAATTGGAGGGGGCAACCTTGGAAAGAGGAGAAGAACACAATAAATATCACAAAAATGGTTTATTCCATTTTGCCTCTTCCATTCATTCAATTTTGAGTATTGCATTATTCGGGACATTGGGGAGGGCGATATTTTGTTTTGGAGGACATTTATAGTTCATTCTCGTGATTTTCGATTTTTTTATTCAGTCAATTAATGCCTCCCCACATTCCTCAATGACTTTCAAAAGTGTTTTCCGCCTTCTTGATTTAATTTATTTGTTCAAATGCGAAGGAATTTGTTCAATTTTTTGTTGATTTCAGTCGTCTTCAATTCAGTCAGCAATTCACATTCACATTGTTCGCTTAAATGAACCCATTTTGAACTGTGTACAATGTTTTTGTGATGAATCACGAATAAAGAGAGGAATCATTCAGTCAAAGATAACCCAAAATTTATATGGTTTATTTTTGGGTATTGTATTCTAATTTGCTGGATAAATGATGTTAATAAATATTCCAAAATTCCAATTGCTCCCGATTCTTCGATTTGCTAGAGGGTTCGGATCACTCAAGCGGCGAATTTTTTTCATTTTTTTATTAAATCAAATTAAGACAAAAATGATTTGGGTTTTTTTGTTTTCTATTTTCATCTTCTCCAGCATGGAATTCTCGGCAATTTAACTTCTTCTTCTTCATTCATTGTTATTGACTACTGCTGGATGTCCCACCAGTCAATGCGGCACTTTTTGTGAATGTAATTGATTCATGCTATAAAAAAAAACAAATTAATAATTCATTCTTATTCCATTTTTAATATTTTATGATTTTGGTAGTGATAATTGATAAATCAAATTAATTTTAGACAAGAAAGGAAAAATAACCCTGGGATTTGAGCTGTATGAACGGGTGGCACTGTGTTTGAGGAGCAATCCACCGCCAAGTTTGCTGCCTCCTTCCGGCTCCAATGGAATTTCACAAAATCCAACATCGCCGTGCTGATGGAAAGGTGGATGGTGGGAATCGGTGGAACCGCCAGGCGAAGATTGACCACTGGGTGCAAGCATCCAATTTGGGGCGATCGATCTGAATTAATAAATATTAATTAAATAAATAATTAAATTAACTCACAATTCTTTTTGATATTCCCTTTTTGGCAGTAATTTTCTTTCGGCGAATTGCTGCTGCGTCATGACGGCCAATGTCTTTTGGTAAACATTGCTGACTGGTGTTTGCAATTCAAGCACCTTAAAAATTGATTTGAATGCATTTATTTTTTTTTATTTATTTGATAAATTATTTTTTAATATTAAATTAAAAACATACATCGCATGTGCCGGCCAAACAAACAATCGCCTGTTCCGTGTCGACATTATATTTTGCCATTATTGGCTGCAAAACTTTGCCCACCGTCAAAGCTGGCCGACAACGAAGAATGATGGCTCTTTAAATGAATATTTGGACTATAATTTATCATTTAAAATTACTTTGCTGGCAATGGAGAAGACGGTTTTGAGCTACTGGATGAGGCGGTTGGGCCAAGAAAGACGACCGGAAATTTGACGTAAAAACTTCTCAAGTTTTTATTGCTCACATTTCTTCTTTTTTGTTTTTCTTCCTTCTCTTTCCTCGCTTTTTCCAATTTGAGAAAAATTTTATTTTTTGTAAAACTTCTCAAGTTTTTATTGCTCACATTTCTTCTTTTTTGTTTTTCTTCCTTCTCTTTCCTCGCTTTTTCCAAATTGAGAAAAATTTTATTTTTTGATTTTTGAAACATTAATCTAAAATTAAATAAAAATTAAATTAATAAAATAATTTGAGTGCAGCTAGCCCATTTAATTAATTTTGAATAAAGGAACAATGTTAATAAGCTTCATATTTTATAAAATGACTCTTGATTTGGTAATAAGAAGAAAAGTAGATGATAGTGTTGATTTTGCTCCGATTCCGAATCGCGAAAAATCGATTACTTATACTTAGTAATGAAATTTTAGGACAAATTTTCTTCTAAAAAAACAAAATGCCAATAAATGCGAAAAGTCTTTAATCTAAAATGTTGATTTACCGTATTCAGTGAAAATTGATTAAAAAACGAGAAATATATGCCTAATCTTCTAAAATCCGATTATCAAATAATTAATCAAATAAATAAAATAAATATTGACAAAAAGGGAATTAAAAAATAAAATAAAAATCTTTAATTTATTTTTTTTTGCTCTCAAAGCAATAATTCCATTCAATTTTGACATATGCAATCCATCGATAATTACTTATTAATCAATTTATCACTATTTGTAAAGGCCAATTTCATTTATTTTCTTTTAGCTTTATACTTTTGCCGTCTATTATTTTCTCCTTTAGAAGAATTGTTCAATAATTGCATCAGAGAAAAACCAGAAATTAATATAAAAGGAAGAGGAAATTGTATAATTGGTACGTAATATATTGGATGAATGCATTCCATTCCCCTTTTCACCCACAATTTTGGCTGGATGAATGTAATGAGAATGAGGTGACCTTTTCCATCAATTCTAGGCACATTTATGCGGATTCGGTGTTTCATTCAATGCAATCCAATCCAATCTGAACCCATTCCCGCCGCCATCATCAATTCCACCACTTTTTAATTTTCCTTCCATTTCCCCAGTAATGATCGACAGCATTTCCCAAGGCATTCATCCAAAATGGAGTGGAAAAGGCCGAAGAATTTGTCGCCTTCGGTGGTGGCAAACTTTCTTTGGTAGAGGCCATCATCTTTTTAGATTGAATGGAATGATAAGCCTAAATAAAAGGACAATTTGTGTGGATATTTTCCATAAATTTACGATTTCTTTTGGCCACCAATCTTCCAATGCTTTTGGCTTTTGCAAAGAGAAAATGTCAACATTTTTAAAAAGGCATTGGCCAATTCCCATCCATCCATCCAATCATCATTCATGGCCTCATCCTCTATTCTTTTTCCATCCATAAAGTTGCACCTTCTTCCCCCATTCATTCATTTGCCCTTTTATATTTGGTGCTGGCTTCGCCCTTCCATTACGAATGAATTCCCTTCACCGCCGCCGGGGGATCGACGGTCAAAATGCAAATCGACCCCTCCCTTCCTCCTCCATTCTCAAAACATTTCCCGTTTGTTTTGGTGGCTCTGAAGTTGAACCAAAAGAGCACACAAAATTGGGGAAAAGGGGGACCAGCAATGAGCCATCGCCGCGGGGGTCTTCCCCCCTTCACAAAATGTCCATTTCTTCCTACCAAAATTCGACCCTTCTCCCCATTATTGGCTTATCCCCCATCCCATCGCCAACCAAAAGTCCATCCAAATGCAAACATGACGATGATGGCCAACTTTTTGGCAAACATTCTTTAATATATGGCCTCATTTTCCTCCTTTCCCATCCATTCCATTTTCGCAACTATATTTGGGGGAAATATAAAAACATTTTCCCTTGAATTTTTTTTGGTAATTTAATTCCAAAATAATTGGCCAATTTTGTGAAAGATCATGGACATTGGCCTCTCAAATATCCTCGCGCACCATTGATGAATGGACGCGAAGATGGAACTGCCCAAATCAAAGGGCCATTTAATTTGTGTTGATTGGTTTTTGGCTACAAATGAAAAATGATCAGCCCAATCTTCCATTTATTATGCGCTCATTCATTTTCATTCAATATTCCCCCTTTTAATATTAGTCTTTTTGATCATAAAATATTTAAGAATAATTCCAATTAAGAAATTCATCCTTTCCTTTATAATTTTGAATATTCCAAAAGCAAAATGAACAAAATTTCCAATTAATTTCCTTTTTTTTCTGCCAAAATTTACACCAAAATATGGCAGTGATCAATTTTCTAATTTTGTCATTTTTGGCATTTTGTGCCAACTTTGCCATTTGCTTTGAAGAACCAATCCAAATTGAATCCAGCAATGAATTATTGTTGCAAAGGGAGGAGGAAAATGATGACCGCTTCAGGGAATTTTCAGCAGGCAAAGGAGGTAGCCTTCTTTTTTTGATTACTGTATAAAATGAAATAGGCGCCGTTTTTATTAAAATAACTCATCAAAGATTTAACCAATTTTGTTATTTTTGGTGCTAAATTAAAGAGAAGACTTTTGACTATCTAATTAAATTAATTTTATATAAATGAGTTCAGAAATGATAAAGTTTTGGCCAAAAAACCATTTAAAATGGCCTTTATTATGAATTAACGAAATTTTCAATGTTTTTTGGACATTACTTTATCAATTTTTATTCAATTTAAATAAAATTGGCTTAATTAGATATTCAATAACTGTTCGTTAATTTGATACTAAATTCATCAAGTTTAATCCTTGATAACTTATTTTAAAAGGCGATAAGTTTGACTACTTCACACAAAAATCATTCCCCTCTTTTTGTAGAAAAAGGCCTTTTCCCCTCCATCTTCAATTTGGCCACTCATGCCGAAATTCGTGCCACGGCCACATGCGGTCAAAATGGGCCGGATTATTATTGCAAATTGGTGGAGCACGTTTTCCTGCGCCAACCTCAATGTGACATTTGTGATGCAAATAATCATCACAAAAATCATCCAATCGATTATGCCATCGATGGGACAAAACGATGGTGGCAATCGCCAACCCTCTCAAATGGGCTTAGTTTTGAACGGGTGAACATTACTTTGGATTTGAGACAGGCAAGTTGTTCAAGGGAATAAAAGGATATGGAATGGAATGGTAGGGGACATTCCAATAATTGGGCCATTCTTTTGGCCATAGATTACAATCAGCGAGGCGATGACCAATCTGGGAAGGTGATATTCGAGAGCACAAGTGTCTCTATAATTAGGCCTTTAATAGTTAATGAAATTCATATTTTGATTATAACTCGAGTATTTTTGGAAGGAATGGGGGCAGCTTATTTATTAAAGTTTGAAAGTCATTTTAAATGGTATATCGCCTTCTCGGATTGGTTGATTCCCTGTTGAGTTATGGCCAAAAGAACGACAATAGAATGACAATAATAAAGTATTTTTTTGAGATTGGAATTTATAAGGTTTATGTGTACAAAAATTGTTTAATTTTAATTCAAAAAATATCTTTTTGATTAATTAGAATAAAACTGATTTTGATCAAGAAAATGGCCAAATCCGAAATTTATCAAAAGGACATGGGATATATGTTAGTATTGCTTAATAAGAAAACAATAGGATAATTTTTATTTGGCATAAAAGTCTGTCAAATATATATTAATTATTTGATGCTATTTAATTTTTAATAATTTGGAATTTAATTTAGACATATCAAGTGGCCTATGTGATCATCAAAGCGGCAATTTCACCGAGGCCTGGCACTTGGGTGCTCGAAAAATCACTTGGTCCGACAAATTAATTATTAAATGACTTATTTTCCCTCCTAAAAAAGATGGCATTGAATTCAGTCCTTGGCAATTCTTTGCTGCCTCCGATTCAGAATGCATGCGCATTTTTGGTGTTCCCGCCTCGACTGGAGTGCCCAAATTTAGCGAAGATGATGAGGTCATTTGCACTTCATATTTCTCCAAATTGAATCCATTGGAATATGGAGAGGTGAGTGGTGAATTTTGGGGGAATATTTGTAGGGGTCAATTAAGTACAATTCTGATGTAGTACTTCATTGCTTTTTGACCATAGCACAATGAGGAAAAAGCCAATCTGGGAAGGCGATATAGCATTTTAAAGTTCAAAGTATCCTCTAATAATGGCCATAAAATTATTAATAAAAAATTCATTCTCTAAATAATTATCCGTCTTTTAATATAATAAATTTGAATTATTGGAGCAAAAGATACTTATTTAGAAATTTTTTAAATTAAAAAAATAGAAAAGACTAGAGATTTAAGGCTTTTGAATGGCATATCGGCATATTAAATTGGTTGCTTCTGTTTTGAAATATGGCCAAAAATTCGTCCTATTTCGAGGGGAACATATTAATAAGAATATATCCCAAAAATAGATTCACATTTCGTTGGTGAATGGACGGCCAGGGGCGGAAAAATCCAGTCAAAAGCTGCAGGAATTCACTCGTACCCGTTTTGTACGACTTCGATTGCTCGGCCTGAAAACACTTTATGCCGATTTAATGGTCCCAAAATTTTACAAAAATATTTTATTTTTCCTTTTAGGTAATCAATCAAAGGGACAAAAAGTTGGACCATTCCGTCACTCGCCGATATTTCTACACAATTTCGGACATCAGCATTGGTGGGCAATGCATTTGTTTTGGCCATGCCGAACGATGCACCCCCGATGTAGTACATGGACAATTCCGTTGTGAATGCCGGCATAATACTTGCGGGGAATCCTGTTCCGAATGTTGTCCACTCTTCAATCAATTGCCGTGGCGAATTGGCACTCATGATCATCCAAATGTGTGCCAACGTAAGTCCACATTCATTATTATATGGGACATTCTTTTAGGCATAACTAAACAAGGAAATAGCCAATTTAGGAAGGCAATATATCATTTGAAAGCCCTTAAAGTCCTCTAAAAAGTGACCATAAAATTGTGATGGCATTCATTCACCTTTCTAAAATAATAGTAAAATATATATTGAATATAATATGACTAAATTTTTTGGGGAAAAGCTGCTTATTTTGGTAATTTCTTGATTTCTAAAATTAATAAAGCCAATTTTTAAAGAACTTTTAGCCATTTCGAATCGTATATCCCCTTCCTAAATTGATCATTTCCTTGTTGAGTTACGGTAAAAAAGACAAGCTGAGAATGAAGGATATTCCATTTCATTGCTTGAGCCTTGAGGCAAAATATGATTTGTTTTCCTTCCATAGCAATCGAAAGAGATACCGTAGCGATACAGTAATCTTTCTTTTAACTTTGCCTTGTTTAGAGAAATCATTGTATTTATTCACAGTTTATTGAATTGAATAATCTTTATAGAAAATTAAATCTAATTAATTTGATTAATAAAAATCAAATTGCTCCCAAATTTAAGCCTGTCAATGTTTCAACCACGCAATTCGTTGTGAATACGATGAGGAAGTGGAAAGGCAAAGGCAAAGTGTTACTCCGGAGGGAATCTATGAAGGTGGTGGCCGTTGCATTGAATGCCAACACAACACGGAGGGGGTTAATTGTGAGAAATGCCGGGCGGAATTCTATCGACCCACAAACATTTCCCACTATCGCCATGATGCATGCCGTCCATGCGATTGTGACCAAATGGGGGCCGAAAGTAATATTTGTGTGCGCGATGAAACCGAAGCATTCAACGGATTGGTGAGAATGATTGGGGAGAGGGATGGGAATAATTGAGTAGCGTTAGTGTGGATTGAGTCCTTGGATCATTATTTTGGTCATATTTCAGCGAGGCATTAGCCAATATTAGAAGGCGATATACCATTCGAAAGCTCTAAGTGTTCTTTAAAAAGAGGCTTAAATACTTGTGAAATTCACCCATTTTGAAAGTGCTATTTGTCTTTGTATATATAAACCCGTGCTTCTCGAGGAATAGTCGTTTATTTTACAAATTATTTTAAATTTTCAAAATGAAAATAAAGCCACTTTTTAGAGGATAATTAGTGCTTTCAAATATCATATAGCCTTCCAGAATTGGTTATTGCCTCATCGAGTTATAGGCAAAAGTAAGCACAGATACTGGATCGTCCCCTTTTGGTTGGGTGGAGGGGGAGGAGGCAAATTAAGAAATTTATTAGTAATATATGTATAAATCTAATTTGGATAAAGAAAAATTATTATTAATTTGGATTGAAATTATAAAAAATTTATGGCCATAAAGGGCAGTAAAATAGGTCTAATAAATTAGGCAATTTTTAATTTTTAAAGCCATACATTTTGACCAATTAAATTTACATTTTGCTCACAAATAAATATAATAATTTTTTATTAATAATTTGAATATTTCTCCCAATGCAATTATCCTTTTTCAGCGTCCCGGTGATTGTCGCTGTAAGCCAGGATTTGGCGGACGCCGTTGCGATCGTTGTGCCCTTGGGTTTCGGAATCATCCAATTTGTGAGCCATGTCCCTGCCATCAGGCGGGTTCACTGAATTTTGAGACATGCGAGGAGGAACATTGCATTTGTAAATCAAATGTGGAAGGGGAAAAATGCGACCGATGCAAGCCGGGAACAATTTATTTGGAAAAGGACAATCCACTCGGATGCCAACAATGCTTTTGTTTTGGCAAAAGCAATGAATGCCGTGAATTCCCGTGGAACACTGGACATGTAAATTTATTGGGGTTGGATATATATAGTGAAGGGAAATGAAATCAAGAATTGGCAATATTTCAAGATTTTTCTTAAACTGAATTTTTCAAAATCCGCCCGTTAGATCCGTCTCAAAATATTTGATTAAATTTTTTATTATAAGCTATAAAATATATCAAAAATTCAAACTGCGATCTCCGATAGTATTTTAGTTATGAATTTTTAAAAAATTTTCATAAAATAGCAACAAAAGGGAAAATTTCAAAATTTTCAAAATCGGCTCGTTAGATCAGTCTCAAAATTTGTGATAAAATCTTAATAATTATAAGCTAAAATTTAAAAATAAAAAATTTAGAAAAAATTTAAATTCTATGCCTTCAGGCTTTAATTAAAATAGAATTAATTGATTTAAATTCGCAGAATTATGGCCAAAAGTGAAGTTTTATTTATGATTTCTATTGTTTTGGAGAAAAAGTTTTCCTCGTATTTTGAATTATTAATTTATTTTTGTAAAATATTATTAATATTTTTGATCAAAATTGGCACATCAGCAGAAAATGACAAAAGAATTATTAGGGCGGCAAATTTTCTTGCCCCAAAATATAATCATTAGATGTAATTAAAGACAGTAAAATTTCCTCCCATTTTTAAAGATTTCCCATCGAATTGGCTGGAATTTGACGGATTTACATGGCCAATTACAAGTCCCACATTGGAATAATCAAGATGGAGGGGAGGAGGATGCCAAAAGGAATGGTGGTGGCCAATTGTTGATTTTCAATGCGGAAGACCATGAGCAGAGGGAAAAACCACCGCTTTATTATTGGAAAGCACCGAAACCATTTTTGGGTAATCGCCTGAACAGTTTTGGTGCCAATCTTCATTACTATGTTTATTATGTGCCAAAAGAGCCTAGCAAAGGGCATTCTACGCCGATTGCCGATGTTATTTTGGAAGTTGGTTCCGAAATGAGGGATTAATCCACATTTTGGCATTTTTAAAGGGAAATGGAGCAAAATTGGAATTCTATAGTCGATTGAACTTCTTCCCGAGAGAAAATATCAGCGTGAATGCCCCTTTGAAACCTACGGACAATTGGTACGATGCGAGGACACGAAGACCAGTGGATAAGGCAGCAATGGTGAAAAAAAGGGGAATTCTAGCAAAAATACTTATTAATTAATGAGAAATTTAATAATTATTTAAAAAAATATATAAGGGAAGGGTTGAGCCTTCATCAGAATTCAGATTCACTCTTAAATGAATTGAGAAGATATTAAATAAAAATAAATTATTCCATAGCCTGTCTTTGAAGCATTGTAAACTTGGCCAGAATTAATAATAAGAATTAGAATTAAATCCATCATTTTTTTTACAAAGTTTTTGGCCCAATAATGAGATAATGATAGAAATTTTTTGGACGATTTTATTGTTTTTTTATTAATTAAGAATTGTCGCAAATATGAGAAAATATAATTAGGTATACTAAAAATTATTGTTTTGCCTTTGGCCATAAAATTGGCCATAATAAGGAATTGGATTAAGAAAATAGATATTAATTTTAGGCAAAAGGAATCGGCAAATAAAAGACGGAAATAATTTAAACAAATTCAATGTTTCATAAAAAGAAGAGAAATAAATATTAAATTAGTCGTAAGCTTTTTGTCTTTGAGGCCATAAATTGGCCTACAAAACAAGGATCCACGTCACAAAAAGATTTTAGATAATTTCAATATGTCATAATCATAATTAATTATAATTCCGTATGATCTCACTCTCACATCAGATGCGAGTGTTGGCCGACATGAGTGCCCTTTGGATTCGTGCCCGTTACCATCAAGACCAAATGCAGTCCAGCATTTATGGCCTTCAAATGGAAATGGCCACTTCGGATTTTGGGATTCCTTCGTCCAGCATAAATCGAATTCATCCGGTCGAAATTTGCACTTGCCCTGAACATTTTGAAGGGAATAGTTGTGAACGATGTGAAGCGGGGTATCGTCGAGTGAATGACCAACTTTATGATGGCCAATGCAAACGATGCGAATGCCAAGGACATTCCCAGCGATGTGATCCATTCACTGGGGATTGCCTCGATTGTCAGGTGAACTCGTAGTCTTTTTTTCCTTTCCTAAAAAGTGCCTAAAAAGTGTCTAAAAAGTGTCTAAAAAGTGTCTAAAAAGTGTCAAAAATGCGTCAAAAATGCGTCAAAAATGCGTCAAAAATGCGTCAAAAATGCGTAAAAAATGCATCAAAAATTCGTCAAAAATTCGTCAAAAACTCGTCAAAAATTCGTCAAAAACTCGTCAAAAAGTCGTCAAAAATTCGTCAAAAAAGTGTAGTCTAAAAAGTGTAAAAAAAGTTCCTAAAAAGTGTTGTCTAAAAAGTTCCTAAAAAGTTCTATAATGTTTTTTGCTAATAAGATATATAAACAAAAATTTCCAAAATACTGAAATGATTTTACTGAAACATCCTATACCGTATCTTAGTTTATCTGGTCTAAAATCCCAAATTTTGAATTTTAATTTAATCCTAAATTTTTAATTAACTAAATCCCCCTCCTTTTTCCAGCACAACACCACTGGACCCCGTTGTGAACTTTGCCAACCCGCCTTCTACGGGAATCCATCGTTGGGCGGCATCTTGGGCCAATGTCGTCCATGTGCTTGTCCAACCGTGGCCAATTCTCATTCCTCGGAATGTACACTCAGCCAATTGGTTTTGGACGGTGCCGCCGCTGCTGGCGAGGATGAATATGTTTGCACGGCATGCGAACAAGGATATGATGGGAATAAATGTGAAATGTAATTTGGAAAATTGTTAGCCTTTGTAAAAGTTTTTTGGGGGATTCAGATGTGCCGATGGCTATTTCGGCGATCCACTGACGTCGGAATGTCGCCCCTGCGAATGCAGCGGAAACATTGACCCAGCGGCCATTGGAAATTGTGATCGAGAAACGGGTGAATGCCTTCGATGCATTGGTCAGTTTAAAGAAAGCCATTTTTTGAATATTTCGACGCGAATTAAGAATAACATCCATATCTATTTAAGGGCACACAACCGGTCCAAATTGTGATGAATGCTTGGAGAATCATTGGGGCTCAGCCATTTTGCATAATTGTCGACCGTGTCGTTGTCATCCAATTGGAGCAATTTCCCCACAATGTTCCAACGAAACTGGCCAATGCGAATGCCATCCTGGCTATACGTAGGGTTAAAGATGAACTTTGCGGAAAAAATATTGAAAACATTAAATCTTATTATAATTATAACTAGTCATCAATAGATAGAACTATTAATGAAACATTATTTTCATTTGATGATATTTTGGTCGGGTATAGCCAATTTTAACTTAGTTTTGAACCAAAAACCAATATGGTTTTAACCCGTTTAAAACCCTTTAATTGTTGAGCAAACCATAATAAATTATATACATTAAATGCGTCTTGTCAAGCTCTATCTAATAGAATAAGGTTTATAAATGTAGAACAAAGTTAAATGAACCAAAAAATAGAAGAATAGCTCAATGAATCCTTTTAGAACTTTTTTGACCCTTCTTAAACCATTATAATTATTTTAGGGTTATTACCCCTTTTCAATTTGAATACTTTTTTCTGCAAATTAAATATGTTTATATCTTTTTTTCTTATTAAATTTCTTAAGTGGCGAACGATGCGATCGTTGCGAATTTGGCCACGGCGATGTGGACAATGGATGCCCCGAATGCCAATGCAATTCGACGGGTTCTTTGGGGACTGGATGCGATGAAGTCAGCGGTCAATGTGTTTGCAAAAGAGGCGTCTATGGGAAACGGTACAAAAAATTAATATTTCATTTTATTTCATTCCCTATTTAATAGTTGTGAAATGTGCGTTCCATCATATTACAATTTTGGCCCAGAAGGTTGCCAATTCTGTCATTGCAATGAGTACGGTGCCATTGATGGGAAGGAATGCCACAACGTGACTGGGGAATGTCAATGCCAAGCGAATGTTATTGGGCTGAAATGTGAAGAATGTGAGGAGGGATTCTTCAATCTGACCTCCGGTCAAGGATGTCAACCATGTCTTTGCGATTCGACTGGATCCATTGATGAAAATTGCGAACAACGCTCGGGTCAATGCCGGTGTAAGCCAGGAGTGGGTGGCACAAAATGCGATCGATGTGAACCAAATTATTACGGATTTGGAATGGATGGATGCAAACGTAAATGAAAAATATTGGAAATTGAATTATTCCCTCCATTAAAGAGTGCCGAATTTGTCCGGCATTGGGCCAAGTTTGCGATTCAATCACAGGGGAATGTGTTTGTCCGCCAAACACCCAAGGGGAAATGTGCGAACATTGCACACAGAATGCGTGGAATTATCATCCATATCGAGGATGCCAACTCTGCGAATGCGATGGCATCGGGGCGGATTCACAAATTTGCGATGCGCGAACGTAATTGAAAAAAAACTAAATTTGAATTCTCCATACTCAAAAACTCCAAATACCAACTTAACGTGATTTAACAAAATTTCCTTTTTTGAACCGGTTTGCAAACCACCCGTTGCGCGGATTGCAAAATTAATGCCATATTTGAATTCTCCATATCGGAAAACCCACAAGTCACAATTTTCGCATTCCAACTCCTACATTTTATAAGGCTTAGCTCTGGAGAGAAATATGGCCAAAACATGACATGCGCACTTTCTAACACGAACTCATCCTAGAAAATAGCCGCGTAGCCCGATTTGATATATACCATTTTGAAGCTCTCATTCTTCTGATTTGAATTAAAATAATTCCAACCCAAAATATTAATTAACAAAAAAAAATTATTGATTAAAATGTAAAAAATCTCGTCTAAATTCGGCCAATATATGACATGCACACTTTCTAACACCAACTCATCCTAGAAAATAGCCATATAGCCCGATGTGATTTATACCATTTTGAAGCTAATACTCTTTTGGTTGTCGCTAAAAGAAAGTCCTACTCAAAATATAAATTTACAAAAAAGTTATGACAAAAATGTATAAAATTCGTCCAAATTCTTAGTCCAAAACTTTATACAGATATAGATTTATTTTTTCATTTCACAGTGGTCAATGCAAATGTAAATCCGGTTATGTGGGGCATCGTTGCGATTTGTGCGAGCCCGGCTACTATTCCTTCCCGGATTGTCGCCCATGTGAATGCGAATTGGCCGGCACGGAAATGGGCGAATGCCGCGCAAACATTTGCCTTTGCTCAAATGAGGGCCAATGCCGATGCAAAAAGAATGTTCGAGGGCAAAAATGTGATCAATGCGCGGAGAATGCATTCAGTCTGGAGGCCTGGAATCCGTTGGGATGCACAGAATGCTTTTGCTTTGGCCGTGCCACTCAATGTCGTCAAGCTGAATTGGTTTGGCGACAGAGCTATGCCCCAGATAGGAAAGTGCTTTTCGAGGCACCCTTTGAAATGTTCGAGAGGAAGCATAATTTGCATGTGCTCAAGTAGGATTCATTCTTCAGATATATTTTACAGCCGATTCTGATTTCCACTTATCAAAAATAATATAAATGGAAGATATTGTATTTAGTGACAAAATGATCATATCCCCTACTCATTGGCATTCTAGAGCATTAATTTATGACTTATTCGATTCAGCATAGTCAATATAGTTAGGGAAATGACTAATTTTGTAACTAGTTTTAAAAACCCGAAATTCTATTGGCCATAACTCTTTCAGTTTAAACTAGTTAAGCGATTTGAAATTGAAATTTATAAATAAAATGGAATTATGAATTAATTGGGCAATAGAAATAGATCAAAGCCGTACGACAATTAGAGCATGCCGAAATCAGAATTAACTGTAACAAATATACCCTATATATAAATTGATATCCATTTCCCTACTTTCTACCCAACAGAGAAACCCCCTTCGAATACAATTCCTATCCAACAAATCACACTCCCCTATATTGGCCAATGCCCGAAAGTTTCAAGCATGATCGTACCGCATCCTACAATGGCTTCTTGCGATTCCGCATTCGCAACGATGACAACTATCGAGGCCGTCCCGGCGTTCAACCGGATCCGCACACATTTCGCCTTTTCCCCCAAGTGGTTTTGATTGGAAATACTCGAATTGAGCTGGAACATTTACCCGAGAAATTGGGCGGGGAAGATGGCAAATATAAGGTTCTGAAAATAAGGGGTATTGAGCTTAATTCCCCAAAAATAGGTTCGACTCCACGAAAGCCAATGGCGCAATCGAATTAGCCCTCAAGTGCCGGTGACTCGCAAACAAATGATGATTGCACTCCTTCGGGTGCAGCACATTTTCATTCGGGCCACCTACAATGACATGTACAGAGGCGATGCAATTTCCATTTCGGAAGTGTCCTTGGATGTGGCCACCGAAGGCGGAGGTGATTTTGATTTTGGAAACATTAGATCTATTCAATTAAAATTCAACTGATTGATTAAAGTGCCCTATGTCAACAATATTTAATGAGGAGTTGTGTCTGCGCAAATGAATGCTGGGGATAAGGGTCAATTAAATATAGCAGATTGAATATCATTGAATCTCTTGGGATCATAGTTCGGCGAAGAATTAGCTAATCTGAAAAAGCGATTACCATTCGAAAAGGCTGACTGAGTTTACTCTACAATAATGCTTCATTAATAAGTATAATAATTTTAATTAAAGTCGCCACTTTCTTTTCCATTCTCATTTAATTCTGAATATTCTAAATTGTAATTTGATTCAGAATTTAATTAAATATAAAGTGAAAATTATTTTTAAAGAAGCCACTAGATAAAGAAAGTCATGCCTTTTGATAGGTATATTGCACGCATGTAAAAAATGATTGTTGCCTTAAACCAATTTAAAAGATCCTCATTTACATAAAGAATTGAATTATCCTGTGAGAAATTTGAATTTTATTCACCTTTTTATATATATTTTTTAGTCCCAGGCGATGCTCCAGCACTTGGTGTTGAAGAATGCTTGAATTGTGCAGAAGGATGGATGGGTCGATCTTGCCAGGATGCGGCATCCGGCTTCCATATTTATTTTGAAGAAGGCTATTTGAATAGGCCCGACGACATTGTCCTTGCCGGATTGATTAAGCCTTGTGCCTGCCATGGTAATTTATAAAAACACATCTATTTTTCACCTCCCATTTATATTTTAGGCCATTCCAACGCATGCGATCCCAAAACTGGCGAATGCATTGTTTGCTATCCTTTCAAATTTCCTTCAATTTTCCTATTTTCAGGATTGCCAACATAACACGGTTGGCACCAGATGTGAACATTGCCGTGATGGCTACTATGGGAATGCATTGTCCGGTTCCTCCGATGCTTGTCATCGATGCGCATGTCCACTGGCTGACAATTCATTCAGTCAAACTTGTCGACAGAGTCAATCCACGGGAAGAGGCTACATTTGTGATGGATGCCGTCCCGGATATACTGGCGATTATTGCGAAAAGTTGGCACAAATTCCTCACAAATATACAACTCTTCATTTGGCTAATTCAGTTGTGAACCCGGCTACTATGGGAATCCATCGATTCCAGGCGGCTTTTGTGCCCTCTGCGCTTGCCATCCCCACGGAAGTTTGAGTCCAATTTGCCACAACACAACAGGCCAATGTCAATGCCGGGATGGAGTGGATGGTCGGGATTGTTCGGCATGTAGGCCTAGACATGCTTTCCTCAACGGAGTTTGCACATGTAATTAAATGGAATGTTTTTGTTTTCAATTAATTAATTATAGCCTGCGATCGAGGCTGTTATCATGAACTGATGCGAATGGAGGATGAAATGGAATATTCCCTTGGCCCATTGCAAACAATGCTGGCCGAAACAAAGCCAATCCCTCGAAAAGTTGGTCACAAATTTTGAAGGGAAATAATATTCCAAAAAACATTAAAATTGCCAAAAAAAAATAACGCTTCAGAAGTTTATCCTAGACCAAACCAATAAATCTTATATTAAATTGATAGATCTCATCAAGATGTCATCATTTTTTTTTATTTTTTGAATTGGGTTTATCAATTTTAATTTAGTTTTGAACCATAAAACCAAAATGGGTTTAAACCGTTTAATACCCTTTAATTTAGTCCAAATCATAACCAAATTATATACCATTCAATCGTCTTGACCTACTATATCAAATTAGGTATATTTGGTTTTTGAATATAGGACAAAGTACAAAACCCTCTTTAAACCATTATTTCTTACTTTGGCAAATTAAATAATAATATCCAATTTTAATGCTATCCAATTCCACCCCATAATCTTATTTCTTTCAGCGTTTGGCCAGAATTGGGGCTGCCGTATCCACACTCGATTCCCTGCTGGACAGTATTGGCAGTGGAGCACATGGATTTGGTCCAGTTGATAATTTGCTATTTTCCTTGGATGAGGATGGATTGGGCGAAGGAGATAGTCGCCCTTTGAGGCAGGCACGACTTCTGGAGCAAGAATTCCAACTGCTTCAAGAAAGGAATAATGATTCATTGGCAAAATTGAGGGAAATGGGCCAAGGATTGGGCCAAATTCGGGCAAAAGTGCAGGCAGAGAATCGACGAGTTGTTGGTTGGTTTTGGCTGGGAAAAAACTGAATTATTTATCCAAAATAATAGGCAAAGAATCCTTTCATTTAGTCCAAATTATCCATTATTGTGTTTTAAAATTTATTATATTCTCCAATTAAAAAGATATCATCAACCAATTGGCCCAATTCGCGCGTCGTTCCAGCCAAACTGCCCCAAGCCAAATCAACAATTTATTAGCCCAAGGCCAAGCATTGTTGGAAAGCACACGGCAAAGAATGGCAGACATTGAGAAGAAATATAATTATGCAAAAAAGAATGCGGAAGATGCGGACAAATTATTACGGGAAATTTTGGCCCGAAAATTGAACCACACTTCCTATGAACATTTGGCCGAAAAACATCAACAATTCCAAGGCATTTTACGTGATTTTCGGGACGCACTTTGGGATAAGGCAAGGGCTGGAAGTTTGGCAGCAAAAAATCAAAGCCAAATGGCCAAAAATGGTTTGGAGAGGCTGGAAAAAACAATAAAGGAAATTGAAAATGTTGGCAAATTGGCTGAGGAGGAATTGTCAAATGGACGGCAAAATGTGGCACAAATTGAGCAATTGGGAGAGGATATTGGCAATTTGCAAAAGGCAAAAATAATTGAGAAAATTATTGGCTTAAAATTATGTATTGGGGCCACCAAATAAGAATAAAAAAAATAATATTTAAATTGCCGTAATGATCTTTCTTAAAGCCATATAACTTGGCCATAACAAAATGTTGGGGGTTGGGATTCGGTTTATGGTTTAATAGCACTAGAGTCTAGAAGAATGGGTATATTAAAAAAGTCTAATTTGGTTTAAAAAAGTTCCTTTTCGAAACAAATTCATGTTTTTTATGGCAAATTAAATATTTCCCTTTGAATTATAAAAAGTGTCTAGCACTAAATTGACCATTATTGAAAGAATAATTTGTCTTAAAATGAATTTGGCATTCAGGAATTGGCTGATTCCTTGATCCCGGCTGCCAGAAGTCAACGAGACGATGGATTGGAATCGTTGGAAGTGGAAATGGACGAAGCATTAAGAGAATTGAGAGGGGCAAAAATGATGGGAGCCGAAAGGCATGCACGCGAAATGGAACAACAAGCCAGCAAATTGAGGGGAAGATTTACGGAAATAGAGGCAAAATAAATTTGAATAAAATTATTTAATTTAATCAATCATTTTTAAGGTATTTTCCATGGACGCATTGGCCGCCTCCAATGCCTATGAATCCATCGTTCGCGCCCTTCAAAATGCGACTGCAGCAGCGGCAGTGGCAAAAAGAAATGCAGAAGAGGCATTTGCCGTAGTCGACCCAAACAGTGAAGGCTCATTGGCTACGATGGCCAATGCATCGGCCATCAAATCGGAAGAATTGAATCGACGGGTGGATTCCGCTTTAGAAGCATTGGGAGTCCGGGAACAAAGTGAAAGATTGGAAAAAACATTGGATGAAATTGAGGCCAGCATGAAAGAGGCCCAACGAAAATTGGGCACAATCAAAGATGTTCAACAATTATTGGAGGATCATCATGATCGAATTAATACAGTGTACACGGCAGTGGATGAGGCACATTCCAGCCTTGGAGATATTGAGGAGGGCGTCACGGAATTCAATGATGCGGTGACGGAATTGAAGCTGAGAACAGATGCGGTGCAACAATTCACATCAGCCAGCATTCAAGTAAATATGGATACAGTCATCAATTTAAGCTACTGTATTTAAAAATCTAACAAAAAAAAACATTGAAATTGCTTGAAGGGATATAGAAAATTACAAAAAGGAAAAAATAATGCTAAAAAATTATAATGGTTTAAAGAAGATTTGTCCAAATTCAGAAACTAACCCAAAATTGGATAGGGCTGATGAAGATGCATCGAATGAGATATATAATTTGGCAAGATTTAGTTGAAATTAAGTGGTATTAAACGGTTTAAACCAATTTTGATTTTTGGTTCAAAACTAAGTTATAATTTGTTAAATGAAAGCCAACATATTAAAATGATTAGTTTTAATGAGACTCTCGATTAGGTATAAGGTTTATGGGTCTAAGATAAACTTCTGAACCGTTAAAATCATATCGGCATTTTCATACTTTTTTTGGCAAATTAAATAGGCGTTTTCCCTCTTCATTGTTTTGATTGAATTTGATAATGTTTGCAGGAAAGTATTCGAAATTTGAGTGAAAGTGCCGGCCAAGTGAACGAATTGGAGAAGGCATTTGAGGTGTTGAAGACCAGAACCGATGAACATTCTGAACAATTCCAAAAAGTTCGAGCGGATTTGGGCGTTCTAAAGGAGAAGATCAATGAGGCCAGAGAAAAGGCATCAAAAATTCGGATTGGAGTTCGTTCGGAGCCAGGGGCCGAATGCATTCGGGAATATATTTCGCCAATGTGAGAATATATTTTTGGTGATGGCATAAATTAAATATTATTCCCATTTTGAGGCGTCCATCTCCTTCGAATACAATTCTGATTAAATATCGGCCGGCGATGGACACTCCCGATTCCCTGATATTTTTCACGCAAGTCAAAGGCACAAGAACACAAAATCGAGAATTTTTGGCTGTTGAATTGAAGCAGAAAAAGATCTACGTCCATTGGGATATTGGAGGAGGAAAGAGAACAGTGAGTTTTTATAAATTGGCTAATTGCTAAAAAAAATATAGAAAATTAACACACCGATTGAATACTTGGGTTCGTTATTTTAGTCATATCTCAACGAGGAACAACCAATTTGGGAAGAAGATATACCATTCGAAAGCTCTAGATCTGCTTAAAAAGTGGCTTTAATAATTTTTTGAAATTCTAAGAATTTTATAAAATAATCGGATTTTAAATTTTCCTTCAAAAATTCGAGTTGATTAAAATTAAAGATATGTAAATTTTTTAGAAATTAAAATTAATAAAATATAAATAGGCCACTTTTTAGAGGGCACTTTAAGCTTTCAAAAGGTATATCGCCTTCCAAAATTGGCTATTGCCTCGCTGAGATATAAGCCAAAACTATGCATGTATTCAATTATCTTATACAAAGAATTAAAAATAAAATGAAAAGGGAAATTATATATAGTCGGGACGATATTGACTTCTTTGGTCAAGTGGGCTAGTTAGCTCCCCCATATTTTGGGGGAACCCTGGTTCAATTCTCAGCAAGGGTAGTGAATTTTCGAAAAGCCGATGATGAGGAAAATGTTGGAATTACCGTTTGATAAAAGTAATGAAACAAACAACTAGCGGCTGTTAAACATTTCTGAGGCTTTTCCAATTAAATTTTTTCAATTTTTAGGCTGCCATAATCAAGCGGAATATTGTCTACATTCCGGCATCGGACCGATACACTTGGTACCATATTGAAGTGAAAAGGTTGGCAAAAAAAAGCAGAATTTTATGGTAATTTTTTGACTATATAGAGTGGCCAATACAATGCAAGTGAGTGTTGTGCAAAGGCAAACATTGGGCGGGGAAGGCTCAAGGGATGTGGATGAGCCAACAAAAGTGATGGTTGGCGAACCAAAAGTCCAATCGGAAGTGGTCAGTTTCCAGAAATCACCCCAAGTTGCCGTCATTTATAATAACTCATCAAGGATTGAATCAATTTTAATAATTTTTTAATCAAATTAAAGAGCAAACTATTCGCTATTTAATTAAACTATTTTTATTTAGATTGGTTAAGAATTCATTAAGTAAGTTGTGGAAAAAACCATTGACGCTTTCTTTCGCTAATCTATAGTAAAGGTAAAGGGTATTTTAATCTTTTTTTGTGCAAAATTCAATAAATTCAGAACCAATTTATGTAAAATTAATATTATTTGATAGCCAAAAGCCAGCTTTTTAATTTAATATAAAAATCATCAAAATTGGTTAAGCCTTTGATGAGTTATTGTACGACAAGTTGGACTACTCCCCCCATAATTCCTTGTCCATATCAAATAATCCTCTTAAAAGATATTCAATGTTGTGCCCGGCCAAACTCGTCTATCCCTTGGACTCAGCGACTCAAAAGTTGGCCAAGAACTTGGCCTTGTCACCAATAAATTCCATGGGACTGTTGGCGAATTGAATGTGGACGGGGTGAATGTGCCACTTTGGGTGTTTGTCCATTCGGAAGGGGCTTGTGATGGAGCCACAGGACCACCGGCCAAAATTGCCAGTGGACATTTATTCCGGTCAGCAAAATAGAAAAAGGTTACAAAAATAATTGGTCACCCATTTTCAGTGATGGTTTTGCCCAAATTCGAATGCCAATGGCCGAAAGAGCCAGCACAATGTTGACAGTCCAATTCAGCGCATATTCCCCCAATGGCCTCCTCTATTTCCGGGGCAGTGCCGAAAGTGGCGAATTCATTGCCTTGGAATTGAACGAAGGTGCCGTGGCGGTAAAGGCAGATTTTGGACCGGCAGCAAAAATAGCTCTCCAAACGAATGGAAGCAAATATGCGGATGGAAGGGCGCATAAAGTGCGCGTAATCCGCAAAGATGGGGAAGTGCATTTGCAGGTAATTTTAGAGGGAATTGGAATAGCAAAAGGATAATATTCAGAAAAAAAAACATTGAAAGTGTCAAAAAGAATGTAATTATTCAGAAGTTTATCCTACACTGATCTTAAGAGCTATGGCGCATTAATTTGATTCTGTTTTGGTTTAGATTTTAACCCATTCAAAATTATTAGTTTTGCACCATTAAACCAAATTGGTTTAAACTTTTTAATACCTTTTAATATTGACCAAACCATAACAAATTATGTACCATTTAATACGTCTTGATTATCTCTATCTAATTTGTTATATGGTTTGTGAATGTGAATATAGGATAAACCCTTATTAAACCATTATAATTATTTTTCGACAATTCCAATTTTCTTTTCGATAGTCAATTTTTTAGCAAATTAAATTTTTTTTTGCACAGTTGGATCCCGAAAATGAGCATGTCTCAATTGCATTGGCCGATGGGCAAGCCCTTTTGGACATTTCTGAGCCGGATCATTTTGTGGGCGGTGTTCCACCGGATTTCGCACGCTATGAATTTACCCAAGACCATGATATTCATTTTGATGGATTCTTTGGTTGCATTCATTCCGTTCGACCCAATCAAGTTTCGGAGTTGGATTTGGACAATCCGACGAGGGCACAACGCAAGGAACCCGGTTGTCGATATCAGGAAGAACGGTTGAGCACAACTGAAAGAGTCATCGGATTTCAGGCAAAAATTTTTTAATTTATTTGACATTTTTATGGGATTTACTCATAGGCACAAAAAGGGTTGAATGATTCATACAGGTCCATTCATTTGAACATAACTCAACAAAGCATTAGCCAATTTTGGAAGGCAATAAGCCATTCGAAAACCCTCAAGCTTCTCTACAAAGTGGCTTCCAATTCATTTTTTGGCAAATGAAATTATTTTTAAGATAAGTGGTTTTCCTCCAAAATTCGAGTTTATCACACTTTATTACAAATAGTTATTTTAAAAGGGCAAATTTCTTAACAATTTTAAGGCTACTTTTTAGAGGATATTTAGAGCTTTAAAATGATACATTGCTTTCCCATATTGGTTATTTCTCCATGAGTTATTGTCAAAAGAAAGGCCAAGTACTAAATCTACACTACAGTACTGAATTTTTCCTACCGTATTAAGGCCTCCCAAAATGGCTTCTTGAAAACGCGTGGCATTTTGCTGGACACGGATGCCACATTCGCCTTCAATTTCCGAACCCGAAGTGAAAATGCCATTTTGGTCTATGAATCGGCGGATTTGCAAAGAGAAGAGGAGGCACAAAAAGCGAGGCGAAGACGACGAAGACGGATGCGGAGGGGAAAGGGAACAGCAGCCACCGAATTCTTGGCAATAATTTTGGGCGGCAGAGGAAGGCGTGCCGTCGATCCGGATGATCATGTTTGACTGGAAATTTACGGCAAAATTGATGTCTTTTTCCCCTTTTTTTTAGTCCTTCTTGGCAATTTTCTTGATCAAAGGCCGACTGACCGTCCATTTGGGGACGGATTCAAGGGAACGGGCCAAAAGTCCGTTGATCAGCTCCACGCAAACATACGATGATGGATTGTTGCATTCTCTGTTCATTTCCAGGGATACAAAGGAGTTAGTACACTCTTCATTATATCGAAAAATAATTAAATGTTGAAATAGGCCCAAAAATCTTTTACTCAATTGATAGATCTCATCAAGACGCTACATTTTATTATATTTTAGCTTGAGTTTAACCATTCTAACATTAGTTTTGAACCAAAAAATCTAAACCGTTTATTACCATTTAATTTTGTACAAACCATAAAAAATTATTTATTCTTTTTTCAATAATTTTTCGACAAATTAAATATCTTTTTTGTAGAATTCAAGTTCGAATCGATGATCGCGAAGTGTTGGCCACGGTTTTGGTGGATGAACAGCAGCCAATTGGTGGCTCAAATTGGGCAATGCTTTTGGGCGGTGTTCCCACCAAATTTGCCAAATTGTTGGAGGAGGCTGAAGCTGGCACAATCCAATCATTGATTGGATGCCTTTCCGATTTCCAATTCAATTATGAGTACATTTTTTTGGCGGGATTAGAATTCTTGGGAATTAATTTGTTTTCCATTGCAGACGAATGCCAATTTTGTTGGAGGAACACCATGGCACAATTCTGGGCCAATGCGCATTGGAGGATGGCACAAATGGTTTTGTTTTTGTTTGGGGCACATCACTTGGGTATATTTTCCCAATTTTGCTTTCAAATTCCCCTCCCATTTCCCTCATTTTCCGTTCCTTTTTTAAATTACATATTTTCCCTTGAAGTAGCCCATCTGTCGTTAATTAAACTAATCAAGGATTAAATCAATTTGATATTATTTTTATATTAAATTAAAGATCAAACTTTTGACTATTCAATGATATTAATTTTATTTAATTAGTTAAGAAATATTGGAATAATTATTTAAAATTTCATTTAACATTAGATTAGTTTATTTTCAGTGGTTTTTTTTAAGTTAGCTTCTTCCATTCTGAATCAATTTAAATAAAATTAATATCATTTTATAGTCAAAAGTTTTCTCTTTAATTTGATAATAAAAACATCAAAACTGGTTCGGTCCTTGATGAGTTATAATAAATGGCATCAAATTGGGGCTTACCCGTTTACCCTTTTTAATTAATTTTTCACAGAATTGGAAACAGCATCGGCTGAAGAAATGACAACGATGGATGTACCTATGCAATTAGATGAAGCGAGGGAAGAAATTGGAGAGAATAAACATTTTCATCGGAAAAAGTCTCGGCAATCTTTGGAGCCAGCCGAACCCACAATCCATCAGCAGGCGGCGATGGCACTCACTTCTTCCGGTAATCCCCTCGCGCAAATATTTTATAAATTCACATAATTTGTTCAATTCTTTTGTTCAAAAAAATTGCTTTTCTTTTGTTGCCATTTTCCCTTCTAATTTTGTTATTTGCAATTTTCCATTTTTTCAATTTAATGTTTGATACTGTAGCCAATGATATTCTTTTGGCCATAACTCAACGAGGCAATAGCCAATCTGGGAAGGCGATATGTCATTTGAAAGCTCTGAAAGTACCCTAAAAAGTGGCTCTAAAATTGTTATGAATTTCAACTTTTTCAATTTAGTTATTCGTCTTTTAGTATAATAGATTTTTGTTTTCTAAGCAAAAGTCGCTTATTTTAAAAATTGTTTCAAATTTTCAAAAAATTTATGGCCACTTTTAGAGGACATTTAGAACTTTCAATTGGCATATTGCCTTCCAGAATTGGTTACTTCATTGTTGAATTATGGCGAAAAGAATATCCTTAAAGTTCGCTAAATTACGGTATTGAATCCGCCCATTCTTTCATCTTTGACCAATCAAATTTCCCTTCTCCTTGTCAGCTCCTACAAAAATGGCCTCCACCACTGCTCCGCCACAATGCAGCCAATCCACATTTGCCTCCAGTCAAATGGCATTCTCCACTGATTCCATCCAAGAAAATGGCATCCGATTTGGAGTGGCCGATGCCAGCCATTCTCGGCTCAATTTTGACAAAAATGAATTGCCGAATCAAGCAAAGTCAAATTACCCTCAAATTTATGCCTTTTATCCAATCATTTTTAAGCTTTTCCATTTCATTTGAATTTCGTACCCAACAAAGGGAAGGCCTCCTTTGGGCCTGGGCCAATTATCGAAATTTCACTCGATTTTTGTTACTTCATTTGCATCGAGGCTTCGTCCAATTGGAAATGAAGCATCATCGACGGCCAAAAACATTGCATTATAAGGCCCGTCGATTGAATGATGGAAAATGGCATCGACTCAATTTAAGCAAATTCGGCAAGGAAGTTCGATTGGAAGTGGACGATTTGGGGGAGGAAATCTTTGAGGATGCCCCAAATCCACGGGTTACCCGAAAACGGATGTATGTGGGCGGACTGATTGGAAGGCATCGAAGGAAATACGAAGAGGCAATCGGCAATGAATTGGGCCAGGAATTGGCTCCAGCTTTTCAGGTGAGAGGAGGGGAAAAAATAAATATTTTGAATGGCACAAATAAGCAATAAAAATGTGTCATAATTTCAAAAATAATTATTTACTTAATTTATGGCTTATGATTCTGCTTTGTCAAATCCTCCTTTTTCTTATTTGATATTTTGGATTGGATATTAGTAAAAAAAATTGTTGCCATTTATAATTGCCATTGGAAAAAGTTAAATTTTACTCTTCCTTTTATTTTTATGCTGTAGGAGTAGGAATGATTCTGTACAAATTTTGGTCATAGCTCAGCGAGACAATAATAAATTTTGGAATGCGATAGAAATTTCGAAAGCCCAATGTGTCCTCTATAATTTGGCTTTATAAATTTTATGAACATAATTTTTGGAATTACATGCCTTTAAGTATGATCGAATTTTTCGAAAGAAAAGCCACTTTTTCTATAAATTGTTTTACATTTTCAAAAAAGTTTGGAAGCAACTATTTAAAGGAATTTTAATAGAGCTTTCAAATGGCATATTACCTTCCAAGATTGGATGCTTCCTTATAGAACTATAGTCAAAAGAATGGCCTAAATGGCATTCAATCTTAAATTGTAAATTTTCTAACACTAAATTTCTAGGGTTGCATTCGGCATTTCCAATTGAATGGAATTGAGCAGAATTTGTTGTTGGCCAGCCGTGACCTCATTCCATGCTCCCATTCACCCGGCATTGTTTATGTACATCAAGGCGGTTTCGCCACTTTCGGTTCTTAAGCCTATTTTCCTACAATTACACTTATTTTCCATTTGAGCCTCTTTTAATGCCTTCCATAAAAAGAAATCGGCATCGGCACAAAAATATGGCAATGATGGCCTCGAATTGGGAATTCGTTTTCGGCTGATGCCCGAAGGAATGGGCAATGAAGAAATGATGAAGGATGGGACAGATGATGAATTTGGCCGTGGTCGAATGCTAATTGGGATGATGTCCCCAAAAGATGGGGTATTTAAACAGTCAAGATTGGCAATTTGGGTGGATGATGAGGCAAAAGGAGCGGTAAGTCAAGGACACGAGCAATTGGGCCATGTCCCAACTTGGCGACAACACTTGTAGCTAATTAAGGTCTAAACCGAAATTGATGATTTTGGAATCAAATTAAAAAGAGCGCACTGCTGGCTATCGATTGATATAAAATTTACTTGGATTGGTTAAAATTTGTTGGAAAAAGTATTCAAATAACCGTGAAAAATTCGCAAATTTATAATAGTAGTCTAATTTAATGGTTTTTTAAGTGCAACTCTGCCAATTCTGAACCAAATCAAATTAATTTTATATCAATCGATAGCCCGAAGTGTGCTCTTTAAATTTGATACCAAAATCATGAATATCTGTTTAGCCCTTAATTAGTTATAAGCGCCGTCGCCCAGTTGGGGCATTGGGACATCATCGCCCAGTTGTAGAGTACCGAGCCAAATTTGCAAATTTTATGGCCATTACATTTTCCCTCATTTCCAAGTTGGCTTTGAGCATCAATTTGGCCAATTGGCGAATTCAATTCCAAACTGTTTTCGATGGCACCCGAACCAACAATGCCACAATTTCCTCGCCAATTCCTTTGTTAATTTGCCCTGGCCAATGGCATCATTTGCGTTTGGCCATTTCCACAAATTCGGCTATTTCTATCTCGCTTGATGGCCAAAATGTTCAGCTGGATTCATTGCATCTTCCCAAGGGTGCCATCCACGAACTTCGATCAATGCCAATTCAAATCGGCGGCACAAATGGTACAAAAAATTAATTGCAATTTAATTAAAATTTATCAATTTATAGTCCAAATTGCCAATTCACTTGGCTTTCGTTCAATGTTTGGTTGCATCAAACATTTTGAATTGGATGGACATCCCGTGGAAATTGGAGAAAAAATGGCCAAAAAATGGCACAAAATAGTGGCGGATGGATGCCCTGGGGCATAAATATAACAAAATAATAATAATGATTTTCACATTTACATTATTTCACTTAATAAATAAATATTTAATGCTTATAAATTGATGAGGGTTTAATTCCGCCTTTTTTTCTTGAAAGTTTTAAATATTTTAAATTTAAACCAAGAAGAAAAAAGAATACAATTTTTTCCAATTTTTTATTATAATTGTAATTCTGAATTTTTATTTTAATTACGCATAAATCGAATCTATTTTTGTCAAATTCAAAATGGAATATTAATAATTTGGAATGAGGCCTTAAAACTAAATGGCCATAAAAGGAAGGCTGAAGGCGGAAAGAAATTCATTTTTTCCTTTTTAAAATTCACATTTAAAATATCAAATTTAAAATAAAATGAATATTTCCTTTGCCTTCCTAATCCTCCTAATTGCTTTTTTGCCACTTTTTACTAATGGAGGAGTCCATCCATGCCTTCGACTTTGTGACATGGATAAAGATTGTGGCCAAGGGGCGGGAGCAAAATGTTTGGGCGGTTGCTGCGCCCCATGGATTGAGAAATTAGCAAATTCATGTAATCAAAGGAATATTTTAAATTGGAATGTATGGACCCAATTTAGGCACCTCACAAACTGTATGCACTAAAGATATAACCTGCGATGCCCCTTGCGATTGTTTCCAGGATCGGTGCATTTTGGTGTGAACTATGAAGGAGGATTGATGGATAAAAATAAAAAATTTTTATAAAATTGTTAAATTTTTTCAAAAAAAATATTGCCACTTTTTAAAAGACTTTCAGGGCTTTCGAATGGTATATTGACTTCCCGAATTGGTTGTTTCCTTATTGAATTATGGCCAAAAGAACAGAACCTAGGTACTCAATCGTTGGTACCCAATTGTCCTATTTCGTAAAATAAAATATCAAAAGAGGAAAGAAAGACAAATTTTGCGGTTGAAGTCTTAATTTTAGTTAGTTCCATTGTCCATGCCATTTTTGACGGATTGACAAATGGGATTAAAAAAATGCCAAAAATAGATTTTTTTGTGGCCACAAAATGAACGCAACGTCATTTTTCATTTTTGAGATCATAATCCCCCATCCACCCCCTCTTCACATCATTTGAGAATTTCGCCCTCAGGCGACGAAGGAAAACGTCAAATAGACGTTTAAAAGTGGCAGCCGGGGAATCACAGTTGCCTTTTTGCCTCATTCGTCTTTGCCAATTCATCTTCCGACGGGTGTTGGGCCCCACCAACAAAATTCCCTCCATTGGCAAAATTGATTACCTTTCCCAATGCAATAACAAAAGAAGGACCCAGTCTCAGATAAACAAACAATTCACTCAGGGCCAAGTATATTATTAAAATGCACTGTTTCCATTTTCAACCCAAAAAAATCCAACAGATTAATATATAATTTTGACCAACAATTTTGTGCCCTCACTTTTTTGGGCTTTTGGTCCTATTCCGCCATTCTTTTCAATTGTTTACGCCATTTTTTATGCCCGACGGCAATTTTACGTTCAATTCCCCCAACCACTTCAATTTAAGTCCCCCGTTTCGCCCCGGCGGCATTTCAACGCATTTCACTTGGCCAACGATGGGCGACGACGGCAATTTCACGCCCTTCGGCGCCTCCAAAATGCCATAAATAAATTCCCGGAAAAAGTCCCCTCCCTTTCCATTCCTCATTCATAATTTCGCCTCCCTTTCAATTTCGCTTTTTTCCCTTTGTCCAATTGCCGAAATCCTCAAATGGTTTGGTGGCCACAAAAACAAGCAAAAATTGGTAGAAAAAAATATCCCCTCTGGTTTTTTGCACATTTGAAAGGCGATATTCATTTTTTTTATATTTTAACATTTTTTTGCAGAAAATAACATTGAATACGAATTTGTGTGAGAAATTCGAGTCGAAATCAAAAAACGTGTACGGTGTAAAAATGGGCCAACGGGAATTGGAAGAAAAAGCAGTCAGAAAGAAGGAATAAAATCGGCCAAAAATATTTAAAAACAACAACAAGGAAAGGAATAAAACTGGGCATTTGGCCATCATCCTCATTTCGTCAACATTGGGCATTCATCCATTCATCCAATACATTTACTAAAGTACAAAAATGCCTCCCGATCACCAATGCCCTCACGTTGAACTTCTCAGTTTTGGCACATTCCTTTTTGCCATTCTTCTCATTCTCGTTACATTCCCGGTCAGTCTCACAATCTCCAAACATGACTATTCCGGCACTCTCTTTTCTTTATAATTACAAGGAAACAATCAATTTAAGAAGGCAATATAACATTCGAAGATTCTAAAGGAAAAGGACATCTGAAATTTTGCATATTATTTTTATTGAAACTTAAAATGGCTAAATTGTAGAGGGCACACAAGCTTTCTCGATTGGTATATTTCTTGCCAAGTTGGCGAATATCTAGCTGATTAGCTATTTGCAAAATAAACGATTCAATGTACCGAAATGACCTTTACCATCAAAAATTAAGCTATGGCAAATTATGCCTTCGAATTATTTGGACTTCAAATTTAAATTCCCATTATTTTAGTCCATTTCCTTCTGCTTCCCATCATCTTCAACTCCGCCATCAATTTCGCCCCGATTTCTTCATTTTTCCATCCAAATTCGCCCAGAATGGCTTCTGGACATCGAAAACAAGTAAAACTGTTCAAAAAATTCACAATAAATTGTTTTAAAGGATTTTGGGTGTATTCGAAAGTGTGGAAGAAGGGCCAAATGGTTGGCAAATTGTCGTTCAACTTTATGCCAATCAGCCAACACAATCAATGCCATTCACTTCCTCTGTGAATATTTCCCAAGGGCATAAGGCCATTCGGGTTGATCGAATTGGGGAATGCGAGTCAATGGAAGGCAACATAAAATCCATTCAATTAGAGGTAAACATGATTTAACCGAATAATTTCGCACAAATTTATCAAATTCCTTTTAGATAGAACTTTCCAAACAATTCATTTATGTTCGTGCAAAAAATGCGGCAAAATATGCAATTCCAACACCATTGATGGAATCCGCAGATTTGCGCGTTTATTTTGTTCGAATTGAGGGCGAAGGAAATACACAAAAAAGTTGCCAACTCAATTCAGAAATGGACACAAAAGAAACAAGTGAGAAAAAAGGGAAAATTAATGAAATTTTTACATGCTTTCATTTGACCCAAAGTCTTATTGTTGACTATAATAATTCAACGAGGCAATAGCTAATTCTAAAATACGATATATCATTGGAAAGTCCTGCTGAAATCCTCTAAAAATTGGCTATAAAATTATTATAAAATTCTCTTTTCTAAAATAGATGTTTTTCTTCGAGTGAACGGCTGCCTAATTATTTATTTTTTCAAAAATTAGAAAAGCCACTTTTTAGAGAACTTTCGTGGCTTTAGAAATATCACAACCCCTTCTCAATTGATGGCTTCTTTATTGAGTTATGATCAAAACAACCCAATTAGATTTTAAAAAAAAAAGAAATTTCGAATAATTAGAGCAGGAAATTATAAAATTTCATTGAAATATTCAACTTTCTATTCTAGGTCGTTTCGCATTGCCCTCGACCACACCCCATCCTGCCTTCATCAACAAAAATTCAACGACTCCAACGCCTCCAAATCCAATCAAATCGACCACCAATACCCCTTCAACTTCGTCCATTCCAAATGGAAATTCCCCAATTTGGAATGCCACAATTGTGGAGGAAGAGGATACGGAAAATGAGGGCGGAAAAATTTTGGCATTGCCAAAAGATGGCAATGAAGACGAAATGGCAGGAAATAAGAAGCCTTTTTCGGAATGGCCATTGTACAAAAGAAAAAGGATAAAAGTGCCAAGGAGGAGCACAATGGCAGCACAACGTTTCCTCAGCCCAAATCATTATGTGCCCCAACAGGATTGGGCCAGAGGCCGTCAAAAGCAGCAACAAAGAATGTTCCCTCCGAGGCCAACACCGGCATGGAATTATGGTGGAATTGGAGAAGAAATTTTGAGCACAACAATGGCCAGCTATATTGACATTATTCGGGATAGGCAACTTTATGAGGAGGTGCAGAGATCAAGGTGAATGGTTGGGCCATTCCTATCTTCGCCTAAATTAAAATTTATGAAAACTAAGAATGCTATGCCAAACTAACAGAAAAATTAATATTCCCCCTACATTCACAGAACAATGGAAATCAATTCCCGTTGGTCTTTCATTTTTCTCCTATTCATGGGCCTAATCGCCGTGCTCATCTCCATTTCCGCTGCATTTGCCCTCATCATGTTCATTTTGCTTCAATGCCGACCAAAACCAAAGAAGCCACTTTTGGTTGCTTAATTCCATTCCCCCATATTTCATCAAAAAATTCATTCCTTCCATCAAAAATTTATTTTTCCAAATGAATAAATTTGTAATTATTTCCAAATATCTTGAGGGAATTTCACCCCCAATTGTCGCCTCACATCATCCATTGTTTCCGTCAAAATTGCCGATTGTTCCAGACCAATCCAATCACTCTCCAATTTGTCTTTCGCCAAGCATTCATTTATATGGTCAATTTCATAGGCCAATCCAACGGCATGTGGGTAATAAAACAAATTTGGATCATGAGGTGGCAGGGGATGGGCAATTCGTTCGATTGGACACATTCCAGCACGCCTCAAAATTCCATCTGTAGGATATCGTTGGATTTGTGCTTCCACCGGGCTCCAGAAGAATTCAGGAATCTTTAGAAAGAGTAAGGGAAAGAATGATTAATAAATGATATTTTTAAAGATATTAAAAAATAAGAATATTTAATTTGTTGAAAAAATTTATAAATGCAGATGATGAAACGCAAATAAACGGAATTTATAAGCGAAAACACAAAACAGGCGGAATTATTCTAAGTGAAATACAAAACAGGTGGAATTATTCTAATAAGCGAAAACACAAACAGGCGGAATTTTTCTAAGCGAAAACACAAACAGGCGGAATTATTCTAAGCGTAAACACAAACAGGCGGAATTATTCTAAGCGTAAACACAAACAGGCGGAATTATTCTAAGCGAAAAAACAAAACAGGCGGAATTATTCTAAGTGAAACATAAAACAGGCGGAATTATTCTAAGCGAAAACACAAACAGGCGGAATTATTCTAAGCGAAAACACAAACAGGCGGAATTATTCTAAGCGAAAACACAAAATAGGCGGAATTATTCTAAGCTAAAACACAAACAGGCTGAATTATTCTAAGCGAAAACACAAAATAGGCGGAATTATTCTAAGCTAAAACACAAACAGGCGGAATTATTCTAAGCGAAAACACAAAACAGGCGGAATTAAATTTAGATGAAACACAAAAGAGGCAGGAGTGATAACTAAAAATTAGATTAATATTTATCATTTTTTTAAAAATATTATTTATTAGATAGAGCAAAAAATTCTCTATCTTATGTGATAAAATCATTTTAAAAAATATTTTTTAATGTTTTGATTGAAAATCATCTTTTCAAGAATTTTTGAATATAATTTTTTCTATAAATTATTTCTAATTTTCTGATTTATCCAAAATGATCCATATTGAAATAATGGTTTCAAATATTTGAGTCATCATCCGACTTTACCGCAGATAGGGAATGCCCCTTTATTGAAATAAATCCACCCAAATGATCCCGTATTTTTCTCACCCGAATGTTTCCCTTTTTGCCAAAAATGCTCAACGATCCAACAGTTTTATGGCACCCAGAGTAGAAAATATGTGCCATTCCATTGTCCGAATAGGTCAAATTTATGTTGGCCCAACGGTCAATGCCTAAATTATTATGGCCAAAAATATTCATTCCCAAACCTCACTGACCATCCCTTTCCGCACTTTTTCCCCCATTGGCTACAATTTTAGTCGGTTTTTGTCCACCAAATGCCATTTGAACTGCCAAAAGTGCATAGCATCCAGTGGCCATCAAATATCCTTCCCCACCATTTTGAATACATTGGGTCGATTCAACTCGCTAAAATATATTTATATAATTAATAAGTAAAAAATTAAGTTTTATTTTTTTACTTTGACAGGAAACCCAAAATCGCATTGCACAAAATCAATTGGCCCAATTTGGGGCAGCCATTTTTCCATGATTTCACGCCAAATTGGGAAGCACATTGTCCAATAGCCCTTCAATCAAAATTGTGCTAATATTTACGATTCTCATTCTTTACACCACCTCCATCAGAAATAATCCCTTGCCTTTGGCCCTTGTCCACATTTCATGTACCTCTTTGCCATTTACGCCCATTGTCTTCTCACAAAGTACATTTTTGCCCATTTTCAATGCAGTCAACACAGCATCTCGATGTTGATGCGTTAAATTGCCAATGTAGACCACATCTAATATGGCAAAAAATTTATATTTAAGTATATGGGTCACTCTTTTTGTTATTGCTCGGCAGTGAAGTAACCAATTCATGAAAAACGACATCTCATTTAAAAGTTCTGCTTTAAAAATGACCTAACTAATTCTTTGAAAATTTGAAATAATTTGTAAAAAAATAAACAGCTTTTCCATAAAAAAAATTTTGTTTTGACAATCAAAGGCATTTAACATTTTTTCTAATATTGGATTTCATAAAATTTTAAAATTGCCACTTTTTAAAGGACTTTTAGAGGGCTTTCTCATGGTATATTTAATGAATTGATTGTTTCCTTGTCGAGTAACACCCAATTAGGAATAAATTGATGAGCATAGTTGCAGGCATAAATCATTTTGTTTCTCACTCATCAATTTTCAACAAATGAGAGATATCGTATTCTCTCTCTCTTTTTTATATAGAAGAAGAAAAGAGGGAAGCAGCAAGCAGGGAACTTGGCTCGTATGCCCGAGGACACATTCATTTTCCTTTCTTTCCTTTCCCCTTTCTTCCAATCAAAAGAGGATTCTACTGTATTGAAAAATTGAGCGTTTCTATACTAAAATGGCACTATTAACGTCCATTATTGTTAGCTATTTAATTTAATATGTTAGAAACCAATTTTAGGGTCATTGAACATTTCCTCATATGTGCCATAAATATTCACGGAATTCCCCTCTCCAATTAATCCATTCTTTTCGGCAAATTCTTTGGCCTTTTCCAATGAATGTGCACTGGAAATTGCCCAAATCTGCAAATATTCATTAATAAAAATGCTCTCTAATTTGGCTAACTTTATTCGGTGTTTTACAATTTCGCATTGCTCTCACAAAATCGCCACTGATTCGTCCGCTGTCGAAAAATATTTCGAATTAAAATATTTAATTTATCCTTTCCTTTAATTCCCATTATTATTCAATTATTAGTCATATTATTTCATAATTTCCTTTCCTATTTTAGTCTCAATTTAGCATATCCATGTGCACCTGTCCACGTGCACTTTTCCCTTCCTTCTTTTGTGCCCCTCTTCCTCCCTCATCTATCCACGTGCTAATCCATTAGCATGTCTCTTCTTCCCTTCAATTGTTCCCTTCTTTCCTTATGTCCACATGCTTATTCTCGCATTCCATTCTCGCGCGGCGCCCTATATAAAGCCGCCTTGATCCCTCTGGCATTAGTCCCATTCATTCCCAATTCCCAATTATTCCTTTGACCCAACTTTCCATTCATCCAATATTTATTCTACATGTATTTTAATTAAAAATAAATAAATATATTTTATTTCTTTTCCAAACATTTCCCAACACAAGGTCTTAGGATTTCACTGGGGAAATCCTCTGACATTTTGGTGCAACGGCCAACTACCGGATTTGGGCCATCTCAACAACAAAATTTGAGGGTTTTCGAGTAAAACCAAAACAACATTTTTTCAACAATTTCAACATTTGAATTTTGGGGGTTTTCAGAGGAAAACCAAACGCAACATTTTCAACCAATTCTTCAACAACAAAATTTTGGGCGGCCTTGTTAAATTTTGGCCAGAATTGCAACAACAATTTCTCAACAAACAATACTTTCAATAACAAAAATTTGAGCAGCAGAAAGTGTGACTGAGGCAGGCGGTCATCATTTTGCTGTACCATAAAGCTTTAAGACTTTTATTTGGCTTGTTTGCCTAACATTCATTGGACTTTTGTTCCTCTTCAACCTTTTGGCCTGAGTGCCAAAGCACATTCATTTTTTTGGCCTGAGTGCCTAAACATTCATTGGATTGATTTCCATTCAATTTGTAGCCTGAGTGCCTAATCATCGGACTGAGTTCCATTCATTTTTTGGCCTGAGTGCCTAAACAACATTTATTGGACTGTGTTCCATTCAACTTTTTGCGCCTAAACATTCATTATACTGGGTTTTTTTTCATTCTTTGGCCGAGTGCCTCATAATTCCTTGGATTTTGCTTCTATTCACTTTGTGGCCGAGAGCCGCCTAATCAATAAATATTTATTGAACTTGTTCCTATTCACCTTTGTGGCCTGAGAGCCAAAACGCCCTTTGCAGAGAGCTAAACCCTTGTTTTTAGTCAAGCAAACGAACAAAAAAAAAAATTTTTGGCCTGAGTGCTATATCATCCTTTCTAGAAAGCGTTTGTATTTATCCGGTGAAACCCATCAAACATTTGGCCAGTGCGCGAATCATTTTTGAATTTACTTTTTGCTGTCAGATTTTAATCTGAGTGACCTTCATCAGAATTGTTCTGAATCGAGAGGATAATCATTTGATTCTAATAAGCCTAATATTTTTATAACTGCACAGAAAATAATTTTTGTTTGAAAAATTTCTTTTCATTTTTTTCTCGTGCTGGCAGAGTCCTTCCGGAATTGGATTTTTTGTGATCCTTCTTCATATTTAGACAGTTATTAAGATGTCTGGACCAATTAGAACCTCTATTGGTCTCACCCGAACACGATTGGCGAATTACATAGCACAAGCGAATAATCTTCTAGGGGAACAAGGACAACAAACCGAGCAATCGGTAAAGGAAATACTTCTTAAGATAAAAAACGCAATAAATACATTGGATGGAAAAATTAGTGATTGGTCAGAATTAATGATTATGGCAGATGCTGTGAATCGAGTTAGAGAAGAACAGGAATTTACTAATTATTTGAATAATCATGGAAATTTTATCGAGCTTATAGATCAGGGAAGAGAAATGATTGATAATCTAGAAAATTGGCTGCAGCAGAAACATCAAACATTAGCTATACAAATTCATGATAATAAAAAACAGAGAGTGCATCTTCCGAAACTTACCCTACCTCAATTTGATGGTCAATTTAAAAACTGGATGCAATTTTGGAGTATTTTCGAAGCCTCAATAGACTCAGATAAAACAATACCCGAAGTTCAAAAGTTAGCTTACTTGTTATCGTGTATGAAAGATGATGCTGAAATAGACCTCAAAGGATATACAGTGACAGTTGGGAATTATAAAATTGTTAAGGACCATCTTATCAAAAGATTTGGTGACATGGAAACATTTAAATCGAACTTATATAAGGAATTGGGAGAAATTCATTCTAAGAGTCCAAAGACAATTGATGTTAGAAAAATGACTAGCGAATGCACGCGAATTTTGAATCAATTGGAACAAGCAGGTGAAAATGTGAATGTAACGGTAATTCAAGAAATAATTATGGAAAAATTCCCAAAATGGTTATTACTAGAAATAATACAGGAAAAAAGAAACATTGCTGACTTCAACACAACAAAATTGATTGAATTAGCTGACAAATTTTTGAAGCAAAGAGAAATGGTTTGGCAGATGAGAAACGACAAAAGAGAATTAAGCGGATTTGATGAATAATATGGAAAAAATATCTTCTCGGGGCGGAATGTCGAAAAATATTTCGAATTAAAATATTTAATTTATCCTTTCCTTTAATTCCCATTATTATTCAATTATTAGTCATATTATTTCATAATTTCCTTTCCTATTTTAGTCTCAATTTAGCATATCCATGTGCACCTGTCCACGTGCACTTTTCCCTTCCTTCTTTTGTGCCCCTCTTCCTCCCTCATCTATCCACGTGCTAATCCATTAGCATGTCTCTTCTTCCCTTCAATTGTTCCCTTCTTTCCTTATGTCCACATGCTTATTCTCGCATTCCATTCTCGCGCGGCGCCCTATATAAAGCCGCCTTGATCCCTCTGGCATTAGTCCCATTCATTCCCAATTCCCAATTATTCCTTTGACCCAACTTTCCATTCATCCAATATTTATTCTACATGTATTTTAATTAAAAATAAATAAATATATTTTATTTCTTTTCCAAACATTTCCCAACACAAGGTCTTAGGATTTCACTGGGGAAATCCTCTGACATTTTGGTGCAACGGCCAACTACCGGATTTGGGCCATCTCAACAACAAAATTTGAGGGTTTTCGAGTAAAACCAAAACAACATTTTTTCAACAATTTCAACATTTGAATTTTGGGGGTTTTCAGAGGAAAACCAAACGCAACATTTTCAACCAATTCTTCAACAACAAAATTTTGGGCGGCCTTGTTAAATTTTGGCCAGAATTGCAACAACAATTTCTCAACAAACAATACTTTCAATAACAAAAATTTGAGCAGCAGAAAGTGTGACTGAGGCAGGCGGTCATCATTTTGCTGTACCATAAAGCTTTAAGACTTTTATTTGGCTTGTTTGCCTAACATTCATTGGACTTTTGTTCCTCTTCAACCTTTTGGCCTGAGTGCCAAAGCACATTCATTTTTTTGGCCTGAGTGCCTAAACATTCATTGGATTGATTTCCATTCAATTTGTAGCCTGAGTGCCTAATCATCGGACTGAGTTCCATTCATTTTTTGGCCTGAGTGCCTAAACAACATTTATTGGACTGTGTTCCATTCAACTTTTTGCGCCTAAACATTCATTATACTGGGTTTTTTTTCATTCTTTGGCCGAGTGCCTCATAATTCCTTGGATTTTGCTTCTATTCACTTTGTGGCCGAGAGCCGCCTAATCAATAAATATTTATTGAACTTGTTCCTATTCACCTTTGTGGCCTGAGAGCCAAAACGCCCTTTGCAGAGAGCTAAACCCTTGTTTTTAGTCAAGCAAACGAACAAAAAAAAAAATTTTTGGCCTGAGTGCTATATCATCCTTTCTAGAAAGCGTTTGTATTTATCCGGTGAAACCCATCAAACATTTGGCCAGTGCGCGAATCATTTTTGAATTTACTTTTTGCTGTCAGATTTTAATCTGAGTGACCTTCATCAGAATTGTTCTGAATCGAGAGGATAATCATTTGATTCTAATAAGCCTAATATTTTTATAACTGCACAGAAAATAATTTTTGTTTGAAAAATTTCTTTTCATTTTTTTCTCGTGCTGGCAGAGTCCTTCCGGAATTGGATTTTTTGTGATCCTTCTTCATATTTAGACAGTTATTAAGATGTCTGGACCAATTAGAACCTCTATTGGTCTCACCCGAACACGATTGGCGAATTACATAGCACAAGCGAATAATCTTCTAGGGGAACAAGGACAACAAACCGAGCAATCGGTAAAGGAAATACTTCTTAAGATAAAAAACGCAATAAATACATTGGATGGAAAAATTAGTGATTGGTCAGAATTAATGATTATGGCAGATGCTGTGAATCGAGTTAGAGAAGAACAGGAATTTACTAATTATTTGAATAATCATGGAAATTTTATCGAGCTTATAGATCAGGGAAGAGAAATGATTGATAATCTAGAAAATTGGCTGCAGCAGAAACATCAAACATTAGCTATACAAATTCATGATAATAAAAAACAGAGAGTGCATCTTCCGAAACTTACCCTACCTCAATTTGATGGTCAATTTAAAAACGGATGCAATTTTGGAGTATTTTCGAAGCCTCAATAGACTCAGATAAAACAATACCCGAAGTTCAAAAGTTAGCTTACTTGTTATCGTGTATGAAAGATGATGCTGAAATAGACCTCAAAGGATATACAGTGACAGTTGGGAATTATAAAATTGTTAAGGACCATCTTATCAAAAGATTTGGTGACATGGAAACATTTAAATCGAACTTATATAAGGAATTGGGAGAAATTCATTCTAAGAGTCCAAAGACAATTGATGTTAGAAAAATGACTAGCGAATGCACGCGAATTTTGAATCAATTGGAACAAGCAGGTGAAAATGTGAATGTAACGGTAATTCAAGAAATAATTATGGAAAAATTCCCAAAATGGTTATTACTAGAAATAATACAGGAAAAAAGAAACATTGCTGACTTCAACACAACAAAATTGATTGAATTAGCTGACAAATTTTTGAAGCAAAGAGAAATGGTTTGGCAGATGAGAAACGACAAAAGAGAATTAAGCGGATTTGATGAATAATATGGAAAAAATATCTTCTCGGGGCGGAATGTCGAAAAATATTTCGAATTAAAATATTTAATTTATCCTTTCCTTTAATTCCCATTATTATTCAATTATTAGTCATATTATTTCATAATTTCCTTTCCTATTTTAGTCTCAATTTAGCATATCCATGTGCACCTGTCCACGTGCACTTTTCCCTTCCTTCTTTTGTGCCCCTCTTCCTCCCTCATCTATCCACGTGCTAATCCATTAGCATGTCTCTTCTTCCCTTCAATTGTTCCCTTCTTTCCTTATGTCCACATGCTTATTCTCGCATTCCATTCTCGCGCGGCGCCCTATATAAAGCCGCCTTGATCCCTCTGGCATTAGTCCCATTCATTCCCAATTCCCAATTATTCCTTTGACCCAACTTTCCATTCATCCAATATTTATTCTACATGTATTTTAATTAAAAATAAATAAATATATTTTATTTCTTTTCCAAACATTTCCCAACACAAGGTCTTAGGATTTCACTGGGGAAATCCTCTGACATCCGCATCCTAATAATAATTAAAAGTATCCCAACAATAAATCTCAGTCCTTCGAGGCAGTTCATTTTGGGCACAAAATTTTATTATTTTTTAAAGAATTGGATTAGACCAAACTGACTTAAAATTCATAATAAAATTTTAGACAAAAATCAAAAAATAATACAAAAATGGTTTATTCAAATTCTGATAATCATATTTCGATAAAAATTGAATTAAATTATTTATAAAATATTTCTTTTAAAATTGGATTTATGTCTGTTTCAAAAGTGCTGTCAAAATGCTTGCCCCCAGACCATTTTCCTCACCAACAATTCCCCAATGTAATTCCGTCCTCGGACCACCATGCTCGTTGTTTTTGTCCTTTTCCTTGTTGTTTTCTGTCGATTTCGTTTTGCTGGCCATTATATTGATGAAAAGAATGAGAAAATAGAGAAAAAAATGAGTTCTTCAAAGTTAATATTTGCTTTGTATCTAAAATATATTTTGTTTTTGTATGGTCCATCCATTTTCTAATTATTTTGCAATGTTCCGTCGTTTTCGCCACACTCCAAAGTCCATCATGCACAATTTTTATGGCTGATAATTATTTTTTGCTGACCCCATTTTTGATGTTGTAGACATTTCGCCCTAAATTAATCAGTACTTATGATGTAGTTATGATAAATGCACATAAAATGGAATATTTTATAAAAAAAATTGACCCTCCGTGGGTTGAACAAAAAGTGGACATGGACTGAACATAGTTTGGGTATGAAAAATATTATTTTTGGGCTTATCATTTCAACAAATATATAAAAATTGAACCAATTTCATCCATCAGACACAAATTTGGCATTTTTAAATAATTCGTCAGAGTAGAGACTGGACATTTCATTTCAATACCATCGATTCAGCATTTAAGTTTCAATTTTGATTATAGCACAATGCGGCTAAAGCCAATCTGGGAAGGCGATATACCATTATAAAGCCCAAATTTTTCTCTACAAAATAGCATATTTTAATTTAATTAATTTCAATCCTTAAAAAGTTTGCCTCTGAGTCTAATAAACCCGAAATTTTTTGAGGAAAAGCCGTTTATTCTATAAATTGTTTAAAGTTTAAAAAAAAAGTTAAGCCACTTTTTAGAGTACTTTCAGAGCTTTCGAATAGCATATTGCCTTCCTGGATTTATTATTACCCCATTGAGCTATGATCAAAAATACAGCCTAGAATTATCCCTTTTTTGCAACAGAAAACCAAGTAGATTTAAAATGCCCGGCTATCTTCAAGAAGAGAATTCCAAAAATGAAAATGGAAATATGGAGGAGAACGGTGTCAAAAATAATGGCCATACATATGCCAAAATAACTGTGCCAATTCTGGCAAAAATGAAAGCCGATGGCATTCCAATTGTGGCATTGACCGCCTACGATTATACAATGGCAGCACAGGTAAATGAATTAAACATCCATGAATTAATTTCACTCATTAGTTGGAATATGCCGGCGTGGATGTCATTTTGGTTGGTGATTCATTGGGTTGCGTTGTGCAAGGCCATTCCGGCACTTTGGCCGTCCAACTCGACGATATTCTCTACCATACTCGGGCTGTGTCCCGTCCCCTTAATCGGGCCCTCCTCATCGCTGATTTGCCATTTTCCGTATGTCAATTTTCCTTCTCCCTTCAACTTGGAAAATATTTCAAATACTGAAAAGAATACATCATTGTCCTAGAATCCCATACCGTATATCTAATCGATTGATCTACGACGTATTATTGGATTATTTTTCGGTTTGAGAGAAACCAAATCTGACTTAGTTTTGAACAATAATCAAAATTGGTTAAACCGTTTAACCTTTAAATTCGTCCAAACCATTAAAATTATTTTGCGTTATGTGTACTTTTTTCGATATTTTCAACATTTTTTTGACAACTTAAATATTTTTTCAACAAATTAAAAAGTATCCCTTAAGTCCATGCACAGTGTGAAAAGTGTTGTTCAAGCGTCGGTGCGACTTTTGGCTGAAGCCGGTGCCGCCATGGTCAAGTTGGAAATTAGCCCTGAGGGTGGCGAATTGCATTTGGGCATGATCCGTGCCCTACGAGAACGGTCAATTCCAGTTTGTGCTCATTTGGGCCTAACACCTCAATCCTTCCATGCCATCGGTTTTTATTGACATATTTTCCTTTCAAATTTGTGCCATTCTTTTCCTCAGGTGGATATCGTGTCCAAGGCAAAGAGAAGGCTGCCCGTTCCGCTGAACAACTTTTAGAACAATCCCTGGCGGCGGAACAGGCCGGTGCCAGTTTAATTGTGTTGGAATGTGTGCCAACAAAATTGGCAAAACAAATTAGCGGATCCATCAAAATCCCTACAATTGGCATTGGAGCCGGAGTGGAATGCGATGGACAAATTCTTGTGGTACTTTACTCAACATGAAATAAAATAAAATTAATTTACAAAATTTGTTTTTGAGGCCACAAATTTGCCCATAATGAAATATTATGAATGACTTATATTTAGCTTGTGGTTTAGGGTTATTTGAATAAGTTCAAGGCTGGAATGAAATCTTAAAGAAGTCTGATTTGGCCAAGTCTTTTGATCAGAAAAATCCGTTTTTTTGATAATCTTTTTTTTACACTTTCCCATAAAATTCTCCAGAAATTTAATTTTTAATTCCCGCAAAGCTTCATGACATGTTGGGCCTTCAAAATGGTGAGAAGGCGCCACCCAAATTTGTGAAGAATTTTCTTCATGGGAAAGGATCAATTCAGGCGGCATTGGCTGAATATGTTTTGGAAGTCCGTCAAAGGAAATTCCCCGCCCCGGAGCACAGTTATAATTAGAATTAATATTGGAAAGAAAAAGGCGAGGGAATCTCCACATTATTAAGAACAACACAAAGTATTCATCAATGATCACAATATTTATTATCATTTTTTTGTAATAAAATTATCAACGATTGAATTATTTCTTCGTATAAATTTGTCCATTTCCAAGAGGAAAATATTTTCATTATTATTTCTTTTTTTCACCTTCCATCATAATTTTTAGGCAAAATTTAAGTAAAGGAACGACTGAATCCCATCATTTGAATTCACAAACCATTCTTTTGGCCATAGATTAGGAAGTAACCAATTCATCAGAAAGGCGATATGCCATTTTAATTATCATTTTTTAATAAATTTATTAACGATTATTTTCCCATAATTTTGACTATTTCCAATGCAAAAATATTTCCATTAGCATTTCTTTTACGCCTTTCGCATTTTTAAAGCTAGAAGAAATTAGTACGGCCGATTGGAGTACCTGAGTCATTCTTTTTGAAACAGCTCAATAGGGAAGTAACAAATTCGGGAGCTAATTTTCAATTTGAAAGCCCTAAATGTCCTCTAAAAATTGTTTCTTAATTTTTTAAAACTTAACAGCTTTTACTCAGAAAATTCGTATTTTTGTAATCTGGATTTCAAAAATTTTAAAAAGGCTAAATTGTAGAGGACACTCTGGGCTTTTGAATGGTAACGCCTTCCCAAATTAGTTATCGCCTTAACTATGGCCAAAAGAATGACTATAAAGGAATCAAAAGTCGGCAAATATCGCCAATTTTAGAATGTCCTCCTCATCCACCCTACATCTAATTCGAACCATTCCTGAATTGCGTGAATTTATTAGGGAAAAGCGGCGAGAAGATGCGAATATTCGGTCAGTTGAATTTTATGATTTTTATCCAAATTAAAGCATTTCATTTGTCCCAACAATGGGTGCCCTCCATTCTGGCCATTTGGAATTGGTTCGACAGGCACGGCATCTCAATGTCGAACATCAGCAGGGCAATTTCCTCGTTTTGGTCGCCATTTTTGTTAATCCACTCCAATTTGGACCAAACGAAGATTTTGAGCGGTATCCCCGAACATTGGCCGAGGATATGGCCAAATTGGAAGGATTGGCTGATTGCGTTTTTGCCCCAAATTATGAAGAAATGTACAATGAAGGGAAAGGAGGGCAGATTCGAGTGAATGCCGGACGAATTGGCCAAATTATTGAGGGAAAAAGTCGGCCAAATTACTTTGATGGGATGCTCACAATTGTGGCAAAATTGTTCAATTGTGTTTGTCCAGATTTGGCATTGTTTGGCAAAAAAGATGCTCAGCAGGTGTTCTATGGGGTACAAATTTAAAAATAAAAAAGTTTTTAACCAAATTAACCAAAAGTAATTAATCCAAATGTCGAATGATTTTTAGCTTTTCGCTGTCCAACAAATGGTCCGCGATTTGAATTTCCCCGTCCAAATTTTGGGCATCGAAACTCAAAGAGAGCCGGATGGATTGGCCATGTCCAGTCGGAATGTTTATTTGAATGGGGAGGAAAGGAAGGCGGCAACCTGCCTATGGAAGGCATTAAATGGGGCCAAAATTGGAGCAGAAAATGAAGGAATGAATTTGCCGGAGGCAATGGCAAAGGCAATTGAAATATTCGAGAGGGAGGAAATGGTCAAATTGGACTATTTAATTGCGGTCGAGAAGAACACATTTATGGAATTGGATGGACAAAATGAGCGAATGGAATTCAATGGAGAGACAATTTTGTTGATTGCCGCCTTCATTGGCACAACACGACTAATTGACAATATTGAGCTGAATATAAGTGCCGGAAAGAGCATTTTAGATGAATATTAATGGGAAATTGTCCAAAATATATGATGCCTTATTTAATTATTTTCATTCGAAATAAAAACAATTGGAATGTGTTTTGTATTAATCCACCAAACGTTGTTCCAATTTCATTGTCACCGAATTTGGATTGAGCACAACTTGGCCAGTGAAATTCAATTCAATCTGTAAATTTATTAGTCAATTTTCCCCATTCCCTCTCATTAATTCTTGCCTCCGTTTCCGGACATTTGTTCAGTCTGAATCGCCGCAACAAATGGACCAATGCCATTTTCTCCTCCATCAGTGCCATTCGCATTCCAATACAAATCCGTGGACCACCCCCAAATGGATAATAGGCGCTGGGTTGCACAAATGATGGGTCAAGCCATCTGCAAATAAATAATTTAAAAATTTTAGCTGGAATTTTTTGGACATTTTTATGATTTTTAACTGGCAGTTTAAATTCCAAATATGTTATAATGATCGAAATGTCCCATGGTATTTGTGAATTAGAAGCCTAAAGTTTCCCAATTAAGGACTTTTGCCTCGTCAAACAATGCCAATTTGGTACTTCATTTTTTTCCCATACTTTCTATGCCCATCCCCCTCCCCCATTATGCCCACCTTTCCGGTTTGAATTCCTCCGCATCAGGGCCCCAAATGGACTTATCCCTGTGCAATGTCAACAAATCTGGCTTCACGCCCATTCCCTTCTCCAATTTGATGTTGCCAAGTGTGACCGTCTCCGCCGCAATTCGATTGACCACACTAATAAAATAATAAATATAATTAACATTTCGGAAGAATCAGAATTAAAATTTCCCCATATTGCTCAAAATTTTTCTAAGGATTGCACAAAACTTGAATATGTCTTATAATATAAATGAGAAGAAGAAAACTTACGGTATCCCTTTTGATTGAAATGGAAGGAAAACAAATCTTAATTTGCCTATAGCTATGAAATGAAACACCTCTCATTGTCAGCTTTTTTAATATCTTACTTTTACCGTTATTCAACAAGGAAATGATTAATTTAGGTAAGGGATACACCATTCGAAAGCAATAAAAGCTCTTTAAAAATTGATTTTATTAGTTTTATAAATTAAAAATTACCAAAATAAGCGGCCTTTACTAATATTTTAAACTCAAAGATATGTAATTATTTTAGAAGGTGAATGAATACCACCACAATTTTATGGGGTCACTTTTATCGGACTTTTATAGCTTCGATTGGTATATTATCTTCCTTAAGCCGGCTATTTTCTTATTGAGTTATGATATTTTTCGACTCACGATGAAGCAATTGGGCAAAGGCGAAGTGTCTCTTTGATGACGGCATCCGCATATTTCAGCTGTCCCAATTGATCATAGCTGAGGGCCTCATCCTCTCCTACACCTCCACAAATTGCATCAATTTCTTCCCACAACTTTTGCTGCACTTCTGGATGCATTACCAAATTGTGCGAAAGTATACTCAATGAATTGGCGGTGGTGTCGAATCCGGCCAAAAGGAAGACGAAACAATGCATCACAATTTCCTCGGTTGTATTCTTCCGTTCAAACTGCGCAAAAAAATAGAAAATTTTGGATAAATTGAATGATTAATTCCGCCTGTTTTGTGTTTTTGCTTAGAATAATTCCGCCTGTTTTGTGTTTTCGCTTAGAATAATTCCGCCTGTTTTGTGTTTTTGCTTAGAATAATTCCGCCTGTTTTGTGTTTTCACTTAGAATAATTCCTCAGCCTGTTTTGTGTTTTCACTTAGAATAATTCCGCCTGTTTTGTGTTTTCGCTTAGAATAATTCCGCCTGTTTTGTGTTTTTGCTTAGAATAATTCCGCCTGTTTTGTGTTTTCGCTTAGAATAATTCCGCTTTTTGTGTTTTCGCTTAGAATAATTCAGCCTGTTTTGTGTTTTCACTTAGAATAATTCCGCCTGTTTTGTGTTTTCGCTTAGAATAATTCCGCCTTTTTTGTGTTTTCGCTTAGAATAATTCCGCCTGTTTTGTGTTTTTGCTTAGAATAATTCCGCCTGTTTTGTGTTTTTGCTTAGAATAATTCCGCCTGTTTTGTGTTTTTGCTTAGAATAATTCCGCCTGTTTTGTGTTTTTGCTTAGAATAATTCCGCCTGTTTTGTGTTTTCGCTTAGAATAATTCCGCCTTTTTTGTGTTTTTGCTTAGAATAATTCCGCCTGTTTTGTGTTTTTGCTTAGAATAATTCCGCCTGTTTTGTATTTTTGCTTAGAATAATTCCGCCTGTTTTGTGTTTTCGCTTAGAATAATTCCGCCTGTTTTGTGTTTTCGCTTAGAATAATTCCGCCTGTTTTGTGTTTTTGCTTAGAATAATTCCGCCTGTTTTGTGTTTTTGGTTAGAATAATTCCGCCTGTTTTGTGTTTTCGCTTAGAATAATTCCGCCTGTTTTGTGTTTTCGCTTAGAATAATTCCGCCTGTTTTGTGTTTTTGCTTAGAATAATTCCGCCTGTTTTGTGTTTTTGCTTAGAATAATTCCGCCTGTTTTGTGTTTTTGCTTAGAATAATTCCGCCTGTTTTGTGTTTTTGCTTAGAATAATTCCGCCTGTTTTGTGTTTTCGCTTAGAATAATTCCGCCTGTTTTGTGTTTTCGCTTAGAATAATTCCGCCTGTTTTGTGTTTTTGCTTAGAATAATTCCGCCTGTTTTGTGTTTTTGCTTAGAATAATTCCGCCTGTTTTGTGTTTTCGCTTAGAATAATTCCGCCTGTTTTGTGTTTTCGCTTAGAATAATTCCGCCTGTTTTGTGTTTTCGTTTAGAATAATTCAGCCTATTTTATGTTTTCACTTAGAATAATTCCGCCTGTTTGTTTTAATCAAATAAATCGGCCGCTGATTATTTTTTAAAATTACCTTTTTATATGACATTTAGAGCTTTGCATAGCCAATTGCTTTTCGAATTGGTTACTTTCTTATTGAACTATGGCTAAAAAAACGGACTAAGATAGTCAATCGGCACATTTTAAAAATTCTGTTTCGAAAAATCGCAACTAATTTATTTACCTTTTCTGCTTTATTGTATGCCCTATTCTCGTCAGTCAATTTCACGTTGGATTCCACCTCCAGAAACAAGTCAATAAAATCGACAAATTTTCGTCCATTTTCCTCATTTTCGCCAACATTTTCCACTTTTTGTCGTTTCCTTTCCTCCACCGCATTTCTGCATTGTTGCAACATTTCGGAGATTGGATTGCCATATAAAGGGCCAATAACCCGCAAAAATGGGGACAAAAAATTTCGGCCAAACCAGGGGAAAATCATTGCATAATAGTCCCAAAAATGATTGTTGAAATGGTTGAAACATTTTTGTGCCAATTTCAAATAGGGCGATCGGAATTGGAGTGTCCCCTTTTGGCCCATTGCCACGCGTGAAATTACGTCGAAGGTCATTTCCGTGAAAAAACTGTAAATGAAATCCATGAAATTTAGTTTAGGAAATGCCCAACAATTATTTGCCATTTATAATAACTAATCAAAGACTGACTGAGCCAATTTTAGTTATTTAATTAAAGAACGAACTGTTTTCTATAAAATAATATAAAATTTATTTAAATTGGTTCATTCAAAAATGATGAAGTTGTACCAAAATAACTTTAAACAACTTTCGCACGGATTAGCGAAATTTTGAGTGTTATTTTGGGCACAATTTTATCAATTTTGTACCAATTTAATTCAAATTAATTTCATTGAATTGCCAACATTCTGCTCTTTAATTTAATAGCAAATGCAACAAAATTAGGTTTAATGAATTATTTTAAATAGTGTATAGTTGGTTTCTGGCTAAAAGTTGGGCTTCTCCATTTTGTGTTTACGTATGCATGTTGATCGGTTTCCCCTGCAGTCGTGCCTCCTCCAAAAAATTCATTGTGACCCGAATGGAATCATCCAAAATTGGCATCACCCTTTTCAGATTGGCCAATGAAAATGCTGGATTGGCAATTGAGCGCAGCCTTTTCCACCGTTTGCCTTGGGCCGCCACCAAATGGATCAATTCCGATTTGTCCACGTCGCCCATCAAAGGGTTAATCTATAAAGGCAAATATATTATTAAAATTGATGCTAAAATTTGAGCTGACTATTCTGCCGTGAAAATATTCAAATTTGTCGACCAACAATTGACGGATCATTTCCGGATCACTTATGACCAACACTTTTTGAAAGCATCCTTCTTGGATGCCATAAACTTTTCCAAATTGTTGAGTCCATTTTTGAAGTTGTAAAACTGCCGGTTTTTCGCCGAAAACGTTGTCCAAATTTCCCTTCAATAAAACTCCATCTGGCCCAGGGATTCCTCGGTTTTGCCAAAATTTTTGCTGACGAAGTGCAAACCAATATAAGACGAAAATGGCGGCAAAGATTAGAAGAATAATTTGAAGGAACATTTCTAAAGGAATTTGAGCTTTTTAGACTGATGAGAGATTCCTGACAAAAATATTTACTGATATTTATAATAAAAGAACAGTCTGGTAAAAAGTTTAGAATTAGTTCAAATTTTGTGCCCAAAATGCGCCCAATGTAGTCAATGTAGTCTAATCTTCCTTCGAATTACCCACCAAATTTGTTTTAATTTCACAGACTAAATCACTGATAATGAAGAAAAACCTCCGTCTCATTTTAATTTGCCTTAATTTGAATTAGAAGAAGGAAGGATGCGCACTGCGCAGTATCATTTTCAAACTATTTGATAGTTTATAAATGGATCATTCAAAGATAAGAAATGAACAAATTTCATTTATTATTTAGGGTAAATATATTATTGTTAAATATCAATATGCGGTGAAAAATGTTATCAAAAAGGAAAATGAGTTGTTTATATTTTGGATGAATTTTGAAACAAATTTGTTTATACTCTGAGAAAGTTGATAAGAAAAATATGATAAAGAAGGAATTATTTTTAGGAATTGAAAAATTGAATTGGATATTTTTGATTAGATGAAATTGAAATGAAATAACAAATTCAACAATCTTCAACAAATAAATTAATTGAACCAATTGATATGGCCAATATTTGAGTTTGAAATTGTAGCCACTCTGAATGAAATCAGCAGAATACGATAAAAAGGATTTTGGGGGGATTTTTCTCTGAGAAAAAGAAATATCACTCACATCAGGGTGATTTTTGAAAAAAAATGAATTTTTGTGTCCTAGGCCAATTATTTATTTGTTAATGAGAATTAGTTGTACCATTCATATAAAATGAAAGAAGGAGGAAAATTCCTTCCTTTACAGTACAAATTGCCCTCAGGCTTCAATCACCTGCCACCTCTTTCTCAAATGATGGCGCTACCGTATGCCCGACCCAATGGCATAAAAAGTGGCATTTTAGATGGCTGATGAATAGCAAAATGAAATTTCTTCAAATATTTGAAAATTTTCAAGTAAATTTAATTGGACATTATTCATTTTATGCAACAAATGATTATTATTTTCGAGCAATATAAAATACTAATATATTCTCCATTCACATTTATTCTACTATTTCCAATCATAGAATCCACCAAATTCGATACTATTATTTTCCCACATTTTCCATCATTTTGCCCTTTCTTTAAGGGGCATATCCAATCAATTTCCCCATCAGCTGCCTTTTTTGGCCCAAAATCGATTTGGCCCATTTTGGCCAAATCCAGCGATGCCCACATAACCCCACCTCCATTTTTGGCCCTATACAATGCGATGCCTTCACCCAAATTGGCTCATTTCTCAAATCCAAATCCATTTCCCCTAATCAAAATTCCATTGGAAATGCCTCCTCCATTTTTATTAATGTTTTCCACTTTCTTTTGCTGTTTTGGCCTCTTTTTTGTTGCGGTTTCCTCCGTTGAATTGCCACCATTCCAACGAATTCCCGGTAATTTTAAAAGGATATTTTGTTTAATTTGCCCAAAAGCGTATTGAAATTGCCAGGATAAAATTTAAGGAGGTTTTGTTCTAATTCTAATCCAAAATCCAAATACTTTTGGATAGAGCTGGTCAAAACGCATTGAATGGTAAAATAAATTTGGTTATGGTTTGGTCAAAAATAAAGGATATTAAATGGTTTAAACTGATTTTGGTTCAAAACTACTAGTAAGTTAGAATTGTTGGTTAAACCCAAACCAAAACATTATCAATCACTAAAAATTGATGAGATTTTATCAATTGCTTATAAGGTTTATGAGTTTAGGATAAATTTCTGATCTTTCAGCATTTTTAATATTTTTTCGGCAAATTAAATAATTTCCTTATTTAAATTGTATTTCATTTATTAAATTGGGAAGATGCCGAAGTGGAAGAGGACATGAAAGCCGTGGAACGGGCAATCCAATCCCCCTGGGTGGAACAATTCCCTTCGGGCGTTAAAAGATTGGCCACAAAGAGGGAAAATTTTTCGCTTACGGAAGCACAGAAGGCACTATTTAGTCGGCATTGGGAATTGGAAACAATTCAAAGGGAGAAGCCAACGAGGCCAAAACAATTCGATTTGGAAATGTTCGCGGATGCCCTGAAAATAATGCTGGAAATGGACAAGGAAAAGAAGGCAGTCCTCATTTGGCCACATAAATTGAGGGAATGGATGGAGGCGGAAAGGATGAGGGGAGGGGAGGAGAAGAAAATGCCATTGGCAGAAGAAGAGGCCAAAAAATCGGCACAATTGACCAATTTGGTTGGCAATAAAGAGGGAGAAGAAGGGGCAGCTGATGAAGGCGAAGGCGAAGGAGAAGGGCAATGTTCAGAGGCGGATAAACCAGCTGAAATTGTTTTGGCCGAACAGCAGGCAAAAATGGCCAACGCCATTGCATCCAATCAAACAATGGTGGCCCAACAAATGCCAATGCCATCGACGATTGATCAGCAGCCACCGTCGATGGCTCCATCACCAATTCAATCGGCAATTCAGCAGGGAAATTATGTGGTGAATGGATTGGACGATTTTGGGCGGCCAGTGATGCTAATTTTGCCAAACAATTTTGGGGGAAATGGATTGGAAGCGGCTAAATTGGGTGAAACAATCCAAATCCATGGAGAAGAATTGCCGCAGAATATTGCCCAAAATCAACAAAAACAGCCAATTATGCTGAATGACGGGTCGAAAATTTATGTAGTAGAGGAGGGACAGGAAATGGCCGAAAATAATGGAAAGGGGGGAAATGAAGTTGGCCAGCAGGAAAAAGTGGCTGACCGTGAGGAATGTAATGAAGCGGATGAGACTAAAAAGGAAGAAAAAAATGAGGCCGAAAAGGAAGAAGAAGAAGAAATTGGAAAGGACGAAGAAGAAGAAGAAATTGATGGAAATAAAGAAAGAAAGGAAGGCAATTTGGATGATGAAAATGAAAAAGAAGAAGGGAAAAAGGAGGGAAAATTGAATGAAGGAGAGGAAGAAGCAAAAAAGGAAGGGAAGGATTATGAAAAAGAAGAAGGAAAGAAGGGGGACGATGATGAAGAGAAAACGGAGGAGGATGAAAAAGCGATGAAGAATGAAAAAAGTTCGGAAGAAGGAGGAAATGAGAGAACAATCTTTGAAGCAATCCGTGGCCAAAAGAAGAATGAGGACAAGGTAAAGGAGAAGGAAGATGGAAATGGTGATGAGGGACAAATTTTGATCATTGATTGGGCAAAAGGTGGAAATGAAAAGGAAGATGATGAAGAAGGGGATGAAGGAAGCGGAGATAATGTGGCGGCTATTGGCAAAAGATTGGGCGCAATGAAAATGATCAAAGTTGGCGAGGAGGCGAATTCAACGGAGAAAGAAGAGGAAGAAAAAGTGCCAAAATCGAATAGTGCCAATGCCACTGTGGTGGAAGTGGAAGTGATCAAACCGAATGAAATGAGGGAGAAACCGGGTTTTCTGACCATTTTGTCCGATATGCTATTTGCTCGCAAAAAACGGGATGTCATTGTGATGGAGGCTGAATCTGGTGCCGAATCGCCACCAACAATGCCATCGTCTCCAATTCCTACCATAATTTTGGAAGGCACAAAATTGGAGGAACAAATGCCAACAAAAATGCCATTCAAAATGCCAATTGCCCCAGCGGGTGTATTTGCAAATGAAACAATTTCGGCAAATGATGGGGAAAAGGAGGAAGCGGAGGAGAAAGAGGAGTGCTGCGAAGAAGTGGAAAAGAAAAATGTTGAAAATGATGGTAAAACCATAAAAATGGTACGTAGTTTCAAAGGACAGATGGATTTAGGGAAAGGTCAATTTGGGATTGAGGCCAAATGGGAAATGACGATGAATGCGCCTTTCAAACAGCAGAAACAGGTGGAAGAAGTTAAGAAAGAAACAGGGGTAGAAGTGGTTCATCAGGAAAGGGAATCTAATCAGAATCCCGGGGAAGGGGTTCTGGAAAAGGAAACTTATCAGAATCAGAAGGAGGAGGATGAAAATGAAGAGGAAGAATTTCAAAAAGTGGAGGAAAAACAACCAAAAAATGAGGAAAAAGTCATCGAAGTTAAAGTTGGCGATGAAAAGGCACAATTAATTGAATATTTGGAATGGTATTTAGTCAAAACTGGTGGTCGAAAACGAGACGAAAAGTTGGCCTATGTTCTCTATTCAGAGCTGCAATATTGGTTGGCAAAACAAATTGAGAAAAAATGTATTGCTTGCAACAGAAATGGCATGAACAAAATTTTGGGTGAGGCTTATTTGCAGGCAAAATGGTCGAAAACAATTGAAAAATTGGCAATATTGACGGAATGGATTGGAAAGGATTTCCGAAAGAAATGAGAGGAAATTCTGGAGGAAATTTTAACATGAACATTTTTTTATCATATTCTATATTTTCGGTGGATTATCATTTATTAATCACATTCAATCCTATTACTATTCTATTTTATTTTTAATTTTTTTAAAATTTATTTAAATATTAAAATTTTATTATGAACAAAAAATTTGTACAATCAAATATTAAAAAAATTTATAAATGTTTTTAAATTATTCGGTAGCAATTATGGCCCTGGTGGCATCATTCCCATACTGCCCATTCCCGGTGGATGCTGTTGTTGTTGTTGCTGTTGAGCTTGTTTATCTGAATTGCAAGAGAAATTAAATAATTTTTTCCCAATTTTTTCCTCACTTTTCAATCTTGCATTTAATTGCTTCTTTAAATCGCTCATTTGTTGCGGTTGTTGTGTGCCAATTCCGGCGGCCATTGATTGGCCTCCAGGGCCCATCATTCCCATTGGCATTTGTGGATTCATTTGATGTTGTTGAGCACCGAATTGTGGCGCTGATGGCCGACCTGGGACAGGTTGATTATGCTGCGGTGGTTGATATTGTGGTGGGGGTTGATGGCGAAATTGTTGCGAGGGCTGTTGCGGTGTTGGTTGTGGCTGATTGAACATCATTGGTGGAGCCCTTCTAAAATTTAATTAATTTGAGTTTGGATTTATATTTTTTAAAATATTTTTCCTGCGCAATTACAAATTATATTGGATCAAATAGTATTATCGAAGAAATTCATTTTTAGCATCATTTTTGGCATTATTTTTAATATTTTGGACTTTAAATAAAAAAAAATTTGTCGATATTTTAAGAAATTTTCCAAAATTTTAGAAGAAAAATTTGGGGAAAAATTGAGGAATAAGAAAAAATTAATTTGAAAAGGTTTTTGGGAGATAAATATTTTTTTCAGGTGAAAAAATTTCAAAATTTCAACTTACCCCATTGTGATTGGTTGTTGTGCGGTTCCCTGCTGCTGTCTTTGCATTTGTTGTTGCTGCCATTGCAGTTGTGCTTGCATTTGTTGTTGCATCATTGTTTGATGGCCCATTGACATTTGTTGGGATGGTTGGCCGCCCGCTAATTGTCCAACTCCTCCCATCATTGCTGATGTTTTCACATTGCCATTTGGATTTGTGGCAGAAAACATTTCCATTCCGCCACTATTACCGCCCATCATTTGAGAAGCTCTGGCCGTCTCTTTCTTTCGCTTTTGCCCCCTTTAAAAATATTATTTTATATAAATTTATAGGATAAATTAATCAAAGGAAAAATTAATTGATGCGTCGCGGATTCGAACCCACGACCTCGGCACATTTAATCAAAGCTTTAATCCATTTGACCAAATAAAATCACCCTGTCCCATGATTTATTTGAATCCAAAAATTAACAGTTTTAAACTGTTTTTTTGTCTATATCTCGAAACCAAAAGTGGTTTTAAAGTTGGAATAATTTTCCCACCTTCCGGCTCCAGTCGTAGTTCCAGCGGTTTGATTTGAGCCAGCCTGACTCTTCCTTCTTCCTCCCCGTCCTACACCCTGTGGACGGACTGGCGAGTCGGTGGCAGCCGGCGTTGATGATCCGGAACCATGTGGGCCCAGATTCAAGAAAGAAGGTTGAGCGGAAAATTGTGGCGGAATTTGCCCTCCTCCAAGTCCAGTAGATGAAGATGGAATTGGTTCTCCTGCCATTCCGGTGGTAATTGGATGGCCGCCGGCTGTCATCATTTGTTGTTGATGTTGGAGCATTTGTTGGAATTGATGATGCTGTGATTGTTGTGGGGTCGGAATGCCTTGCTGTTGAGGTGGTTGTTGATGATGAAAAGCTCTCATTTGTTGGGCATTTTGTTGTTGTTCCAAGATTGAATGTTGCGGTGGCATTTGATGCCGTGGTTGTGATTGATGTTGATATTTCTGCTAAAAATTGATAATTGAATGTTATTTATTTCAAACTCCAAATAAATTTAAAAAAAAGGATTAAAAGTGGTTTCCTCCCCATAAAATATTTTTTTGTATCTCTTATTCATTCAAAAAAATTATTTGGACTTGGTTGGATTCGAAACCACCGACCTTTCTGCCTATTTTTCTTCTTTCCAAGTTCCAACCAACAGCATTCACCATTCGACCAAAAAATCGAAATGCAAAATTCGTTGCCTTTTCGGACTAAAACACCATGGATTTCGAAAATTGACCAACAAATCTATGTATCATTTTATAGCTAAGTAGCTAAGATACTTATTTACAATTTTTGTAATATATAGGATAGGAAAAATCACAGGAAAAGTTTTGTGCCAACAGAAACCGAAAATTTAATTTTTTATTTTATTATTGAATTTTAATTTTTTACCTCTTGTTTGTCCATTTCTTGTGTCATTTTCTGTTCCTCCCCAATTTCTTGAATGATTGGCACTTGTTCCATTTCAGGCGGCGACAAGAATGGATCCGAACGAATTTTGTCTTCACCCGGCAATCCGGGCCGTTCAATAAATGACAAAGAAATTTTCCCATTCAAATCCGTGTTCTTCTGTATCCAATGGTCATGTTTTAACATTCGAAGTACCTTAAAAAATATAAATAAATAAATAAATAAATAAAATTAAAATAATATAAAATAATATAAAATAATATAAAATACCTTCTTTTCAACTGATTCAAATTGTTTATCCACAATAATGCCTTGAATAAGTCCTTTTGGAGGAGATTTTGTCATTTGCAAATTTGATTGATTTTGTGGTTGGTTTTGTTGAGAATTGGCTGTCGATGAAGAGCCTTTTCCTCCAACATTTACTTGCGGTGGAGCAGATTTGCCGGTAGAATTGAAAAAGTAGTCCCATGCGGTCAACTCTGCCTGTGATTTTGGTATAGGAAGGAGTTGTTGAAGGCAATAGAGATCATCCGGAATTCGAAGGTTCTGAAATTTATTTAAATTAATTATAAAATAATAAGAACACTAGCTATTTATTGGTCACTCAAATGAAAGTATTTTGACTAAATATACTGTATTCAAAAAATGCATAAAAAATACCTAATAATAAGACTTAAAAAATAATTTCCTTTGCGCGGGTTCGAACCCGTGACCTAAATTTTGCAAAAAAGAGATGTACCCATTCGACTAAACTCATTTTCTAAGAAAAATTTTTGAATATAATTTTTAAGTGAATATTGAAATTTTTAAAATCAAAATTTGATGGGTGAATAATCAATTTTTTATTTTTCATAAAAAAAAAATTTTTACTTTGAATTTGCTGGCAAATGTTGTGTAAGTCCGATGAGGATACATTTTATGGCAAAGGATGGTCAACATGTCCAAACATGTATCAAAATAATCCGTGTCATTCTCATTGGTTAATATTTCAAAAAAGAGTAATTGATAAAGGACAGAGGCCCATGATTCGGCATTGGCATTTGTGGCCAAATGATCGAAAAGGCCAGTGAGTAAATTCAGCCGTAAAATTAGGCCTTCGCGTTCCGGTAAAAATGCACTTTGATGTGGAATAATTGGATTCTTAAAATAATAAATTAAAATGAACTAATAATTTATTTTACCTTGCGGACCCGGGTAACAATGTCATCAACAAAATCCAGTAAAGTATCCAATAATTGTTTTACATTCTCTCCTTCCGTGCAAGCCATGACCAAATTCAAAAATGGTTGATAGGCAAATAATTGTTCATATTTTAATTGTTCATTTTGGGATGTTTGTGATTCTAAAAATACAAATATTATTAATTAAATTAATAAAAATATTTACTATTTTTGCTTTCTTTATTGATTTCTGGTGCGGTTTTCAGATTTTCGCAAACAATTTTGAGGAAATATGCCTTCATTGCGGATGTTTGCCAAGAACAACAAAATGGATAATTAGTTTGGATTAAATTTGGTGGTGGTGATGGCGGAGTTGGCATTGCATTGACCAACGGGGCAATTAGCCAAAAGCAATTGATTGAGGATGGGCGGAAATTTTTGGCAGAAATATTTTCTTTTTCATCAAAACATTCCTTGCTGCTGGTGGTCAGCCGTGTGAGGAACAATTGATGGAAGGCATTTGCTATATTGTTGAAGAAATACATTGTTTCATGGTAATATGTATTTATGAAGTTTCCGGGGCTCTCGGGAAAACTTTGATTGATTTTTAATTTGAAATCAAAATATGTGGCCCGCATATTCCAAATGTTCAAAGTGGACAGCAATTTATCAAATATTGTTTTATCCGTGCATTCCATCAATTCCTGTTTGACTAATCTTTCACTAAAATTAAATTATTTAATTTTAATTCCAAATTTATCTTTTACCTTTTTCTTCGAAGTGATATTCTCAACAATTGTTCACCCAAATTATATTTATTTAATCTCGCAGAATTGATAAAATTGTCCATTTCTTGGTCAGCCAATTCGAACATTTGTTGAATGACCCATTCCTGTTCACATATACTCAGCAGTGCGCATCGGACAATTGACATTTGTTGTGAAAAACTTCGCATAGTTTTCTGAATATTTGGAAAAAATAAAAAATTGTTAAATAGGATATAGGAATAGGAAGTGAATTTTTAGTTTTTAGGCTTTTATTTTTGAAAGTATCATATTTGATGAGAAAAAAAATATAAAGAATATTTTTGAATTTTATTTACTTTTTTGATTTATTTGCCAGTTTTTCGGGGAAAATTTCATTAGAAATACGCAAAAAACCACCTATTTTGAGGTTCTCGAGATTTTTTTGGCAATTTATTTTAAAAAAATAAATTTGTATTTATTTAAAACGTACAGGATGATCTTTTTTGCTTGCATCCACTTTCCTCTTCAATTCATCCACAAATTGCAAAATGACAGTGAGTAATGGGAAAATAATTGTTCCCAATTCGGCAATATGCCCAATTCGGATGGCATTTTGATTGCAATCTTTCCGTCGATTTGTATCGCTTTTTGGGGTTATTTCAGTGCCTAAAATTGAATTTAAAATTAAATGATAATAAATAAATGAACAAACAATTGAATGGAATATCCGTCCCACAAATCAGCGAAGCACAAATGTAAATGGCCAAACAAATTCCATGTTCAAAATTATCATTGCTTAATCCGCCCTCTTCTCGAATAACTGCATTGAAAACATTGGAAATGAGGCGATCGATCAATGCATTTGAGGAAATTGCATATTTGGAGCAAAGCAGCAATACAAAAGTGGACAATGGATAATGGGTTGAGAAATTGTTGCTGTCCACATCCAAAAGCATTTCATTCCAATTACTATTATTGCTTGATACATTCGAGCAGCACAATTCTTGAATGGCATTGCACCATTCTGTCTCCATTCGGAGTTGACATGACACGTGGGCACAGAAATTGGCCAATTCCACCAGTCGTTCATAGTCATGGCCACATCGACAAGCTGCTTTGAAAGCATCTTGCACAAAACTAAAATAAACAATAATTATAAAGGGGTAAAATCATAAATAACTAAACCCAAAAAACTCAAGGTCGGAAGATATCCCAAAAATTGAAATAAATCTAACTTAAACATAAGTCAAAAATAGTATAGACTGTAGATCATTTGGGTTAAGTATTTATAGGGTGTAGTTCTTTTAAGGTTCATCCCAAATCCCTTTAAAAATTATCTTTATCAATAAAACCTGTATTTTGCGTGTTCATTTTGCATTGATTGTAAACAAATTTTCATTTTATCAAATGGGAAGAAACGACTAAAAGAATATTTTTTTAATTATTAAATAAAAAAACACATACAGATGGTGTAAATTGGGTTGGTGTGGATTGAATTGATCAACTAATGGGTAACTTTTGTACTGTAAATTTGGAGATATTGAACCAATGCCATTGGCTGGTAACAACGCTAATAATTCATCAAATGCATCAAAAATTGGTATAAAATTTCCTCCTTCTCGAATATTCAATTCTGCACTCAAAAGTTTGTCTCTTCCATGCAAAAGGAACATTGCAATTCCACGGGTCCATCCAGTCAATATTAGAGGTTCCGTTGATTCCATCGATGTGGTTTGTAATTCATGTTTGATCAGCAAATAAAGATTGTTGAAAATTGAACAAGCCTCCGGTGAATATAGAAAATAATTGAAATGCACTGACAATTGGGAAATGAGGACATGTGCCAACTTAAATATTTAAAAAAAGATTATTATTATAATTTACATTTATTAATTAATATTTATTTATTCATTTTTCATCATTAAAAATCATTTGCCTCAGCCGGGAATCGAACCTTCGATGTTCGACCAGTGCCATAACCCACTAAGCTAAACATAATTTTCACTAAAATTTCTCCGATTTAAACCAATCTACCAAACCCTTTGACTAAACCCCAATAAAAATAAACGATATATCATTTTAAAGCATAAATTATCCGCTATCGATTAATACCAAATTTAGCATATTTTTATAATTTTCAAAAGCAAAAACCTGTGCAGTAAGTGATCCTGGGATGCAATTTATATAAAAATCTTGCTGGCTTCTTCGATGTAAAATTTCTTCAATTTCAATTAAAAATGGAAGCAATTCAGCAGTGAATGTAACAAGCGAATGAATATTCATACATAAATTCATCATTTCACAAAGAATGTCCAAGCATTCATATGTTGGAAAAGGTGGCAAAATTTGTGATGATTTTTCATTTGTTTGCATTCTGAGACATCGAAGGAATTCTTCAATTAAATCAATGAAACTTTCGGCACACCATCCAGTAATAATAAGTTGATCATAATAAGTTTGGGCTTGGAATCGATTCATCACATCAATAATTTGTTCATTTGTGCATCGATGACGGAAGCGAAATTCTCGAACCGGCGAATTCGGTGATTGATTCAAAATTTCAACACTCATTTTTTTCTAAAAAATTAGGATAAATTATTCAATTTTAAATTAAAATGTACCCAAATTTTGCATATTTCTCTGGCCAATTTTCGCAATTCTTGCTTTGCTTGTTCCCTCAATTCGGATATTCCATAAAGCATTATGGACCGTTGATTACAAATGTCCCTATTTGTTTCGCGTTGTTCAATTGGCAAATGGAGAAGAAAACGTTCATGAAAGCTAATTAAAATTAAATTAAAATAATTTTTATTATTACCTTAATTCAATTGAACTGTCCATAAATGTGTGATTTTCCGGAAAATTGTCGTCCATTAATTTTGCAAAATCTTCCGGTTTTTGTTGCTGTAAATTTGAATGTACAGCGGAGGAAATTGATGGAGTAGTTGGGATAAAAGAAATTATCATTTGAGATTCCTTAAATTCTGCATAAATTTCGAATTAAACCAAATTTTACCGGCGGTTTTGTGGGCATTTGTTCTTGCACTTTTGTGGATTTTTGTAATAATTGTTCAATTGGATTTTGAATTTTCATTAATTTTAATCGTTCATACAGCGATTGTTGATAAAATGCACCATTTATTGTGCGGACATATTGATCATGATTGAATAAATTGAACCGTTGTAATTCATAGAAGAGAAGCATCAAATTGGCAAATTCCATATTTGCAGAAGAATTCTTTTTATTATTCATATTTTTGAACAAATTTGACCAATCCATATTCAAGCAAGTCACCAATAATTCATGAATTGTTTTTTGGCCTAGTCCAAATCGTTCATTGTTTTCAGAGAGCATTTTCAGCAATTTTGTGACAATTAGTGCTCGATGAGTTCCCTCACGTTCGGATGTAACCGCCCAATTAATTAGCATTCGAACACGGATATCAATGCTCATTTGTGATAAATTTGTGCCGATTGATTCATTAGTCTAAAAAATTAATTTTAATAAATTTAATTTGGTAGGAAAATTAAGGTTTTTAGTTAATAAAATTTAAATAATTATTTAAAACAAAAATTAACCTCATTAGGAAATATATTATCAAATAATATTTTAATCGCTTTTGGCTGATCCAATGGAATTGTGTCCAGCATTGACAAAATATCCAGACAATTTTCCACAATTGATTCTAAAATTTCGATTAAATAATTATAAATAATTAATAAAATACCAATGCCAGATTGGTCATTTGATGGATTTATATAGGCCCAATGGCTTTCAATAAATGAACTTCTCTCCGTAATTTCCCTAATTCTTTCTTCTAATATTTTATTGATTTTATCTTTGACCGGCATTGCCAAATGCGTTGTCGTTAATTCAATCGAACAGGGCAAATGATCAAGCGGAGAACCGCAAAGCCATGCAACACTTTGGATGGCATTTTCCTTTTCTACGGCTCTCATTTGTTTTGAACTCTTCTGACTTCCTTCAAGTAATTCGGCCGGTTCAAATGGAGTCCATATTAGCGCGGAGGGAGAATCCACAATTATTGAATGTAAAAAACCGAAAATAATCAGCAAAGTTGGCCTATGATGTTGGCAATTGATTAAATCCTCAATAAAGCAGGAATTAGTTGTTGCATTGGTGGAATTTGACGAAATTTGAGCAGTACTAAAATTAAAATAAAGATAATTAATTTATTTAGGATTAAACCTTCTCATTTTCTCATAATCTCGTTTATATTGAGCCAATCGATTGCAAAGAATATAGGCAGCCCTTCGAGCGATAAACACATTTTGAGTGATTAAATCCGTAAATTGGGTCATTAAAATGATGAGAATTCGAAATGTTTGCGGTTGTTCGATTGGAAAATTAGAAAATTCTGCCAATAATTCGCACATATCCAGCAAAAATTCATGTCTATCCAACATTCCATCCTATGGAAAATAATGAGGTTTATTATCAATTTATTAATTTAATTTAACCTCAAATGAATGTTTAATCAATGCAGCAATATAAGGCCAACGTTGGTAATAGGGATTTTGTTCAAGTTGACCTGGTATTGCCTTGTCCTTAAGTTTCAAAAGTATATTTATATTAAAATTTGTTAAATTTACATATTCTTTAAGTAAACAACGCAAATAACGAATGAAGAATTGTCGCATATCTGTGAATTATTTTTAATTATTTCTTTTGAATATTTTTTGTAAACCGCTTGAATAATCATCATTTGAAACGTTGGTCCCTTTCTTTTGTTTATTATTAGTAACCAAAATTGGATGAGCTATTTGATTCTGCAATAAATTAAATGTAAATGAATAATAATTAAATTGTTACCATTTTAAGGAACCAAATCGCTTTTTGAATTGGAACCCCCTTATCATATAGCAAGTTTATTGCTTCACACAATGGCACTGATTTTTGCTGTGCCAATGAAGTAAGTTGATCATAGTTTGTGCTGCGCAAAAAACGTGGAAAACATGTGGCCAGTGAATGTCGTTTGTTATCTTTTTGTATTCGTCGTCCAGAAATGAGACTTTCGAAAAATTCCACACGAAAACCATCAGAAAAATTACGCACTGTATTTTCTTTTATCCAATTTTTGTCCAACCAAATTGCATTTAAATCATTTTTCTTTTGCATAAGTTGCTTAATCCATCGAGCTGTTCGATAAAGTTGGTCTTCGTTCATGAAAATACGACTGCTCTAAATAATTTACCTTTAGTTTTTTATGTTATTTCTTTGATTACCTTGATTAATGAATCGTATTCATGTCGAACCAGCGAACTGTGCACCACTTCAATTTGGTAACCTCTATTCAATCTTTCTGGTTGTAAATTATCTTCTTCTTGTTTTTCATGCTGAGGATAAACATCCGGAAATAATACAGTGCTGAGAATGTTTTTATCTGTGCCACCACTTTGACGCGACTCGCCTCGTCGTTGCTGCGACCTTTTTAAAGGGCGAGTATCCGGACTCATCTGGCACCGATTCTGCATTTTTTGGAGTTGCATTAATTTTTTTTAGAATTATTTTAACGGATATTTCGTTTTGGTCAATCTTAAAATTAATTTTACAACAAAGAAATAAATGTATTGGTGGCACAAAGGTATATGGTTTTTCGATCAATAAAGTAATATGTATTGTATTTTGTATATCCTTCCCTTCTCTGATTTTTATTTTTACAAATATAAAATATTTTAAAATTTTTGAGCGAAAAAATTTTATGCTTTTATAAATACAAATTAATTTAAATTATAATTATATTATGAGATCGAATTTGTTTAAGGCAAAAAAAACAATTTGATATCAAATGAATTTAATCATGATCAATGATCATTATATCATTCATCAGATCATCAATAAAACATTTAATAAATCTAAAACTAGCAAAAACATAATTTTTAACGACGAAAACCAAACAAACATGAAGAAAGGGAAAAAATAAACCACTTTGCTTTGGATAAAACATCTTCGGTTCAGTGGCTGTGGCAGTGGTCGTGTTTGAAAATATAATTCTCATCATTTTTAGTCGACCTTAAAATTGAAATACACTTTTGTTTTTCAAAAACTTCAAAGCATAAAATTTAGATTAGAAATTAAATTAAAGTGCAATTTTTAATCTAATATGGCTCCCGCACCTGAAAATGACCAACAAAAGCCTAAAGATGGTCAACAAAATAGCAAAAAGGAGAGCGACCATGCTCATTGTCTAAGCAATGTTCAGCCAAATCTTCCATTCAACAAGGTGAATATTTTCAAAGATAATTGAATAAAATTTTTTATTAAAGGTCACTGTTCACCCTCTCGTTTTGTTGAGCGTTGTTGACCATTTCAATCGCATAAATAAGAATAAGAAGGTCAAGCGAGTCGTTGGCATACTTTTGGGCAGTATGAAATTCGACAAGTCAATTGATATCGCCAATTCTTTTGCAGGTTCTTTACATCAAAAAATTATATTTAATATTATTTTTTTCAGTTCCATATGACGAAGACCCCGAGGATCCTAACATTTTCTTCTTGGATGCAGATTATTTGGAGGAAATGTTCGATATGTTTTACAAGGTGGCCGCAAGAGAAAAGATCATCGGTTGGTATCATACTGGCCCAAAACTTTGCAAGGTTTATTATTTCAATATTTTCAATTGCAATAATTTTAGAATGACATTCTAATCAATGAAATGATCAAACGTTTCACTCCAAATCCGGTGCTTGTGATCATTCAGGCGGCTCAAGGCCAACATGACATGACTCTGCCCACCGATGCATATGTTGAAGTTCAAGAAGTCCATGATGTTGGTTTTTAAATATAATTTATTGAAATGAAAATAATTTTAGGATGGAACACCGCCAGTTAAAACATTTGAACATGTGGCAAGTGATATTGGTGCTGAGGAGGCAGAAGAGGTTGGAGTTGAACATCTTTTAAGGTATTTTTAAATATTAAAATCATTAAAATGATCAATAAATCATTTGTAGAGATATCAAAAATCAAACGGCCGGGACTCTCTCCCAACGGATTACTGACCAATTGAACGGATTACGCGGATTCGAAAGTCATTTGGCTGGTGTTTCCAGCTATTTGCACCGAGTGGCAAACCGGGAGTTGCCCATCAATCATGCAATTGTTGTTCAAATTCAGGTAAATTTAATCAAAATAGTACAATAAATTAATATTGTTTTGAAGGAAATGCTGAATTTACTGCCCGATGTTCTTGCTCCGGAACTTGTTGATGCCCACAATATCATGACCAATGACCATCATATGTGCATTTATTTGGGCAATTTGGCTCGAACTGTAATTGCATTGCACAATCTCATCAACAATAAAGTTCGCCGTTTAATCACAATTTTTATATCCGAAATAATATTTAATTTTCAGTTGACTTTGCAAAAGGAGGCCGAAAAGAATGCGAAGAAGCAGAAATTGTCGGAAGAAAAAAAAGAAGTGGAGAAGCCAAAAGAAGAGGAGGTAAAATCTTAAAGCGGATTCTTCAAATGCCATTATTATATTCATGGCTTGTTTTTTGAATTGTTTTTTGGGACAATTATATTATTCAATATTTCTTGATAAATTTTAAAAAATCTAAATTTGGAAAGAAAAATCATGCATCAGTCAAACTTATCAATCCGAGAAGATCTTTGATGAATTCTCTAGGGAAAATTGGAGTATTCTCCAGTTCCATTTGAAAGTTCAAATTCAGACTTTCTAAAGCCAATTCCCTCCAATCGAACATTTATTTGTTTGCCCCAATCTGAATTTTTTTCCTCCATTCCTTCCATCATTTCCCCCATTAATCCGTACTTAGGTTGTTTGTTTTATGCACTTCTTTAAATTGGCAGTCTTTTTTATTTGTAAACTTTAAAAAAGAAGTCATTTTCATTCAATCGGATCAAAAATAAATTCCAAAAAATTATTTAGATTTCAAAGTTCAAAAAGTCAATCCCTTCATTTTAGACAAAATAAAAAGACAAATGGCCTTTTAATTTTAACTCAAAGAACTCTCACTTTTGTTTTTTTTCTTTGTTTTTGAAAAAAAATGGGAAGAATATCTCGACAAATTTTTCAAAGAGAAACAGAACAGCGATTGTATTAAAATTCCAAATTTTTGTTAGGCCATGGCCAAATTATTTATTAATTAATATTTTTTCTGTTTTTATCCTTGCATCATCCTGACCAATTTCCCTTCCATTTCCCTCTTTCCCTTGGCCATCCAATTTAATGTCTCACAATATTTTTTGTCCGCCATCTCATTCTCCTTAAAATTCCTCTCACTTTCGGCTTTCTCACATCCATCCCATGTTCATCCACTTCTCCCCTCCAGCGTATTTTGGTTAGCCAAATGGCAATGGCATCGACCACAGCTTGCCTCTTCCCTTCCGGGGGCTTTTACATTGCCAGCCGGCTTCTTTTTCCTTTCTACATTCCCCGACATTCCACCAGCCGTCGTCGTTCCCTTTTAGCCAGATGGCAGAAGAGGAGATAGGTGATCCCAATTTCAAAGTTTTCTTTCGAGGAGTTTGATGGTGGTGAATGAATGATACGCCAAATGGCTCTTCATCACAATTTCCTTGCAAAAGTCCCAGCCTTACGGGTTTCAAAGCACATTCATTTCAAACATCACCTCAAGGCGAACACTCCGCTCATTGGGAAAAGCACTTTATCCTCTGCCTACCGCCACTTTCTTTCAGCCAAATCACATTTATTATTTCTACCAGAAACAAATGTTCACAATTTGGTGGATACGGAGGGGGGGATGTCCTCCTCATTGCCTTGACTCAATGCCAATTCCCTTTAATCTGCTGATTATTCTTTTTTTTGAGTCCCTTAAATTATTTTGCCGAATTCATTTTTGTCTAATCCATTAAATTGCGCTTTTTATTGCGCCATTTCCCTTCTGAGAGGAGACCTTTGGCCTTTTATAGTGCCTCTAAAAGTGGCATTGAATAGAACAAATTAAGCCCCATTCTTTCAATTAATTAAAATATTCCCAATTTATTTGTATTTATTATAAATTTATGTAATTTTTCGGATACTAATTGCACCCCTTGGATAATTTAATTCGCCATCCAAACATCCATAATAGGTCCAATATCAGTTTTAAGCTGATTGAATGCTCCTTGAGGAAGTTCTTTCGTCCAATTGCCCTCCACCTTCCCCAACGCCACTTTTGGCTTTCAATGGCGACTTGCCATCATGCAGCAGTCGGCCAAGTAGCCCTCAACCAAGCCAAGACCAACATCAATCCAACAATCAAAAGTCATATAAAATGGGCTATTTCGGCGCAACCAGGTAATTTTGTGCCAATTTGGCAGGGCCAAACCCATCCATAATCTCAGTTATGTGATTGGAAACATTATTGGCTCTGGAATATTCATTTCGCCCTCAACTATTATTCGATACACGGATTCGGCTGGACTTTCGCTGATAATTTGGGTTTTGGGTGCTTTGATTGCATTCCTCGGCTCACTTTGCTACATTGAACTGGGGACGAGCATTCGGGAAGGTGAAGCACTCATCAATTTTGGCCTTCATTTATTATTTTAAAGCTGGCTGCGATTTTGCATACATTTGTTACGTAAAATGGTAATTTTTCATTGGAAATTCAAAATTTATGGGAAAATTTAAGGTATTCGGTTGCTTTTTCTTTCATGTGGGTTTCAGGTAAAAAAAACGGTGGATGTTTTTTTCTAATTTTCCAATCAATCTTTAGTCCTAATGACTTATCCGGCAACAATTGCCATCATCGCTGAAACTTTTGGACAATATTTGCTTGAAGGCAAGTCAAAATATTCCTTTCTTCCTTTCGAATTCTTTCTGGGTTTGAAAAAAATAAAAACTGGAACACTTTATGAAAATAAATTTATTCTTTAATTAAATCCTTTCGGATAACTTAATTATTCTCCCTTCCTTTTCCTTTAAAAGGACTTCGACAAACGTATGCAATCGATCCACAATGGGCACCAGTGGCACAAAAATTTTTCGGAATAGTGCTTTTATGTGAGTTTAAAATTAAAGAACATTTTTATTCTAAACAATTAAATGAGGAAAATGTGGGGAAAAGAAAAAGAAGGCATAAAAAAATAAGGTTTAATAATAAGCAGAAAACCACAAATTTTAAATTCCAATAATATCATTTATATTTGTTGCTCCTCTTCCTCATAATTCTTCTAATTTATTATGCAAATTCCACAATTTAATTTTCCTCATCAATTGTGAACCCTTTTGCTCGCATCCAATCATCATCCAAGAATTTCGTCCTGAAAATTCAACGCATTGAGAATATTCCTTTTCCCATCACTTACATATAATTTCGAATACTGTCCGGTGCCACCACAACCACACGTTTGCATTTCTCTTTTCCCAATTCCTTGGCCACTTGAATTGCTGCCCAAACATTTGCACCGGTGGATCCGCCGCAAAGAAGGCCCTCTTCTCGGATTAATTGGCGGGCAATTTTGAATGAATTTTGATCGTTGGTTTTGACCCATTTATCCACGAGTGAACGATTCAGAACGGCGGGAACAAAATCTGTTAAATGATTTAAATATGTGAAAATAATTAAATCGACCAAGGACCAACCGTAGCCAACTCCTTCGACTTCATATGCGGCCGTCTCCTTACAGCTTGGATTTGCCAAAATTGAGCCCTCCGGATCAGTGGCGATAATCTGAAGAGGAAATGAATATGAAAGAAGAATGTTCAAAATTAATTCACCTTGCAGCCAGGCACTTTTTCTCGCAATTTCTTTGCAATTCCACTGACAGTACCGCCGGTGCCCGCACCAATGACCACTGCGTCCAATTGTCCATCACAGGCCCAGATTATTTCCTCTGCTGTTCCTTCATAATGCGCCAGTGGATTTCCATCATTTCGATACTAAAAAATTGCAATCATTACTCCTTTTGAGGCCAAACTAAAATGCCTATCCCAAAATCACTACAGAGAAAAAAATTTAGGATTAAGTCTAGGCTTTCAAGTGCTCGAATCATGGCCTAATTAGTACTAGATTTAGAAGGTTACGCTCAATTACCATTCCTTTTTCTTCATAGCGATTTTTGGTATAGATATTTTGGGCCAATTTCCCAACCTGGTCAAGAATAATTGCACCGGGAATTTCGCGTTGGAGTCGAAGTGCAACACCTTTAAAAACATAAAATTAAATCTGAATCAAATTTCCTTAAAAAACTAACCAATATGTGAGTCCGGATCATTGTGCGCCTTTTCCGTTGGAGTTCGAACAATTTGGGCGCCCAATGAACGGAGGACAAATTCCTTCTCTTTGCTCATTTTTTCGGGCATCACAATTATGCAGCGGTAGCCTCGGATTGCGGCCATCATTGCCAATCCAATGCCCGTATTTCCCGAGGTCGGCTCAATAATTGTGCTTTCGCCCACTTTCAGCAATCCTTTTGCTTCGGCCATTTGCACCATTTTTCGGGCAATTCGATCTTTGACCGATCCGCCAGCATTCAGGAATTCACATTTGACCAGTATTTCAGCCTCCACGCCATATTTCTTTGGCAGCTTTCGAAGACGGACCAGCGGTGTGTTGCCAATTGCTTCGGAAATGTCCTTCAGAATTCGGCATCGTTTTGGTGGGCAATACGGTGCATTGGGCCAAGGAGTGGGCGAAATTTGAAAATCTTGTTCCGGTTTATTCTCAGGATTGTAGACGTCGGCGATTGAAAATGTCTTCTCTGGGCGAATTTGTTTTTCTGCCGGTGGAGGTTCCATGAATTTGTTTGAAAGCTGAAAAAATCAGTGTGAAATAATTTTCAAAACCAAAAAACCAACCATCCATTTGTCGTCGATGAATTTTGTGAGATAATTGCGCACTCCATCCGGCAATATGAACACACAATTTTCGCCCTTTTTCAATTGTTTTGCTGCCCGAAGTGCGCCAGTGAGAATTGCGCCCGATGAACCGCCACTCAAAATGCCCTCCTTCAAATGGAGTTTTCGGGCCATTTGGAATGTGTCCGTGTCGCTCGTCTTTTGCCAAAAATCAATATCGTTCATGTCCAACACGGATGGCACAAAATCGTAGCCAATTCCCTCGACCAAATAATGTCCATGTTCTCCTTTGCTTCCTTCATTTTCATTGCCTCCGGCCGACAAAACTGAGCCAAATGGATCAACGCCAACAATCTACAAATGAATGTAAATGAATAGAAAGTCCAATTTTTGGGTACCTTGCATCCTGGACAACGTTTGTGAATTTTGCGTGAAATTCCCGTAATTGAACCTCCCGTTCCGACGCCAACGACCACCATTTGAACATTCCCATCCAATGCATCCAAAATTTCCTCTGCTGTTCCCTCATAATGCGCAAGTGGATTGGCACAATTTTTGTACTAAAAAACAAAAGTTTAAAAATCAAAATAAAATTACCTGATCTAAAACGATTGAATTTGGAATTTCCTTCCTCATCTTGAACGCTTTTCCCACGTGCGATTGATCACTGTCGTAGGGGGCATCATCCTTGGTACGCACAATTTTGGCACCCAATGCTTTCAGTGTGACCTCCTTCTCTTTGCTCATTTTTTCGGGCATCACAATGATACACGGATAACCTAAATAAATGGTCATCAAATTATTCAAATATTCGGAGCAGAATTTGTGACCTTTAACAGCGCAAGTCAATGCCAATCCAATGCCCGTATTTCCAGATGTTGGTTCAATCACTGTCATCCCCGGTTTCAATCGACCAGTTTGTTCTGCTGCTTCCACCATTCGCAATGCAATCCTGTCCTTTACTGAACCACCGGAATTCAAAAATTCGCATTTGCCATCTAAAAAAGCAAATAAAATATGAATTTATTGAGAAAAACAAACAAATGTTGCATTCAATCCCATATTCGGCTGGAATTTTGTTTAATTTGACCTGAATTTTTTTGTGTTTAAATTGGTTTATTCAAAAATAATTACGAGAGGTGTTGATCCAATTCCTTCGAGAATGTTGTCAAAAATTTTCGGCTTTTCTTTACTGAAAAATGCATAATAATTAATCAATATTTTTAATGTATAAAACTCACGGATATTTGGCAAATGGATAACGCCCAAAAGAATCTTCAATCGAATCCTCGTGCCAATGAACGCGTTTTTTTGCTTCTGGATCCCAGGGACGAACATCATCGGCCAATTCCTCTTTTTGCTGTGCTCTCGATGACATTTTTATTTTCTTTAAACTCTTAAAAAATAATTTGTTAACGCTTTTTTTGTGTTGGTCATTCATCGAAAAATAAATAGGAAAAAAAATAAATTTTTATCATTATTTTTATCTTGCTGAACTCACTGTTCAATTTTACTATTTAATCGTTACATTATCTATTCTATTCTTGAATTCCGACCTAATTCAACACAAAATGATTAAAAGAATGAATGGAGAAGAAAGCGCCCCGAACTCTGCTCGATATAAGTTTGGAATGGAAATGGAAACTTTGATTGATGAGCTGCAGGGGTAAATGGGAATAAAACCAGTAATAAAATGGGAAAGGAAGTGATCAACCCAAAAGAAATTAATTGGAAAGTATAGGGAATTGATCTAGTCCAAGGAGTTCTAGATGAATAAATTGGTGAATTCGAATTCATAAATCAAAAATACAGAAATAATTTAATTTCTTAGAGAAGAAAGATTGTAAAAGAATGATGAAATTAAAATTGCAAATAATTTTTTTTAATTGTTGGGTTGGGTCCTAGATCCGTTCCGAATGATTACGAAATGAGAAGCAACAAGCAAAGCAAATCGCAATCCAATATCCAATTCGCAAATCAATAAATTTAGGGAAATAGGATGAATTGTCATTTATGCGAATAAAAATGGGAATTATCAAAATGCCAATCTTCCCAGTACCATATACCGAACATCAATTTTAGGGCTAATCACATGGATGAATTTCTTCGCTTTAGGCAAATTTGCCGCTCGTTTCCAAATTGCTGCTACAATCGCAAAATTGGTTATTAATTAATTATTAATTTTTTGTAATTTTAATATTTTTCAGTTGGCTTGTTCATTAATAATTTTAACTGGATTCTATTATTGGTTTTTCCTGGATTGGAATGAAGGATTGCGCGAACCAATGGCAAAATCAAGGTAGATTAATTTTAAACAAAAATTACTAAAAAATTATATCATTAGGTGGAATGCTGGCGATTTGATGATGGGCCTTTATGGAGGCTTATATGCTGTTGGTCTTTAACATTTTTTTAAAATTCAAAACCAAATTTTAGTACAGCGGTTGGGACATTTTGAACTATGGAACTGATGAAATTCAAAGGCCGAAAAGAAATGCACCATTGGCTTTATTGAGTGGAATTTTAATTGTTTTCTTGGTATTTTCGAGTTTTTTAATCAACTAAACCTTAATAAGGTTTATTTTTGCATCAATATTGCCTATTTTGCTGTGCTTGACGTGGAAACAATGAAAACGAGCAATGCGGTGGCAGCGGTGAGTCAAAAAATGAAATGGAAATATAAAAATTGTTTATTTTAGTTATTCAGCCAACGCACGCTGGGCAGATTCAGCGAAGCAATTCCATTTCTCATTGGAGTTCTACTCATTGGTTCATTAAATTCAAATTTATTTTGTGGCTCTCGCTATATGTATGCGGCAGCAAAACAAGGTAAATTAAATAAATGATCCATCAATTCACATTTCTCATCTTAATCGAATATTTTCCCTCAGGACATTTGCCAACTTGCTTCAGTTGCGTCAATTCCCCCAATGAAAGTCCACGGGTTGCCGTTTTTGCTCAATCCGCGTTGGCAGTTGCCATTTCATTTGTTGGCGATTTGGATGGTAATTGATTTTAATTAAAAAAATGTGGAATAACAATAGCGCATTAGTGGGATAAAAATAATTAACCCCGAAGAGGATTCGAACCCATGACCTAAATACAGGAAATTGAAGAGTTCGCCCTCTAGGCTAAAGAATTCTTTCTGGGAAGTATTAATTTTTTTTATTTTCAGCTCTCATCGGATATGTAATGTTCGGATTCTGGGCTCAACGGGTGTTCACACTTTGCGCATTGTTGACAATTCGGTACAGGAAAATTCCAGTTCACATTGATGCCATCCGAATGCCATTACCTTGGTTGGTCCATTAATTAATTAATTATTTTCTAATCACTTTTTTAATTTAAGCATTTATCTTTTCCTTGCAATCAATTTGGTGCTCGTTACCATTCCAATTTGGCAGGAATTTGCCGTAAATATTCATTAATTCCTTCCTTCCACTCAAATTGTTTTTTCAAGGTCACTTCTCTGGGAATTTCAATTTGTTTTCTTGGCCTTGGCTTCTATTTTGTTTTCGTTAACAACCCACAAAACCGACCCGCAATTTTCTCTACAATTAATGGTCAGTAAAATTAATTAATAAATCGATACGATTATATTTTAAATTTCAGAAAAGGCCACTTTTCTTGCCCAAATCATTTTCGACGCCGTCCCGGATGTGAAGCAGCCATTTGCGGGTGGGAAAAAGCAGCCATCATTTTTATTGCCTTGCGATTCTCAACGAGAATTACTCCTCCAAACTAATTCGGGAATGGACATCGTGGATGATGATCAAGCTGCTGGTCAGTCTCAATTAAAAAATAAATAAATTGACTAATTTATTCAATTTAAGTTTTGGATTTGCATTCGGACGAAAAGAATATTATGATCCGAAATGGAAGTGGAAATACACTGAGAAAATTGTGGTAACCGGAAAAAGGCCTATATTGGAACCAAAAAACGGGCAAAATCACTTTGAAATCTCGATGGACCAACAAAATTATGCAATCATCACAAATTTTTGTATATTTTGAATCCATTCCCTCATTCCCAATTCATTGTGAAAATAATATTTTAATCATCAAAATGTGAAACAATAAAACTTGTTACTGTTTATGAAAATTTCCTTCCACATTTGGAGGGAAAGGGAGAATTTTTGCTACTGCTGCAAACTTTTATTTTGAATCGGAGGCAAGAGGATGGAGGAATTTGGTTTGTTGAATCATTGAATGGTGCCTCCAGCAAATTCGGGATTTGCATGTCAAAATGATGGTGACGATTCCACACGCAACAATTATTGAATAGAAGGGAAGAAAGAGGAAGGGTATTTGGAGGAAAGAAAGAAGGTAAATGGTTAATATCAGAAGCTTTCGTACATTAAAATTATCATTTTTTGGACCAAACTAAAGTCTAGACTTGACTAAAATAGCATAAATAATCATCTATCTGTTGTCAATCTCTGAAGAATTGAACTACAAAGATCTAAGTTTCCCTTTCGTAGACTAGTTCCACTTTCCACTTCCTTCCACCCTCTTATCAAAGCAATTCCCCTTCCATAATATTCATCTAACAAAGGACACTTTTCATCATTCCTTTCATTTGATGATGAAAATCGCCCGACTCCAATTATTGAAAGGAAAAGTAGTGTCAAAAGGAAGAATGAAAGAAGAGTAATCGACGGAACAGAAAAATTATCAATTTTACGGAAAATTCACGCTTCCAATCCAATAAAAGTTTCAATATTTAAATAGATTTGAACATTTAATTCCAAGAAAAAATGAAAATTGGAATGAAAATTCGTCTGATTTGGGCTGGAATCGGAATTTCGGCTGGATTAATGGCAGGCACCGTTTTTTGGATCAGTTATCAGGTAAAAGTGGGAGAAATTAAATAAATAAATTGAATTAACTTGTAAAGAATTATTTGGCTGTTCTTCTGGCCTATTTCAGTTCCATTTGTGCCATCTACCTTTTTTATACCCATTGGGCATATCACAAATCGTGGATGTTTGATTGGTCTCAAAGGAGGATTCAGATGGCTTGGATTACCAGTAAATTTATAGAAAATAGTGGAAATTGAAATTGTTTCTCTAGATATGATAATTTCTGTCCTTGGGACAATTGGAATGGCAATTAGCCTGATTTTAGCCGGAATTAAGGGCCAAACATTGACCCATGAAGGATTGATGGGGACAAATTTGTGGATTGTCGCAGTTTGGTTCTGGTAAATATCGTCAAAATTATTATATTCCTCAATATTTTCGTTTTCTTTTTTAGGATGACAGCAAAGGTGGGGGTTTTGGAAATTTTATTTTAAAAATTATTATTAAAATTCAAAGTGGGCCCTTGCTTCCTGCATCTACACCCGCCATTACAGCAAAGAGGTAACAATGCCATTATTATTGCCTAAATTGGGCGCAAATTTTGCAAATTCACGCCGGAAATTTATTCCAATGATTGATGCCAGCACCCAAACAGATTCACAAAAATAGAAATGCACTCAATACTAATCAAACAATACAATTGCCAATTATCGCTTTCCTTTATTTATTTCCTATTTTTTGCTTAGCTTTTGCTAATTTTATATTTTTGTACTTATAAATTTGACTAATTTTGTACATAAAAATTTGCAGATAATTAAACAAAGTGTTGATTTGGCAAAGAATTGAGAAAAAAATTTGGAAGATTATTTATTTTTAAATGATGTCTTTTTATTTTCAAATTATTTTCAAAAATAACAATGAAATTTAAAAATGATTGAATTAATTAATAACGTTTTAAAGTTTTTGCATAATCAACAACGAATGATTGAATTAATTGATCGGTGGTGTCTAAATCCTGCGGGTAATCTCCCAATGTGTCCGAAATCAATTGAATAATTCGTCTCTTCTCATTCCGATGATCTTGAACTGCTTGAAATCTGTGCTCCTTCATTTGCTCGATTCTCTCTTCTTTGCTCTTTCTTCGATAGCTGAATGTGAAGGGAATTTATTTTTCAATAAATTTGAATTCAAATTTACTCTGGTATATTTTTCTCTATAGCCGTGCCCCAATCGCCTCCATTATTGGCAACATCCTGTAATATTTTGATGATATTCACAAAAGGCACATAAACTGGGCCAGTAACCCATCTGAAATTTATTTGAATTAAAGCTGTGATTTTTTTTAATTACTCACTTCATATATCGCTTCAATGGGAGACACATTGTTTGGTAACCTTTTCGTCTAACTGCTCCAATTGATTCCTAAAAAGGGTGAATGTAAAAGATTGTTGGTAATATTTTTGATTATTTAAAATATTAAAATTTATAATAAAAAATCCTTTTAATAAATGTAAATATTAATTAACCAGCCTTTTGTTTATCAAATGTAAGCGGAACAACATAAGCCTTGTGAATGAGCGGACCATCGAGCATTTTATCGGCAAATCTTTGATGTGAAAATAATTAATTAATTATTTTAATATTTTAAACAAACTTTGATATATAAATGACTTGTTTTCTTGGATCCTTCTCTTTTGGGTCGTGGAATGGATCATTGCTATACAAATTGCCTTCCGAACAGTTTTTCCCCAATTCAGTATTCAAAATAAAACTGAAAATTTTTTATTTTAATTAAGCTGAAAAATTGGCAAAAACTTTTTAAATAAATTTCTCGTATGTTCATCTTTGGGTTTTACGTTAATATATGCAGTTGGCATTACGGCACGAGATTCCATATTTGTCTAAAAAAAATATTTTAAAATTAATGAGAATTATTTCTTAACATACAAAAAGGACATGTTCCGTGTTTCGTTTGACTTTGTTGTATTCCACTGGTATCATATTGGGTAAAAATTGACAATCGAAAAGTATTTTTGGCATATCCAAAGCAACCGCTGAGTGGTAATACCACATCAGATATGAATTGAACCCTAAAAAATTGAATCAGCCTTGGAAAAAAATTATAAAAATTTACTTGTGATATCTGTTCTCCTCATTGGATTATAAATAACATTGTACCCAGCTTGGCCATAACCCATTCCACCAGCTTCAAGTTTGGCTTTCTAAATATGTTTTATGAGTAAATTATTAATTTATTAAACCATTTCAGCAACACGTTCGTCATAAATTTTTCTGTAATGTTGTTTATTTCTTATATCATTCGCTTCTCTCTGCTCTGTTATGCCCATATACCACAAATAATGAACGCGATCTTCCATTTTATTTCTTTTGAGTAAGCTAAAATATTCCAATTAGAAAATTAGATAATGTAAATCATACTTGAGCCAATGTTTATCCTGGAATACTGTCGGGACACGAGTGGAAAAATATTCATAAATCTGTTTAATGGGAAATAATTACATCAAAAACAACGCAAAAATATGAAAAAACCTCAAATTCTTTTTGAATTCTTTTCACTTTTTCTTCAATTGCTTTATTTTCTTTAATCATTGCCGCCAAATTCTCAGTTGGTTCACATTTTGCATGAATATTATTCATATCTTCTTGATTAGCAAAACCTTGATTTGATGAACTTTCATCAATTGATTCATTCTGATTTGATGAAGTAAATGGTTGTTGTTCGACTGTTGATTGATGACGTAGAATTTGAAAATTTAGGCGATTGTTTAAATTTTTCACTGAAAAAGCTCCGCGGAAGAAGGAAGTAAGCATCTGGAAATATTTTCCTTAAAATTTTTTCAGTTTTTATAAAGGATTTTGGATTTTCTCTAAAATTTACGAAAAAAGGAAATTGGATGGTTTGGATAAAAAGTCTTAAAGATATTTTCCTTCTTTTTCGGGGTGCAGTGCGTTTTGTTCCTGCATTCATAAAATTTATAAGTTAAAACATTTTATCCAAACCGGTTTTCGCCTATTAAATCTCTTGATAAAATAAAATAAAAATGGTTTTTGAAGCCAAAAACGGAGGTAGAAACCATTTAAACTCAAAGTAAACTGTAAACCTAATGGGCAGAATGCCATAATAACTGAAAAATTTTGCGAAACGCCAAACGCGCCAGCCAAGCCGCCACCCACCCGCAACCGCACCCGGCGCCCCCCCCCCCCCCCCCCTACCTTTTCGTTTTCGGTGATGAAACGTGAAAAAACCTTCCATATCATTTCAGTAGGAGATTTTTATTTGCAAATTAATTGATGATAATGATAAATGCTAGATTTCCATTTTATTTTTAGATATCTTTTAGTGATCGATCATTAATAATTAAATAGACAATAACAACAGAAGAACAATGAGCGACAATTGGGGTAGCAAATTGATTAATTATTCTAAGAATTCAATCCTCAAATTTAGATGATGATGATTATGATCCAACGGCGCAGATCACAGCACAAGCCTCTGATAAACTTGCGACACTCGGATTGGATGAAGTCATTAGGCAGAATAAGCCTACGTCGTCAATAACTCAGGCGGAAGAGACCAATAGTGGAGCTAACAAAAAAGCGGATGGAGAACGATCAATGGTAAATATACTAACAATAATTTTCTATATTTTCGCATTTTAAGTCAATAACAAGGACGGATTATGAACTCACTGAAATGGAGAAACGAGAAGCGCAACTTCGTCAGGATGGTGCAGCTGCCATGGATCTTTTTGGTTAATTCCAATTATTTAATCAAATTAATTAACTTAAATTATTAGGAATAACCGTTGAACGCAAAGAACCAACATTTAACGACCTTCGAACCAAATCGGACTTCCAGGCTTTTGCTGACAAACTTGGTGAACAAATCGCATCCAGGCACTCAGATACAAATTATCTATTCTTTGTCAACACACTCGTGGATCACATTACCAAGCCAAGTAAATAATAATTTTGATTTTTTTAAATTTTATATTTTTAGTGACAAAAATACAACTCCAAAGTGTCAAAGAAATTGTGCAGGTAAATTTTTAATGCAATCTTATCCCTAAAAATGTATAACATGGGCAAATTGAGTTGGTATTTTTGCAATATTATCTAAAAAATACCAAATTATTTGCTCAAAATCAAATTCCCATTCGTTAAAAGATCACCAAAAAATTATTCAAAGAATTTTTTGGTGTAAAAAAACGACACAATTTTGTTATAAATTGTTTCAATTCTCATTCTTCACAATTTAGGTGCATTTGAATGTTCATACGAAAGAAGAAGAACAAAAAATGAAGCAAGATCAAAAGGATAGAACTCAAAAGGATATGAAGAAAGCGAAGAAAAAGCAAATCAAAGAGGACTATGTGGACGATGAATATGATGATTTTGATGAGAAATTCAATCGATATTGAAAGAAGAATCGAAATATGGGATGAGAGATATAAAAGCCTTGCTTTGATTAAAAATGTATTTGTTGTTTTCGATGACTGCTCAAAAATGCAGTTGAATTTACGCTTCCAATTATGAATAAACGGATATGCTTTTTCATTCTTGTTTCAAATATAATCTTTTTAACATGACATTATTTTATTTTTATTACTAATTTATTAAGTAATTTTGATTTTATCCAGTAAAATGTGTTTTCGTTTGCATAAACCATTTGAACTTATACAAAAATATGCGGACGGATTGGCAGTTATAATCATCAATAGTCCGAGGACGGGTTTTTCCACTCCTCTGCGAACAATTTGGAACAATGCAAAAATCCGTCTTTGCACTGATGGAGCGGCAAATTTGCTTGTCGAATTATGTCGGTTTGTCAGAATATTTTATTAAACCAAAATGACTAAATAATTTGAAGGTCAAAAATAATGGAATATCCGGCAATAATTGTTGGCGATTTTGATTCAATTACGGAAGAGACAAAGAAATTTTTCATTGGACGATTACGGCATGAGCCCGATCAAGATAGCACAGATTTATCAAAAACATTGAAAGTTCTAATGGAGATGGTAAAAATTAATTAAATAATTTAATTAAAAATTTATTTAGTTTCACAATCCGCAAGCTGAAATTGAGGGAATTCTTTTATTTGGCGGTCTCAATGGTCGTTTCGATCATGTTCTCGCAACATTGAATTCAATGCTTTTGCAGGTAATATTTTGGTTGCCTAATTTATTTTTAATATTTTTATTCAGATTCAATCGCATCCGGATATCCCAATTTACGGATTGGATGATCAGAATTTTATTACAATTTTACCGCAGGTTAATAAATAATTGTTTATTATAAAATAATTTCTCCTTTTAGGGTGAATCACATTTCGAACTTTCAAAAGAACATTTGACCGGCAATTGCGGTTTACTACCAATTGTGCAGAAACGAACCATTGTGAACACAAACGGGCTGAAATGGGAACTAAGTAGGTTAAAACTAATTTTTAAATCATCATAAAATCCAATTTTTATTTTATAGATGAAACGGAACTCGAATATGGGAAGTTGGTGAGCACTTCAAATCATATAATTCGGCCAGAACAATTACAAATCAAATCGAATGAACCGGTGGTCTTCACATTTGAACTGAAACCTAATGAAATGCTTTGAACAAAAATGATCTCAATCTCATTTTTTTAATATTATTTTTCAATGTGCCATTTTCGAATTATAATTGCCTTGAATGAATTTTAATAAATATTTTAAAATTTATTAATAGCATTTGTTTAAATAAGTTTATTTTACTATATTTATTATTAATTTAAATATAAATTTATTTTGATTAATTTTAGTTAAAAGAGATGTCCTCTGCTTCAAGTTTAAGCCTTTCACCTCCACCGGAAGAACGTGGAAATAATAATTATTATGGCCGATCAAGACGGCAAAATGTCGATTACGGTGTGCGAAATCAATTAATCTCCCAGCTGAATCGCCGTGAATTATATGGATTGGATGTGTACCGATGGGAGGACGACGATTTATGTAAAATTATTTAATAAATTAAAATGAATAAATTAAATAAACAAATTAAATATAAATAAATAAATAAATTCAATAAATAAACTAATTAAATAAATAATTTAAAATTGAATTAAATAATTAAATTTACTAAATTAATTTTAATGCTATTTTCAGCTTTACGCCATGCAGCTTCAAATGCTCGATTGCCTTATGACCGAATGACATTAAAAGAATTGGAAATATTCGCAGAAATGGCTCGTTCCCAAGCCAGCATCAACCTCTTCCTCTATTTACGAAATCGTATTTTGGTGCTTTGGCAATTGGATCCATTAATTGAATTAACTGTTGAAGCAATTCAAAAGGAAATTCCGGAGCCATACAATAGTAAAATTAATTATTTAAAATTAATTATTTAAAATTTATAAATTAATATTATTTAAGGTGATTACGAACTGGTCAGGGGCGTACACAATTATTTACAACGATATGGATATATCAATTTTGGAGTATTTTTGCGATTATCAAGTTAGTTAAACCGAAATATTTAATGGGAAAGATTTAATTTGTTAAAACTAGAGACCGGCAAAATGCCTTTTGCCGGATTCCGGACCGGATTTTTTTTCCAAAATTTTTGCCGGATCGGATCCGGCCGGATAATCCGGCAAAAATCCGGCATCCGGATAATCCCGCAAATCCGGCAAAATCCGGTCCGGTGCCGGTCTCTAGTTAAAACATTGAAAATTTTGAAAAGAATTTTATTATAATCAAAAAATCTCGTCAAGATGCAACACTTGATTATGTTTTGGTATTTGGTTTGAGTTTAAACCGTTTATAATACCATTTAATTTTGACACCAAACCATGACAAATTATATACCATTCCATCGGACAGCCCAATTCAATGTTTGCGTAACATTAAATTAAACAATTAAATTGATTAGGGTTTATAAAGAAGATTTAAACATTAAACTAAAAACGACATTTTTAGCTTAGTGGGTTAGTGCTTTTTCGTAAAATTTAAGTCCCGGGTTCGAACCCTCTCCGAGGCACATATTTTTTTATTGAACTTGTTTGTCATTTTTATCCGTTTTATGCATTATATTATGCAAATCTAGGCCAAAAACATTATTTAAACAAAAAAGTGGTACCCGAATTCTCTAGTTTTCGATGCGTCTTGAATATTCTACTTAATTATATAATTTTTATTATTATTTAGATAATATATTGGATAAACCGTATAAAATTGTGGTTATTGGGGCCGGGGCATCCGGTTTGGCTGCGGCACGTCAACTTAAATTCTTCGGCTTTGATGTGACCATTTTGGAAGGAAGGGTAAATTAATTTATTCATTTTATTATTTTTTATAATATAATTTAAGCCACGAATTGGTGGCAGAGTTTACACAATTCGTCAACATGGATATCCGGCGGCCGATTCCGGAGGAATGATCATAAATGGAATCAGTAAATATTTTTAAAATTTATTAAATTGGAAAGAAAATCTTTATAAATTTAATTTAAAAATTGAATATTTTTAAATTTTATTATAAAATTTGAATATTTATTTATTAATTTAATTTATTAAAATCTTTAAAATTTATTAAAAAATATTAATGGCCTTATTAATTGCGTTAGAATTTTTTTATTTCAGTTGGCAACCCTATTATCACTTTGGTGCAACAAAATCTCTGCAATATTGTCAGGTAGGGAATTTGGCAATTTCTAGCAATTATTTGTAATCCAGCCTAACTGATCTTGAATCTATTGGCCTAAATTTGAGATTTTTAATGCTTAACTTTATCACTTTAGCCCTATGCTCCGGTAATAACCTTACTCTAAGTTAGCTTTTATAAAATCAAAAAAAAAAAAAACATAGATCAATTAAGTTAAACTTTAAATCATTTTTAAATCAATTTTTATGGAAATATTTATAAATTAATTCTAATCTCTCAATTTGTCAAGGATGAACAACAAATGTGCAATTTATGATGTACAAGAAAAATATCAAGGACAAGGAAAAATGGTGGAAGCTCGAAAAGATGATATGATGTAATTTATTTAATAATTATTAATTAATATTTAAATTTACAGCCAAAAATCATTTAATCGAGTTTTGAGCACAATTTCCTATATTGTCCATGGATTGGGAATCACCGAAATTGGAGGCGATGAAAATGGGAAAGGAGCCAGAAAAATTAGTTTGGGAGAAGCATTTCAACTCATTTTAGAGTAATTTTATGAATTATTTTTTTAGTTAATTATTCATCATTTTTAGCCAACATGAATTGAGGGTTCAAACAAGAAGATTTAATTATTGGAAAAAATATGAATTATTATGCAATAAATTGAAAGCAGCAATTGATAGGGTAAAACAGAGGGGGAAAATATCAAATTTTATTTTTTTAGACTAAAATTTGCCGAAGGGCAATTGGTGATTGTTTGGAACAAATTCGCAAAAATGGAATCCCGAATTTGGCAGAGGCAACGCCAGAAATGGTACGGGAATTTTTGTGAAAATATTTTAATTGTTTTCAGTTATCAATAAATTTTGACGATTCTGTGCCAAAAGAAGAATTCAATCAAAAAATTGCAATTCGATGCCTTCGAAAATGTTTACAAATTGCCTTAAAAGTGGGTGGATTTTCATATAAATTTAATTCAATATTTCGCGAAAAAGTTTTACAATTTAAGTCAATTTGGCTATTAGGCTTTAAATAATCCAATTTTGCACGAAAATTTATTAATATAATTTAACTGTTAATTAATTAATATCCTTTAAATTCAGGAATTCGAGGAAGCGGACCAAGAAAGGAAGGACATTGAAAACATTTTGAGTGAATACAAAAATATGGAGCCAAGGTGGGATATTCTCCTGCATCTTTTTAATGTGAATTCCTCTCATTTAGCCATGTTTTCATGAACAATGTCGACAAAAGAATTTTGGATTTCCATTTAGTAAATTTTATTTAATTTTAATTAATTATCCAATTTTTTATTTATTTTTAATTAAAATTTTAATTTTTCAGGCCAATCTTGAATACGCTATTGGTGGACCACTTAGCTCAGTGGCACTGAAGGATTGGGACCAGGATGATCCATTCGGATTCGCCGGCTCTCATTTGACAGGTGGGAAAAATTATAATTTGAATTTTTTAAATTTTATTCAATAAAATTAAAATTTAAAGAATCGTTCGAAATATATTTTTGTAATTTTAATATTGAATCGAAAAATATTTGGTCCATTAATTCTTGAAATAATGTTTTGTGATTTTGATGTGAATTTGTGTACAATTTGAATATGTAAATGTGTGTTTGTGGCATGAATATACCCGTCTTTGGTTGATTTTGATGGTTTTAAATTGGGCAACAATTTGATTTTTTTTGTGTTGAAAGTCTGTGGAGTTTACAAAATGAGTAGGGAGCGGATTTTTAAAATTTATCAGATTTAATGAGATTTGAGCATTTATTCAATTTTCTGACGTAATTGCAATTTTTGCGATCTGAAAATCCGCTCCCAAAAAATGAGAATACAATTTTACCACGTTTTATATTGAGTAACTGACTGGCATGGAAGTGTTTGGAAATGAGAGAAAAAATTGCAAAATGAGAATTGGGATGGAAAAGGCAAAATAGAAAATGTGAAAAATGTTGCTTAAGAGCACTTCATGATTTATTGGGGCCTATTTTGGGGTTAGACAAAATCACTTGGAGCCGGCGGAATTTGTCCATATTCCGAATAAATATGCGATTGTGATGTTTCACTGCTGGGTGACGGATATCTGATCGGTGGGATGTCGCGTAGAAGCCTCTTCAAATCCTCCCAAAATTGGGGGCTATCTCTTCGTAAATATCCATCCCTGAGGATGATTGACCCAATTTCAATTGGCAAATTGGCCAAATCCGTTTCATCCATGTCGTAGCCAACAATGAAGAGGATTCGCCTCGATTCATTCTGCTTTTTGTCCAGTTTGATGCTGCTCGTCAACTGTGGTCTATTCCAATCCAATCGCATGAATTCCCTGGACAAATACACAACCAGCATTCGGCTTTCTCCAATCAGCTTGATCAGCTCATTGCTGATATAGACCGGGTCCTCTCGATAATATCCGCATTGATGGAGGTAGCAAAGAATGTAGCCGTAATTGAATTCCAAAGATCTGAAAATATAAAATTAAAATAATAAAATGGATAGAAATTAATTTCACTAACTTTTCATGTCGAAAAATCAAAATTTTTCGGCGGCCTTAAACTTGGCCAAATTGGGCTCATTTTAAGCCCTCTCCTACCTTAAGATTAACCCCAATCAAAAATGGCCATATAATATGGGCCAAGCAAAATGTTTATTTTTCGAAAATTCAACGATTTTTACCAGTAAATTTCTCTACTAAAAATGAATGCACCTGCAAAACTCCATGATAGCTTTCTCATCATTCTTCGTATAGCATATGAAAATGTCGCATTCATTCGGCAGAACATGTTGACTGCTTAATTCCGTCGGAATTGGACTTCCTCCGTTCACTGTCGGTGAATGAGTTGATGAGAGGGAATTGTTGTTGGTTGGAAGCAGTAATCCATTTTTCTCCTCTTGATTTCGTCCTTTTTCCTTCACATTTGTGAACCATTGTGGTCGAAAAGCGAACATCAACAAAATTGGGATGATCAGAAGGAGAATGGCCATAAGGAATGCGAACATCAATGTGTCATAGGGACCACCGAATCCAAAAATTCCATTGGTTTGAGCAACACAAATTGTTCTATAAATATTCGATAAATTCACTAATTAGGCACAAATGCCAACCTATTTTCATCGCTCAAAAATTCCAACATTAGCATTGTGAAAAGGTCATCGCCCTCATTTGGCAATCGCAATGAGAGGACAGTTGTGTCATTGGTTTTTTGTGCCCGAGTCACATTCTCCACGCATTTTAGCCATTCCGAATCCAATACACGCCATCGATTCCGGGCCAACCAATGTGGAATATCAAAACGTCCATTTGGGTAGCAATCACATCGAAACGGGTTTCCAGCCAAAGTTATTTTCCGTAATTGATCACCCGAAGCATTCTTTAAATTTAATTTTAAAAAAATAAATTTGAAATAAAATATACCCTCAAATATGTTGGCAATTCCTCGAGCAAATTCCCCTCCAAATGTAATTCCTCCAAACGAGGTATCATTTCAAGGAGGTTGACATTTTTATTCCGGATTCGATTGTTTGCCAAATTCAACCGTCTTATATTTTGGATTGAGAAGCCTTCATCCCCATTGATTTGTTCCAATTGATTATTTGCCAAATGAAGAGACTGAAAAATATATAAAATAAATTTTAAATTAAATCAAAAATTAATATTTTTAATTAAATATATTATTTTATAAATTAATTTTTAAATATTTTTTCAGTGAAAGAAGGAATGAGTTCAGTAATGGAGCGACTCTCAAATGAATTGAAGATTGAATTGAATTCAGTGGTCAATTCCATCGAATACAACAATAAAGGAATCTCCGTAAAATACATAAAACAAGAAACTCATCAAGAAACAACTAAAACTGAAATCCACACGTTAAAGGTGACCAAAATATTATTAATCAAATACCAAATAATTAATTTGTTTAATTTAGGCGGATGCTGTCCTTTGCACAGTTCCTTTGGGTGTTCTAAAAAAGTCGCCATTTTTATCCGAAGCCGATGAACCAGATTCGGGTGCAATTCGCTTTCAACCCTCATTGCCTGGTCCAAACATAATATTTAATAATTAATTAAACATTTTTTCAGCCTGGAAACGGGAGGCAATCGCCAGACTTGGCTTCGGCAATCTCAATAAACTAATCCTTTTCTTCGAAAAACCCTTTTGGGACGTCAACAAATCCTCTTTTGGACGGCTAAATGATACATCGTGAGTTTTTTATTGGTGGGAAATTAAAGGGTTTTATTTGGTTGGGTTATATGAAAAATTTCCTTATCTTTAAAATTCCTTAATAAATATTTTAGCACTGCACGAGGTGAATTATTTCTCTTCTTCACAAACGGCGATTTGCCAATTCTGATTGGATTATTTGCCGGTGAAGCTGCAGCCGTCACAAGTCAATTAGAAGAGGAAATCATTGTACAGAGAGGAATGAAGGCATTGCATTCCATTTTTGGCAACATTTGCCCTGCAAAGGTGAACGAAAACGTAACAAATTTTAATTCATTTTCCATTGTTTTAGCCAAAACATCACATAATAACTCGCTGGCATATGGACCGATTTTCACGCGGCTGCTACAGCTATATGAGTGCCAATTCCGTTGGTATGTTTAGAGGGGGGGATAAAACAGTTCATCAATTTATTTTACATTTTCAGCCGAAGACTATGATCTCCTCGCCAAGCCAATTCACCCAAATGAAAATGAATCGACCATTCCGCGTGTCTTCTTTGCCGGCGAACACACAAATCGCCAATATCCTTCATCCGTTCATGGCGCATTCCTTTCTGGTCTTCGAGAAGCTGCTCGAATTGCCGAGTATTTGATTTCAGCCTCATTTGAATATATTTCCGCATTTTTTTTCAGCACATTTATTGGCAAATTGTCTTTTTCTGGCCAAGAAATATGTCAAGAAGAGGTCGAATTGGCCATGAATTACAATGAACATTTGAATATTAGGGAAATGGCCGCCGGATCAAGTCGAAATCATCAACAACAAAATGGACGACAAAACTTTAATGCAGAAGAAACGAATAATTCATCGGACAATGATGACATTGAGATGTTGGAATGAAGTGGATGGAGGAGAAATCAAAACAAATTTTTGGATTTTACTTTTGCATTTTTTACTTTTTTATTTGTAAAAATTTAAAATATGAAGTATTCTTTCAGCCTTTTTCTACATCAAATTCTCCTTTTTATGCCTGAGAGGCAATTGGTGAAGGATAAGAGAGAAAAGGCTCCCTTTCCCTTCTATTGGTACAGTAATCATCACTCTTTGGAAAAAGAAAAGGCCCCCTTTGCCCTTTCCCTTCTATTGGTACAGTAATCATCACTCTTTGGAAAAAGAAAAGGGCTCCCTTCAATTGGTACAGTAATCATCACTCTTTGGAAAAGAAAGGGCTCCCTTTTCCTATGCAAGATGCAACAAAGGAGGCCGCCATTCCTATTACAGTATGCAATTTCCCTTTTCAATCATTGCATTCCTCGAGGGAATTTTTATTTTAAGTATTAATAATAATTTTAATTTAATTTAACAATAATTTAAATGAAATTTCCTCACCTTTAAATTAATCAGCGTGTTGAATGCTTTTGGCTGAATCTTTTTGACTTTTGATGAATTGATGTGCAATTCAATGAGTCGATCTCTGCCGGCAAAAACATTTTCCCTTAGCAAAGGCAAATTCAAGTCGGAAAGGAGAATATGTGAAGCCATCATTGGCAACAATTCAAGCTGATCATTGCTACTGCTGCCACCTTCATTTTCGCCACCGCCAATCCGTCCCTTGCATTTGACCACATTTGTGATGGAATGCAAATCACGGAAACATTCACAGCCTTTTGGGCATTTTGATTTACAGTCGCAGTCACGGAAGAAGCAACAAACGCATCCGGCCTCACAGAATTGGGTGTAAGGACACAGGAAATCGGTGGCCTTAAAAAGATGAAATTAGTAGGGTTATTTTGTTATTTCGGGAGACCTCCGTTTCAATGATTGCCTTTCGCTTCCCATTCAACGGGGTCAAACAATCCACTTCACGAATGTCTTGAACACCACCTCCGCCAGTTGTTGTTGTTGAATTTGCCACTCTCCATGGGATGCTCGCATTCAGCAGCCATCCCATTTCACAATTGCATTCTAGTGAATTCCCTGAAATATATTAACAGAATTAAATTATTGAGAATAATGGAAATAATTCTTGTTTTTCGGAAAAATGAAATTTTTCAGTAAAATTATAAATATTACTTATTTAATTTAAAAATTTTTTGAATTAATTTCTAGAGGACATTTATTGCATTATTAAATCGCATATCACTTCCCAAAATTGGCTATTGTCTCGCCCAGTTATGACCAATGACCAAAAGTAAGAGCCAGGTACCGGATTGGCAATAAAAGAATTCCCATTCAACTCACCGGCAATCCACATTCGCCCAAATGGGGCATTTGCCTCGATTGCCACTTCGTATAATTCCCTTGGAATTGTGCGCAATCGATTCGAACGAAGATTGACCGATTTGAATTGGCCCATTCCATGGAAAGTGTTATTGGCCAATGTGGCCAATTCATTTTCACTCACATCCAATTCCTCCAATCCAAGTGGCAGGGAATCAGCCGAAAGACGTCCAATTCGATTTCTTTTCAACTGAAAATGGCCTTATATTTTTATTATTAAAGGGAAAATTTGCCTCAAGTTTTCTCAATTTTCTTGCGCCAATTCCTTCCTCTCCATCCTCAAATCCATCCAAAGTGCCAATTCGTTCAATTCGATTCCAATTTGCAGAAATTTCCAACAATTCTGGCGGAAATTGTGTCCAATTCAACTGCAAAAAATTTCAATCATTTTAATTTATTTCGCCGAAAAAGAGAACATTCGGTTCGGCTATTTCAGTATCCTGGGCCATTCTTTTGGCCAAAACTCAACAAGGAAGTAATCAATTTAGGAAGGCGATATACCATTCGAAAGCCATAAAAGTTCTCTTAAAAGTGGCTTAATTAATTTTTGAAAATTTAAATCAACTTCTAAAATAATCGGCTTTTTCTCGAAAAATCCTGATTTATTAAACTTAAAGGCATATAATTTTTATATTTGCTAGATTTCATGAAATTAAACAAAGCCAAAATATAGAGGACATTTTAGGATTTCGAATGGTCTATCCCCTTCCCTACTTGGCTGTTGCCTCTCTGAGCTATAGCCAAAAGAATGGCTCAAGTACAGAATGGAATACTGTAACAGTAACCCTTTATCATTTTCTCACTTCTTCCAATGCATTGCCCGTCAAATTCACAGTCCTCAATGTTTTCAAAAGAGTCAAAGATGGTCCAAGATTGGTGAGTTGATTTTGTGCCAAATCGATCCTCTTTAATTTTGGGCATTTCTCAAATGCGTCCGGACTGATTGTTTGAATTCGATTGGCCCTGAGGCTCAATTCCTGCAAATGGTCGCATTCCATGAACACAAAACTTTCCACTGATTCCAGTGCATTTTGACTAAGATCCAATCTGGCCAAATGTGGCAATTTGTTCAGTACAAATTTGTAGGCTTTTCTTTAAAATGAAAAAATATAAATTAGTTTTTAAAGTTAATTTACGAAATTTTATTGCCCGAAAGATCCATTCGCCGCACTCGAGTCAATCGGCCAACGGCCATTGGTAATTCAGTCAATTCATTTTGATTCTGAAAAAAATATAAAATTAAAAATTGGAAATATTTCATTTGTGTAAAAAAAGATTGTAGGGGTTCGGAAATTTATCTTACTTAGACTCGCAAACCTTAAATTCAATCTAGATTATTTCCTCCTGTTTTGTGTTTTCGCTTAGAATAATTCCGCCTGTTTTGTGTTTTCGCTTAGAATAATTCCGCCTGTTTTGTGTTTTCGCTTAGAATAATTCCTCCTGTTTTGTGTTTTCGCTTAGAATAATTCCGCCTGTTTGTGTTTTCGCTTAGAATAATTCCGCCTGTTTTGTATTTTCGCTTAGAATAATTCCGCCTGTTTTGTGTTTTCGCTTAGAATAATTCCGCCTGTTTGTGTTTTCGCTTAGAATAATTCCGCCTGTTTTGTGTTTTCGCTTAGAATAATTCAGCCTGGTTAATATTTTCGCTTAGAATAATTCCGCCTGTTTGTGTTTTCGCTTAGAATAATTCCGCCTGTTTGTGTTTTCGCTTAGAATAATTCCGCCTGTTTGTGTTTTTGCTTAGAATAATTCCGCCTGTTTTGTGTTTTCGCTTAGAATAATTCCGCCTGTTTGTGTTTTCGCTTAGAATAATTCCGCCTGTTTGTGTTTTCGCTTAGAATAATTCCGCCTGTTTGTGTCTTCGCTTAGAATAATTCCGCCTGTTTGTGTTTTCGCTTAGAATAATTCCGCCTGTTTGTGTTTTCGCTTAGAATAATTCCGCCTGTTTGTGTTTTCGCTTAGAATAATTCCGCCTGTTTGTGTTTTCGCTTAGAATAATTCCGCCTGTTTGTGTTTTCGCTTAGAATAATTCCGCCTGGTTAATATTTTCGCTTAGAATAATTCCGCCTGTTTGTATTTTCGCTTAAAATAATTCCGCCTGTTTGTATTTTCGCTTAAAATAATTCCGCCTGTTTTGTGTTTTCGCTTAGAATAATTCCTCCTGTTTTGTGTTTTCGCTTAGAATAATTCCGCCTGTTTTGTGTTTTCGCTTAGAATAATTCCGCCTGTTTGTGTTTTCGCTTAGAATAATTCCGCCTGTTTGTGTTTTCGCTTAGAATAATTCCGCCTGTTTGTGTTTTCGCTTAGAATAATTCCGCCTGTTTGTGTTTTCGCTTAGAATAATTCCGCCTGTTTTGTGTTTTCGCTTAGAATAATTCCTCCTGTTTTGTGTTTTCGCTTAGAATAATTCCGCCTGTTTTGTGTTTTCGCTTAGAATAATTCCGCCTGTTTGTGTTTTCGCTTAGAATAATTCCGCCTGTTTGTGTTTTCGCTTAGAATAATTCCGCCTGTTTGTGTTTTCGCTTAGAATAATTCCGCCTGTTTGTGTTTTCGCTTAGAATAATTCCGCCTGTTTTGTATTTTCGCTTAGAATAATTCCGCCTGTTTTGTGTTTTCGCTTAGAATAATTCCGCCTGTTTGTGTTTTCGCTTAGAATAATTCCGCCTGTTTTGTGTTTTCGCTTAGAATAATTCAGCCTGGTTAATATTTTCGCTTAGAATAATTCCGCCTGTTTGTGTTTTCGCTTAGAATAATTCCGCCTGTTTGTGTTTTCGCTTAGAATAATTCCGCCTGTTTGTGTTTTTGCTTAGAATAATTCCGCCTGTTTTGTGTTTTCGCTTAGAATAATTCCGCCTGTTTGTGTTTTCGCTTAGAATAATTCCGCCTGTTTGTGTTTTCGCTTAGAATAATTCCGCCTGTTTGTGTTTTCGCTTAGAATAATTCCGCCTGTTTGTGTTTTCGCTTAGAATAATTCCGCCTGTTTGTGTTTTCGCTTAGAATAATTCCGCCTGTTTGTGTTTTCGCTTAGAATAATTCCGCCTGTTTGTGTTTTCGCTTAGAATAATTCCGCCTGTTTGTGTTTTCGCTTAGAATAATTCCGCCTGGTTAATATTTTCGCTTAGAATAATTCCGCCTGTTTGTATTTTCGCTTAAAATAATTCCGCCTGTTTGTATTTTCGCTTAAAATAATTCCGCCTGTTTTGTGTTTTCGCTTAGAAAATTTTAATTATTTTGGTATTATTATTCTTTTTTATTCTCTATTTCATATTTTTTTGGCAAATTAAATATCGATCCATTTAAAAATATTAAATATTTACCATAATAAGTGTATGCAAATTTGATGCCAATGTTTGGAAAACTTCCGCATCAATTTTTCCAATGGAATTGTTGGCCAAATTGATCAAGGCCAAATTGGAAAGGCCTTCGAATGTGTTGAATTCCAAAGTGAATAACCGATTCGAGGAAATATCCAACTGCAAATTTAATAGAATTATTCATTTTGTCCCAATATAGATTTGCCTCTTGTAAGGAAGTCAAATTCTGAAGGCTTTCAGCCTCAATTCGGTCAATTTTATTCCCAGCCAATTTCAATGTTTTCAATGAATCCGCCGATTCGGTAAAAATTTCCAATGGCATTCGTTCAAACAAATTCCAGGACAAATCCAATTGTTCAATGGCGGAACTTTGCAAACTCTAAACAATAATGGAAAATAATTCATTTTTTTTCAAGAATTATTTTACAATTTTTGCTTGTCCAATTTCATTTCCACTCAAATTTAGTCGTGTCAATCCGGCCAATTGGGCAATGGAATCAGGAATTTGTTGAAAATGATTGGAGGCAGCATCCAAATGGATGAGTCCTTCGGGAAGGCCGGAGGGCACATCCGAAAGGCGATTGGAGGAAATGTCCAAATGCTGGAGCAGAGGGACTGGGCCAGAACGGAAAGCATCCGGCTGGATCTGGAAATGGATGAAAGGTGGATGAATTGTTAAATTTTGGGACACAATTGTTTGGATGACATTGCTTATAAACTTCCAACCCATCTTAATGGTCTAATTTACTCCAAAACTTGAGTTATATTCCAAAATTTGATTAAAAACAATTTTGGGAGTGCCAACTTGTCGCCGTTTATAATAATTGATCCAGGAATGAACGAATTTTGATAATTTTATAATTAAATTAAAAAGCTTATTGCTGGCTATCAAATAATATTAATTTTATTTAAATTGGTTCAGTATTGATGAAAATGTGCCAAAAAAAAATAATGGAAAATTTCGCTAATCCATAGTAAAGGTCATTTTAAATTGTTTTTGAGTAAAAGTTCATCAATTCCGAACCAATTAAATAAAATTTCTATCACTGGATAGCCAAAAGTCTGCTCTTTAATTTATTAACAAAAATGTTAAAATTAATTCTGTCCTTAAAGTATTAGCGGCAAATTGGCCAAAGGAAGTTGAATTCATTCATCTGAACCATATTTGCAAAATTTCATGGTCAAAAAATTTTGTAAATGCTTCAAATTTAAGCTCACCTCGACCATTCCATTTGAGGCAAGATTCAATTGAGCAAGTACGGGGAATGGGCGAAGATCTTGTTCCGCCAAAATGTGAATGGAATTGGAGGAAATATCCAAAATGATTAATTGATTAAATTGACATGGCTGATCGGCGGGTCTGGGCATGAAAATGCCAAGTCGCGCGGATTGGAGAGAATTGCCAGATAAATTGAGCACCTAAATGGCCGAATTGGATGAAACATTAATTAATTGGCTTAAAATTGAAATTGACTTGAAGCTGTTGAAGATGGCAAATTCCATCGCCCGGCAATTCCCTCAGTCCATTTTCAGACAAATTCAACATTTCTAATTTGGCCAAAGGCGCAAAGAAATTTGGCTCAATCCGTTGGAGTGATGGCATTTTGGTGAGGGACAATGAACGAAGATGGGGGACAGAATTGAGGAATAAGTCACCGGCCAAATAGTCAGTTTGGCATCCCTAAAGATGGAATATTTTTACTGAATTTTTGCCATTTTTGTGCTGACCACAATTTTCAATTCCCTCAATTCGTCGAATCCTTGGAATGTTCCTGCTTTGGTCAATGGATTTTCTTCTCTTTCAGTCGAATTTGGCATTTTTGTGCATTGAATTAGCAGCGATTTTGTCCCATTTTTGGGAAAATCATCAAAGGAATTTGGCCCTAGTAAATTCCATTGGCACGAAACAATCATCAATTCAATAGAAGATGGGTCCGGCACACAACGGCATCTGTCAATGAAGCCGAAAATGTTTTTTAATGATATTTATCCAAATAGGAAAATTTCCCTTATAAATTTTTTCCCATATAATTCCCCCTCAATAAAGATGCTTCAATGCCATCTATTGCTAGGACCCGCATTAAATTTTTGGCCATAACTCAGCGAGGCATTAGCCAATTTTGGAAGGCGGTAAGCCATTTGAAAGCCCAAACATCCCTTTATAATTTGGCCTTTTTGAATTTTATGAATTACAAATTTTAAAAAATTTACTGACCTTTGAGTGTGAAAAATTCGAATTTTTGGAGGAAAAGCCGCTTATTCCAAAAAATATTTAAATTTTCAAGAATCAATAAAGGCTACTTTTTATAGGACATTTAGGGCTTTTAAATGGCATATTGCCTTCCAAAATTGGTTATCGCCTCGCTGATCTATGGACAAAAGAATGGAACAAGTATTGAAGGTAGCATTAGAATCTTATTTTGCCAAATTCAATTGAAATTTCACACCAAATTTTCCCATTATTAATTTTTTCCATGCCTCTGAATTTATTTTGGTTCAATTTCATTCCATATAGAATATTTTTATGCCCTGCCACCTCCCCTCTAGCCATTGAATTTCCATATTATATTAAATTTCCGCTCAATTTGCCCCTCACAATTTCCAATTTCCATCCATCAATGAATTCAATTCGAAAGGGGAGAATGGACAATTTTGGTTGGGTGAAGTGGACAACAACCAAATGAATGAATGAATGAATGGATGGCACTTTAGGGGAGATTAAAACACGAAATGACACTTTCCCCCTTCCCTCCTCCCCTCTATTCCCCCTCATCAATTCGTCGTTCAATTTTGCCAAGTGGCCCGTCGAACAAATAAAAATTGGGAAGAAAGGGAAGAGAAGGGCCAAATAAGGGAATATTCCTTTCAATTTTAATGGAATAAATTTTTGAGAAAATCGGCAAAATGGGGGAATATTGCGTTTAATGAAGCGGAAAAATTGGCAATTTTCTTTTACAAAAAAAGGCACAAATCAATGTTCAATCCCCTCACAAAAACCACCTTTTTGAGGTATTTTCCCATGTTTTACCCAAAAATGGTGCCCTCCATTCATTCATTCATTTTCCATTCTCCACCGAATACATTAATCGCCCCTTTCCCCCAATCAGCAGCAGGGGAGGGGAAGGAGGCATTCAGCCGTGCGCATAAATCGGCCTTTTCAAAAAGGGTAATGTAAATGGTTGGATGGGGGGAAAGGCAAGGTGGTCGAGTCAAAGACAAGAGAAAAGTGGCGAAAATGGCGGCGAGAATTGTGCCGAAATATGGGGCGATTGGAATGGAAGAAGGGGAAATTAGGGGGAAAATATTGAATATTTGACAATATTTGGAAGGAATTTTGGAGGGAATTTAATTGAGAAATTATTCAAAATTTTATGAAATAAAATGAACCAATTTCCCCTTTAAATTATTACAATTTTGACATTTTCCTTAAAGTAAAATTGATGCCTCCATTTGTGAATCCATAATAATTTTTCCTTTCCCATTCCCTTCCACTTTTATGAGATTCCACTCCAAAAATGTTGAATGATGATGAGAAGGCGGAAAGTCCTCTTTGAAATGTGCGAGGGAGAATGATGACCCTTTGGGGGCGCATAAATCCAGAACAGAGGGAGGGCAAAAAGGGTGTGGGCATTTCCCTGGGGGGATGATTTTATGATGGGGAGGGGGGATGGGGATAATGGCTAATGAGAGCTAAAATGGGACAAAGAGGGAATAATGGATGGAATGGATGAAGTGGATTTAGCTTTTAAGGTTGCAGAATTTAGGCCAGAATATGCTAGGAAAATAAAGGCATTTTTTATAAGGGACAATTGCCAATTAGTCCTACAAAAGTGGCTCTCACTAAATCCTATTTTATTTCTACTAAATTTACTCTGTTCCTATAAATAAGAAGAAGGGGAGAATACGGTATCGGCACTTGATTGAAATTGAGTGAGAGCACAAAATGATTTGTGCCTCTAGCCATGAAATTAAACAAAGCACCATTATCGTTCCTTCTACCATAACTCAATAAAGTAATAACCAATTTGAGAGGGGGATATGCCATTCGAAAGCTCTGAAATTCCTCTAAAAAGTGGCTTAATAATTTTTGGAAAATTTAAACATCTTATAGAAAAGGCGCTTTGTCTCCAGAAATGCGAGTCTATTATACATAAAGATATTTAACTTTTTAAAAGGTGAAATATATCAAATAAATAAGCCAAATAAGCCACTTTGTAGAGGACAATTTTGGCTTCCAAATGATATATCGCCTTCTCAGATTGGTTATTGCCTCGCTGAGCTATGGACCAAAAACCCTTACCCATTTTATCCCTCTTCCACTCTCCCTATTCATATTAATTTGCCACCCATTTTGCTTTCCATTTTTCCCATTAAATTTAAATAATAAATATAAATATAATTAATCGCACCCTTGTGGGCATTGATATCGAAAGAGAATATTGCTGCCACTGCCTTTGCCTTGGTGTTGTGCCAATTCCGCAATTTGTCGCCTTCGATGATGTGATGGCCTTTGTGGATTGTTGGTGGCCAATAAATGAACAATTTGGGAGGAAATGAGAAGAAAAATGAACATGGAAAGAAGAGGGAAATTGCTAAAAAAAATTTAAAAAATTATTAATAAATTAAATATTAAATTAATTTGTTATTTTTATAATTATTAATTAAAAGTTGCTATTTAAATATACCAAATGCGCCAATTCGCATTGGGCGATGGCCTCCTCCTCATTATTTTGGTCATTTTAATGGTTGTTTTGCTCAAATCGCCATCCATTATTTCTTCCATTGTTATCCTCTCATCATCATCGGCTGCCGCCCTTCTCCTCGATTTTTTCCCACAAATCGCCATTTCCGTGCAGAGGAATTTGGGTCAAAATTTGGGCATTCAATTGAGGGAATGGGTTTTGGGCAAGAATTGGGCGCAATGGAACGAAGGTGGCTTTTTTGTTGTTTTTATGGCCAATCCCGGGGAGGATGGAAAAATGTTAGGGAAAAAATAAGGAAGGCTCGAAAAATGTGAAGTGTTTCGCTGTAATTTAATTAATAATTATTTTAAAAATTTTGAAAAATATTCTATTATTAATAAAAGTATGAAAATTTGCAAAATATTTTGTATCAATAAATAGTTTATCCTTTTAAGGAGGGTTTTTTGTTTGCATTGGAAAGGAAGTGAGAATTGGATGAATAAGTAATATTTAAATAATTTTGAGAGGCTGGCAATAATAATTTGCCTAAGGCAGAAATGCCACAATGAAAGGAAAAGAAGGGAGGGCTGCCATTTTGCAATTTATTAAAAAAAAAGAATGGAATTATTTGCGAAATTAATACTGGAAAATTATGAAAAAAAAAATAGAAAAAAGCGCGAAAAATATTTTTTAATGGATTTTGATCAAATGCGCTAGAAAAAATTGCGGCGTCAAAAATGGATGTGGGCAAGGAATTTGGGGAAAGGGATGAACTGGTTGGGAAAAGAGGCACCCAAAAGAGGAGAGGAGGAAATGCTGGAGGGGTTATTTTGGATGGTTGGTGGATAATTGGTCGGGGTCCTCGCCACCCCTTGGTCCGCCCTTTTAGAGTGCGCAGAGAGGGGGCTTCCTCTCCATAATGTGCCTTCATTCATTCAAAATGTCCATTTCCGTCGTCAATACCCTACCCCTTTTTGCGCGATTGCACCCTTTCTACCCAAATTTGGTGGACCAGCCGAATGAATAGTGGCACCAGCCAGGCAATCAGCCAACAATCAAAAATTAGGTGAAATATCCGGGTGGCGTGATTATTTTTTGGATTAAAGGAAGAATTTTGGAGGATTGGAGGGAAAAGTGGAAAATATATTTGTCCCAATAATTTTGAAAATATCAAATAATTCATCTTGACCAAAGGGTTTTGATTTTTGAATAAGGCCAATGATCCAAAATTTAGTCGTGAATGGACCATTAAAATGAGTGGGGATGTGGACTTTGTGATCAATCGAGGTGCTGATTAATAATTTTCCCCATATGGTCCATTCCTTCCCGAATTCATCCATTCCATTCCAATGTCCAAAACAAATAAAATCGGAGGGAATGGCCGGAAAAGGCAAAAACGGTCAAGATTCACCAGGGAGGATGATTAGGTGAAGGAGGAGGAGGGCGATAAAAATGGAATTGAATGAATGGGTAGGGAAAATGGGCTAATATTATTTAAAATTGATAAGGATTCAGCAGGGAAATTGGTCGAAGAGTGAAGGAACAACCAAAGTCCTATGGCCAATTTGTCGCCCGCGTTTCTCAATAAATGGACTAATATTATTTATTTTAATTGATAAGAAGAAGCTGAGGGAAATGGTCGAAAAGGGTCCTCGATCAGATGGAAGAAAGGAGAGGAAAACATCCGTTTCGGATTGGCCTCCCCCGCTCGAAATTGGACAAATTTTGGGCAAATGGGATGAAATGAACGAATGGGGGGATATATTGGATGTTGAAGGACATTTAGGCAAGAGGGGCGGAACACATAAGGGATTAGCGATTCTCGGGGCCGAATTTAAGGGTGGGGAGGGGGGCAACAAACCATTCACACAGGCAATGTTGCCAATGGATTTTGGAAAGGGGGGCACTTGTAAACTAGAATAAATGCGCATTTTAGGGGGGATCAGCCCCCAAGGGGAAATATCCAGGCAAAATTGTGAATGGATGAATGGAAAGGAATTGAGGGATTTGTTTGCCTTCCCCCTCTCGCCTTTTCCCATTCTCGGTCCATTCCAGGAGAATGCTGGAGGGGCGAATATTTCTAGGGATCAAATATTCTTAAGGGCAAGTTGACCCCTTATTATTATTATTTTATTTGTGTTGTTTTCGAGTGAATGGAATGGGCAAAACATTTTTTGCCTTTTTCGAAGGAGAGCAATTTCCTCATTATTCTTTAAAATAAATTTAATTAACAAATTTCTTCAAAATTTAATTACTCCTAATTCCGCCTGTTTGTGTTTCACACCTAACTAAAGAACATGAAAATTTTTCAAAATCTGAAATCGTAAAATTATAAAAACCAAAAAGGAATTTTTGAGCTTTCTTATGGTTATCATTTTCACAGATTGGTTATTGCCTCACTGAGCTATTTTCTAAAAGAATGCCTTATTAAGTACTGTAATGGCGATTGTGAATACCCGAGGTCAAATCAAAAAATTTGTAGATTAAACAAATAAATTTAAGAAGTTGGTGCAAATTATCCATCGGAATAAAGAATGTTGAGTGCAAAAGGTTGACTAATAAAATTGATGGCCAATCTTTTGGTCGGAATATTTCTATTCCTAGGCCAATTCTCAAATTATTTGGTGGGTTATGGGAAATTGTCCAGCAAAACCGCCCCTCAATTCGGACAACATATGTTCCCCTCAGGCTTTTATCGCCTCTAGGCTTTGTGGTGGAAATCCCTCCAAAAGTAATTCATCTTCACCAACCAAGAATGAGTTCTAAAATTGTTAAATGGGAGAAATCCACAAATTGTTTTACGAAATGCGATTGTCTCTCAAATATTTAACCCCAAAATCTGATTAAAACATCGGCTCATCAGTCAGCCAAAAAATATACAAAAAATGTTTAATGAATGGAATGGAGGATTATGTGTAATTTTGACCACTAGTCGAAAGAGGGCTGGGAATGGGACAGCCGAAATCCATCCCAGAATTTAAGGGTATTGGACATTTGTTTATTTCCGATATTTTATGCTGCTAAAGAGAATTGTGTAAATGGTGAATGAATAGGATTATTATTATCGAGAAAATGAAGAATGGGATGTTGGCGATTGGATGGAACTTGATTGATGTGGAAATTGGAAAGTTGGGCAAAGGATGGCCATAAAATGGCATTTTCAGAGGATTTTTCATAGATTTGCTTGATTTAAAATTGATTGTTTGGGTGGGAATTTAGTTCAAAACTAATTTTTTAATTCCAGTAAATTCTCAAAATCAATGGCATTGGATTCCTCCAAGGAGATCGGAGGGAAATGGCCATCAAAAATCTCCATTAAAGTGAAGGCCAACTTGGTTTTATGGCCCATTGGATTGGCCTTTCCCATTGCCACTTACTTGGAGAATGTCTCCCTCAGCCATTCATCCATCCATTTGGCCATCAATTGTTGTCGCCATTTTCCTCCAATTTTGTCCCCTCCTCCTCCCTTTCAATTGACCCTTTGCCCCCAGGGGCCATTCCAAGGAAGAGGCCAAAAAGACCGACACAAAGGGAGGAGAAGGCACAAATCCGCTTGGATAAAATTTATTGCCCTTGGATATTTTTTCGTATCAAAAAAGTTGGATGGATTTTGAGGGAACATCTGCCATGCGGCTGGCACCAAAATTAATTTTTTTATATTTTTGGCCGATCTTAATAGTAAGAGAATTCAAACAAAGGTCAATTTTATTAGTTTCTGGAATCGAAAAAGCTGGAAATATTTTTAGCATTTTTGTGATGGTCATTCCACCCGCATTTTCATTTTTTTTTTGTTTGGTTTGGCCGCAGTCGCCATCGCCCACTCTTTGTTAGTTGGGGGAAGGCGGCGAAAAATTGAGTGAATTGAATATGCATTTGCATTTTGAAGGGAGGGGGCAGCATTTTTGGTCTCGACTTATTGAAAGGGAATTGGCCACAGCAGTTTTGGTAAGGGAAAAATGACCAATTCGAAAATATGTCCATTTTTAGGGAATTAGGTGATATTTGATCGAAATTTTAAAAATTAATTGAAGAAATCTCAAAAAATTTTGATTTTAGAAAAATTTTAAGGAAATCTCAAAAATTAGGAAATTTTAAAAAATTTTGAGATAATTTTAAAAAAAATTAGAAAATTTAAGAAAATTTTAAAAATGGATATCTGCCCTTTCAAATTTGGTCTGCGATTTTTTGCAATTTTGAGAAGAAGAAGATTTGAAGGGGTCGAGAATGGGAATGGGTGGTATGGGAAAAGAGGTCGAGAGGTGAAAAGTGAGGGTGGATGGAAGGGAGGGGGTGAGGAGCATTTGGCCGGTATAATTTATGCATGGGCCGGGACCATTCACACAATCCCCCTTCAATTCCACCTGCTGCCCCCCTCCCCCCAAACCTCTTATAAAATATATTCGCCATTGACCTTTTGAGATTGTGGTGGTGGGTGAGCTGGAAATGGAAATGGAGGGAAATGGCCAAACCACAAAAATGGTGACCCCCACACTTGAATGCCCTCAAAAATGGTAAAAATGTGGCCAATAAAACAAATAAAAATAAGCAAAATTAAAAATATTTTTTAATGAATTGTAAAACTGTGAATGACAATAGAATATTGAAGAGGATGAAAGGTAATAAATCATTCAACAAATTTGTGTGAGACCATCTTTATTATTTGTTCAACTTCTGGCGAATGCCAATGAAATGAAGATGAAGAATTAGGGCAAATGAGGAGGACCAGAAGTGCATTTTTGAGTGGAAGGATTAGAATTTGAATTGGATGGAAGAAAGGAAAGGTGGACTTCTGGTGCCGATGCCTTGAATGCCGAAAATGATGATAAGAAGGAGAGGGACTAATTTAAAGTAAATGATAAAATTTGGGAGAAGGAATATTCGAATCTGAATGATGGCGGCATTTCGGCATTTTGAAAGGAAAGATTGAAATTGTTTTCGGAAGGAAAAGGTGGGCGCCTTCTGCTGCCGAAAATGATGATAAGGAAAGGAAGAAGGATTAAATTTTTAAAATTTGCTTTGATAAAATTGAAAGTGGGAGAATATTTCGGCATTTTGCCCGTTGCCATTTTTATGAGAAAGGCGCAGGGCCACTTCTCTTTTAAATTAAGGGAAAAAGGCAAAAAATTGGTTGATTGGATCCGAAATTTTGCCGACCATGAGCAGCAATCTTCAATCGTCGCCAAAATGGAAATGGATATTATGAGAAGGCATAAAAGTGTTCAGTAAAAAGCCAAGATTCATTCAAATGGCAGTAGATATTAAATTGGGAAGTGATGGATGGTGTGAAAACGGTGTGCTTTTTTAGAGCGAGATAATTAGCGGCATTTGAAGAGACGATTTTGGCGTGAAAATGTGGCCAACACAAAATGGTCATTTTGCCCTCAGGGGAATATTCCAATAATATTTGTAATATATAATTGGGTGGAGGCAACCATAATTATTTATTATTATTGCGGATTGGCCGGCTAATGTGAGTTTTGTGCGCGGTCATTTTGATGGAGAGAGGATGAGATTGGGTGGTGGATTATAGTATGTCCGGTCAGTCGCAATAATGAGGTGGGAGGGATGGGAGGGGGGGATGTTAATAATTAGCCGGCCACCGGAGGGGATGAGCCCCCCAATAGCCGACGATGGCAAAAAGGGAGGAGAAGCATCGGATGAAGGGGGAATTGGGCCATTTCATGGAAATGTGGACATTGGATACCTCTGGGGCCTGGTGGGGGGGGGGGGGGAATATTTGATTTTGCATATTTATTTTCCCCTCCATCACAATCCATTAGAATAATTGGCATTGGCAACATTGTGAGGTGAGGGTTTGGGGGTCATCCTCCATCTCATTGAATTCATTCCAATTCCAACCATTCTTCGTTTTCCTTGACTTCTTCCTTTTCCATTCATTTCCAATTGACCATCCGTTGACCACCACCCCACCAAAATTGACAATGCCATGCCATGACCCTCAAAATGGCCTTTCTTTTCACATTTTGGTGTGGAATGGGAGGGGGGGAGGAGTAGATTGAGCGTGCCAATGCCCAATGTGGTGCCCTTTCAAACACAATTGGATGGGCCCTTAATTCTAAATGAATGAAGAGGGGAAAATGGACATGCAAAACATGAAGACAAGATGGGAATTGAAGGGAAACAGCGGGAAATGGAAGGGAATCGAATGAATGAATGGGTTTGGTTCCCGGTGCGCGAGAATATTTTTTGGCCCGGAATGTTTTGATGCGCACAATTTCAATAAAAAACGATGGTCATGGGTTTGGCGAGACAATTTTTTGAGTGGAGGAAAAATTGATGAATGGACGAAAAGAGTCAATTAATTTATTACATTTTCAGTCAATTTTTTAAAGAAAATGGCAATTTTGAATTTGTTTATTTTGATTTCCCCGTGAGGGAAATTGGCAAATTTTGAATTTGATTCCGAATTGGGGAGGGCGCATAAATTATGTGGAAAAATGTGCGCGCGATTTTCCCGTCGTCTCGACTAATTTTGAGAAGGGGAAAATGCGGGAAATGGATAGTTTTTCGGGCATTCAGTCCACTTCCACTTCACTCATTTTGCTGATTCTGAGGAGGATGAAAATTTTAGCGGGAGGACCAAAACCGGTTATTGAGGGAATTGAGGAGGAATTGATTGCGCAAACCAAAGAAAAGGGGGGGGGGGGGGAACAAACCATTGGATGGATACAACTTAATTATGGGGGACAACAAAACAATTAGCGATAATGACGCAAAAAAGGGATCAATTAGAGGCTGTTTAATCGGCCTGGAACAGGGAGGGAAGGGATTCAAAGGAAAAAATATTTTGAATGGATTATTTAAAATTTTTTTTGGTATAATAAAGGAAAAAATCTTAATATCAACTTATTTTTTATATTTAAAAATGTTCAAATTTGCCAAATTTTTAGCTTTTTATTTTTATTTAATTTAATAAATATAGACTATTAATTCATAGGCCTATTGAATCTTAACAAAATTATTCAAAATAATTCAATCCAGAATGAGTTTAGAAGACTTAAACTTCTCCGCTACACAATGGTAAATTATCCCAATTCGCATTCTTCAAATGGACACCAAAATCATATTTGAACGGATTTGAATGCTTCTCTTAATTTTCTGTATCAATTCTCTTATTATAATTCGATTGCCTTCATTTGCTTCCCCTCATCATTTCCTCCTAAAATTGATCATATTTCAATCGAAGACCCGCCAATTTGTTCGGCCCGTTGATTGCGCAAAAAATGGGGGGTGGGGCGAATGAATGAACCATTAAACCGCAAACAAACAAACCATCAAAAGGGAGAGGGGAAAATGTGGAAACATGCATGGGGATTTTGTGGGTCACGGTCAATCCAATCCAAATCCATTTCCCCCAAATTCACATTAATGGATTTAATGAAGGATGAAAAGGTGGCCCATATTTTTGGGGACAAATTTGCGCGAAAGGTGAAAAAATTAACGCCCCAAAAATGCCTCAGGGCAAATTTGTACAATATTAGTAAAACCCTTGGAAATGTACAAAATTGGGAATGGATTTGGAAGATGGCACAGAAAAAAATGCGCAAATTGGGGGGGGGGGGGGCAAAAATGAAAGGATGGATTTGGGGCAGAGGATTTAGGATTGAGTGCCCTGGGGGCATCCTTTCCAGTCCTTGGGGGTCAGTCATCATCGACCAATTTGCACTCTGCTGCTATATTGGGCGAATTAAAACCGAAATATTATTTTTGGGATGTAAATTGGTTGGATTATATTCAATTTTTGGAATTGTTTTAATTTTAAATATTTTTTAAGAAATTATTTAAAAAAGCAAAGTAAAAGAATGGACAAAAATTCGTATTAGATTAATTTTGGCTGAAAAAAACATTGAAAGGGGATTTTGATTTTATTGAAAAATATTTTTGTCGCTTTAAGACCTTATCAACCATAATAAAATATTTAGATTAATTAATAAATTAGACAATTTGGTGGCATGGCCATAAAAATGCCATTTAAATATTTACGAGCAAAAAATAATAAATGAATTGATTTGGAGGTTGGCAAATGCGCACCGTCGAATTAAATTGACGAAAGGATGAAATTGAATTTTGGTGCGCAAAATGGACAAAAAGTGGCTGGTCCCAAGGGAAGGGTTAAGGGGACGCTTGATTGATGAAATTGGAAAGAAGAAATGAAGAAAATAGGAAAATTGGGGAATTGTTTGGGAGGACAAAATGGACAATTTAGAGTGCATTTTGGGGGAAGGCGCCACCTATATAATGTGGCCGATCATTTTTGGGGAAATTGTGGGGAAAGAAAAGGGCATCGGCAGGCAATAAAAGTGGGCAAAAAGGGGATTTGATTTATGTTTATGCATTTCACCTTGCCCCAGCAGTAGCCGCCCCTTTTCTGGGGTGCGCAGGAAAAAAGAAAGAAATTGGAAGGCAAATTTCCAATGAATTCATTTTTAAGAAATGGAACACATTTTTCTTTTTTTTTGTCGAAGAAACATTGAAATTGCCTAAAAAGAAATAATTTTGGATTAGAGCTGGTCAAGACACATTGAATGATATATAATTTGCTATTTGGGTCAAAATTAAAGGATATTAAACGGTTTAAGCCCATTTTGTTTTATGGTTTAAAACTACGTAAGTTAGAATTAGTTAAAACCAAGCCAAAATATAATCAAATAATGCATCTAAATGAGATCTATGAATTGAAATAAGGCTTCGGCGTCTAGGTTTTGTACCGATAAAGAAATGGAACATTTTATGTTTAAGAGAGGACTTAATTATTTTTCGGATTTTCGTTTTTTTCTTGGTTGCGTGCAATAATGGCAAAAAATGGGCATATTTGGGGGACGGAAATAGCCAATAAAAGAGGAATGGGAAAAGGAGGATGCCAAGGAAAATGGGCCATCCTTCTCCCTTTTTTGGCCTTTAGGCAATTCCACATTACTTCAAATTCAAAGTAATTATTAAAAATGGGCCATCCTTTTTTCCGGCAAACTTTTTATGGCTATGAGAATATTGAAGGGAAAATATTCCAAAAAAATTAAAAAAAAAATAAAATTATTGCTATAGAAAAGGGCCTCTTAATTTGGCAAATAATTGAAAGCCTAAATTGGCAAACAAAAATACTAATCCAATATTCCGTTCCATATAGGAGAAGAATAAAGGGAAAGAATGGGATTTAGGGCATTTTCCCCCATCGCCCTCCATTCATCCAATTTTTCTTCCATGACCCCTTTTTATGGACACAATTTGGAGGGCCCAAAAGGGCCAATTGCGCAATTGGCCCAAAATATTCATTCCCCAATTGTGGTTGGGGGAATTGGCACGAAATGTGCTTAAAACGAATTAAAAGAGGAATTTTGTGGCAAATGAAGATAAGGAAAATAGGCCCCAGAGGGAAATTGGCCACATTTGAAAGAGAATGGCACATATAAATTTAGGTGCCATTCTCGCCGAGGTCGACACATTCGGCGCCAAATATTTTTTGTTTTGTTTTGTGGCCATCGTAAAATGGTCAAATTGGTGACAAAAAAAGGAGGAGGGCAAAAAAATGGAGGGGCAAAAATGAGCATAAATTTGTGTGGGGAGGGGCAACATCTGGGCCAAAACCCAAAATAATAAATATTTGTTGGAGGAACAGAAGGGGGAGAAGGGGACCATTGAAAAGCAGAGGGAAAACATCCAAAAGAAGGGGGTTGGAGGAGGACTATGGATGATGGCCCTCGATCATTCCCTCCCTTCTGCTCTTGGACAGGAAGGTTGGCCATTTTTGGTGGTTTACTCGATAGGTCCCCTATTGATTGCCATCATTTCCTCCTCTGTTGGCCCAATGCAATTCCCAATTTCCTCGTTCAACTTGATGACCAGAGAGAATCAAATTACTAATAAAAATATATGTTTTTATATGGGAAAGCCATATTCGATGATAATAAAATAATTCGGGCAGAGGACATTGAATATCGCCAATTGGTGACTTGAATTGGTTTTTTGGCCCGTAGCTCTTTGAGGCAACTGTCAATATAGGAAGGCGATATACCATTCGAAAGGCCTGAGTTTTCTCTACAAAGTGGCTTATTTAGATTTTTTGAATTACAAAAATAAGTTTGATTTAATAAACTTTGAAATCAGAATTCGCTTATGAAGGAGAGAAAATTCCAATTTGCCCGGAGGAAAGGGCAGTTTTTCGTCGAATTATTTCTTAATTAAAAATGTATAATATGGCCACTTTTTATAAGAAACGCAGGCCTTTCGAATGGCATATAGCCTTCCCTGATTGGCTATTGCCTCTTTGAATTATGGAACAAAAACATCATTGTGGCCTTTTAAAATCAAATGAATCGGAAATGGATCCAAAATGGAATAATTTGGCCTTCTGAAATGAGTGGCCTACCTCTCGAATTCAGTTCCCAATGAGAATGGCTCTACAAAAGGACTGTCCACAAATTCATCCATCAATGTGCCGAATGGCGGAAAAGGTGAAATGGAAGAAAAAGGGGGATGTATGGAGTGCCCTTGGCCAAAGTGTTTTCGACCAAAAGAAGGGCGGCAGCCAATCCCAAAAATGATGGACAAAAGCACAAAAGGGCGATGGATGAGGCAAAAGGACCGTCGACAATTTTTGGATATTGGCCACCATTTTTGGGAGGAGTGGTGGACAAGGAGTGGACACAAAAATGAATGGCTGAATGAGGTGGGATGAGTGGATTGAATGGAATAATGGAGTTGGGCGGATGGAAGCCGTCAAAAGAGCAAAATGGGATAAGGAGAAGAGAATGGACATGGATGGATTAGAATTAGCAGGGATGGAAAATTGGCGGGGGCCAAGCTGAATGCCGATGAATGACGCAACAGTTTATGGGTTTATAAAAGAGTTTGCATCAAAAAAACAGAGAAATGGCTTCAGATTTTGTGTATCAAAAGTGAGATATTTTGAAAATACATATTTAAATCGTCCTAAATTTATTTAAATTCATATTTTTTAGCTTTAGATTTGTGTGCCGCAAACTAATATTTTATGGAAAAAAAATAGTCGGATAGGGAAAATTTTAAGCCAAAAAATGGCTTCGCAAGAAAATAGATATTTTATTAGGAAAAAAAATGATAATTTTATTAAAAATCAAACAAAAGCGGACAATAAACATCACAGGAAAGATCTATGAAGTTGGGACAGATAGAGGAGAAAACTCTCTATTATTTATAAATTATAAAACCAAGAATAAATGAATATTTGCCACTGGTTGGTATTGGGGACCTAATCGTTCTATTCTTGTTTTCGGATTGGTGAAGTTTTTAAACCAAAATTGGCAAATAATCTTCTATACATTTTAATTCTAAATCCAAAGTAACAAATTTCATTATTTTATAATGCATCCCCAAAAGGAATATCCTACTTACAAATGTAAATCCACCAATTATTTATTCATCCTTCAACATTTCCGCCGCCATTTTTCCTTCCAATTTTGTACAATTTCCATATTTGGCCATATATTTCCAAGACATCCATTGAGGAGGGGGGGGGGGGGGGAGGGAGTTAATTTGCTTTTCGGGGAGTTCAAAAGGGAAATATGCTCCCAATAATTCCATTAGTCCGGACAATGAAAGGAAAGGAATGCCCCCTCCCCCTTCGGCATTCGGAAGCAAATTATAAAAGGAATTTGCATAAAAGAATATGAAAAAAAGGGAGGATTGGATGAATAGAAAATGGAATAAACGAGAAAAGAAAACAAAAGGTTGAATGGGGCCAAGGAGAAGCAATGGCAGAAAAAAACAGACTAAAATAAACCCATTTTTTTGAAATATGTCGAATGGGGATGAATAGGAAAATGGGTAATGGAAATGGTTGCATAATTTGTTGCATTTTTTTTTGTTTTGGAAGAGGATTATACAAATGCCAAAAAGCCACACACAGAAAATAATAATTTACATCTAAATATTCAACAGTCAATGTTCCACTGGTCCAATATTTTGGCTATTTGGCAAAATGGAACGAGCCATTCTTCGATTTCATCCATCGTTCCCGGCAATTAATTTTGCACACTCATTTCTGGCACAAATGAATGAATGAATGAATGAATGGGGAAGGTGCCAATTTGGAAAGGAAGAGGGGAAAATAGAAAATACACATGTTGAATTAAATGAGTGGTATTATAATAATGATTGTCCTCAATTTTGGTGCCATTAGCCATTTCAATAGACATTAGTGTCAACTGTCAATCAACAGCTATAAAAAAAATGATAAAGAGGGATTTTTTATTTCATTTCCTTGTCAAAAATCTTCACTTCTTCAGCAGCTGAAGGAGAGAGAATACGGTATCGCTTATCGTACTTGATTGAAATTGAGGGAGATACAAAAATGATTTATGCCTATAGCCATGAAATGAAACATCGCCATTCGCCAATTTCTTTTCTGAATACAAAGGAAGAAATAATCTAACAAGAAAATAGGCAAAATTAAAATATTACTAGTAAGATCAAAATAAAATTATAAAAGCTAAATATAGGAAATCAGAAGCTTTTTGTATTATTAATAAAATAACTTTAATCGTTACAATGAAAAATAATAGCCTTATCGTTTTTGGACAAATCTCAACAAAAGAAGTAACCAATTTTGGAAGGGTATATGCCATTTTGAAAGCTCTAAAATCCCTCTAAAAAGTGGCTTTATTAATTTTTTAGAAATTTTAATAAATGGATAAAATAACCGACTTTTACTCAAAAATTAAGGTTTTTATATTCAGAAAATAAATATTACTTTTAAAAGGTGAATTTTCAGAACAATTTATAGCCACTTTTTTGAGGATTTCCAGGGGCTTTGAAATGGCATATTGCCCTTTCTAATTTGTCTTTTTCACTTTGAACTAAAACTAATTTAATTCTAAAAATCATATCAATCAATCGTTAATCAATTAATTAATTCTTATTTATTCCAATTTGCTTATTATGAATTTAATATTCAAAAATGCATTCATCTTCCAAAATCAGCTAATTCTTTACATCCAATTGAACTTCTTCTTCTTTTTGCCCTCATTCATTTCTTCCCCGAAAATGGCGATGGAGAAATTGAGGAATTGGTGGGGGGGGGGGGGGGGCAATTATAGCAGCAAAATTGGATTGGCTCCGAAAAAGGCGAAAGGGTGACAATGAGTCAAAAGTCAAGGTGGTTGGCTGGATGAATGGAAGGGCGGCGTTAAACCATAAAATGGAATGGAAATTGATCGTCCCCCCCCCCCCCCCCCCCACCTCAAATTATTACCAGCCACCCTCAAACCATCAAACCACCTTCATCTCGGCCTCCACTTTCGCCAATGTGCCCGCCGCACTTTTCAAGGATATTTTTGGCAAACAATTTGTGCACATTGCGCAATGTAATTTTGGACGAAATTAATTTTTTCCACTGGATTTCCTCTCGCCTGATCATTTCCTTCTATTTACTTTTTTTTGGAAAAATGTCTCCAAAATTATCAATAGACCATTTTGCCTCCAAAAAGGGAATAAATTTCCTCCTCCAAATTGGGTTTTATCAGTTTTGAGAGATACCAAAAGCAAATACCCAATAACATTTTCCCTCGGCCTTGACCATACAAAACCATCAATCCAAATTTGGGCATTTCTTCGGCCATCATTTTCCCTTTAAAATTCCCTCATCAAAATATTCTGCCCATCTCCATAAAATTCTTAGGGAAAAGCAATCAAATTCTCTCTCTTTCAATCATTTGGCCATTTTGAAATGGTGCAAATGGTCATAATCTTCATTTTATAGGCCATTCGCCGGACTGTTGGTCCGTTTCCCCTTCCACTTCCTTTCCTTCCTTGGCCATAACAATATTTGGTTTGGTTTGTTGCCTTTTTCTTTCCTTCATTCCATTTTTATTTACATTCCACCGAGGCTAAAGTCCACACACAAAAGCCCCCAAATCGATTCTCTAATTTTTTGATTTTATCATTCTTTTTTTTGATAACATTTTCCCACAAATTTGCCCACTGCTTTTTTTGCTTATTCTTTCCTCCCTCCATTTTTAGCCACTAAAATGGTTTCTTTTACACGGGTTTTCCCCTCCTTTTTGGCCACATTCTTGTGGCTTTCCATCATTGTTGCAAATGCAGAAAAAGCAGTATCGAATGGGACGGATGAATCCATAAAAGAAGGCAATGATGGAATGGAAGGTGGGATCAAAAATGCTGAAGGAGACTATTGCGTACCACCGATTGAGAACCCAGGCAATTCTTTTGGCCATAGCTCAGCAAGGCAATAACCAATCTCGGAAGGGATATACCATTCGAAAGCATAAAGTATCATCTAAAAAGTGGCTTATATAAATTTTTATGAATTCAAGATATAAAAAAGTTATATGCCATTGAGCGTAATAAACCCGAATTTTTGGAAGAAAGCCGCTTATTATACAAATTGTTTAAAATTTTCATAAATTGATAAAGCCGCTTTTAAAGAAGTTTTAGAGCCTTTGAATGGTACTTCCAAGATTGGTTATTGCCTCAATGAGCTATAGGCCAAAAACAGATATTCAATCGGCGGACTCAATTTTTCCGTTTAAAAGGCAATAATTGCTCAAATTTATAATTTAGCCTCAACAAATTTTGCATTTACCAATCCGAATATATTGTTGAAGGAAGGGGTTGGTTGGCTAGGTGAATTGAATTCCCTGTTTACCTGAATTTAGCCAAATGATCAACAATTGTCGGCGGAAACATTAAAAGAATTGTTGAATGCCCGAATATTATTGAACGGAAATGAGAGCTCCGGGAACGGGAAGCAGTCAACAATGAGAAAAAAGCAAAAAAGTAAAAATTGGGAATCATTCATATTTTAATCTAATTTATGTACTCCGCCTCCAATTTCCATATGTGTAGTAATTAAGTTGATTTTCCGTTTTAATGAAGCCAGGTCAAATCACAGATCATTCATTCATTGTCTCCTAATTAATAATTGAATTATTATGGAATTAAAATTGAAAACATTTCCTTCTTTTTACCAATAAGCAAATTAAAATTCTATAGGGAACTATTACATTACCTTTATCATTTTGGTCATAACTAACGAGGCAATAGCCAATTTTTGAAGGCATTTGCCATTATAAAGCTTTAAATATTTTCTAAAAATTGATATAAATTGTCTATGAAATACCTTTTAAGTATTTGTCTTCAAGCATTAATAAACCAAAATTCTCTGAGGAATAGCTGCCTATTTTATAAATATTAAAAATTTTCATTATAAAATATAGCCACTTTTTAAAAGACTTTCAGGGCTTTAAAATAGCATGTATCCTTCCAAAATTTATTATTTCATTGTTGAGCTATGGTTAAAAGAAAATCCAAGTTACTGAATCCACCAGTTTTGGAACAAATTAAATTCTTTCCTCTCAAGTCTCAACGAATTTAATTGAAATGACCAAATATGGAAATTGAATCTAATTCAAATGACTCAATTTAATATTTAATTAATGATTTCATTCGCATCTTCCCCTCAATTTTTCAGCCAAGCCCCCTGAATTGTCATGCAATCCGCAGGAGAAATCATTGTGTGCCAATGCCAGGCTTTGCGTCCATCGCGAGAATTCCACCAATTTTGAGTGCATTTGCCACCGGGGATATGGAGGAAGATTTTGCCAATTCTGTGAACCCTGCGGCCTCCCTCCTCTCATCAATAAATTCCCTTAAATTTAAGCATTATTCCCTCGAAGTTGTGCAGATGCTTTGGCATTCCACGATGAAGAAGACAATGAGATCGAAGGAATATTGCCAAATGTGAATGTAGAAGAAGGCAGCGAAGAACATGAAAATGGACAATGGCGACAATTGGACATTGATGGGTCTGGGCCATTGACAGCCACATTTGTTAGGCCTTGCCCAAATAAGTCATTAAAAATGTTGCCTTATTTTAACAGGCTGAATGTTTTGCGAATGGAGGCCGAACAATTGTTGGACACAATATTCCCTCGGATCAACCATTTTTGGTCCGAAATGAAACATTCAACAATCAAAGTGCATTCTATCCAATTAACTATAAGTCAGAATTCTCTTTGATAATTTCATTTCCACTTTCAAAATCCCAACAAATATAGGCTATTTTCGAATGCCCATCTTCGGGCATTGATCGATCGAAGCGAACATTGCCGGCAAACAATTCGATTCGATTGTGAACAAAGTCCATTGGAGTGAGTTTAAAATGAGGGAAATAAGGAGAAGCCCAACTTGTCATGGCCTATTTACCCCTATAAGGATTGTATCAATTTTGATATAAGACTGTTGGCTATCAATTAATTATTAATTTTATTTATATTGATTCAGAAATGATTAAGTCACGCCAAAAAATCATACGCTAATCCATCATAGTAAAGATCATTTTTAAATGGTTTTCTGGTACAACTGCCTTAATTTATTAACCAATTTAAATATTAATATCCTTTGATTAGTTAAAATAAAGCTCTTTAATTTGATTACAAAAACAAAAAATCGGTTCACTCTTTAATTAGTTATTTTAAATGGCAACAATTTAGCCCTTAAGACAAGTTAGGCGATATCCGGAATTGATGACATTACATCATAATTTTTTACGCAGTTTCAAAAACAATCAAACTTGGCTGCAAATTGCCCATCGAGAGGGCCAACAATTCCGACAAATTGGCAGCCAACCATTCAGTTGTGCTTGCAGGGATAAAGAATTATATGGATGCGGAAGAGATGGTCAAAATTAATATTTTTGTGGAGAATATTCCAATAAAATGATTTCACACAGAATTCACATGCTATTGCGATGATTTGAGCCAACAAAGTGCGACGGATCAAGCAATTTTGCATAATAAAAGTGCTGGCGTGACTGCCATATATTTGAGGAAGAATGAAATACAATTTGGGGGCAAACAATGGATCACATTGGGCCCATTGGAATGTGCCGGTGAAGGTACAAATTTTGGTACTAATATTTGGGTGAAATTAGTGAAATGAAATTCTTTTTTGAATGGATGATAATTAGAAAGAAGGACACATTTTGGTGAGGCATTGATGAATTCAATTTATTATGAAAAAGGCTAGATTTGATTAATCCCCGGAAAGAATAAATCTGCAGAAAATATTAATTTAATGCCAGTTTTCTTTAAAGTTTTGCAACTTTATCTACTTAAATTTTAACCCATGAATATATCTATTTTATCATATTTTTAAGAACGACATATACGTTAAAAAAATAATTTTATTGGTTCAAAATTCATAGAAATATGATTAAAAAAGTCGAAAAAATAATGAAAAAACTAATTTCAATCTTTTTAAAAAATATAGGCTAAAACTTGGCAATTCAAGATTGCATCAAATTTGTTTAAGAAATATAAAGCTATTCATTAATTATACAATTTTATCATTTTTAGCCGGCACATCCCAGAATGCGTTGGTCACCCTTCGTTCATTGAGTGCCCATCTGGAGACGGGTGCCTTCCATGGATGGCGCCAATTGGAATTGGATTTTCGAACATGGCAACCGGACATTGAGAAAATGGTGACCGGATGGTCCCCCGTGGGCAATGGCGAAATACAATTGAAAATATCGCTGAGGGCTGGGCATCGAATTGAGCTGACATTGTCCCATCAAAATGTGGAGGATGAGGGTGAAGGGGAGGATAAGACGATTACGGTAGAGGATGAAGAGGAGGAATTGGAGGCGGAAATACAACAAAAAAGGCAGCCACCTCAAATGAGGAGGAGACAGCCTGAGGCAATTCGCCGCGAAATGACCGTATCCATTGCATCGCCCCGCCCACTGAATGATCTGTTCTGGCATCGACTCCATTTGGAAATGTTCCGAAATGAAGTCCGGTTCAGCATTGACCGGCTGAACGCATTTCAACCATTGACATTCCCATTTCCGGCGGCAACCAAATTCACACTGGGCGGCGATGAACAGTTTGGCCATTAGGGATTTTACGATTAATATTGGAATTTGATTAATTCTGGAATTACCAAGAACAAAGTAAAATTGTCTTAATTCTGGAAATCTTGGTTTCTAGATGTGGTAGCTTTTTCAATTCGGCAATAATTTAGTTTTTTAGAATTCTAATTTCAGAATTGTATGTATTTTTATTAAAAAAGCTGAACCTTTATTTAAACCAAAACCTGTGGGTTTACTAATTTTGTCTAAACTAAAAGCCTTATTAATCGGTTTGAAATTATGTAGATTAAATAGACCAAATCGACCATACTAAAGCCGAATGAGTCTATTTTTTTCCCTCTATAACATCTAGGAGGAGAGATTTCCAAAAGTAACCAATTTAATACTTGTTTAATTCTGGAATAAACCAATTTTGAATATTAGCCGCAATAAATGAAATTATGATGGCATTTTTCCCCATATTTGAACAGAGGAAATGGCTTCGTCGGATGTGTTGGCAATTTTCGGGTGGATCAAAGGCTGGTGGATTGGCGAAGTCAGCTGGAATTGAGGGGAGTAGAGGACGAAAGGGTGGCGCCGGGATGTGCCGATTTATGCCAGGAAAATCAATGCCAACAAGGCGCCAGATGTGTTGAACATTTCGATACGCAAACAAATGATTGTGAATGCCGTCAACCACGAATCCATTTTGGCGAACATTGCGAGAAAAGTGCGTTGCCGACAATTTTCGGGGGAAAGGGCAAATTATGCCGTAGATGCCTTTTTTATATAATTGGCAAAAGTCACAAAAGATTTAAGGGTTTTAATAGAAGCATTAGATTTAAGGCATAGATTAGGCATAGGAGAAGGATTGGATTTTGGGAATGCGTAGGCAAAGGATGGGATAAATGAATGGGCCAAGAAATGTCTAGAAATGGAACAGCCCAACCTTCACTATTTATAATTTATAATAACTCATCAATGACTGAACCAATTTTGATAAAAGAGCAGATTTTTGGCTATTTAATATTATTAAATTCTATTTTAATCGGTTCAGGAATAATGGAGTTGTGTCAAAAAAAAACAATGAAAATTTCTCTAATCCATGATTAAATTATTTTGATTTTTTGACATAATTTCATCAATTCAAAACCAATTTAAATAAAATTAATTTTTAATTAGATAGCCAAAAGTTTGTTCTTAAATTTGATACCAAAATCACCAAAATTGGTTTAGCCTTTGATGAGTTAAAAGCACTTAAACAATAAAATTTGTAATCATAATCAAAATTTTGCCATTAATTTATTCCCATTCAAAAAGATGTGAACGAGAATTCCTCCATCGCATTGGATGGCACCGGCTTTTTACGATTTGAGAATTTGGCCTTGAGCACATTGCACGCTGATTTGGTATTCAGTGCCAGAACGGATCAACGTCGAGCACTTTTCTTCTATGAACACGATGAATTGGACAATTTTGTGCAGGCAAATATAATCGAAGGGAAATGCCACGAATATTTTAGCCAAATTTAGATTCATTTGGCGGATGAATATCGGATTGTGTTGAGTGTGAACAATTTGAGCCGAATATTGCATTGCACAATTTATGCAAAAATGGGAAAAGGTAAAGGCGAATGGGGTCATTTGCCATTCTTTTGGCCATAACTTTGTGAGGTATTAACCAATTTTGGAAGACTATATGTCATTTAAAAGCCTTAATTGTCCTTTAAAAAGTAGCGTTATTAAATTTTATGAATTTAAAATTTAGAAAACATTATATGTTTTTGAATGGTAATAAGCTTAATTTTAGGATTAAAAGCTGCTTATTTTACAAATTATTATAAATTTGAAAAACTTAGAAGTGCCACTTTTTAGAGAAATTCTAGGGCTTTCGAATGGCATATCGCCATCCAAAATTGGTTAGTTCCTTCTCGAGCTATGTACAAAAAAAAAAGACTTATTAGAAACTACTGAAACAGTGGTACTTTCTTTTTCGAATAATGCAATTATTTATTAGACTGGATTGAAATGAATTCGGAAGGGAAATATTTTAATATTTTTTATGCTATAATTTAAAGTGTTCAACAATATGGAATGGATGCAATTTGTGTTAGAAAGAGATGGACATGGAGGAATTAGCCTGAATGTGGACGATCAAAATTGCCAAATTGGAGGGCCAATTTTGATGAATGCCAATGGGAAAGAAGTCAGCAATATGGAAGGAGAAAATGGAGGAAAATCATCAGAAGAATATGGTAATAAAAATATGATAGAAAAATGCCCAAATAATTTATGCAAAATTTGAAGAAGATGCCATCCTTCCGCCGGTGCCACTTTTTGCTGGCCAATCCCAAATTCGGCCACCATTTAATTTCCTTTTCATCGGCAGATTGCCTCGAGCCACTCGAACAAAGCGGAGGGGGAAAAAGACAGAGAAACGGTAATTTTTTGACATTTCAGTACCGTACTCGGGTTTTTGCCATAGTTCAACGAGAAAGCAAATAATTTAGAAAAGTAATATTGGAAAGATTTAAAGCACTGTTAAAATGGCTTTTCTGATAAATTTAAAAAAGCTTGGAGAAATTTTAAATAAGCTGTCTTTCCTAAAAAATCTGATTTAGCACATTCAATAGTTAAAATTTAATTATCTCATTTTAATAAGGCTTTCAATGTTCTATCGCCTTCCAAAATTTATTATCGCCTCGCTAGGATATAGTCAAATCAAAACTCAAAAGTGGATCTTTGTATTGAATAGTCCTCTATCGGATTTTTTGTTAATTTAAAAATTTTATTTCCTTCACAGAATGCCACTTTATGTGAGCAATATTCCCCCATTGAAAGGATGCATTCGAGGCCTTTTAATTGATGGAGAAAAGTTGGATTTGAGGGAAATTGTCGAAAATGGTACGAACATTCTTGGCCGAATTGAAGGAGTCCAAATTGGATGTGAGCAAATTGGAAGGGAATGTGAAGAATTGAATTGCCAAAATAGGGGCAAATGCCAGGTGAAAATTGTGATGAAGAAAACACGAACACATTTTATTTTAGGTGAATTGGCATTTGGCCGAGAAATCTGTGCAATGCGATTGCAGCACAACATCCTTTGGAGGGCAGAATTGCACGGAAGGTAAGAGGGACTAAAGATATAAGGGACAATTCAATACCTGCATCAATTTTGGTCTATAGAACAGCGAGACAATGGTCAATCCATTGCCTCGCTATTTTTAGGAAGGTGATAAACCATTGTAAAGCCCAAAGTGTCCTCTAAAAAGTAGCCTTTTTAAATTTTATGAATTCAGGCTTTTAAAAAGTTAAATCTAGAATTTTTGGAGGGAATGTCACATGAAGAAAAGTTGTTTCTTTATTTTTGTTCTTAATAAAAATAAATTTGCCACTTTGGATATTTAAGGTTATCTAATGGTATCTCCCTTAATTGGTTTCTTCCTCGTTGAATTATGATCAAAAGAAGGATCTAGCTATAAAGAATAGAGTCCCATTTCATAGTGTAAAGATATTTAAATGCAATAACAATTCACAGATATTGGCATCGAATTCCCCGGCCACTCCTCCATTATCTTCGATTTGGCCCATCCAAAACGGTTTTCATTCCTTGGCGATAGTGAACGACAAACATTGTCGTTTTCCTTCAAAACTACCCAAAATGATGACAGCAAATGGCCACAACAATTGGCCACAATTTATTTTGAGGATGGCCATCAAATTCAAATTCAATTGGGAATAAATGGCACATCATTTTTGGCGTTTGGAATATTCCCCAAAAATGGATCATCCGTGCCCATTTCAATTCATAAATTTGATGGCACCAACTTTACCGATGTTTTTTCTAATAATTTAAATTCCTTTCAATTTCCCCCTTTCAAGGGCCATCGACATTTCTTCCGGGCTCATTTCTTCTCTAGAAAATCGCCACTAATTATGTTGGATGGATGGCGGCATCAATTCAATAGATTAGAGGGGCCATTGAGTTTGGCAAATGCAAAAATGTTTTATTTTGGTGGAAAAGCTGAAATAGAAGAGGAAGCGGAGGGAAGCGAAGAAAATGGGGAGGAAATGGAAAACAATAGAAAAAGGTAAAAATGTGCAGGGGAATGAATGGAAAGGAATTATTTGGAAAATTTAGTGAAGAAAATGAGAAAATTGGGACGAAATTTGAAGCTGAAAATGAATCAACGACAACAGTGAATGAATTAAAAGAGAAGGTAGAACAAGCAGAAAATAATCAACCAAATACAGTAAATGTGCCGGAGCAAATTTTGCTATCGGATGCAATGCGCGAAATAATGGCAAAAAGGCGAAGGGCAACATTGATAGATGGGGGGAATGGAACGGTGGATCAAAATAATGAATTGGTTGAAGAAAATGGAGAGGATGAAAAGCAGAAGGAAGAAAAGGAGAAGAATAAAAAGGATGAAAAAGAAGAAAAGAATGAACTGGAGAAGGATGGGGCAAAGTGGCCAAGAAGGGTTCATTATTTTGAGGGCATCATTTCAAGTAAATCTATTGTCATTTTCTATCATTCCCTCCCAACTTGAAAAAAGATGTGGCCATCGAATTTGAAAGAGAATCATCATCATCTCCTTCCAACGTTCTTCGTTTCACGCCTTTGCTCTATTATCTTCAAGAGGAGGAATTCCTGCATCGAAGTATACGCACTGATCCATTGGATCTTCCTGGAGGAAAATTATTGCCGGCTTCCGCTGGGCCATTCCCTTTACCGCCCAAGCCAATTCCCCGTATGTTTTTATAGGTTGGCGCTGGTTTTAACTAAATTTAATTCCGCCTTTTTGTGTTTTCGCTTACTTAGTTAGAATAATTCCGCCTCTTTTGTGTTTTCACTTAGAATAATTCCGTCTCTTTTGTGTTTTCGCTTAGAATAATTCCGTCTCTTTTGTGTTTTCGCTTAGAATAATTCCGCCTGTTTTGTGTTTTCGATTAGAATAATTCCGCCTGTTTTGTGTTTTCGCTTAGAATAATTCCGTCTCTTTTGTGTTTTCGCTTAGAAAATTCCGTCTCTTTTGTGTTTTCGCTTAGAATAATTCCGTCTCTTTTGTGTTTTCGCTTAGAATAATTCCGCCTGTTTTGTGTTTTCGCTTAAAATAATTCCGTCTCTTTTGTGTTTTCGCTTAGAATAATTCCGCCTGTTTTGTGTTTTCGCTTAAAATAATTCCGCCTGTTTTGTGTTTTCGCTTAAAATAATTCCGCCTGTTTTGTGTTTATACTTAGAATAATTCCGCCTGTTTTGTGTTTATACTTAGAATAATTCCGCCTGTTTTGTTTTTTCACTTAGAATAATTCCGCCTGTTTTGTGTTTATACTTAGAATAATTCCGCCTGTTTTGTGTTTTCGCTTAGAATAATTCCGCCTGTTTGTGTTTTCGCTTAGAATAATTCCGCCTGTTTGTGTTTTCGCTTAGAATAATTCCGCCTGTTTTGTGTTTCACTTAGAATAATTCCGCCTGTTTTGTGTTTCACTTAGAATTCCTCCTGTTTGTGTTTTCGCTTAGAATAATTCCGCCTCTTTTGTATTTTCACTTAGAATAATTCCGCCTGTTTTGTGTTTATACTTAAGAATAATTCCGCCTGTTTTGTGTTTATACTTAGAATAATTCCGCCTGTTTTGTGTTTATACTTAGAATAATTCCGCCTGTTTTGTGTTTTCGCTTAGAATAATTCCGCCTGTTTTGTGTTTTCGCTTAGAATAATTCCGCCTGTTTTGTGTTTTCACTTAGAATAATTCCGCCTGTTTGTGTTTCATCTAACTAATTCTGCATGTCTGTCTTTCATCAAATAATTCTACCTGTTTTCACCATTTAAATTACTTGCAACTTTTTAGCACCTCCGCGAATTGTGCAAGTCCCAAATTGGGAGGCGCCCTTACGACGAGTGCCATTCCCCGATTGGGATCCATTTGCAATGAATGCGCATAAAGAAAGTGATCAATTTGGGCATGGCCAAGGTCTAAATAAAATTCCTTCCAAATCATTTTGTCAATTCAGAATCACAAACTAATAATTCCCACATTTGGATTGTTTCTATGTTGTTAATTTTCCTTCTTTTGATGGCAATTTGTTGTTGTTGTTGTTTTTATGTGGGCAGAAAACGGAGAACGACAGAAAGTGCCGAATTTTTTGATGAAAGAACGGTGGAAGGAAAACCAGAAAAGAAGCCAATGTTGGGCAAAAGTAAATTATTGAATTTTGGATAATTGGAATTTACTCGGTTTTCAGTCAAATTGAAAGAAAATGGCATTGGAGAAAAGAGGGCATTGACAAAGGAAGAAGAATACCCAATTCAACTTCGCCTTCAACGTTTGCCTCCCAAATTAAATAAATATGGCACATTCCCCTTATCATTCAATAGGCCCGTTGAAGTCGCCGCCTCCTACATATTCGCCTATCAAAATCCCAAAAGTCAATGGTGAATTCACGGATCCAGCCCAAGTGAAGCCTCCAAGATCAATTTTACGCACTCCAGGCCAAAGGAAGAAGACGCCTCCTGCAGGCCCAAACAAAATTCCAGATCATTTTGAGAGAAATCCAGCAGGTCCAAAGGTCAGCCAGAAGGCATATATAAAATGGGCATAATGGCCATTTGGTAGAAGACTCTTGTGTAGAGCATTAAACTTAAATTCATTTAATACAATTTGGTGTCCTCTAGCAGAGCCAATTTGGCAATAATATTTTGGTTTAGTCTTTGAGGAAATATGGCTTCCGATTCCCGGAATAATGGTGAATTCATTTTGAATCATTTTTTCAAATGTTTATGGCCATAACTTACCGAATTTTATTTAAATCTTCTTCCATTTCAATACTTTGGTTCCTCAATGACCATAAAATTTCACGCCTAAATGGAATGCTCTCGGATAAAATTGAATTAAAATATTCTTTTTCGATATTCATTCTCCCATCCTAGGCCCAATGTGATGAAAGTGCCGCAAGTAGCAGTGGAACAACAGCATATTTCACGGCGAATGATCATTTTGTCGGCGATTCATCGGCCACTTCATCATTTGTCAGTTTGGAACAACCCGATCCTCCTACAAATATTGGAAACGATGATTCTTCTATAATTGGTGTCATTGCCAATGACAATGCTGAAGAAGATGATGACGACGGTTTTGGCGAGAAAGCGCCATCCGAATTAATGGACGAAAAAATGTAAATTTAATGAGAGGCATTCGGGTGGGTATACAAATTTTAACATAAATTGTGAGTATGTAGAGAACCAGTTTTTTGGTCAAAATTTGCTTTCCTCCACGTCAAAACTCATTAGGGAGTCTTTTCTGCACATTATTTTAATTTTTTTGAACATAGAAAAGCTGATGATGATGAACAATTCTCACATGTGCTCTGAAATATTCAACCTAATTATTTTTGATTTGTAAAATATAATTTTTCGATAATATATTTTTATTTTTTAAGTTTATTTAAATAGTGTTTAACATTAGCCCTTATATTTTCATTTCCTGTGTATCCAACAAATTCGGGCATAGAATAGGTATTCCTCCTTTTATATTTTTGGTAAAGATACAAAAGAATTGGAGAGGCAGAATGTAAATATGAATAGAAAGTGGGAGATCGCTGCCTCCTTTTCCTTCCCTTCATTCGTCGCCTGCCTGCTTCCCATAAAATTTCTTTGGACTCTTCATTCACTTCTATATATATGACCTCGACAAATCGCCTTTTGTGTCGATCGCTTGGGCCGGTGTGCCCCCAAGGGCTGAGGGGGGCGCCGCATGGGCGGTATTGGAGTTGTGAGTGTCCCTTTATCGTGGCGGGGAATGGTGAAGCAGGTTTTCCGGTGATGATCCGGCCGCGGTCATTGTTTGGATAAACTGCTGAACCAAACAATTAGGGAAAGATTGGCTGTTCCTATTATAAAATGCCCCAATCTTCCACAACTCTAAATGGGGCCCCAAACACAGCCGGACAGAAATGTCAAAAACGTGCCTCGCTTTCCGGTGAAGCGGGCGATCGACCCAAATTTTTTTCATTTTTTTTTTAAATAGGAATAAAAATAACAAATAAAAAATGATCAAATAAACAATTAATAAAATAAATGTTATTTTTTCTTTACAGGCTTGAATTGACCAATGGTGGCGGCGATGCCCTTTTTGATGAATCCTCTTCATCCTCATCCACTTCATCCATTCAATTGCCCACCACTTCTCCATCCCAAAATGGGCCATCCTTTGCCAATTCGTCGATTTGTGCCGCGCCCGAAACACCGGAAACTTTGACAGCGGCCAGCAGAGCCGAAGGAGAGGAAGAAGCTGAAGAACAATCGACGCTCAACATTTCCGGCCAAAAGAATTAATTTAAATTATTTTTAAATACTCAATTTGCCAGCAATCCAAATTATTATTATTTTTTTTTTGTTATTTTATTCCTGATCTCGATAAAGGCGAGAGGATTTTAGTGGGCAAGAGAATTTTGATGAGTAAATTTTGCCGCCTTTTTCCTCCTTTTTTCGTTGATCCCAAAATTGGCCTTTCAAATGGCGGGGATAATTCCGCCCAATTCGCCACATTTTCGCCTTTTTTGGATTGGCACAAAAGCTGGAATATTCCCTCATTTTTCCTTTTGGATATTTGAGCCGACCATTCCATTCCCCCACATTGCCAAATCCGAGAGCAGTAGAAAATGTGCTCGGTGGTCGAATTTGGCGGGAGCAAAGGAAATTGAACCTTCCTTTCTTCATCCATTCATTCATATTTGGTGAATGCACCTGCTGCTGCATCACAAATCCAGCTAATGGATTTGCATAAATTTGTATGGCACCCAAAAATATTTTTCAAGACAAAAAAGTTGGGTTTATACTTGAGACATAAATGTTTCATTTTCTGGAGCCAATTTTCAATGTCAATGTGAATGAACCCCAACTTGTCGTCAATATAATAATTCAACAAGGATTGAAAAAATTTTAATGATTTTGTTATAAAATTAAATAGCAAACTTTTGATGACTATCTAATGTAATTATTTTATTAAATTGATTCAGAAATGGTGAAGTTTTGCTCAAAAACAATCAAAAAAAATGACCATTATTATTTATCAGCGAAATTGTCAGCAATTTTTTGGCAATAATTTCATTAATTCTGAATCAAATTAAATAAATTTAATATTTTCGGATAGCCAAAAGTCTGTTTTTTAATTTGATAATAAAATCATTAAAATTGCTCCAGTTTTTGATGAATTATGATTAAAGGGGCCGGCGTCAAAATTTGGACTGCCCCTTTACAATGTTTTATCCAAATTTATTGATCTCATCAATGCCAAATTTGATTCTCTTTTTATTCTTCTGTGCCACAAAATTCGCGCCTACAATTTCTTCTATTTTCCTCTTTTTTGCCATCGGCCAACATCACACTTGACTCCGCCTCAATTATTTCCCCATCAAATCCAAAAGAGAAGGGAAAGAAGGGAAGAGGATTACGGTAAGGGAAGTGGGGAGGGAGGGAAAAGGGGAAGGGAATGCTGGAAATGGGAGAGGAAGGGAAGATTGGCCTAAAAGGAAGGAAGCAAAAATTGTGGTCCGGCATTGGCACCGAAGGGATGAAATGTAAAAAGGAAGGAATGGAAGGAAATTGGACAAGCAAAACAAAACAAAAGGCCAACCCTGGCGGGGTCAAGTGGAATATGAAAGGAGGATAAAAGAGGGGAATTAGACATTGAAAGTTGCTTCTCAATCCATAAAATCCAATTATTGGACCTATTCGTGGTAATTGGATTATGAATTTTGATTTTTGAATTGTTTAATCCATTTTTAACTTCATAATCCTGGTAGGGGACTTCAATATCGCTATTTCAATATCTTGAACATTCTTTTGGCCATATCTCAGCGAGATGAGAGCCAATCTGGGAAGGTAATATACCATTCGAAAGCCCTAAATGTATTACAAAAAGTGGCTTTAATAAATTTTAAACATTCGGATTTTAGAAAAAATTACATGTATTTGAATGAAATACACTCAAATTTTTTAGGAAAAGCTGCTTATTTTATAAATTATCTTATTAAATTTTGATAAATTAATTAAGCCACTTTTTCTAAATAAATATATCCATCTCCTAAATGATTTTCGCCTCGCTGTGTTATTCTCAAAATTCAGCTCGGGTAGTGAAGAGGCGGTACCATATAGCCTCTTTCCATTTAATCTACCAATTTTGACCAATTTTTGGCCAATTTTTGACCATTTAAACCATTCCCATTCCATGCCTAAATTTCCCTAAATCCATCCTCCAAACTTTATCCCACCCATTTACCCGCCCCAATTCTTCCTCTTCTCCGTCTGCTATTTTCGAGAATCAAACCCAAATCTCACAAATTCATTCCCTTAAGGCGCAATTAAAATTTTTGTGTTTGGTTGTTTTGGCCGCAAACATGTGTTTGGCTGATTCCCTCCCCTCTTTCACACTAAAATCCCAATTAAATTTTTCTGTCCCTTTGATTTTGGCCGGTGGATTCGCCTTTTGGGTTATGGCCTCATCCCTTTCCCTTTCCCTTTGCCATCGCATCATAGCCATATATTTCGAATTCCCAATGAGTGGAAATTTTTAATGAGAATTTTTTGTGTAGCCAATTAAAAAGTACAAAAGCCACAAAAAAATGCGCGTAAGAATTCTAATTGGCCGCATTTTTAGGAAAAGTTTTGAAAAATATTTGGGAATTTGTGTCATCGAGGGAATACAAAAATATATAAAATGGCAAATTCGGAGGGGAAATGGCAAATGCCTAACAAAACATCCTTCCATTTTAATGAGCATTCATTCATCATACCAGCATCTGATGAAATTCAGAAATATATGCCAACTTCATTCAACAACGATTTAAAGGAAATTGGCATTTTATCTGAATGCCTGCTCAGATATTTAGCCCATAGTTCAATGAGGCTATAGCCAATTTTATAAAGCTATATATTTTTCGAAAGCTCTGACTTTCCTCTATAAAGTGGCTTCATAATATTCTTTGAATTCAGAAGAAAATGGATAAATTTCCCCTTAAAAAAGATGATTAACATGTCTGATGATAAGCCAATCTGATGCCAATATTTTTGGCCCATAGCTCAACGAGGCTATGGCCAAACAGAGAAGGCGATATACCATTCGAAAGATTTAACTTTCCTTTAAAGAAAAAGTGCTTTGTTTATTTAAATTAGATTTAAAATTTAGACAATTAGAACTCAAATTTATATGAATGGGATAGCTCGAGTTGTAAGATAAAATGCCATCTTTTCTGCAATGTATTATTTAATTCAAAAATTTTAATGAAGCCACTTTATAAAGGAAATGTAGGCCTTTCGAATGGCATATCCCCTTTCCGAATTGGCTTTAGCCATTTTTAGTTATGACCCTTTTAATGCAACGTTGGAATCATCTCGTTAATTTCGATGCCCACTGGCCACCCAATTAGTAATATGGATTTATCCCATTAAATTCTAATTGTAAGTGAAAGCTTAATGAAAGGGTCCAAAATTCAAAGTGCCAGCAGCCATTCAAAAAGGGCGCAATCAACGGTAGGCAGATTACCCCCAAAATTATCCAAAATCCCCAATGAAATGATTATTTTGTTGGTGGGATTATGTGAGGAGGCTGGAGGGATATTTTGGTGGGATTTTGTTGGGATTGTGCAACACCCAAATAATGAAGTGGCTGGAAATTTGATGATGAGGTGATGATCGGGGGCAAAGGGTGGTTGAATGAGGGGATTATCCATTCTGGGGTTGGCGCAAAACAATTATCCAACCAATTTATTTATAACAGAATGCGAATTATTTTGTCGCATAAAATTTTCTGTTGGGTGTCCAAATTTTTTAATGGCCAATTTGAGTCCTTTTTCCTCTTAATTTTCAGGAATTCCCTCCCTCCCCTCCCCTTCTCCATTTTCTTTTCCACATTTTCTTCGGGGCTCATTTTAATGTTGTTTTTCCCGCCCACCGCCGAGTTGGCTTCTTCGACAGCAGCCACCTTGGATCCAATGGCAATGGACAGCAGCTTTTTGTTGGGCGGCGCCTTGATGCCCCCGCCCAGTGCCATCCAACAGCAGCAACAACAACAGGTGAGTATTGAGCCCAAAATGCCATGAATACTATGGCCATAATCTTATTCTTAACAAGAAAGTCTTTAATTGGCCACTTTTGATAAAATTTTGCCTAATTTTAGTCCATAGTATGCGTAAACTTAAACCGCCATTTTTATATGCCAAAAGTCCATGCCTCGGAAATAAGGTTATAAGTTCTAGTTTTTCGGTACCTTTAGCTATATTTATATCCCCCTTTTAGAGACATATCCTATAACTTAACTAGACATTACTTTGTAGGAAATTTAATGAACTTTTTGTGTTGTTAAAGTGGTTTAGTAGTAGGCATACTTTGGAATTAAAATTAGGCAAAGTTGCATCGGATTAATATTTTAAGTTCATGTATTTGCTTTAATTATGTCAGATTTATATGCTTCATTCTACAGGTTCAAAGCCTCCAATTGCAGCAACAAATCTTCGCCATGGAACAACAACTTCAGCAACAAACATTTCTGCCAGCCGATGGAGGGCCTCCTCCCCCTCCTTCCACATTTTTTCCACTTTTCAATCCATCAACAACAATGGACGCCAATTTAGGAATATTACCGTCACCTTCACTTCAACAAATGTCAGAAAGAGTTGCCATCGATGAAAATTTGAAGACGGTGGAAAATTCACATTTGGTAAGGCTATATTTGAGGAAGGAAAGTTTTTTGGCAATATTTCAACAATGAAATAACCAATCGGGGAAGGCGATATACCATTGGAAAGCACTAAAAGTCCTCTAAAAAGTGGCATTTTAGTTTTTATTAAAACTAATTACACCTTGCAGAAAAAGCGAATTTATCTCCAAAAATTTAGGTTTATGTACACAAAGATGAATAATTAAATTAAAAAGAAGAATTTCATAGCAATTTAATAGCCACTTTTTAGAGGACTTAAAGAGCTTCACAATGGCATAAAGCCTTCCCAGATTGGCTATAGTCTCGTTGAGCTGTGGACCAAAAACTAATATAAACTTATAAAAATCCTCCTATATAACTTAATGATCTACCATTTCTTTCAGCAGCCAATTTATCAATCGCAGGGCAATCTGCTTATGCAGGTACATATCAGCCAATTCGCCTCCATTTCCCCCTCCGCAACTTTCAGTCAATTTTGCCATCCTCCATTTCGGCATCATCATTTCCCCCTCCAATTTCCACCGGTGACCAATTGAATCCGCCCCCTCCTCCACATATGGCAATGCCTCCAACCGGGCCATGTGGGCTTTGTCGGCTGCCAATTTTGGAAAAGAATTTCCTCCTAATCGATGCCCAAAGTTGGCATTTGAACTGTGTGCATTGCGCGGATTGTGGCCAAAATTTGGAACAGTTGGGGTCGACATGTTTTGCCAAAGATGGATTCCTCTACTGTCGTCGAGATTATTTGGCCAAATTTGGCAAACATTGCCAAAGATGTGGCATCCCTATTGAGCGGGGTGAATTGGTGATGCGAGTGCCCCAGCAGATGCCATCCACAGCAGCCACAATGCCTCAAAGCACATCCGCCGATTCCAGCATTTTTCACGTCCATTGTCCGTGTTTCCTTTCGCTCTTTTCCCTTTACAGTATTCTTTTTTGTAGGTTTCACCTGTATTTTTTGTGGACAAATGTTGACCCCCGGTGAACAATACACAGCTGGTCCCGTGGAACAGCCTGGTGGAACACTTTTTTGCCGAGGTATTTAGTGATAAATTCATAATTATTATTCTTCAAGGATTACAGAATTGATTAAGTTGACCAAAAAATCTAGAGAAATTTTTCTAATTCATAAAAAAGGTTTTTTAATTGGTATTTTTGGGCATAACTCTGTCAATTTGTAATCAATTAAATATAATTAATAGTATTTAATAGCCAATAGTCGGCTCTTTAAAATGATTACAAAAAACATCAAAATTTGATTCAGTCTTTGATGAGTAATTAAAAATTGCGCCAAATTGGGCCGAAAATATTAAAGTGTATATTTTTCTTAATTATTTATAAATATTTTGGAATTTTTAGCCACTGAATTTTAGCTATAATACCTATTCTCTATAAATATTTCATAATTCAATTCCCTTTCCTTTTTAGCCCATTTCCACATGAATCCGAACAGTCAGCCTCCATTTGGCCCTCCTCCTGCCCAATTCCAATCGACCATGAATTCACTGGGTGGAAATTCAGAAGAGGAGGTTGCAAATTGTAGAAAGCATTTTACCCCAATTTTTTGCTGAATTTTCAGCCTCGTTTCTTGTTGGTCGAATTGAAGGATGCGGAAGGAGGGAAAAGTGAATTGACCGACACGCATCATTCGCCTTCAAACCAATTTATTGGCCAACAAATTGAGGCGAACAAGGAAAATCCGTCGGCAACTGAATTGAATGGTACGTTGGAATTTGGAAATGTGAAGGACTTATGGCAATTAGCCAAATTAGCCCAATCCCCAATTTCATTACAATCGAAATTGAACTTTTCATTTTTCATATGCCATTTCAGTATTTTTCAATATTTGGCTTATTATTTTGGCCATAGCTCAACGAGGCAGTAACGAATTTGGGAAGTCAATATACAAATTTAAAACCCAAATTGTCCTATATAAAAAGGCTTATAAATTTTTATGTTATCTGATATTAATTAAAAGAATTTATAGGCCATTTAGTAATACTTAAACTCTAGCTTTTTGAGGAAAAGCTACTTTTTTTTACAAAATATATAAGTTTTCAAAAAATTAGAAAAGCCCCACTTTTTAGAGTACATTCAGGGCTTTCAAATGATATATTGATTTCTTAAATTGGTTAATTTCTTACAGAGTTACAGCCAAAAGAATGACTCCAGGTACATTTTCTTCGGGTCCCTTCCCCTCACCCCAGTACCGTATTTTTTTTATTTTCCCTGGCTGTCCCCGCACTAATTGGCATTGTTTGCCCATAGGCCACATTTTCGCATTAAAAGAGAGGCTGTGAGAGGGATTATATTTTGTATTTGCTGAAAGGAATGAGCAAAAAATGGGACCTTTGGACAGGAAAAATATTGGCCAAAATTAAATAATTTTTTTTTCAGACCACCAATTGGCCACCGCCCAACAAAATGGAGGCAGTCCAACATCCATTGAGGATTTTGGATGTTGTACCACAAATTCCAACGATGCCCATTCCTCAAATGGAGGCGGCTCATCCAGCCAAAAGCAGAAGAGAATGCGGACCAGTTTCAAGCATCATCAAGTTAGCCTCCAAACTCAAAACAAATTTAATTCAGTGCATCGCAGCTGCGCACAATGAAACACTATTTCAATTTAAACCACAATCCAGATGCAAAAGATTTGAAGCAATTGGCCATGAAAACGGGGCTAACCAAAAGAGTTTTGCAGGCAAGTTTTTTTGACATGAAAAGAGGATGATTGAATATCGACGATTAAGTACCAATGCCGTTCTTTTTGACCATAACTCAACAAGGAAGCAATCAATTTAAGAAGGCTTTATGCCAAATGAAAGCCAGAAATGTCTTCTAAAAAGTGGCCTATATAATTTTTGAAAACTTACAAAATTTTGTAAAATAAGCGACTTTTCCTCAAAAAATTTAAATTTATTATACACAAATACAAATTACTAAATTAAAAAAATATCAAATTCATAATAATTTTAAAGCCACTTTATAGAGGAATTTTAGGGCTTTCAAATGATATCTTGCCTTTCAAGTCAAGATTGGCTAAGGCCTCTTTGAGCTATAAGCCAAAAATAAATGCGGACTTTATCTACGATACTCAATTGACCCTACCCTTTTGAAATTAATTCAAGAAGTGAAATAATATTTTTTTTTGTTTTTTTTCAGGTTTGGTTTCAGGTCAGTTTGGCTGATTTGTATAATAAACTAAAATGGCTTTTTGGAAAAATAAATTTTGACAAAAATTTTGCCATTTCAAGAATGCTCGGGCCAAATATCGTCGAAGTCAGCAGCACAAAATTGGTGGTACATCAATTTGCGGTGGTGGCATAATTGATGCACAAACGGCGTCCATTTCCCATAATCCTCAACAAATTCTCCTGCCAATGGGCCCAAATGGCGGTTATCATCAACAACCGGAACAGCAACAAATGAATTCGATGCCATCGATGATTGTTGGCCAAGCGCAAATTGGCCAAATTGAAACGGAAATGGGGGTAAAATAATGAACAATAATTTCAAATTTAATTTAATTTCCATAATTAATAGCAATTCCCAATGTCCCTTCCGGCCCAACATCCACCTCCTCCAATTCTATGCTCCAATCCAAAGGCAAATTCGTTGAGTCCATTGGACGATGGTGGTTCCTCCTCAACAATGGGAGCCTCCTCAATTTCGTTGAATGCATCCGCCGATGAACAAAGCAGCGAGAATAGTTTTCAATGATGAAGAATGGGCAAATTCATACAGTGATCACAAATTTTAACAGAAAAACCTCCAATTTTGGGCCCAAACCTATCCATAAATTCCCACATTTTTGTTGCCCAAACATTTAGAATTTTAACATTTATTTGTCCCCAAAACGTGCATATCAATCAACATTCACAATATAAATAAATTTTAATTAATTTCCAACTTTGAATATGCTTGGAACAAAAATAATTTTGGTCTGTTATTCGCGCAAAAAAAAATTGATTAGATTTGATACTCAAATTTCTTCAACACATTATCCAAAAGAAAATTAAATAAAAAAAATTTTGGTTAGATAAATTCCGCCTGTTTTGTGTTTTCGCTTAGAATAATTCCGCCTGTTTTGTGTTTTCGCTTAGAATAATTCCGCCTGTTTTGTGTTTCCGCTTAGAATAATTCCGCCTGTTTTGTGTTTTCACTTAGAATAATTCCGCCTGTTTTGTGTTTTCGCTTAGAATAATTCCGCCTGTTTTGTGTTTTCACTTAGAATAATTCCGCCTGATTTAAGAATAATTCCGCCTGTTTTGTGTTTTCGCTTAGAATAATTCCGCATGATTTAAGAATAATTCCGCCTGATTTAAGAATAATTCCGCCTGTTTTGTGTTTTCGCTTAGAATAATTCCGCCTGTTTTGTGTTTTCGCTTAGAATAATTCCGCCTGTTTTGTGTTTTCACTTAGAATAATTCCGCTAACTTCGCCGCAATTTTTTCTGACGTTTTTCTACTCCCCACATAATACACTGATAAATTTTTTTATTCAATTAGGAATTAATTAATTAATTGAGTATTGGATGTTTCTCTTTTCTGCCATTTGTTTTATTTTTTAAATAAAAATATATTATATGATAATACAAAAGAGAATTATTTTCCTTAGTGATTTGAAGGCCAGTTTGATTAACTGTTGAAAAAAACGAGCAAAATACAGCGGCAAAACATTAATTTTCTAATTTATTTTTAGAAAATTTATTTTTTTGAAAAGGCTCATATAGCTATTTGCTCAGCTGCGCAGCCTTATTTGCCGAATTACCCATCCAATTCATTTCCTCTTTACACTTTTCCCTTCTCGAAGCAAATCACGCGTGTTATTTCCTGCAAAAATTCATTGCTGATCTGCGATCATTGGTATATTTATATTTCAATTCATTCATTTGTTCCCATTTCAACATTCGAAAAATATTCTCATTCTCGGCATCAATTCGCCGAATTCGACGACCTTCCCAGCCCAAAATGACCTAAAAAGAGGAAAAGGGATTGTTGATCGTTGATGCCCCCAAATATAAAAACTGTTTTGGATTACCTCCTAAAAATTTATTCTTAACCATTTTCAAAATGTCCTCTTTCCCCTTTATTCTTTCCTTCCTAATTTTGTTGCCTCTTTTATTGAAACCAAATTCGGCATCGGCATTAAGCAAGGAGGAAAATAAATTGGTTAAAAAAGGCGAAGAAGCTGAAAGAGAAGGAGGAGTCAATGCCACCGTACGAAGAGAAGTCCAATCATTTGCCAAAAACTTGATGAACATTTTTAATAACGAAACATCAACGGAAGAGAAAATGGAGGAAAAGGAGCAAATTGGAGAGAAAGTGGCTGAAAATAATTCACTGGTGGATGCCGAAAATGAAGGAGCATCGCCGCATCAAAATAAGTAAAAGAAGGCAGGAAATAGCTGGAATTGACTTAAATTTGTTTTTAGCCTGTAGCTCAATCAATGAAGCATTTGCTAATATAGGAAGGCGATATGCCATTCGAAAGCTCAAAATGTCCTCTAAAAAATTGCTTCTAAATTTTTGAATTAAACAATAATTTTAGTGATGCCTTTTTACCAAAGAGAGTCGAATTATTTCCATTATAAATTCGAGGTCGTTTGGGAAATCAGAGCTTTTTATTCAAATTATTTCCTAATTTTAAAAAGTACAAATTTCACTTTATAGAGAAAATATTATGATTTCCAATAGTATATTGCCTTTACTAAATTGGTTGCTTCCTTTTTGAGCTTTAAGCCATATTGAAGGATGCAATAATAATTAAATATAATAAAAATTAATATTTATTTAACCACAACAGAACCCGAAATCGACGTCAATATTATGGCTACTATAATCCATATGGATACTATGGATACGGATATGGAGGCGGATACGGATACGGATATGGGGGATATGGATACGGCTACGGAGGCTATGGTGGATATGGATACGGATATGGATATGGCCGGACAATTTGCGGAATTCTTGGATGCTGGCGAATTCGCTTTGGATAGAAATGGAATTTGATGGGCAAAAAATGAATCACAAACACAAACAAAATCCTTTACAAAAAAACATTCACTGGTCTCTAGTTTATTATTTTTTATATTTTATATTTTCCATTCATTATTTTCCCAAAAGATGGTTGTGTTTGGGCGAGATTAATGTCAAGAATAAATATGTGAAAATAATGCGATAATTTTGATAAAATGGGAATGAATGATTATTAATGGCTGATAATAGCCAAAAGAGTGTGAGAAAATATTTTCCCGAGAAAGGCCCACCCTCATTTTTGCTCCCATATTTCTCCCTCATTTCAAATTCACCCTCAAAGCTCAAATCAACAAAAATGAGTCAAATTCATTGGCAATTATTTTTTCTATTCTTCCTTTTAAAAGTGTCAAATGGTCAGCCACATCAATCGAATATATGGGAATTTGGAAAGAATTTAACCCTACATTGGATATTCATCAATCAAAATGATGATGTTGAAGGCACTGTGGGAAATGACAAAGTGAAAGAGAATGGAATGTGTCCACCGGCAACCAACAATTATTGGATGGTAAAAAAGGGCATTTCAGTACCGTAATTTACCATAGCTCAATAAAGAAGTAACCAATTTTGGAAGGAAATATATCATTCGAAAGCTTTAAAAGTCCTCTAAAAAGAGGCTGAAAATTTTTTTAGAAAATAAACAATTTGTTAAATAAGTGGCTTTTCCTTTTCCTCTCTAAAAATTCGGGTTTATTTCACACTCTAAAATAAATGTAACTTTTTTTAAAATTGGATTTAATACATTAATAAGGCCACTTTTTATTTTAGTGCATATTTAGAGCTCTCAAATGATGGTATATCGCCTTTCCGAATTGGTTATTGCCTCGTTGAGCTATGGACCAAAATAATGAGTTCATCTTTCATCAGCAATAGACAATATTGTCCTAACTAATAAGTCAAAAATTGTCTGGGGCAATTAATTGCCTTTTCCTAATCTTCTCATTTCCCCGCAGTTGGTTGCCGTCATTTCCATGGCCGCGTTTGCTTTTTCCTTCACCGCATTTTTGGTCACCGCCCTCCTTTATCATCGAAGCATTGGCGAATTGAGAGTGGCAATGGCACAACAACAGGAAGAAGGGCAACCAATTCTTGGTGGTGGCAATTTTGATTTGAACAATAATCAACGCCAAAATCAAAATAATAATGCCGGGAATTGGTGGATGTTGGGTGGAAGGAGAGGACGAAACAATGAAATATTGTTTTATTGAATTAAATATTGAGAACACCAATTTTATTCAGATTTTTAATTCCATTTTCCAATTTTATTCTAATTTGGGTAATTTTGGGTAAAAATTTAAAAGAAATGAAAGGCAGAAAGGGGCTAGCGAGGAAGGTTAGAGAAATGAGAGAAAGGAAGAGAGACAATGCTGATAAATTGCCCATTCCCTTTGCCCACTTTGGTCTATCTGCCTGCTTCCCATAAACATTTCCTTGGACCACCCACTCACTTCTATATATACGACTTCGACATTCCGTCTTTTGTGTCGATCGTGTTGGGCTGAGGGGGCGCCGCACGGGCAGTGAAGAGTTGGTGAGTATCCCGATGGGTCAGCGAGAAATCGTTGATGACGACATCGACACCGCAGGCTCGGGAAAGATGGGCTTTTACATCCTTGCCCCCATCTTCCACAACTCTATGAGTACTCCACAGCCAGACAGAAATGTCAAAAACGTGCCTCGCTTTCCAGTGAAGCGGGCGATCGACCCAATTTTTTTCTACTTTTTAAGTACAATTAAGAATTGTCAATTGCATCTCATCTCCTCAAAGTTAAAATTAAAATGCCACATTTGATATAAATTCTCATTCAATCCTGAAGAATAAATGTAGCCAAATAGGATTTGAACAATAATCAAATCACCATCAAAATATAGCAGGGAATTGGTGGAAGTTGGGTGGAAGATAGCGAAAAAATTAACTCCTTTATTGAATAAAAATCTTGAGATCACCAATTTTGATTTATTTAAACAATTGTAGTATCAGAAAAGGCCATGAAACTGAGCTGTTGAGAAGGCTGCGGTGGAGGGGTGGGGGATCGGCGGATTGGTAGAATATTTCGATTTGCCGTGGCGAATTGCCGATGAATGCCGGCCAAGTGTTGTTGAGCGGCCTGTTGGGAGGGCGAAGGACGACGCCCAGCAATGGGGGAATTGGCCGAATTTGGCTGAAAATTGTTAATTAATAATAAAATTGGAAAAGGGAATTGACCAGACTGAAACTGGCCGAATCCATCAAGGCACTCAAGGATTTTTCATCGCTAGGTGACAAATTTCCGCAACATCGAAAGGCACAAACGCAGCCTAAACAAGCTTATTAGTTATTAGTTCCAAGTCAGGGTGCTCCATCAACACAACCTGTGATCAATGCAGTCAAAAGACTGGCCACTCCAACGGCAATGACTAATGAAAGGGTCCCTTAAAATTGCCGAAAAATTTGAAGACAAATTATCAATTAAAATTAGCAAAATTGTGGAATTCACAGAGGAAAATAAAAAAATATTAGGAAATAAAATTGCCTTATAAAATAAAATTATCATAAAAAAGGAGAAAAGAGGGTGGCATAGGGTGGCATAATGGCCATAATTTGTTTTTGGCCAATAATTTGGCTTTTAGCTATTCAACTTTATTTTTCTATTTGCCGTTTGCCCATTATAAATTACCTGTGTCTACTCGAGATTCGGGCTCGCCTCTCAATTCTTCGAACATTTCAGCTGAAAATAATTCTTTTTTAATTGGTACATTTCTTGGATAGCACAATTCAGCAGAAATCAGAATTTATAGGCACAGCACAGCCCATTTCTTGACATAATTCTATGCCTTAAGGCTAATCAAAAATCCAATGGGTTTCATCGCTGTTTCTCAATATATTAATTCCTTATTTTTTAGTTAATTCCACCTGTTTCCCAGTTAGATTAATTTAGATTAATTCCGCCTGTTTTGTGTTTTCGCTTAGAATAATTCCGCCTGTTTTTGTGTTTTCTCTTAGAATAATTCCGAATATTTTGTGTTTTCACTTAGAATAATTCCGCCTGGTTTGTGTTTTCGCTTAGAATAATTCCGCCTGTTTTGTGTTTTCGCTTAGAATAATTCCGCCTGTTTTTGTGTTTTCTCTTAGAATAATTCCGAATATTTTGTGTTTTCACTTAGAATAATTCCGCCTGGTTTGTGTTTTCGCTTAGAATAATTCCGCCTGGTTTGTGTTTTCGATTAGAATAATTCCGCCTGTTTTGTGTTTTCGCTTAGAATAATTCCGCCTGTTTTGTGTTTTCGCTTAGAATAATTCCGCCTGTTTTGTGTTTTCGCTTAGAATAATTCCGCCTGTTTTGTGTTTTCGCTTAGAATAATTCCGCCTGTTTTTGTGTTTTCTCTTAGAATAATTCCGAATATTTTGTGTTTTCACTTAGAATAATTCCGCCTGTTTTTGTGTTTTCTCTTAGAATAATTCCGCCTGGTTTGTGTTTTCGCTTAGAATAATTCCGCCTGTTTGTGTTTTCGCTTAGAATAATTCCGCCTGTTTGTGTTTTCGCTTAGAATAATTCCGCCTGTTTTGTGTTTTCTCTTAGAATAATTCCGCCTGTTTGTGTTTTCGCTTAGAATAATTCCGCCTGTTTTGTGTTTCACTTAGAATAATTCCGCCTGTTTTGTGTTTCACTTAGAATAATTCCGCCTGTTTTGTGTTTCACTTAGAATAATTCCGCCTGTTTGTGTTTTCGCTTAGAATAATTCCGCCTGTTTTCTGTTTTCGCTTAGAATAATTCCGCCTGTTTGTGTTTTCGCTTAGAATAATTCCGCCTGTTTTGTGTTTTCGCTTAGAATAATTCCGCCTATTTTCTGGAAAGAATTAATTTATTCATTTACACAAAAATTCATGGCCCAACAAAAAAAAATAAATTACTCCCATCCCACTCCCTCCCTTACCAATAACTTGGCTAATGCTTTCACTCCATCTGTCATTTTGCACCAAATCATTGACCCTCGCCAAAATTGCTTTTCGTTCACTTGGCTATAAAATAAAATGAGATTATAAATTTTATCCAAACTCAAAAACCCTACTGTAATGTATCTTTCTGCAAGGCGAGCTGGCCATATGATTAATCTTAAATAAATTTTTGAAAGTACCCTAATAACCTAATACTTCCCACCAACTTTTTATAATGCCTCCACACAAAAACGATGACCGAATTGCCGCAATCCCCGAGGGCCCATCTTCCCTCCAATGCTTTGCAAAAACTTTCAGCCCTGTCTGTCAATTGTTGTTCCGAAGGGGAATGAAAATTCATTTGTAAATTGTCCACCAAAGCAATGGAAACAATGAATCCATGAAAAGTGGAACCACTGGTGCTGTAGCCACCTTTATGGAGTTGAAAGAGAAATAAGGGAAATGCAAACAAACTTGAACATTGTGAACGCCTTTGACATGGACATGGCGTGCCAACGGCTACTCGTGCCAATTCATTGTTGATTCGAATTACTGTATAGGAGGAAAGAGAATTCAATTAAAAATGATTTGACTACTAAAAACTTTAAAAATGGCTAAAATCCTAGGACAAAAAAAATCTGCTAGAAAATTATAATTTTTTGTGTAGTCTTTTTTAGTCCTAGCTCAACAAGGGGATAACGAATTCGGGAAAACAATTCGCAAGCCCTAAATGTTCTCTAAAAATAACTTTAATTTTTTGAAATTTAAAATAATTAGTAAAATAAGCGGCTTTCTTCAAAAAATTGGGTTTATTAGATTCAAATAAATCTAACTTTTTTAAATTGGATTTAATAAAATTTAAAATGGCAAAATTGTAGAGGACGTTTTGTTCCAATGGTATATCGCCTTCGTAGATAGACTTTAGCCTCGTTGAGCTATTGGTTAACAACTAATGCGGGTATTCAATCGATGGATAATCAATTGTTCTATTTTATATCTATGTATAACCGGGGAATGAGAGCCTTTTTCAAATTAATATATAAATTTATTATATTACATTGAGTGGCATTGAATATTCTGTCCGGGTCACAGACGAAAAGGGGTTTGTCCTGGGGCATTCGGCTGGCACATTGCTGTGAAAATGGAAATGGCAGATTGGAACAGATTTGGTAGAAAAGGAAAGGTATAATTAAAAAATTTCCATCCTTTTTAATTCTCAGTCAGTTTTAATTAAATATTTAAAAAATTTAGAAAAAATATGGCTGGGTTTACCTTCAATTTAGCTTAAATAATTTCAATTCCCCCTCATTTTAAATCAATTTAAAAATATATTTAGAAAAGATGGCACAATTCATACCTGATATGTTGGACCACGCAAATCGGGATAGGCCGAATTGGTCCAATCTTTGTGCAGAAAAACATTGGGAATTTGGATAATTATGAGAAGGGAAATGGCCAAAATGAGAGCAACGGGGTCGAGGGTGGTGGCCATTTTGGAGAGTTTTGGGGGAAAAGCGGAAATGAGGAAAAAATGAGGAAATTGGGCAAATGATGGGGGGGGGGGGGGGGGGATTGGGGGACTTTAGGGACTTTTTTGACGGCCCTTCCCCCAATATTTTTCATTGCACTTCCTCCTCTAATCCCCCCTTTCCCGTGGCCATAGCCGACCAAAAGGGCCAAGACAGCTCCACGAAGGAAAAACGAAAGGAGAAAGTCGTTGGCCTCCGAGGCCAATTGGAACATTTGTTGGCCTTTGCAGAAGAAGAAGATGGGAAGAATAAGAAATTGGTCGGATGCATAGATAGATGAGTCGGGGAGGGAAAGAAAGGCAAAAAAATTGTACCCTTGTGAATAAATATTATGGGAATATTTTATCAAAATTAAAATTTGAAAATTCGGTAAATTATGATTATTTGATATTAAAATCACTGGAGGAAAAGGCAAATCAGATTAATTTGAAATAATGGGGATTTGTACATTTTTAAGGGAATTCTTTGGTTTTTTTCATCGGAATTCGGTGCTCATTTCCACGTCTTTGGCAGCATATCCACGGCCTCCTGTTGGGGCATAATATGGATAATATTGGACATTGGATGGAGGCCGTTGCACTTTTTGGCGCTGAAATTTTTAGAAAAAAATTGGATTAATAAATGGAAATATCCCAAGTGGTATTTTGAAGGCATAAAATTTACATTGGCTGAATTTGAATAATTTAATTCAAAAAGTGGAATAGAAATTTTTCTATCAATGTAGGATAAATCAATTTATGAATAATTTTATAATAAATTATTAGCCCAGAAAATGCCGAAAATGTCTCTTTAAAAAGAGATTTCTTATATCAAATTAATTTTCTCAATTAATAAAGTGAATTTCTTTCTTTATTTAATCTTGAATTATGGCTTCAAAAATTGAGATATGTGGGAATTTACCGAATAAACCAGCCATAAGCCGCCGACCATGCAGGCCAATAATAAGCAGCCCACAATCAGCACAACAATGATCAGGATGATCTATTAAAGGGGGAATTTGAATGAAAAGAACCGGAATGTTTTTTAAAAGAATTGAGGATTTCGAGGAATCGATGCCATAGCTCAAAAAAAAAGAACAAAAATTGATGGAAATTTCCTCTAGGCCATTTCAGTACAGTACCCGTACCATTCATCTACTTAAAGTGCAGTGAAGCAAGAGCCAATTTGAGAAGGCGATATGCCATTCGAAAACTCTAAAAGGCTTTTAAAAAATGGCTCCAAAATTATGATTATATTCGGCTTTCTTGAATAGTTATATGTCTTTGAGTGTAAAACATGATATTTTTGGGTGAAATGTCGCTTAATTAACATGTCGTTTTAATTTTTCAAAAATCTTTTAAGCCACTTGTAGAGGAATTTTAGGGCTTTATAATGACATATTGCCTTCCCAAATTGGCTGCATCCTCGTTGAGTTATGGTTAAAAGAATGGCTCATATACTAATCTAATTAATAAATCAACGATTTTTCATTTCATAGATACAGGTAGGGAACATTTACGCCCTCAGGGCATTTCAAATATAAGAAGAAGGAACATATCCCACTCAATTTCAATACCGTATTCTATTCTCCTCTTCTTCTCATTTATAACTGCAATTTGTCTATTATTTTTTCCAATAACTCAGCGAGGCAATAACCAATTTTGGAAGGAAATAGGCCATTTTGAAGCTCTAATAATTCTCTAAAAGGTGGCTATAAAATTATTATATAATTCGCCTCTATAAAATAGTTATATGTATTTGAGTGTAATAAACTTGGAAAACCACTTATTTTAAGAAATGTTATCTTTTTTTAAAATAGGAAAGCCACATTTTAGAGGATATTTTGAACTTTTCGAATGGCATATCGCCTTCCCTTTAATGCCTCCTTAAGCTACGGCCAAAAGTATGGATTATCTATGTATTGAAATTTTTATAGGAAATTATCAGCTTCTTCACTCAGTCAGTTTTTTCGATAATCTACTAGGATTCCTTCTGATTTTCATTTTTATTCATTCAATAAGATTCCTTCTTTCTAAATGTCCAAACCAAGAAATTCCCTCGTATTTTACCATTGATGGGTTGGAGGCACTGAAAAGACGCATTTTTTGAGGTTAAATTTTGGACAAAATTGAACAATATAGGCCTTGACTTTTTCCCACTTTTTACCTGGGATCCATAATAGCCGGAGCCATAATATCCGTCGTAATAACCGCCACCCCACATTTTTGTGAATTTATTTTAGTAGTGCACTCTGTTGATGGAATAAATAGAGGGAAAATTGGCGTTGGAAATTGGTGGCGGGGAATTCGGGATTTTGGATTGTTTAGTGGATATTTCAACCAAAAAAGGCCAAAAAAGCAATTTGCGATGGTGTTGGGAGATGACTGACAGGGATGGGCAAAAACAAAAATTGGGAAAGGAAAATGAAGGCGAGGCGGGATGATTTCGGAATTGGACTGGAGTGAAAGGCCCACGAAATTGGCAATCAAGTTTCATTCGTGTTTGCTGCGCGAGTCGATGTGAAAGGATCAAAAAGAAGGAGAGAGGGAATGAAAAAAAGGCCCTGTTTTGTTGTTGTTTGGTGCCTTCTTCAAATTCCCCCTCCACCTTTAGAAAATGTTGTTTTTATATTGAAAAGGAGGGGGGAGGGCAATCTCGCGGAAGACATCCCTGCCGGGGGTGAAGGGGGAAGGTACGTGAAAATAGGCAGAACACACCTTTGGCCCATTCTCCACGGCTCACAAATAAATAAATGTGCGTTGCCGAGAAAATCGAAAAGATTTGAGAGGGCAACGGAGGAAAAGATTGGTTGGTTGTGAAGGTAAACAAAACATGGGCACCTGGCTTTGTGAAAAAAAGACATAAAAATGGTCGAAACGGGAATATATTTATGGGGAAAAATTGGGCATTGAAAAAATTGCATTATTTGGAATAACAAATTTGTTGCATTTGCTAATATTCCAACACCTTTTTTGCTTCATCTTTATTTGGTCGACAATAATTTAAGGGAGAATCACAATGTTTGGATGGATCACAACAAAAATAATATGAGAGAATGAAGGGGGAATTTATGTTATTAATAAGGTGGTCAATAATCCCAGAAAACGTTTCTATGGAATTAGGCTACACCAAACAAGAATTTGCTTCAATTTTTGGCCATCTTGGAAAGCAAATGCCTTTTTGTAAATTTTGGCATTGTTTTATAAGATGGTAAATAATAAATAAAGTACAAATTCTTGTATAACTTTTAGCATCAAAAGTTAACTTAAGAAAAATATATTTTAGGCTACTTTAATTTAAAGACAAATTCCGCCAAAAAAGAATTATGAGATTGGGGCACAAATATTTACATATACAAACAAATGGAATGTGAGGAAGTAAACATTGGAAATTGAAGGCAAAAATGGGCAATATAATTTGAGAGGGATGGGGAAGAATTATTCGAGTCATTTCATTTAATTGTTTAGCATTTTTCCAATTTATTATTCATTTTTGTTCATTGCCGATGCTCACTTTCGGAAATCGAGCATAGAATGCCTGGATTGGTAATTGGCCATCAATTGAAGAAGTTGCACAAATTTCACGGCCAATTCTGTGAAAAGAATGAACGAAAATTATTTTTAAGGAATGGGTTAAATTTAATATTCCGGCCTAATTTTTTAGCCCATAGCCCGATGAGGCTTTAGCTAATTTTGTAAAGTGATATACCATTTGAAAGGTCTGAGTTTCCTCTATAAAGTGGCTTAATAAAATTTTTCGAATTAAAAAAAAATTTTGAAAAATGATGCTTTTTCCCCAAAGTATATGCATGTTCCCATTCACATAAGTTTGACTTCTAATTTTCTTTAAATATTATTATTTAAATTAATTTAATTAAGCCACTTTTGAGAGGGAATTCAGCCCTTTCGAATGATATATCGCCTCCTCAGATAGGCATATTCCTCGAAGAGCTATGGGCCAAAAAATAAATGTAAGCACTTAATCATGCCTTAACCATCAAATTCAGACTTCTTAATTTTTAAAGTTTGAAAATTTATTTTAATATTAAATTGAGCCACTTTTGAGATGAAACTCAGCCCTTCAAAATAATATATCGCCTACTCAGATAGGCGAATGCCTCATTGAATAACTGAACTAAAGCCAATGTACCCACTTAAACTTGTCATCTATAAAAAATTCAGCCTTATTTTTTTCATTTTGAAATTTAAATTAATTTAATTTTAGCCACTCTATAAAGTAAATTAAGTCCTTCAAAATAATATATCGCCTCCTCAGATAGGCAAATGCCTCATCGAGCTTACCAACACTAAAAAGGCGGCACTTATTAAGCTTTTATCCCTTTAAATTTTCCCACCTTTCCAAATCTTTCTCGCTCAAATCCTCCGCCACATTTTGCTCTTTCTGTTCATCATCTTCTCCCCTTGAATTCGGCATCTTTCCTTCCATTTTGGCTTCCGCATCTTCCTCCAAAATTAATTCTTCGCCCTCTTTTTGAATGCCAAATCGCCGTTTGAAATTATTGACCCATCTTTCCGAAAATTGGCATGGAATTTGGCCTCCGTCCATTCCATTTTCATTTCGGCCACCGGCAGCGGATTCAACTTCCATTTCCGCCAATCGACGTGCATTCTCCCGAATCCATTTATTCGATATTTGTTGTGGCTCACTTCCATTCGAAATTTGTTGGCGGAGAAGTCCAAACAATTGGCGTTCAATTTTTGGGAATTGTGGCCTTAAAATAAGTAATTAAATTCCAATAAATGCCTTCGCTTCCCACCTTCTCCCCGATCTGCCACTTTTCAATGAGCCAGGCCGGGAATTACGAATTTTGTTCGCCTTTTGAAGCCATCCATTCAGCATCGATCTAAATTCATCAATTTTATTCCCTTTTCATGTTTTTCGGCCAACTTTGTGATTTGGAATTCTTTGCATGTTCGATATTTGTTCTGGCCATTTGCCCAAAAACTGTGCAACACAATTAGCTTGAATTCACGCGGATACGAAAGGCGATGGCATCGAATATTTGGGTCATTGTTATTGTTGGCATTTTTGGTGCCACTTTCGACGGCGGCCTCTTCCGAATTATTCCCAAGGTTGTTGCCAATTTCCTCCCCAATAATGGAGGATGAAGAAGTGGATGAAGAAGTGTCCGAAGGACTTGGCATTGATGAAGGCGGCAATGGCAAATCACCGTCAGATGTCATTGCCAAAAAATTAGATTGACCAGCCGAAAGAGCCAATAAATGGGCATTGAAGTCGGGCATAGCGCAGGTGGGCAACAGCGGAATTGTGGGCAAAGGGCAAATTTGAGGAGTAGGGGGCGGAATTAGCAAATGAGAATGGGCCCTTGGATTGTTATCTAGATGGGTGGCAAAATGTTGGGCCAAATTATTGTTGCTGGGGCCAATTGGAAATTGTGGCGAAAATGGCAAGGGCGAAGGCCAGCTTGGAGGAATCGGAAGACGAATACCAAGCAAAGAGGCCAAATTATTCAACAAATTCAAATTTGGTGATGAAGAGGAAGAGGAATTGGAAATTAATGCAGCCAACAACAAATCCAATTGAGTTTGTGCCACATTTTGAGATGGTTGGCATCGAGGCAAATCCATTTTTGTGCGTGAATGAAATCTTAACTTAGTTAGCTGAAAAAGGAAAATGTGGATTGGATGAATGTGGCAGTGCTTCTTTTAAAATGATTTTGCTCGCCGATGTGTGGGCGGTCCATTTTAAGTTAAAAATCGCCGCGGCCGACAGTGAAATTCGCCGCCACAAAAATTCCATTTTCTCCCCTTTTTTCGCGCAAAGAACCAGCCGAAGAAGGTCTTGGCTATGAAATGGAAAAGATTCGCCAAAAATGGACAAGAGAGGAGTAGGCGGATATGAGGCAAGGTCAATACAAATAAATTCGAGATAAAAATGTGAATGGAAGATTTTTGAGTGGGAAAAGTGGACAATAGAGGGAAAGTGGAGCAGCCGTTGCCATTTATAATTCATCAAGGATTGAACCAATTTTGATGATTTTTACATTAAATTAAAGAATAGACTTTTGGCTATCCAATGATATTAATTTTATTTAAATTTGTTCAGAATTAAATGGAGTTTTCCTATGAAAACAATTTAAGATGTCCTTTGCTAAGAATTAGTGAAATTTTCTGATTTTTTGGGCATAACTTTAGAAATGTTGAGCCAATTTAAATAAAATTAATATCATTGGATAGCCAAAAGTCTGCTCTTTAATTTGATAACAAAATTATCAAAATTGGTTCACTCCTTGATGAATTATAAAAATAAAAGTTTGGGCTTATTCTACGAGAAGGGATAAAGAATGAAAATTGATGGAAATTGAAGGGAAAACGATGAGAGGAACAAATTGCGGGGCAACCACAATATTCCCCAAGGATTTTTCCCAATCAAATGCTTCTCTTTTTCAATTTCTTGTTGATCATTTATCATCAAATGTGTGGGGTGCCATTCTCCGCCCACCTATCGTAATCCATCCCCCTCCCCTTTCCCAAATATTTTGTTAATTTATTTGCAATCACAAAGTTCTCTTCAGCATCATTAAACCTGGCCTCATCAATTTCACATTCCATCAACCGCCATCAGCATCATTTTCCTTAATGGGACCACGACCTTGTACCCATCCGGTGGCTGTTTGCCGTTGTTCTTCTTGGCCCCAGCATCAAAACCACTTTTTCCCATATTTGTGTTCATCGCCAAACTTTCGCGCAAGTGCCTTATTTTCGCCTTTGTTTTCGCCCCATTCGGCTGGCTGTGCGTGCTTGGCGCTGCCGGCCACGATCTGATACGGAAAAACAGGTGAAGGCGAAGGCCGAAAATTGCGCAAGATGGACGGAAGACAAAATGTGAAAAGGGGAAATAAGAAGGCTGGTTGGAGGAAGTGAAGGCCATCGCCGACCCCGACGGGGGCATTGGAAGGAGGACTTTCAATTGCGCCTTTTTGGAGCGGGCAAAGAAAAGGACCCCGGCCGATCTGCCAGCCCCCCTCCCCCCTCAGTCCGATCCAGTCGGCAAAATGGAAGGAAAATGGGAATGATGATGGTAAAGGGGAGCGGCGCAATTAGCCAGTGAAAGGGGAGGGGGAGGATGACCTTGGCTCTATGTAATGGACAAAAATGCAAGGAGAAAATGGGGAGGGGAGCAGCTGGCCGAAATGGGAAAATACAGGGGGAATTGTGGGGATGGATTTGTGCAGAAAAATCACAAAATGTGGTGATGGTAGGGAAAGAATTTTGTGCACATTGGACCAAAAACAAAACCCTTTTTATTGAGAGATCATTTTTTTAAATAAATATGAACAAAAATGTGAAACAAAAAGTACAAAGGCTAAATAATTTGGGTTTTTCTTTTTTATTGATGTTGGCCTCCTCCTCCTCCACTGCCTCCGGCATCCATCAATTCCACCGTCAATGAGACTGAATCCGCCTCGTCGAACCATTGCTTTTTGGCAACCGCATCCACGAAGGAAATTTTTGCACTGATTTTGGTTTTCTGAAAAATTACAAAAACAATTTAAAATAATAGAATTCCCTCTCCCCGATATTACTTGTTGAATTTTGAGCAAAAATTGAGCTCGAAAATATTTTTGTCCGGCTTCCAATTGAACACTTTGTTTCTTTTCTGTGGCGGCCTTAAAATAAGAATGTTAATTTATTAAAAAATGGCCAATTAACCAACCGCATTTTCCCTCTTCAGCGTCAAAACAACGCAAACACTTTCGATGGGTTTTTGATTGTTCGAATCGACAATTCCCTCCACAATCAATGGCAAAAAATCGGCGGAATTGACCCGAAATGCATTTCGTCCATCCGATGATTGGGGATTGATGATTAGCTGAAAAAATAAATATTTAATTTTGTAAAAAATTTTTAATTTTTGATTGCTTAATTTTAATTTAGAAATCATTGCTAAAGCCTAAAAATGACTTGCCGCCAAAGGGAATTGAACCCGCCACCTAATGAATTTAATCCAGGATTCTTACCCACTACACTACCAACGTTCTGGATCGTTTAATTTTAAATTAGAATGAATTAATTTCAAATTAAACTAAGAATAAAAAAATTTATTTACTTATTTTTTGGGATATTTAAATTCGATAAATTTAAAATATTACTGATAATTTCTCCCAAATTCACCTTTATTCGGGTACTCTGAATTCGCTGGAAGAAAAAGCGGGGAAGTCCGAGCTGGAAATTGACCAAAGTGTTCAAAAGTTCCTTCATCATTTTCAAATTCAAAATCAAATCATTTTCGGCCGTCCAAAATTGAAGAAGCCTTGTTCGGGTCGAATTGAGTAATGCATGGAAATTTCGTGTCTGCGCATTTGGCTGTGTGCTATTTTCGCCCAAATCCTCAATTGGAATTTCAGAAAGTCTGCAAAAAATAAATAAAGTAAATAAATTTGATTATTTTTTTAGTTTACTTTTTCTCCTTTTTCGGTTCACCGCATAAAAGTGCCAAAAATTCCTCCAAAAGAAGGCATTGCCGAATCATTAGGCCACAAATCAGCAAAGTTTGATTGTCCGCATCGAATGATTTGCTGCAAAGTGCCACCCAATTTTGTCGAGCTTCCACAATCGAATTCCGAATTAGGCTCAGCTTAAAATGATTGGTTCAAATTTAATTTTTAAGATTTAATTTATGTATAAAATATATTTTTAAAAATTTTTAGGTAATAAATTATTAAAAAATTTACCGATTGAATAATTGATTTCCGTTGTAATTCGCTGGTTGGTCCAGCAAAATTGCTCATTCCCAACAATTTTACATTCAATGTTATCAAAATGGAACGAATTCCGGCGAATGTTGATTGCAAACAATTTGCATAGTCGGCTGCAAATGAAAATGGCTGACTTTTTTCGGTGGATGCGAGTGCCTAAAATTATTAAAATTAATTTAATTCAAAAATTGAGAGGAAAACCTTAAAATTCAATGAAGCAAATTGTAAACCGGATTCATAGTTGGAAAGTTCTTTTGCCGAAAATGAGGTTGGTTGGGTGCGACAAATGTGGAGGAGGCCGGAAATCCATGAGGCAGTTTCCATATTTTCACACTAAATTTAATTTTTAAATATTCAAAAATCGATTTTCTCACGGATTTGTGAATTCGTTCAAGCAGAGGAAGGGCAACCAGCCGAAAATTGCCAAAACGCAGGGCGGAACGGGCAATTTTGTAGAGCGCCCAATGGTCGAATTGAGGATGGGTGAGGAGTCGATCCACAAAACTGGCCAAAAGTTGACTTCCTTCGTTGGAATTTGTGAACAAATTCATTGGAGTGGTCAAAAATAGAAGAGTGAAAACGATGGAAGGAATTTCCTCCAATTTTTGGGTTTTTCCAATTTCATTAGCCAAAGTGGATGAGACTAAAAATTTATACTTTTAATTCAATTAAAATTAATAAAAATTCAAACCAATTTGTTGGCATTCGGCCCAATACGTTTCGGTGACCACTGCCAATAATTCAAATAAATCCGTGTTTCGTTCAATCAAATTGGCGCCCAAAATTAATTTGCAAATGGAAATAGCAAATTCCGGTGAACATTTTGTGGAACGCACAAAATTGGAAAGCAACAAAAGAAATTCCAATCGATTTAAATTCCGAATGTGGGAAGAATTTGGTTGCGATTGAATAAAATAGCAAAGAGTCTCTAAAAATATTCAAAAATTAATTAATTTTAAATTTGAAAACAAAACCTGAAATTGAATGAAGAATTTCATTCCGAAATTGTTCATTTATTCCACCATTTTGGAGAAGATTATGGGACAATTTGATTGTGAAAATGCGAATAACAATGCATGGACTGGCCAATAATGTGCTCAATTGATGTTTTTCTAAATAAAAAATGTACAAAATATTTTAATATTTATTTTTTTACCATTTATAATTGGTGAATGTTGGCCATTTGATGAAAGCATTTCCAAGCAATGAAGCCAATTGCACAAAATTCCCTTCGATTCCAATTGTAAAATATCCGAATATGAATTGCATAATGTCTGAAATATTTTTTGTAATTTTGATCAATATTTTAAATTTGACCTTAACATTCTCCGGTGTCCAATATTGTTGTTGAGAAGCAATTTTCGATAAATTTCTTAGAATGCAATGAACAAGGATTTTGTTTTTCTGGCCAATTTTATTTGATAATTCCAAAATTAAAAGTGAAATCTAATAAATCAATAAAATTGATCAATAAATTAATCGATAAATTAAAAATACTTGATCAGGCAAAATGGTTGAACAACGAGAGGCCAATTGGGTTAATGAACTTTAAAATTGAATTATTTGACTATCAATTTTATGTTAAAAATCTTACTTATAAACCGTCATATGCATTTTTTCATCGGTAGGCCTGTTCAAGAGGAGTGCCTTTCCAAGATCAATGCAACTTTTTGCCACCGATAAATCTCGAATATTTGAAATGATTTGGACCAAATGAATTTCCATTGAATTGCTGATGATCAGTTGTTTATTTTGACCAAGCATTTCGGCAATTTTTCGAATAATTAAACTGGGAAAAGTCCTAAAAACAATTTAAAAATAATTTTATTATTAATTTACGTTGAATGTTTTGCCAATTCATTGGCGGCATGAATAGCCGCAGAAATTTCGATTGATTCCGCACAATCCAAAGATTCAATAACCAAATTATGGATCTTAAAAATGCAAAATAAAATAATCTAAAATATTTTAATAAAAACCTTTTTGTCTTCACTTAACATCGGGGCCAAAGATGCCAACAAATGCAGGGTCAATGAACGTGCTTTGTAATCGTTTGAATGGGAAACTTTCATTATAATTCGAACAATTTCATCGGATAAACACGGCGTCAAACGTAAACTTCCTGTGCATTCCCTGATGGCGGTAACAATTCTAAGTCGAATTGTGTTCATTGAATGTTCAAATTTTCGTCCAAAAACTTCGCCATGGAAAGCCTAAAAGAAATTGTCAATCTTTTAAATTGAATGATTTGCTTACTTGTGCCAGCCTGTACAATGTGCTATGCATAAATGTCGGAAATGGATTATCGCGAATAAAACGGCTGCATTCCGTTATTGTTGTCAAAACATCAGCGAGATTTTGTGATTGTAGACCTAAAGATTAAATATATCAACAATGTTAAATGATATAAAGAACAAACCCTTTTCAATGGCATTCTGGATGAAATTCACTTTATGCTTTTCCATTGTATTAAAAAATAATCTAGAATAATATATTTGATTCTAATATGAATTTATTTAAGTTTAGGTAGGGAGTTTGTATGGTGTTTGTTCTCTGTTTTTTTTATGTTGAGGAGGGTGAGGGGGGGGGGGGGGGTGGATTGAGCTCTGAAAATTGGTATGTCATCAATGGATGGCAATGCTGTGGCTTTCGGATTTTATGGCTCCGTCCCCCAAAAATTTTTGCTCCAGCTCTGCTTCGGTTCGGAGCTAGCACAGCACTAGTCAGTGGTCACTGGTCTTCGTTAAGCTATGTGGCTGTCGTTTTAGCGGTGTCATCATCGTAGTTATCAAGTGTTGTTGATGTCGTTGTGGGCGAATTGCCGTTGGTTTTGGCAAAACATTCGGCTTTTATAGATGCTTCGCAAAACTCAATTAATAATAGCTACGGTTACAGTATTTCATAACAATATCCCTATTTGTATTGTCATTATTACTGCCCATTTGCAAATTTGCGAATATAAAAGTAGCGCTTTTTCAGGCATTCAGCATCATTGCTCGACAACGACGACACCTGCTATCAAACGACATCGACTACAAACGACATCAAACGACAGCGACTATCAAACAACGATGAATCCGCAGCAACCACCGCCAGTCAAACATGCGGGATATGTGCATGCCCTCACTCTCGACGGGAACGATGAAATCAACCCCTTCTTCAACAACCACTACGACTTCGCACGTCATTGGCACCGCAACAATCGCTATGGGACTACGCAATATTTCAGGTTGTTCATTTTTTTTTGATTATAAATAATGTTCAAAAATTTAGATGTGCCGTCCCCAACTGCCCAGCAAGATTGATCCGAGATGATGCTGCACCCGACTTCGTCCACATCTACATTTCCATTGCCGAACACAACAATCACCCTCCAGTGCCGAGCCCTGCCTATGTCGTCCGATTCATCCGAGGATGGCAATGATGAGGAGATGATGGGGTGGCTCCCCGAAACAGCCTTCCGATGAACCCGAAAGGGGGAGGAACCCCAGCAAGAGGGAGGCGCCGTTAAGTTGGCGCTGGGGATAAGTAGGCTTCGGCCGAAACTAAGCCTCCCTACAATGACAACGACACCAGCTAAAAACGACACCAGCTAAAACGACACCAGCTAAAAACGACACCAGCTAAAACGACACCAGCTAAAAACGACACCAGCTAAATAACTACACCAGCTAAATAACGACACCAGCTAAAAACGACACCAGCTAAAACGACACCAGCTAAAAACGACACCAGCTAAATAACTACACCAGCTAAATAACGACACCAGCTAAATAACGATAACATTCTTTGTGTGTAAGGGGAGGTACTGGTTCGATTCCAGTGGGTTCTAATTAATAAAAAGACCCTAGCTTAATGGCAGAGCGCCCCTGAAGCACAAGAGATTGTTTGAAAATGTTTTATTCCTGATTTCTGATCATCGACAACGACACATAAAAGAAAACAAAAAGATTAACTTCAAATAAATCGTAAAAACACGATGGAATTTCAAAAAAAATGTTCTAAAAATGTTTTTAGTCCCAAAAAACTTTTTTAGAATCATAAAAACATGCTCTGATTTCTTGCAAATTTTATCAATAAATTTTATTTTCATGCATTTTTCTCTTTGAAATTTATTAGCCCCATCTCTATTTGAATTTGAAGTCCCTTCTGTATTAGAATCCCTCTTGGAAGGTCTCTGAAATTTACAAGCCCCGAGGATTCTAACAGGAAAAATACGGTACTTGCGAAATTGTGATTAATTGAAAAGAATGGAACGAAAAAGGATGGATTCAGTGATTGGTGAAATTTTGTTTTAACTTTTAAGTAAGTCTTGTGCGAAATGATTAATCGACCATATATTGCAAAGTCGATTTCTAATTTAAAATAAATGAATTATTTAATTTCATATACAATTAATGCAAATTCAAAATACTAAATACAATGTTTAATAATATGTTCATAAATTAATGGATGGTAAATAATGAGTTTTTGTTTTATTTCCTTCCGAAGTTTCAATACTGTTTTGAGCGACCAAACTTTGCCTTCTCCTTTCTGTCAACACTGGTAAATGTCCTCCTCCCCTTCCATCATTGTCTCCGAAGGGCATATTTTCCCGGAAATAATCATGATATAGTAATTCATCGGCACTCCAACGCATTTCTGGATCGACATGAAGGCATTTCTAGATAAGGGTAATTGAAATTAAATTTGATTAATAAATCACCGTCAAAAAATCGACAGCAGTTGAGTAAAATGATGCCTCCGGATTCCCAGTTTGAGCGAGCCTTTGGGCTAATCCAATGTATTCATTTGGATCCGGAATGTTAACGCCTAAAAATTGGATGTTCTTCAATTTCCTTTTTTGTTAGTAACCCCGAAAATAAGAATTTTCGCAAAATGTTTGCATCTGTTGCGAGGTGATTGGTCCCATTGTTCGAATTATTAAATAAAGTTGGTCAACATCAGACCTGATAAAATAGTGCTTAATTCCAATTCAAATTCCTCTTTACCTTCCCGGCCAAATTGGTTCACCCGTCAACATTTCTTCAAAAACACATCCAATTGCCCAAATATCCACAGGAAATCCGTAATGAGTGTCACCGACAAGAAGTTCTGGCGAACGATACCATCGAGTTGCAACATAATCGGTGAATACTTCATTGGCACCTCAAATGATTATTCAGAATGATTAGCTTGATTTAATTTAATCTTATTTTACTCATTATCCGAGCAAAACCGAAGTCTCCCAATTTGACAACATCATGTTGAGTGAGTAAAATATTTTCCGGCTTGATATCACCTTCAAAAAATTCAATAAATTTTTGCTATTCCAAATATATTTCTACGATGAATGCAGTTTTTTGCGTGACAAAAACGTATTGCATCCAACAATTGATAGATGACCTTTTTGATTAATGCTTCAGGGCATCTGAATTGAAGTTCACATTTTTTATTCAAATAAAAGTTAGAACTTAGAAATCACAATTCGCAATTACCAAATTAGATTTACAATTACAATTCACAATTACAAATTCGACAATGAATTAAAAACCTACCCATTTGGATATTTCTCCAAATCGTCTAGCACAGTCCGGTCACAATGTTCAAATACAAGATGAAGTTTTTTGTTCCGTTTGAATACTTCAATAAGATTCACCAAATTTGGATGTTTCAATTGCTAATAAAATTTAAATATTGATTCAATAGCATTTAATGAAATTAAATTTACCCTTAACATTCGAATCTCCCGTAGTGCAATTTTACGAATGGCAGGATCTTCATCGGTCTCAACAAATTTCTTTATGGCCACAATCTACATGAAATTATAAAAATCTATGTATCTTCCTATTCCACCTCTCCGTTATCTCGATTCCTGCATTTGAATACAACACCATAAGATCCTTCACCAATTTTTCCCATTCGTTCATATTTATCCAACAGAAGTGGCATCTTCACAATTGGTGCCAAATTTTGTGTCGATTCTGCATGTTGCAAATCGGCTACAGATCTTTGGATCGTTTTAGTCGAATTGGCAATGGGAATTAGTGAAAAATTGCCGCCGGTAATATTCCCTTGGACATGTGGGAAATTGGCTGTTGGTGGCGCATCGATGATTTCCATTGTTTTTTTAAACGGTGTCAGTGAAAAAATGACTATAATTTGAGTATAAAATTGTATGTGAAATCGCAGTTAAACTTCATTTCACCAATTCTTCCTTCACATATTACCATGGTAACTAACCAGCAGCAATTTATTTGAAGAAAAAAGCCCATAATTTTCTAAACCACTAGCAAATTACAAATTTCTTTACAATTTACACAAAACCAAAAAGATCATTTAATATATAAATTCAAGTGAAAAACTTTTTATCAAATAAATATCTTCGATCAAAGTTGAATTAAAAGGGAGCTGTTTGGATTTAAATCTTCTTTTACAATAATCAAATTAATATGTCGAATAAACAAAAAATGTCATTTATCTTCATCTTTGATAATTTTCTTCTACCCGGCGCAGTTTCTTAAAGATTTTTTCCCGAAATGCTCACTCCAATGGCCCGCTTGTTTGCACTGTTTTTCTGTTGGAATTGGCGTTGAGTGCGAACTAATCTTGAAATCTATAAAATAAATAATTTCCATTATTTGATTGATAATTTAATTAATTTACCTGCTTGTTCTTTGTTTCGCCACGGAATTGTCCTTCAATTTCTGGACGGGGTCGAACCACATAGTCTTTGGTGGATGGTTTCGGGACACGAGCGCGAGGGATAAATCCAGGCTCCCCGGGGTGTTTTGGTTCATCGTCATCATGCAATTTGTTTGCACCGGAAAATATTGGAATGCCACTCTCATCATCAACACTGTAATGAAAATTAAAAATTTAAATTGCTTCAAAATAACTTACGAAAGACGCTTGCGTTTGGCCAATGGCATTTGCGAATAATCACGTTGAACTCTCTCCTCCTTGCTCAAAGAGCGAAAATCACTATCGAGCTGTAACCAATTTTAATTTTAATTAAATTTATTAAATCTACCTGGAAAATTGGTCGGGACCATTCTCGGATGAGTTTCGCCGCAATCAATTTATTCTCTCGCGTTTCTTTTGGATGCTTGAATAAGTACATAACTGCGCGGCCCAAGCCCGATTGTTTCAAAGTGCTCTTAAATTAAAATGAATTGAATATTTAAAAATGGAATTGTTTACCTGTTCCAAATTTGGCCATCGCTCCAGTATTTTCAAAAGCGAACATCTAAATATGTGCAAATATTTTTAAAAATATTTTGATTGAAAATAATTACCGAATTTCGAGGGCAACCAAAGATTTATCCGGGAGTGGAGCCAACCATTCGGATATTGCACTGACCATTCCTGAAAAATTGTTTAATTTATTTTCATTAGAAAAAAACATAATAACTATAAATTAATTTAAAAATGCTATTCTCTTAAATAATATTTTTAATAAAAAATCATATTTCCGCTGGCGGATTCGAACTTTAATCATTTTCCTGTTGCCTTACCAACTGAACTAAACTAGTTTAGTGTTAACATAATTTACCATTGTCCAACATCGCCTCGAAAAGGTCCACTTTGAGAAGAGTATTTTTGACAATTGGCAACATTTTACGCTTTCGAATTGCCGGTCTTCGGTCAATGTTTGCATTTCGATCATCCTAAAATTTTAGCTGACAATTTGAATTATAATTAAAAATTACGGCTGCCGCCTCATTCATCGCATCCACTAGTGCTTTAATTTGGTCATCAGCATCGGCCATCAAATCAATTGAGCCATCCCTTCGGCGTCGACGTCGGCATTCTTGCTTCTTTTTGGCCATCATCTCATCAAAATCCCATTTTCGTCCAAGCTTATCCCTATTTAATTTTAATATTTATTTATAATGGATTATTTCCACCTACTCATCTTCGTCATCCGATCGTTCCACTCGAAGCAATTTTGGCTCATCCTCATCCTCCGATCCGTGAACAACTTTTTCGCTGAGTCCACCCTTTAAATTAAACATAAATATTTAATCGATAATTCATTTTTTAATACCAAATCTCCTTCCTTTTCCTCGTCATCATCGCTCATATCCTCGCCAAAAATATTCTGCATTAATTCGGAAACATCGCCGGCTTCTTTTGGTTTCTCTTCTTCATCATTCAATTCTTCCTTTTCATCTTCCTCTTCATTCGAATCATTCTCATCTTTCTCTTCATCATCCGAATCGATTATAACACGTCTCTTTGGCTTTTCATCCTTTTCTTCGTCTTCTTCTTTGTCATCTGAGTCTATTTCACAATTAAATTCGTTGTTTTTGTTTTATGGCCTTACCTTGATCAATTTTATCAGAATTGCTGCTTTCTCTTCCTTCGTTCACTTCATCATTTTCCCCCAAGTTTGCTTCATCTTCCTGATTTTCAGCGCCTTCAATTTCCGGTGCTTCCTCCCGATTTTCAGCGCCTTCAATTTCCGGTGCTTCCTCCCGATTTTCAGCGCCTTCAATTTCCGGTGCTTCCTCCCGATTTTCAGCGCCTTCCATTTCCGGTGCTTCCTCCCGATTTTCAGCGCCTTCCATTTCCGGTGCTTCCTCCCGATTTTCAGCGCCTTCCATTTCCGGTGCTTCCTCCCGATTTTCAGCGCCTTCCATTTCCGGTGCTTCCTCCCGATTTTCAGCGCCTTCCATTTCCGGTGCTTCCTCCCGATTTTCAGCGCCTTCCATTTCCGGTGCTTCCTCCCGATTTTCAGCGCCTTCAATTTCTGATGAATTCATTGTTCTCTATTCGCAATTGATAAAATAATCTTAAATAGAATTATAAATATTGTGATAGGAAATATTAAAATATGAAATTGAGAAAAGATTAATCTCATTCAGTGATTAAAAATATAAAAATCATTCCATTTTATACATTTGAATAATGCAATCAATATTAGCCATATCAATCCCAGGAAAATGAAAAATTAATTATAAGACAATATCATTTAAAAATAAGATTTTGTGTTTGTGTTGTTTTGTTTTAATTAAGGGAGGATGGCTATGAAATATTCTTCTATTCAATTCATTTGTTTCTTCTTCAAATCCATCATTCATTGTTCAATCGAAATCCCAATCTGCACCGGCGGACAATTTCCGATTGCGTCGTTTCTTCTTCAAGAACTCTCCCAAGAAAATTTGAGGTGGATTGAAGGTCGGCTTCCCATTTTCAACTTGAACCAGCTTCTTAGAATTGCCATTTTCAATGGCTTAAATAATTTAAATTAAATAAATTTTAAATTTAATAAAAATACTTTGCGAGTTTAATTGGAGAAATTGGGCCACCGCATGAACATAGAATCGTTTGACTCGACAGGCAATGTCCTCAAAGTAGACCCCCGAAGAGAAATCGCCAAAAAAGCCGCGGAGAGCCACTTCAATTTCCTTCATATAATCCTAAATTATTTTTGTTATTAAATTAATAAAAAGGAATATAAACTAACAAATCGTAGGTATCGTCGCTTCAGCAAACAATCGCGAATTTTTTTGTCGATATGGAGGAAACAGTTCTCAGCCATCGAATCTTGATTCTCTAAATTTGATGGAATATTAGTGGAATATAAATGAATTAAAAAAGCACGTTTAGTCTGTTTGCCAAAGATTTTATTCGATGGTCCAGGCTCTGTCGCTTTCGATTTTTCATTTACCTCTCGCTCAATTTTATCAATAAATTTGGCCTGTTTTGCCTCATCCATTTCGATAAATTCGTTCCACATCTTTAAAATAATAATTTCAATTAAATGTTAAATCCAAAAAAATAGGAACCTTCATCTTTTCCTCATCACGCAACAAAAGAGTGAAAGCCGTGATTGTCTCTTCGATCAAATCAGAGCCGTCAAAACAAACATCCTTCATATCGGTGTAACCCATGATCAATTTTGCTTAAAATGTCAATTTTAAATGATTAAATTATTTGCAATTATTACCATTTTCAACACGTCGCCATTTCTGTGCCCCCATGTTTCGTCGAACTTGCAACCCATCCACAATTTCAATTGGCCCATAGTTTCTGCGCGATCGCTTCGTCTTCTTCTTGCGTTGGATTTCAAAGGTTTGAGGCGGAGGTTGAACTTTCTTCTCTTCTTCCTCGGAATCAGTAAAGTCAGAATCGAAAAGGTAACTAAATAATGCGAATTTGAATGTATTTAAAAACGTTGTTTAAACTTACTTATCATACTCATTGATGAGCACCTCATCTGCGCATTCTTCGATTCGAATCGGCTCATATTGATTTTCTTTGTTACGTAAAATTCCCATATTTAATCACAAAAAAGCCTTGGCTATGTCGGGACAAAGATTGATTTGTTGAAAATGAAATTTGATTGATTTGATTGTGTGTGGAATCTTGATCTGCATTAAATGTGATGATTATTGATTTAAGCATTAAGCGTTGATTTGCGCGAATTCGTCTAACTGTATGTCAAGCTATAATATTTTTATTGTTTTTATCTTTATTCTATTTCTCATCATTATCTCTCGTCTTTTTAATATACAATGCCAATTTTGATTTTTAAAAAGAAAAGCATTGTATGTCAAAAGTACCATATTCCAAGCATGTTGCTTGAATCTCGATGGTTTGAGAAGATCCTTTTTTGGAATTAATTAATTAACAAAAATAAAATTTATTAAATAAAATGATTGATAATAAAATAAAATAATAGAGAATGTGAGTAATTATTGTCTTCTGAGAAAATCAAAGATATGAACTGGCCAAACTAGAACCAAAAAATGATTGGGCTATGCTTTGTTGGCTTGGCGAATTGGATCGAGGTCCTCCTTTTTTGGCCGAACGGGCTCGACTTCTGCTGCCGGTCGGTGATTTCACTGGGTAATCTTCTTCTCCGCCTATTAAAAAATAAATATTTTCCATCTAAATGCCACAAAATTACCAAGCATTTGTCTCTGAACCAATTGTTTGTAGAGTCCATCCTGTGGGATTGAGAGAGACATGTTTATTTAATTGAATTGAATTCCCCAAACTTGTTGAATTAATTCCTTATGTGTGCCTTCCTGCACAACTTTTCCCCCACTGATCACAACAATTTTGTCGGCATTTTCCACTGTTGACAGCCGATGGGCAATCAACAAAACCGTTCGACCCTTCAAATTCTTCTGAATTGCCTCCTGCACCAAATGTTCCGATTCTGAATCCAACGCTGAGGTGGCCTCATCCAACAATAGGATTGCCGGTTGGCGGACCAAGGCACGCGCAATGGCAATTCGCTGTTTCTGTCCACCCGACATTTGACTTCCCTTTTCGCCCACATCCGTATCATAGCCTCCAAACAAATAAATATAAAATTGCCATTATCCCCTAAAACACACCTTGTTGAGTGTCCATAATGAATTGATGGGCATTCGCATGTTTTGCGGCTTTTTGCACAGCTTCTTGATTTGTTTCCGCATAACCGTAACCAATGTTTTCACGAACGGAACGGGCATACAGCACTGGCTCCTGACCTACCAAAGCAATTTTGGTGTGCAGAAATTTATGCTGATTCAAATTAAAATTGAATAATTTCGCCAAATCCACTTGCCTCATATTCGCGAACGGGCACTCCATCGATGAGCACTTCACCCGAATCCGGTTCATAATAGTGCTCAATCAGTCCAATGCACGATGATTTGCCACCTCCACTTGGGCCAACCAATGCCACCACTTGGCCAGGCTCAACCGTGAATGAAAGGTCCTAATTAGGATTGGAAATAATTAAAATTCAGGCAATGGAATAGAAAGAGAACATTGAGAACGGAGACATGTGGTCGAGTGGGATACCGAAATCGAATATTCCGAAATTCGATGCGCCCTTCCATTTTGGCATTCCGTCCATCCGGTGCAATTCGGCCATCATTCAACACTTCCGGCTGTCGGTCAATGAATTCGAACACTTTTCTGGAGGCACCGACTGCCTGCATTAGGCCATTCCAAACTTCGCCTAATTCCTAAACTCATTAGGGACATAAAAATAAGCAAAAGTTTATGGCAAACTCGAAGGTTTTCCCCCAATTGGAATTGATAAAGCAGAAAGGAGACGAGCAACCCGGAATCAATTCTGCCCTGAATGACCAAATGGCCACCGTAGAAGAGGACCATTGTGAGAATACCCATTTGGAGGAACTTTTGGGAGTGTAAAATTACTCAAAAATATTCTTTTACTTCCGTTGTTAGCAAAAAGCCGACATGGGCCAATGCCTTTCGTGCCCCAATGCCCAAAGTCACATTCAGGTAGGAGAGGAATCGCATGGATTCAAAACGTTCACAGGCAAATGATTTGACGGTTCTGATGGCCGATAGCACCTCTTCGGCCACATCATTTGCCTTTGCCATACTGTAAAATTAATTTTTGTATTTTGTTTAGCAAGGAAACAGAGGATGCTTCGATTTATGCGTTGATTTTTGCCCATAGCTATGTCAGTGAGGAAGCTACCAATCTTGGAATATAATATGCCATTCAAAACTTGAAAATTATAAATAAGTATCCCCCTTCAGAAAATGGCATTTTTAATTTTATTATTATTATAAATTAAAATAATTTGTGGAAATAAGGATTTCCTCCAATCAAATTTATTATATTCAATGACATGCAACTTTTTTAAAGTCCAATTTTCTAAAATTAATGGCCGCTTTAAAGAAGACAATTTGAGCTTTAAAAATAGTTTATCGCCTCCAGAATTGAAGAATGCCTCTTTGAATTATGAACAAATTACAAAATTAAGTGGCTTTTCCTGAGAAAATTCAGTTTAAATAGACACAAAGAAAATAACTTTTTAAGTTTTGATTCATTAATTTATAAAGGCCACTTTATAGAAGAAACTTTGGGCTTTCAAATGGTATATTGCCTTCCAAAATTGGTGATTGCCTCATTGAACTATGGGCCAAAAACCAATGTATGTCCTATCCTCAACTGGTTTGGTTTATCCCAGAATAACTTGCCTATTTTGACTGTCTTCCGCAATTTTCTGAAATATTTTACATATATTTTCCCGCAATTTCTCCTCCTCGGACTCACATCATAATATACACCAAAAACTTTGGAAATGAGAAAAATGATTGGAACACCGATGAAAGTGACAATGGAGAGGCGCCAAGAAAGGGAGAACATAAAAATGAGTGAGCCAAAAAGCATTGTCACATTTCGGCAAAACACATTCATGTAAAGGGCCAAAGTGTTTGACATTGTTTGGCAATCGGCGTTGATTCGGGAACAAATTTCGCCTTGGGGGAAAGAGTAAATTGGAAATATTTAATCGGGGATTTTACCAGTTTTGTTGGCATCAAAGAAGCCAATCTTAAAAGAAAGGTAAGGTGTAAATATTGGCATTTATGAGAGAAATTGGCTGACCTCCTGTCTGACCAATGAACAGAAAAGATCACTTCGAATGCGTCGATCAATTCGAGCCTTAAAGAATATTTTCAATTACCGTATATTTGGAGCTATTTCCGTCTATTTTATGGAATCATAATTCAGCAACTATTGAATCAATTAAAATGTTCTAAAATGTTTTTAATAGCCTTAAATGTTGGCTATCCAATTTATATTTACCATTCAAACTTTGAAGTTTTGGCCAAGTTTTAGGCAAAGATACAAAAATAGTTAGGATTTTCTCTTATATTAGTTTTATGGCCATAACTTACAGTCAAAAGTGTATCCTAAATGTTCAAATACCAATAGATAGACAAGACTTAGAGCTATTAAATGCTTTAGGAAATAATTTTAATTGATTAATCGGCTACTGATATGCAGCTAATCAAAATCGTTGATTGGGAAAAGTGGCTGATGAGACGGAAATGGCCCCCTCGGTCCTACACAATTCAAAACCTGTGAATATGTGAAGAATCCGCCTCGGAGGCCGGCAAACACGGCACTGGACAGCGAAAGAATGGCCATAATGAGAACATAGTTGAACAATCGTTCATAGGAGGCTTCAGCACCAAAAACGGCTCCAACAACTTGGCCAGTGAAATATGGGACGAACACACGGGACAGGGAATAGAAGAAGAGGAAGATGAAGGCAATCGAATAGAATGGCCACTCTTTGCCCATGTAGGCGAAAAGGCGGAAAAGCATGGCCAAAGTTTCACGTTTTTGTGCCTGAGATTCGCTCTCTTTTCGTGCCAATTCTTCAAAGTATTCCGCATCGTCGTTGGAGAAGAGTCGTTGCCTCCCGACCAATACAGTCTCGCGAACACGTGCAAAAACACTGACCCAAATTGCCTGGACAAATAATGCGGCCAGAATACACCAAATCTTTAGGAAATTTTGTAAAATTAAAATATATTTGGCTCCAAAAAGGTTAGATGGCCTTTAAATGCCACAGGAATATCTTTTGGCCATAGCTCGGCGAGGCAATAACCAATTTTGGAAAGCGATATACCATTTGAAAGCTATAAAAGTTCTCTAAAAAGTGGCTTTAAAATGATTTTTGAAATTTAAAATAATTTGTAGGAAAAGCAGCTCTTCCTCTAGAATAAAGGTATGCTATACTCAAAGACATGTAACTTTTATTTAAAACTTGAATTCTTAAATTTTAAAAAGGCCACTTTATAGAGGATACTTTGGGCTTTAAAATGGTATATCGCCTTTAAAAATAGGTTACTGCTTTGATGAGATATGGCCGAAAGAATGGCCATGATAATGAAATGACAAACGTCCCATATCTTATTTTTCTTTGATTTTTTACCATCAAAATCCAATCGCCAACGGCAAATTTCAGATCATCATGTTCATAAAAGGCCAACAATTTGATTGGCGAAAAGGCAACAATGACAAGGACGAAAGCAAAATTTAAATTTGCAAATGAGGCACAAGCGGCGGCGCCACCCTTTGGATTGAAATAAACACCAACAGCACCACCGAGGAGTATGCAGATTCGAAGAATGGCAACCACAAGGAAGTCAACGGGATTAAGCGTAAAATTGTAGAAGCGAAAATCGAACCAATGGGCAATGTTGTCAAAGGTGAAGAATTTGCCATTCCAGGCCAAACCAAACACATTGATGGCCAAATCAAGGCAGGCAAACCCAACGGCCAGCCAAAGGGCCTGGGATGGGGTGTACCAGGAGGAAGTGGGTGGAAGCATGGAAATAATTGGCGGCATTTTTTGCCAATAGAAATTGGGAAAATATTTGGTTAAAAATTAGTTGGACAAATTGCTGTTGGCTTCCTTCCTTAGTTGTGATGATGCTTTCCGCAAAAATTATCGTCCATTTTTGGGTTTGCGGTGGTCTACAAATTTGTTTCATATCTTCTTTTTTCCCTCTTATCAGCCAAAATAAACGACCCGCAAATTTGCGGTCGCTAGCAAATATTCGCTTTTATTTGACATAATTTTTGGGTGAATTTTTGGGGACATATTGATAAAAAGCAAATTAAATAATTTTGGAATGCAGTTGAGTTAAAATGGAAAAATGTTCGATAATCATTCCTCAATGATTTTGGTGATTTTGACGGGAATGCCAAGTTCGGGGCGAAGGACAGCCTCAAGGCCTGGACGATTTGCCAGGAATGGGACATCGGTGGAAAAGGAGAATGTGCGAAGAATGTGGACAAGCAAAATCTTTAGCTCCAACAAAGCAAATCGTTGACCTTAAAGTAAATCAAATGGAATTTCTATTTAGAAGGGTGGGGGGGACAAACCAATGCAATTCCTTGGCCCAGCACTAAATGGGATAAAATCGAAACTGTTTCTAGAAGAATGCCGCTCTGGCAAGAAATTGTCCGGATCAAATTCCCAATGCCGGGGATAGACCTGTTGAAAACGGACAACAATTAAAATTCTTCCTATCGAAATCATTTTCAATCAAGCTTATTAGATTGCATTTTATTAAACCCCACCCCACTGAAAAAATGAAAAAAAAGACGGAAATATTCTAAGCGAAAACACAAACAGGCGGAATTATTCTAAGCGAAAACACAAACAGGCGGAATTATTCTAAGCGAAAACACAAAACAGGCGGAATTATTCTAAGTGAAAACACAAAACAGGCGGAATTATTCTAAGCGAAAATACAAAAAAGACGGAAATATTCTAAGCGAAAACACAAACAGGCGGAATTATTCTAAGCGAAAACACAAAACAGGCGGAATTATTCTAAGCGAAAACACAAACAGGCGGAATTATTCTAAGCGAAAACACAAAACAGGCGGAATTATTCTAAGTGAAAACACAAAACAGGCGGAATTATTCTAAGCGAAAATACAAAACAGGCGGAATTATTCTAAGCGAAAACACAAACAGGCGGAATTATTCTAAGCGAAAATACAAAACAGGCGGAATTATTCTAAGCAAAAACACAAAACAGGCGGAATTATTCTAAGCGAAAAAAAACAGGCGGAATTATTCTAAGCGAAAACACAAACAGGCGGAATTATTCTAAGCGAAAACACAAAACAGGCGGAATTATTCTAAGCGAAAACACAAAACAGGCGGAATTATTCTAAGCAAAAACACAAAACAGGCGGAATTATTCTAAGCGAAAAAAAACAGGCGGAATTAATCTAAGCGAAAACACTAAACAGGCGGAATTATTCTAAGCGAAAACACAAACAGGCGGAATTATTCTAAGCGAAAACACAAAACAGGCGGAATTATTCTAAGCGAAAACACAAAACAGGCGGAATTATTCTAAGCGAAAATACAAAAAAGACGGAAATATTCTAAGCGAAAACACAAACAGGCGGAATTATTCTAAGCGAAAATACAAAACAGGCGGAATTATTCTAAGTGAAAACACAAAACAGGCGGAATTATTCTAAGCGAAAATACAAAACAGGCGGAATTATTCTAAGCAAAAACACAAAACAGGCGGAATTATTCTAAGCGAAAAAAAACAGGCGGAATTAATCTAAGCGAAAACACTAAACAGGCGGAATTATTCTAAGCGAAAACACTAAACAGGCGGAATTATTCTAAGCTAAAACACAAAACAGGCGGAATTATTCTAAGCTGAAACACAAAACAGACGGAATTATTCTAAGCGAAAACACAAAACAGGCGGAATTATTCTAACCGGAATATGAGCTATGGCCAAAATCATGCTAACTAATTGAGCATTACTATTGCCACTATTTTCCCCAGAGCAATTTTTGATCCCTCCTTGCCTTTTCCCTGTGATGAAGGATGAAAGGGGAAACGACCACCATCGTTCCTTTTGGTACCAATTTGTCACAAATCCACAAGTCCTCCTCCAAATCCCTTTCCAGCACGGGTACTGGCGGAAATAGTCGAAGCGATTCGCGCAAACATCGGTCCAAATATCGCAATTCATTCACATCATTCGCGTCCATCTTCTCACCAAATGCCATTGCCAATATTTCATTTCTGGCCATGTTTTGGCATTCCGGGTGAGTAGCCAAGCACCAAAGTGTCCAGCCCAAAGCATTTGCGGTTGTGTCGTGCCCTTAAAATGTCCATCAAACAAGTATATTTTTGGTGAAAAGACCGGCAAAAAGGAAAGTGTCCATTTGTTCTTGGATTTGACCACGATTTAGGCGGCCTTCTGCCTCCAATTCCAACAGTAAATCCAGGAATGCCTTTCCACGTCCCTCTCTCTTCTGCTTTTCCTCATTATTCATGTTGCCATTTGTTCGCTCCTCAATCACCTGTGGGATTAGGTCAATAAATTTTAACATATTTTTATTCCTTCGCCTTTTTTGAGAATCCCTTCAGCACATTTACACATTCCCTTGTTTTCCCACTCCATTCGGACATTTTCCAGAATGGCGGGAACCAATACAGTAAATTTGTATTGTAAATATGTGCAAAAAAGTTGAATTGATGAACGGATTCCACATAATCTGGATTCCCATTTTGTTGCGAATTCAGACGAATTCCCATTGCAGCTTCTGTTATTGTTCAAAATTCATTAAAAATTCCTCAATTTTAACCAACACTTGCCTCCAATAATATCCAATGAACAACTGGTTAGCAATGGACCTATGTCCAGTTGGCCTTTTCCCTCAACCAATGCCAGCCTTTTTATCAGAATCTTAAGAACGAATTTCCAATACCTTATCCCTTAAATATAATTCATGCCTTTGCCTGCCGATTGAAAACCGCACAATACTGGTCGAGCATTGAAAAATGAAAGGTTGGAGTCAATGCCTTTCGATGTTCTCGCCAAATTTCGCCATCACTCAACAACAATCCTTTGCCCAACCATTGTTCATAAAATGCATAGTCTCGACCCTTTTTCAATTCCTTGGTATTTTCCAAAAGAATCTATTATTGTAGGTCATAATTCCAAAACAATTATATAATTTCACTTTTGAACTCTCTGAATCCAATGTCCAAATGGCCAATTTTGTTGGACCAGTCCACCAACGAATCATCGTTTCACCCCTCTCTAATGCTTTATTGCTTTGATCGACCAAAAATGCCGTCCATTCTTGGAAAATTGAAAGGAATTTTGGGGCATTCCTCCCTTTCCCTAACCATATTTGCATTTTGGGAACATTGCCAAATTGCCGAACAATGGATTTGCCGGTGGCCCAAATATTTTCTCTCCAAGTTCATTTCGTCTGCGCATTTCATTGTTGAAACGTAGGAAATTACGACCGATCCAAAACAGTAAAAATGATAAGAAAATTAGTGGAATTGCTATTGACATGGGAAAAGAATAAATTAATAAATAAATAAGGGCGGATGAATGAGGTAAAGGGGCGAAAAGGAGCGAAAAATGCAGCTGCTGCTGTTGATGATAATGAATTCACGATAAGGAAAATTGCAATATAAGCGCAATTATTAATAAATCAAAATTCGAAATGAATTCATTTACTCAATCATCATAAAATCACATCAGAGTTAGGAAAGGACAGGATTAAGGTGTCGAATTTTTAAATACCGTAATTGGTCTTTTTTTAATTCCCTATGGGGCGTGGCCACTCAAAATAGTGGACAACAGTTATTGGGTGCTTAAAAATCGAAAAAATTTTGGGATAGGGCCAGAGGGCAATTTCTCTGATATGTTAAACACAGCAATTTTGGTCTAATGAGACAACTTTTTGCACCTATCTTATATCATCAATTTAATTTTTTTACATTCCAATTATCTAATGTTTATATCAATTTTTAATTTAATCTTTTAAAAATATTTATTCGGTGCCGAAAGTTTAAAAAACCCAAAAATAATATAAGAGAAATGATAGTTTGCGGAAATGAATATTAAATGGATAAATAGATTGGAAAAGTGCAAATTTGTGTGCATATTTAATTAGTAATCAAAATGTCATTCTTCTTTTTCTTTCTCATCAATTCCAAATCCAATTCTTTTCTTTCATCAATTCAATTTGCTGTCCAATCATATGCATTGACTGAGGAGCCCAAATAATTGGAAGCAGTGCCCGGGGCGGGTGTCCATTGTTGTTGTGCCGAAAGTCCTCCCAAACTTGGAATGTTCCCCGCCGGTTGCTGATTTGCCGATCCGGGTGTCGATGAAGCATTCAATGGAAGAACCGATCGTTGCTGTTGAATTGATGCTGACTGATTGGCCTGCGTTGCACGGAACAAAGCCATCAAATCGTCGTAGCGTTCCTTTTCACGTTGAAGTTCCCGTTTGAGACTCTCCACCTTAAAATTTATGTTGGTATTAAATAAACTAAAAAATGAATTTTTAATTTGTTGAAAAAATATTAATCACCAAAATAATTATAATGGTTTAAGGTTTATTCTAAATTCTCAAACCATATACCCAATTGGATAGAGCTGGTCAAGATACACGAATCGGATATATTTTGGTGGTCAAATTAAAGGATATTAAACGGTTTAAACCTAATAAAAAACAATCTAATGATGCGTATTGATGAGATTTATTTTATCGATTGATTATGGATCTAGAATAAACTTCTGAACCATCCCAATTTCAATTTTTTTAGCTTTTTTCAGTATTTTTTCGATTAAATATTTCAATGCAAATAATTTGACACCCACCTCGGCAACCAATTCCGCATTTCGACGTTCCATGTCCACAATGACTCGAGTGGCTGGCGCGGGTGCCACAGGAAGAGGTGCCATCACCGGCGCAATTCCGTAAGCAGCTCTTTTTGATGGTGGCCCATAATCGTCATACGGAGAGTAGTCATCATCACGGCGGCGAATTCCACCTAAAAATTAAAATATTAATAATTGAATATTTAAAAATATTAATTTGAAATTCGAATAATTTAACTTAGGACTAACTTTTACTTTATCCAATGTTGCAAAATTACCAAGAGATAACATTAGCGCGTTTCTGTTTTAATTTTTTCTTAATACCGTATTTTGGTTAGAGTAGAAAAAATTTCTAAAAATAGAATAGATCTGCTTAAAAAGCTTGCAAAAAATTCCCATTGAGCGGATTCGAACCCGTAACCTCTTAAATGTTGCAAAATAAGAAAAACCCTAAAAAATTATTAAAATTATGGTTTTGATTTTTTAGTCTATTATTTTCGCTTAAATGCTTCTTTTAATGTGATTTAGGCGAATAGTAAAAATTTTGTTTGTGAACTGTGAAGATGACCACCTGCAGGTGGCCCCGGATGATATGCGCCAAAGGGACGAATCCCAGGGGACGCTCTTCCACCTCCACCTGGTCTGCCTGTAAAGCGTTTGCGCCGCTCTTCATCTTTGTTAATGTGCCAATAGCGGCATTGGGGGCCGCGAGCGCAATGGCCATTTTGAAATTCTTTGCAAAGTGGAATTCCATTGATTTGATCGCCTCTCATCAACGCTGCCAGGCTGCGGGCTAAGCCTAGCGTAACATCACCTGTGCGCTGTAATTACAATTTAACGTTGTCTGTGTTTAATTAATTAATATGAATTATGAAGAATGCTGTTTTTAAATGTTTCGATAATCGATACCATTTTTTGAGCTGAAAATTCGTGGATTTGTTATAATGATTAAATATTAAAAGCTGCTCTTTGTGTTTTGAAAGCTATTTTTTATGTTTGCGACTGCAAATATAAGTTAGGATTTAGGGTAGGTTGGATTTTGGACGTGCTTTGCTTTCGCTTTTTTTTCTAAAAAATTTGAAATAGCCTCTACTTCCCAGTCGCAGATTTCCGGCTTTTTTGAGCTTCGGAAAACCCCAATTAAATGAATTCCGCTATAGTTTTAATAGTCTACTTACCTTGTAGCGGTCGACATCTTCACGGAAAGCATGAACATAACGGCTGAAAAGAAATAGATATAAGAATATAATGTAGAGAAATAATTTACCAATTGTCTCGGTGACAACCTTGATTCTGAAATTGATAAAATTATTTTCTAGTCTAAGTTCAGAAATAAAAATAACCTGGAAATCGATGCAAAAATTATATGGCTCCTCTGCGGCGTTAATAACTTTCTTATCATTTTCTTCTGTTGGATGGAAAAATTTACAGCGGCTACCCTAAAATACATATAAAATATCAACAATATAATCAAATAAAAATTTAGTTACCCGATTGCAAATGTTGTTAAGAAAATCTCGGCAAACATCCTTTCCTCGGTCACGATCTCCATTGTCTTTTCGCGAACTGCTGGATGACTTCTTTGGGTCTTCTCGCTTAACATCCTTGCCATCACCATTTACACTCTCGTCGCTAGGCATTTTGAGATTGTTTGATTTTTAATTTTTCTGAAATAAAAAGAAAAATTTAGTTCAAATAGGTATCATATTTGGATGTCTTAAATCTGACTGAGATCAATCAAATAAATTATTATTTCTATTCTATAAATAAAAATATCATTTATCTTTGTGCGCAACTTGATCTCGAATCGAATCTCGATTAGCTAGCTGTTGCGGTTTGCGAATCGAATTACGCTTTCCATTTCCACCATCACCAATCGATAAAATTTTATTATTGCTACGCATTAATGTTATTTTCGACCTTTTTTTTCTTTATTATTATGTTCTATCATTATATCTCTCATCCCAACCTATTATCTTTTTTCCTAACAGAACAAAGAATTTGTGTTAATTTAAATTATAAATGAATAATTCTTATTCTACCGGAAGATGAGGGGAGGTGGGAGGAGAGGAAAAGATTAAGATTCTTAAGATCAAGTTTAGGTTTTGGTTTCGTTTAACCAACTTTTTCATTGTTTTTATATTGACAAAGCTTAAAATGGTTTAATTCTTAAATATATTTTACAGATAATTGATTTGATAATATCAAAATGACTAAGGCTGATCAAATTGCGGAGAATAAGGAGAAAAAACTTGCAAATTCCATGCGGGAATTGAAAATCCAAAAGCTTTGTCTGAATATTTGCGTCGGTGAATCGGGCGATAGACTGACTCGTGCTGCAAAGGTTTGATTTAAATATCATTTTTAAAATGAGATTCGAAATTTAGGTGTTGGAACAATTGACTGGCCAGACACCGGTTCTCTCCAAGGCCCGCTACACAGTTCGTGCTTTTGGCATTCGCCGCAATGAAAAGATCGCTGTTCACTGCACCGTCCGTGGCCCAAAAGCTGAGGAGATTATCGATCGAGGATTGAAGGTATCAATCAATTAAATATAGATTAGTTTTCATAAAAAAATATTTTATTAAAGGTCAAAGAATACGAACTTTATCGCGAAAACTTCTCCGACACCGGTAACTTCGGATTTGGCATCCAAGAACACATTGACCTTGGCATCAAATATGACCCTTCTATTGGAATTTATGGAATGGATTTTTATGTCGTGCTCGGACGCGCCGGCACCCGTGTTGCAAAACGTCGTCGTGCAACCGGTCGAATTGGCGCCTCTCATCGTGTTTCGAAGGAGGAAGCGGTGAAATGGTTCCAACAAAAGGTCATATTAATTTTATTTTTAATTAAAATAATAATTTTATTTAAGTATGATGGCGTCATTTTGCCACCAAAGCCGAAGGAAGCCCGGAAGGGAGGACGTGGACGCAGACGTTAAATATGAAGACAAGAATTCCATTTTGGATAATATTCGAAGATTGTTTCGATATTTTTGTTTCAATCTACTGATTGGATGTTAAATTTTATTGTTGCTTTTTGTGTTCATTAATTAAATTAAAATTGTTATTTTTGAATTCAATATCAAATTATTTAATTTTTTGAAATTTTAATTCATTTAAATTTTGGATTTTAAGTATTTTGGATGTATCTAAATGCAGCCATTGACTGTCCAAGTCGATTTACCATCAAGTTCAAGCAGTTCAATGGTGTTTAAGCCGTCCAAAAAGAATGGGCAGGATAATTATGAAGTGGTTAACTATGCGGAAATCAACTTCCCAAACAATTGGCATAGCAAACGACTCGGCCGCGGATCATATGGAACAGTGATCGAATGTTTTTTCAGGGTATTTTATTTATCGCAATTAACATATAAAATGTTTCTTTTAAAGGGACGACCGGCAGCAGCAAAATTAGTCGAAAATGGGAATGACCATAGCCAAATAAGGACGGAGGCCGAATTACTTCATAGCTTTAGCCACAAGAACATTGTCAAGCTTTATGCACTTTTCCACGGCGAAATGTCCGGCCTGGTTTTGGAATTGATGGAAGGGCGGTCTTTGAATGAATGTGAGTTCAAAATTTTTTACCCATTTTTAGTTAATTCTGCATTTTTAGTATTGCACCAAAGCAAACATATCAGCTATCAGGCGTGTCATGCTTTGCACTGGGCCAGTCAAGTTTGTGAAGCATTGAGCTATTTGCACGCCCACAATTACATCCATCGAGATATAAAACCATCAAAGTAAAATTATAAAGATTAAAATTTAAAACAAAATTAAATGGATTTTCAGCATGCTCCTCACCCGCGATTATAAAACCTTGAAATTATGTGATTTTGGCACTGTGGCTGAACTCAAAACGAGCATGACCGATAATCGAGGTACAGCGGCATGGATGGCGCCAGAGGTCTTCCGTGGCCGAAGGTTACACAAAAAACCGCTAATAAAATTGATTAAAATATTTGTAGATATGACCAAAAATGCGACATTTTCTCTTTTGGAATTTCCTTTTGGGAAATTGTTGCAAGGAGGCAGCCATTCACCGATTTGAACGAGACAAATCCGGTCACATTGCTTTGGAAAGTTGCCGAAAATGGATTGAGGCCACCGAAGATTGAAGATTTGCCAAAGCCGTTGATGGATTTAATTGAAAGGTATTTTTGGGTTTAATTAAAATTGCAACAAATTAATTATTTTTTTAGATGTTGGCAAAACAATCCGGAAGAGCGGCCATGTTTGGAAGAAGTGAAGAGGATAATTGAGGCATTTATTGAGGTTATTATTATTTGAAATTGATTGTTCTATTTATAACTAATGTAAAAATTTTACTAAAAAAATCATTTTTATGCTAGCATTTGTTTAGAACGAAAAAAATGACCAAAAAACTAAAATTAGCCTCTATTGAATTCAATTTTATCTTTTAGATTTTTCCAAATGCCCAACTCCTCCCATTGGTGGATCGAACAACCGCAAAACAGGCATTGGCCGAATCAACCTGGGACAAATATCGAGCCATGCAATCAACACCCACTGCAACTCCTCAAACCCCGCCGATCTCCATTCAACTATCGCCTCCCCCCTCCACATATTATGCAGCTCCCCAACCTCCTCCTCCGCCCTCCATAAATGTGCAAAACTCTTCGCCCCAGCCAACAATGCCTCCAAATTTTCTTCATTCAACCCAGTCCCAAATCATCATTCATCGACCTCCTTCTGGTCCTGGACATCAACATTTGGCAATTCCGGGCCATGGAAATTCATATTTCCCACAGCAACAGGTGAGTCAAAATTGACATTTTATGATTTAAATGTAAACAAGCCAGTCTCCTTTTTTTCAGTCTGTCCTGCATTTGCACCACCCAAATCCAATTCATCTTTCCCATTCTCTAATGGATATTACCTCTTCTCAATATCAACCTTGCCGAACCGCTCCATCATTTGTGCCACCCAACAATTATCCAGTGAATCCAAGCCTAAATAGGGTAATCCCCAACTTCATTTTCCATAATTTTATTCCTGCAAATTTAGGCGACTTCATTGCCACCACCGGATCTACCGGCAGATGAAGGCCAATTAGCACAGGAAAAGAAGTGCAAAAAGGGGTAAATTCCCAATCAAATATTATTTAAATAATTTTATTAATTAATTTAGTTACATCAGACGATGGATTAGAGGATTGAAGAATTTTTGAAGGCCAAATTACAAATACTCCACCGTATTTTCAATGTGATATTCTCTTTTATTTAAATGATATTATTCCCTTCAAAATTTCATTTAGCATATTCTTTCTCATTTTCACTTAAACCGATTAATTTTGGCATTGCTCATTTCCCCATTAATCCATTCCCCATGCTGAACGCATTAGTTTCATTTCGTCAAATTAGGCCTTTTAAAATGTTTAATCTTGCCTTCCATCTTTCATTGTACATTTTTTAAAATCAATTTTTTAAATTTAATAAAACTTTCTTCCGTCAATGTTGAATTTATCCAGCTGAGGGATGGGGCGTTGAGCCGTTTAAATCCATTCTTCCCCCCTCCTTCCATTTTGCTTCCATTCGAAGACCATCATCCCCTTCCCCCTAACAAAATGGCCAATTGCCTTTATCCCAATGGCATCCACCGGCGGGGCTCCAAATTTCCTCCCTCGGGACTACACATTGGCCCTATCGCCTCCCTCCTATGCCGCTTTTCTTGGCTTTTGGGTCTTTGTGCCCCAATTTCCCCCTAAAAGACTTGTTGGCAGAGGCGACGATTTCCGGCCAGCAGAAGCACAAATGTGTGCCGCCCAGGACGGACAATCGAATTTTTAAACGGCACCGTGAGGGGGTCGAGAGGAAGCCATCCTCGCTTTTCCCTCCCGCCCCACCTTCCATCCATCCAAAACGGCCATTCGCCCGTCCCCATCCCATCCATTCAAACGGCACTTTAATAATCTGCCACCACCCCACTTTTTTATCCCCCATCCTTTTAGCGCGAATTTAATATATACTTTTTGGATTTGAAGAGCATAAAAAGTAAATATTGAAAGATGAAACTTGATGGAGGCGATGGGTTTGTTTCCCTTTACGGAGGGGAAGTGGATAAATGTGAAAGGAAGAAACTTTGAAGGGCACATTTTTTGACTTGGCCACTAAAAATAGGGGATGACCCTTTCCAAAAAAAAAGTACTAGGCCTCCTCACTTTCCTCATCACGCCGTTGTGTGTAAGTCTTCTTCAACAATCTTGCCACCTTGCCTCTTCCCCCATCCGTGTAAATCCCCTCATCCATTGCTGAAAAAGCGAGGAGAGGAGGCCGTCAAGAGGAAGAGGGGATTAGCATTTAGCAATGAGCACAAACGACGAGTCGGGCGCGAACAAGCCCAGCAAAAGTACTTCTCGCAAGTCAAAATGATAGTGGAGGATGGTGGCCAAGTGTGCCCCCTTTATCTTGACGCAACTGCTACTTCTGCTGGAGAGGGCGACGGCATTTTCGGCGGCCATTGGCCATTCTTTCCCGCATTCCATCCATTCAAGTCCCCCCGAAACTTTCCACATTGGCCATATTCCCCCACTTTTGTCCCTTTGGGTCCCTTCCATCTATTCCAGGGTTTTGGATGCGCGCCTCGAGGGAATTCTGGCTTCGTCCTCCAATGTTATCCCTTCCTTCCGCAATTTGCCTCTTCAATCATTCCCTTTCCCCGATGCTTCCTTTCCACCCATTTGGCCATCATTATCTGGCCATTTGGATTTTCCTCCCCCAATTTTGGCCATCTTCTCAATTTCTTGCTGTTCCATTTTCTGGCCATTTTCGTTCGTTAAAAAATTGACTTCAAAATTGGGGAATTTAAAGAAGAATTGGAGGGAAATGTTTTTATAAATGACTTTTTTGGGGAATCGAAATTGGGTTTTCCTTTCAAAGGGCCACAGGGGAAAGCCACATGCATTTCCAATTATGCCGCCCCCTTTGAGCTATGAAATTGGTTGTTTCCTCTCCGAAATTGCCTCCCAAAACATCGAGGAAATGGGACCCCAACTACTTTTTCCCCTCCATATCAACCAATTGTGTAAAAGGGAAAATGGGAAGGGGATTCTGCTCTGTCGCGCGCCAACAAATAAATTTGGCCAATTTCCGCCTGGAATGGCGCATTCATTCATTCCGATGGCACTAATTTGCCTATTTGGGTGTTTAAATATTCAAATATTATATATTAGCTAGCCCATTGCCACTCCAAAAGTGCCATTTTCCTCCCAAAATCGGCCACATATGCCCCGATGGGCATTTCGGCTCCATTTTTTCACAACAGCAAAAATTCGCTCCTTCCAATTCCTCTTTTTCTTCTTTGCCCTCTTTGGCCAATTTTTTGGCCATACCACCGTGATCGGCACAAAAAAACTGTTTTGTATGAGCTGTATTCGGGTGGAAAGCGGTAATAATGTTGATGATGGAATAATCAATAATAAATTCACTAAAGACACAACAATGTTGGACCAATTTCGAGTACGCCAGGGTTTGCCTTTGCCAATTTGTGAAATGGAACCGGTGGAATGCGAACAGCATCAAGACACTTGCGTCACAATTTCAATGCAAATTACACATCGGTACATTAGGTGAAAAATTCCGTTAAATATTTTGGCATTTGTAGACAATTTTGGATTGGAAGTGGCTGCGATCAACGAGTCAATTATGATTTTCCCTCGGGCGGAAGGGATGGTTGCGTTGAAATGCCGGCCATCTATCGGTTCAAAAATCCTCTCAACATTTTTTTATGATTCCAATTTTTTCAGCAATTTTCACCCAGGCTTTATGGAAGAACGAAGAACATTGGCAATAAATTTTGGTGTTCAATTTTGAATTAAAATTCATTCATTTTTAGCAAAGGGTTTGCCTTTGTTCCGGCAATTTGTGCAATGGATCGACCAGCAATTTTGGCCTAAAATGCTCTAAAATCTTCCCAATGCTTTTGGCAATAATTTCAGCGCTCACTTTGCCCAGAATTCTTATTGAGAGATGAACATATATAATAGAAAATCACACTTTTATATTCATAATTCATTTTCAAATACGGGTATAAAAATTTTTCAATAATAAATAAAAATTTTAATCATAATTATTCCATATTAAATGGCCTCACCCTCCTCATTTCAATGGCCAAATCCTCATTTCATTTTGTTGCTAAAATATATTTCACAATTAAGCGTATTACTCTACACTGGTGGGTACTGTACCGAAAATCAATCGATATATTCGTGTGATAGTGATTAGCTAATGCTAATGCCAATGAGTTATTATTTTTCTATAAATCACACTTTTTATATTCAATTCATTCAAATACGTGTATACAAATTTTCCAATAAAATATTATAAAATTGAATTTTAATCATCTTCAATTCGATGGCTTCGCATCGCTACAATGCCTTCTTCATTCCCGTGGCCTTTTCCCATTCCATTTTGTTGCTAAAAATATTTAAAAATGACTAAATTTTCGCCAATTTTCCCTCCCCCTCACTGTTCTTTGTTGATTCCACCTTTGCAGCGTTGTATAATTTTCGCCCCAATTTTCGGGCCAAACCCTGTCCCTTTGCCGAAAATGTCTGGCAAACATAAATGGATCTTCGATGGAAGGCAAAGATGCCAACAAATCCCAATCCTCCTTCAAAAGGCGTTGTTTGCCAAAAAAGGCGCGTGAATTGTTTTGGGCAGCGGAACTGGCCATTTCCTTTAAAATATTCAATTTGATTTGAATAATTTATTGATGAGATTACTTTGGCCATTTCCCCGAAAACCCTCTTCTCCGTTTCCCTATACATTTTGACGTAGTTGTTCTGCTCAAATGTGTACCGATCGCACATTCGAATCGTGCAAATTGCTGAAATGTGCGTTAGGAAATTTTGGTTAGTTTATATTCAGAATTAACTATTTCTGATTTTATTCTGATTTTTAATTCTGATTTCTGATTTTATTCTGATTTGTAAGTTCTAAACTGATTAATGAAATGAAGCCAACGGAGATGAGCAGTAGCCAAGCCAGAACTTGGGATTGGGATTGAAGGAATAGAAGGGAAACAGAATTGAGGGAACAAATGCAGGCATCACAAATCTTCAGGGATAATTTGGTAAAATGATTTGCCCTGTGGGTTCCTAATAAACTCGCCTCGCCTTCTGGTTTATCTTTACACATTTCTGATGTGCCACGGCAGAATTCAGCTGCCCTCAAACAACTATAGTAGCCGCCATCCAAAAGTGCAACAAAAAGCCACGCCACTGGGGCAATCATTGCTTGGCCAAGAATTTGGCTCCAATAGAGGAGGACGGTGGAAAATGGATGGCGGGCAGAGGAGACCCTATTAAAAGTTATTAATTTGCATACAATTTGGTCTCTCTTTGCTGAACCTAAAACAACAACCATGGACCAATCGCCACGTATTCTGATTCAGAAGCACACCGAAAATGAAAAGGGCAACACACGGGCCAAAGAGGAAGAAAAGCGATTGAAAAACATTGAGAGGATGGGAGCAAGGACAAGTGAATGTTAGCCTTTTGATCAACTAATTATTTATTGATAATGATGAGTTTTATATGTGGCAAAATTACGGATTGTCCGCTGATTGTGGACACCACGATGAGGCCATTGAGCACAGCTGGGCCATAGCTACTGAAAACGGAGGAAATTGCGGAGAAAATTGGCGAATTCTGAAGACCATCCATTCAAAGATATTTAAATATTAATTTTTTTTGTTCTTCTTGATTAATTTTGTTACCAAGCAACGAATTTAATTGAAAATTAATTCCTTTTTTGAGTTAATTCTCCGTTTTGTAGAAGAATGAAAGAAATGGGAGGGTTATTAATAGGCTTTTGAATTTATGCATTTTATCCATTTTATTTTGGGATATTTTGTCATTTTTCTAATTCTTTTTTATCTACAAAATTTACACAATCTCTAACCTCGAGAACGAAACGAGAGCGAGAAAAAATCGAATTTCTCGGTACAACAAATTTATGAATGTGGCTTTTTTACTTTGTTGATGCAAAAAGAATGCATCGAACCACAGCTGAGAGAATGGAAAATTGACGGTGGACTAAGTAATGCACCATTTGGCGAGCGTAGCGCCGGAAGGTTCGGTCCATGGACTGTAAAAAACGCTGCTAACCGCAGCACCACACCCACAAAACAACGACCTATCATCACATTTTTCTCCATGATTCACAGATGATAAACCAGTATCCAAGACATTAATGCCTTACTTTTTATCATTTTATATTTTATTCATTTTAAATTCGTTAAAAACAATAAAAAAATCATTTCAGATTTCGGACTAAATTCACAATTAACATTCAACAATAATGCAGAATTTTAAATTTAGTCAAGCAGCCTCTTCCGCCCAAGAAGCAATGAAACAGCAACATGACCCAACAGTCGGGTAACAAACATCCTAATTTAATGAAATTAATTCGTTAATTTTAGATTTCCATGGTGGGTTCGATTCCTCGCAAAATCACTGGGAATTGTTGGCGGATTTGTGGCCATATTCTTTGCAGTCCTCGGATTGATAACCTTAAGCGCCAGTTGCCTCATCGCCGCCCTTTTTCAATTGTATTTCATTTCAATTATTCAAATATTAAATTTAATTAAAATTTTAAGGGCCGCCGGTTTTATGACAATTGCTTTGGAGGCCCCGTTTTGTTGCGCATTTGTGGATTTCATCGAACGGATTGCTCAATTTTCTGAATCCAGAGCATATTGGCAGAAAGCAGCGCTCTATGGTTTTATGGGATTGGTGAGTATTTGGAAACATATTTTTAATTAACTAAATTCATACATTTAAGATCCCAATTCTCATTTGCCCCGAATTAAACACTTTACTGGGGGCTGGCATGATTTTCGGCTCCGGAGTGGCTTATGGATTTATGGCATTGGGAAAGAAGTAAGATGAGGTCTTTGGGGGCTAGGCAATAAATCCGCTTTAATTTCAGGGCCGATAGAGAAACGATGATGGGCAATATGGGAAATGCGCAAGATTCGGCATGGAGTCCACAGGTCAACCAACCATTCCCGCAACCGGCCGGATTTAATCAGCCTTGAGAAACGCATGAACCAGAAGAACTCAGCAAAATGGAAAAATGGGGACATGAATTGATGACCTCCTCTCACATAATTATTTTTTTTGTTTTGTCCCCACTTTGTGAATGTTTCAATTTTTATATTTCCTCCTCCATTCCCCCGTAAATTAATATTTTACTAATTATTTTGTGGACAATTTTCAAACTTATAAACAACCAATTTTTTATTTTCATTAAATTGATATTCATTCAAATCTCATTTGCACACCATTTTGTTTCGTAAACGATGTTAAACCCACCTTTCCCACATTCTCGACATTCAAATAAATAATTCACAATGTTTTTTTGGATTTTTTAAAACAATTTAGTCACAATCTTTTTTTGGATTAAATTTTGAATATTTACCCATTTAATCTTATAAAAAGTATACTTATTCACATCATTTTTTGTGGTTGTATTCAACGAAAAAAAATGAAAAGCATTTATTCTTTTGGACCAGATTATACAAAATTGAATTCTAAAATACAAAATATGCGCAGACGAATGAATAAGGAAGGAAAATGGATGGGCATAGGCAGTGGATAAACAATAGCAAATTGAGTAGATTTTGGGTGATTAATGATTATGTTTTGAGTGGGGGAAAGCATAAATGACAAAATGATAATGGCTGGGGAGGGGGGAGGGGGCTAAGATTGGACAAATTGCACAAAATGTAATTATCACTAAAAGTTGCGTGAGGTGAATTTAAATGAATAAATTGGCCTGGACAAAAAAGGAAAGCTGAATTGCTGAATAAAGCGTCCATTCATCTACATCTCCGAATCATTAATTAATCGTGCCTTCGTGTTGAGAGTTTGGTACTTATGGAGATTGGCCCCTACAAGAGAAAGGACTGATGGAAGGGAGGGAATTGATGGAAGGGAAATGTGTCACTCATCATATTGAGATGAAGGGAATGGATTCAGCAAGGGAGAAATGAATTTCCTCGTGCGGGGAAGATTCCTAAACGGTGCAAATTCTAATTTAAAGTTTTGATTAAAAATTAAAATAATTCTGAATAAAAATAATAAAATATTTAATGTATAACTCTTTTAATTCCCCACCCTCGATTTTGAAGATTCATAACTAGGCAATATAAATTAAAATAAATTTTAATCGAATTTTCTAAATTCTTTAAAGATCTACAAAATCTTATGTGTTTAATTCATAAATATCCACAAATTAAAGGAGTTAGACTCTAATTTTCCCAATTTTTAAGGAGTTGAAAAATAATTCCCCATGGGAAATCAAAAGAGGTTACACAGTATATATAAAATTAAAACATTAAAAAACTAAATATTTTTTAAAATTTATAAAAACAAAATCATTCAATGTTTAGGAAAATAAAAATAGAAAATGTCTAGAACACAAATACACAATTCTTTAAAAAAATGTTTGAAAAAATAATAGAATTAAAAACACAATATTTGGATGAAATAAAAACACTTTTGTTTGTGATGAACTAAGTTTTTTTCTCTGATTTTTATTCCAATTTTATATTTAATTCTTAGTTCACATTTTACCGTTTTAGGAATCTTCCCCGCACGAGGAAATTCATTTCTCCCTCGCTGAATCCATTCCCTTCATCTCAATATGATGAGTGACACATTTCCCTTCCATCAATTCCTTCCCTCCCTCTCCGTCCTTTCTCTTGTAGGGGCCAATCTCCATAAGTACCGAGAGTTTGTGAATGAGAAGACAATAACGCGAAAATGGTGCCCCCAGCTTGACCAATTCCTCAACCGTAATTCCTAAAATAATTTAAATATTTTTTTGAATTATTTAACAAATTCCAAACCCCAAAGTTCGGTTGGAGGTTGCAGCACACGAAATTTCTAAAATTAAATTGGTAAATGAATTGTAATAAAAATGAGAGAATAGACCAGTTCGTTGAGATCATGACGGAAAATGAGCCGATTGTTAACATTCAGGCAGGCGGTTGCATCATTATTTGAAATTGTGAGGATTTTATAGCGATAAGTGGCATCCCTTTCAATCCGCTGAATTAAATTTTAAAATAAATTTCCATTAATATTTTAATACCTGTAAAATATTTTGTGATTCTTTGTCTTTTCCAACCGTCAAAATGTCATTTGTTGCAATTGAAATATACGATTTTAGGGGCAAATTTCCATTCACTGGAATTGGAATGACCGAAAAGTCGGCGAAAGTTTTAGCCACAATCTTAAATTTTTGGAATGTAAATTTTTAAAATGAAATGATAAAACATTTTGTTCGAATTTATGTATTTGATTATAAATATAATGTAGAATGTATAATAATAAAAAGCCCAGATCTTGAATTGAAAACTGACCAATGCTCCCTCCGTATTTGTTCCATTTTTGCGAATGCCAACGAATATTTCTCGGCCAGTGAATAAAACATCCGATCCCTCAAGGCAAACTGGCTTATCACGAACTTGTGCGGGCGTTTCTATAAGAATATTGTAATAAATTTAATTCATAATTGTGCCGACACTTACCTACGACTTGCCATGCTAATGTGTTTAAATGGTTAACAAACTGTTGAATGAATTTTAATTTTAACGAATAAAAAATGCATTAAAACCTCGTTTGTTCTAGTCCCAATGTTCGATTGCTTTTTATTATTTTTTGGCCTTGTCAATAGAGCAGTTCCATTTATGGCAATTGCCACATCATCCGCATAAAGACTTTGCACATTGGAATCCTCCTCCGGGGGCAATTCAATCACTTCAATTCCAGTCTGAAAATTTATTGGAAAATATTTTGAGATTTATTAATTAAACTCGAACCTCTCTCAATGTATCATTCAAGTCCTGTTGCTGTTTGGCAGCCAAGCTCAAATCAATCTTTGATTTTGCCTTTTTGTCCTCAAATTTTAGCGAATTTGGAATTCGGACAGTGATGGCATGAGTGTATTTCATGTTTTTTTAAAGATCTTAATTCGAATTTTTGTATTTAAGGAAATTTTTATGAAATTAAGTGGATTTAAGATTTTCTAATTTTTTAATAAAGCTAACTTGATATTAGATAAGAAGTTAGATGTAAGATCTTTCTATTTTAGATATTTTTGAATTGATATTCTGCGCGATCAAGTAGCTAATAAGCTAAGTTAGAGGAGGAAATACTAGAGAGAAAAGGTGAATACTGAATAGACATTAGACAATAAAGTCTTCAACCACTAAAATAAATATCTTCATCATTTTTAATACACGTGTTCAAAGCAAAATTGAATTTTTAATTAATTAAAGAATTTTAGTAAAATTATCGCAATTTTCAATGTATTTTTATTTAGGAAAACCCTAAAAATGAATATTTTTCGTCTACTCGGAGATTTGTCCCATTTATTGGCCATATTCATTTTGCTATGGAAAATTTGGAAGACAAGAAGCTGCGCAGGTTTCTTATAAAACATTTATTCATTTTAAATCCAATCCTCTTTAGGTATTTCCGGCCGATCACAAATTCTCTTTGTGCTAGTCTTTGTTTGCCGCTATTTGGATTTGTTTACAAATTTTGTTTCCGTCTACAACACAGTCATGAAGGTATATTAAATATTTTGGATTTAATAAGCCAAATTTATCCAGGTCTTTTTCATCGGCTCATCAATTGCAACCGTTTTCTTCATGTATTACAAATTTAAGGCAACATACGACCGGTAAGTCATCATGGGGGAATTTATTAATCATTCGCAATGATCTGATTTAGCAATCATGACACATTCCGTGTCGAAATTCTCCTGCTCCCTTGTGTTGTCCTTGCATTTGTTGTGACCCGTGAATTTTCATTCTTTGAGGTTAATTTTACAACTTTCACTTTTACAAAATTTAGTAGTAACGGGTTCAAATTTTTTCTAGTTGATAAAATATAACTAAAAGATTTTCTTATTATATATTTTACAATCAATTTTTATTAAAATACTGAATAAAGACAAAAATAGGTCCTAAACTCAGTGATGTTTTTTCTTTCATAGATCCTTTGGACATTTTCAATTTGTTTGGAAGCAATGGCGATTATGCCCCAACTTTTTATGCTTTCCAAAACTGGTTCAGCAGAGACAATCACCGCACATTATCTTTTTGCACTCGGTGAGTTTTTTTATTTACAAAAAAAATTATAAAATTTTAATTTTTTAGGCATTTATCGCGCCCTTTACATTCTGAATTGGGTTTACCGCTATTATATGGGTGAGTTAATTTTTTTTTACAATGGTTTTAATTTGGTGGATTTTGCAGAAGATTTCCTTGACATAATTGCATTGGTTGCCGGAATTGTGCAAACAATTTTATACGCTGACTTTTTCTACTTGTACGTGACAAAGGTGGTTCGACAAGAGTAAGTTTTTTTGCCTTAATATTTGGTAAAATCTAGTGCATTTATTTTAAAATTTATTTGGTTCGAATTAAAAATGCCGTGAAAACATTATCCTTTGAGCGGATTCGAACCCACGACCTCCTAAATTTTGCAGAAATGAAAGGGGAACATTTTTCAGAATTTTTTTTTTGAAATTTTTCAGAAATATTTTTAAATCTAAATATATATATATATTACAAAAATTCAAAAATGCCTACAAGGGCCCAAAAAAATAATTAATCTGGGTAGATTCAACCTTGACCTCCAATTCTCCTCTGGATCTAAAATTTTAATTTTCAAAAATACCCCCAGGCAATATATTATATGTCTTCTATTCCCTATATTAGATAATAAATGCGCTAGATTAGCCTTTAATATTTTAAATTAAACATTTAATTATTTTCATTTTTAGACGGAAAATGCAACTCCCAGCCTGAATTATTGCAACAAAATTAGAAGAGAAGAAGAATGTACACGATGGATTTATTCTAATATTTTTTCCCTCCTCCTTGGTTTTGCCAAATGCACTATTTCGACTATTTTCGATTTGATTTGTTAATTTATTTTCTGTTCATTTTTTTTTATTTTGGCCGGTAAAAATTAAAAAAAAAAAGCAATCAATGTCATAAAATTATTTGGGGAAAATATTCCTCATTTTCCTTCCTCGTTTTTAATTAGAAAATAAACCGATAAAAAAGGAACCATAAAATTAACCACATTAAAATGTAACCACAAATTTATATATAAATTGGGCCGGACTCCATCATTTTTGCAAGTTTTCATCGCATTGCCAAGAAGAATTGTTGTCAGTAATTAAATTTGATTGGGGGAATTGGCCACATGCCCCCTCAACAAAAGCACAAATTTCATTGATAAGCCGAACATTGTCTCCGTTCAGTTTTGATAAAATTTGGACGGAACGTGTGTCTTCCATTTTTATTCATTTTTGTTTCATTTATGTTTTGGCCCCCAGAGGTCCCATCAGAAAAATGAATTCCTCCTTTCTTTCCCTCATTTCCCTTTTAATAATCCTTTTTGGATGTCCTTCCATTGAAGCGGATGATCAGGATGAATTAATCCTGGTTCAAGCAGTAAGCCAAAATACCAAATCCATCTGAATCCCATTTCCCTCTTTGGTTATGGCGTCATGGAGATCGGTCGCCAACGAGAACGTTCAAAACTGACATTTACCAGGAGGATGATTGGCCCCAAGGATGGGGACAATTAACGAAGGTTGGATTGAATTTGCCACAGGGCCAATTTGTTTCCGTTTAAAATAACTCATCAAGAAATGAAGCAATTTTGGTGATTTTGATTTCAAATTAAAGAGCAAACTTTTGGCTATACAATGATATTAATTTTATTTAAATTGGTTCAGAAATGATAAAATTGTGCCACAAAAACCATTCAAATGACCTTTACCATAGATTGCGAATTTTTTTGTAGTTTTTTGGGCATAACTTCATTAATTGTGAATCAAAGTCTGCTCTTTAATTTGATCATAAAAACATCAAAATTGGTTCAGTCCTTAATGAGATATTATTAATGGCGACAAATTGGGCGGCAAGTTGGGTTCTGGATGGGGGATTCGGGAAATATTTTAATGGATTTATTTGTATGAAGGAGGGAATGGCACAACATGTTCGACTGGGCAAAAAGTTGCGGGAAAGGTACATGGATGAGTACAAATTCATCAGTAAACGATACAAAAGTCATGAAATTTACGTGCGAAGCACCGACTTCAATCGGACATTGATCAGTGCCATTTCGGTATAAATGGATTAATTTAAGAATATATTCATGATTAGATTAGGCATAGAAGATTATGGCCATAATAACAATGTTAAACACTTTTTATAATAGAATTTGATTGGCTTCTATGGTCCCGGAATGGATGAGGATTACCCAAAAGAGTTGGGCAGTGATTGGCCGGGATGGTGAGTTTCATTTCCATTGGGGACATCCTCCGAATATATTTTACCAAATAAAAGGTATGTGCCATTGCCGGTGCATTCTATTCCCGGGACAGAGGATTTCATTGTGACTGATGGGCCTAATTGCCCAAGGCGACATGCATTACATGAATTGGTGAGGCAGACGCCGGAATTCAAGAAAGTTGTGGCCGATTACAAATGGATGTTCGACTTTTTGAAGGAAAAAACTGGCCAAAAATGGGATCCCTTGGATATTTGGATTTTCCAAGATGCATTCTTCATTGAGGCAAATTGGAAAATTATTAAATATTTTTATTGTTTTGTAGAAAATTCACAAGCCAAAATTGGTGGATTGGGCCGAAGGGAATGCAACAATTTTGGAGGCAATCAACAAATACACGGACTACACCCGTAAATGGATGGATGGAATTGGTTGGTAGTGCCCCTGGCTAATTTCATTTTCCAATTCCATTTTTGAAGATTTGAGTCCGGTTGAGGGTTTTGATTTGAGCGTGGAAATTCCTCGAATTCTTGGTGGGCCAATTCTCTGGAAAATGATTGGAAATATGCAAGAAAAATTGCAATGCGAACAAAGAATGAACGCAGTTTTGGAGGAACACCGAGAAATTGAAGGCAATTAGAATACAAAAAAGAGGGAATAATCCAAACAAATTTGCAGGGAAGAAATCGCCATTGGGTGCGCCATTATGCCAATGGATGAATCCAATGCGTTATTTTGTGTTTTCAGCTGTATAAAAGGGGAAATATAAGAGAAAGTAAAGACCATCATTTGTAGCATGATTCCACAATTGCCGCACTCTTTTCCACTTTCGGATTCCCAAAATCCAACTACGATCGTGACGGACTTCCGCCCTATTCCGCCTGCGTTACGGTAGAGCTGTGGAGGCGAAAAAGTGCGGGCCATGAGCATTTTGTGAAGGTTTTAATGATGTCAAAGGAAAAAATTAACCCTCTAAAAAGATTCACTATTTTCGACCGGATGAGAAGGGCAAAGTGGATTCAGTGGAAATAACGAAGGACATTGTTGGATGCCAACAAAACGAATGCACATTGGAACAATTCGTGGAACGCTCAAAACCATATCAAATGTTGCCTTCGCCAGCAGAGGTAAAATTGGATACCATTTTGGACAACAATTTTTTGTTATTTTTAGTATTGCAAAAAGCCATTGAAACCAACCCCGGCGCCTTCTCCTGATTCGACGACAGCGGCGCCACAAAATGGGGTGGCTTCAATGCTGGCAATATGCCATCCTTTGATAATGTATGGCAGATTGAAATATATTTTAAAGGCCAAAATAAATGTGTGTATTTTAGGCTAATTTCCCCTCTCATGGCATTGGCTTTGTTGATGGCACTATAGAAGAATTGAATGGCCAGAAATGGAATCACTTTTTATTTTATTTTATTATGTGCTTTTTTATAGTTACTTCCCCTTTTCATTTTGGTTGTAAAATTTCAAAATAAAATTTATTCAATTTAATAAACAAAAGTGAGAATTTGTGATTCAATATCGCCAATTTTGCCATAGAAATAAACAAGGAAAACCAATTCAGATTTTACTTCAAATTGACTGCTGGAATTTATTGAAAAAATCATTTATTTTCATGAATTTAATTATGGCCCCATCCCATCTCATTCTTTTGCATTTCTTCTTCAATTGGACGAATGAACAGAAAATAGCAAATGTGTTGAACTCCAAACCAGCCGCCATGTGGCCCCAAAGCCCCTTCCTTCTCGGCTAGCAATTGTGTGGAATTTTTGGGGGATTTACTTTTGATTTTCTTTGGGTGGGAAATGAGCACAAATGTTCCTCCCCTCCCAATCACTTTTTGCATTAAATTCAAACAAACAAAAAATAAATATTGATCCAAGGGATAAACATATTTTGCCCTGAAAAAAAATGGTTGATCCTCGGCATCTTTGGGTTCGTTTTCTTTGTTGTTCTCGATAACATTCTTTCCGTCCATTGTCCAGGTCCAATGCCTTCAACATGGTCTGGAGTTGGAGTTGAATGGCACTTTAAGCCAAGTGGACGATGCATCGCGTGCCGCCGCAGAAAATCACCGACTTTTGAAAGGAATTTCCAATTTTCTAGACAAACGGGCCGAAATGCAAAGAGCAGCGGCGGAATTGGAAAGACGAAGGAGAGAAGGCCATTTTCAAGTGGGTCCAAAGATTTGAGGCTGATGACGAAATAGGACGATTGAAAATATTGTCGATTCAGAACCTGATTGTTCTTTGCCCATAGTAATTCAGCAAGGCGAAAGCCAATTCGGGAAAGTGATATGTCTTTTGAAATCATAAAGTGCCTTTTAAAAGTAGCTTAAATAATTTTTTTGGAAATTTAAAATACTTGCAGAAAAAAAAAATAATTTTTCACCTTTTCATCAGAAATTAAGGTTCGTTAGACTCAAAGACATATAACTTTTTTCATTAAAGAATTTAATAAAATTTAAAATGGCCTTTTTATAGAGGACATTTTGAGCTTTCGATTTTTATATTGCCTTTTATGTTGGCTATTGCCTCGTTGAGATATGGTCTAAAGAGATAGGGGACGTTTCAATAATGCCCCATTTCTGTACTCATGGACAATTATTTTGACAATAGCCCAGCGAGGCAATAACCAATCCGGGAAGGCGATATACCATTAGAAAGCACAAAGTGTCCTCTAAAAAGTGGCACATTTTTTGAATTTGTTTCAACTTTAAAAAAGAATTTACATGTTTTTGAATGGAATGAACCCAAATTTGTTGTTGTAAAGTCGCAATTCACTTATTATAAAAACTTTTTAATGTTTTAAGAATTAATTAAGCCACTTTTTAAAGAACATTTGTGGCTTTTTAATGGTATATTGCCTTCCCAAATTGATTGCTTCCTTCTTAAGTTATGATCAAAGAAAACTCCAGAAGATACTGTAACGAAAAGACTTGTTTCAAAATAGCCTAGGGACTCAATCAGTGGTACTCAATTGGTCCCCTACCGTGGGGGCAGAAGAAGAGTAAATATTCTTAAATGGATGCCATTCCCTTCTTCTTTACAGATTCATGTGCAATGGAAGGCAAAATTTGCAGAAATTGAAAAGGACATTCAGGAAAAGCAGGTCCAAATGGCCATTTAATCCAATCAACGCCCCACATTTTCAGGCCGCATTGGAAGAGGAATTCCACAAAAGATTGGATGAATTGGAGGATTGGAGGCGCACAGAGGATGTTGGCATCGAAAGGGAATGGAGCCAGAAAAAGGCGGCACTGGAATCATCCGAAGTGTTGGCTGCAAATTTGCAAAAAATGCCACCAACATCGACGTCAGCCCAGCAAAATGGAGGAGGCGGTGGCCAACAAGAAGCAAAAATAACAAAGCAAAATGGAGGAGAACAAAATGCCGTGGCCACTGGAGGAAATGGTGCCACCGTCGCCGGCCAAAGCCAATTTCCTGGGAATTAATCCATCCAAAAATGGGGGGTCATCCCCCCATTCAATTGTATTTGTTCTTTGAATTGTATTGTCCATTAAATTGGGCAGCAAAAGGCAATTTGCTTGATTGCTTCCCAATTCCCATTTATGGCCATCAATTCGGGGAATTGCCCATCCCAAAGATTATCCTCCCCATTGGATTGTTTATTATTCCCATTTAATATTAACTTCCTTACAATCCTCCCTCCCATTCAAGACCAGAGGCTAAAAATTGCTAATAAATTCTCCCAATAATAATAATTCTCGACGATGTTTTTTTGTCATTTTTTAAGCCGAATAAATTATCCAATCCCCTAAAATAGGGATTATAAATGGCACAAATCTATAATCCACCTGCAGCCATTCCTCCCTTCCATTTCCTTTAATTTGTGCCATTTTCCCCTCTTTTGGCCAATATGTTTTATGTGCCAACATTTTCACTCATAAATGGAGCCAATGGCAAACATCTGTCGTCAATTTACTTCTTAAAAAATTTTCAATAAAATGAAATTCATTTTAGTCATCCATAATTTGCGCGCAAAAATAATCCCAAATTATTTTCTTATATTTTGCGCAATCCATTTCCGTCGTCGTCGCTGTTTGGAGTTAGTTTTGCTGCTTTTTCATTTGATGGCATTAATTTAATTCCCAATACCCCCAACCAGTGTTGTCCAAACGTCCTCGTCATTCGTCCCGTCCTCGTCTTCGTCCTCGTCTCGTCTCAAAAAAAAAGACGAAAAGACGAGACGAATGACGAGGGGTAAAAAAGGCCAAGACGAAGGACGAGACGAATGACGAGGGGGTAAAAAAGGCCGAGACGAGAGACGAGACGAATGACGAGGGGTAAAAAAGGCCGAGACGAGTGACGAGACGAATGACGAGGGGTAAAAAAGGCCAAGACGAAGGACGAGACGAATGACGAGGGGTAAAAAAGGCCAAGACGAAGGACGAGACGAATGACGAGGGGTAAAAAAGGCCAAGACGAAGGACGAGACGAATGACGAGGGGTAAAAAGGCCAAGACGAAGGACGAGACGAATGACGAGGGGTAAAAAAAGGCCAAGACGAAGGACGAGACGAATGACGAGGGGGTAAAAAAGGCCAAGACGAGGACGAGACGAATGACGAGAAATTTGACATTTGGACAACACTGCCCCCAACACATTAATTTCCTTCAATTTGCGGCAATTTCCCCTCTTTTTAGCCCAATATCATTGTCAATTTTTGTGCCATTCAAATCATTTACACTCATAAATAGGGCCAGGTGGCAAACATCTGCCTGACATCAATTTATGATTCTTCAACAATTTCAATAAAATGAAATCATTTGATTATCATTTTGCAGATTTTTAACACCTCCAATATCATTTTATGTTTTCTCATAATTGGTCATAAGCTTTAGGCTTTAAAATAGTATTTTTTTTCATCGTTTAACAATTAAATATGGAAAATTAAATTAAATTTTCAAACAAAATTCGAACCGACAAGTACCAAAATCGTCCTATTTTGCAGGCACAAAAATAATCCCACAAATTATTGTTTTGTGTTTTGCGCAATCCATTTTCATTTTCGTCGCCTTCGCCTTCGTCGTTGTTTGGCGTTTTTGCTTTTGCTTTTTCTTTTGGTATTAATTTAATTCCTCAATTTCCCCCCAGCAAACATCAATGTTCCAATCGGATTCAATTATGGCTTCAGCCTCCCTATATATATTCCAATATTTTCCATCATTTTCAATTATTATTATTATATTTTCTTGGCAATTTTGCGCTCCCATTGAACCCCAAATATTTTCCCGGCACATCCATTCACATGTTCTCAGACAAATTGGCATTGACAATGACCGAAGGCACATCACGCGACACAAATTTGATGGAGATTGTCCTTATTTTGAACCCTTTTTGACCTCCTACGGATGCCACCCAAATAATTCTTTGAATAATATTTTTGTTGGCAAAAACTAGGCCATTTTGCACCCTTTTTGACCTTCGTCGGATTCGGATGTCCACATCCAAATAATATTTGTTCTAAAAAGCAGGAAGTGGAATGCCAATTCCAATGTTCATCTCCCCTTACTCCATTTGATTAGCCTTAAGCCACACAAAATGGAAGGGCAAATTTGGGGAAAATATGCGGGACAAATTGAATCAGTCGGAGGAGGCTGATTGAGTGGGCGAATGTGGCCACCAAACATATATTAAAAAGTGCCATTACGGTAATAGAACATTTTAGATGGCATTGCACAAAAAATGCCACAATTTTGTGGGAGTGCCTTTGGCCAAGTCGAAGGAATTTTATTGCTTTCAATTGGCAATTCTATATGAATGAATTTCCAATAGAAAGAAAAGGCGAGGCGATAGTCTGCAGGAAATTTGATTTTGGTTTTTGTTTGGCGACCAATAATTTCACATCGAATTTTGGTGTGGGCCAAACTCCATTGCCCGCCTCCATATTTGCCACATTCCCCACAAATTCTCAACCAAAAGTTCAAGCAAATCCGCTTTTCCAGTGGAATTCGATCCGACCAATTTCCGTTCTACCCCAAATTCGCCTCCACATGGCCAATCCACATTTTTGCATAATTTTCTCGGGAATATCCCTTTACTTTACCCCCACTTTGGCCAATATGACGCATTCTTCCCCAAATTCTTTCCCACCCATTCTCGGGATGCCACGCCCCATTTTCCCCCATTCCCCAAAAATGCCTTCCTTCATTGGCACAATTCTTCCCCATTCCTTCCTCTCATTTTGGCCTCAAACCGCCGATGTCAATCCACATTTAACTTTTCTTCAAATAATTCCGTAACAAACTCCCATTCCATTAGCCCTAAATCCAATAAAAATTGACGGCCGCCTCCGAAAATAGCCTAAAATGGTTGTGTGTTTGGAATCAATTTGTGTCGGCATTTTGTTTGCATGTGAATTTCTCCTCAACCATTTTTTCCAATGGCCAACAAATTGAATAAAAAATCAAAAAACTGAACATTTTTCCCATAATACACAAATTCACACAATCCATTTTCATACCAAAAATCATTTTTTAATATTATTTCCCGAGGCAAATTTCACAAAATTCATTCCAAGTCATTCAAACCAGTCAAAAATCATTCATATTTCCCAATTCCGGCATTTTCCCGCGCGACAACCCAAACAAATTTGCCGCTTCATTGCCTCCTTCATCATTTTTTAATATCATTAATTTCGCGCATCCATCCATTTTCATTCTCATTTAATCTCTCAATTTTAATTGCCTCCATCAATAATATTTTATTTATTAATTCTTTGCATTCATCGCCCACCTCCCATTTAAGAGTCCAAACTTTGAGTGTATTTCTTCTTGGCCGCCGCCTCCTTTTTTGCTCCACTTCATTCAAATTCATTCTTCGACCCTCTCATCAATACAAAATGATGCATTCCACCAATAACAATTTTGGCACCAAATCCATGGTTTCCTCCGCCTCCTTCTCGCAAATTGCCCTCTTCGCATTTGCCTGCCTTTTGGCCATTTTGGCTGTTCAGGCCGATTCCATCAATGAGCCCAAGGTGAAGCGGAGGGGCAGAAGGGAATATTACCTTCTTCCTTCCTGGGCCAAAATTAAGTTTACCAAACGGCCATTTTGACGGCTAAATAAGGGGCCAAAAGAGGGAATTGGCCGAGGTGGATGAGGGAAAGGGGAAATGCGCGTCCCAAATTGGCCTACCCTTTCGCCACATTTTTTTTTTCATTATTTTCATCGGCACCAACTAAATTCACTTTAGGCACACGGTACAAAGTTCGGCGGGAATTGTGGGGGTGGTGGGGAGGATGGAAATGTGGGCCAAAAAGGCCAATTCCCTGGCCAATTTAGCCCAAAATTGGAAAGGGAGGATGACGTTAAAAAAAGTGAAACCAAAAATATAAAATGTTGTGAAAAGTGGACTCCCACCGAAGTGTCTCAAGGGACTCATTTACTCTGTTCAGGAAGCTGCCATGTTCGTTCCCGCCGATGAAATATCCTTCGAAAAACGTTTCGGTGCCCAACAGCGGTTTGCATTCGCCAAGCGACGAGCTTTCGCCTTTGCCAAAGGAGCGGCATTTGGCGACAATGATTTCGGTGGCCGCGCATTTGCATTCGCAAAAAGGGCCTCCGCCGAACCGTTCAACGATGTGGATGAAAAAATTGGGGCAGAGTGAGTGAATGAAAATGGGGGAATGAATGAATTAATTGACATCTTTTGAAGAAAACGCTTTGCATTTGCCGATTCTGGAGCCCGTAGGTTTGCATTTGCCAAAAGAGGCCAATGGGGTGGAGGACGCCAATTTGCATTCGCCCGATGATCCAAAACCAACAAAATCGCCAACATTTTTTTATTCCATTTCAACCGGGGATTTCAGCCGTCGTCGCCGCCCAATTTTGGATGAATGCCGCCAGCCACAAATCCTTATTTTAAAAATTTTTTTCTACATTTGTTAAAATCCTTCAAATTAATCACCCTTCCTTCGCACATAATCCTCCCAAAATGATGATAAAAATGAGAAATTATTTATTAGATAAATGATGGGAAAATGTTTTTAAGCAAAAGGAAAATACAATTAAACTTTCCTGAAAACAGGCGGAATTATTCTAAACGAAAACACAAATAGGCGGAATTATTCTAAGCGAAAACACAAAACAGGCGGAATTATTCTAAGCGAAAACACAAATAGGCGGAATTATTCTAAGCGAAAACACAAAACAGGCGGAATTATTCTAAGCGAAAACACAAACAGGCGGAATTATTCTAAGCGAAAACACAAAACAGGCGGAATTATTCTAAGCGAAAACACAAAACAGGCGGAATTATTCTAAGCGAAAACACAAAACAGGCGGAATTATTCTAAGCGAAAACACAAACAGGCGGAATTATTCTAAGCGAAAACACAAACAGGCGGAATTATTCTTAAAACAGGCGGAATTATTCTAAGCGAAAACACAAAACAGGCGAAATTAATTTAATAGGAAAACAGAGAGATTTTTAAGCAAAGGAAAATACAAAATTTTTCTAATGTCAGAATTGATTGTGCCTGATTCAAGAAAAGTTTTCATGATTTATGAACTTTATTGTTGGCCCATTTCCCCATCTCATCACTTTGCCATTGCCTCATTGTATGTCTCAAATATCCTCTCATCAATTATTCACGCCAAAATGTAAAGCAAAGAAGATGGAGAAGCAAATTCACAATGTGCCCTACAGCCCCTCTCAAGCCAATCCAATTCCCGCATTCGAATAATAATGCACCAACCCAAAACCCAGAGCCTATTCCCCTCCTAGAAAACAAAGAAAAGTTGCAAAAGCAATCCCGGGGATTAGATTAGGGGGAATATCATTGGCATTGGCATCAACATTTATTCCTCGACGACGACAACGAAATATGCAAAGACGCCAAATGATGTTTTTTTAATGGAAGTATGGGAATTTATGATGGCCAAAAATTCTCTCCCGCTCGTCTGGCCTTCCAAATGTTTTTGCCTTTCTTAAAATCGCCGAAAGTTTATTTTTGAGCGAATTTGGATTTATCGAAGGAAAAATGTGGAAAAGAACAAAGATTGTAGCAAATTGGAGAAAGTTGTTTTTTTCGTGGGAAAAATTGAATGTATTTTGCTAATTTTTGAGGGTTTCATTATTCTTCATTTTTTCCATTCTTTCACTTTTTCTGGGCCGATACTCGCAAAACGCCATTTTGTGTCAAATGTGACTGAAATATGGGAAAATCACAATTTATTCCAATTTTTCTGCCCACTCACCCGAATTGTGGATGTGTTCACCGTGTCCGGCAGACGATATGAACGGTTGATTTCGCGGCTGACCGATCCATGTTCGTCACTTCGTGATTCATGTTTGCAATGAATGTTCAGATGATCGCCGACCACTTTCACCTATATTAATTAAATGTTAAATTTCCCTAAACCCTCCTTCCAATCCCACCTCAATTTCATTTGGTGTGAAAAAGGCCACATCAATGCCCACCTCCCATTTATCTGGTAAATCGTGAACCTTCACAATGCCATCATTGTGTTGAAGGGGCCAATCCCATTGTTGGCCAGTCCATTCATGGGTTACTTCAATCGACATTTTCTTTTCCTTTTGAATTAATATTTGGGCTAATATGAGAAATGAGAAGGTTTTCTTTGGTCTCTGTGCTTTGAGAAGGAATTTTCTGGATGGATTAACTTTCCCCTTGGCCATTTTATAGGCCTCAAATCCGCGTGGCCGAGAAAGATCGAGAATAGCCGTGGAATGGAAAATGATTTGGTGGAGGGGGACAGCTGACCTAGGAGGACAACCAAAATAGCGCTAAAAGACCAAAGAATGGGTAAATATGAGTAAATAAATACAGATAGAAAGTGGAAGGATTTGGTTGAGTAAAGTTCAATGAAATTCCAATACAACTTTTGCAAAAAATACGAATTAAACACATTTTGATATTTTGGAAAATGATGTAAAAATATACCGCTGGCCAAATAAATTGGTGACATCTGCTTTTGATTCTTGGCTAACAAAACAGCCCAGATGGATTTGATGATCAAGCGAAAAGGAGGACCGATAAAATGTGCGGAAGGATTTTCATTCAACGGAGACCACCGACCACTTTCACTGGGACATAATGAATGGAAATATTCTTAGGAAAAGTGTAAACATTCTCTGCCAAACATTTGCGATATCCATCCCAACTGTTTTGTTGGAGGATAAATAAGCCGCAAAGAACGAAATTAAAAAGGTTGGATGGATGTGAAAATAATGAGAAAAACAAAGAATATCAAAGATGTGTTTTTGCCACTGGATTTGAAAACATTTAATAAACAAAGGCATATGACCCTTTGACTTTGATCATCCGCACATGGAAAATGGATGATCAATATTATGTAATGATGAGTTCAAATTTAAATGAAATATTCACACGAAATAGGACTGATGAGTACTCATTGGAGTACCTGAACTTTTCTTATGGCCATAACTCAACAAGGAATTAACCAATTTTGATCGAAAGCTCTAAAACTCCTCTAAAAAGTGGCCATTCTATTTTTAAGAAATTTAAAACAATTTGTAAAATAAACGGCTTTTCCTCAAAAAATTCAGGCTTATTACAGTCAATTACAAATTACTATTTGAAATAAGTGAATTTCATAATAGTTATATGGCCACTTTTTAGAGGATATTTCGAGCTTTCGAATGGCATATTTCCTTCCTAAATTATTAGTCGCCTCGTTGAGCTACGGGCCAGAAATCGACAGGTTTATAAACAGCAGTATTCAATGTTCCCCTGACCATTTAATTGGTTCAAATGAAATATTCACACAAATTTATGCCATTGAGATTACATTTTTTGGTGGATTATGTTCTTTTCAGCTTCAAATTATTTCCTTCTTTTCAAATGACCATTTCTGTCATCATCGGATCCCGGGGTGCGGGCCCTGCACTTCGCCGTTTTCGTTCCTCCAAATAGCATTGAATTGGTGAGAAGTAACAATTGCTGTGCTCCAATGATCTGGTCTGGACGACGGGCAATGCCTCAAATTGGGGGCCACCCACAAATTCGGAATCCCTTCGTTTGTTCAGAATAGAAAGTAGGTCGAGAATTCGCCTTTTGTCAACGGCACGTCCCGATGGCCCAGCAAATTGGACGCCTCCCTCATCATTTTTGTTGGATCCGCCATTGCCAATGGCCAAATTTCCGCCGAATTGTTCCCTAAATTTAAATCAAATTTTATTTGGATTATTTGTGCCTCACCGAATTGCAGCAGAACAAATTGAAACAATTGCGAAGAAAAGGAGAATGTTCAGGGATGAGAGCATTTTTTTTTGATAAATAGGACTTGAGGGGGATTCAAAAATGGGAAAAATGAATTCAGAATTGAATGATGACTTTAACGATGTTTGGGAATTATATTTGAATAATGAATGAGTGAATGGTGGGTTGGACTGTTTGGGTTGTGCCGCCTTTTTCGGGGGCCAAATACAGCGTAAACTTTTAATTGTGACAATGCCATTTCTGGCAACTAATTAAGCCTGTTTCCTCCATCACATTCAAAGCCAATCCGCCAAATCTTTGCTTACGTCTTTTGCTTTTACCACAAATTGATGACGAAAATATTATCTGAATGATCATTCAAGTGGAAATGGATGCCCCGGAAATGATAAAAATTGTGCTTATTGTTGAATCATCGATGCCCCCTCATATCCGGTGTATGCAAATTTGAATGTGCTTTTAATCTCATTAATTTCCATTTATGCCATTTACGTTAATTCTTTCCCTCGATTTGTACTATTATTCCCATTCCCCTCATTCCAAATCGCTCAATCAATTTTATGTTCCAATCAACTTTACAACAATAAAAACACACTCGAGACAGTGGACCCAAAATTGTCTCTTTTAATGTGAATTTGCTGAACAAAACAAAAAATGGTCAAATTGGAAGGAATTGGACCGACAAAATAAGTTTTCCCCTCAACCTTAACTATTTCATTTGTACTAAATCAAATCAAAATCAGCCAAAATATGTCCAACAACAAAATATTTGCCATTTTATTTCTGATTGCGCTAATTCTACTGGCGAACAATAATGCAATGGAAGCGAGGCACAGGTGGTGAAATTTACATAAACATTAAAAGCAATTTTGATCAGCAGCAGATCCAAACGGCAAGGTGCCCCATTGTTCATGGATTGGACTGCGCCAAGAAGGGGCGCTAGTCCGATGGGAGCAAATGGTCCATATGGGCCATTCGGTGTGGGCATGGTCGGAATATTACAAGGGGTGCTTTTTGGTGGCCGATAAATGATTCAAACGATAATTAAAGATGAATTCCCATTTATTCTCAATTAATTTACATTTTCAATATGTCATTAAAATTATCATTTGATTTTAATTAAAATAATTTTATATTTTATATGTATTAAATGTTGAATTTTAGTAAAAATACGCAGATAAAACTTATAAAGGTGTGAAAAATGAAAAATCCATTTTATAAGTACGGTACTCGAAGATTATTTTATATTATTGGCATTATGTAAAATAATTGGATATAATATACAATTTAGAAAAAAAAAAATAAAATTTAAATCATCTCGATCCCATTGATTAGATCATCGTTGATCTGATCTGGATCCAAATCAGGAATGATGCCCGCATATTTTATTTGATTCTAATAATTTATTTAGCCCGAGATTTTTTCACATAATTATTTAAAATTCCAATTAACCCAATAGATTGTTGTTGGTCATTTAAAATGGATAATTTCATCGAACAAATTCGTCATTTCTTCGCCAATTGTTATTTAATTGCTCAAGATGTTTATCGCGAGCGGGTGTGGCCAAAGTTTGTTTACTTTTGATTCACAAAAAAAAACATTAAATTTTTAGTATAATTCGAACCGTCGAATCATTATCTATGGCGGATGATAATTCAATCAAAGGCGAAATTAATGAGATGCCGGAAACTCGCAATGAAAATGTTTACGGGCCGCACTCGACCATTAATTACTTTGCACTTATGGATCAAGAAGTGCCTTCAGGTCAGCTTTAAATATATTATTAATGAGTTAAAACCAATTATAGGGATTCTCACTCGTTGGCAATTATTGCAAATGGCGGAGAAGAAGCAACCACCACCTCCAATTCGACGGCCTCAACAAAAACCAAAGCCATTAATTTGTTCGCGGCGACTCTTCACAACCACCACCGAACGGAGCATTTCTCGGGCTAGTCATTCCAACATGGTTGCCGAAATGGATGAAGAGGATGTTGATTTCGACTCGGTTTCCCAAACTTCAGGTCTTATGACTCCATTCTCTTCAATCGTTGATCCAACAAAAATCAACAATTTGGAACAACAAGTCGCCTTACTTCAGGTTTTTTTAGGGTCATTCAATTTTTCCGAAACTTAAATTTATTTTCAGAAACAAATGGCCCAATTAATGGCTCAACAAGGAACATCATCGTCAGCAAAATTGCACCAAAAATCACCGCCGCTGCCATCGTCACTCCCGAATAAACCAACGCCGGCAATGGGCCCACCGCCTCCGCCCCCTTTGTTGCCTTCGTTCAGGGAAGAACTTTTGAACCGCAAAAAGCCACCAAATTCCAATGTTGTTTTGGACAATAACAAATTAAATGGAGTGGTAATTTTAATTTTATTAAATAATTTGCCATTTTACAATTTATAATTTTAAGAAAAAATCGCCCTCGCCTCCTCTTCAACAACATCAAGGACCAACAAAAATGGGTGACGTGCTCAAAGCCATTGGGACAGTGAAGCTGAAAAAAGTGAACAGGTAAAAATAAAATAAAAATTAAAAAATGAACATTAAAAAAATACAAACAATAAAAAAAGCAAGTTGTAATTTATTCAAAAATAATAATTGTAAATTGTTTAGAAAATTCGGCTAGACTAATACCTATTTTCTTATTGTTTATTTGGTCGAGAAAAAATACAATAACTAAAAATATGCCGAATAAAAAATCCCAGTTTTTTAGCCGAATGAGTTATCCTTCACTTTTGCAAAATTTAAGTCTCAGGTTCGAATCCGCTCAGAGGAAGTTATTTTCCCAACTTTGTTTGTTACACACTTTTTTGTATTTTTATATATTCTACCTACATTATATTTCTAGACGAAATACATTAATCCTAGCAAAAACTTCAATAATATTATCAAAAATTCCATTCTTTTTATTTTAGGGAATCGCCTTCCGGACCAATGGCAAAAAGTAGGAAGAAGTTGCAACTGGAAAATGACAAAACAGTGGCGGGAATATTGGCAAGGGCAATGGATGATCGCCGAAAGAAGGTGAAATTGGACTCGGAGGATATGGAAGAGGACCAATTAAACAAATCGAGGCCAAAAGATGGAGGAGGCGATTGGAGCGATGAAGAAGACGGAGAGAAGGAAAATAATAATAATAAAATTGTTATGGAAAATGGCCATGGAATTGGAATGGATGACAAGGAAAATATGAAGGAAGAATTGGAAGTGGTGGAGGATGCCTTTGCCCTTTGAATTTGAACAATTCACCCAATAATAAAATGCCCAATATTTTCCCCACTTTTTTGTATTGTTCATTCTCTGGCCATTGTATGAATTATGGGTATTTTTGCCATTGCGGATCTCGGAATTCACCCAACCTCACCACTCAATGTTATTTTTTTTGTTCTCAACCCATTCATTCCATTATTTATTTTTTTGTTTGATTTGATTTAATAAAAATGCTCAAATTTATCCTTAGAGGGATGAAAAGGTTGACAATTGTTGAATGAATTGAATAGAAGTTTTTAAAATTAATATTGGCAGGTTAATAATAACTAAAAAAAAATTTTCAAAAATTGAAAAATGGTTATCGAATTTTGGAAACTGGCATCTCCGTTTTCGCTCAAATCCTTTTAATTCACTCATTTCATTATTTGATTGTTTATTGAATTAAATTTGTCCCTCCTCTTGAGTCAATTTGATGGCCTTTTGCGCATCAATCAAAATCCCCCTCAAACTACAATCAAAACCAACAATTCACATTTTCTTTTGCCCACGCCAATTGAAATCAACAATTAATTTTGGTCCTCATTTTTGTTCCCACGCATTTTCCCTTTTCCATCAGTCAAAATTAAATCACAATTTACCTATTTTAGTGCCCGTCCAAAAATGAGGGGATTATCAATGTTTGTTTGGTCCCCATTTTTATGGCCAATTTCAATCCTCATCATTTTCCCCTTTTGCCTTTTTCACATGAATGATTCTGCCGTCATTAAAAGGTAAATACCCTAAAACAAACATTGACTATTTCGGAACATTTCCAACACAAAGATCGCCCCAATATTCCGGATACAGTAGCAATGGAAATCCGCCACGTTTCATTGATTGGACGCAGCCAAGGAATGGAGGAGGAGGAGGATACTATCCAAATTATGGCCCTCCAAATGGATGCAGTCCATCATTGAGAAGGTCCAACAAATGATCATTTATATTTTGTAGCCGATTCTATATTTTTTGGCCAATTCTGCTATTTTCAAAGACTGATAGTGCAGTCAATGGCCATATCTCCGTTTTCTCATAATCAGATAACATAATTTATGTCTTATTCAATTCAACATAATTGATTTACTTTAATTCTGTTCAGATTTGATCAATTGTAAAATTTTAAACCGTTTTAATCCCTAAATTTTACTTGTCCATAACTTTGATTTAAACCTCTTAAATCGATTTGAAATTGAAATCTTACAAACAAAAAGAGTGAGCCATAAATTAAATCCTTACGACAATCAGAAAATGCCCCAAAACAGAATTCAGAATCGCCAAGAAAATCAGAATCTGTCACTATATTTTAATTAAGATTCGATGAGAGCGGCGAATCTGTTCGAGTTCGGCCAGAAATTCGGCGTATTAAAGTTGTAGGTGTATCCAGCGAGGAAGAGGTTCAAAAACGACTGCCTCCATGTCCTCCCACCTATTCTCAATATTATCCCCGCGGTGGTGGCCGAGATTATGGGCCATTTGGCGTTGGATTGGCCGGATTGCCATCGGCAATCGGTGATGGAGGAATATCGCCGGCTGGATGGCTTCAAGGCATTTTGTTTGGAGGATGAAAATGGCAAATTGGAACATAATAAAAACAATGAATTCATTTTATTAAAATAAATAATAAAAATGCATTTTGAAATAAATTAATATGCAAAAATGTAAAGTTGAAGACTAGAAAATTGCAATATAAATTTAAATGAATTGAGATCATAAAAATGGGAATTTTCATTGTTTTTTCAATTCTTTGCCTTCAATAATTTGCCACTTTTACAATCAAAATTGGCCCTCAATTCCTCCTCCCTTCCTTTGAATTCCTCCCTCAATTTTTGGTATCGTTCCTTAAAATTTATTTGTTTTTTTTATTTCCATTCCATTTTCCCCACCTGTGGCCATTCCCTGTAAAATGTCTCATTCAATTGGCCAACAATTTCCCCATCCATTGTTCTATTCCTCATTCGTTCATTCCAACAAAGCACTGCGCCAACATCGAATTCGGGCATCATTTTGTTCACAAAAAGATGCGGCAAATTCACCAAATCCGGCCCGGCCAAATCCTCCAATCCAAAGACGCAAACCGAATGTCGAACATTTCCACTTCGGCACGGCCTTTCGTCACCCATCCAAAGGGCAAATCTTCAACCAAAACCATTATCAAGGTCATGGCCATTCTCCAACTCACCTCGTTACAAAATTCATTTTCCCATTCATTGTTTCAATATCGGCATTGCATTTTTTGCGTTTGCATTCAAAGCATTTTTGAGGGAATCCACCAGGCATATTTAGTCCATCCGTGGTGCCCAATGATTGCCACAAATGTTCATCCATTCCAAAATAACCATTGTTTAATTGACGCAACAAAATGGTCAAATCCAATTCATCAAAAATGAAATCAATGAATTTTCGGGACAATGAAGCGGTGCTATATCCTTTTGACAAGTGCAATTCCATTGGTTGGCCATTCGCATCCAATTGATAGTTTCGAGAAACTAAAACATTAACCCCAATAAATCGAAATACGAGGAAAAAGGATTGACCATTTTCAATTGAGTGTTTGCATGGTTTTTGGCCAATATCTCAGCGAGGCGTTGTCCAATTTTGAAAGGCTTTATATACCATTTGAAAGCCCTAAATGTCTTCTAAAAAGTGGCTTTATTCCTCTCTTTGAATTATAAAAAAGATTTGGAAAAAAATTACTTTCCCCAAAGTATCTGAATTGTTCTCATTGTCATAAGTCTGATTTCTAATTTTCTTTAAATGGTAGAATTTATAATAAATTTGAGCCACTTTGTAGAGAAAACTCAGCTATTTCAAATGGTATATCGCCTCCTCAGATTGGCTTAAGCCTTCTTGAATTTTGGTCAAAAAACAATCAATCATACAATTGCGTACAACTCGGTCCCTTCTTAACGAAAACATTTTTTCTCCAAGTCTTTTCTTAATTTAATAAATTTAAATAAATTCTTTTTTAAGAGGAAATTTAGCCCTTTAAAATGATACATCGCCTTCCAAAATTGGCTTTAGCCTTATTGAGTTTTTGACCAAAAACCAATATGTCTTCTACTCCCACAATTGCCCCTAATTCCCATTCCTCTTTCCAACCATTTTTAAAGATCCGTAGTTGGTCAAATGTCCAATTGAATTTGGTTTTATAATGGTTTAGGCGTATTTGAGTGAATTCATTTAATCTACCAATTTCCATATCATTTGCCCCACCAAAATTGCTCAAAATGCGGACCATTTCCGCATTGGTTTTCGCTTGGATATCGTGATTTTGCAGTGTAGTTAAATAGTTCCTTTAATGAATTTATGAACTTTTTTCTCTCCCTTTCTTACCATTTCCTTTCTGGCTTGGCCAATTCCTTGGCACATTCCAAATATGCATCGCTGGTGTTCATTCCCACCCGGCTAATGTCGAATTCCCTTTCGGCAATCAAAACATTTGGGTAACAATCGGCTAATGAATGTATTCGTTCGCGGAATTGTTGCCCTGCTTTGGAATCCAATACGAAACAATACCAATTCTGGGGCACCCAATGTGTCAACAATTCCATTTCCAAAAATAAATAGTCCTTTTGGGGCAATAAACAAATGATTGTTGAATTGGAGGAAGAATAAAGATGACAATTTAAGCCTTACTTTTGGCCATATCTCAGCGAGGCGATAAACAATCCGGGAAGGCGATATACCATTAGAAAGCTATAAAATTCCTTTAAAAAGAGGCTTAAAATTTTTTGAGAATTTATAACAATTTGTAAAATAAGTGGCTTTTCCTCAAAATAATGGTTTATTATACTCAAGGACGAATAACTATTTTATAAGGGCAAATTTCATACTAATTTTATAGCCACTTTTTAGAGGGCATTTAAGGCTTTAAATTAGTATATCGCCTCCCTAAATTGGCCTTTACCTCCTTGAGCTATTGGCCAAAAGCGAATGATGATACTCAATGTCCCCGCGCTCACTGATGAGGGGAATAACCCACTGACTCGATGCACAATTCGGGCGAATGCCAATGGCATTTCAAATTCTTGCTGGCTAATTTCCCTATTCAGTCCACTTCTCTCCTTGATTGCCTCACAATCCATGTCCAATCGGGGCGGATCCTTCTTCATGGCCCATCGATTTCGGCCAGTTTTTGATTTAACATATTTCACATCGCCGGCAAAAATTCGGCCACAATCCAATTGGGAAGTGTTCCACAACATGCCATTCCTCCTCCTCGTTTTTATGTTTATTGCCGGAGGAGTTGGTTGATGGGGAAAATTTGTGTGGAATTTGCCTTGGAAGCCAATCCAAAAAATGACAAGCATTAAAAGGAAGGAGAAAATGATGAGAAAATGCCGATGCCTTGGCAAGAAACGCACAATTTCCGTTTGATTCGCCTTTTCCGACAGTAAAATATTATAGCCTTTCATTTGGCCCAAACCAATTTGGAGGAATGAATTTTGTTGGAATGAATATTTCATATTTGAATGGAAAGACCGATGGAGGAAATGGTGATTCACAGCTTTTTTGGTTGTTGTGTAAAATTTGGACAAAAAAGGGGGAAGCTGAAGAAAGAGAAGGGCGGGAACAAAATGCGGATTTTTGTACGGCGATTTGCATCATTTTATTGCTTCGATGCGAGGCAAACAAAAAAAAATTGGTGCTGCTTGAATCAATATTGTGATGGTCTTTGTTGGCCATAAATAAAAAACATCATCATTGTCCACATAGTCTGTTTTATGCCAATATTTTGGCCATTGATGGATGTGCAAATAAACCAAATTAATGCTGATGAATGATTAATAAGTTTAATTGTACTAAATTCCAAATTGGCAACAATTCATTTGTTTTAAACGGTTTTTTTCAAGTGAATTTTGTGTGAATTAAGTCCATATCTTTTTTATTAATTTATCACACATAGATCTTACAATTTTATAAAGGTTTGTCTGGAAATGAGTATCCCTAAAACTTGAGGGATGAGATTAAGATTACGATACATCAAATTAATTTGCATTGTGATTTATTTGGGATATAATGTCTAAAAATTTATTTCTTTTTACTCTCATATTTTAACCTATTCTCTGCGTTTGGCTTAGGTTTGTCGAGAATTCGACTTCGGGATTCGGATTTTGGATTTGATACTAATCCCGCAAAATTTTGGTCATGATTCTGTCATTATATTTGGCAAATAATTAATTAATTCGAAGAATAGACATTCTCTGTTCCCAATTCCAATAAAAAATTGAAATTATTAATTAAAGAGAGAAATAAAATAATAAAAATGGCAACAACAATTCCCGGCTCCTTGGTTAACAAAACGAAAAAGCACTTCATGAATATGGGTGCTCCGGCAGGATATGTTGCTGGTGTTGGCCGTGGTGCCACCGGATTTACAACGCGATCCGACATTGGACCGGGCGTTGACCTTCCAATTGAGCCAGGCGTTGCAGCGGCCGCCGGTGCCGCCGGTCCACCACCAAAGAAGCCAAAAGATGATGAGGCGGATGAAGCAGAGGATTTGAATGATGCAAATTATGACGAGGTAAATTTTAAATGAATTCATTTTCATTTTCATGAAAAATTATTTATAGTTCGAAGGATATGGAGGCAGTTTATTCTCCAAGGATCCATATGATAAAGATGACCAAGAAGCTGATGAAATTTACCATAGTGTCGATATGCGACAGGATGAACGCCGGAGGGACTATCGCGAACGAAGATACAAAGAAGCCGTTGAGAATTATCGAAAAGAGCGGCCAAAAATTCAGCAACAATTCAGTGATTTGCGGAGACAATTGGCCACAATTAAGGAAGAGGAATGGGCTGCAATTCCGGAGGTTGGCGACAGCAAGAATCGTGCAAAACGAAATCCTCGAGCAGAAACGTTTGAATTTTAATTAATTATTAAATTACAAAATAATATTCCAGGTTTACACCAGTCCCGGATTCGGTGATCGCTTCCGCAATGGGCTATGGTCAAATGAATACCGTGATGGATTCAAGCATCCAATCTGGGATCAATACGCCATATTCTGGTTTTCAATCCACAATTGGTGGCTTCCAGTCAACATTTGGCGGTTTCCAGTCGACTTTTGGTGGAGGTTTCCAATCCATTTTGAACCCTGGATTGGTGACGCCTGGCTGGAAAACCGGAACGAACACGGATTTGGATTTACGCAAAATTGGACAAGCAAAGAATCGTATTATGGATATTCGCTTGAATCAAGTAAATTTATTATTAAAATTAAGAAATAAAATTTATTGGGCCAAATGATGAACAAGTAAAAGGTTTGACGCTCAGTAAAAGCGAATAATTAGGTTGGATTGTGTTTAAATTGTTTAATACACATTAATTGGAATTTTAAATGGATAAAGAATAAAAAATGCCCCAAAAAATAATATTTGCATTGAAAGTTCTGTTGCGAATATTCTATTGGATGAGGGCATACAAAAATCATAAAAATATTCCATTTAATAATTTTAACTTAATTATTTCGCTATCATAAATTACTTTGTAGCGAATGATTACGAAGTTTTCAATCTGATGGCCTTTTTTCACAATCAAAAATCACAATTAAATTTACTTTTAAAAAATTAATTAAATTTAATTTTAGGTTTCCGATTCTGTGACCGGACAAACCGTCGTTGATCCAAAAGGATATTTGACTGATCTGCAATCGATGATCCCCCAATTTGGCGCGGATATGCAGGACATCAAAAAGGGTCGAATGCTTTTGAAGTCTTTGCGTGAAACAAATCCCGATAAACCGCAAGGTAATAATGTTTTTAAAAATCTAAAAAAACATCTTTTATATATATCGAATTTTTATTAGAAATGATTAATAATATTAGGGTTATAAATATAATTTTATTTTATAAAATCTAGAACCTAATTAAATTATTAAATTTTGTCATTCATCCAAATTAATTTAAAAATATTATTTTTCAGGTTGGATTGCATCAGCACGTTTGGAAGAGGCCAGTGGAAAATTGCAATCGGCCAGGAATTTAATAATGGAAGGACTGGAGCGAATCGACAAATCCGAAGACCTTTGGCTTGAAGCAATTCGACTCCATCCGCCAAATGTGGGCAAAAACATTGTGGCCAATGCCGTCCGAGCACTTCCCCAATCCGTCAAAATTTGGCTGAAAGCCGCCGACCTTGAATTGGATTTGAAAGGAAAGAGGAAAGTGCTGAGAAAGGCGCTGGAAAGCAATCCAAGTTCCGTTCGACTTTGGAAAGCGGCAATCGACTTGGAAGACCCGGAGGATGCCCGCCTCCTACTCTCTCGTGCCGTTGAATGTTGCCCATTGAGCACTGAATTGTGGCTGGCATTGTCCAAACTGGAAACATACGAAAATGCACAAAAGGTTTGAGTGAATTTTGTACAAAATTGTGAATTTCATTTTTAGGTGTTAAATAAAGCGCGTGAAAATATTCCAACGGAAAGGCAAATTTGGATTGCTGCCGCACGCCTGGAAGAGACCCGTGGCCAAGCAAAACGAGTTCCCATTCTGATTGAACGTGCCCTAATTTCCCTCCGATCTGCCCAAGTCGAAATTAATCGAAAACAATGGCTCGAGGATGCGGTGGAATGCGAAAAGGCAAATTGCACATTGACAAGCAGAGCAATAATGTTTGTTTTTTTAGTAATAATTTATAATAAAACCTAAAAAATTTGCCAAAAAACTCAATTAATTCCCAATTAAATTGTAAAATTTAGACAAAATGTCATAACAATTGGCATCGATGATGAGGACCGGAAGCACACATGGATGGAGGACGCCGACTGGTTCATCACGGAAAAGGCCATTCATTGTGCGCGAGCAGTTTATGCATTCATGCTGAACACATTCCCAAAGAAGAAAAGCATTTGGACGAGGGCAGCCTATTTTGAGAGGGAACATGGAACGGCGGAAATGTATGAAGAATTGTTGAAGAAGGCCACCGAAAATTGTCCTGATGCCGAAAATCTTTGGTTGATGCATGCAAAATCACAATGGCAAAGGGGAGATGTGGAGGGAGCAAGGCAAATTCTGGCACAGGCCTTCCGACACAATCCAAATTCGGAAGAAATTTGGATGGCCGCAGTGAAGCTGGAATCCGAGAATGAAGTAAGTTTTTCATCATAAAAATATTTTTTAAATCAAAAGAGTAACATTTTTAATATACTTTTTGACTAGGGTATGGACAGGCTAGAGTATTAAAATTTATTTAAAAGAATTTTTAACAAAAATATCTTTAGCTGAATTGGTTATCCTTTAAATTTTAAAAATTAAGTCTCAGGTTCAAACCCTCTCAGGAGAAGTAATTTTTTCCGTCGTAGTAAACACTTTCATTTCCCTTTTACACATTCTTTGATTAAATTTCTAGACGAAATACAATATTTTAAACCAAAAATAAGTTATCAGAAACACACTAATACTAATATTACCATATTAATATTCCATTTTTCCATAGGAATTCGATAAAGCACGAAAACTGCTTCAACGGGCGAGGAATTCGGCGCCATCCCCCCGTTTTTGGATGAAGAGTGCCCGGCTGGAATGGTGCCTGAACAATTTGGACAGAGCAAAGGAATTATTGGAGGAAGGCGTCAAATTATATCCACAATTTGAGAAATTTTACATGATGCTTGGCCAAATTTGTGCGCAGCTGAAAGATTTTGATGGAGCCAGGAAACATTACGAAAAAGGGACAAAACAAAATGTGAACAGCATTCCACTTTGGATATTACTGATCAGGCTGGAGGAGTCGAGGGGAAATTTGATCATAGCAAGAAGAGATATGGATCAGGCAAAGAGAAATAATCCAAAATGTGATCAATTGTGGTTGGAACATGTGAGACTTGATATGCGAGCTGGTCATAGAGAATTGGCCCAATCAAATATGGCTAGGGCCCTCCAAGAATGCGAACATTCCGGTTAATTTTAAAATATTTTATTGTTAATTTTTTAATATTTTTAAAGGTCGTCTTTGGGCCGAAGCAATTTTTATGGAACAGCGACATGCTCGAAAGACAAAAGTAAATTAAAAATATGAACAATGAAAATTAAAAATAATTTATTTTAGATTGTGGATGCACTCAAAAAATGTGAACATGATCCGCAAGTACTTTTGGCTGGCTCAAAGTTGGTTTGGGCGGAGAGGAAAATCAAAAAGGCCAGGGATTGGTTCATTCGAGCAGTCAAAGTTGAACCGGATTTTGGCGATGCGTGGGCTTATTTCTACAAATTTGAACTAATTCATGGAACACAGGTTAATTACTTTTTATTATTTTATTAAAATTTTATAATTTTAATTTTAGGAACAACAAAATGAAGTAAAAAAACGCTGCATGCAAGCGGAACCAAGGCATGGTGAACTTTGGCAAGAAGCATCAAAGGATGTGAAAAATTGGAGAAAGAAAACCGAAGAATTATTGGAATTAATTGCAGCCAGAATTGAAATTCCTAAATGATTTTATTTTTGAATTTTATTTTGATAAATTAATTCATTTTACAATAAATAATATGTTTCATTTAACGGTTTATGGACCATTCAATACCTTTTTTAATTTTACTAAATTAATATTGAATAATTTATTTAGAATGTTGCCTCTTAAAATTCAACAATTCAATCAATGCCGATTTCGTTCATTTCGTGCAATCAAAGAGAAGGTTCAGGCTGGTCATGTGCCGTTTAGCCCAGAGGATTATGCATATAATCGTTAGTTTCACATTTTTAATTGAAATATCATCTCTCTAATTGAAGATGTTCAATTCAAGAAGGGATTGTTGAAGCCGCGGCACAGTGTTAAGGAACAAATTGAATATATGAAAAGTGAAGGTGGGCAAATTTTACTTAATTAAATTTACAATTAAAAGTCAACATTTTTGAGGCTCTAAAACTTAGCTTCATTTTTTTAACTAGACCCTAAGCCAAGGACCCAAAATTTATAGCCAAGTTTTATGGCCTCAAAAAATGTTGTAAATTCAATGATTTTGAGAGAAAATTAAATTTTTTGCTTTCCAAATAATTTTTTTCATTTTAAGCTTATCAGAATGTTTACAAAGACCGTCCAATCTGGGCTGATTGGAGGCGCAATTTGGTCAAGGTCTCCTTCAAATGGCAATATCCGACTCGTCTCTTTTGCATTGATCGAAATGGCCGTTTCAATGTGAATCAGCCATGTCCGGTTTGCCGCGATGAATATTTTTTCTTTACTTTTGAGGTTCAAAAATTCATTTATTAAATTGATGAATTAATTTATACATTTAAGAATACAAAATTGATGGATCATTTCCTCCATCCCGGCACAGAGAAGCCCATTTCAACGTTGAAAACGGGACTTTGCCAAGAACAATTGTTAAATTTGCGAGTGGAAGTTTTGAAAGCCAAAGAACATGGTAAGTAATTAATAATATTTTATTAAATTTTGTTTCAACAATATTGAATTAAAATAATTAATTAATAAGTTCTAAGTTATACTTGTAATTGTAATTGTAATTGTAAATTCTAATTGTAAATAAATTGCCAAGAAATTGTTTAAATTTGCGATTAAAAGTTTTGAAACCCAAACTAAACAAAAAAAAATGGATAAATAATAATTTTAAAATTTTCAGGAACCATGCCTTTCCATGTTGAGTTTCGCCATTTCGACTACAGTGAATGGTATCCGGAAATTTGGGAAGGGAAGGAACAATTCAATGAGGCACAATTGCCAACCCGAAATATTACTGTGGATGATGTTTATCCTGGCCCCAAAATTGAATTCGAACCACACAATCGCGACTACAATACTCGATGGTGAGCGGAATAAATAAAATTAAACAAACAATTAAATTTATTTTAGGGATGAATGGTGGATACGACATGAGAAATTTGCGAGGAAAGGCAAATAAACATGCACTCAAATTTATTGTTTTATTGTTCATTTTTTATTAATTAATTGATAAATCTTATAAATTCTCCTCATTCTCAAATGATGGATTTGTCGTTGTTGTGAAATTCCAATTTACATTCATTGATTTTGGCAATGTTGGAGTGTCCAACACAATTGGATTGTTAATATGATGGTCATAAGTGTTTGGGGTGTACACACGGAATATGGGCAAAATGGTAATATATTCGCCCTCATTTGTATTGCAAAAATGATGGATACGGAGATAGAATTCAGGGCGATTTATCACGCCCGGAAGCCAATCATGATCCGAAGCGCATCCTTCCACTTGGAATAGGCCACTCTCCTCATCGACCACCGTGAAACCGGCTTTATCGTCTGGGTCAACGGGGTTTGTTAATTTCGACTGGAATTATTAATGCATTTATAATAAATGAAAAATTCACACACATTTTGTGGACTGTCCAAATCCCAAACCTCAACGATTGTACCTTTTATAAGGAACAGTCTAATGTGAATCGAATAATTAATTTACCAAGAACTTTGGTTTGGTTTTTATTGCACAAAACACGACCAGTTGCCCAAACGCATTCCGTATTGGATTGGACCAATAAAGGCAGCAAAATTAAGAAAATGAATGTTAGGAATTGTTGTTGAAACATTTCATCAATAAATTTAGGGAAGAATGGTTCCAGATTTTATTTCTAATGTGTTTAATCTGCTTAAAATTCAACGGAGGATTTAGTTATATATTCCCCTTTCCTATGAAAATAAATCACCACAACCATTGTCATGCGCAAATGGGGGAGTATAATGAACTAAAATAATTGTCGAGTGCCCGTGGGTCGTTGTTGAGTGAGTGGGGGACACATTTGAGTATTGAGTGCGATGAGAGGGAAAAAATAATTGGATTGGGGGATTAATGGAAGGAAGAAGGAAGGAAAGAAAAAGAATATATTCGTTTATGCCAACTTTTTTTAAAAAAAATTACAAATAAATTAACACAGAAAATTAATAAAAATTCCCATACATTTTTATAATTTATATCATTTTTGGTCACATCATTTTCTTTCCATTTAATTTTCCACATCTTCTTCTTGTTTAATCTGCGGTTGATCCGAACCATCATCAAATCCAACTTCAATTGAGTCCAGCTAAAAAATGTTATTTATTTTGGCCGTTTAAAATAATGTTTTTACCGCATAAATGTCATCGTAATGTTCATTGGATTCGGGCTCCCCAGTTGTAGGATCAACATCACGGACTTTGAATTTTAAAGTTGCATTGAATGTGGCCGCCACCATTCCATCGTCGGGCATTCTCAATAGGACAAAGGAGGTGGCTGGTTGCGAAAATGGCAACGATTTGATGGGTACAATGCGCTCAATTTGCCATGGACATTCCTCGTCATCCTGCGGATCCAATTGCACAAAAATGTCCTCCAACAATTGGTCATTCAATGTATTACGGCAATCAAACTAAAAACCAATAAATTAAATAATTTCAAATGAATTAAATTTTTACCTGCAACAACAAATGTTCGTTGAAAACGTGTTGAATGCATGAAACATTGTATTCCGTAACGGCCTCGGTTAAATCAAATGTTGGAGAGGATTTGACCAATGGACCAATGTGGGCAAATTCCGGAATTGCAGAAATTTGTTCTAAAATTTTTAATTTATTTTAGAAAAATATTTTCCAGTGCTTACGTGCAAAAATATCCTTTCTCAAAACTTTTTCCTTCTTTTCTTCCTTCTTGACCGCCGGTTCTTCTGCTGACAATTTGGATTTTTTGATTTCGGTGCTGATCAATGGTTCGGTGGAAAGTGGAACTTGTGTAAGGTCAAATGGTTTATCATAGTCTCCTCCTTCCACATATTGCTCCAAAGTGTGTTGAAGACCAATTATTGAAACCTTTAAAAAATGAAAAAAACATTATAAGTAAATAAATAAAGTAAAAACCTTGAGTGTGTCCAAAATGTATTTGACAATTGCATTTTTGTCATCACTTCGCAAAATGGACAAATAAAAAGTGGCCCGGTCGCGCACTTCATCATCCGTGTCCAGCAGGCATCGTTTCAGCAAAATCATTATGCTCGGACGGAGTTGGGCACATTCGGCACCGAATTTGGCCAAGGCTGTGACCGCCGCTGCTCTAACCTTTAAATACATCAAAAATTATTAAACAATTCAGTAAACTAATTTATTTAAATTATTTAGGGGGTTTAAAATAGCAATTTTTAAAAATGTTTATTTTTTGGTCTCAGCTAAAATCGCTTCATTATAATATTTCTTCATTTTATTATTTTCCGAGGCCTTTTGCATCTTCATTGACCAAAATAATTCATTTTTGATATTTATTATAACAAAATATACCTGTGTTGTTTCCAATATGACGCGATTGTAAATGAAGCGAATGTAGCGAGCAGGATTGTTTGTGGTGGGTCCTTCCCTGCCAAGTAAATGCAACACTCGAGTGGCCAATGCCGCATGTTCACAGTCCTCGATGAATTCGCAAAGATGGGAAAGGCCCAAATCTTTTGCGGCCGGATTGTCCTCAATTATTGTGATTATGGTGTCCACAATTGCCTTTTTGTACTCGAATCCGCCTTCATCGCGAAGCATTGAGGCAAGGAAGTTCATCAAAGTTGCATGTTTTCGTGGGTAGCGGATGCAAAGGGAACGAATTGCTTCGATCACAACAATCTTAAAATTTTAAATTATTAATTGGGTATAAAAAAGATTAAGATTGTTAAGGTTTATAATGATAAATTGATCAAAAAATTTTCGACTTAAAGAGGAAGGCCGTCATTTTCCGAAATTAGGAGGTCAAAGGTTCGAATCCGCTCAGAGGAAGTTAATCTTCGGGCTTGATTTTTTGCTTATTCTTTTTTAAACACTTTTTAACATATTTCTAGACACAAAACAGTAATTTAATTTAAAAAATTAGGTAGGAAAAGATTAATATTACCAATTAACAATCAAAAAGAAGGCAAAAACTCACTTTGAATTCATCGCTTATTTCGCTGACAAATGTTCCAATTTGTTTCATCAATCGTTCTACGGATGCTTCGGCCCCAGTTTTCAGCAAAGTTGTAATGGCCAATGTTGCGATTGAACGATTCTGGTCTGTGATGAGTTGTTCCAAATCAACATTGCATGAGATGACCGCTTGCGGATAATTGATAGAAATTTTGTTGAGTGTGCGGACAGAGGCAAAACGCAAAGCCGGTTTGGGCGAGGACAGGAACAATTGGAGGACACTGACGGCCGATGCAAGTTCTCCACTGGAAAATAATTCATTTTTTATTAAAACATTTTTAATAATTTGAACCTTGAAATGCGCGGCAGTCGAACAATGGCGGAGGCAGCCTCATAAATGACCATTTCATGTTTGCTGCGCAGACAGCTTTCAATAAATTGGAATGGGTTGCGATCGGAACTGAAAATGATGACAATTAAATCCATTGTTAATTCAATAATTAAACCTTCCATCATCCTCTTCAATTAATTTGGCCGCAATCCGAATCAAATAGCAAAGTGCCAATGGGGAGCGGAGGCCGGATTTGCTGAACTTTTGAACTATTTTGAAGACGGCCAGACGATCATTTGCTCGAATTTGGTAGAGAAGGCTGAGTGCATGGAATTGGACCATATGATTTTCGGAGGAGACGGCCTCTTGAACTTCATTTCCCCATCGCCGGACCACTTCGGGACTTCGCTTGATCAAATGGAGGGAGGAAACCAGGGTGGCTGATGAAACTGCTGGTACTTTGTCCACAATTGCTTGTTTCATATAACGCTCAATGGCCTGAAGCATGCCCGTGTCAGTGAGAATTCGGCAAAGGGCCCGGATTGCTGATGGCCGGTAAATATCTTCACGGCCAGTCATATCCTTGGTTAAACTAAAAATTGTTTGAATATTATTGAGAAACTTATTAAATTTATTAAAACCTGCTAGTAACAATTATTACATCACTTGAAATGTTGCACAATTCCTTGATTGCCAGGTAAACCAGCATCCGCAATGTCACATCCTTTGCTTGCCATAATTTTGTGATTGCGAAGAATGTGTCAGTGGCCTCGGTCTTCCCAATTGTTTCGCCATGTTGCAGTAAATAGAGAAGTTTGCAGAGAATTGGGCGGCATTTCCTTGGATTCACTGGTGTTTCGTTGAATGCCCTGGTCTAAAAATTGAAGATTTTTGAATAGAAATTGTGAATAAATAATGCAAAACCTCCTGCTGAACGACCGCCTTGTCCAAATGCTCATATGGATTCCCCGCTCCGGCTTCGTCATCCTTTTTGTCTCGTCTCATTTTTGGAGAACGTTGTTTTCAGAAATTAATTGAAAATTCTATTGGCAAATATTTCTAAAAATGATTGAAATGAAATTATAAATTTGCACTAATTCAAAGATAATAGGTAGGTAAAGTCTAAAGTGAAATCATGGTAACGTATTAATCCGAGTTTTGGGATCGGGATGTTCCCTTTCCCATGTTTGCGCGTTTCACCGAAAAGGTCGGAAATGCGCGTTTCATCGAAAAAGGTCGGAAATGTTCATATTTCAATTTAGAGGGATTAAACTAAAAAACCAATGATGTTTTCGGATTCAGCATGTTGGAAAACCCCTAAAACCAGTTTAAAAACATATGTTTATACATGTTAAACTAGCAAAAACATTGTTTGTTTGAAATACATGTAAAATATCAACAACATTGTTGTTTTAAAAGTTTTTGCGCAAAAAATGTATGTTTTTAAACTGGTTTTATGGGTTTTCCAACATGCTGAAACCGAAAACATCATTGGTTTTTTGGTTTAACCCCTCTAAATTGAAATATGAACATTTCCGACCTTTTTCGATGAAACGCGCATTTCCGACCTTTTCGATGAAACGCGCTAGCACCTCCATTTCCATAACTTTGATCCACGTCCCACAATTGCAAATCAATCAGTAAAAGGCGAGAGAGAATGGTTAAATTGTAAAGGACAGACATGCAGAGAATATGACATTATATCCTATAAAAAAACGTAATGCAAATAATCGTCTTCCTTTTCTTCTTTTATTTTATTTTTTCCATCATCTTTTCATCTTATCTCACTTCTCACGTCTCTTCACAAACGGGCAGTGAACATTATCGATTAGCGACAGCACAGCATAGCAGGTGCCTTGTCTTTATTATACGGCCCCATTTTTCTTCTCAACTTCACATTCATCCTTCCCATCGTCCATCCAATTCCCATTCAACAATTTCCATCCGACAATTCCATCATTTTTACTCAAGTCATTCCCATTTCTTCATCATTTGGGAAAGTCATTTTCATTTCATAATTTTCGGCAAAAATATTCCCACCATTCCATTTTAATTTCATCATTAATTTTAGCGAATATAATACATTCAGTTCTCAAATCTCAATACTTCTCAATCCAATCTACTGCACAAACATCAAGATGCAAATTTTCGTCAAAACCCTCACCGGAAAGACCATCACCTTGGAAGTGGAGGCATCTGACACCATCGAAAATGTGAAGGCCAAGATCCAAGACAAGGAAGGCATTCCACCGGACCAACAGCGCCTGGTTTGTGTGATGTTAACTCGATTAGAGAAACTTAAATTTTACATAAAGATCTTTGCCGGAAAGCAACTTGAGGATGGACGCACTCTGGCTGACTATAACATCCAAAAGGAATCGACTCTTCATCTGGTCTTGCGTCTCCGTGGTGGAATGCAGATCTTCGTGAAGACACTCACCGGAAAGACAATCACCCTGGAAGTTGAAGCCTCGGATACCATCGAAAATGTGAAGGCCAAGATCCAGGACAAGGAAGGCATTCCACCGGACCAACAGCGCCTGGTTTATTCTTATAGATTGATTGTCTTATCTAATCCAACTTTTAAGATCTTCGCCGGCAAACAACTCGAGGATGGCCGCACTCTTGCCGACTATAACATCCAAAAGGAGTCAACCCTGCACTTGGTCCTGCGTCTTCGCGGCGGAATGCAGATCTTTGTCAAAACTCTCACCGGGAAGACCATCACACTGGAAGTGGAAGCATCGGATACCATCGAAAATGTGAAGGCCAAAATTCAGGACAAGGAAGGCATTCCACCGGATCAACAACGCCTGGTTTGTTTTCCTTTAGTTGTTAACCAATTTGAACTTAAATTTGTTAAGATCTTCGCCGGGAAACAACTCGAGGATGGTCGCACTCTGGCTGACTACAATATCCAAAAGGAGTCAACCCTTCACTTGGTGTTGCGTCTTCGTGGTGGCGGCGGAAATGATGAACAATGAATGAGAAGACAATTGTGAAGGAAAACCAAATCTGTTGCATCAAACATCCATATTCAATCTATCTAAAGAACCACATCCATCCTCCATCCTGTCCCCCTTTTCTCTATGATCATATATAATTCTCTTCTTTCCATACAAACAAAAACGATGCAACACCATATATAATTCATTCATCTGTTTTTTCTCTATAAATTCGATAAATCTTGGAAAGTAATATTTTTAATGTTCTGATTTGAGTGAGTAGAGTAGTTTTGTGAGTAATTAGCATTATGAGTTTTTCAATCATTGTTACCTGCCCTTTAATTTAAAATGAAAAGAAGATTGTTTGCTTCTTTGAACAATAATTTTTTGTACGGCGCAATTGGCCTATACGAGGTGGGCTATTTCGGAAAAGGATAAAGGAGTCGGATGGGAATAGGATGAACGATGGAAGAGGGTTTTATGTAAATTTGAGATGGAAAATTGGGGCCTTAATAATAGGTTACGCTGCAATAATCTAAATGAGGGTGATTGGACGCTTTTTTATTTTATTCAATTTTTTATACAAGTGATTTTGATAAATTTAAAAGGCAAAGCACCATGTGAATAAATTAATAAAGGTATGAATGATTAATTAACAATTTATTATCTTTAATTTAATTTCTTCTCAATGTTGTTGTTCTGTTTGGCCATGTACGGTTACTAATAGCTCCTTCGCAGTCTTGGCAATATCATATGCTGCTTGACAAGTTTCATCAATCTTAAAAAATAATTTTATTATAATTTATTTAATATTAAAATTTATACATTCAATGGCCTTGATAGACATTTCCTCGAAAGTTGTTTCATTGCCGACTCAATTCCAAGGGCACATTGTCGGACGGGTCCTCCGCGCATAAAATGTTCTGGGATGAGTGCGAGGATTCGTAATATGTGATGATTAATGGAATCGCCGTGATACATTGCATTGGCCTCCCGATTCGATGTTTTTGGTGCATTTTGTAAATCAGATAAAAGTGCCTAAAATTAAATAGCCGAAAGATAAATTTCTATAAATTTTTAAAATAACCTTAATGGCATTGGTGAGCAATTCAGTCTCCAAAATGAGGTTGTCCGGGAAAACTAAAAAAATTAACAAATTTTAAAAATGATTTTAAAAATACTTTCATCATTGAAAATTGTTTTGGCGGCCATTGAATGCTTTTTTTGTTGCGGCGATTGATTAAGAATTGCCACTGAATTTGAATTTTGCACACTTTGAATTGTTGTTGGCAATAAATTTGATGCCGATGTTTGTCTTGTGGCAATTTTTGCTGATGGATAAGTGTCAGTTGAATAATTGTGCAATGATTTTTGTGGATTAGAATGAGAGGGTTTAAGTGTGGAGGCGGACATCATTACGGCGCCAATTTTGGATGGTGGAACATTTGTTGATGTTGCGGTCAATGATGTAGAATGTTGCAAAGGTGGAGTCATTTGTGGTTGTGAGGTTAATGTAGTTGATGGCGGTGGTGGTGGCGATGAAATATTATGCCTTTGCTGTTGTTGTTTCATTTTATTCATTTCATATTGAATATCCGACTGCTCAATTTGCATTTGTTCAACGCTTTTTTGTATTTGTTGTAATGTCCTAAAAATTAATTCTATTAACAGAGTATTTTTTATTGTAATGTTAACCAAAAAAACCTAGTATCTTAGCCCTAAAAATTATTTAGTTTTAAATAAATTTACTTTAATATTTTTGCATTTGAAGAGGCCAATTTTTCCATTTTCTCATCCGTATCTGCCAATTTCTCCTTGAATTCCAAATAATGGTCCATCGATGAAAATGTCATTTTAGTATTTTGATTTGATAAATCCATCAAATTATTTGAATTTGTTGAAATTATTGATTTCTTCGGCGAATTTGTCTCATCCATTTCTGCGTCACTACCAAAAATTTGGCTAAAATTTAATTCATTAATTTTTATTTTTTGGTACTTACTCAATATTTCTTGTAATTTGTTGCGGTGATTGTTCATCAATGGGAATTGGCAAACCAAAATATCTTCTACGAACTTCTTTCAGCAAATCAATGATTAAATGGGCAAAATCGGCAGAAGAAAATTTTGCTAATTTTTGTCGCAATTGATTTCGTGTAGCGGAAAGTTTTGGGTTTGGCTTAAATTTAATTTTTATTAAATATTTTTTTAATAATACCGGCAAAAATATTGCAACATGTTGATGCGTTCTAATGTGCAATTGTTCAATTGTTGACCATTGGACATTGAGTTCACGTCGATCAATCTAATAAAATAATTTTTGGAATTATTTAATTTATCCAAAATAGAGTAAATTATGCCAAAATAATTATATTGGTTTAAGGAGGGTTTGTCCTCCATATTCACAAACCACATACCCAAAATTGGATAGAGCTGGCCAAAATGCATTGAAGGGTATATAATTTGGTTATGGTTTGGCCAACAATTAAAGGGTAAATGGTTTAAACCCATTTTGGTTTTTGATTCAAAAATCAATAGGTTAGAATTGATTAAACCCAAATTAAAACATAAACCCATTATATTATAATTTTGTGGCAAATTAAATAATTTCCATTCTTCTTTTAATCTTACTTCATCGTAAACATCCTGGATTAGCCGCTCAAAAACATTTCCATTGCTTAATTGGAGTTGACGCCGGAAATCGTGAACATGATTTGTCCTTGGCATAACCAAATCGGGTATTAAAAAATGTTGATGACTGTCCAAATGCGATGGCTTTCTTCCTAAAATTTGATTATTAATTTGATTTATTTTTAATTTTTTACCGCATAAAAACATTGAAAAATGATCCGTAACTTCGAAAGAAAGTTCCATAAATCTTTTAGCCAATTCATTCTTAAAATAAATATTTTTGTTTTAATTAATTTATGTAATTACATGTCCTTCTATTCTGGCAATCTCTTCTGGTGTTTGACCGCTACTATTTTTTTGTTCCACATCTGCTCCATAAATCCATAGCAATTCCACTTGAAGATCTTGTCCATTTTTGGCGGCAATATGCTTAAAATTTAGTTATATTTTGGAATTTAATTTAATATTTACTATTGGAGTATTTCCTTGAATTATACAATTTGGAGAGGCTCCAAGGGCCAATAGTCGCAAAGAAGTTTCAACATGCCCAGTACGAACACATGACCAAAGTTGTTTATTACTAAAATCATCAGATGGGTAATTGATTGAATTATTTCAATATGATTAATTTACAGATCATCAACGGTAAATTCATCTTTGGCTGGTCTAATGGAAAATGCAAGATTGGCATATTTATCAATGATGAATGATTCCTTCTTTGGGATGATTGGATCACTAATGAATTTTAAATTATTTTAATCAAAATTGATTTTTTACTTTGAAACTGGTTTCTTTTTTGTTCGTCCTCCTTGATGGTCAAGTAATGTATGCTCCCAAATCTTTAAATTTAAAAGTTTTTATTGTTTTAATAAATAAATTTAATACATTATTGGCTCCATTTTTGTACAAATAATTGATTAAGGCCAATTGTTTATCGTGCCACATCCCTTTCGTAAGTGAACGTATTTGGCTAATATTTCGTCCTAAATTATATTTTTAAATTATTTAAATTAAAATCACTACAAAAACCTAGATTCCGGTGAACAAAGCAACAATCCGAACAAATGAGAACTCCGTGATTTAGCGAAGCCCAAGCTGGATCCGAAGCACCACAATCAGCACAAATTAATTCATTCATTCTTCGCTTGAAATTAAAATAATTTAGTAGAGTTTTAGTAGGGACTTCTGGTTTCCGATTTCCGGCAGATTAAACCGGAACCGGAACGAAACCGAAACCGAACCCGAACCGGTAGAAAGAAAAGAGAAGGACGGGAAGGGAAAAAGAGGGATGGGACATCATATCATTAAAATCATTTTGCCAAATTAATAAAATAATAATTAATAAAAAAATGAATACGGTACGGAAAATTTCAGTACCGCGGCCATTCTTTTGTTCATAGCTAAGCGAGGAACTAACCAATCTGGGAAGGCGATATATCATTTTAAAGCCTAAAGTGGGCTCTACAAAGTGGCCAATTTATTTTTGTGAAATTAGATTTTAAAGGAAAGTTACGTGCCTTTGAATGTATTAAACTCGAATTTTTGGAGGAAAAGCCTCTTAATTTACAAATTTTTAAGTTTACAAAAAATTAGTTAAGCCATTTTGTAGAGTACTTTTAAGGCTTTCGAATAGCATATCGCCTTCCAAAATTGGTTGCTTCTTCATTGAGCTATGGCCAAAAGAAAAGAGCCTTGTTATTGAAATAACTATTGGAAGTCCTGTTTCGCCTTGAAAATGGAAATTATTTTAAAATTATGTTGGAGGTTGGCAGCAAAACAGCCTCAATCCATGCAAATTCCTTACAAGAAGCGTCCAATAAAGGAGTAGGCGTCTCCAATTCAAACTCAACAACAACTGCAGATAATGATCAAAAACACAAGAAGCAGCATTTAGCATCACAGCAACGGAGCGCGTGAATGCGGAAGTAACAGCGGAAGCCAACATTGCCAGTTCAAAAACCCTATAAATAAATCCCCCAGAGCCCATCCTTCCCATCCTTCTTCCCTTTTTTTCGATTCTTTTTTCCCTCTGATATCTGAAACCATCCCATATTGTTGCTTTTCCATCATTTAATTTATATTATTATTGCTCATATTATACCAATTCCATCATCGTATATTTTTGTATTCGCTTTCCATGATTAAAAATCTTGATATTATTTTTTTATTAGTATTTACGCCGGAAGCAGAAAATGAATGCAAATGTTCCAATTCCCACCAATTAGGAAGGGAATAATGGGCTTGCGGCAATTGTGGCCCTGAGGGGCGAGCAATGAATGTGGAGGGGAAGACAATTTGTGTGGAGATTGCCGGAAGAATATTCACCTAAATTGGAGATGATGATTATTTGCCCAGAGGGCATAAAAGTTGTTGTGTTTATGAGAATGAGGCCAAATGTGAATTGGATGGATGCTGCGCGCATTTGGGCACAAACCTTTTTGTTGGGAGAAGGGGAAGAAGCCATTTAGCCCAAACTGCTGGCAGTAAATTCCGCAGCTTATTCCATTCCCCCCATTCATCCACCAACATTTTAATTTGCACATTTTCATTTTGATTCCTACTTTAAATTTTTATGGAGAAAGTGGCGAATAATAATCCATCACCGTGTGCCCTCAAGGTCCATCATCTCCTCTACATCCATTTCATATCTTCCGGATGCCAATGTACAAAGTGCCGTCGAGGAGGATGGATGAGCGGAAATTGCGCGACGCCCGCTTCACAGTCGCCACTGGCAACCATCCACTTCTAAAGTAATAAGGATGGATGAGCGGATTAGTGGCGGTGGCCAGATGAGTAAAGAAGGATTTTGGCCTTGGGATTTTGAGGGAAGAATCCTTCGTTAAGAGAATGACTTTTTGGATGGAGAAAAAACATATTTGGTAGATTCAACCAACATGAAGAATGCGTCAGAAGCGCAGACATTCTGGTGAAGAAAAAATACATTTTTGTGGTTTGGAAAATACAGAAAAAAATTGGAGGGTTCATTCATGTTTGCCGTTATCGGTCCTCGCCTCAATTTTTACCGGAGGGAACCCTCAATTCCCTCTCCCCCCCATTCCATCGTTGTCGTCCTTTATTCTCATTGGCTCCTTCCATTTTGACTCCGCCCCCTTTCTATTACAGAGGCATTTCCCCCTTCCTTCCTCTTTCATATCGTCCTCTTCTTCCATCCAAATCCATCCTCATCTAAAACAAAATCAAGTGCTCAATCATAAATGCCACAAATTCCTCATAAATTCCTTCCGTTTTCGATTGCGCAGTGCCGAAATTCGCGCGTGCCAGCGCCAATCGCTGGCCACAATCCTCTATGAGGAGGAGGCCAAGGTGTTTTGAGTCCACCCACAGCAGTAAATGGCCGATTGGCCCATAAGCGGATTATTATTATCCCTCCTTCCTCATTTTCTTTTGTTCTTGTCCGACCGACCGATCGAGCGGGACAATAATCCGATTAATTCCTCCTTCTCATATCTACGCGCCATTTCCCAATTCCTTCCTGTGTAGATTAACTTCTTCTTCTTCTGACTGTTCTGATGAAACCGCAATCTCCGCTTCATGTCCTGTCGGGTCAGCTAATCCGTAAGAATGGGTTACCCCCGAAAATGATATAAAAAGGGTACAACATTAATTGTTAGAAGAAGAATTGGTCAAAATCAAAAGGAAGAAAAACAAATAGAACTGTGAAAAGACGGAGAGGGATAATATTAAGGATTAAGCAAATGTGGAAGTAAATCTTTAAAAAATATGGAAATTTGGAAGGGAATAATCTAGTTTTATTACGTTTTTTGATAATTCATTTGAGCAAGGAGAGTTTATATATGGCTATATTAAAGGCTTAATGCCTTAAAATCTTATAATTAAACGTAATTTATCCTTTGGTATTTTTCCAAATTCACAATTCATCAAATGATTTAAATATTTTATCCATTCATTAAATGATTTCAATCTTTCCGATCTCCGTCACCACAAATTAAAGCGCAGATTCTTTCATTTTTCCCCTAAATATTTCCTTTCTCATCCCATCCATAAAACTTAACCGGAACAACATGGTTTCAAGTGAGACAAAATGGCACCCCATCAAAGGGTTAAAAGGAAAATGAGAGTACTGTCAATGGGGCATTTGGCCAAATTTGTCTTCCCAAATTCTGTTTTGGCCAATTTTCCTCATCAAAATCATCAGAGCTCCTTCCGATCGTATCATCCTATCATTTTTATCAATTCATTCCATTTACATTCCTCCATCATCAACTAATTTCCCATCACAATTATTGTGTCCAAGTATTAGTTTCCCCTTCCGTATATGGATGGGGGAATGAGGTCGTCGATTCTGCTAATCCTTTCGCCGGCCGCGATCACAGCGCTACCGGGGCTGATGAGATGGTACCGGGTCCGGGACGAGAATAAGCAGAGAATGGCGGAAAAGGGGCGACGAGCATAGTTGGAGAACAATATGGGAATTGGAGGTGATGAATTTGGGGGAATGATAATCCGCCGATGATGAGTTGTTGTTTTGGTGGGGCGATGAAATGGACTGCACCACAAACAAATAATGCAAATCGGAGAGGGGGGGGGGGCTTATTGAGAAATGGGTCTAAAATATATTTTTGTGAGGATCGAACTAAATTTGGATGGACTAATTGAATGTGAGACTTAATAATTGTTAGGCAGGAGGACAATAGAATGTGTTGATCCAGAAGAAGTTTTACTGGGATAGGCACGAATTTGCCGCTGACCCTTGTGGCCATTTATTATATTCATTAACAAACAAGTACTTAACCAATTTAGATGATTTGGTTATGAAATTAAAGGACAGACTCTATTGCCTACTAATTAAATTAATTTGGAATAATATTTTTTCTACTAGTTAATGGAATTTGTTGTCTTCATGTATGTTTAAAATAATAAAAAAACAGGCGGAATTAGTTAGATGAAACACAAACAGGCGGAATTAGTTAGATGAAACAAAACAGGCGGAATTATTCTAAGCGAAAACACAAAACAGGCGGAATTATTCTAAGCGAAAACACAAAACAGGCGGAATTATTCTAAGCGAAAACACAAAACAGGCGGATTTATTCTAAAAACACAAAAGGCGGAATTATTCTAAGCGAAAACACAAAACAGGCGGATTTATTCTAAGCGAAAACACAAAACAGGCGGAATTATTCTTAAGCGAAAACACAAACAGGCGGAATTATTCTAAGCGAAAACACAAACAAGCGTATTTATTCTAAGCGAAAACACAAAATAGGCGGAATTATTCTTGAAAACACAAACAGGCGGAATTATTCTAACTAAACGAAAACACAAAACAGGCGGAATTAGTTAGATGAAACACAAACAGGCGGAATTATTCTAACTAAGCGAAAACACAAAACAGGCGGAATTAGTTAGATGAAACACAAACAGGCGGAATTATTCTAACTAAGCAAAAACACAAAACAGGCGGAATTAGTTAGATGAAACACAAACAGGCGGAATTATTCTAACTAAGCGAAAACACAAAACAGGCGGAATTAGTTAGATGAAACACAAACAGGCGGAATTATTCTAACTAAGCGAAAACACAAAACAGGCGGAATTAGTTAGATGAAACACAAACAGGCGAATTATTCTAACTAAGCGAAAACACAAAACATGCGGAATTAGTTAGATGAAACACAAGCAGGCGGAATTATTTAGATGAATTAAACTCCCTGTGGATTTGACGTTTGACCAATCAAATCAATTATGATGAGGAAGATTCAATCAAATCAATCAATCATAGAATGAAATATTTTTTTGATTGTCGTGATCAATCATTCATATAATTTGCATTTTTTATCAAAATTATTTCAATTTCTATGTCATCCGCCAACCAATCAACTGCCATTGTCTTCCAATCCATTCCCTTCATTATATTTCAACAATTTCAATGACTGAATAGGAAGAGGATAGAGGAACCCTCCTTTGCTGTTTTCCACTGCAATTCCCCCTCAAGCCTCAATTTTTAATTTCATCTTTTCAATTCAATTTCCAAATATGCCATTTTGACGTTTTCCCATTTCCACGCGTCCGCACCACTTGAAAATCCTCCTCTCATTTTTTTAAAATTTTTATTTTCAAAGTAAAATGCCCTTAACAACTTTCGAAAATTGTAAAATGCCCTCTAAATATGAATACCTCCTCCCTCCATTTCCCGTCTTCCCAATGAATTAAACTGCTTGCTTATTATAGGGAGGGGATGAAGCCAATGGCAATTTTCTCACATCAAAAGCTAAAGCGCCGCTTGTTGATTTTTGATCATTTTGCCCGTTTCGTCGCCCATTTTCAACCCACTTTCCCAAAATCCATGTGGGCACAAAATCCTCGCCCCATAATGGAAGAGTGCGAAATTGGCCCATGGAGTTTTTTGATCAGCTAAATTTGGCAGGGGATTGAAATATAGGAGAGGGGGGAAATGCATTTTGGTTATTTATAGTTTTAATTCTTCCATATGAAACAGTCTCAGATAAGCCAAAAAAATTTTTATACGGAACTAAACTGAAAATTAAAATAAAATTGAAATCTTCCAATTTTAGCTTATAAATTTTCTAAATTCTTGCGGATATTTGTGTTTCTCGGTGCCGATTATTTACACATCCAAACAGGATTAACTTTTGTCCATCTAATCCACAAATATGTTGGGTCAGTTTGGGATCAAAAAACATTTTACACAACTAAAATCCCATAAAATCACATTAAAGTTGCCAATGGATCGGCCAACAGTAACAATTGCATGATCAATGGGACTGGCCATCAAGAGAATAATGCCAAGACTGAAGAAGAGGAGAATGGGCTCGGCGGCGGTGGAATTTGTTCGTCTACAAATTTGGCATTTACTGCCCAATCCTTGATTAGCTGTCCCGTTTCGGCCACATCATCATCTTCTTCACCTCCAGCTGCATCTACCAGCCTGGTGCCATCCTCTGCCATTTCCACAACTGTTCCCAATTTTGTCTATTTCCAACCCACATCCACAACCCAACAACAATTGACGGATTACACTGGGGGCGTTGACATTATTGGCCAAACGAACAGCAACAATTATGAGCTGCCGATGGCTTCAATGTTGGCAAGCAGCTATGCGGCTGCTGCCGGTCCATTCTATTTTCACTTTTAACCCACATTTTTTATTATACATCATTTTCAGCCGCCGCTGTTGCCGCCAACACCGTGTCCACCAATTATAGCATCAACCATCCAAATATCAACAATTCAATTTCCTCTGCTGCTGTTGGTGCATTAGCCAATGCTGCCTATTACAGCAATGTGGCTGCAAACGCAGCAGCAACAGTTGGTGGCCCAGCAGGTAGAAATGGGAAGGAATTTGAATGAGAATTTGGCCACATTTTTGGATCATACCAACTTGTGGCCATTTATTATAATTCATCAAAGATTGAACCAATTTTGATTTTTTTAGTATCGAATTAAAGAGTAGACTTTTGGCTATTCAATAATGTTAATTTTATTTAAATTTATTCAAAATTGAGGAAGTTATGCCTAAAAAATCGCTGACAATTTATCAAATCTATAAAGGTCATTTTAAATGATTTTTTGGCACAATTTCATCAATTCTGAATCAATTTTAATAAAATTAATAACATTTGATAGTACAAAGTCAGCTCTTTAATTGGATACAAAAATTATCAAAATTGGACGATTGATGAGTTAAAATAAACTGACAAATTGGACTACCCCAAATTTTTGTCGCACAGTTGTTCAACCGAGGAAAAGTCGTCGCGAACGCACAACATTCACTCGAAACCAATTGGATGTGTTGGAGGCACAATTTGCTCAATCCCCATATCCAGGTGCAATTTGATAATCGTTCAAAATAAATAATAATTTTTTCCTTTTAGATGTTTATGTTCGGGAGCAAATCGCCGATCAGGTCCAGTTGGCAGAGTCTCGAATCCAGGTCAGTGGCCAAGAACGGGGCATAGGCATCCATTTCGGCTTAATCCCCACCTTTTCCTCCCTTTGATGACCGGGCAAAAATCCGATGGGAATGAAGGAGGAATCCCTTTGAAATTAATATATGATATAGCCTCAAGGGAAAAGGGATGGAAGGCGCCAGAAAGGGGAAAAGGGAGAAGCCATTGAACGGAGGAAATAGAATTTGAGCGGAATTAGGAGAAGGGGAATAAATAAATAAATGAATAATTTTGATGGATTTCAGGTTTGGTTCAAAAATCGCCGAGCCAAGCAGCGTCAACAGGACAAACAGGCGCGGCCAAACAAACCACAAACGGTGGCCGCAATCAAAACGGCCCGAATGGCTGCGCAGGCAGCGAATCAAGGACAGGGAGGAGCAAATGGTGTCAAAAAGGTGGAGAAGGAGACGGTGGCATCGGCATCTTCCTCTGCTGCCGCTAATCGAGGGAATAATGAACGGAAAAGAGCGACCGGAGCCAATCTAGGGAATCGAAGCAATCATGGTGGAGGAAAATTTGCGCCAGTCAATGGAAATGGAGGAGGAATTCTCGTCGAGAGCAAATCCGAACCGGAATCGGGAGGGTAAGTGAATGAATGAGAACAATGGGGCGGGGACATTTCAGTACATGGGCCATTCTTTTGACCCGTAACTCAGCGAGGCGATTACCAATCTTGAAAGGCGATATCCCATTCGAAAGCTAAAGGTGTCCTCTACAAAGTGGCCAATTTAAATTTTACGAAAATCTTTTTCTTAAAAAACTTATATGCCATTGACTTTAATAAATCAGGAATTTTGGAAGAAAAGCCGCTAATTTTAATTTTTTTTTATTGTATTAGAGTTTTCAGAATATTAGTCTAGCCACTTTTTAAAGGACAGTTAGGGTTTTCAAATGGCATATTGCCTTCCAGAATTGGCTATTTCCTTATTGAGCCATGGCCAAAAGAAAGGGGTTAGATATTGAAATATACTACATATTTCACAGTCATTGGAAGGGGCAACATCAATAGAAAATGAAAATTAATGAGGAAATTCACATTTTAGAACGCCATTGCAAAACATTGGAATTGATGGGCCAAAAATGGGTGGTGGTGGCATTGGATTGGCCATGGATGCATCAAAACAACAATTCATTGATAAAGGTGGGTGTTGCCCGGATTATTCATTTTGGGGGAGTACTTTATGATTTGAACAAAAATAAATACCTTTTGTTAGGTCATCATGCAAATAAATAATTTCCAGTGAATTCATATTTTTGGATCATAATCATATCAAAAACTTTCATTCTAAGGAAAAACCCAAAGCTAAAAATATAACAAAAATTCACAAATTAAATAAAAATCTGCATTTTATTTACAGTATCCATTCAATATGTTTAGAATCCGATATTTTTATATTCTACATCTCCTGATAATAAAAATAAAACAATTAAAAAGCCTTAGTTAGAAAAATTGGCCTGTTGCGTGTTGCCCAAAATGATTTGCCTCTAAAAATACCATTTCCTAAATTCAATATTCATAGCAGGATCACAGCCTTTTGGATTCGTCCAAGGATTCATCATCGTTGGCTTCCTCTCAATCCTGCCACCTTAATAATTCATCAAGTAGCGGGAATTCGGCCTCCACTGCCATTTGCCCTTCGCAATTGGCCGATTTGAATGGTCTTTCCTGTGGATCATCTTCTAACCCCTTTGCCTCATTAATGGCCACAACAAATGGATTTGCGGCTGCTGCAGCCACAATGGGCCAGGATAATGCTTCGACGGCTGCGACCGCAATGTTACCAGGACTGTCCGCTTGGGTCCCGAACACATCCATCGCATTTGATACAGTTAGTTGTATATAATCCAATACATAATTTATCCCTCCATTCCAGTCCTATGGCGTTGCTTCCCAATTCCCTTATTCAACATTGATGGGCACTGGTCAAACCGCCAACAACAATGCATTTGGCAATGGTGCCATCGGAGGATATTGTTATGGTGGGTTTATAATTATTCAGATAATTGAAATAGTAGGGGAAGTTTCATTACCACCAATTCAATAGTTAGGTTATTCTTTCTATTATAGCTCATCGAGCTAATAACCAATCCGGAAAGGCAATAAATATTCCATTTTAAATTTAATTCTCCTTTACTCTTTATCTTTTAAATTTTATGAATTTTATCTTTAAAAAATTACATGTCTTTGAGTATTTTTTGGAGGAAAATAGCTGGAATTATTCTAAGCGAAAAAACAAACAGGCGGAATTATTCTAAGCGAAAAAACACAAAACAGGCGGAATTATTCTTAAAACAGGCGGAATTATTCTAAGCAAAAACACAAACAGGCGGAATTATTCTAAGCAAAAACACAAACAGGCGGAATTATTCTAAGCAAAAACACAAAACAGGCGGAATTATTCTAAGCTAAAACACAAACAGGCGGAATTATTCTAAGCGAAAACACAAAACAGGCGGAATTATTCTAAGCAAAAACACAAAACAGGCGGAATTATTCTAAGCAAAAACACAAACAGGCGGAATTATTCTAAGCAAAAACACAAAACAGGCGGAATTATTCTAAGCTAAAACACAAACAGGCGGAATTATTCTAGGCGAAAACACAAAGCAGGCGGAATTATTCTAAGCGAAAACACAAAACAGGCGGAATTATTCTAAGCGAAAACACAAACAGGCGGAATTATTCTAAGCGAAAACACAAACAGGCGGAATTATTCTAAGCGAAAACACAATACAGGCGGAATTATTCTAAGCGAAAACACAAAACAGGCGGAATTATCTAAGCGAAAACACAAAACAGGCGGAATTAGCGAAAACACAAAACAGGCGGAATTATTCTAGGCGAAAACACAAAGCAGGCGGAATTATTCTAAGCGAAAACACAAAACAGGCGGAATTATTCTAAGCGAAAAGAATTAAAATTTTCCGGAAAAAAGGTGGAATTAATCTACTTCAAAAATTTGAATTTTTATTACATCCATTCCAAACATAATTAGAAAAAAATAAATTTTATAAAAAAGTTAAAAGCAGCCACTTTTTAGAAGACATTTTGGGTTTTAAAATGGATATCGTTTACCAAATTGGCTATTGCCTCGCTGAGCTATAGCTCAAAATACTAGTTCAGATATGGAAATGCCCCTATTGAACCTGGACATACCCTCAATAATTTACACATTTTCCACAGGTTCAACCACTCCATATTATTATCAAAATGGTGGCCATGCAACTTTGCCATTCCTCAGCAGTGCCATTCAATCCACTGAGGATGGTGCTGGTACTGATCAATCTCAGATGACCGCCTCATTTGTGAATTATGTCCCAGAGAATGTTGGCAGCACAATTGGCACCACCTATTATATGACAAATCCATTTGCGTAAATGCTCAATCAGCAACAATTCCTTTCGCATCATTTCCATACCTTTCAGTATTCATATGTCCCAAAAATTTGACTAATTTCTATCGGGCATTATTTCTTCTTTTTTTGTTGTCTATTTCCATTTTACTTTACTATACTCTATTTTAATATTTTATTCATTCACAATTTCATATATTTTGGCAATAATATTTTTGAATAATTTGTATAAAAATAAATTCAATGATCATCAAAAATACTCCATTTTATGGTCATTTTTTCATTAGCGCTTTGCCAAATTGTCAAGTTGAGTTTTCGGCAATGGCATTGGATGATCTTTTGTGCGTGAACCGGCCATAGAAATTGCCAAAGACTGGAAAAAGAAGTGTTAAAAGGAATATTGGCATTGGTTCATTTTTAGAGATTAATTAATGACCCAAATTTAACCGAAATAAAATAAAACTACTGTATGCCTTTAGGGTAAAATCACATTTCTGCTAATAAATGGAATGGAAGTAATTTCCCTCATTACAGTAGAATGGAGGGAGGCACAAATCTTTTCTGCCTTAATAAGTTATGAAAAGAGGAAACACTGCCAATTTATAAATACTCAAGCTATTCTTTTGACCATAACTCATCAAGGAAGGAGCCAATTTTGGAAGGCGATATGCTATTCGAAAGCCCTAAATGTTCTCTAAAAAGTAGCTTAAATAATTTTTCTAAAAACTTTAAAACAGTTTGGGTATTGCCTCGATGAGCTATGGCCAAAATAAAGGCACAAGATACTGAAATTTCCCCTCCATTATTCATGATGTTCTGGTAGGCCAGATATCAACAAGGAAGTAACCAATTTGGGAAAGCGATATGATATTCGAAAGCCTTAAATGTCCTCTAAAAAGTGGCTAAACTATTTAGTTTTTGAAAACTTAGACCAATTTGTAAAATAAACAGTTTTTCTTCTGAAAATATTACACTCAAAGGCATATTACTTTTTTTTGGAAATGAAATTTTATAAAAATTTAGAAGCCACTCTTTAGAGCATGTTTTGGGCTTTCAAAAGGTATATTGCCTTCCTTAATTGGATATTGCCTATTGAGCTAATGGGCCAGAAAGTTATGAGTGGCATATCGAACTGTTCTTTCCAATTATGGCCCATTTCAATTTTGGGTATTCTCCCTATCCTGTGGATCTAATTAAATTCTTTTAAATCCAACGCTAACCCTTTGATTTCCTTCATTCACCAGCTCCTTGGCCAATTCCGTATCAATTACGCCCTTCGCGCCAGTTTCTCGATGATGTCTTCGATGCCGATGATTCATCGCTTCATCTTCACGTTTTCCTCTTCCTCCTCCTCCATCCTCCTCCTGCTCCTTCTTTTCCTCCTCACTTTTCTTTTCCTCCTCCTTTTTTGGTGGTTGTTTTTTGCCCTCCAATTCTTCCACTTTATCCAGCGCATTTCCTCTTTCCCGTTGCCGATCCTCATCCTTCACCTTTTTTCGTCTTCCTGCTTCAGCCAAATCCATCATTTGTGAGGCCAAAATTGCCAAAACAATTGCGAACCAGCTGAACAATTTGAATGGACGATTTGATGAATAATGATGATGAATGGCCATTTTATTTTTGATGATTCAACGATGATGATTCAAAAGGAGGGAGGAGTTTGGATGTTTTCAATTCTTTTTCTTTTGATAAAAATGGAAAAAAACGAGTGAAGAAATGTATTTGCTTTCAATTTTTTTATGTCTTTATTCTTTTTTTTTTCTCACAAATTGTTCAATGGACCAAAAAACAAAATAATGTGGGGGAATGTGTACAAGGCCGGAAAAAGTTGGTTGCGGAAAAATGGATGAGGGGAATGCATTTAGTTGACATTAGTGGAATGGGAAATGGGAAGGAGGCAATCTAATTAAGGGGATCGTCGGTAGTGTTCCCTGAAAAAAGAAAGAAAAATGAATGTGGAACACTCTTGGTGAGTTCATGTGAATTCTCATTAGGGTAACCGAGCGACCCGACGAGTTTTTTTCTTCTTCTTTTCCTCAGGGAAATGGATGAAATATTCATGGGAAAATTTGCGATGGATTGTTGGCCACTTTGGATTAATTGAAATGGAATGGCACTGAGGAAATGGGGGGAAATGGCACCACTCAAAATGACCGGAGGGAGGAAATAGGCGAGGCAAAGTTAATTTGCATGAAAATAAGGGAATAAGATGGGAAGAAGGCAATTTCAAATATGGACAATTTTATGTGTCTATTCAAGCATAATCTGTGCATATTCATTTGTGCTTCTTCTTCCTCATTTCATTTGGCCAAAATTGCGCCTGCCGTCGTCGTTGTGCCCTTTTTGCCGGCTCCACTTTCGCCCAACAATCGTCCTTCTTTTCCAACCGAATAGTCAACCATTTTGCCAAATTTTGTGTAAAATGTCACGGCGCATTGTTGCTTTCGGCCCGTCCTCTGATCGAACACTTGGCAATGATTGAATGGGGGAATGTATAGATGGAGGGTGACGGCTGGGTCCGAATGCGAGGGATTCTCCATTCGATGGAGGCCAATTTGATCTGGGAATGAATTTGGATAATGAAATGAGGTATTAGTATAGTTTTGATTGAATTGGATTTAAATTAAAATTTAATTTTTGTAGATTATGAATCATATTAATTTGAATAGTCACGATTATTTAGTTCGCTTAGAATAATTCCGCCTGTTTTTTGCTTAGTTAGAATAATTCCGCCTGTTTTGTGTTTTCGCTTAGAATAATTCAGCCTGTTTGTGTTTTCGCTTAGAATAATTCAGCCTGTTTTGTGTTAGAATAATTCCGCCTGTTTTGTGTTTTCGCTTAGAATAATTCCGCCTATTTGTGTTTTCGCTTAGAATAATTCCGCCTGTTTTGTGTTTTCGCTATTCCGCCTGTTTTGTGTTTTCGCTTAAGAATAATTCCGCCTGTTTGTGTTTTCGCTTAGAATAATTCCGCCTATTTGTGTTTTTGCTTAGAATAATTCCGCCTGTTTTGTGTTTTCGCTTAGAATAATTCCGCCTGTTTTGTGTTTTCGCTTAGAATAATTCCGCCTGTTTTGTGTTTTCGCTTAGAATAATTCCGCCTATTTGTGTTTCGCTTAGAATAATTCCGCCTGTTTGTGTTTTTGCTTAGAATAATTCCGCCTGTTTTGTGTTTTCACTTAGAATAATTCCGCCTGTTTTGTGTTTTCGCTTAGAATAATTCCGCCTGTTTTGTGTTTTCGCTTAGAATAATTCCGCCTGTTTTGTGTTTTCGCTTAAGAATAATTCCGCCTGTTAATTCCGCCTATTTCCCAGAAAAATTTATTCAGCCTATTTTCACTCATATTAATGGTCCCCTTATTAATCCAATTCAATTCCCACTGACCACTAATATATGTGACTCCATTGAGGCCATATTTCTCGGATCCAGTCTCTACCATCGGACATTCCTCCTCGCTTCCATCCTTCTTTCCCTCATCCCCGGTTTTTGATGGCCAAGCAAATCGTGTCTCCAGTAAACTTCCCTCCAATACTTTCACAAAACAATGCGCATCCGTGTGGTCGTGGATGCTTCAAAAATGCACAGAATTTTCCCCTTCTTTACCCCATTTTAATGCCCACCTCGATCCCATGCCCGGTCCCCAACAAAGGATCATCAAATTGTATTTCCCATTGCCAATGTCCACCAAATTTCGAGTATACCTGATTAAGGAGGATTTAGAGAGAATATGGAAGGGGATATGGACTTGTGCGCATCGAAATGAGCGTATTGGCGCCATTCCCTCGGATCACTCTTGAATTCCTCCAGCACCCTTCGAACCTCCTCCGTATTTATGCAATCGTCTTCGAAGATTTCTCGGATGCCTGCCAGCAATTTTTCCATATTTTGATTTGTTTATGTTTTAATGCTGAAAGGAAAAATCAAAGAGAATTATTAAAATCGCGAATATTTGTGAAGGCAAAATGATCTTCTATCGATGATTTCGCGCGAAAATTAATCAACCAATTTATTATTTGTGCCCCAAAATGAAATGGATTATGGTGTAATGTACATTTGGCCTTCAGCCTCTACCACCCTCACCATTTTATCACTGTAGGTTGGTTTTATATTAATTTTTTGATGGCAAAGGTGAACATTGGAAAATGAACCAACCAAAATGGTTGATTATTTGAGGCTGGCTTATCAATCACGCGAGCGCATTTATTCATATAAATTCATTGCCCTTTCCTCCCACCAATTTCCATGCAATCAAATTTTTATTTGTTGAACAAATTATCAAATATTTTTATTTTGATGTTTGTGGACGATTTGGAAATATAAAACAAAAAAAAAATTTACAATTGAACTCACATGACGATGGAGAGAGGAAATTGGCTAAAGCTTCATGATTAAATTGGAATGGAATAATATTATTCTCTTGGAGAAGAAAATGAACATTCTTCGATGATAATTTTAATGGCCATAAAAATTGTTGGGAGGATGAACATTTTTTACAAACCATTTATTATGGAAATGACAATGACGACTGCACTTTATTACGTACATTCCATCCTTCGCATTTTGCACTAATGGGAAATAAAAACACAACTCATTGATATATTCCTCCGTAATCCATGTGAATCATTGGTGGTTGTTTTGTGTTGGCTGTTCAACTCGCCCAATTAATTAAGCATTCGCGCAACTTTTTCCCCTGATTTTTGTCCGCCTCCAACCACAATATTCAATCGAGCATCAATCACCAATAATTATTTCCACGTCTCCAGCCAAATTCCAAACCCATAAAAGTGTGTATTTTCCCTAACCATGTGCTCGCCCATCTATTAATAAACCCATCTCCACCTTCAGTCACGTTGTTGACAATTTATTATTGAGAAACAGTTTTATGGACATTGAAAAATAATCAAAAAATATTTATTAATGAATTAAAATGAAAATGGAAAATATTTATAAAGGAAAAATGAAAGAATTTGGTATGAATTTTTACGAGGTTTTCCCACATTGAATTATGGCCTAATATTGTGAATATTATGGCTGCAATCCTCGTCTTAATTGTTGCCATCTTCTTTCCGTTGCCCCCATCCATTGCCTCCAAGCTCGGCCCATCCTCTCTTGGCCCATTGAAAATGCTGTTGGCCTCATCAATCGGGGCAATGCCAATTCAGTGCACATTTTTCGTGCCTCAATCGCCTCTTTCTCATTGAGTGTATGCAAAAGAATGTGTTCAACATTGTTAGTATTTCCATCGCCATATTCAACATCTTCTTTTCGGCTATTTCTCCGCCAATCTAAAATCCGATTCATTTGAATGGAAAATGAGAAAAAATAGTTAAAGGAAGAAGGAACTGAAGTCAGTGGCAAATAAAAATAAAACATTAGTTTCCTTTAGGGTAAAATCAAATTTCTAATACAGTAATGGAATGAAAGGAGGGAGTTTTCCCTTGTTGGAAATGGAGGGAAACAAAATTTCTCTCGCCTCGCCTACAGTAATGGAAAGTTGAAATAACACCGATTTAGTTCATTCTTTTGGCTATAGCTCAGCGAGACGATAACCAATTCTGGAAGGCGATATGTCATTTAAAAGCTCTTAAAGTCCTCTAAAAAGTGGCTTTATTTATTTCTTAAAATTAAAATAATTAGTAAAATAAGCGTCTTTCACTCCAAAAATTCAGGTTTTAACGCACAAAGAGATTTATTGTTTTAAAAGGTTAATTACATAAAATATAAATTGGCCACTTTGTAAAGGACATTTTTTTTCCGAATGGCATATTGGCCATCCGAATTGCTTTCTTCCTTATAAAGCTATGGCCAAAAAACGGTGTAGGCACTAATGAAATGGCAGTATTTAAACGCCCCTACCGCTATAAAAAAATTCTCTTCAAAAGAAATGACCAGAAGCCAAATCCATCCACCAAATTATATTCACCTCTAATCACGATCATGCCTTTCTTTCTGCTTCTGGTCCGCCAACTTGCTCCCCTCACAATTACGGAGGAATGTTCATTTTGTTCTTTGCCATCATTTTTTAGGGTAAATTCACAGTAAAGCCGGCGATCGTCGAGGGAGTGACGGAAAATATGGCATTCCATGATTTGGCCAGATGGATGGACTAGACCTTGGGCCCAGCATAAATTATCGCCAATGGCTAAAAATTGGCAAATTTATTTTAAAAAATTGACGGTGCTAACCTTTCCCAATCAATTTGAAATTCTCCAATTTGGGTGTTGATTTGCTATTTGTTGACATTTTTGTGGTTAGTTTTATTGGCATATTCGTTGAGGTTGCTATTGGCATTGTTTTAACATTTGTATTTGGTCGACTCAAAACAATATAAATGCCGAGTAGGAGGACGGCCAAAAGTGCAATGCAGCAAAGTGTGCCGCGCACAATGTCGCCCTTTCTGCTTCCTTAAGTATATTTAGTTATATTTTGATGGCATTCCTCCCCTTCTTAAGCTTACGGTTCTTTTGCCTCTGCTCTTCGGCCTCTTCGCCCACGGCGGCTGCCAATCTTTGGGACAATTTATCCGGCACCAATTCGCCACCTCCTTTGCCACCTTTGGCAATCCTCTCCAATTGTTCTTTCATTCGGCCCAAATCCCGTTTCAATTTGCCAATTTCAGCCTCCTGCTCTCGGATTACCTCCGATTGGGCCACAACCTTCTCCGACAATTCAATGCCATTTTGGTGAATTGGCATTGGCATTGTTGTTGGATTGGCAAATGTGGAGGAGGCATCGATTGCCTGATCATAGCTGGGCGGTGGCGCAACATCCACAACAAACGGTGAACCGACGGAATGCATCATTATTTCAATTTGCTAAATTTTGATGGGAGTATGAAAAAGAAGGAAGAATAAATTTAAGTAAAATGAAGAGGTCATTCATGTGTTTGCGCATTTTGCGGTCAGCGGGGAGGTAAGGGGCAACTGGTCAAATAGTAAAATAGAAGGGACTGACCGGTCATTGGCCAAAATGATGTAAAAATGGGGAGGGGGACAATGAAGGGGAAGCAAGGGAGTCACGGAATAAAGGCCAATGCAATGAATGGCGGGTGTGTGAGTGACCTCCGCTGCCGTTTAGTCCTCAACATTTTGGCTTAAAGACGTTTGCGAAGGGAATGGGGAAGGAAGAGAGGGTGGATTATGGCCAATCGGCAACCAAAAGGGAAGAGGCAAAGGAGCTTAATGTGAATTATATTCGCCTTTTCATTTTTGCTGCTGCCAGCTGCTTCCTTCCTTCCCTCCGAATGGTCGCCTTCATTGGCCAATTATTGGTGAAGGCCAAAAAGTTGTTGTTGACATCAAATACAAAAAGTTCAATGTGTTTTTAATGTAGTTATTTTCCAATGGGCACAATATTATTATTGTTTTTGAATGGAAAACATATGGCCGATCATGTGCAAGAAGGGACCAATTCAGTCTACTCAATCCATCCAATGCTTGATTTTGGGGATTTTAGTCTGCCAGTGGCCAATCCCCTCCCAAAATGTTTGATGGCCAAATCCCTATTTTGCCTCCCCCTCAATGACAAATGGCCAACCATTCCTCCCAGCGAAATGACGTCAAACATTGCTCCCCACCCTCTCTTAATTGTCAGCCGGGATTGCAGTTTACAAATTTTATGTGTCCATCCGCCAAACCCATCAAATTGACTGATTTGCCAATGACAAGGCCCCCACTTGGATTGGCATTGAAGTTTTAGTAGAATGAAAGCTTGGATGATTGCTGATCGGAAATAAAACTGAAATGGCACATGATTGTGGGGAGGGGAAATTGAAATGTTGAAAAGAACAATAGAACAATTTGGGTCAGCAGGGGAAAAAGATCAGCAATTTGCGGTTTATTTGATGAAAGGAAATTGGAAAAAGGGCAAATGTCATGAGGGAAAGTTCTCTGATTTTTAAAAAATTCTTTGTGTTTTCTTTTTGCTAAAAAATATTTTGCATTTTCCTTTTATTATTTTGTGTTTTTGTTTGCTTAAAAACATTTTGTATTTTACTTAGCTTAAAAACATTTTGTATTTTCCCTTTCTTAAAAACATTTTGTGTTTTCCTTTTCTTAAAACATTTTGTGTTTTCCTTTTCTTAAAAACATTTTGTGTTTTCCTTTTCTTAAAAACATTTTGTGTTTTCCCTTTCTTAAAAACATTTTGTGTTTTCCCTTTCTTAAAAACATTTTGTGTTTTCCCTTTCTTAAAAACATTTTGTGTTTCACTTAGCTTAAAAACATTTGTGTTTCACTTAGCTTAAGAACATTTTGTGTTTCACTTAGCTTAGAAACATTTGTGTTTCATTTAGCTTAAAAACATTTGTTTTTCACTCAGCTTAAAAACATTATTAAAAACATTTTGTGTTTTCCTTTTCTTAAAAACATTTTGTGTTTCGCTTAATCTCGACAAAATCCATAGATCCATTGAATTCTCTCCCTTTTCTTTTTGTTATGTTGATACAAAATATAATTTCAAATATTTGAAGAACTTTAGCCATTTGATGATGGGCCTTTGGGTACATCCATAGTTCCATACCCCCCTCTAGGAAAAATCAACAATTTGTGGAAGAAACAAGTGCCTTGAGAGAAATTCCCTGATTCTTCTGAAGGAAAATAATTATTAGCCAACAAATTTACCGAAATGTTTCCTCCTTATTCTCTCTATATCATTTCGAATATTTGAACTTTAGCTATTATTTGGTCCTGGATCAACAATTTGCGGTTTATTTGAAAGGGAATTAAAAAGGACAAATGAAAGGAAAATTCTTTGATTCCGTTGAAAGATCGTCTCTTCACTGTTTTCTTTTATTTCACTTGAGGGAAAATGGATATTAGCCAATAAATCCATGGAATTCCCTCCCTTTCTTTGAATGAGTTGACAAAATTTGAACTTTAGTCATTTAGACTCTTGGGGACATATATCCTTTTTGTCCCCTTCCCTTTCCATTTGGCCCCATCATCACTTCCGTTTCCGTTCCGGCTAATGACGATTTGGATTAGGAATGTTGGGTGAGAGTTAAAAGGGGAACTGCATTTGGATTTGGATGGGAATAGGGCCAATTGATGGGGAAAAGGGGCATTGATTCCTTCCTTCCCTCCTCCACCCCCCTCTGTGGGTCCATCCCCCGGGGGCGGCTTTTCGGGAGATGAAATCCAATCCAGAAGACTTGTGGCCTCTCCCCCTCCCAATTGCTTCTCTTCATCCTTTGCCCCCTTTTTGTTTTGTCTCATCATTGGCCCATCCTCAATAAACCACCAAGAATTGCCTTCACCCAAAAATTCCTCCAATTGCCCTCGACAAATTGTGCCAAATTGGCCATGAATTGGAGCAGTAGGGAAAAGGAGGCGGCCTTAAGGATTCAGGCATGATTTTCTTCTTTATTTGTTCATTTTCCCTCGTTTTTGTAGAATTTTTTGCGCAAAGCACTTGAACAGAAGAAAGCCGAGAAAAAGAGGGACAAAGCGGCGGCAAAAATTCAGGTCAAAAACAGCACATATTTCCATACTCGGGCCGATTCTTTCGGTCATTGCTTAAAAGGGAAGCAATCAATTTAGGAAGGCGATATGCCATCCGATAGCCTTAAAAGTCCTCTAAAAAGTGGCCTTAAATTTTTTTGAAAATCTTGAGGAATTGTTAAAAAAGGCTTTCCTCCAAATCCGGTTTATTATACTCAAAGAAATGTAACTTTTTTAAATTTAAATTCATAAAATAAACAGGCAAAATTGAGGAAGATATTTTGGGTTTTAAAATTGCTTATTGCCTTCCCAGATATACTTTTGCCTCGATGAGCTTTAAACATATAATGGTCTAGGTACTAAAATTGGCGGTATTAAACATTATTATTTTTCAATGAATGCTGATTATAAAAATCAAAATCCCCTTGATTTAAGGCATTGGTCCGTGGTTTTTTGGCCCGGCGCCATTTTAAGCGTTGTTTGCAAGCAGCCGTCGTCATTCAGTCCCATTTTCGTGGATTTCTGGTCCGACGCCGCTATTCGGGAATGTTCGAACGATGATGACCTTCCACTCGACAAATGGCCATTGATTTTGGCCAATTTATGAGACTGTGAAACAAATTTCAATCCTCCATCCATTTCTGTTCCATATTGACCACTTTATTATTATTATTATCATTTCTTTTCGTTTGGCATAAATTGGCCATTTTTTGAAGAAACAAAATCTTTAAAATGAAGCGAATATGCCTTCGCCTTCGGTCGGTCCGCTTTGCCTTCGTTTCGTTTTGCCCACTTTTCAAAAATGGGTCTCCCCTTCCCCTCTCAACGCCAATCCACCCAAATATGCCTTCTTTTTTTTTGCTTCCATTTTTTCCAAAACCACTGCTGGCCCCCTCCTTTTTTCAACCATTGCTCGCTTTTCCCTCTCCCCCTAATCCTTCCTCCCCTTTTCCCCTCCGGCTGCCCTACTAATTAGGATGCCCATTGGGACCATTACAAGGGGCGAAGGGGGACTAAAATGGGCCAAAGGTGAGAGGGGTGGGGGCCAATCGGGACAAAAATGTGGACTAAAACGTGAAAATGAGTGGGAATAATGAATGTTTTGTTTCGAAGGCACCCGGCAACCTGCTTCAGGATTGAAAAAGGCCATTATCCTTCCAAATAAGGGGAATGGACTTCTTCATTTTTGGTGGCCTATTTTCCTTCAAAATGAAGCAGCCCACTCACATTTTTTCTTCTAAACCTTCCCTTCCTTTCTTCCCTTCGGTGTGAATTTCGGCTAACTGGCCCAGTCTTCCCCTTTCCTTTTTTTTGGCCATTTTTCTTGTGTTTGTGCCGCCCCCGTCTCCCCCTCCCTTTTTTGACTTCTTTGTTTGCCTCTGGCCATCCTCCTCCTTGGTTGCCTCATTTTGGCACAGGTAAAGCTGGCTGATGAGACTGGCTTGAAGTCGGTTTGTTCCTTTTTTTTTGTGTTTGCCTTCATCAATGTATTGATCCAATCCCTCTCCAAACATTCATTGGAATTGAACCAAATTTGGTTTTGGATTTTGGGTGGGAAATTTTTGCGGGTACGCGGAGTGATCTCCAAACACAAATTCCCTCAATCCCTTCTCCAAAAAAATTTAAATCTCACATTGTCATGCGCGGGATCATCAAACATCACCATTTTCCTTTTGTAATTCCGTGGGAATTTGTGTAATAAATTTTTCTTCTACATTTGACAATAATGCGCCATTCCCTCAAATACCCACTTTTCTCCCATTTTTCACTCAATTATTTGGCATATCTTAACAAGGAAACATCCAATTTAGGAAGGCGATATAGCTTTGAAAAGGTCTAAAACTCCTCTAAGTGGTTAAAAAATTTCTGAAAAAATTAAAAATTTTTTGGCGAAAAGGCGGATTTTCCTCCAAAAATTCGTGTTCATTACATTCAAAAGCATTTAACTTTTTTAAAGTTGAATTTCATAGAAATAAAGTTGCCACTTTTTAAAGGAGATTTAAGGCTTTAAAATGGCTTATCGCCTTCTCAAATTCATTGTTGCCTCGTTGAGATATGGCCAAAAGAGCAGTCCAGGTAGAAAGAATCTGGGCCATCCCCCAATCCCCCCCCATCCCCCTAACATTTTCAGTCTACAAATTAATGCCATCCCATTCCATGGCATTTCCGCCTCACTTTCTCCTTTGTTTTTAAAGTCAAATCCTTGGCCAAATCCAAAAGTTTCAATTTCGGTTACATCCCCCACTCCCCCAAGATTCCCTTTTTTCAATTCCATCTAACTTTCCAAATTCATTCTTTCCAAAACCACATAAAAATGTCCTCTTCCCTTCAAAGGGCCTCCAGCTCGTTTCGAAAATCGTTTCGTTCCATCCAACAATTCAAAAATCGGCATCGCCGAATGGTTTCGGTGCGTTCCGCAACTTGGGCCTGTCTTCTCCTCCAGTTGGTCCTCTCCTGCACTGCAATTGTCGCCTCGGTTGCTGTCGTTTGTGCCCAATCCCAGTCCACATCGGCCAAAGGCATTCCGCTGGGGCCAAGCCCTGGGATGCTTTTCGTCTGTGCACTCAGTTTTTGCCTGCTGGCCTCATCCGTTTTGGGAATGTTCGGCCTGCAGGGAAGGCGCCCTCTCCTGCTAATTCCCATTATAATTGTCTCAATCATTGTTTGCACATTTCATTCAATGATGCTCAGCAAATGGATGGCCGCATGGTGGAAACATCCGGAGTACATTTTGGAGCCAGATGGTCTGATCACATTCACCGGGTGCATTGCCTTCCAATTCGCTTTCATCATGGTCTCGATTATTTCCATTATAGTCTAACTTGTCGCGGTTTATAAAAAAATTCATCAAAGAATAAATCAATTTTGTTAATATTGGTATTAATTTAAACAGCAGACTTTTGGCTATTCAATGATATTAATTTTATTTAAATCAGCTCAGAAATGATAAAGTTATGAACGTCAGAAAAAAAAAACCATTTAAAATGACTTTAGATTATCAAATTGTCAATGATTTTTTGGACATAACTTCTTAAATTCTGAACCAATTTAAATAATTTTAATATCATTAGATAGCCAAAAGTCTGCTCTTTAATTTTATATAAAAATTGTCAAAATTGGCTCAATCCTTGATGAATTATTAAAAATGGCGACAAGTTGAGCGTCTCATCAATCCTTTTTATTTTCCCAAACATTTTTTTTCAGGCAATTTTCCTCCAAATTCGTTGCTATCGGCATTTGAATTAATTTTTGCCTCCCTTGAGAATGTGCCAAAACATAACAAAACAGACTACTGACAAACTTTTGCTTCTGCCTCTACTATTTTTGTGCCTTTCCATATTTTGCTGCATTTTTGTTAGTAAGCAATCCAACTCCATTAATTCACATTTGTTTATTTTGCCTCCTTCCATTTCATTTCAATCCATTCCCAATCCTTCCGATTCCCCCAAAAATGGCCCAAAATATGTCCCCTTCCTCCCAAAAGGTCTCCCCTCCTTCTCCATCCCAATCCAAATTGTCAAAATGCCAATGGCTTCTTCTATTGCTTTGCTTTCAATTGTATTTTGCCATCTCCCATTTTGGCCATAATGTCCCATTGTTGGTTTTGGGCGCCGAACATAAATATTCGGAATCAAAGTTGGCTCCATCATTCCCACCTTTCATTTTCATTTCCCTCATTTAGAATGACAATTCAATTGAATTTGGCCCTCACAATTTGTTGGATATTTTCATTGGCATTGGCCATTGTTGGCCTGCGTCGAAAGTGGGCGGCTGCCCCAATTCTTCTGCCCCATTTTTGCCTTTCAGTCAGCCTCCCTCCCATCAAATTCCCTTTTAGTTATTTCCCTCATTTTCAGTTTCTTCTCATCCCTTATCATTTTCTCATTTTTGTGGCCCTCATCACCAGTCGAACGGCCAAATTCCTTCCAATTCTGAATTCGCTGCTTTGTTTGGCCGTTTTATTGGCCACAATTCCATTTGGATGGATTCGAATTCGTGAAGGCCAACAAAATGGAGGAAAAGATTTGATTTGACAACGAAAAACAAAATATAAATATTGCCAAATATTGTGAAAAAACGGGTTAAATTAAAAATTTTATTAGAAAAAAATAAAATAGAGATCATTAAAATGAAATGAATTTATAACATTTTAATTGTGAAGGAAATGAGCACCATTATTGGTTTTTGGCCCATAGTTTAACGAGGCAAAGGCCAATCTGGGGAGGCGATATATCATTTTAAAGGCCTGAATGTCCTTTACAAAGTGGCTTATTTTTATTTATTTATTTGAATTTTCGAAAAAAGTTTCATATTTCTGAAAAACTTTCCATGGGATTCAGACTTACTAATTTATTTTGGTATTATCTTTAAAAAACAGGCAATGAACAACACATTCATTGCTTCCCCAAGAAAGGTTAATGGAAGTGACAATGCCTTAAAAGGGAACATTGAAAACTAACTCATTGATTAAAGGGAAGGGAGAAATAAGTACGGTAGCAGAATGTCCATTCAGTTCCCAGTGAAATGCCTTGAGGCTAATCACCTATCTTCTGCCTTTCTTTCCTTTTATGTGTACAGTATAATTGGATAAACGAGGAAGTACCAATTTTGATTTTTATTTCTAATTCAAATTTTAATACTGTTCCAATTTTCATAATGTCTAATAAAAAAATAAACAAAGCCACTTTGTAGAGGAAACTTTGCCCTTTTAAATGACATATCCCCTTCCTAAATTGGCTTTAGCCTCTTTGAGTTATGGGCCAAAAACGAATGCTGGTACTCATATTCATCAGCCAGCAGTATATAATCTTTTTGAATGTCCATTATTTGTCTCATCAATGTCAAAACTGGCACGCAATGAAGGGGCCGATGAGAAATAGCCTTCTTCCGCCTGAATTTCGTATATCCTTTTTGGGAACGGTTTTTGTTGGCTGATTGGAATTAAATTATTATTTTGTTGTTCCATTGATGGCTTTGGTATTTCCGCCGCTTGAGGATGGACCAAGGAGGGTCGTCGATTCACGGGTTTCCTTTGTTTTGGCACCAAAATCACTTGCAATTCCCTGGAACGATTTGGGATATCCGCTTCATCCTCATTGTCCTTTTGGAACATTCGGAAAATGCAAAAGCCAAGCAAAATGAGAAGTAGGAAGCCGGAAAGGGAAATGATCAGCAAACCGGCGGAAATTAATTGCCCAGATGAACCATTTTTGGCATTGGATTCCGAAAATATTGAGGAACGATCCAGGGATGATCCTGTTTAAAAACGGGGGAAATTGTGGAATTTTTTGTTGATTTTTTTGTATTTTATTAAAATTTTTTACTTTATTTTTTATTTGATATTTTTTGGAATTTTGCTAAAGGGCAGGAAATAAAAAGAGCATATATTAATTTAAAATGTGAGCAGACAGAAACCATATTTGCAGTCTTGAACCCTATCTTTATTTATGAAATATATTAAAAATTTGATGGCCAAAATTTGGCTTCATGAACTTATGTGGATGCCATTCTTTGAGCTTAAAAGTGGCTTCCGTCCAAAAGGCGGAATGTACTCTAAATTTAGTTGGGCCAAAAAAGTAGCTATCCCCGGAGGATTAATTCCACCTCAGGGATTTAATAATTTAGGCAGTAATATTTTTGGGAGACTGACTGCTTCGAAGTGCCACCAATTGGGTGTCCAACAATTGATTGTTGGCAGACATTGATAAATCGGAATCAGAATTGGAAGAAGATGATGGGGAAAATTCCTCAATACTTTTGGCAGAGATGTGGCCATAATTGTGTTGATTTTCAGAGCGATGGGAATGCTTTTTGCCCCGATTAGCAGCTGTTTTATTGGTCCCATCTTTGTTGTTATTGTGCCATCTGAGAATTTGTGGAAATGAAATTTGAGACAATCAAAGGAAGCACAAAAACTTGCCTGAATCGAACTTTAGTCCCACGGGGAATTGGTTTGGAGTGTTCAACAGGAAGTAGAGCCATTTTTTGATAGAATTTTTGACAAAAAATTGCTTGAATTGAATGATGGCAAATAAATAAGGGAAAATGGAAAGGAACGGCGGCAAAATAAAGGGCATTTTTGTGCATCAACGGATTCGCCTCACCAATTTTTAATCCTTTTTCTTCAAGAAGGCAAAACGGAAAGGCGAGATAATCGGATACTAATTTTTTTGCAAGAAAATAATATTTTTTTGCAAGAAAAAATGATTTTTTTGCAAGAAACTATTTTGCATATTTTTTTTGCAAGAAAATGTTATTTTTTTGCAAGAAAATAAATATATTGCAACGAAAATATTCTTTTTATATAAAAATGATTTAAAGCCGGATATGGAGGGATTAAGGTGGATATGGGGGGATTAAGTCCCGAAATGGACAGGAAATGGCCCGGAAGGCCTTTGGAAAGTCGAGGATGTATAACAGATTCCAGGAGAGTTCGCGGGATTAAGCCGGATATGGGGGGATTAAGCCGGATATGGGGAGATTAAGGTGGATATAGGGGGATTAAGTCGGATTAAGCCTCGAAATAGATGTAGGGTTAGGCCCTAATCCCTATACGGAGCCACTGATGGCTCTTGACTGGTCATCCTGGCCCTAACCCTAATTTCTAAATCGGCTTAATCCCCCATTATCCACGTTAATCCCCATATATCCGACTATTTCTTGCGTGCTCCGAACCCCTAAACCCCTAGATCCCATGCCACCCCTAACCATAACCCTAATCCCTAGCCCCTAGCCCCTAGCTAAGCTTAAGCCGGCTTGATCCCCCTATATCCACCTTAATCCCCATATATCCGGTTATATCCCGCGCACTATCAGGCACTACCCGGCCTTCCACTGGCCCTTAGGAGCATTTCCCGTCCATTCCGGGGTTTAATCCGACTTAATCCCCCTATATCCACCTTAATCTCCCCCATATCCGGCTTAATCCCGCGCAGTCTCTGGGCCTCTATTACACTTCTCTGACGTTCCTGTGGCCTTCCGGGCCATTTCCTGTCCATTTCGGGACTTAATCCCCCCATATCCACCTTAATCCCTCCATATCCGGCTTTAAATCATTTTTATATAAAAAGAATATTTTCGTTGCAATATATTTATTTTCTTGCAAAAAAATAACATTTTCTTGCAAAAAAAATATGCAAAATAGTTTCTTGCAAAAAAATCATTTTTTCTTGCAAAAAAATATTATTTTCTTGCAAAAAAATAATTACTCGAGATAATCCCACTTCCTCCCATCGTTCGCAATTCCCATGGGAGGGAGGAAAATGTGGGTGGAAATTTGTTTTTTTAAATGTGCAAATTTTAAGAGGGAAAAGGGCTAATGGATTCAGAGCCTAATGAGTCAAAGATAAGGCTAAAAAAATAAATGTCGGGAGGAAAAATGTTTTTGTGGCAGTGCAATTGGAATTGTTTTTGCATTTTTTTTCAGCCAGCCGGAATGGAGATGGGAGGATTAATGAACGGCGGCAGCAGATGTTGCTTTCATCCGTACGTTGTCAATTTGTGCATATTTTGCTAACATCGATAAGAAGCTTTTGGAACAGACAAATTTGATGTCAACCATCAATATTTTCATTGCGCATTAGTCAGTTTTGAACTCAGGAAATTAAAAATTGTTTATGATGGATTGGGGGCATTTAATAATAATAAATTCATTTGACTGGGACTGGGGATTCCGTCCCATATTTGGCAATTCTTTTCGCTGGATTGCGCACTCCAATCTCCGAAAAAGAAGATAATGCCAAGAATGACATCAAAAAGTGCAAAAAAATCTGCGCCAAATGAGCAAATTGGGAAGAAAAACAAATCTCGGATGGACATTTTTAGACGGAGAAGAATATGGCCAAAGGGGATCTTTGGCACTTGCCCATGTTTTTAGTCCGTATTTTGAGGCAACAATTAATCTAGGAAGGCATACCATCTGCTGAAAGTACAAAATGCCCTCAACAATTTTCTTAAATTTTATTTTTCAACGTTAAAAAGTTGGATTCTTAATAAGCTCTTTATTTGTGAGGATAAGCTGTTTTTACACAATTTGTTTTAATTTAATAAAATTAAAAGGGCCATTTTATTAGAGAACTTTGAATGGTTTCTTCTTGAGTTATGCTATGCTTAATGAATAGCCCTAGGCTTAAAAGATTTGAAAAATTAATTTATTAACTTTAATTTCATCTAAAATGCGACAATTTTATAATCCTTGAAAAAGCACTTAAAGATAAATAATATTAATTTAATTTTGAATGGAATAATTCAAAACAATTTTCAATTATTTTGCATTTGATTGAACAAATTTTGATGAATAATCTTCAATCTTCAATCCACCCAAAAGGTCAATCCTTTGAATTATGTGCGCATAAAATTAGTCGAAATTAAATTTCCCGATTAGAAAAACCTTCAAAAATTGTAAAATAATTTAAAGGGCATTCAATTTTGAAGGAAAAATTTTTGGTAATCAACGAAGTGTTAAAAATTTGGAAAATTGAGGGGAATGGAAGGGGGATTGAGGACCAAATTCATCAAAAATGGTGGAAGAAACTAGTTCCAAATTATGTTCAAGCACAAAATCCACTTCAAAATTTGTGGAAATTGCATTTTACAACATCACAAAAGGGCCGCCTCTCCTTCCAATTTTGAAGATGGCCTTGGGGAAAGGGCCAATTGAAATGAATTGGGGGTCCATCAAATACGACGTCCTTTGCCCTATTCTTTTGGCCAATTATCCCTTCTTGGTTGGCCCCACTCCTCCATATTGCCCTTTAATCTTTGTCATAAGGCATCGTGCAAATTGATGGTTGACTTTTGTGCCTATAAAAAGGGCCAAATTTATGGCCAAATAAGTCAAATCTTCAAAAAAAATCATCAAATTTACTGCCAAAAAACTCAAATAAAAATGTTCACCTCATCATCGCCTCTTCGTGCCCTATTCCTTGGCCTTGCTTTTTTGCTTGTCCTCTTGTGCCTGGCCGAATCATTCCCATCAGGAGCCGTTGTTGAGGAACATCCCGCCGATGCTGCTTCTGATGGCCAAGTTCGCAACAAACGCTACTATCCCTATGAATATTATGGAGGTACATCGTGGATGAGATACATAGGCTTAATCCCAAACATGATTTCAGGCTATCCAAACTATTATTCGGCCCCATATACTCGCCAAGTGACCTATCGACGAACGGTGTACCCAAATTGGGGAGGCGAATTCTGGTGAAGTAAAAAATGAAAACGGAGCAATGGCTACAATGAATACAACGAATATTTTCAACAATCATTTAATTTTTCCATTCAAATCTTTTTAGAATTTTTTTAATAAAGAATTTTGATCAAATTTGCCCTAAAATATTGTTTATAATTACTCTACATTTTATGGGTTTAAGAAGGTTTATTTTTGAGTTGAAAAGAATGGAATGAAAGATTATTCATTGGCAATCTTATCAAAAGTATCATATATATCTTTTTTCCATGATATCAAGCTTAAATCTATCGATATCCCTTCCAAAAATCGAAAAAAAAGCTTAAATAAGCCTCAAACCTCTCTTTTAGCTCAAATGACTTAGGAAGGACTACTTTTAAATTTATTAATTTATATTTTTTGAAAAATGACTTTTTGTCCAATTTCGGTGTAGAGAGCATTGGGTGAAGAGAGAACAGAGATGGCGAGAGCGAAAATAAACGAATTTGGAAGTGGATTGAAAAATTTATGACGTGATTTTGATCTTAAAGCTTCTGCTGGACGTGGAAATTGAACCGATTATGAATTGACGTGTGAAAATATTTCTGTTCTTATCAAAGAATTTACTAATTTTATTCCTTTCTTTACATAAAAATGTATTTATTTAATCAAAAGTTAAACAAAAGAAGTATTAAATTCTTTTTCCATCCCTTTTAATAATCCAATAACTTCCCATTCAACAATTGATGTCGTTTCATTTATTGCTTTTTATCATTCACTCCATTTCACTTTTACACCCTTTATTGATCAAACTTTATCTTTGCGTTTTTGTTCATTCAATCACAGTTTTTTATTTCAGCAAAAATTGAACCATTTTCATTTGTCGGCGCCACAAAGTTCAACACTGATAATACACATTTATTTTTTGAATGATAATGCACTTCAACAGCACCGATTGATCGACAGTTATGAAGACGAATCAAGAAGAAGCAATAAATTCATTCATTCTTCCTCAATTCAACGAATGTAAATTTTATTACAACAAAAATGCAAATTTTATTTTATTTTCAGTTGTCAATTTTTCAAACAATTTAATGGGAGCCAAGAATTCCTCGCCCATGGAAATTTATAAAATACGCGAAACAGTCCCATCATCCGCCGCTGTCGATAACAATTTTTCCTCATCAATTGGCGGTGCTTCAATTTCAGAGTGAGTCATTCATTTCATTCATATTTTGGTTGTCCATTTTTATGTTATGATTGGAAGGAAATAAGAGGAAAAAAATTTAACTAAGCAAACGATATATTTTTAACACAATTTGAATGAATGAGCGCATAGGGGAAACCATATAAAATGGAAGAATTTGGTATGACGATCGCAATGGATTATGGCCATTCACCCGCCATCCATTCATTTTCCATTTCCCTATCCGTAAAGAACGTGCTCTATAGCATTTTTGACTAGCTAAAAACGTCCTCCTCAAACTCCCGGCCGACAGCCAACATTTTAATGATTCATGATATTTTTTTCGGAGGGGAGTCATTGCCAAAAAATATTTTTTTACAAATTCTTGTTTTTATAGGAAAAAACATTCCGGTAAAAATCCAAATTCCATTTTTGTAATTGAGAAAAATTATTTATATGGCTTTTCCATGGCCGTCGCTAGGGGGTGCTAGTGGGGGCTGAAGCCCCACCCGTCGAAGAGAAGGGCTGCTAATGGCTGCGATCAGCGAATTCGAAGAAAATTGCCATTGAAATTTCGCTGCGCGGTAATTTTTGGCAAAATTTTTCTCTGCGAGGCTATTTTTTAATTAAAATTTTAAATTAAGAGACCATTTTCGAAGAAATTTTCGCCTGCGGCGCAATTTTTTAAACTAATTTATATAACAGAAGATTATCAAAAAACTTTAACTTGATTACCGGTAGACAAAATTTTTTATTGATCAGCCCCTCCCGTCAAAAATTCCTGGCGACGGCCATGGGCTTTTCACCTGTTAGCTACCCACCCTCATCCACCCCCTTACCCCTTATTAGCCCTTATCCTTTCCCCTCCCCCGTTCCAATATTTTGCCTATCCAAATTTTTTCACATTTCACTTTCTGCTGCTTGGCAGCCAAATACAAAATTAAACACATCCAAAAAAGAAAAAAGCACGCAAGTTCGTCTAATAAACAACTTGCCCCCTCCTCTCCCCCTTATCTCGTTTCGAAGGGCAACGGAAAATTCATTCAACAATTAATAAATAGTTGGCCATTAATTCAACGGAATTTCCCTCAATTTCCTTCCATTTATTAACCCAAAAAAAAACCAATTCTCATTATGATTTCAAATTTCAGTCGAATGCCATCGGCGGACAATGTTTTGGTCGCCACCACCGCCGCCATCACCGAATCCATGGGCGATTTATTCAAAGTTTGCACAATTTATACTCCAAATTAATTCGATTTTCCAATTGTTTTCACAGACAAAAGAATCGCAACTTTCGGATTTTTACATTGGCCTTGGATTGGCAATCAGTTCCAGCCTTTTCATTGGTTCCTCATTCATCATCAAAAAGAAGGCACTGATCAAATTGGCCACAAACGGCTCAACCGATTATGCACAACGGGCATCCGAAGGGGGATATGGCTATTTGAAGGAATGGCTTTGGTCAGTCCATCATTACCCATTTAAAAAATAATTCACGGTTTGAGTAAAAAAGATTAAAAAAAGAATATTTTAAATTAATTTGAATTCGAAAAATAATTTTCCAATTAACAATTATAAATGTGCCCTTAATTTTATCCGAATTTAACTATGAATTTTTTGCCAAGATTGCTTATTAGGATAGGACTGAAATTATATAAAAAAATTGATTGTCTTTATTTTTAAAATTTTAATATACTTTATTTATTAAATTCCAATAAAAAATTTGATCATTTTCCCCTAGGGCAAATTAGGAATGATAAATTTTAAACACGAATTTGAATTTATTTTATTTTCCAATCCTTTAAGAAGTCGAAATTAACCATTAATAATTCAAATTAATCCTGAAATTTATTTTTAATAAAATTATTCCACTCCAACTTCCATTATTTGCAGGTGGATGGGCGTAATCACAATGGGGATCGGTGAGGCCTGCAATTTTGCCGCTTATGCATTTGCGCCGGCCAGTTTGGTTACACCAATGGGCGCTTTGGTATGCTTTTTTTGGCCAATCCATTAATCCAAAATAATTTGAATAGAGTGTTTTGGTTACGGCTGTTCTCTCCTCAAAATTGCTGAAAGAGCGGTTAAATTTGCTAGGCAAAATTGGCTGTGCAATTTGCCTCCTCGGCTCCACCTCAATTGTAATTCATTCACCAAAAGAGGAGGAAGTGTCCACAATGAGGGATTTGGCCGAGAAAATGAAGGATCCAGGTTTACTTTATTTTAAAAAAAATTATTAAAATGATAATATGAAAAAAGGGGAGGAAAGAATTACAAATTATCAATTTTCTCAATCAAAAAAAAATAATAATTTATACAATTAATTAAAACATATTTTCATAGTTTTGACAAATTAATTAAAATATGTATTAAAGGTAATCTAAACAATACAAAATAAGAAGGTTTAGCCGAATGGGTAACACTTGGTTTTTTTTATATTTAAGACACGGGTTCGAATCCACCCAGAGGAAGTGATTTTTTTTCGGGTTTGGTAGCCGCTTTTCTCTTTAGTGTTACTCCACTAATTTACAAAAAAAATCTTTTTCATAAAAAAGTAATGATTTGGATTTTAAACCAATTTATTTCCAATTCACTTTTCTAGTTAATAATAAAATTGAAATTAATTTTAATCACAAAAATAATTTTCAGTGTTCATCGCCTACGTGATTGTGGCCATGGCCATCACTTTGGTGCTCATTTTCTACGTTGCCCCTCGCTATGGCCACACAAACATTTTGGTCTACATTGCAGTTTGTTCCCTCATCGGCTCACTTTCGGTCATTTCCGTCAAAGGATTGGGGCTGGCCATCAAAGAGAGCATAATGGACAAAGAACAATTCACAAATTGGTTTGGCCCTTTTAAATTATTCAAAATAACCTAAAAACCCTTGAATATTCACAGGTTGACTTGGTTTTGGTTGCTGGCCGTCCTTTCATGCATTTCAGTCCAGCTGGTCTATTTGAACAAATCATTGGACATTTACAACACTTCCATGGTTTATATTTGTTTTTTTTTATTTATTAATTTAAACATATTTTTACAGGTTACGCCCATTTATTATGTTTTCTTCACCAGTTTTGTCATTTTGGCCAGTTCAATATTGTAAGTGGGAGTGGGGCAATATTTATGAGAAATATTTATTTTGGCAAAAAAACATTAAAATTGTCAAAAAAAGATTGTAATATTGGTTCGGAAATTTATCCCAAACCCTTAGTTTTGAACCATTAAACCAAAATTGGTTTAAACCATTTGATTTTGAATTTTGGCCAAACCATAATAAATTATATATACCATTCAATGCGTCTTGATCAGCTCTATCCAATTTTGATAAATGGTTTGTGAATGTAGGATAAACCCTTAAACCTTTTCGACATTTTCAATGTTTTTTCGGCAATAAATAATATCCCTATTTAAATTAATCGATAAATTTAATTAATTCCAGGTACAAGGAATGGTCATGTTTGGGCGCAAGCGACGTAATCGGCAATTTGATTGGCTTTTTGACCACCATAATTGGCATTTTCCAAATGCAATTGTTCCGAGGTAATTTCAAACATTTCATTTGGTCAAATTCATCCCCCATTTTCCTCTTAAGACATTGAAATTGGCTCATTGAAACGTTTTCGCCTCCTCTGTTCCACCAACAATCGGAGCAGTCAATCCGGCAGCATTTCCAGTCATTTGTCCAATTTGGATGCCTAATGAATGAATGAATGGGAAAGAAGATGCCCTCAAGAAATTGGCCATAAATAGCCCACAAAAAAATGTTCATCAGCCCCAAAAAATTCCATTCTATCCATCCACTCCATACAAATCGGCCCATCCAAATTTCTTCTTCCTCTTTTTTGTCTTTTTTTTTGTTCTTTTGTTGATCTCGTTCCTCCTCTCCTCCCCTTCTATATTATGTGCCCTTTAGAGAATTTATATATTTTCTGTGTTATCTGATCCCCCTCCAATCCATTTTCCTATTTTATTTTTTTTATTCAAATTCCCGCTTTCCCTCCTTCTCCTTCTTCCTTTCCTCTCAAATCCATTTTTTATCTGCCATTTTCCCTCTGGCATTTTTTGTCATCAAATTTATAAATTGGATCGAATTCATTACTTTTCCTACCCACCTCCCTCCCGAATATTTTTGCGCAATTCTTGACACACTTTCTTCGAATGAATGAATTTATATCTTGATAAATATTGATGAGTGAAAAAATGGCTGTCGAATTAAGTAAAAAATTGTAAAAAATTAAGCGAATATTTATTTGAAAGGGAAAGAGTGGGGAATAGGAATAGGGGACTCTGGGGTCCATTTCCAATAATTGAATTCGTTTATTATAGAGAAAAGTCGTGCCGATTTTGAAAAATTAATTTTTGAAATTTTCCATTTTATTCATATTTTTCAATAATTTTTAAAAAATTCATTGTTGAGGCAAATAAATATGTAAAACATGGGATTCAAATTTATATATCTATTATCTAATACTTGTTAGCGAAAGGCCAGTCATGTTTAGCGCAGTCAGTTACGCGCTCTTTCCGAATTTTTTTGTCAAAGTTCGATTCTGTGGTGGGGCAAATGTTTTTTTTATTGAACCAGCTTTCAGAAATTAAATCGACCATTTTGAATCCAATTAGCAATGGCAGATCAACCTTGGATCTCATTTCTCATTTATACCTCTATTCTATTTATATTATATTATATTTTTATCTATTCTATTTATGTTATATTCTATTCTATTATATTCTATTTAGGTTATATTCTATTCTATTCTATTCTATTCTATTTATTCTATTTATATTCTATTATATTTATATTCTATTCTATTATATTTATTCTATTTATATTCTATTATATTTATATTCTATTCTATTTATATTCTATTATATTTATATTCTATTCTATTTATATTCTATTATATTTATATTCTATTATATTTATATTCTATTCTATTTATATTCTATTATATTCTATTTATATTCTTTTCTATTCTATTTATATTCTATTCTATTCTATTTATATTCTATTTCTATTCTATTTATTCTATTTATATTCTATTATATTTATATTCTATTCTATTCTATTCTATTTATTCTATTTATATTCTATTATATTTATATTCTATTCTATTATATTTATTCTATTTATATTCTATTATATTTATATTCTATTCTATTATATTTATTCTATTTATATTCTATTATATTTATATTCTATTCTATTATATTTATTCTATTTATATTCTATTATATTTATATTCTATTCTATTATATTTATTCTATTTATATTCTATTATATTTATATTCTATTATATTTATATTCTATTCTATTATATTTATTCTATTTATATTCTATTATATTTATATTCTATTCTATTCTATATATTTATATTCTATTCTATTTATATTCTATTCTATTCTATTTATATTCTATTCTATTTATATTCAATTCTATTATATTCTATTCTATTCTATTTATATTCTATTCTATTTATATACTATTCTGTTTATATTCTATTCTATTTATATTCTATTCTATTTATATTCTATTCTATTTATATTCTATTATAATCTATTTATATTCTATATATTTATATTCTATTCTATTATATTTATATTCTTATTCTATCTATTTATATTCTATTCTATTATATTCTATTCTATTATATATTATATTCTATTTATATTCTATTTATAATTATATTCTATTCTATTTATATTCTATTTCTATTCTATTATATTCTATTTATATTCGATTCTATTTATATTCTATTATATTTATATTCTATTATATTTATATTCTATTCTATTTATATTCTATTATATTCTATTTATATTCTATTCTATTCTATTATATTCTATTCTATTATATATTCTATTCTATTTATATTCTATTCTATTTATATTCTATTCTATTTATATTCTATTCTATTTATGTTATATTCTAATATAATCTATTTATATTCTATTCTATTCTATTTATATTCTTTTCTATTCTATTTATATTCTATTCTATTTATATTTATAGAAAGAATGTCAACTATTTCCCCTTTTTGAGTATTGGCTTTTGACTCATTTCATTTATTTCACATCAAAATTTAAAGAGGACAAATTTTATAAAAAAATAATAATAAAAGGGTATGAGAATGCACACAATAATAATAGATATGAATGGAAATGGAATGAATAATTGATAATGGATTTTTTGGGAAAATATTGAGGATTTAAAATGTAAAATCATTGAGTATTATTAAGTAAAAATGGTTTGCGACTCACAAAAATGAGGGAAGGAATAAAGCAAATATTTTTTGATATTTTAAAACAAAATTTGATCGCATGAATATGTATGTATTTTTCTGGGCAGCTGCTGTGAATGATCTGATGAATGCGGAGACCGGTCAAAATGATTTGGGTTTGAAGTGTTTTTTTAATTAATTTATTCAAAATGTGCGCGATGATATTGATGTTGGGAAAGTGGTGGTGGGGCCCGGCCACTACTCGTTGATGTGCCCGCCTGCTGTTGTTGTTGCCGTTCTTCCGTAAAATATCCGGCAGTTGGCTCCATTGTCGTCGATGACGTTGTTTTGGCATTCCCACCGCCACCACCGCCACTATGCAAAAATAGATGAGCCAAATTAATTGAAGGCTTCGTGGGCAACAGTCGCAACGATGTGCCCAGGCATTCGGCACCCATTTGGCGGAACACCTCGAATTGGGCCACCTTTAATTGAAGAGGGAAGTTGGCTTAAAATATTTAAGGCAAAAGTGCGCAACCTGACTGACAATCCGTGAAAGCTTTGAAGGTTGCGCACTGCTCAGCTGGCAGCAATGATCTTTGAGGGCATTGATATAGGTGGAATTGAAACGATCAATGGCAGCTTGATTGACCATTCCGGCAAGGCCTTAAACGAGAAAGATGGATTAGCTCAGTGAGGCCAAAAAGAAAACTCACATGGGCCAACTTTGAACATTTGAAGGACAAGCAACGATGCCAAACAGGCCACATCCCATTCGACCAATAAACGGAAATTGGGTGCCTTTAAAATGAAAGGGGGATAATGGAATGGAAAAGGAATATTTGAATGTTTTTTTGGAATAATTAGAAAAGAATTATTCGTTTGAATTATTCTTTGGAGCTATAAAGAAAGAAAAGGAAAAGGACGGCCTTTCTTTTGGCCATATCTCAACAAGGAAGCAACCAATTTGGGAAGGCAATATGCCTTTTGAAAGCCCTGAATGTCCTCTAAAAAGTGGCTTAACTAAATTTTTATAAACTTAAATATTTTGTAGAAAAAGTGACTTTCCTGATTTCCTACAAAAATTCGAGTATATTATAATTAAACGCATGAAACTTACTTTAAAGATGTAATTCATAAATTTAAATTTAGGCCACTTTGTAGAGGACACTTTGGGCTTTCAAATGATATATTTCCTTCCTAATTTGGCTTTTGCCTCTTTGAGCTATGCCCAAAAGAATGGCCCAAGTTCTGTGCTGAAATGTCGATTACCCTTTTTTATTATTAGATTTTGGATTAGGAAAATGCAATTATTCTTTGTTTAAGCCATTATCCCTGCCCCCTACCCCCTACCCCCATTTATGGCCATATTCAATTGTAATTAATTACCGAAGCTTGCACAGCGCCGAACCAAGGCTGCCATTCCATGGGCAATTCGTCAATTTGGAAGCAATGGCCTCCTTCAAAGCAGAAATCCGCTGCCATTTGTGAGCCCCTTTATAAAAGGATTAATTCGAATTAAATTGGCTAATCCACCCACGCCCAAACTCACTTCAATTCGGCCCATCGAAATGCCTGACGAACGGCGAAAATTGGGAAGAAATTGTGCAAAACAAGCATTCGCAATTCTTGGTCACTCAATTCGCCAATATCCGGCACACGTCGAGCAAATCCATAAAGGCTTTGTAGCTCCATTTCCAACATGGACAAAAATTCAGCCAAAGTTGGTCGTTTCTGCAAAAAAAAGCCAAATTATTTAGATTAAATCATAAATGCTCAAAAGAGTATATATAGTGCCAAAATAATTACATAAAAAAGGTTTAAGGATTTGTCCTCCTACATTCATAAACCATATACCTAAAATTGGATATAGCTGGTCAAGATGGATTGAATGGTATATAATTTGGTTATAGTTTGGTCAAAATTAAAGGGTGTCTTAAATGGTCTAAACCCATTTTGGTTTAATGGTTCAAAACTATGTTAGAATTGATTAAAATCCAAACCAAAACATAATCAAATAATGCATCTTGATGAGATTTATCAATTTCACATAAAATTCCCCCAAATCCACACATGGGACCACTCACATTTTGCCTTTGTCCCGCAGTTGGCCCAATTGGGGAATGCAAATCATTGAATGCTTTGGCAATGATTGTCAAAATCGGCAATGGGGGACTGGGCGCCGGTTCCGGTTGGCCACTGCCCACTCCAATGGGGCCACCACAAATTTGGCCACCTCCCCCAGCCCCTTGGATTGTGCCACCGGCGGTTTGGGCGCCAGAAGTGGTTGCCCCCGTCGATGAGGAGGAACTACTTTTCACTTTGGATGGAAGACGGCCTCTTCTGCCTTGTAAACTGCCGTAACGGACAATTTCACGGACCATGCCGACGTCAAGGCATTTTTGGAATCGACAATATTGGCACCGGGATCGATAGCGTTTGTCGATTGGGCAATTTTTGTTGCCCGCACAAACATATTGGGACTTCTTTTGGACCGTACGCTTGAAGAAGCCTTTGCACCCTTCGCAGGTCAGCGCGCCATAATGTTGACTGAAATAAGATTGGTAAAATTGTGGTCAAATTCGCATCCAATTTTCGCCCATTTTTTGTGGAATAACCCAATTTGTCGCCGTTTTAAAATAACTCATCAGAGAATGAACCAATTTTGATGATTTTGGTATCAAATTAAAGGGTACTTGTATACTTTGTATCCGCCAGAACCCTTAAAAAATTGCGAATTTTTTTTCGCTTTAAAATCAATTTTAAATGTTTAATTTATGTTTTTTAGCTATGGAAGAATTAAAAGAGTTCAAATTACGCGATTTATTCGACAAATTACGCCTTTCTGACAAGGAATTTGAAAATTGGTTCAAAGAATTAAATTTACTTCACACACAAAGAGTTTGCGAATGTGGCAAGGCAATGTGCTACAAATGGATTAAAAATCGTCGGAATCCACTATGGATTTGCAATTGGCGGAAAAATCATAACGGAAAACAGCCATCAAAAGGATTTTACGAGGGAACTTTTTTTGAAACAGGTGAGAAAAAGGGATCAAAAATTAATAATTTTCTACTTCAGGTTTTTGAATTTACATATTACTGGGTACGTGACACACACAAACAAAAGGATTTTGAATTTGATATGGGCATCAGTCGCAAAATCATAGTGGATTGCACACCGATCAGCAGTTATAAGCTATGTGCATGAATTTATGTGGCGAAAAGAATTTGGAGGACCCGATATTTTTTTCCATTTTTGGTCTCAAGTTTCACAAATATACCCCATTTAATTCACTTTGTTGTTTTTTTTTTGTTATAAAAATGCATTAATAAACATTTAAAATTGATTTTAAAGCGAAAAAAAAAATCGAAATTTTTTAAGGGTTCTGGCGGATACAAAGTATACAAGTACCAATTAAAGAGCAGACTTTTGGCATAATAGCCCGGGTTTAAATGCCATTTTTGATTTGGACCCACCAAACGGCATAATCATTGCAAACTGCGCACAACTTTTGCTCCTCCACCAATTGGCCCTCCTCCTGTTGTTGTGGTTGGCCATGATGGGCAGAAGAGGTGGACGGTGATCCGCCGGATGGATTTCTGTTGGAAACCGTTGACGAAGAGGCGGAGGAGAAGGCAGCGGCCGAAAGCATGGAAGCGGCCGGGAATGTGCTGCGCATTGCGGATTGGGCGGATGAAGAGGAGGCGACGGCGGCTGAAGGCGATGTGGCACTGTTGCCAAAGTGGGAGCCGGCACCAAAATGTTGTGGATCGGCGGAGAACATACTAATGAATAGGCAGGTTGGGGTGAATTTGAGGATTAGAGGAAAATTTGGGAAGGGATTGGAGGGGAATTGGGTAAAGGGAGGAAAGATAATGTGATTGAATTGTTTATTAGGTTTTTGGCCTGTAGCTCAATGAGGCAAACATCAAATTGGGAAGGCGATATATCAATAGAAAGTCCGGACTGTTTTCGATAAAGTGGGCATGAAATCACTTATTTAAAATATTTATTTGTATTTGAGTGTTATAAAACAGAATTTAAGAGGAAAAGTTGCTTATTTTAGAAATTTATTTAAAATTTTTCAAAAATTTAGTTAAGCCACTTTTTAGAGGACATTCAGGGCTTTAGAATGGCATATCCCCTTCCAAAATTGGTTGCTTCCTTGTTGAGTTATGGTTAAAAGAATGGGCCTACGATACTGCTGCTGCTGTAGGCATCATCAGAAGAAGCAAGAGAAGGGAACATTCCCTCAATTTCAAACAAAAGAAAAATCTCCCTCCATTCCATTTATTATGATTTTAGTCTAAAGGCATATCGTAGTTTCTATTTAATTCTTGAAGGAAAAAATTGTGAAAAACTCGATTTATATATTAGCATTTTTAGCTTTTAAATTTTTAATATTAAATTAAAGAAATTTGTAAAGGAAACTCACAGCTCTTCAAAACGATATAGACCCCACTCAGATTTTCGATTGTTTACTTGAACTATTAAAAATCTAAGCAGGCATTTAATTATTTTCTACCCGCAAATTCAGCCTATTTATTTTTTAAATTTTATAAATTTAATTAAAGCCACTTTGTAGGGGAAACTAAGCCCTTTGAAATGATATATTGCCTTCCGATATTGGCCATTGCCTCCCTGTGAGCTAGAGGCCAAAAACCCAAGCAGCAGGTGCTTTTCCCATATAAGGGGATCAAAAACTGACCCGAAGCCACGCATCAAATTGGCCGCGGATTGCGCAAAACTGGTGACGCCACAACCACCACCCTGTTGTGCTCCAGGCATGAATTGGCCCAAATGTGAGGATGGCATAATTTGTCCATGTTGTTGCTGTTCAATTTGTTGTTGTTGCCTTTGTTGATAGAGGCCACTGCTGGATTTGGTTGATGAATGTTGCTGATGGGGAAATGCAAATTGGCTGCCACATTCCATTGAAGGCAAATGCTTTTGAGTGCCAGTAGCGGTGGAAGTCGAAGAGGTGGAGGCAGAGGACAAGTCAAAACTGGAAATTGGTGGAATGATTTAAAGGAGGATGAATTTGTGTTGGAATTGGAATGAATGTGCGGGAAATGTGAGTGGAAAGTGGATGGTTGGGAACTGAGAAGGGAGGGCATCAATGGGTGGGGAATGGGGGATGGGCTGAATCACGATTTTTTGTTGTTGATGGAATTGGATTGGTCAATACAGTAATACTTTTTATGGAGGACCGCCTCCACAAGAGGAAAGGAAATAATATTGCAAATTTTTTTGGAAGAAATATTTGGCCTCCCTTGGAAAAGTGCCTTAAATGTCTGCTTTATCTTGTTCTAACTTTTTTTTACGTGTAGTTTTATTTTTCTTAAAAACATTTTGTGTTTTCCTTTTCTTAGAAATGTTTTTGTTTGCTTAATAGTTTTTTTTTGTTTAAAAACATTCCTAAAAACATCTGTATTTCAGTTAGATTAAAAACATTTGTGTTTCACTTAGCTTAAAAACATTTGTTTTTCATTTAGCTTAAAAACATTTGTGTTTCACTTAGCTTAAAAACATTTGTGTTTCACTTAGATTAAAAACATTTGTGTTTCAGTTAGCTTAAAAACATTTGTGTTTCACTTAGCTTAAAAACATTTGTGTTTCACTTAGCTTAAAAACATTTGTGTTTCAGTTAGCTTAAAAACATTTGTGTTTCACTTAGATTAAAAACATTTGTGTTTCAGTTAGCTTAAAAACATTTGTGTTTCACTTAGCTTAAAAACATTTGTGTTTCAGTTAGCTTAAAAACATTTGTGTTTCACTTAGATTAAAAACATTTGTGTTTCAGTTAGCTTAAAAACATTTGTGTTTCACTTAGCTTAAAAACATTTGTGTTTCAGTTAGCTTAAAAACATTTGTGTTTCACTTAGATTAAAAACATTTGTGTTTCAGTTAGCTTAAAAACATTTGTGTTTCACTTAGCTTAAAAACATTTGTGTTTCAGTTAGCTTAAAAACATTTGTGTTTCAGTTAGCTTAAAAACATTTGTGTTTCATTTAGCTTAAAAACATTTGTGTTTCACTTAGCTTAAAAACATTTGTGTTTCACTTAGCTTAAAAACATTTGTGTTTCACTTAGCTTAAAAACATTTGTGTTTCAGTTAGCTTAAAAACATTTGTGTTTCAGTTAGCTTAAAAACATTTGTGTTTCACTTAGCTTAAAAACATTTGTGTTTCATTTAGCTTAAAAACATTTGTGTTTCACTTAGCTTAAAAACATTTGTGTTTCACTTAGCTTAAAAACATTTGTGTTTCACTTAGCTTAAAAACATTTGTGTTTCACTTAGCTTAAAAACATTTGTGTTTCACTTAGCTTAAAAACATTTGTGTTTCACTTAGCTTAAAAACATTTGTGTTTCACTTAGCTTAAAAACATTTGTGTTTCACTTAGCTTAAAAACATTTGTGTTTCAGTTAGCTTAAAAACATTTGTGTTTCAGTTAGCTTAAAAACATTTGTGTTTCACTTAGCTTAAAAACATTTGTGTTTCACTTAGATTAAAAACATTTGTGTTTCAGTTAGCTTAAAAACATTTGTGTTTCACTTAGCTTAAAAACATTTGTGTTTCACTTAGCTTAAAAACATTTGTGTTTCACTTAGCTTAAAAACATTTGTGTTTCACTTAGCTTAAAAACATTTGTGTTTCAGTTAGCTTAAAAACATTTGTGTTTCACTTAGATTAAAAACATTTGTGTTTCACTTAGATTAAAAACATTTGTGTTTCAGTTAGCTTAAAAACATTTGTGTTTCACTTAGCTTAAAAACATTTGTGTTTCAGTTAGCTTAAAAACATTTGTGTTTCACTTAGCTTAAAAACATTTGTGTTTCACTTAGATTAAAAACATTTGTGTTTCAGTTAGCTTAAAAACATTTGTGTTTCATTTAGCTTAAAAACATTTGTGTTTCACTTAGCTTAAAAACATTTGTGTTTCACTTAGCTTAAAAACATTTGTGTTTCACTTAGCTTAAAAACATTTGTGTTTCAGTTAGCTTAAAAACATTTGTGTTTCAGTTAGCTTAAAAACATTTGTGTTTCACTTAGCTTAAAAACATTTGTGTTTCATTTAGCTTAAAAACATTTGTGTTTCACTTAGCTTAAAAACATTTGTGTTTCACTTAGCTTAAAAACATTTGTGTTTCACTTAGCTTAAAAACATTTGTGTTTCACTTAGCTTAAAAACATTTGTGTTTCACTTAGCTTAAAAACATTTGTGTTTCACTTAGCTTAAAAACATTTGTGTTTCATTTAGCTTAAAAACATTTGTGTTTCATTTAGCTTAAAAACATTTTGTGTTTCACTTAGCTTAAAAACATTTGTGTTTCACTTAGCTTAAAAACATTTTGTGTGTTTCTATTAGTTCAGAACATTTTTAATTCTTAATAATAAACCGAGAATATTCACATATTGTTATTATACAATTTTGGCCAATTCCTCTAAAATATGTCTAAATCCCTTTTCCATCCCTTTCAAGTTTCAAGCCACATCAATGAAGTGCCTATTCTTTTTTTGATTTCCCCCAATTTTTTACCCGCGAAGTAACATTGCCGGATGGGCAGCCGCCGGGAACAGATGACGATAGGCTGGCAATGCGGCAGCGAATGGGGTTGAGGCAGCGGCGGCTGCAGCCACTGCAATTGTTGGATCAACATTTCCGACAATGTCCATTGCTGTGGTGGTGGATGAGTCCGCTTGTTCCTGCTTAATTCGGGATGTGCTTGGCTGCATTCTGCCTGCAGCCAATTGTTGTTGTTGAATTTCCGTGGATGTTCGCCTTTCGGCTTGTGCCCTTCTCTGATAAAAAAGAGAGAATAAAAATGAAATTGAAATAGAGGAATTCGTTGGGGTCATTTCAGTACCAACATTTCAATATCTAGCCATTCTTTTGGCCATAACTCGGCAAGGCGCTAACCAATTTGGATAGGAGATATATCATTATAAAGCTCAAAGTGTTCTCTACAAAGTGGCCAATTTATATTTTATGTAATTTAACCTTACATAATATTATAAGTATTTAAGTGTATTAAATCCATATTTTTTGATGAAAGCAGAAAAGATCTCTTTTTTTTATAATTATTGAAAGTTCCTAAAATATTAGTAAGTCCACTTTGAAGAGGACTCTTTAATCTTTCAAATGGTATATCGCCTCCCAGAATTGGTGGTTGCTTCCTTGGTTGAACTATGATCAAAAGAAAGGCCCAGGTATTGAAATGTCTTGTTTCGGAATGGCATTTCATAGTGGCATTCATTTTCACTGAACTTTTGCCATTCCTTTCCCCTCCTATACAGTTTACGTCTGGCTATGCAAAAATGCACTGATGAGACATTTCCGTATAGTATATAGTCCCAGCCACCCGGAGGATAATTGTTGGGAGTAAGGGGGTCAAGAAGCGCGTCATTGTACCAATTTCGGGAAGTCTGGCATTTATCTATATGTGATGGCATTTATTGCACAAAACAATGCAAAATGAGGGAAAGAAGGAAGAAATGTGTGGAAGGGGTACACTTTGGCCGATTACGCCATTGCAGGATTATGCGCGCCGCAATGGCCAATGATGGCAAAGGCAAAGGGGGGAAAAGCATTGCGCGAATTCATGGGGAAGAGGGGAGGAAGGGGGAAAGGGGAAGAAGGTTGTTTCCATGTTTGGCGGATTAGGTGCGGTGCTGAAAAATATAAAAAAAAATGTTAAAAATGGTCGACGCGATTTGGCTTCGATGTGAAAGCAGCTGTCCCTTTGGATGGGGATGATGGCCACAAACTGCGTCACACCAAAAAAAATGGGGAAAGGGGAAGGGGGAAATGAGGTGGGTCAAAACTAATCTTTGATGGAAAAAAAATGAAAGAGGGAGGCCGGTGGCATTATAGACGCGGGAACGGGGCCAGGGGGGGGACAAAATTGGCAACAGAATTAAAAGGTGGAGGGGAAGTGGTTGTTATTTTAGAAATTGTGGGTGGAAATTAGAAATAAATGCAAAAATAAGGAAATGGGTTTTGGCATTTGGCTTTAAGTGGGCGTTTAGGAAGTGGGAATAGAAAAATTGAAATTTAGCAGGATTTAACAAAAATAAAGAACTGGGTTTTGGCATTTGGCTTTTAGTAGAGTTTAGAAAATGGTAAAAAAAAAATTGAAAATTGGCACGATTAGGGAAATCACGTGGGGTGAAGGAACCGAATTGGAACAGAGGGAAGAATTAGACAAATTCGAGGGGAATTTTGACAACACAAAAAGGTTGGTTGGCTAATTTGAATTAGGCGGAATAATAAGTGCCAATTATGCCAAAAATGGCAAATTCAACCGTGATTTATAATGAAAAGATTGCCTAAAATAAATAAAAATAGCCTCCCAAATGTTCTTTGGTGTATTCTTTCCTCTTTCTTTTCCCATCTTTTCTTTTCTTCCTTCTTTCTTTTTTTAAGAATACGGTAGGGTAGATTGACGCAACAGCCAACCAGCGATAACCAATTCCTCCCATTTCTTCCCTTCGATTGAGTGAGGGGTTTTCCGTTTCCATATGATTTTTGAATCTTTTCCCCCCTTTATTATGTGCTTTATGTGTTCTGAATGGTCTTCCCTGCCTAGGTGGATGACACCTTTTTGGCCATAAATGGAAGGGCACAGCAGCCTTTGGGAGGGATGGATTTACGGTAAAAAGATTGCATTTTTCTCGTTGAATTTGAGGGGGATTTCCCATGATTTTTGCATGTTTTTGTGTTGGACCTGGATGGATGACACCTTTCGGCCGCCCATAAATGGAAGTGCAAAAAAAATAATATGCCATTGGGCGGCAAAAAACCTGGCAATTATTATTCAAGTGTAGGCGAGAATAACACATCACCAACAATTTTTGCGCGTTCTACACGATCTTTGCGCTTCACCAAATTCCGGTGAAATATTTTCCCAAAAGGCTTCTTCTTGGAATCTATATTTTGGCGATGAATATATAATAATATAATATTTAATTTGTCGAAAAAAAAACATTGGAATCTGCCGAGAACTTTGTGCATAAAATAATTTCATTTTTAGACCATATAATTTGGCCAAAATCAGACTTTAGATTCTTATGCTTTGAGGTCTACTAATCGTAATTTAGACCTAAACTTAATAGCCAAATTATATAACCTAAAAAAAGATTATTTTTCTTGACGAAAATTTTTTGACAAATTAAATATTCTTTCCTAAAGGCGATCGCTGGAGGCGATGGAAAAGGTGGCCAATGGAAAAGGTGAAGGCAAACTTTGAATGAGGCGAAAATGAAATGAATGGAAGCAAATGGAATTGGGGCCCTTTTGAACATCCTCCTTCTCTTTTAAAAATGGGGGGGGGGGGGGGGGGAATTTTGTTTTTGCACAGTCCTCCCTCCAAAAGAATTTGTACTCTTCCACAAATCCGCCACCAAATCTGATTCCAATCCTCCCTGAAGGAAGGAAGGAAGGAGGAGGCTGGCTGGATGTGGCCGAATACAAATATTCCAAATATCATATTTAATCAGGGCTGTCGGCCATTAAATCATTCATTCACATTATATTCCATTCCATTCCATATATTCATTTCCCGGTTTGTGCCTTTTTTTTATTTTTGTCGCCGGCGATTCCTTCCTTCCTGGTATTTTCGCCTCTAATCGCGCGCTAACATTTAATCAACAGAGAATGAAAAGGAGGCAATTTGGCAAATAGGATACAAAATAAGGATTTGTGCTAGAAGAGGAAGGATTTTGGGAGGAATTTTTGGAGCAATAAAATACATAAATGATGGCACAAAAATATGGCAAATGAAGGAGTGGAGGAGGGGATTTGGATGGGTTGAATAGGATTGGAGGCGGGTTTTGGATGGAAGGAAATGAAATGGAGGATGAGGAATGGAAGGAATGATTTGGAGGGAGAAAGGGATTTGGATTGGAAGCGATGTGCCAAGATTGTGGCCTTCCTCCGGCTGGTTGAATGGCATTTAAGGGCAAAAAAGGAAGGAAGGAAAAAATGAATTGAAGAAGGCATAAACAAGGTAAAAAACAGTAAAGAAGAAGCCTTCCATCCTTTTGGCAACATCCTTCCCTTCCCTTCCTTTTGCATTTTTTGCTTCATTCAAATCAGTTTTTTTCCCTATCCTCCAACTCCTTTTTTTTTGCCACAGTCGCCACCATTCTGCCGAAAGAAGGAAAGGAAATATTTGTCCCTACACCCCACAAGGTTCTGAATAATTTTTTTGAGTCCCCACTCTCCTCCTTTCGCCGATGATTTGGACAAAAAAATAGGCGATGATCGCTTTGGGGGTTGGAATGGAAATTGAGGCCAGTCCGCTTACTGCCACCGCCAAAGACAATGACTAATCAAGATGAGAGGAAATGTCATCTACCGACTTGTGGCCAATGGAAAATAAGTGTTGGAAAATTGGTGTGCAATAATTTAGCCAAAAATTCAACCAAAAAACCAACAACCGCGAGTACCAGGACTTTCCTGTATTCGAGCTATTCTTTTCCCTATATCTCAATAAGAAGGAAGTCGCCAATTCAGGAAGGCGATATACCATTCGAAAGCCCTAAAAGTCCTCTAAAAAGTGGCTTTAATTAATTTTGAAAATGTTATAATAATTTGTAAAATAAGCAGCTTTTTCTCAGAAAAATCGGTTTTATTATATTTAAAGGCATGTAACTTTTTTAGAGTTCAATTTTATAAAATTAAAATGGCCCTCTTTATAGATGACACTTTGGGCTTTGAAATGATATATCGCCTTCCTAGATTGGCTATTGCCTCTTTGAGCTATAAACAAATTACAAAATAAGTGGCTTTTCCATAGAAAATTTGGTCTTATTATATTCAAAGGAAACTAACTTATTTAAACCAAAATAATTCAAAGTTTTAAAGCAATTTTGTAGAGGACACTTTTGGCTTTTAAATGGTATATCGCCTTCCCAAAAAGATTATCGCCACGCAGAATTATGGCCCATTCCCCTAACTCTCCGAATTAATTCAAAATGTTAACTCACATCCTCATCAATGAGTGTGTCGATGATTTGCCTCAACAATTGATCATCGGATGCTGCCATTTGCTGTTGTTGTTGTTCCATCATGGTTGATTGTTGCTCATCGGCCTCTGTTTGCTCTTCATCGCCATCGCCATCATCATCCGGTGATTGGCCTCCGCCACCACCGCCGCTGGCACCAAATAATTCGTCCATTGAGAGACTTTCCAATGAGCGCGACAATTGCTGCTCGAATTGACCAAGCAACGGGTTCTATTATAATATTAAAATGTTTTGCTTGCAAAAATTCCCGCAGCAAAAATGTAGTATTTATTTCTAAAACATGCAATGGCCACAAAATGCGCAAGAATATTCTATGGCCTAGAATGGCGCCTCCCATTTTCCTTTCCTATTGTTTTGGCCCCTCTCGTCATTTTCCCTTTCCCTTCCGTTTTTACCCGGGTGCCGGCTGGCTGTGCCTGTCCCCTTGGCCCTACTCCTTGTGGAAGTTGTTGTGGTGGTTGTTGGTCAACTATGGATGAGGAGGAGGCACGTGAAGTTGTTGTGGCCCCTTCGGTGGAGAGGGAAAACAGGGAAGAACGTCGGCGCCCACCGGATTGAAAGGAGGATCCGCTGCTGGACACGGAGAAGTACAAGGATGTGGGCCGATGGCCACCAACAATGAACGGTTGTTGATGATGGGATTGGCCTATTGAATGTTGCGGATGGCAGTTGTCGTCGCCCCCAAAGGGAGGCGAACCACCGGAGGACGAAATTGGCGAAAGCTTAAATGCAGGGGAATTTGAGTGAGAGGGATAAATGAGAGAAAAGGGGAATTGGTTTTTTTTTGATAAATGAGGAAAAATAAGGAGAGCAATATTTTCCGAAAAGTTTATTTTTGTTCCGGTTAGATTCCGGAAAGTTTTATTTTTCGTTTAGAATAATTCCGCCACTTTGTGTTTTCGCTTAGAATAATTCCGCCTGTTTGTGTTTTCGCTTAGAATAATTCCGCCTGTTTGTGTTTTCGCTTAGAATAATTCCGCCTGTTTGTGTTTTCGCTTAGAATAATTCCGCCTGTTTGTGTTTTCGGTTAGAATAATTCCGCCTGTTTGTGATTTCGCTTAGAATAATTCCGCCTGTTTGTATTTTCGCTTAGAATAATTCCGCCTGTTTGTGTTTTCGCTTAGAATAATTCCGCCTGTTTTGTTTTTCGCTTAGAATAATTCCGCCTGTTTTGTGTTTTTGCTTAGAATAATTCCGCCTGTTTTGTGTTTTGGCTTAGAATAATTCCGCCTGTTTGTGTCTTTGCTTAGAATAATTCCGCCTGTTTGTGTTTTTGCTTAGAATAATTCCGCCTGTTTGTGTTTTCGCTTAGAATAATTCCGCCTGTTTGTGTTTTTGCTTAGAATAATTCCGCCTGTTTGTGTTTTTGCTTAGAATAATTCCGCCTGTTTGTGTTTTTGCTTAGAATATTTCCGCCTGTTTGTGTTTTCGCTTAGAATAATTCCGCCTGTTTTGTGTTTTCGCTTAGAATAATTCCGCCTGTTTGTGTTTTCGGTTAGAATAATTCCGCCTGTTTGTGATTTCGCTTAGAATAATTCCGCCTGTTTGTATTTTCGCTTAGAATAATTCCGCCTGTTTTGTGTTTTGGCTTAGAATAATTCCGCCTGTTTTGTGTTTTGGCTTAGAATAATTCCGCCTGTTTGTGTCTTTGCTTAGAATAATTCCGCCTGTTTGTGTTTTTGCTTAGAATAATTCCGCCTGTTTGTGTTTTCGCTTAGAATAATTCCGCCTGTTTGTGTTTTCGCTTAGAATAATTCCGCCTGTTTGTGTTTTCGCTTAGAATAATTCCGACTGTTTGTGTTTTTGCTTAGAATAATTCCGCCTGTTTGTGTTTTTGCTTAGAATAATTCCGCCTGTTTGTGTTTTTGCTTAGAATAATTCCGCCTGTTTGTGTTTTTTCGCTTAGAATAATTCCGCCTGTTTTGTGTTTTTGCTTAGAATAATTCCGCCTGTTTGTGTTTTTTCGCTTAGAATAATTCCGCCTGTTTTGTGTTTTCGCTTAGAATAATTCCGCCTGTTTGTGTCTTTGCTTAGAATAATTCCGCCTGTTTGTGTTTTTGCTTAGAATATTTCCGCCTGTTTGTGTTTTCGCTTAGAATAATTCCGCCTGTTTTGTGTTTTCGCTTAGAATAATTCCGCCTGTTTTGTGTTTTTGCTTAGATTATTGCCGCCTAGTTTCCGGAAAGATGTGCTTTTGTTATGTTTATAAATAAACAAAAAAAACAAATGATTGCAAAATTATTAGTTTATGAGGGAATTGCATGTCAAAAAAATGTGGTATGATATATGTACTGGATGGTCAATGTATATTTAAATGTGTATAGTCTGATCTCTGATATGTTTTTAATGCCACCTTCTCCCCCTATTTTTTTGCTTGTCCCAAAATGGCCTCTCCCAACATATAATGATAGGCCTTGTTTTGTTGTGGCACTGCAAATTTGTCTCCCTTTCATATACCTATCGCATATGTTGGCCCTATATTCTGTTTCATTTGATCCTCTTCTTTGACTTACTTCACAATTGTGAATTAAAACATAGGACCCTCCCCATTTAATCAAAAAACCTATTAGCGGCCTTGGGATAAATCAAATTTCTAATAAATGAAATGGTGGAAATTTCACTGTGTTTGGAATCAAAAATGTTCGATGCCTGCAGCTATGAAAAGAGGAAACACTGTCAATTTTGTACCATGGCTGTTCTTTTGGTCATAGCTCAACAAGTAAATTACCAATTCGAGAAGGCGTTATGCCATTCTAAAGCCCTAAATGTCCTCTAAAAAGTGGCATAATTAATTTCATGAAAATGTGTATTAATTTGCGAATTTATTATATTCAAATACATGTAATTTTTTTTCAAAAAAATACTAAATTATAGAGGACTCTTTGGACTTTCAAATGGTATATATCACTTTCACATATTGGCTATTTCCAGGTACAGTCGGTACTCCCCTACTCCTATTTATGATTGCCAATTTATGTGGAGGCTTCCAAAATCCATTTAAAACTGACCGATGGGCCAGCCAATTCCTCGTTTTGATGAATTATTGAATGTTGTGAAGGAAAATGTGGAGGCGATGAGCCAGCCGGACTGCTGATTGGCGACAACAAGAATGGAATGGTTGAAGCGAAGGAGGGCACAAATTTATGATTAAAATATTTTTGTTGATGTTTTGATTGATGAGAAGGATAATGCTGGACAAGAACAATTCCCTCCTCAAGGAGCATAAATTTATGAAATGGCTAATTATGCCAAAACAAATGATGATTGGGGGAAAATGCCAATTCTCTTTGCTTCTGAAAAGGAGGGGGAAATTTTTCAATGTAAATTGTCCAGTTTTTGAAATCAAAAAAGTGGGAAAATATGTGGCTTTATCATTGCTTTATCTTTTACTAAACCAAAAGTCTTTTGGCCAAGTTTTATGGCTAGGGAATGCCAACTTTTTGAGAGGAAATTTAAGGGAAAAACAAATGTTTTCGGAGGAAATTTTTGGACGGAGAATTTTGCTAGAGACGACAGGCAAGAAAGGGAGTATACGGTACACTAAATTTAGATGGGGGAGAGAATGGAAGGGAAAAGAGAGGAGGAAAGGAGATGTTAGGAAGGATGGAGGGGAAAAGCGGCTGTCAGAAATGGAAGAAAGGCGAGAAGAACACACATTTGGAAAATAAAAATGAATGAAATAGGAATGGGAGGAAATGGGCGGGAAACAAGCCACCACCCTCCATTTTAAGGGAAAAACAATTCAGCTGAAATGATGGCAATGGGGGGGGGGGGGGGGGGAGGGGAAGGTACCACCATCACCAAAAAATTTTGTGTCCACGCAATGTGCAAAAATTTTAGCGTTGTTGGTGACGAAACACGGCATCGGTAGACGAGAATTCGAAAGGAATGGAATTGGACTTGAGGGGTTGAATTTTGGATTGGATTTGCATGAAAGGGGCCAAAAGGGGGTGAATTGACGCGCGCCGAACACCACCACAAGGGGAACAGCTGAAATTTGCGCAAAAATATTTGGAGGGGGCAAAGGGGGAACGGAGGGAGGGAGGGGGGAGGTCAGAGGCCGTCGCGTGCCATCATAATTTTTGTGCGCAGGAAGTGGCCAAAAGGAGGGAAGGAAGGGGCCCTTCCGGTTTGATGATGCCAATGCCAAAACTGCAATTGAGCTTCTCCCTCACCCCCACCCCCTCCTCCAATGCCACAATGCCAATTTCCTTTTAAACTTATTTTTATATTGTGACTTTCGAATTGGACTTTGATGTACCAAAAATGGGCAAAAATACGTCAAATAAAAATTTGCAGAAATGTCTTTTTTGGTTGGGAATATTTTGTGGGGGAATATTTTGATTGGACAATGTTCAAAGGTTAAATTGACTTTTGTGTGCTCTTTGAATGGCAATGAATGAGCACAAAAACCCACAAAATCTTTGCATTTTGCATTTTTTTTGTCGTCCAAAACCCACAAAATTCTTTTCATTTGCACAATTGGCCCAAAAATACAAAAATTGGTGCCAACATTCAAAACTACAATGGCACACCATCCACCATCACCTTTTCCCACACTTTATATTTATTTTTGGACACAATAAAATTCCAAGAATTTTTGAAAAATATTATAAAATTTTTGGAAATTTTTATCGCCGAAATTGGATTGTCGAAATTGAAATGTACGTAGATTTTTTGGAAATGAAATTGGAAAAAAATGTACAAAAATTAGAGAGCAAAAAATGGAAAAAATGGCAATGAATTTTGGTGGAAAATTGGCACGAAAAAAAACAATAAAAAATGTTATAGGAAAATGCAAATTTTTATGGAATTTGAACTTTGTTTTTTTTTAAGGCAAAGGGAAAGGGAATTGCGTGGCCAATATTTTGGCCTATTTTTTGTTTTGTGCAAATTGTCGGGCAGCAAAGAATACGCCAAAGGCCAAATAAGGAGGGGAAAATTCCTGCAAAATTTAGAAGGCAAAAATACTAAAAAAAGTGGAAATGATTTGAATATTTTGAAGTGATTTTGTATTGTTTTCTTGAAAGCAAAATCCAAAATGATGAACACAAATTCGGAGTAGGCCAATGGCCAAAACGGGCTTTGGTCTTCTTATTTTTGCAAGTCCAAAATTGGCGTCGCCGCGTGGGAATGAAGAATGAAAGGGGGGAGGGAGGCTCTCCCCTCGGGGGCTCTTTGGTCCTTTGGCCTCCTCTCCAGCGACCCAGTCTCCTCCTTCTGTTCCATTCCAGCAGGCTAATGCCCCTTCCCTTTGGCCCCTTCAGCCGCCATTGTGGGTGGCTGACGTGTGGCCCAAAAAAAAGCGGGTCGGCCCGGATGACGAATGCAGCCGGCAGAGAGAGAAGCCCCGCGGCGTGGATGGATGGATGGCAAACAAAAGGAAGGAATTTGGAAGGGAAAGAGGCGAAGGCCAAAAAGGGCCGAATTGCCGAAATTAGTGGCGGGCGTGAAATGGTGGAAAGGGAAGTGGGGCAAAAATGACGAATAGAAGAAGCCAAAAAGGGAAAATATTGGTCCAGCTGGAGGAAAGGGAAGTCCGTGAAAAAAATTGTGAAGGTGGTGAAAATATGGAAAGGAGAGGAGAGGAAAGATTTGGAAGGATTTGAGGTTAATATTTATATATAAAAGGGGAAGGGGATAAAGGGGGGGGGGGGGAGATAAAAGGGGAATAAAGGCGATTTATTGGTGGAAGGGGCAAAGAGTGGAGGGAATGAGGAACTGAAAAAAGTGGGAGGGGGAGAGGCTGGCACAATTTTACAAATTAAATTAGATTAAATAATCCACCCCAAACCCTCTACCAAAAGAGCCAATTGCCTCCACCAAATTTGGAGGGGGTATTTGCGTGGGCGGCGAGGGTGGAAGCGGATTTGATTTTTGTTGTTATTATCCGAAAAATGGCGGAGGATTTATTAGTGTTGGTTTTGGTGTGGGATAAAACATGCCATTAATTATGGAAAATTATGCCAAAATTTTAATATATTCCCTTTTTTCCTTCGTTTTTTAGTAGGCAAAAATTGAGTACTACTGATAATTTAAGCCAATTTGTTTTTTAGCTCATAGCTCAACAAGTAAGTAACCAATCCCGGAAGGCGATATGCCATTCAAAAGATCGAAAATTTCTCTAAAAAGTGGCTCTAAAATTTTTATAAAATTCACATATTTAAAATATTTATTTGTATTTAAATATAATAAAGTCGAATATTTGGAGAAAAGAAAGGGAAAAGCCGCCTATTTTATAAATTTTCAATTTTTCAAAAAATTAGTAAGGCCACTTTTTAAAGGAGATTTAGGGCTTTCGAATGGTATATTGCCTTCCTAAATTGGATGATTCCTTGTTGAGCTATGGCCAAAAGAATTGGGTAGTCGATTTTCTGGTTCGATTTTTTGCATCATTTTTTATTGAAGTAATTATGAAATTTTGTACAAATTTTTGGGATGATTTTTTTAAATAAAGGAAGGAATTGGTCAACTGTAGGAACGGTGTTGGGAATTGGGGGATTGGCCCCAGCAGGACCAGTCATCAGCAAAAAATACATAATGGACTTTCCCTCTGCTGATAATATTAAAAGGGAGGGAATTTTTGAATTTTTTGTGCTTTGATCAGAGATGATTTACAAAATAAAAAGGGAAGAACACAAAATAGAAAAAAATAATAAGAATATTTTCTTGGCCAAAATTCACGTCCCCTTTGGAGGGAAGAATGGCCAATTTGGCCACCCAAAAATGGGCGGGACAAAATTGGGTCAAAAAACAAATTGGCTTGGAGGATTTTTAACCATTGGCGTCATCCTCATTTTTGTGCAAAATTCCTCCCCCCTTTTTTGTTTTTGCAAATTGACCCAAAAGGCTGGGGGCTAACCCAATCTTTTTTGCTTCCATTTTTGGTTTCCTTTTCCACATTCCCCTCTCCCTCCTTTGCAGAGGCAATATGGGTAATTGGCCTCGACCCGTGGCCTGCTGATGGAGAAGAAAAGGGAAAGGGGGCAAAGAGGAAATGTGCCAGCCGCTGGTCTTTGCTGCCAGCCTCCCAGCCTCCCCCCTTTCGTTCTCCTCATTTTGGCCTAGCTGCTGGGCCTTATTCCCTTTTTGCTGCTGCTTTTTTGCTTCTTTTCCCCCTTTTGGCCATATTCTTCTTCTCTTTGGCCATTTCACCCGTCTATTTGCTTTTTCTACGCTGCTTTGAGGCCTATGCAAAAAGCGGTGATGGGGGCCCACAGCAACACGTCAATTTCGACGTCATCAACCCTATAAGCGACGAAGGCACACATAAAACGAACGCGGTACTCACGGGGGATTGGGTTTGGGGCCACTGACGAGGCAACGGTAAAAGATGGGGGGAAATGGATGGATGAATGGAGGAGGAAATACATCGGCGGCATTGGCACAAAAAAAGAGGGAGGAAATGGCCAACGGCCTTCCTTCCTTCCCCTCCCCCTTCCCTTCTTTGACGTAGTGCCAACAAAAGCAAGAATTCCCCCCTTTTTGCCCAGTGGTTGCGTGCAAAAATGAAAGGGAATGGGTGGAAATGATGATGATGGCCGGCGGGGGTCAAGCAAGAAAGAAAGGGGTTGGGCCATTCCTCTGAATGGATGATGAAAATGAAGATGCGTGGTGGATGCGTGGATGATGAACACGGACGCCCCCGCACATAGTCATCATTCAATGATGATTTGGAGCCAAAAACAACAAATAAATAAACAACATCCGGACACGGACGGCATAAAATTGCCTTTTTAAATAATTTTATGTGCACTAATATTTGATTAGGCCTGATGAGGGGCAAAGGAGGAAGAATAAATTTTAAATTTTTGGGACATTCGCATTCATTTATGGCCATAATTTTTGAATATTATGTGGACTAATTAATAAATAGTTAAATATTTGATGGAGGCTATGGGGCAAATGAGAAAGGAGGAATGAAAATATTTAAAATATTTAATTTTTTTATGTGCATTCATTCATTCATTTATGGCCACTAAAAGAGTAATTTTGTGATGGGCCTTTTGGGAATTTTGAGCTTATTTTGGATCTGAAATTTATTATTTTTATTCCATTTAATTATTTAGGCCATTAAAATGTAATTTTGGGCCAAGCTTATTTTTTAATGGCACAAACATTTCTCATTGTCTATTTTGAATGGGTTTTTGTGTGATTTTATTTTGAGCTTATTTTGGATCATGAATTTATTATATTTTTTTGTCTTTTTTGTACCCAAATTTAGGTGGGGGCCATCAATTTTAAATTTAAGGCCAAAATTGTTCATTTTTGGGCACACACGCAAATTGCCTCCTCACTACTATGGTGCCTTCGACGATCTTCGCTCGCCTTTTTAGGTATCCAAAAATGTGAAATGTGAGGAAATGTTTGTGAATAAACTGTTTCTCAATTTATTTATGTGCCGTTCCGAAATTTGCCCCCGTCGTCGAGTCGTTGTCAACGTTTTTGCCAATTTAATTGCGCACGCCCAGAATAGGAGGGCTGTCCCATCACATAGATCCGCGCCCCCCTAAAATGTTCATTCATCCTGGACAAAAAAAAAAGAATGGGACGGGGCAAAAGTTGGGGGTGCCCGGAAATGCGCAATACAAAGGGAAAAGTGGGGGGGGGGGGAATATGGGAGCAGAAGGAGGCAACAAAATGGCCACAAAATGTGCCCGAAAATTGAACAGCTGCATTAATTTTGGTGGGTGGGTGTAAATCTTGGAATATGTCCGGCGTAGTAATTCCGTCTACCACACACTTTTTGATCATTGGACGCGCATTGACCCATATTTCTGGGTAAACGGATGATGGCACGGGGTTTTTTAAGAAATTGGCACAAAAATGGGATAATATTGTATATTTTGTTGTTTTGAATTTGTATGGTAGCAGAGGAGATTATTATGTGACGAAGCAAAGGCCAAAAAGGGGGGGGGGGGGGGAAGGAGGAAGGAAAAGCGCAAAAGGGCGAAATAATGGGGCCAAGAAGAAGAGGTGAAACAAACATTCACCTCAAAAATAGGGGATAAACAGAGACTCATTCATTCATAGGCCATAAATTCATTGGCCATCGGTGACAGGCGAGAAACATTTTTAAAAAAAATATATATTTGTGCGCAAAATGTGATGATGGCCCTAAACAACAATTACTAATCCCCTAAAATGGGTGAATGGATGGATGCCATCGTCGTCGGCAATTGCCAAAGTGTGCATAAAATCCCCTAAAACAGTTCACACATTTTTAGGCACAAAAATTCTCATTCTATAGTCTCGATTCTCGAGTTAAGCCAAAATTTATTGCACACCTTGACGCGAATTTATTCATTTTTTTGAATGAATGGAATGAATGGACCCAACAGCCTAATCCTCCTTCCCTTCTTTTTTAATTCGCGCATTTGGGTCCGAGGATTGGCACAAAAATGGGGAAAGAAAAGATGGATGATGAGAACCCGAATAACATTGGGGCGAAAATGATGGAATATGTTTAGGGGATTGACGAAAATATTATTTATTTATGATCATCTGATGGATGGAAAATGATTAAAATATTTGGAATTAAATGCACTTTGGGTGGCAGCAAACAAATTGGATTGCCGGATTAATGTGGAAAAGGGAGGGGATAAATTCTTTGGCATCGGCACATTCTTTCATTCATTAATATTTTGGTATTGGCCACTGATTTTGAATGAAAGGAGAAATTGCGTAAACTTAGCCTTATTAGTTTGATTTAAAATCTAAAAAGGTGGCACATAACTGACTGGGAATTGGCTTTTTTGTGATCTTTGTCTCGAATATAACCCAGAAAGCTGGCACACACAATTAAGCGGATAAATAAACAAAATGCGTAGGATTTTTGGAAGGGCGGCACAAAAACGTGGGGGAGGCGAGCACAAAATAGAATATTATTAGAAAAGGGGGAATGTTCATTTTGTCCGCCTAATTTGTGACAATTTAATTTTGAATAAATTTAATGAGTTTTGGCCAAGTCAAAAATGGCCAATTCCCATTCCATTTGTTTCCGCACACATTGTTCGTTCAATTGTCCACTCCCCTCCCATTTCCCCTCCATCAATTGTTACTTTCGCCCACGTATTCCCCCGCCTTCCATTTTTGGCCTTATCAGCCACCGCCCAAATCCGTTCGTCCACTTTTTGTTGATTTTAAATGTTGATTCATCGGACGATGATTCAAATTTAAATGATCTAAAAACTCCCTCAAAAATTCACGTCAATGTGCCGCACCCAAAATGTGATGAATTTAATGTGAAAAGAATACAAAAAATGGAGGACAAAATGAATAAAATGAATGATTTTTGGTGGAATGAAAAATGAATAATAATGAAAAGGGGATATTTAAATACAAATGAATTTCAATGAAATTGTGCAAAAAAAAGATGGCACCAAAAATAGGTGGAAAAAATAACAAAAGTAAAGAAAAGAAAAGAATTTGCCGGCGGCGAAAGGAAATTGTTGCCTACGCTCACCAAAATGGAATATGACAATGACAATTGCCGATAACCCTAATAAATGGCATTTTTGCTACTGTGTACTTTTCAGTCTTAAAATAGAGTCAAAAATATGAATCCGCCGGAATGAATTGCGCGGATTTTGCCTTTTTTTGTACTTTATTAAACCCCCGGCGGATTTTCCATCAAATTTTGTGCCATTTCCTCCTTCCCCTTTCCCCTCGCCCGTCCATTTTGGCCACTTTTATTCTTGCCTGCTTTTTTTGTCTGGCTATTTCCTCATTTGGCCAAAAACCCCGCGGGGCTGCTTGTTTTGCCCAGTCCCTCTCCCCACCACCACCCCTTTTCCTGTGCTTTGGCCCTTTATTCTCGAATATTGCGTCAATTTACTCCATTCCCCCTATTCCCCATTTCCTTGTCAGTCACTCCCTCTTTTTTTCTCCTGAAAAACGTCATTTCCCTGACGTGAAAACGTGAGAAATGGAATTAAAATAAATAAATGAATCCGGACCAAATTTTACTTGGAAAAAGCAACAAACACTAAAATTGAAAAAGTCCAAAAAAACAATTCAAAAATAGAAAATTTAATGGATGATGTGAATGAATAGAAAGCATAAAGAACAATTATGCCTAACAATGGGACTACTACAAATGATTGAATTTGGCCCATCCACTGAAATCCATCGGATTCAAAGAAATTTTGTATATTATTTCCAATAAAATGTGTAATTCATTTAATCAGATGAATTGGGAAAATTGAATTAATTGAATAGTTTTTAAATTGGGTTTAACAAATTTAATACACTGTACAAATTATGTACCAAAAAATAAGAGGACTGAAAGAATTGCCAAGTGTGACCAAAAGGAGCTTAGAAAATAAAAAAAACAACTAACCCATGAGATGGAAGAAAAAGCAAATTATTACATTATAGGAGAAAAACAATGAAGCAGGAAGCTTAAAAAGAATATCAACTATTGGGCACAAAATATGGAATAGAAATGTATATGAAGGATCAAATGAGCCATATATGGCCATAGATCAAATGTGAACTAATTATTAGGAATTTGGAATAAAATAATTCAAAAATGGCCCTGAGGAACTTGTCAAAGTCCCAAAAGTCATATTTCCCCTTTTGTCGGAATGCCTCCAAGCTAAATATTGTAATTTGTGGCCATCTTCCATTTTACATTTTAGACTTTTCAAGTATAGAAAAAAGGAGGACTGCAAATTGCAAATTGGATTAAGCTTATGCAAAATTCACAGGAGAGTGGCAATTATGCCGTCAAAAGATGAAAGCAAGATAGTGATGGAATTGGGAGACACGTAGGTTGATTCGAAAAACATGTAAAGTAAAATGAATTCATAAAAAAATATGAGGGAATTGGTGGGATTCTTTGGACACTTTGATATGACTCATTTGAGAGACTGTAGGCGTTTTTCATTAAATATTGGGTAGTGAAACAATTTTGGGTGCAGTTTCATTGGCAATAAAAAGAATTTGGCCAATTGATGGCTTCCTAATTTCCTATGCTGTCTCTAAAATTACCCTATAAGTTTAGTCATTGGAAATTGGAAGTGAAATTGTTCTTATTGTTAGTTCAAAGGGAGATAAATTTTAAAGCGCAGATTTGGATGTGAAAAAATGGATTGGGCGAAATAAATAAAAAAAAAAAGATTTCAAAATGCAAATTCTACAACGGATATAATTCACCCTAGCTGCAAAAAAAAAAGACAGGTTAAATTTGTATTTGACGGAAATGGCTACACAAAAAGCCTGAAGAAAAGTGTGATTTTTGCTTGGACATTGTGCTCCGAGGTTGATGCATTCATTCCATTTCCCCATGAGCCAGACAGTATGCATGCACCTGCTGTTTCCCTTTTTCACCTTCACTTACGCGAAAATTCCCCAGCAAAATGAAAAAAAGTTAATTCCGGCAAAATTTTATTTAAATTTTTGTAAAATTTTTGGTTCAATTGGGTCAAAAATTAATCTAAAAATCATCGAGTTTTTATGGAAAATTTGAATAAGGAAAAGTAGGAATGCAGTTGTTGACTTTTCAGAAAGGGAAGGCGTAATATCCAACGAAGAAGCCAAACATTTTGCATAATTTATCTGCACATGACGAAAGGAATCGAAGAACAAAGGTGGCAGAAAAATGTGTGTCTGAAAAGTGATAAAATCTTTGTGTTTCACTTAGCTTAAAAACATTTGTGTTTCACTTAGCTTAAAAACATTTGTGTTTCACTTAGCTTAAAAACATTTGTGTTTCACTTAGCTTAAAAACATTTGTGTTTCACTTAGCTTAAAAAAATTTGTGTTTCACTTAGATTAAAAACATTTGTGTTTCACTTAGCTTAGAAACATTTTGTGTTTCATTTAGCTTAAAAACATTTTGTGTTTCACTTAGATTAAAAACATTTGTGTTTCACTTAGCTTAAAAACATTTGTGTTTCACTTAGCTTAAAAACATTTGTGTTTCACTTAGCTTAAAAACATTTTGTGTTTCACTTAGATTAAAAACATTTGTGTTTCACTTAGCTTAAAAACATTTGTGTTTTCTTTTGCATAAACATTTCCTCTTTTCCTTTGTTTAAAAACATTCTTAAAAACATTTTTCTTTTGTTTTAAATTGTTTTTCTAATTAGCTTAATGGCTAAACTACTTATTAATTTGTTCCATTAAATTCGAGATTATTCACATTTTGTTTAAAGCATTACAATTTTGGCCAATTTCCCTTTCAATATATGCTATCCATCTTTCCATCCCTTTCAATGCTCCAAACAATCCATCATTTTCGAATAATTTCCCCCCATTTGGCCCATCATTTTCCCATCATCATCAATGGCAACAGCAGCAGGAGGAGTCTTCCTCTCGGCATTAATGGGAAATGCCACTGATTTTTTTACTGCCATTTTTGTGCCCTTTTTATTGCCTCCAAATGAGATGCGTCAAGGTCGGCAACTGTTCTCGGCAACCCTCAAATGCATTTGAGTTAAGTAAAATGGATGATAGAGGAAATGAATTGCCGGATAATTGGAAATAAGCAAGAGCAATTCTTGGATGGCACACTTTGCAGCAATTAGTCCAATTCCTGTATTCTACCTTGGCTTTTTCCAATCCCCAACCTAATCATATGCCATACATTAAATAAATCTTAGCTAGCTCCTAAATCCTTAATCTGCATACTTTCGAAAGAATTTAGGTTGGAATCCCTGGGCAACTTTGAATTTTGCCCTTTAATCTGTATTTCCAAAAGGCAAAATGATGTGAATTTGATCCAGGCAAAAATTATTATTGCCCCGCCGTTCCCCATCCGCCGTTCCCCCACATTTAATCCCTTCTGCCAATGTTTATCAGTGGTCTACAATCTCCCCAACCCCACCTTCTTCCCCCCTTTGGAGGCCATCATCATCCATCCCCCACTTTCCATTCCATCATTGTTCGGCCCCATTCCCCCGCCGGCGGACATGGCCCACCGCCCGCCATAATGTCAGCTGTCCTCCCATCAAATAAAACAGGCCGAATGGATTAGCCCACAAATCCACGGACACAATTCTCTCCGACTTGTCTTTGGCTTACGGACTGGAAAAAGCACACATTTGAAGGGTCCCAATTCATTCATTCCAAATGACTATGCTGCCTCTGGCTGCTAGTGAGTTTATCTCAAAAACTACTCTATAAAGTGCCCTTTGCCCATTCATTTTATCAAATTTCCCTTGGTTTTACCCCACATTGACCCAAAACATTAATGCTTTCATTCATCATGAATTTGGTCTCCTTTTTGGTCTCGGCCAGACCAAAGTGACCGACCATTTGGGAGGCTGGCACGCAATTATGGCCCCCAACAATAATGTGCTATTCCCCCACCTACTATTTTGGGCCCATCAGCTGCGCGGAATATGTGTTTGTGTGTGTTTGGCTTCCCATCTATTGAAGGTTTCCCCCCCCCCCCTCTATAATTTGAGTCAATCCCCCCACCCCTCCTTCACCTGTGCTACTGGCCATGCCAATTTCCCCCTTATGGCCTCCGTTTGCCCCAACATATTTTGACCCACTATTCCACCCCTTCCCATTTTTTGCCGAAGGCCACTGCCTTTTGCCTTCTCATTTTCCCCCACTTTTGCCAATCATCCTCCAAACCCCCTCCCTTTTTCCTTTCCCGACTTCATTTTCCCATCACATTTTGCCTCTTTGTCGGCTTTTCCCCCAGCAGCCACTTTTTTGCCAGTAGCCAAACAGAGGAAGCAGAAGAAATGATCCCTCCGGCCTTCTCCCTTCCTCCCTTTTTTGTGCCCTTTGTTCGGCAATTGCACGCCGCCGCCTCCGCTTCCAATTCGATTATTAAATTTCTGCGCTGGCCAAAAATCCATCCATCCCATCCCCTTCAAAATGTCCCTTTCCCATCCATTTCCCATCCCAAAAACCATTCATTCATTCAAATGCACCCCACTTTTTTCCACTATGGCCAAATGGCACAAAATTTGCCTTTAATGCTCCATCCCTCGTCCCCCAAATAATTTCCCTGGCCAGACCCCCAAAAAAGGTGCCATCGTCAATAATTCAGCAGCAAAGCCGCTTGCTTCCAACCCCCAAAAGCCCAAACCCGTCCCTTTTTTGTTCTAAAACAATAAAAAAACATAAATGCTTCCATCCACCATTATTTTCCCCCTCAAATTCCCTCTTTTTCCATTCAGTTTGGAGTCAAAACTCAGTGGTTTTTAAGTCAAATTCACTTCATCATTTTTAAGGTCATTTTCGTATGGCATCAAATGCCAAAATTTTTGCCAATTCCTTCTTCATCTCCGTCCATCCGCCGTAGTGCCACTTCCTCCCCCGCATTTTCATTGCCAATTTGCCGTTGGCTTTGCCTCACAATTTGTTCCATTTTTGCCATTGGCCAATTCATTTTCTTCCATCATCATCTTTTCTCGCTTGTTCCCATTTCAACCACCCCGGGTGCCATTCTCCCACCATTTTCCAACCAATCTATCGAAACCACCTTTGGAATTGACCATCAAAAACAACGTTTACCGGACTTTCTGATCATCGGAGCCCGAAAGGGTGGAACGCGGGCATTGCTGGACGCATTGTCCCTTCATCCAAGGATTCGGGTTGCCCGGCATGAAGTCCACTTTTTCGACAATGAGGAACATTTTCGTCTTGGCCCACAATGGTATCGGGCACAAATGCCATTGGCCCGAAAGAATGACGTAAATATTTAAAAAGGGGAAATGATGCTTATTAGAGTGATTGAGTAGCTGGATGGGATCATTATTTTGGCCATAGCTCAGAGAGGCATTAACCAATTTAGGAAGGCGATATACCATTCGAAAGTCCTAATTCTCTTCTAAAAAGTGGCCACTTTATTTTTTGAAAAATTGAAACCTTATAAAAAAATGGCTTTTACTCCAAAAATTCGGGTTTGTTACACTCAAATGCAATTAACACTTTTCATAGCTTATTTTCATAAAATTAAAATATGCCACTTTATAAGGTTCACTTTGGGCTTTCAAATAGTATATCGCCTTCTCTGATTGGTTATTGCCTTACTGAAATATAGTTAAAATAATTACTGGGGCTCAATCAACGCTTTCAATTTGTCCCCTATCGGAAACGGTGGCATAATTTATTCTATTTTTAAAATATTTATAATAATAATTATAGATAGTAATCGAGAAAACGCCAGCCTATTTCACAGCAAATCCAAAAGTGCCAAAACGGGTCTACGAATTGAATCCCAGAATGAAATTGATTGTCATTTTGCGAGAACCAGTCGCGCGGACAGTCAGCGATTTCACCCAAATTCAACAGACAAAAAGGGAAAGGCATAAGCCGGCATTGGACTTTGAACGGATGTCATTGATTTCCAATAAAAATGGCAGCAAGGAATTGAATGCCCGGTTAGTCCCCTTAATTCGAAACAGGGCAATTGCAATTGGGTATCGCGGATTGGGTGCCTGCTCCATTCTTTTGGCCATAACTCAACAAAGAAGCAATCAATTCGTGAAGGCGATATGTCATTTGAAAGCTCTAAATCTCCTCTAAAAAGTGGCTTAATAATTTTTGAAAAATTTAAAAAAATTTGTAAAATAAGCGCCTTTTTCTGAGAAAAATCGGGTTTATTACGCTTAAGTCATCTAATTTTTTAAAATCCAGAATTTCATAAAATTTAATGCGGCCACTTTATAAAGGATACTTTTGGCTTTCAAATGGTATATCGCCTTCCTAAATTGATTATAGCCTCTTTAAGATATGTGCCAAAAACCGTTCAGGTACTCAATCGCAGGCATTCAATTATCCTCTACTTTTACTCCCCACAATCGCTCCAATCACAAATAAATTCATTTTATTCACAGATTCAAGCCAATTCGGAATTCCCTCTATGTTCAGCATTTTGCCAGATGGTTGGAATATTTCCCGCTGAATCAATTCCTCATTTTGGATGGCGATAAATTCATTCAAAATCCACTTGGCCAAGTAAAATATCCCCCAATATTTTAATTATTCCCTTAAATTTAGCTTCGAATTGCCGAACACTTTTTGGGCATAGAGCCGGCCATCCACCCTGATCAATTGGTTTTCGATGCCAAAAAAGGCTTTTACTGTTTTCGTCCGGAACGGAATAACACTGCGCATTGTCTGGGCCAAAGTAAAGGCCGAAAACAAATTTTGATCTCGCCACAATTTCGCCGCCTTCTTTCCCTCAAATTTGCCCCTTTCAATCGACAATTATTTGCCCTTTTGAATAGGCATTTTTCCAATTGGGAAGTAAATTAAATGTACCGTATTTCATTTGCCGACAAATTTTCGTTTCGAAAAATAATTTCTGTTGTGGCCTAACGCCTAAGGCCAAATCATGTTTCTTTAAGAATCCCTAATTCTAAGAAAAAACCCAGGCCCAAAAATATTGCTACGGCGAAGTCAATAATGTCCTTAAAAAGATAATTTTTCGAAACGAAAAGTTTTCACATTTTTTGTAAATTGAATTGTTTTTAATTCATATCTTATTAGTTCTCAATTAGTAGTTTTGTACACAATTTAATTTTGAAAATGCATTAAAAAACTTTTATCTGTGATTAAAAATGATAAATTTTGATTATTGCTTAATACTACTCATTTACACAATTTACTCCTGAATAATAAAGGAAATAATTCACGAAAATGGAGTGCACAAAAGTGAATTTAAAAAATGTTTTAAAATAAATGGAATGTGCAAATGAATTTTACTTAAAATAAAAATGTGGTGGCAAAGATTGTGGAAATAAAAGACAAAACACAATGTGGCGAGGACATTTGTGCTTGAATAATACAAAATTTGATTGGAAAATGGACTAGATAAATGGAGGAGGGAGGAGGATGAATGGAGACCGAAGAGAATAGAAGCAAATATAGAATTAAAGCTCATCATCATCCAAATTCATCTTTCTTCCTTCTTTTTTTCTCATTCATGCGGTTTTTTGCTCAATTCCCTCAAATTGGCCAAGAATTTTTCGGGCATAATAATTTGGTCCGATCCAATGATCACTTCCCATGCCTTCTGTGTCCGTGTGACTTCATAGGCGGAACGCATTTCCGAAAAGGTCATTCCGCCAACAATGAAAATGATCAGCCGTGGGCCCGAACGCATTTGGGAATAGCGTTGATCCTTGTGCCATTGACCGTAACGAGCACTGGCCGGAGCCCTTCAAAACAACAAATATATTTTAATTTATATTCCCCCACCCATTTCGCCTACCGATAAGGTTGACTAATTTGACGGCCGGCCAGGAATGGGAAATGTTTAATGTCCAATTTGTCCTCAATGGCATCCTCCATCACGTCCTTCACCACCGGCACCCAACGAGATTCCCGATACACTTGCTCATTGCCACGTTCGCGCCGTGATGGAATCCAAACTCGTTTTCGTCCTTGCTAAAATAAAAAATTATGGAAAAAATTAGGACAATATTAGCTCGTTTCCCAATCATTTTTTTTTTGTTAGTATTTGGGCTAGAATTTACTGTAGATGAATAAAAATGAATAAAAGTGATAAAAGGCCCGAAAAAAATTAACTTCCTCTGAGAGGGTTCGAACCCGCGACCTAAATTTTGCAAATGTGGAAAGTAACCCATTCGGCTACGCAATCCTCTGGGCGAAGTCCTTTTTTATAAACTTAAGTCGTTTAACCAATTTCTTATCATAATCTTTAGAAGGCTAAAAATTATTTTATCAATGAAAATGCACCATCAGAGTAACTATGACAATTCGGTTCATAAAAATTCACCAATTTTTTAGTTTTTCATCATTTGGTGCTTGAATTTAAATTATTTTTTTATGATTTTTTAATAATAAAAAGAAGTAAACCTATAAGAAATATCCATCCCCCAAAATATTACGTCAATTGTGATGTTCAGCCCAAGGAGTGAAGCATTTGTGAGTGTTTCCTTCTCCGATTGTGGAATGTTCGCATGTTGAAGCAATTTGTTCAAATTCTCATCGGTTATTCCTTAAATAAATAATTAAATTAATTTAGAGGATATTCAATTTTACCATTTCTATGGAGAATATAAAGCAAAATAAGTCGCAATCTGTCCTCCACCTTCACCGCTGGATCAATCAACAGTGGGACCATCAACTTCATTGGATCCTTGATTCGTTCTCCTTCCGCATCAATTCCCAGTGCCAAATCCTTAATAATTATTTTGTTGATTAGGGTTTGGTCAAAATTAAGGATATTAAACGGTTTAAACCCATTTTGGTTTAAAGGTTCACCGAATTATTTAAACCCAACCCAAAACATAATCAAATGAAGTCTTGGTAAGATTTATTGATTTGGGATAAGGTTTATAGGTCTAAAATAAACCGCTAAACTTTAATCTTTTCGATTTTATTTAGCCGGTTTTTCTTAATATTTTCAAATTCCCATTTATTATTGCATTATATTACTTGTTCAACTTTGCACAGCTTATCAACTCCATTTTTGTATTTGTTCATGCATTCTTCGGCCAAATGGAAATGAGTACTAAAATAATAATTTAAAATAATTCAAAAAATTAAATTAGAACCTGAATTTATTCAATTCCTTTTGATATTGCGGTGCCTTTTTAATCAACAGCGACAAATCCTTGATTGATTTTGCATCGCTTGGCATCTTTTTATTCTCCGAAAATTTCTTCAACCCACGTGTTACCTAAAATAAATTAATTTAATTTTTTAAATATTCCGTAATTTTTACTTCCTGCGAAACCACCGCAATGTGCCGGTGTCGATTGTCCAACCACAAATCGTCATTCTCATCCAATAGGACTTCTTTGTCCACTGATTCGGCCCCGCCCGTCTCGTATCGGTAAACATCATTTTCAATGTTCAACAAATCCTGGGTCATTGCCTGCAGTGTCAGCTCATGCAAAAGTGGCGAAGTGGCATCAAATCCTCGGTCAATGATGATCAGCTGGGAGCGAGCCTTCTCCGTCCCCTCGCCCATTGATGGCTCATCCGCTTTGTAAGCGTCCAATTTTTGTTCCACCAAATGGCCCAATTCCACGTTTCGCTCAAAGTCGGCTCGATACCGGATTGAAGGGTATTCGCCCAAAGTGGCACAAACTGTGGCAATTTGTTCGGCAATTCGCTCCAAATTATTCGTCAAACTGCCCTGCTTTTGTGCATTGTAATAGAGGAAAAATGTGTCCGGCGAATCGAGGGTATAAACCTTTAAAATTAGCAAAAATTATTAAAATATTAATTTAATTTTGTTACTTGTGATTCATATGGAGTAAATGCAATGTTGATTTCCTTCAGCGTTTTGATGTAACGAGCAATTGAACTTCGCGAGAGGGTTGAGAATAGTTGATCGGGACAGGCCTCCGTGAAAAATATATGCGCGCATTTGTACAGGTTATGGCCGCCAGAAAAATCTTGTATTAATCGATCAATTGACTCCTAGAAAATTAGAATTTTAAACGTGTTTTTAAATTGGATAAGCTACCTATCTATCCAACACATTAATCAAATTAATAAAACCTAACCTAACCTTAGTTGGAGAAATCAAATAAATTGCATCGAGTGTCGGCAGTGGTTCGCGGCGTTTGTTCAAATCCTCAACAATTGTCACTCCTTGGTCCATGACATCGTGCATTTTGCAGCAAGCACTCAGCATTCGCATGGCAAGTCGATCCACAATAAGCACATTCCACGCACCACCTCTCTCGGGCTTGTGAAGAGGTTGAAGCACTTCATTTATCAATTCTAAACAATCAATTCATTATTATGATTTTTTAAAAATTTACTTTGTCCAACAATCGATTTTAAAGTCATCTTCTTGGTTTTTTCCACCAAAAATAATAAAAGTTCTCGGATTAAATGGATTTTGTTGGAATAAGCTTAAACTTGACTTGAAGATTTATGGCCAAATTAATCGATTTTTCATCTGTAGGGTGTAGGGATAGGGAAAACCGAAATAGTGCAATAATAATGGATAAAAAAAAAGGAAAATGAAAAAAATGAAAAAAATATAACATATAGAGTAAAAAATTTGGATGAGAAATCCATTAAAATAGAATGTCAAAATTTTTCTGAAAATTATGTATGAAAAAGGTGCGGATGCTGAATCTGAACTGAATAAGGATTCAAAAGAATAAAAATTCGACGTGTTCTAAAAACTCAAAAATTATAATTCTAGAATTTCAAATACATCATTTTTTGATCTCTTAAGATTCTTAAGAACTATTTGAATGAAGAATGATAAAAAAAGACTTAAACGAATTGACCAAAAAACAAAAAACAATTTTAATCTAAAAAATTTTTTATGTTTAGATTTAGACTAATATTGAGATTTAATCGTTTTTTCATCATTCATGGACTGGACTGCACAACTTTGGGGCATCATCAAAGAATATTTTATTAAACTAATTCTTGAGAGAATCGCCAAAGAAATGATCGCCTTTTTTGATGGTAAATTATGGGCGTTGGTTGGGTTTTTTCTGCTCGCATTCTTAACCGGCGGAGGAGTTATTCATCACTACATGTTAGTTACATATTAAAACGCACTTTAGAAATTTTAATTTTTTTCAGTTCAATCAATGGCATTGATGCAAAAATTGACACACTTAATAGGTTGATAATTAAAAAAGAACTAGAAATTTTAATTTTTTTTTTTCAGTTCAATCAACCGAATTGATGAGAAACTCGGCTCCATTGATGCGAAAATTGATGAGAAATACGGCTCCATTGATGCGAAAATTGATGAGAAACTCGGCTCCATTCACCTACTCCTTGAAATGCTCAATAAAACTCTCAACCGGACCCAAAACGATCATCAAAGGTTGTTAATCAAAACACATAAAAGAATTTAAATTTTTATTTCTTCAGTTCCATCTCTGCTCTCAACCGGACCCAAAACGATCATCAAAGGTTGTTAATCAAGACACATAAAAGAATTTTGATCTTCAGTTCCATCATTGCTCTCAACCGGACCCAAAATGATCATCGAAGGTTGTTAATCAAAACATATTTAAGATTTTCATTATTATTCAGGTACATCGGTTCACTAAAACATCACTCTGGGACCTTACATGTCCGATCTGGTCGAATGGAGGGGAAAATGAATGATGAAGTCTTTCGCAATAATTGTTTTATTGACTTTGACTCATGAACATAAAATTTATTTTTACGTAAAAATGTTTCATCAATTAAATTGTTTCTTTTTTATAGTTTACATTGAATAAAACAAAGGATCTCTTTCATGAAAATATATATTTTTATTTGTTCACACAAATTTTTATTTTTAATATTAATTTTAAAAACAAAAGAATCCGCTTTATTGTTTAACTTTTAGTATAGAACAGATGGAAACATCCTATTTTTTATTCCCATATACTTAGACAACCATCCCTTTATGCTTTTTCAACTTTCTTTCAAAGAGGAAAAGCGGATGGTTTAATGATAATTTAATTCAATTTTTATATTAAATAAGAAAAAAAATTTAGATTGTCCATGATATAATATGGCTGCATTCCGGTCAAATTTGCAAAAAACCTGCTTCCAACAAGATGGTGAACGAATTTTGGCCGTTGCAAATGTCAAAAAAGATGCCAAGAGGAAGAAAGAACTTTTTATATGTTTAGTTGGTAAGAAAATCATCCAAAATTATTAAAATAAATTAATTTATAATAGTGACCACAACAACGCCAGTGTCAGCCCGAATTTACCTGATTAAATTGGACAAGGACAAGGATGGTTATAGCAAAAAGGAACAATTTGCACTTCGGGATGTCCGTTTTGTGGATGGAGTGAATCCGCGGAAGCCAGTGCCCGATTTTAATTTAACAATACAAAATCAACTTTTTCAATTAACCTCAAACACACATGAGGAGAAGGAATTTTTCATTCGACAATTATTCAAAGTAAATTAATTAATTTAAGCCAATTTATTCTTCAAATTTCAGCTCTCAAATTCATATTTGCCTGTACAAAAACCCGAATTCATCAATGTTTCACTGCCCATTGACACAATGATGGTCTCAACAAAAAGTTTGGCATCTCAATCCAGCGCCGATGCCGACTCAAAAAATGCCGCAGCCGAAACAGAACAGCAAAATTATCAACCAATTAGCGCAAAAGAGGAGGCCGATTTTCGTCGTTTACTACAAAAAGCGGAGCTTCAAATTGGCCAAGCACGGCAATTTTCGGCAGCATTGAATGAGCAATTGTCCCAATTGGACAGTGCAAATTTGTCGAGCATTTTGGAGAATGAACAAAATGTGAAGGAATTAATTGAACTAATCGATACGGCAATTGAATTGGCAGAGGCAATTGAAAAACAATTGGACGAATATGACACATTACTTTCGGTAAAACCAATTTAATTTAAATTTCAATGTTTATTTTAAAGTATGTCCGAGACAGTGTTGAATTAATTGAAGAAAAGGACAGTTTACGGCACATTGAACAGCAAAATAATAAAAAATTATTGGAAAAGCTCAAAGAATTCATTTATTTGCTTGAGACTGTCACCGATCAACACATTGAGGCATTGAAGGGAGCAAATTTATCCGATCCAATCAGGTCTGATGAGTTCACAAAGAATATTATTTAATTTGCCGGAAAAATTGTTTAATGGTTTGTCCTCTATATCGAAAAACCATATATACCCAATGGTTTGGTCAACAATTAAAGGGTATTAAACGGTTTAAACCCATTTTGGTTTGATTGATGGATCAAAGGTTTAATTGATTAAATCTAAACCAAAATGCGTATTGCTGAGCAATATCAATTAGGTATAAGGTTTATGAGTTAAGGATTACCGTTTTCTTTTCTAGTTTCGGCAAATTATAAAAATTTCACTTTTAAAATAATTCACAAATTTAAATTATAATTATTTTTTTTGTTTTTAGCATCAATTTATGTTGCAATGCGGCCAGAGTTGTTGATCATTTCCTCACAAAAAAGACCGAACTCGCATCGATGAGTGCCTATCAATCCAAAGTGGAATTGTTGAACAAATTGACCGCCGATTTTGTCGATCGATTTTATGCCCATATTAGTGCAATATTCGGCAATATGGTTTGCATTTTTTCAACAATTTAATATTAATCTCGATTATTTTAAAAGGAATCAATGTTGGAAAGTGAACAACACATTGGCGAAATTATCATCCAAAAACATTCACAAAGGCACCGGGCATTGTTGCCATTTTCGGATTTAATTCATTGGCTGAAACAGACGAGGCCATCAATTTATCGAAATGTTTTGGACCGATACAATACAGAGGCGCAGAAAATTTACAAACGTGAATTCGACCGGTTCTTCTCGGAATTGGCCAGGAGGGCGGCACAATGTTCTCAATCGATTGCCGAAAATAATTGGCACAAAATGTTGGATGAACAAATATTAAAAGCATACACTGATGTACGAATTTTTTGAAAATTAAAATATTTAATTAATTTTATTTTGAATTTTCAGCTCATTGAAACGGCCGTGCTCGAATGCAGAACGGTGGTTGAAAGTGAACAAAAATTTTCCATACGCTTTTTCCATTTGAACACGGATGTGATTGCACAAATTGGCGCTGAAATAAACAATGGTTTCTTTTTAAATTATATTTTTATGATTATAAAATAAATTTTCAGCTGCCGAAAATTCTACGAAAACATTGGAAAAACAATTGAATGACCAGGTAAATTTATTTAATTAAATTTTAAATTAATTTTTAAATTAGATAAAATTTGCAATTGGTCGAATTTTTGAGCCTTTGCCCACCTATTTTTATGGCCTCGTTTCAATTTGCAAAGATCATCACATTACGTTCGTTTTCAAATTCCAAATTAATAATTTATTTAATTATATTTTTTTAGAATAATTATTTCTCTTTATGTGGTTTTGAGCAAAAGATTGAGCAATTTTTGTGAACCATCCTCATATTTTTCCATCATTTATGGCTCATTTTTGGTGGCACTCAAACGCATTTTTGATGAACAAATGGTTGGTTTTATTAAGGAATAAATTAAATTATATTTGATTGGCACACTTTGTGGATATAGTTTTTAAGAAAAAAAAAATTCTCAAAATTGTTTAGCCGAATGGGTAACGCCCCAACATTTAGGTCTCGGGTTCGAATCCGCTCCGAGGAAGTTAATTTTTTTTTCTTGCTTGGTATCACTTTTATGCATTCTAGAATATAATTTTAGACGAAATACACTAATTCTAACAAAAAAATGAAGTCCAAAACACACTAAATTACCTAATTATTATAATATATTTTTTAATTTATAGACCCAAATTGAGAACACATTCTCCCGAATCACAATTCCAAGGCGTTCTCGAGTTGGCATTTTGGACTCAATTGCCCGTTTTCGATCCCTTTCCAAATCGGCGGATTCCATTTTTTCCAACTCCGAAAGACGCGTCGATTTGGACAAATGGCTTGAAAAATTGGCCGATGCGGTCATTTTGGGCATTAATTCAGCGGCCGAATCTCAAAATTCAAAATATCCACCATCAATTGTTCGAATGGAAAATTTTCACGCATTTTATTGTTGGTTTTTTAATTAATTAAAAATTTATTTTAATTATTTTTTAGCCGCACTTTCCGAACTAAAAATTCCGTGTTTGGATTCGAGGAGGAAAACAACAAGGCAAAAATATCAAGAAAATGTGAATATTTATGTGCATGAATTGATGGGAAGGCCATTGGATAAAATTCATGTAAATTGAATTAATATTTTAAAATATTTTTAAAAATAAATCAAATGAAAAAAATGTTTTTTAACGGGGATATGCCAATGTGTTTCGAACTTTCGACCTATTTTTGAAAACCAATCATTTTACCAATTGAGCTAAAAATACCAATAAAACAAATAAATTCCAAAAATACCAATTAATTAAAAAAATTAAATTTTTACAGCAATTCTTCGAAAAAGTGGAACGTGTTTTGGAAAATGGCGTCCGGCCCGAGGAGATTGGCTATGAGCAACAATTTTCACGGATGGAACTGAAACGTGCAATTTCCGCCTATCCAGCGAAAGAAGTGAAGAAAGGACTGGAGAGTTTGTACAAAAAAGTGGAAAAACATTTGAGTGAGAATTCGCCACTTTTGCAAGTGGTTTGGAGGCAAATGCAGGTCAAATAATTCTTCTTATTAATTATTAAATTATTTAAATAATTTTATAGGAAGAATTTCTAAATCAAGTCAAACATTATCAACAGCTGGTCACAAAATGCTATCCCGGATCCAAAATTGAATTGGAAGTGAGCATTGAGGACATTTTACGCTTCTTCAGTGAAATTGCTCAACAACATTGACCCCTAAACCCCCCCCCCCCCCCTCCCTTCATAATAATTGTTTTTTTCCTATTTTTAATTGTGATATTTTTGTGAATTTCTTGCCATTTTTTATCCGACACTTCCAATTAAATAAATGGGCATTTTTTAAATAAAATTTACAATTAAAATTGTGAATATCCAAAGGGGGGAAGTGTCTTCTTTTCGGTTTTTTCATTTTTCCAATTCATTTTGGGCTCATCAATTGAATTCCCTGTCCGGAAACAATGCCGGCGCAATCAGTGTCCATGCATAAATTCCAATGCAAAGCCAAGCACTCACAATTCGAACCCAAACCGATGCCATATTATTGTTTATCATCGAAAGGTCCTTGGTGTCCGCTCTGTGAAAAAATTGGGATTAAATAAAAAATTGGCAAAAAATAATTACTCACGTGTACCATGAAGTCAATGTCATCATTACGTAGAGAGAAGCGAGGGCAAAAATGAAGTGGAAAAATGAGTAGGAGTAGGCGACTCGTTCACGTTCATTGTCATAAACTGCGCCACGGCCATTGCCACCGCCCTCTTCGACGGAAACTGAAGCTTCACCTTTTTATGATTTTAATGATTTAGAAATTGGTAAAATTTAGGGCGTTTCCCAACTCTTTTCTATTCTAATTGCTTTATTTCATCTAGTAATTTACTCTAGGAATTTTAAAAAAATGGAAAACAACCGCGAAAAATTAACGTCCCTTGAGTGGATTCGAACCCGAGAGCTAAATTTTGTAAAAATGAAAGGTAAACCATTCGGCTAAAAGTTTCTATTGATTTAATTTGGTAAAATCCTCTTAAAAATTTGTTGAGAAACGCACTAGTAAGCCTAATATTGTTTTTGGTTTTTCCCTCCAAAATTCCTATATTAAAATCTAAAAATTGTCTTACTTAATGGAATATCCTGACCTTCGTTGCCTCCTTCACCGCTGGTGCCACCAATTTTGCCAATTGCCGTGTAGGAAGAGGTGCGAATTGAGGCATAAAGAAGGCAGCAAAACCAAATAACCAGCGAGATGAGTGAATTCATGGGCAATGGAATTGAGACGGGCTTATAGCTGATGGTCGAATTGCCGGCATCTCTGCCGAGGTCGATCAAGGATGGATTGCAATTTTTATCTAAATATTATAATTTAAATAATTATTTTGAATTGAATTCAAAACCTGGATTATTGGTGAGGGCACTCCAAGTCAAATAGACAATGTAAAGTGTAATAAAGCTGGATTGGAGAAGACCAGAGTTTGGCATATGCTCTTGGATTCGTGGCAGAAGGGAAATGACGGAGATGCAAACGCAAAGGATCAAATTGAATGTAATGGTGAATTTTCCAAGCAGGCAAGAATCATCCTGAATTTTAAATTGACCAAAGAAATTTTTAAGATTTTTTGGTCTAATGGTTAACTCTTCTTTTGAAAAATTTAGATCTCGGGTTCGAATCCACTCAGAGGACGTTAATTTTTTAGGGATTTTGTCATTGAATTTTTACATTCTACAGTACATTTTTAGGCGAAAATCAGTATTTTGAACCAAAAATACTTTACCAGAAAAGGGCTACTATTACAATTTTTTAATAAAAAAAATAATTACCGCTGCCGAACTTGTGCCATAAAAGATGTAGAGGAGAACAATGCCAGCAATTGAGAGGGCATAGCAGCCAAATGTGAAGAGGATGAGGCCGGCAAAGCACCAACGAGATTCGCTCTCCTCATAACTGGCCACCCAATTTTCGGCAACTCCATGCGCAAAATCCACGATCAGGACCAATTGGATTAGGATGAACACAAAAGCGCCCAACATTCCAATGTACATCATTGCTAAAAATTTAAATTAGATTATTAATTATAAATTCGTGTTTACGTGTGGCCAAAGTTGCATCCTTCATCATGAAGAAGCCAAAAATGAGGAGGCCAAGTAGCAAATATTTGAAGAACCAAAAACCATTTTGAATATGCGATCTGGCATCACGGCTTGATTGGACACCCAACATTAGGAGCATGAAAATGCCAAAGAATGCCGCCATTCCCATACAAACACTGCAAAAAAATTGATCTCATTTATGTAATTTTAAGGATTTAATTTGCCGAATAAATTTTTATTTTCTACATTTTAATCTTATATGTTGAAATATTTTCCATTCTTAAAAACCAAAAACTAGTTTAAATTAAAAATTACCGATATACTGCTTGATAACCGGTGACCGCTTCGCATATTTCGCCTGTATGTGTCAGAGTGCAAATCCAACCATCCTGGATAAATTCTCACTTTTAAATCGTTTAATTTTGATGATTAAACCTTGGCCAATGCCCTTTGAACCCATCCGGAAAGCATAAAACATGAAATCAGCGTGCCGACCAACAGCATCAACGAATACATAATGCGGGTTGTTGTGGAATTTCGGGTTGTTGGGCAAACGGAACAGCACAAAGAACAGGCGGCACTGCCAAAGCAACAAGCCATCTAAATTATATTTTTAATTGAAACAATATTTTAAAATAAATTCACCGATGCAGCGCAGGCAGGAGCTGCTAAAATTGCACCCATCTTTTGGATGTTTTAAAATTGTTGTTGTTGGTTTTAATTTAAATATGTTTGGATTGTTTAAATCTGAAATAAAATTAATGTTTTTGGTGAAATTGACTAATTTTGTAAAGCTAAAGCTAAAAATTAGTAAAGAGCCTTGTGATTGTGATATTCACATAAAACACTTTCTTTGCCTATTCCAAATACATTCGAATAATCAATATTATTCCTCAATGGTTGCCTAGGAATAGAGGAATTAAATGGGACAATTCCATCTGTTCCTATACTAAAACCAAAACTAAAGGTTAAATAAGAGAAGCGGAAGGTCTTCATTGTTTTGAAAAATAATATCAAAATAAAAACTTGTTGGAAAACAAGTAAATATATTTTCATAAAATGTAATTTGTTCAATTTATACTAAATAAAATATATAAATTCACATGAGTGTAAAATTGAGTGAAAAAATAGGAAAATATATATCACAATTCATCAATTCATTCGCTCTTTAGCATCAGAAAAGTGACGAAAATTAAAAGCAGCGAACTGAATAGGTGTGCCCATGTTGCCCTGTGCAAAATTGTCCCTGAACACGTTTCCTCATCCGCATCATCTTGCTATAAAATGATTTTTATTTGGAGCAATTTATCATTTTTACCTCTAAATAATCATCCCTCAAGCATTGGATTGGTTGATTCCTCTCTTGCGGCCGCGAAACCATGCATTGCATTTGTTGTTGTTGATCCGGTTGGATTTGCTCGGATGAATCCAAAATTGGAGGCAGATTTGCGGAGAAGCCGAATGGAATGGCCGGTGGCTGGGACAGGGGACAATGATTGGCCGAATCGTGATGGAAACAATGTGACCGGGCATCCTGGCGAATCATCACTCTAAAAATGAATATTTGAATGTGAATTATTGGAAATAAATTTTACAAAAGTAAATTTGTATGCGGCACCCAGGAGGCGAATACTCGGACAGCGCATTGAGCCGCATTTTGACGGCATGGACGTTCTGAAAACATTTTAATTGAATAAAAAGGTAACATTAGTATATTTTCTGTATTTGTTCGAAACACCGTATTTCTTCTAGAAATTTACTGTAGATGTAGAGTATATAATTGACTAACAAGTCCGAAAAAAATAGCTTCTCTTGAGAGGATTCGAACCCGAGACCTAAATTTTGTAGAAGAAGAGTCACCTATTCGGCTAAATAATTTTCAAAAAAAAATTCAACCAAAAAAAAATTAAAAATACTTTGTCGAATCAATAAGAGTTCATTTTTCTCACCATATGAATCACTTTCCAACAATGCTCCATCGGGCGAATCGGCCTTCATTTCATGTTGGGCCAAATAATAGGCAGAATGCGTTCGGCATGGGAATCGGCCATCACTAATTTTTAGGAGGCTAGCAAATGCTAAAAACATTTTTAAAATTAATTAAATTTAAATTGAAACAAACTATTCAATTGAATGCCCGAAACAATTTCAATGGGAATGAACAAAGTGGAAATTAATGAGCCAAATTGGAGGATAAAATGCAATAAAATTGACGCAAATGACTGCAAAAATAAATTAATTAATTAATTTATAAAATAATTCTACATTAATTAATGTTTGAGCGCGACTGGCTGAAGCAGTTGTGGTTGGAATTGGCTCCTGGGCGGTGGGCGGATCACAAATGGATTGGGCATCGGTGAAATAAATTCTACAAAAAATTGGAAAAATAAATCAATAAATTCGGGTGTCTACCTTTTATAAAATCCCTTCCTAATCAGCAATTCCATTGTCCATTCGGTGACTCGATTCAGCTGACCAAAAAATCGCCCCAATTCCAAGTGAACGGCCACCTGACTTTGTTGATGTTGCAGTCGTTGAGCCCAAATTCCGCGGGCTGCTCCCTTCCTTTTCCTCCCGGAATGGCTCCAATTATGTGCGGCAGCAATGGCCAATTCGGGCAAAACAATATTTGAATGGGTGAATTCCTCGTATTTGGTATTTTTGTTTCCGGTGAACAACACAAAACCGTGTTCATCGAGTAAATAGCATCTGCTCCGGTCGCCGCCATTGTCCAAACATCCAATGTGGCGTAGTTGAGCCACCAATGTGTCATAAAGGAACTAAAAAATGACAAATAAATTTATTAAAAATTAATTGAATAACCAACTTCAATCCCGGTGACTCCAACCAACGAATCGCCAATTTGCACTGATTTATATGCAACCGCCAACAGTGATTCATTTTCAGCATGGCCATAGGCTGATTTTCTTCCTTTGGTTTGCCAGAGACGAGCTAAATTTAAAAAATAAAAATGCTTATAAATTAATTGCTTACTTTTCCTATTCAAATCAAATGTAATCCGATTTTTTGATTGCCGAACCGCCCGTTGATAGAAATGAGCTTCGGGGCCATTCGAATTCAGGTCAAGGAGGAAATGTTTATAGAAACTTCTGAATTAAATTTAGCAATAATTTAATATGAAAATTAATGCAAACAATGTTGAATCGTTGCTTCTGTCCGGATGCTCATACAATAAACGATCATGCAAACTTTGGTTTTTGAAACGAACAACGCCGGATGGAGCGACGAAAAAGGCCAAATGGACTCCATTTCTTTAAAAATAAATTCATTTTTAATTGTTAAAATCTTCACCGACTTTTTATTCCGTTCCCATTCTCGCTCCCAAAGTTGACTAAATCCGCTGGTGGCTTGTAAATCCAACAGGGCTCTTTCAACCAAGCTTTTTCGTGGTTTGCAAAATTCTGTAAAATATAAAATAATTTATAGAAAATATTAAATAATTTACCAGGCATTTTTCCACTAATTCGCATTTGTCGTGCATATTCCCGGAAGGCACCTTCCTGTCTAAAAATTGGAGGATCCATCATTTCTGTTTATTTTTATGTAAAAATATTTACCCTAAAATTCCATCACTGTCATTCAGCAAACAATATCGCCAATTTGGATGAAGCCTCCATTCCCTTCCTTTCATCCAAGTCAGCTGAATTTCGGCCAACTCCAATGGTTTGATCCTCTTCACTCGTTGAACATCCCCCGAAGGCATGGCCAGCACAAAAGCATACGGTGTCCCCTGGATGCATGCTGCGTAGTAATGATTTCGTTGTGGATAAATGTGCCGTAATTCATCCAATGCGAAGAGTGTTTTCAGCTCCCGTGGCTCAACTTTTCCATTTGAACAATCGATTGAGAGAATACGAGCCTAAAAATTTAAATAAAAATATAAAAAAAATTATATGGCTATTTTTAATTTTATAGGTTTGGACTAGGTTTTAGGCTTTTAAAGCTAGGTAAAATTTAACAATTTCGTTGGAAAGTCTTTTAGCCGAGTGGGTAACCCTTCAATTTTACAATATTTAGGTCTCGTGTTCGAATCCGCTCAGAGGACGTTATTTTTTTTCAGGCTTGGTTATCAATTTTATACATTTTAATATATTCCCTAAATATATTTCTAGACGAATTATTATCATTCGACCAAAAAATAGATCCGAAACACTATAGTGGGTAATTCTTCCCATTGATTTTATTTTCTGTTGAACTCACGGAATATGGCTTTTGTATTTCGGCATCCGCAAATTCCACACTGTTAAAGCCGGCCTTCAGTTCACCCGTTGTTTCCAGCGCCCTCAATTGAGGATGTAGTAGGACATAGCCATTTGCATCCAACAATATAAAATGACTTCGGTGCCCAATTCGAATTGGATGTGCCAATTGAGCCAATTCAGTCAGCGGGATTGAAACAGACGAAACGCCCATGAATTGACCATGAGGCAGAACAACAGGGAATGAGACGGAAATGGCGAATTGATCGGCCTAAAATTATATAAATTAGATGGAAAATATTCAATGGTTTACCATTCGTTCCTTTGTTGCACTGCTCCAAACGGGCGTCTTCTCCGTGAATGCTCCTTTTTGACGTGCCACCGTTTGTGAGAGGACACGGACATATTTTTGTACTTTCTGCAATTTTTATTGTTTTAATTTGAATATTCCATTTTAATTTACCTCTTGAACATCGGCCATAGACCTTTAAAAAATATTGATTTTATTCACAATTTTCATAATTATAAATATTCTCACACAATATGGGCCATGAACCCTCGATTAGAACAAGCCATCCATTTCACTTGCTCAAAATCTTTTGCCTCTTCGCCAACAATGAATGAGAAGAATCGAATCTAAAATTAATTAAAATTAAATTTTAAAATGATTTTAAGCGAACTCTTTTGTCTTTGTTGTAAAGTTCAAAAATTTCTTTGTAAAAACCCGGTGCTCCATCGGTGATGAGCTTAAAATTATAAATTATTTAAATGAATTGGAATTACCAACCATTATAACATCTTGGCAACCCATTCTATGCTGATTCCCTTTGAATTCGCGAATCTTAAAATTTTTAGGATTATTAAAGAAGATTAAGGTGCGTATTTTACCGAAAAAGTTGTTTAAAACATTTCAATCAAACTTTTTTTTACTATATTTAACCAATGAGGGTTTTCTAAATCCAAAAAAATGATTTTTTTTGTTTAATCTTTGTAAATGATCGAAAACCGGTTTGAATAAAATATTTTAAACGATCATTTTCGATAAAATGCGCTAACAAAAAGGATTAAGTTGTTTAATTACACAACAAATCACCACAAAACACACAAAATTTAATCTAATTCGTATAAAATAAGCAGGGAAAAGCAAAGCATTTTGGCAACTTACGGCTTGTATAAAGCGGTCATGAGCAATTAGAACATTTTCCTCCAGCGTTATGTAGTGCATGTCCGGTTCCAGCTCGATGCCCTGCTCCTTGCGGGCAAATGCTTCTTTTGCGGCCTCCTCTTTTGTCCGCCATTTAATGCCTTCATCGGGAAGCTAGAGCATTTTTTTTAAAAAGCCAAACATATTATGTAAGCAATTTTTGTATTTATCGGTTATCGATTAGTTGATTTCTTAAAATTTGAAATTTTGTTAAAATTCAGTTGATTGATAACCGATAAATACTCTGCAATTTTTTGGGGATAAGCTTTGTTTAAGCAGGGATAATATTTTTGTTGAGTTAGCGGAGGATTTAATAATGCAGTTTTCAAGCAATGGGGGGGGGGGGGGGAGGAGAGATTTAATTTTAAATTTTCTTTGCATTTTCGATGGATTAAAAAGCCAATGAGATGAAAAAGCAAATGATTTTTTCTGAAAATCCCACCTTCATCAATGTGGCAAATGCCGTGTTCAGCGCATTTTCATAGTCGGCTTTTCCTTCCGAACTAATATTTGTGAGTCGAGAGAGCAAAATCCGCTTATTCCGAAGAGTGGCCTGGACAAGGTCACGGCCTGCACACTGCTCTAGCAATGTTGTGGTTTTTGAAAACTGTAAAATTTATTTATGAAAATCATTATTAATCGAAGCGTACTTGGATAATGTTGAAAAAATCGCTGTCCGACAAAGTGCCCAACACTGATTCAATGGTTTGCCGTGCAATTTCAAAGCGTTGACCCAGCATGGATCCGGATGTGTCCAAAAGAATTATTAAATTCCGAGGCACGGTTGCTTGGGTGAAAAGAAAATAAATTTGCATAAATATTTGGAATAGTACCTGTTTCCACGTACCAATCACTATTCTAAAAATTAATAATCAACTTATAAATAGAAAATATTCCCACACCCGACAATCAAAAAGATCCAATTCAGTTTGACGATCTTCCCAAAGCCAAGGAGCCGTGGGAAAGAAACGCATGAAGCCAGATTCGGAGCAGAATTTCTGAAGCAAAAAAAATCAATAAATTCAAAAAACATAAAACAAACTTGAAAACTCAAATCCTTCAATCGCTCTCTATTTCCTCTGTATTGTTGGTCAATATCTGACCACCGAATGCGTTCAAGCAATTCAGGATCTATAAAATTGATTTCGAATTTAATTGAATAAAAAATTGTCACCTCGATTGTAAATTGAAGTCGGCACATGAACGGCGGATGAATCGGAACTTGTTGGGACACCGTAAAAATTTGGATTTTGGCGTAATTCAATCACTCGACTGGCATTAACCTAAACAATAATTAGTAATATCGAGTGAATATTCCATTAAAAAATTACCTCAAATGCGCCTCCCAAATGGCCATCCTTATAAATGGTGGCCGCATCGGACATTTTCTTCACATTTAAATAACGAAAGAATGCACTGGATTTTGGATTGTTGAGATCTTCTGGTTTCGTTTTATTCTCATCCTCAATTATGAATGGAAACGGGCGTTGCTCCAAACTCAATTTAGCATTCTGAATTTGGTTTTCATTATTGTAATGTAATTGCAAAAACTAACCCAAGCGATTGCAGTTCTTTCTTTTAAGTAGCTTTCCAACTCTTCTTTTAGTGCTTTCAATTCTGCCTCCGGACTGAATACATCAGAATTTGCCACATTTGAATAAGCCTGATGGATTATGAATTGGAAAAATGTAAAATTTCTCTTCGCCAACCTTTGCTATTTCATCATGTTTGGTTCCATCTTCGAAAATACTGCGAAGTGAACGAGATAATTGCTCTGCTTTTTTTATAACACTGAAAATTGTTATCATCATTTAGGGTTTAATGGTTTGTAATATTTTACCTCTGCTCATCCTTGTTTCCATCCACTATTGTAAGAAATATAAGGCTAAGCAAATAGGTGATAATCCGCATTCTTCTCCAGTTTTTTAATTAAGTTCATTCCATTTTTCAATAATTCGTGCACTTTGATTCATTGAAATGAAATGACATCTTAATAAAAAATGTTTTATTTTATTCATGCGCGGAGGAAAGGAATAATATAACATAGGTTTATCTTTGGTATTCAAACCAAGTGTTAAGCTAGCTAGCTTATAAGAGAAAGGTCGTTGAGGAAGTGGTCTAGCTAGTGCGTCTGTCCCTATCCCATCCTTCAGCCTAGGGGCGGAGGAACTCACCAATGTCGGCTTTTCCCCAAGGCTATTGATTCTCGAGCCTCGACAAGGCAAAAGCAGCAACGGAATTTGTGTGTGAGTGTGATGAAAATGAAATGACAGGAAGTAAGTTAAAAGAAAAATAGGAGGAATTAGCAAGAGGACACAAAACATTTTAGCAAACAAAATGAAAATACGAATATTTGGAGCAAAAATGCCAAAAGTAATTAAGTAGAAATTTTTCCAAAATTTTATTTTAATTTTATACAAATACAAACAAGAAAAAAACAACAATAATAGTATTCATCATTATAACAAACAATAGGTATACATAATTGGTATATATCACATCAATATCACAATACGACATCTATTTCTTATATTCCATGTAGTTCATCATACATCTGTTCTTTTTGCATCCAATATCTTCGCAACCCTTAAAAATTGAAATTAGCACATAAAACAATCAAAATTATCCAAACCTTTCGTGATATGAAGCCAGCGTCTTGATCAACTCCCGCAGCAATTTATTATGGTTTTCCTTGATCAGTCGAAGTTTGCTGAGCTCCTGTAAATGTAAATATTAATCAATAAATGGACTTTTATTCACTTACGATTTTGACGCTGTCCATTTGCAATTGTAATTCGCGACGGGCCAACTCGAATTGAAGCTGTGTTTGATTGTAGTTTTTCCTATAAAATTACAAAGTTATTGAAGAAACAGATAAAATATTGACATACTTGTGAATGGCATTTTTTGCTTGATTGTATTGATACGTGCACGAATGAAGCTGTAAATTGAAATGGGAGTTGAGTAAAAAGACAAGAAGAAACCAACCTTTTGTATTTCGGCATCCATCCTGGGAAATTCCACTTGCGTCCAACTTTTGAGAGGGCCAATAACCTTGTCGCGCAGCTCCTTTTGAAGAATAGCTAAAATACAAAATTTAAACTTTGCTTTACAATTTAGCAAATCACAAACCTTGTTCTCTTGCAATTTCATCATATGCCTGGGACATTCCAATCAGAAAAAGTTCAAACTGTAAAAAAGAAATGTTAAATGATTGTAAATTTAAGTTTTTTTTCCTGACCTGCGTATTCATTTCCTTTGTGTTTGTACCATGAAGACCAAGACGCACACACAATCCAAGAGCAACCTGTAGAATAATATTGGTATTACTTGAAATTTTATTGGAATAACACTTACATTGTGGTTCTTCTTTCCATCATCTTCATACACGTTGAATTGATCGGCCAATAACACAATCTGCTTCGCAAGTTCATCAGCGCAATTCTTTATGGCATAAAACTGTTGAATCTAAAAGAGCTTATAATGTTTAAAATTTCAAAAAATAAATGAACATACCCGTTTTTGAATTGCTGGGTCATAGGAGGCTGCTGGAGATTTGACTTTTGATTTTGTTAAGCCCATGATGATTGAGAATTCGTTGAATGAAAATAGAATTAGAATTATAAAGCAGGGAATAGCAATTTGGGGTAGGAAAATTGTATGGATATGGAATGGGAATGGGATGGAATGAAGAAGCGTTTTTATATTGATTTTTTCTCTAATAAATCGATAATAATCTACTGTACATAAAAGTAGTAAAAAATAAATATACCTATTATAAATCAATAATCTATTGTACATAAAAGTAAAGTTATATAAATTGATAATCTGATTCTCTTTCATAAATTGATAATCTGATGTAAAAAAAAAATAAAAAAAATCAAACAAATCGATAACAAAAAGAAAATCCAGCAAATTATTATTTGCTTCGAAAATAGGTCATTTATGATAAAATCTGTTTATAGATGGAGAAAGCATCGATGGCGAGCAAGCATTCGGAGATGGACGAATAATTTTATTTGAATATCTACCATTTTTTAATTTCTTTTGCTAACAAATAAGCATTATGGATTTGATTCTACGACAATCACCTGCCGTGAAAAGGTTAATTTGCTAGTACTTTGATTAAACCATCCATTCTTTTTCAGTTTAACTCTTTATGGAACTGTTGCACTTGTCCATTCACTGCTTGCCCGCATTGTTATGACCAAATTTTTCTTTGATTATCCAATTGTGCTGATAATGTTCAATGTAAGTTTTGGATGATCCAATTGAAACATGAAATATTTAGATGGCATTGACGCTCTCCTTGATTGAAATTGGCAGGTACGAGCAATATATGAAACATTATTTTACCAAAATTATTTTATTTTAGGCTGACCAAACTGCTAAAAGTTCAAGCATACACTTTCTCCCGGGGAAAAGAAATGTTCCTGCCTTCATTTTTCTTTTCACTTTCTCAGTTAGTTTTAATCTTTTCATTTGAAAAATAATTGAATATTTCAGGTATATTTCACTGAATTGTTTGGATGGCATTACTCTCCCCTTTTTTCCATTCCTTCAAAAGTTTTTCCCGATTGTTGTAATTCCATTTTACTTCATTTTCCTTCGCCGTCAACGTCCTTCAGCTCAAACATTAATTGTGCTTTTTTTCCTATCCTTGGGTGCAGCACTTTCATGTAAGTATTTTATCCACATTTTTATTAAAATAATTTTTAATTCAGCTGTCTACGAAATTAGTTTCGATATTTGGGGCCTAGCCTATTCCCTTGGGGCATTGACAATGCTGACCATTTCACTTGTCAAGATGGAACAATTGAATGCGCAACAGAATGTGTCAGCACTCGAATTGATCTATTTGAACAGTTTCAATTGCCTTTGCCTGTTCCTGGTTGCCGACATTGTCCAGGACGAAGTTCGGGACGCCTACATGTATTTACAGGTAGACAATTTAGACAAATGAATCCACAAAAAAATTCATTTAGACAAGCACAACTTCCGTTTTCTACATTTGCCTATGTTCACTAATTGTCATTGGATCACTTGGCCATGCCGCACTTTTGTATTGCGTCGTAACGGCAAATACGTATGAATAATTTATCCATTTATCTTTCATTATTTTCATTTAGACTAAACACCGCTGTCATCCACAATTGTGCTGCAGCCATCCAAGTTATTGTGGCCTACATTCTATCCATTCAAGTTTTTTACGACTCCGAACCCGGTTTCTCAGCAATATTTGGCATTCTTCTCACAATGTTGGCTGCTACTCTGTACTTCTTATCAAAAAAGGATCGAGAATTGAAACCAAATGGTGATGGCAGCCAAATTGGAGGAAATGGAATCAAATACCATATGCTGGCCCAATCATAAGAAAATAAAACAAAATTTACATATCTTTACTATTGATTATTTATTTAATTATTTTTTTTTGGTGAAAGATTAATAAATTGGATTACTGAAGTTTGTATTTTATTAAAAATGTCCCTCTTAATTAATTTCCTAACAATAAATTAGAAAAGGCAATTTTTCAAAATTTTATCAAAATAAAGATTGAAGAAACAGAGGTCAATTAATCAAATTCCTGAGTTGATAGGAAAATAAGAAAATAAATATTTAAATTTAAAAGATTAACGAATCGAATTGGGCTTAACCCGTTGCTATTGTTGAATAGACATCGTCATCTTTTCCAGATTTATTCATAATTTTCTGTCAAAAACTGGCGCAATCGACGTAGATAAGCTCCCAGATCATGGCAGCGTAGCATTTGGTCGACCAACATTTGCAGAAGTAAATCAGCCTCCTGAAAAAGTGCACATGATGTTAAATTTTAATAAAATTCCTAACCTGGACGATTTCTTGTCGTCCGCCAGTGGTTGATTCTCGCGAATGATGACCAAATCCTCCGGTTGCTCCCAATTGAAAATTTCTTTGCTGCTGTGCCTGCTGTTGGCCAATATTGCTGAAGAATTATTGTAACAATTGTTGAGCATTGGGATTAACTGCCGGCGCTGGACTCGGAGTTTGTTGTTGATGTTGTTTTGACTGCTTGAAAAAGTTGATGAGCGACTGAAGTTGAAGAAGAGTCAATGCCGATGAATTTGGGGTTTGTGGGGTGGCGGGAGAAGAGGATGATGAAGTCGATGCAATTTGTTGCTGAAAAATTATAATAAAATATTTATTTATTGATCGATACTTACTACCAATTGATGATTGAGGGCGGCAGAGAGCATGGAAGAAGTGACAGCCGCATTCCCAGCCAAAAGATTCTGCGGTTGATTTTGGAAGGACGATGATGATGATGATGTAGATTGTTGTCTTTTCTGTTGTTGTTGTGTTTGGGTCGAAAGGAGGCCAAATGATGATGGTGATTGGTTGGGCCGAATTGCTGCGTTTCCATTCCGGAACAAAGCCATCAAAGGAAGAAGTAATTGTTGTTGTTGGTCATTCATTCCATGTTGCCGTGCGGTCTCCAAAAAATCACTGCCATTTGGTGTTGATTGCGAATTTGTCCGGGCATGTGGAGTGGTCATCATTGATTGATGGTGAACAGCAGAAGAACGTGCGGAAGTGGTCATTGACGTTGGTTTCTAAATAGATGAAAATTTCTAAAATTTTTGAAAAAACCAACCCCCAAATAATGTTGGCCATTTTGCTGATGATGATGGAACAATGGAAGCTTTTGTTGAGATTGTGGGCTTATTAGGCCATTCAGAATGCCACCAAGTCCCAGCACATCATTATTTGCTCCTTCCGAACTGCTTTGACCACCAGATGAGGGCGAATGGTGGAGGCCTGGTTGAAGACTAATAAGTGGCGAGAATGGTGGGCCAGCATTTGCAGCAGCGATCGATGAAGCCGTACTATTCGGGCTGTGTTCTTTTGAAAATAAATTATTAAAAAAATTTTAATCCATTGGAAATGGCCCTACCTCCCAATTCGTTTTCTGGTGAATTTTTCACCCGTTTCATGTCCTCGCTGATTGGTTCATGATTGTGTTCAGCATACAAGGTTGTGACGCAAAGTGAGCCCCCATTCGGCGTGTGGAAATTGAGACGCAATTTGGCATTACAACCACAAGGAAGATCTTTAAATTTAATGAAATTGTAAAGATTTGTTATTTTTAAATACTCACAATTTTGGTGAGGGCGCTTATTGGCTCCCCTTTTCCTTGGCTCTCCATACCGCGAACAATGGTAAACAACGTAGCGGTATTTGAAGCGTTGAGCCAACTGAACATCCTCATGTTTTTCTGAACTGGCCACCTAAAAAAAACAAAATTATTAATTCTGTTTAATGTAATTTACCCGGAATGGATGATGGAAAATTTGCTTCCATTCTTCAAAGGCTTGCTCAAATTCAGCAAAACTGAAAATTTATTTCAAAATTCAACGGAATGAACTATGAATTAAAAATTGGACCTGGAGAAGTTTGCGTCTTTGTAGATTTTCTCTGTATAGGGCGATGTCTGGACATACGGCGGAATTGTTGCCTTCAATGGAGAGAGTTTAACTTGGATTGTGATTGGTTGTACCATTGGAAATGATTCGCTAATAAAGAAATGGATAAAAATTTTGAGAGAATATTTCCACTGGACCAACCCATTATTGCTGGATTGGCCATTTTCTTCAACGGCTGGTTCCATCTTCATTTTATCAGCTTCTGGATTTGGCAAATTTGCATTTGTTGATTCAATTCCATTTGATGTTGCTGCGCATAAAGTGTTGTTATTATCGGCCATTTCAATGGCTTCATCTCCAGAATTTTGTTGCTGTTCTTTATCATCCGCCTCTTGGCCACCCGCCAAATTCCTTTCGGTTAAGGCCAAAAGATGTTGGAGAGTGACAGGAACAGAAGGGTCCATCTTAATTGCTCAAAAAATTATTTGAGATTGAGGACAAGCAAATAGAGTGGACTGGCTTGAAATTTTATTATACAGGCTGGCTCATCCCATTATCAACCATGCCAGACTCAAGCCAAAATGCCAGTCGCTCCCCCTCCCTCCCTCTTTTGGATGGGAAAATGAATTGGAAATGGAAATTAATGGATGATGAAGGGAGTGAATGGACAATTGTGGACAGTTGCAAATGTTTGGGGCCCCTAAAAATCGGCACACAAAATACTGGCGAAAAATGGGCGGCAAATGATGGGTCATTCCTCCTCCTTCCATTCTTATGGTCAGTCACAATCCAGCCTATTCTTCTATAGGTCGGCAAAATGGTTGGGGAATAAGCAGCAGATGCCGATATGTATATTTTTATTTTCCTCCTCTCTGCATTTTTCCTACTGTCAGCATCAGCACAACCAACTGGAACTGGGAGAATGTGTGCCGAAGAATATTATGAAGGGGAATTGGGGGCCTAGTCTCTTCTGTCTGGCAGGGGTCAGCGTCCCTCGGCCTTCACATCCTCCGGGCTCCGGCCCATCGGTTGATATGACGCAACCCTTGACCCAGGCCCCAGCTTCCCCCCAGCCCAACCCAATTGCAGTTGCCGTACAGTCATATTCGTGGTTGGTTGTCCCGCAGAGATTTGTTCTTCGTCGGTTGCCGGCCGGCCCCCTATAGGTTCTTTCACTCGCTCCATAGTCCTCCACAACCACAACTGACCAAACCAAGTCCACCTTTCACCTCTTCCCTTCTTTCATTGACCAGTCCCCCTTTATTTCCTGCAAAAAAACGCCCAGTTGCATAGAAAAACAGAAAGAAGAGGCGATTTCTTGGTGGTTGTGGTGGGCCGAGGACTGGACCACCGGCGAAGTGTGTTTCCATTTGACCCAAATTATTCTCCCTCCAAGCCACCACCACCCACAATTCCCCTCAAGACACATCTTCCCTTCTGATGACCTCTCGGGGTGCGTTCGTTCTTTGGCCGGCCTTCAGCCTTCACTCATTGGCCAGTCAAAAACAATCGAAAGATAAAAAAAAAGAGGAATTGAAGGGAATGCGCAAAAAACGAAAATAAATAAATGACTGGCAATGAATATAAATTATTAATAAATTTATTTCAATTTAAAAACATTTGATTAATTCATAAGCCGACCATTGGACTTTTCCCTTTCAATAGAGTTCTCTCATCCATTTTCCGCTGCTTATATCTTCTCCGGAATTGATCACTCTCCTCCTTCGATCGCTGCTTTCCATTTTGATTTTCTATTTGATATCAAAAAACCAATTGGCCTTATCCATTGTCCCCTCATCAGCCAACTTTTGCCCTTCCATCATTCCATTTCCCCCATTCTTTTATCCCCATCCCGTTGTTCTCGTTCCAAATATCAAAAATGAATTGTGCCCAATTCACAATTATTGCCTCCATTTTCTTCCTTACATATTGCATTCATGCCGAATGGATTGAAAGTGAAGAGAATGATGACAAGCTGATTATTTCCCACGTCGTTTGGCGGCATGGGGACAGGTAAATGTGCGAATTACGGTGGTTGTGATTTCATTTTGAAGGGCACCCATTGTGACATATCCAACGGATCCAAATGGAGAGGATAAATGGCCATTTGGCTGGGGAGAATTGACCGAGGTCGAATGTGAATGTTAGCCTCTAAATAATATTCCAATTATTAGTTGGGAATGCGCCAACAACTTTCCCTTGGCCATCTTCTCCGTAGGCGCTACATTCTCAGCCAGCCACCATTTCTCAGTTCCCGCTACAATCCCAAGGAGGTGTTTCAACAAAATTGTGTCTTTGATCAATCATTTTGGTCAGATTTATGTTCGGAGTACAGATGTGAATAGGACATTGGCGAGTGCGCAATCAAATTTGGCTGGAATGTTCCCAATGGGTGTGCCGGACATCGATTTTCCTGATTTGCCTCGCAAATGGCCATCCCATTGGACCCCAATCCCAATTCACACAGTCCAAGAGTCGACTGACCATGTTAGCTTGATATATCCATCCAAACACAATAATAGCCTCATTAGATTGGAAATACTGATGCAATTTGCCCCAGGGCCAGTCAAATTCAATCGGCCATAAGGGCAAGTGGTGCATACAAAAATGTGACCCAGCAAAATGCCGACTTTTTCGAAGAAATCAGCAAAAATACTGGCAGTAAGTATTAGCTCCTCCCTAACAAAAATATTCATTGAAAAAAAGGAACATTCAATTTGACGAACATCTCCGAATTGGATGATACCGTCTATATTGAGGCAAGTGGTTGGAAAATGTACAAAAAGCTCCTTACATCTTTAAGACCTTGTATAATCTCACTCAACCCAAGTGGATGACCCTGGAGACGCAGGAACGAATCCGAAATTTAACACATAAGTGGAGCCATCGAAATTTGAATATTTTCCTCAAAATTTCCCTCTCTCTATAGGTCAAATGAATTCTATTTTGGTATTGAATCCCAAATATATTCGCCGGAATTGATCCGACTGCGTGGAGGTATTTATAAAAGGGAAAATTCATGCAATTTAATCGGATATAGGGAATTTATTGTGTGACATTGTGGATAGAATGGATTTGAAGTGGAAATGCTTGACAGGAGCGGTGAAAAATTGCGGCAATTGGATTTCGAACCTCAAATATTATGCCTATTCCGCCCATGACACAACTGTGGCTGCCCTGCTTTGCACTTTTGGAGATGAGCAAAAAGTTGTGCGCGGAGGTGTGAACTGTGAATTCATATTGTGTCATATTTAAAAGATAACAAAATTTTTAAGCAAAAGAAAACGAAAATATTTTCAAGAAATCGAAAACACAAAGAGGAAAGCATGTTCTTAAGCAATCAAAAAAAAACACAAAATGTTTTTAAGTTAGATTGTGACTATAAATTCTAATTTGTAATTGTAATTATGAATTCTAAGTTGTAATTGCGATTGTAATTGTAAATTCTAAGTTGTAATTGTAATTGCGATTGTAATTGTAAATTCAGGTTATAATTGTAAATTGTAAATTCTAAGTTGTAATTGTAAATTCTAAGTTGTAATTGCGATTGTAATTGTAAATTCTGAGTTGTAATTGTAAATTCTGAGTTGTAATTGTAAATTGTAATTGTAAATTGTAATTGTAAATTCTAAGTTGTAATTGTGAATTGTAATTGTAAATTCTAAGTTGTAATTGCGAATTGTAATTGTAAATTCTAAGTTGTAATTGCGATTGTAATTGTAAATTCTAAGTTGTAATTGTAAATTGTAATTGTAAATTCTAATTGTAATTGCGATTGTAATTGTAAATTCTAAGTTGTAATTGCGATTGTAATTGTAAATTCTAAGTTGTAATTGCGATTGTAATTGTAAATTCTAAGTTGTAATTGCGATTGTAATTGTAAATTCTAAGTTGTAATTGTAAATTGTAATTGTAAATTCTAAGTTGTAATTGCGAATTGTAATTGTAAATTCTAAGTTGTAATTGCGATTGTAATTGTAAATTCTAAGTTGTAATTGCGATTGTAATTGTAAATTCTAAGTTGTAATTGTAAATTGTAATTGTAAATTCTAAGTTGTAATTGCGATTGTAATTGTAAATTCTAAGTTGTAATTGTAAATTGTAATTGTAAATTCTAAGTTGTAATTGCGATTGTAATTGTAAATTCTAGGTTGTAATTGTGTAAAAAATAATATAAGTTATTTCTAATTTAAAAAAAAACTAAAGCTTTCAATTATTAGCTTCAGCCTTTACATTTTTTTGCAGGCCTTCCTCATTATACAGCGTCCACTGCCGTTGAATTATGGCAAAGAAAAGACGGTAATCCAGCAGTCAAAGTTAATTTCAGAAAATGAAATAAATCGAAGAATTCCCTCAACCAAATAGATTCTTTATCATTCTGCATTCCACCACAATTATAAGCCAATAACGCAATTCACAAAAGGATGTCCTGAGAGCGAGGAATTTTGCCCAATGGATACTTTCCGAAATCGCAGTTTGAAATTCATGCCCGTCAACATTGAGAAGGAATGTCTCCCAAAAAAGTTACATACATATGAATTCTAAATTTTAAATTCTAATTTTGGACAGGAGAAGGAAGGGAGGAAAGAGGAATAATCATTAATTGATGCGTAGAATTTTCAAGGCTGCTTAAATAAAAAATATTTACAGACATAATTTAATTTTATTTCTTATGAATGAATAAATGGAAAACAGCGAAAGAAACGAACATTTGTGGTTCTCATGAGTTATAATAATATAAAAAAAAAAAAGTATAAATTAATTGTCAATCCAATTCATCATTCATTTTTTCATCAAATCCTCCAATGCGTCGATGCATTCAATTAGTGTCGTTGTTGGGGAAGAATGATACCAAATTAAAATGCCGAGTGTCTTTAAAAATGAATTATTAGAATAATATTTATAAAAATTTTTCCTCACTTGAAGCCAGTCGAGATCCTCTAAACAACCGCCCTTTGTTTTTGTCCATTGGCCAGAGATTAATTCAAATATTCTCACATAGTCCGGATCAGAATTGCGCTTGTTTATGGAGTTCAACTGGAAATATTTTCAACTTTATTTAAACATTTATTCGGATGTGAACCTGTTTTTCAGCTTGTTCTCTTATCATACGGGAACTGGGCGATTTAAAGAGGGAAAGAATCAATACCAAATTGTAATGATGTGCTTGTCGGGCAATTTTGATGGCAGAATCAATTGACCCATTGATAAGATGGTGGAAAATAAGTCCAAAAGTTGTATTACTCCGCGGTCGTTTGTTGATGACCAGTTGAGAGCGCAGCCAATTGCCCATTTGAATTCGTTGAGTAATTTTTTCTAAATGATTTAATGAATTATTTTTTATTTTTCCCAAATTTACCTTCAATGCTCTCCGAATTTGTCAATAAAATTGAGCAAATTTCGGAAATGGCCTTTTCAATTTCTTCCATTCTCCCATTTGCAAATGAATTGACGACAAATGTATCCAAATAATTGAGAAGCGGAGACGGTGGATTGAAATGGATTAATTCCGAATTTTCCAATTGTTCCAATAATTTTTGCACTTCAATGCCTTGTTTTGAATAAACAAATTGTGTGAAATAATTCTTTAAGCAATTGAATGAATTAAATTATAATTAATATAATTGTATTACCTTTATTGTTGGAATGACTGTTGCTTTTTGAATTTTAACTGTATTTTCGTGGCTTCCTTGATTCAATCCCGAGAAAAGGAGTCCTTTAAAAAGAGAAAACGATTTATAATTTATTTTTTATATTATTTATTTACCTTGTGAAAAGCCAATCCTGCAACTTCTCCGGTCCAAATGAATGCCAACCTTGGCCAAAAGTGAATTCGATTTTGAAATATTCAATGCGGAGAGGCCCTTGAACACATTTTTAGGAGAACGTTCAACCAATTTTGACTGTCTTCTGCTTGCAATTGCTCCCTCTTCTTTTTCGGCAATTCTTTCAAGCAATTTTCTTTAAAAATTTTTCACATTTAATTTATAAATTTTTGTTTTTAACTTACTTTGAATCGAAAAGAGCGTCGTCGAATTTGAATTTCTTGCGAATTATTTCATCTTGGAATAGTTTCGAATCCTCATTAAAGTCCATATATTCCTTTGCATCAAAAGTCATTTCTTCGTCCCCTTCAGCCAAATTTGACTCCTGCTGTTCCCGTTCAGCAAACATTCTCTTCGCATTTGAAAATTGCGATGATGAAGTTGTGCCATTTTTGTGCATCTGTCCTCCTCCGTGTGTTCCTTCCAAACTTTTTTGGATTTCTCTCAATGGCACTTTCGCATTTTGGATCAATGCACGTTGATGTGCCTGATGTTTCAATGCATCCGATTCCGCCTGTGAAGTGCCTGTTCCTCCCATTGTATATTCATCTTCATTATCCTCCAACTAAAAATAGTGGGGGATATTTTTAGATCTAATATTCTAAAATACTCACAAAGCCATATTTAGAGAAATGCTGGACTTCGAATGACCAAGTGCCTGTCTGTGGTTGATAGTCACGGAATGTTGCATCCATTCGTTGGCACAATTTCTCCAATTTCTCTCGAAAGCCCATTCGTCTCAATTCGTCTGGATCCTTAAAAATTAAATAATTTTATGCTAATTTTAATTCCAATTTACTTTTATCATTTGTTTTGTTTTTGGATTAATTGGCCAAATTCGTTCCAGGCTAACTTCAGCCTGTTTATTTAATCCGCATCCAATTTCTGGCTTCGTTGAATCATTCGGATAAACAACAACCTCTTTGTTCCGAAAATGCACAATTTCATCCAAATTCAATTGTTCACGCAATTCGATTGGTCCTTTCCAAAAAACACTTCCATAGCCCAATCTTCCAATGGTTAATCCTCCTTCGAGTCGACAAATTCCCTCGGCATTGAACAGCTCTTCCAATTCATCCAAAGTGGGCTCGGTGTAATATTCTGGATGCGTCAATTTTATGCGATATTTCTTGGCTGGGGGAGTTGCGGTGGTCGTCGTTGTCATTATTGGAGTTTGGCTAATATCTGGTTGAGGAGGTTGCTGCGGCTGTTGAGGTGTTTGAATTGTCTAAAAATTTCAAATATTAAAAATATTAAATTAGATATAACCTCCGGTGTTTTATCAAATATTGGTTGAGGGAAATTCTCTATGGGCAAAATTCTGGTTGGCATCAAAGGCGAAGTGGTTTCATTTGTTTGTTGGGAAACATTGAATTGTTGTGGAGTATTAAATTGTGGCGATGCGTTTGTAGGACGTTCATCTCCAATAACAACGGACATATCCAATGATTTAATCCTATTCTCATCACTGGGAGCAGTTGTACGATTTAAAAATGAAGATTTGTCCGACAAGGATTTCTCACTAAAATAAATTAATTAGTATTAGGAAATAAATTAATTTTTCGAATTAAATTACAAAAAATTCAATTAAAATGTGAACTATTATTTTGGCATTTATTGATTTTTGAACATACCTTGTTTTTGTTTTGATCAATTTGGGAGATTGATGAAGGCCAAGTGCTGCCCCAAAACTGACGGATGGAAGGAGGACCATTGGTTTATAGCCAAAACTGCTGTCCAACAATGAACCATTCAAATCAAGAGCGGATGAATCCTTTGTTGAAACTTCTTGTTGAACATTTGTTGTGGTGGTGGTTGGCAATATTCCATTTGTCGGTGGACTCAACAATTTATCGTCATAAATTTTCCTGCTGGTTGTTCCCAATTCCAATTGTTTTTGAAGTCTAAAAATTTGTTGTTAAAATTTTAAATGAATAAAGAACAAAACCTGCTAATATCTTGAGGCGATTTCTTTGGTGAAGTTGAACTTTTGAGCAAAGGACTGTCACCATAAGGTAATGTTGAAAGTTGGGCATCAATAATTGCTTGTTGGATGGTTGCATTTAAGTTGGGTGATCCCAAATAGATTGGAGAACTTCCGCCGCCCATCGCTGGTGAACCAAAAGTTTGTTGTGTAGCATCTAAAATCATTAAAAATGTTAGTTTTTTGTTTACCAATTTAAGTACTTTAAACTAAAAGATTGGTCAAGCTATCCTCCTATTTTATTAATTTAAAGCATACTTCCACCAAATATAGTTCCTTGTTGTGTCGGCTGTGGTGGACCAAACAAAGATTGTGCGGGTTTTTGCATTAATCCAGTGCCAGTGGATCCAAACATGCCTCCACCAGTTTGGGGCTGAGCACCGAAAATTCCACCACCTATTTTTGGTGCATTTGCACCAAAAATTGAACCCCCCGTTGCTGAACCTATAATTTTAAGAGTAAAATTATTAAATTGAAAACATTTACCAAAAGCTGGTTGATTGCCTCCACCACCAAAGGATCCAAAGGTCGGTTGTTGAGCCGGTTTAGGTCCAAAGATACCGCCAGCTTGCTGCGGTTGTTGTTGACCGAATTGCGGTATGCCCCCGAATAAACTTGGTGTGGTTGTGGTCTAATAATATTTAACAAATTGTTTTTATTAATAATGGTTAAAAACCGTTGCAGTCCCGAATGCACCAGTCGATGGAGCTGGTGCGCCAAAAATACCTCCTGTCATACTTTGTTGGGGCGGTTGACCGAATAAGCTTGGCTGTGTAGTTTGTCCGAATGCCTTTAAAATTGTAAAAGATATTTACATTTAAAAAGTAATAAAAACCGATGTTGCTGGTTTATTGGCGCCAAATATTCCACCGCCACCGCCAAATGCAGTTGAAGTCGATGGTTGCTGACCAAAGATGCCACTCTGTTGTGTTGTTGTAGTGCTAAACAATGCTGGCTTTGCTCCTCCAAACAATCCACCAGAAGTTGCCGGTTGTGTTCCAAACAATGAAGTGTTTCCGGCGGTCGTTGTGGCACCAAAAGGTTGTTGAGCTGTAAAAACATTTCATATAATCGATGTTTATGTTTAATTAATTGAATACTGTTAGAGAACAATCCTCCTGTTGCTGGTTTCGAAAGAGCAGATCCAAACAAACCCGAACTTTGTGGTTGATTTTGTTGGCCAAACAGGGTAGAGCCAGCTGGTGCATTAGCATTAACTTTCCGTCCTGCCAAATAATCGGCTACACGTAACTCCTAAAATATAATCCACTTTACCATTTTGCTAAGTTTAATAAATTAACCTCTAAGCTTTTGCTTTCATATTCCTTCATGGCGCTGATGCACATTTGTTTAGTACTAACCGGTGTCGGCTTCCCTTGTAATTGCATTGTATCGCTCCCAGTTGGTGGAGAAAACTTGACGGCTTAAACAAAAATTTATATTCGGAGGCAATCCACTTTTCCCGAATTACCATCACCAAAAATTGAAGAACCTCCTGTTGCTGAGCCTATCATTTTAATAAAGTAAATTTATTGAAAAGAAAAACTTTACCAAAAGCTGGTTGTTGAGTACCACCAAATGAGCCACCAAAGGTCGGCGGTTGAGCCGGTTTAGGTCCAAAGATTCCGCCAGCTTGCTGCGCGGGTTGCTGACCGAATTGTGTTATTCCTCCAAATAAACTTGGTGTGGTTGTGGTCTAAAAGAACATTAAATTATTATATTTATACGTTAAAAACCGTTGCAGTTCCGAATGCACCAGTTGATGAAGCTGGTGCGCCAAAAAGACCTCCAGTCGTACTTTGTTGGGGCGATTGACCGAATAAGCTTGGCTGTGTAGTTTGTCCGAATGCCTTGAAAATTTTAAAAGATATTTGCATTTAAAAAGTAATAGTAACCGATGTTGCTGGTTTATTGGCGCCAAATAATCCGCCGCCACCGCCAAATGCAGTTGAAGTCGATGGTTGCTGACCAAATATATTGCTACTCTGTTGCGTTGTTGTAGTGCCAAACAATGAACCGGCTGGCTTTGCTCCAAATAATCCACCAGAAGTCGCCGGTTGTGTTCCAAATAAAGAAGTGGTTCCAGCGGTCGTTGTGGCACCAAAAGTTGGAGCAGATGAAACTATTAATATTTTCAATTAATTATTAGTGTTACTATTATTTTACCATTGGAAAACAGTCCACTGTTTTGTTGTTGGCCGAACATTTAACTTTTTTTTTCTGAAATAATTCTTATCTTTATTTCCTTTAACATAAATTGTAAGCAACGCAATATATAAAAATGTTAATTTAACAATCATTATCAATCAAATTTTTGAGAGTCTTTATCCACCAATCACCAACTATTTTCAAGGTTGATCACTGCATTTTAAAAATGGGAGGAGAGCGGAAAAAAGTTATATGATATGAGCAGAAATTTAGCAAAATTTCCTTTATACAAAATGACAAAAAATCCAAATTAATTAATTAAAAATCCAAATTTACGAATGCGCACCAAATAGCATGATATATACATCAATGGATAGAGCTCGTCAAGCTGATTAAGAATATAAAAAGGATTTTTTGAATTGATAGATAAATAAAAAAGTTATGGCCAATAGGAGTTGAAAATTTAAAATTTTTAACATGGGAAAAAATTTTCGTCTATTGGTATTTTTTTCTAATTTCTAGCCTATCTTGTAGAGAAAAAAATTCTGCACAAAATTGGAGGTGGAAATTTAAAACTGTAGGTTGGGAGCAGAGTTAGCCTTGGCCTCTTTATTTGGCCAATTTTTGGATGAGATAGAATAAATTTGGCGTAGTGCAGCAAGAAAAAGAGGAAAAAGAAAATAGCTCTCATTTCTCCCTATCTCTACCCAAATAGGCTCCGCCTTTTTTCCGCTCTAAAATGCGGTGGTTGATGAAATTACTAAAACAACCAAACTTTGCATTGCAATTTTGCAATTTCTGCTAAATCCACATTTCATCATCATCATTGCTTGTTTTTTTTTTTGTAATTGTTCTTGTTCATTTTTTGTTAATTATTTTCCCTTATGTGCCATTTGTTTAATAAATATGAATAAAACAAACTTTTGTATGTACTTTTTAATTTATTTTTGATGGTTTTTTTGGAAGCCTATTATTTTTGTTAGATTAAAGATTAATTATTCTTTCTTTAATTTTTTCTCCGTTTTTAATAAAACACAAAAAATTTAGAAGAATGTCACATAGATTAAATAGACATGAAACAAAATTGGACTTTGAAGGAGCTGAATTGGACCTTCACGACAGATTGAAACAATCTCATAATGCGTTGGACGATTTGATCTCTCAAGGCGAATATACACTCCGAAATGTTAAAGAACAACATAATGAGCTGAGAGGTGTTAGGCATCGGATTATGGACATTGGACAAATGGTTAGGTTTTATTATCCAAAAAACCTTAAGTTTTCATTACTAATTTATTAATTAATTTAGTTTGGCCTGTCACAAACGACGCTGCGGATGATTGAGAAGAGGCTTGGAGAAGATTGGATACTTTTCCTAATTCTTTGTGTACTTTTCATTGTATTTATGTATTGCTTTTATCATTATTGGAAAGGTTGAACTTTCTTTACATTCCCTGTTCTATTTAATGAAAGGGAACGGATGTATTGTTGATTTATGTGATTTTATTATTTATATTTCGATAAAAATATACATTATTGATTTAATTATACCAATTTTAATATCGGTTTTAATCTCAATTTATTTTAAAGCTTTTGCTTATTAATTATTTATTTTTTAATAAAAGGACAATGGCTGAATTAGCACAAGTTTTGGAAAAGACATTCTCACAAGGTAATTTGATTATCAGGATCTTGAATATTCAAAATAATTTTTAGATATCAAAGATCAACAATTTGCTTTGAATCTACTTCAACAGGCAGCAGAGAGCAATTTTGTTAGTTTTTAAAGTCTACAAAACCAATTAAACAAATTAAAGATAATAAATTAATTAAAATCAAGGATTGTCTTCATCTAAAAATGTCTCAAATGAGCATTCTTTTAAGACTTGACTAATCTTAAATTCCAAACTTAATTATATCGATTTATTTATTAAGGCTGAATATGTAAAACAACTTTCCACCGTCCTTTCCAATCGGGCTCATTCAACATTCATCCGTAAAGCAGCTGGTATTCAACTCAAAAATACACTGACTGGACGGGAACAATCTTCATTTGATAAAAATAAAGAGAGGTTTTTTATTTGAAGCAAAATATTGAATTCAATTCTTTAATAGATGGCTAAATTTGCCGGCTGAAGTGCGAGATTATGTAAAGAAATGTGTCCTACAAACACTCGGTACTGAGATGCGTCCATCAACTGCTGCCCAATGTGTCGCCGCAATTGCATGCATTGAATTGCCAATAAAAGTTTGTGTTTAGTTATTTATTAGATTCAATTATAGTTTTTGCTCATCGGAGAAAAAGAAAAATTTAGATTAAGTAACATTAATTAACTTATTGGAAATATGGTACTTATGTTATCTCTAAAAGTCAAGATTTTGAACACCATCAACACCTAGGAGTGTTTCTTTCTACTATAATCATAGGGTGCTTGATGGCTGTTTGGTTTATGCCTGTCCATAATTTTTACACAAAACCTTAACTTTTCAATAATTTCAAATAACAAAATATTTTAGCAATGGCCCGAACTCGTCGACTGTCTCAGCGCCAACGTGGTCAATGATTCGGGCGATCCAATGGTGAAAGAGTCATCGCTGGAAGCTCTTGGCTACATTTGTCAGGATGTTCGAAATTTGCCGAACACCGCACCAATCACTGCAATTGTACATGGGCTGAGGACGGACGAAGGCTCAGTGCATGTTCGGTTGGCCGCCACCAAAGCATTGTCGGAAATTGTGGATTGGATTGTGACGCGGACATTGGAGGAACATGTGGACGCAATCGTGGATGTCATTTGTGCATATTTGTATGTTTTAAAATATTATTTTTGAATGATAATGACTTTATTTTTAGGCAAACAGCCGAGTTAAATCTTTATGAGGAAGCAGCAAAATGTTTGTATTTTTTTTAAAAATATTTTTAAACAATTTTTTTAACCTAAGGTTTATACAAAATTGCATCGAGAAAATGTGCAAAAGCGACGGAAACGCCCATTGTGCTCTCCCTCTTTCGTGATGAACCAATCCGGCAAATTTTGACCGCTACAAAGGCTGCCGACGAATACTCATCCTCTCCGGAACATTACAAATATTTGAAGGCACTTTGTGATCTTCTCTGTGCACTGGGCATTCATTTGGCTGATGTTTGGGCCTGCTATGTGATGAAACCACCTCCGAATTTTTCGCTTTATCTTTCCGCATTGTTCGCCTTTTTTAAGCATCCATCCATTGTAATTATTTAAATTAAATTAAAAAATTAAATTATAAATTAAATTTTTTATTTTAAGTACATTCGAGCGGAAACGGCCCAAGTGCTTGCAACATTTTGTGGGCATGAAAGGATCTCAAAAAATGAAGATTTCCTCAAATTGGTTCCACAATTAATTGAATTTTTGCCTCAAGCAATGGGAAAGGTACAAATTATTTTTTCCTAAAAATTTAACATTTCTTCAGTCCTGTTCACCAATTCCTTCACAAGATTTAACAGTGCAATATTCTCGAATGGATTATGAAAATGAAATTGAAATGCAAAGGGAATATATTAGTAAGTGAAATTAATTAAATTTATTAAATAAATTTAATTAAGGATTACGCGATCATTGCCTCCGACTGATTCGGGAAAGTGCCGCGGATCATTTCGACAAACTTCTCATCGTTTCACAAAATTGGATTTTGAAACGTTGCATTGTTCGTCCAACCGAAAGTAAATTTAAATTTATTTTAAAAAATAAAATTATTTTTTTTTAGTAAATAATGATGAATGGGAATTGATGAAACGTTTCATTACGGCGGTCATTCAAGCCAGTTTCCAATTGGATTTGGCCACCGTCGAAGTTCGTCAAGAATATCAAAAATTGTTCGATGCCGTCCTCCAATGCTCTACCAACATTTTGAACGCATCCGCTTCCAATTTACTGAATGGTGTGCTCTCCATTTTGTCAGCCCTCTATCCAGTGTTTGACGATTTTCCCGACCGAATACCATACACATTAAATCATGTAATTATTTAATAAAATATTAATAATATAAAATTTTTAATGCAAAAGTTTTTTGCTTTGAGAAAATGCATTTTCGGTTTGGGTTAATTCTTGCAAAAAATTAACACATAATTTTTAAAGGCAAAACAAAGATACATTAGTCAAATGGGTAAAGCTGTCCACTCCAGCGAGGGATGGCTCGGGTTCGCTTCCCATGGGAAGCAAATAATTTTTTTGATTGTTTTATTTCGAGTAAAAACAACTTTATTAATTAATTAATTATTATTTTTTTCAGCTAAAAGCTATTCTCCTAGTCGAAAACCATAACAATCTGGACATTGAGGTGACTGCCACAAAAAGACATTCCATTGCTTTGATTTTGAAAATTGTTGCCATGTTCCCAAAATCAGTCAAGGTAAATAAATTGAAAATAATGTCAATTTGGATCTAATTTGAATTTAATTCCAGCCTTATGCTAAAATTGTGTTCGATTTGGTTGCCGAAGTTGGCGACCGTGTTTCAATGATGCAAAGGGCCAATTTGGTGCATGTTTTGGCCGCGCTGAGCAATTTGGCAGAGAATGTCGAGGAACAAATGGAGTTTTTATGCAAAGCCATTCGACACGATGTTCAATACATTCAAACGGAACAATTTTCCACTTCTCCCTCGACATTTTTGAACCAAAGTGGATTGACAAAGATGCCCGATTCAATGGCAATTTCAAATCAAAATTGTCCATATTATCAGGGACGATTAAATGTTCGTTCATTTATTTTTATAAATTCTAATATTTATTTTTTATAGCTGAAAGCCAGTTTGACAGCATTGGAAGGCGTTTTAAATCAAGTGAATGTTCCCGACGATGAGCAGGATTCCTTCAAAATTTTTGCTCTCTTTGTTAATATTGTGCCAAAATTTTTCCAATTTGCCATGTAAATAGTTTAATTTTTTATATTTTAATTTGAATTTATTTTTAGGAGCTTGAATTCAATTTATATGCCCGAATATTCCTCAATGATCAATCCGTTCTATGGTCCAAGTGTGCTGGAAATGGCTCCATCCGAGAGACAAACAATCATTTGTAAGTGTTTTTTAATCCATAGTATTGGGATGAATTCAAAAAACAGTATTAAGTCTAAGCATCTCCTATTACTTGTGTTTCTAAACCGGTTTTAGTGGTTTTTTTAATTCAGAAATATTCGCAAATCGAAAGCCGTTTGGTTTGAGCGCTCTTACAAAAAATAAATATATGTATTAAAAAGTTAAACTCAATCACCATGAGAGGTTAGTCGAGTGGATAAGGGTGTTCAATCAGGAAATGGTATGGCTCTGGTTCGAATCCAATGTAGGACGAGTGATTTTTTAATTGCCTTTTTTAAAGTAAAATCCTTTTTAATTAATTATTAATATCTGAATAAATTATATTTAATTTTTTCATTACAGCATCAATTGCAATGATGGACGCAGAAAATGATTTGAATGGCAAAAAGCAATCGGATGAATATGAGCCGGGCCAATCAATGGCAATTGGAAATTCGGATATGGTCCTTTTTATGAGGAAATTCATTAGCGAGGTTTTTATTTCATTAAATAAAGTGGTACTTGTATACTTTGTATCCGCCAGAACCCTTAAAAAATTGCGAATTTTTTTTTCGCTTTAAAATCAATTTTAAATGTTTAATTTATGTTGCCGACAGCCTTCTTCCATACATTCAACAGTACATTCGCCCAGGATCAATAATCGTGTCGGACTGTTGGAAAGCATACAACAAAATCAAGGATCTTCCTGAACTCTACACTCATTACACAGTCAACCACAGCAAAAATTTCGTCGATCCTATTTCAAAACAACACACGAATACCATTGAAAGCACGTGGCATAAATTCAAACATGGGCATAAGAAACGCTTTGGCACACACCGATCAGCAGTTATAAGCTATGTGCATGAATTTATGTGGCGAAAAGAATTTGGAGGACCTGATATTTTTTTCCATTTTTGGTCTCAAGTTTCACAAATATACCCCATTTAATTCACTTTGTTGTTTTTTTTTGTTAAAAATGCATTAATAAACATTTAAAATTGATTTTAAAGCGAAAAAAAAAATCGAAATTTTTTAAGGGTTCTGGCGGATACAAAGTATACAAGTACCAATAAAGTAATAAATTTAAAATTAATTATTCTAGATTTCTGATTTGGTACAAAATATTATTGGCCTATTTTTTGCCCGTTTCCCAAACAATATTTATTCTCTTCCAAATATTTCTGAAATGTTGAATGCGACACTTTATGCGATTGAATTGGTTCCAAATTTTCGACTTCGTTTTTGGGTCCGGAAAACTTGGTATTTTTTTTTAATTTATAAATGAGAAAAATTTTGATTTTCAATACGAAAAATATTCCAAAATTTCTTTAAAAATATGCCAAAATTTGTTTTAAAAAATTTCAAAATTTTTATAAATTTTTTAGGAGCAGAGCTGCAATATTTTGCCCTCCTCAACATTCAAATTCAATTTTATCCTTCCTTTCTGCCCTGACGACGCATTTACAAAAGCGGTTAATCGAACAATGGGCATTGATTTTGAAGCAGAGGGAATCGACGGAAGCAGGTTTCATTTCCTCTCAAATTAAACTAGAATATTCCACAAATTTGTTCACAGATGAAGAACCAACAGAAGAGGAGCTGATTGCGGAAAGTACAATGAGTTTATTGTCCAGAGAATTTGCATTTTTTATGGTCAACTTCATTTTGGGCGAAACATTCTCGCTGAAGAATGTCCGAAAGGATTCGCCAATCCCAATGACTCCAATTGCCACCAAATTGCTAAATGATCGGGTAATAAAATAAAAATATTAAAAAATTTATATTTTTTTTAGAATTTTTTCTTGGCTGCGATTGGTCTTCTATCCAAATTGATTACATGCCCTGATTCCCAGGCTGCAATTAAATGTTTACCAGCGGTTAATGTACTCATTTATAATGTATTCATTTTATTTTATATTAATTATAATTGACGAATTTAAGTGCAATGCCATTATCGATGAACAAACTGCAATTGATTTGTTTGTCCATGGCATTCGAAGTCTGCAAATGTTTTCAAATGATGAATTAGGTTTTGGATTTGATTTTAGAAATGAATATTAAATTATTTTTCCATTAAGCCGCTGGCCCAATTCTCACAATCATTTTCAACATTTATGCCCAGCTAAGGCCAAAATATCCTTCATTGCTTGAAATTTTAAAACAAGTAAAAATCCCAATAAAATAATTTAATTATTCAATTAATTTAAGGTTCCAAATTGTTTGCAAGAAAACATTGAATCCTTTGATCAACGAATAATTTCCATGTCAAATGGAAATGGGGATGATGGGAAAATGCACGACAAAATCAAAAGGGATTTAATGAGGAAAGTGCTCACAAGTGTAAGTGAAAATTATCAAACAAAATTGGTAATCAACGACAAATTTCAGACAAAATCGAAGGCACATTACAGAAAAACTTCATCCGGATTGAATGGAATCGAAGAAGATCGGGTGATGGAATGAATGAATAAATTAGGACAAAATTCATCGAATGAGCGACCAACCACACATTTCCATTTCCTATATCAGCACAACACTTCCTAGAAGATATTTTCCTTTAATACCATTAATGACACTTAAAACGGGACCATTTTGTTTTTAATATTATTTTTTAAATAAAAGATTGTTGGATTTGTTTTTTTTCTCGTTTAAACAATAAAAAAAATATAAATTAGGAGAAGGATGTATAGAAATTTTCAATTTCAAAATTGCTAATCAACTAATTTGTAAAAAAAAACATTTTTTCCCATCATGGGTTCGAAATTAAGTCCAAAAAGTGCTAAAGCGCAAACCGATGGCATTTTATATTAAAATCGAAAAGTACGAATTTGCCATTTTATTCAATTAAATCAAAAATAAATAAGCAATTGGAGATGGAATATTCGAAAAATAAATAAAATGAAATTAAATTGGTTTATTAGTCATTCTTCGTCTTCTGCCAAATTCACTTGGATTTCTTCATTTTTGAAGGGCCCGCCGCCGGCTGTGGAGGTTCTTTGCGTTTTGCCGGGGAACTGGTCGTTGCTTTCTGCTCAATTTCAACCATTTTTTCTTGCGTCTTGGGTCCTCTTCTTTTCGGTTGAATCTGGGGCTCCGAAATGCCCAAATCGCCCATTTCCCTTTCAATCAATGAGATCAAAATGTTGCAGCGGCGTTGAATTTCCTAAATAAAAAAGAAATTGTTTTTAATTTTTATTTAAAAAATTTACATTTGAAGTGCGCGAACGGATGAACCAATCGAAGCGAAACTGTGGGGCTGTCCGTATTTTCTGACGAATTTCATCGTAAACATTTTCATTGTCCAGCCCAAGTTCGTGAAGATGATAGAGGAGAAAACTGAAAATAAAAAATATTTTTAAATTAAATCATAAAAAAGTGTACCGGTCTTCCTCTTCAGTGTAATTTTTACCCTTTCCAGTGCCATAATTCAAACCTGGAAATTAGGAAAAATTTCCCAAGAAATATTTTCCCCTCCAATATTTACGTAATTGATGCTGCGGTGCCTTGTATTGATTGATTTTGGCCTCCAATGCCTCTTTGATTGCATGCCGTTTGTGAATGCGTGATTCGCCCCGCTCAATTTGTGCCTTGTACTTTTCACTGTCTGCCAGTTCGTTGATTCGCTTCCAAAAGACTTTTGAATATTTTGCTACCTTAATTCATTCGAATTTTATTGCATAATTTATTTCCCAATTTGTGCTGACCTCTTCATATGTTTTTGTGTCGATTTCGCGCGAAATTCCTTCCAAATCTTGCCTCCCATATTTCTCATTTGCATTGATGAATTGCCGAAATTCTCGTTTGGTCCATTCCGCAAATTCGTTGTTCCCCAACAATTTGTCCCTTTCTTCCTCTTCCTTTTCGGTCAGTCCAACTGCATTGTCAATTTTTTCTTGCTCCTCTTTTTGTGCTTTTTCCGCTTCTTTGCCCGTTAAATCTTCGGGGAGTGGCGCCTTCCATCCTAAAAATTAGAATTTTTAATCATAATTTTAATTTTATGAATATAAAAAATATCAAAAAAAAAAATTTATTTTCCTCCGAGAGGAATTGATCCACCGACCTAAATTTCTTAATTAGAAAGACTAACCAAATTGACCAAACGGTCCTACCACGTTTTTTTTTCTATTTAGTAGTTAGCCAAAATGTCTTTAAGGATAATTTTGGTCAAAATTTAGTGGGGATCCCAAAGATTGTTGAGGTTCCCAAATTATGATTATCCCAATCCCACTCAATTCCCCACCCTCGCTTACCAATTTCCTTTCGGAATGAATTCACTTCCTTGTCCAAAAGGTCAAAAAGTCGTTTTGGATAGAATTGGAAGTCAAAAATGTTCGGAAAATTCTTCGGCAATGGAGCTTTGGTCTTTGAATCGATTTTCTGCGATGTCTTCAATTGCTCCTGACAAAATAATAAATATTACTAATTAATTTATTTATTGATTTATGAATTTAATTTAAAAAAAAAAGAATTTGGATGGGGTGGCCCACTTATTTTAAAAATTAAATTCTCAAAGGCAACAAAATGAATTTATCCGGGGTTTAATAAAAAAAAAATAATAATATACTCAAAAAAATAAAAAAAGTTCCTCCTAATCCTCCTTGAACTCATAGCTCTCGTCATTTTCGTCCTCCTCTTCTTCTTCGTCCTCGGCCTCTTCCTTGAACTCAGCACTTTCATTTTCTTCATTTTCTTTTTCCTCCTCCTCTTCATTTTCTTCTTCATTTTGAATTTCTTCTGTCCCAAATATTTTCTAAAGGCACATCAATGAATAGGAAATTTTGGAAATTAAATTTTTTTACCGAGAATTAAAAAGGAAGGTTTGATTTTTTAAACTAAAGATACCCATTTATTAAGAAAAACCTAAATATTCCCAAATTTTTATAAAATTTTCAATAACTTATCGGTTATCTACCAGCAAAATTAATTTAAATTTTAACTAATTCCAGAAGGAATAAAATGTCATAATAAAATCTGCCCTGATAAATAACCGATCAAACCTTATAATAATCGTCCACTTTGTAGCCAATCGCTTTCCTCTCCCTTTTGGGTGGTTCAATCCAATTTTGGATCAAATTTTGGCCTTGCTTTGCTTTGTAATCTTCGCCCTCAAATTCGTAAAGGCTCTTCCCTCCGGTGTCCAATGTGAAATTGCGCAAAGATGATTCGCCCAATTTCTCGTATTTTTCATTCAATTCTTTGGTTTTCTCCTCCGCTTTGGCCAACATTGTGTCGATGTCCTCATCCGTGACGGTGGCCTCTTTGCCAGCGAAAATCACATTTGCCCCATGACGAATCATTGCCAACATGTCCTCTTTACCTGCAATTGCGAATTGCGATGGGTTTTAAATTCATTTTATTAGGAATTGGCATACCCAATGACTTTTGACTTTCGGCCAGACGGCCCTGCTGAATGACAATATTGTCCAGACGCAGCTTCATTTCGGCCTTCTCAATTATGCGTTCCTCCACGGTGTTCTCTGTGATGAATCGAAAGACGCGAACTTGTTTGGTTTGGCCAATTCGATGGGAACGGTCCATTGCCTGCAAATCCACTTGAGGATTCCAATCCGAATCATAAATTATGACCTAAAAATTATGTGAAATTTGAGGAAAATGATTAAATTATTTTACAATGTCAGCCGTTGCCAAATTAATGCCCAAACCACCGGCACGGGTTGTAAGCATGAAAATGAACCTAAAAATAATGGGAAAATTAATTAAAATTGTGGAAATTAAAACGAAATTCATTTTTAATATTTTTGATCAAAAATTGGTATTTTAAGGCAATTTAATTTGATCAAATCTTATTCCACTTCTCTCATTTAGCGTTGCATAATTTAATTACTATTTTAGCAACAGACAATAATTTTAAATGAACATTTTTAAAACAAACTTTTCACTCCCGGGTTTGTTGTATTCATCAATGGATTTTTGGCGTTCATCGTGCGGAGTGCTCCCATCCAATCGACAATATTCATATTGACGCCTTTATCAAATTTGAAGTAAATTTAATGAGAATAAAAAGCCCAAAAACATACCACCAACAATAATCCTCAAGAATGTCCAACATGCGGGACATGGACGAGAAAATAAGCACTCTGGATCCTAAAAATAATTTTAAATATTTTATTTTTGGTAATTTTATTGTTAACCTTGCTCCTTTAGACGGGCCAATAATTTGTCCATGAAAAGCATTTTGCCACAATTGTCGATCAAATGTTTGTCCGTGGTGAATGGAGGACCCGGTTCGGCGCCATCAAACAAATACGGATGATTGGTGCTATTTTAAAGAAGGTTAGATTATTTTTGATTTGTGAATATTATTATTGAGATAATATATTATAATATTTAAGTTGTCAAGTAAGGAATTGCCAAAATAATGGTTTAAGGGTTTGTGCTCCATATTCACAAACCATATATCAATTTGGATAGAGCTGGGTCAAGATACATTGAATGGTAATAATTTATGGTCTGGGTCTAGTAAACCACTTGATGGTTACAACCTTTTAGGCATTTTACCAATATTTTTTTCGATAAATTAAATATTAAATTACCATTTCCTCAAATGCATCAAAATGTTCATCAACCGGGCCTTCTCCAATTTGCCGGCTGCATTCAAAATGTCAATGTCCTTCATCAAAAGGCGAGTGTACCATTCTCGTTGCAATTTGGACATTCCAACAAACACTTTTAGCTCCTTCTTCGGCAACAAATTCTTCTCCACATCGGATTTGAGTCGACGAAGCAGAAAAGGTTGCAAAATCTTAAAAATATTTATTCTCAAATTTAAATTTAAAAAAAACAAAACCTTATGCAATCGTTTAACAATGTCATGGTTCTTCTCGCCCAAAACATGATCGTCGGCGAACATTGCATCAAAATCGGCGGCATTCGAAAATTTGTCGGGCAAAAGGAAATTCAGCAGTGCCCACAATTCATGCAAATTATTTTGGAGCGGAGTGCCGGTGATCAACAATCGATTTTTGGATTTAAGCAGGCGGACCTAAAAAATTATTTAAATTATTCTGAGAATTATTACAAACCATTTCCGAAAGTTTGCTCTTCTCATTTTTGATTCGATGTGCCTCGTCAATGATCAAATATTTCCACATGAATTTTTTCAGGACGCTGGTCGTTTTCAAAACCATTTCATATGAAGTAATCAGAGCCTTTAAATTTAAAAAATATTCCAATAATAAATATTTTTATTTAACCTCAAAATTGTGCGGCTGAATTCGTTCTTGAATAATTTTCTGCCGGCTCTCCTGGTCCCCAATCAAAATGCACGTACTAATTGTTGGACACCATCGCTTGAATTCATTCTCCCAATTTTGGAGAGTCGATTTTGGCACAATGATGAGGAAGGGCCCGGTTTGATGTTTGTAGTGTTTGATGAAGCCAAGTGCGGCGATGGTTTGCAATGTTTTGCCCAGTCCCTAAATTTAATTATTTATTCGTAAAAAGAATAAATAAACCATTTCATCGGCCAAAATCCCATTTATTCCATTGTGTTCCAATTGAATTAGCCTGATGATTTAACATTAATCCATAATAACAAATTAATTCAAACCAATTAAGTCCTCTGATTTGATAGTCGCGCATTTCACCATTCTTTATGTAGGGCGGCGACTTCTCAAAAATGAATGCCGAATCAGTGAGTTGAGAAGATTGCTGCAACAATTCCTCATCTTCTTCCTTCTCGGTCATCCGATGACGATGATCCCCATCCACCATTGACTTCGATGCTTTCGTCGGTGATGACAACTAAAATTAGAGTTTAATAACTTTATCGCTTTTTACTTTATTACATTTTCCTGGTAAACTTGTTTCTGCACTTCCGATTCAATCTCATTTAAAAATTTGTCAAAGTGGACAATTGTTGTTGGCTTCTGTAAATATTATTTGTTAATTGGGCAATTAGCTATTTTAAACCTTTTCAGTTTCTTCTTTAACAATCTTTTGGTCTTCTTCAATTTCCTCGGATGCATCCATCACGTCTACATCAACTTCTGCATTTGAATTTGATGGACCAACTTCTTCACCAGAAGTATTCATAGCTTTAAATTATTGAATGTCGATTTCAATTTTGTTTAATCTGAATTTTTAATGTAAATTTGTAAAATTCTTTTTTAAGTAAATATGCAAGAAAATTTTACTAATTTTATTATTTAAATTCTGGAATATAAGAATTAATTCCAGTTAATTGAAACCCCAATTGAATGCGATTTTGTATTCCAATGCGAATCGAATGCGAAGCCGAACCGAAATTGCGTTGCGAATTGCGATGCGATTTGCGAAAAAAAAAACCTGAAGACATATAATCCCAAACAAATACATAATGCCAAAAAAATATTTTTAAAATTAATGAATATCCCTTTTAGAGAAGCTCTTTTTCTTTCATAATGATTTTGAAAATATTTGATGCCCTTTTCGAGATCGAGATCATGATTTAAAAAAAAAATTTGCGGCCTTGAATTGGGTGTCGATGATTGATGATTTTACCTATATTTCATATTCTTCACCCCAAATCGATGCGCGATAAATAAATAAAAATGGACTCGATTGAGGGGAACTGGGTAAATTAATCTTTTCATTTTAATTGCGCGATGAAATTCTTTCCAATTCCCTTATTTTTGCTGTTCATCAGCTGCCTTGAATTGATGCAATTTTTCGGAGAGTGGGTTATTCACACAAATAAAAATAATTGCTGAAATTATTCCCTCAAAAAAGGGTTTCATCTTTGCCTCCAAATTCGAACCGAATGAAACGAGATTTTGTACGTTTGAAGGCCGGATCCTGTGAGATAATTTGCAGCCAAGAATACAAAGTCTATTCGGAGTTTAAGAAATGTATGAAGGACAAGTGTGGCTATCCTTGATGTAAACCAATTTTACCTATTCCCAAAACAATTTCCCTGAATATTTTCAAATGAATAAAAAATTTTTATTAAGGAAAAGTATCGATAAATAAAGACTAATTTACATAATCAAAAATAGGATTTATTTAATCAAAATGGAATGGCACACACCCGTTCATCTGTTTTCCTCCTCTAGGGGTTCATCAAACTACGCTGGTCGCATATTCGGATTCTGTCCTCAATTTCCCTCCATTTTTCCATTGGCCAGCAACTGTCTTCGTTCCAACATCTTTAGGCCTCGTGCCTTTCAGCGTTAATTCCCCATCCCTTGTCAAAGTTCCATAATCAGCCGGGCCAAAAGGGCCATTCGCCCCATTATTGAATCCATTTTGCATTCGATTCGGCTGTTGCTGTTGTTCGAAAGAAGTTGCCTGGGATGTGCTACTTGCCGCACTGCCCACTCGACTGCTCCCAACCGTAATCTTTTATTAGAATGTGATGGTTGAAGTAAAATGAATTTGAGGGAATTCTCACGGATCCAGTCGGTGTCATCGTTCCATTCAAACTGCCAATTCCGCCTCCAGGCTCCGTCATCATCATTGAGGACATTTCCTGTTGCCAAACTCCGTTCATGCCGGTTGATTGGGCCGAAAATGTATTCCCAATTGGCATTCCCTGCCTTTGTCCTCCCAATTTTTGTGTTTGAATGTCAATTCGCTTAATCGGATGATCGCCACTTTCTCCATTGGTCAATCTCGTCTTAAAGTGTTTTATTGGTTAATTATTTTTTAATTCGTAATTTGGGGCAGTAAAAGAGCCAAAAAAAACACTAGGCAAAAAGGCCTTCCGCTAGTGGGAATTGAACCCATTCCATAATGCTAACCAAGGCGAAGTACTAAACCAATCCGCTACCATGCTCACTGTTCCAAGTCCATCAAAAGATATAAAACGATTAATGAGCATCCGTGTAGATTTTTGGCCAATAACTCAACGAGGCAATGGCCAATCTGGGGAGGCGATATACCATTTAAAAGGGCTAAGTCTTCTTTAGAAAGTGGCTTTATAAAATTTTCCGAATTACGAAAAGATTGAGTGAAAAAACTTTTTTCCTTATACAACTCAAGCAATCCTATTAACATTAATTAGACCTCTGATTTTCTTCAAATTTTGAATTTAAAATTTTTATAATAAAGCCACTTTGTAGAGAAAACTCAGACCTTTCAAATGGTATATCGCCTTCCTAGATTGGCTATAGCCTCGTTGAGCTATGGGCCAAAAACCAACAGTTACTCAAATAGTTCCCACGATGCTAATTCCACCCAATCCCACCATCATTTGTTGTTGTTGCTGTTTTTGTTGGGCGTTGAGCTCATCAAAAAGTCGTTGCTGATCCCTTTCGCTCATTGCCTCGAATTGTTGTTGTTGTTTTTGTGTGCCATTGCCATTCAACAGCAACATTTCCTTCCGCCCTCCTCCATTCCCATTGTTGGCCAATTGTGTTTGTGGTGCCATCGAATTTGCACGCAACAAATGAGGCGACATCGAGGCTGGACCCAAAAAGCCAGAAGCAGCTGAACCACCGCCAACACTCGATTTTGAGCAACGACGATGGATGCTGGCATAGTTTTCCGGGAACTATAATTGAGAATTGGTGAATTTGATGATAATTGGAATATTCACTTACAAATGGGGCAGCAGTCAAATTAATTTGTTGTTGTTGGTGATTGGCAACAGCCATCGCATTGTTGAAACTTCGCGACAATGTAGTATCAGTGCCATTGCCGACAGCATTCATTTGGGGCAACATTGTAGTAGGCCGAGGCCCCATGAATGAGGCATATTCATTGGCATTTGGATTCCTTGGTTTTTTGGTCTAAAATTAATTGGCAATATTATGGCACCCAATTTTGATTATTCATGTTTTTCCCTTTTCCTCCTAAGTATTCAATCATTTTTTCCTTAAAAAATTCACTTTAATTTTATTGTTATTATAGTAGAAAGGAATATCCTTCAGGGTGCGGAAATTTTCTCCCAATTTTGATTTGCCAATTTATTTGGAAGGAAATGAAGAAATTGTCCCCTTTGGCTTCAGATTCCAAATTCTCACTTGTAAAGTGCCGAATGAATTTGTTTGTCCACCATTCCCATCAATCTGTGGAGGCAATGAGGCCATTCTCTGATAGGGCGGTGCGGCCAATGGCACTGGGGGCGAATCCCTGTGATTGGCCAAAAATTGTCTGCCCAATTCAGGTGTCCTCATCATGAATGCGGCTGCCCCTCCATTTGGCCGATTCAGGGTTCGCCTTTGTGGTGATTGAGTGCCAGGAAGGGAAGATTGACCACCGGCGGCCGATCGAAGCCACAACGGGGCAAATTCGCCTCCACCTCCTGACCCTGCTTCCATCATTTGTGTGCCACCACAATTGCGTAGAACTTGGCGCATTATGGCCGGTTTGACAATTGGATCATCGGTGAGGAAAAGCTTCAAAAAATATGTCAGAAATTGATGATAATCAAACGTACATTTTCCCCATGAATCAGCAAAAGTGCATTTTTCAGTTCCACCGGCGTTCGATGTCTTTCAATGTTGCCATCGGCCATTTTATGGGCATCTTGAAGTGATATCAACTCTTGCACGTCATAATGTACTCGAAATGGCCATTGGCATTTCAATGTTAACAAACACCAAAGGAGAACCCAAATGAACATATACAAAAGATCGGCCATAACGCAGCAAAGCAGAAAGGCACGATCCTCTTTCTGATCAAAGGAAAAAGGAAATTAAAGGCGTTTATTATAGAAATTGAGAAAATATAGTGGATAGCAAAAAGCGGTCAGAAATTTGATGGGAGTCGCCCTAATTTTTGAAAAACTTAAACCAATTTTGTTGTCATCTTGGAGTGTGCCATTCTGTGAAAATAATATACCAATAGTAAGCCTAAATTGCTCTCTTTAAATTAGCTTTTTTAAATTTTATGTAATCAATTTTTTGGCCTCTTTTTTCGGAAAGATTTAATTCTTTTCGGATTCCACCTATTTTCCGGAAAGAATTAATTTGCACTTTATCCGGTTGTCCTTTCCGGAAAGAATTAATTTGCACTTTTTAGGTTGCCCCTTTCCGGAAAGAATTAATTTGCACTTTTTAGGTTGCCCCTTTCCGGAAAGAATTAATTTGCACTTTTTAGGTTGCCCCTTTCCGGAAAGAATTAATTTGCACTTTTTAGGTTGCCCCTTTCCGGAAAGAATTAATTTGCACTTTTTAGGTTGCCCCTTTCCGGAAAGAATTAATTTGCACTTTTTAGTTGCCCCTTTCCGGAAAGAATTAATTTGCACTTTTTAGGTTGCCCCTTTCCGGAAAGAATTAATTTGCACTTTTTAGTTGCCCCTTTCCGGAAAGAATTAATTTGCACTTTTTAGGTTGCCCCTTTCCGGAAAGAATTAATTTGCACTTTTTAGGTTGCCCCTTTCCGGAAAGAATTAATTTGCACTTTTTAGGTTGCCCCTTTCCGGAAAGAATTAATTTGCACTTTATCCGGTTGATCTTTCCGGAAAGAATGCCATTAATTAAAAAAATTACATTTAATGACTCGAATTTTTGAAGGAAAACCTTACAAAAAAATTAATAAATCATCTTTGTAGAAAATAATAAGGCTTTCGAAAGCCATATCGCCTTCCCAAATTCATTATAGCCTTCTTGATAAATGGCTAAAAGAAGGACAGCAATGTATCCGATGGCAATCCGTTTGTCCTTTTCCACTATTGTTCATATTTTTTCAATATTTTTGGCCTTATCATTGGTCTAATAAGTCAATTCATTTTTCCCTTATCAAATTCAATTCAATTCTTAAATTAAATAAAATAAGACTTCTCGACCAATGGGTAACCCTGAATAACTCGGCCACCCAAATAAAAAAAACGCACATAATAAAGCATTCCAATGGCATAAAAGGCTGGTGCTTTGGCAGCAGCCACCAATAAAAGGAGAGTGATGGCAAAAACGTGAGGGGTGAGTCCATCGCAGAATGAATCGCCAACACCAATTGAAGAAGAACATCCATTTCCGGGCAACGAATTGGTTGTGGGGAATCTTCTCGACTGTCGAAGACGGTATTGGCTGGCCACAAATTTGGCATAGCCAAAAGCATAGAGGGCGATTGGGGCGAATTGTTGGAGGGCAAGGCAAAGCCAAAATGTGCTGACCAAAGCGACCGGATGGAAAAGTGGAAATTGACGAAGAGCCCAAAGGTGTTGGCCTGGAATGGGAGAATACGGTAAGGAAAGAAGAAATTGGTGACCACAAACCCATGCCAACGGGCCGGGGACTGTAAAAATTGGTCTCCTGAATACGAAAGAGGATGGAAAAGCCCAAATAGGTGAACACAATATTGACGGAATGAACAAGGAGGAAGAGGGAAAAAATGATGGAAAATGGGCGGCTGGCACGCCAAAAGACGGCCGGATAGGTGGCAGAAAAGGCGATCAAGGCGATGAGCAAATTTACGAATTCCAGGGGAATGCCGAATAGGCGGGCATGCATTAAAACTACGAAAATAAGGGGGATATGAATTGAATGACTTGGCACATGTGGCTTACTTGGCAATAAATTCGGAGCCAGCGGAGATGCGGCCAACTCTTCGGATGTGATCCGAAATGATTGAAGCCGCGTTTCGCCCATTGGCAAATTTGTGGCCAATTGGCGGGCTCGATGGAAGACAAAATCCAATTCGGTGTTCAAAAAGTCGCCTGCCAATTTTTGGGATTTTATTTATTTTGCCGAAAAAATATTGAAATCTAGGATAAAATTTTAATTGTTTCGACATTTTCAATACTTTTTTGAACAATTTCAATGCAATGTTTTAGAGTCAAATTAATCCCATTTTTATAATATTTTCCCTCCAATTTTCATTATTGTATATTTTCTTCCACATTTTCATTCATCCCTCTCCGGTCTTCTTTTCATGGCCGTAAATCCCCCTCCCTTTCATTCATTTGTGAGGCAATAAATTCTTTTGGCCCATTCACATTTCTTCCAATTTTCCGTCAAAAATTCCCCTCCCCTCCCTCCCTTCATGGCTGTCATTTTGGCGATTTATGGCCCAGTCCGAGAGGAAGGCGACTGACCGGAATTGATGAACCCGAAACGATAGAGTTGGGCCAGCATAGTTTGCTGGGCAAACAATTGGACAATGGCCAAAAGGAAATGCACGGATTGGGCGGATGGAGGACAATGCGTCCATAGAGAGCGAAAACAGTGGCAAAGGCGATAGCCTAAAATGAAAAGTTTTAAAAATTAAGAAATATGGATATATTATTTTTATGCTTTATAATCTATTTTGCATTTGAATAAAATTTTAATTAAATTCCCACAGTTTAATCAAAATAAAATACTGTATGCCTTTTGGGTAAATCAAACTTCTAATAAAATGGAATGGAAATGGAATGGAGGAAATTTTTCTTTGTTTCAAATTTCCTTTGCCTGCAGCTATAGAAGGGGAATACCTCTGCTGCTGACTAACTTAAGATCATTCTTTTGGCCATATCTCTAGAAGGAAACAACCAATTCAGGAAGGCGATATGCCATTTTAAAGCCCTAAATATCCTCTAAAAAGTGGCAGAATTAATTTTTTGAAAAATTAAAAAATTTGTAAAATAAGCGGCTTTATCTCCAAAAATAGGTATTAATTATATTCAATGGCGAATAATTTAATTCAAAAGGTAAATTTCATAATAATTTTATTGCCACTTTTTAGAGGAGTTTCAGAGCATTAAAATAATATTACGCCTTCTCATCAGATTGACATTTGCCTCATTGAACTATGGTTTAAAAGAATATTCAAGTTACTTAATCAGCTGGTCCTTTTTGTCATATTTCTTGAATTTAATGAATTTTGGCACATTTTTGAAGGATTATTTCATCATAGTATGAAAAGCCAGGACATTTTCTAAACTTTTTTCTCCAAAATAAGTCGAATTTCAAAGGAATTATGGCCTTCATTTCCCCCTTAAATTTTGCACATTTCACACCAATGGAATGCCTTCGCCTGGCCGCCTGTTGGCCCATTCCGCCTTTGACCATTTGGATGGTGCGCCGCCTTCTTGCGCCCAATTTTTCATTATCCCCGGCCAAATTTCCCAATTTGAGGAGGCCAAATGCCAGGAACAATGCCAACAATGGAATGCATGAGCCCAGCAATGAGGCATAAATTGTCAGCCAAATGCCGGGGAATGCCCCAGTTGGCCATTGCATTTCCGTGTAGAGGCGATAGCGTTCGAAGCCGAGATAGAGTAGCCAAACTTGGATGAGGCCACAAAGCAAAGTGTACCAAAGCTGGAAAAAACAATTAAAAATTGGAAAATTATAATTTGGAGAAGGGGAGAAGGACAAGATGGGGATGTTTTCGGTATTGTCCTTTGGTCATAGCTCAATAAGGCTATAGCCAATCTTGGTAGGCGATATACCATTAGAAAGCTCAAAATGTCCTCTATAAAGTGGCTATAAGATATTTGTGAAATGTACCTCTTTGTAAAAAATTATATGCCTTTGAGTGTAATCGACCCCAATTTCTGGATTAAAAGGAGCTTCTTTACAAAATATTCAAATTCCCAAAAATTATTAAAGCCACTTTTTAGAGGAAATTTATGGCTTTAAAGTGGCATATTGCCTTCCTAAATTGCTTAATTCCTTGTTGAGCTATGTCCAAAAGAACGGCCTAGGTATTGAAAATCATGTTTCCGATAATTCCAAGGAAATATTTGGGTTCAAATTGGCGACCGCCCCTTTGACTCACCGAAATGAGTGTGTTCGGCCGAATTCGGATGATGCATTGCGGCATTTTGATGGATTCTGTTGATACTATTTGCTGTGGGACATTATTTTTAGAGTTAGAAAAATTTGTTGTGGAATATGCTAAAAAATGAAGAAACAATTGGCGGCGGAAACAGCGGGAAATTTGAGGTGGGAAAGGAAAGGAAAAAGTAATGGGGGAAAGAAGAATGTTTATGGACTGCCAAAACACCACTCGCTAATTTTGTGGACAATGGCCACACCGAAAGGAAGGGAAGGGACGAAATCGAGAAATTGGGGGAGGGTAAAGGAGAAGAGAATGAATGGACACAAAATGGAATATAAATGGCGTAAAAGGGGACACTTTGTGGTGGAGAATCCGTTAAGCCACCCATGTCCGAACCATTCATCTATCTTCTATTATCCAATTTCAACAAATTTTCAAATGGAAATATGGCGAAACAGGACGAATGCGTATTGTCTTATTGAGTATTTGTGATATATTCTTTTGGCTATATCTCACTCAATAGGGTAGTAACTAATCTGAGAAGGCTATATGCCATTTTAAAGACCTAAATGTCCCCAAAAAGATGCTTCATTATTTTTGAAAATTTAATAGAAATTATAAAATAAACGGGGCTTTTCCTTCAAAAAACTCAGCTTTATTACATTCAAAGACAAATAACTAAATTATAAAATATATTTTATAATAATTTTATTGCCACTTTTTAGAGGGATTTTAGGGCATTAAAATGGCATATCGCCTTCCTAGATTGGCAATTGCCTCGTTGAGCTATGGCAAAAAGAGTGTGGACAGCATCCAATCTGCAATATCCAATCGTTGCCTAACAATAAAAAAAGGGACATTTTGTGATGGTCGAAAATCCGTTTAGCCATTCCCTAAACCATCTATCTCAATCCTATATTATCCATTTCAACAACTTTTCAAGTGTGGAATTGTGGAGTGTGGACCAAACTAAAATGTGAAGGGGCTGAAGGGATCCGTCCTCTTGGACGCGCATCCAAAAATTCATTAGAGGAGAAAGGGAAAGGAAAGGAGAAGAAGGAGGGCAGCAAACAACACAAAATTAATGAATGGCCAATGGGAAAAGCGAGAGGCAAGGCCAGGGAAAGGGAAAGGATGCGCGCATTGGGAATGGGGGAAAGGGGGAATGGAGTGGCCAAAGGCCCACAAATTGGCCAGAGGATTGCCGGGGGGGGGGGGGTCAAATTGCGGCCCTGAGGCAATGTGGCCACAGGCGCCAAAAGGGGAGGAATTGTGGAAGGAAGTGGAAATGTTGAAAATTGTGAAGAGCCAATTGACGGTGGTCGGTGGGGATGGAAAATCGTGGAAGGCGGCAAAAGGGCAAAAGAAAACGTCGAGGCTCGAGAATCGCCTACCGATGATGAGGAGGATGGAATGGAATAGGCCATCAACCCCCCTCCCCCCCTCCTCCTCCGTTAAAAGATGATGATGAGTCGGGAAGACGGCTAATGGGGAAGAGGGAGGAGGCGGTCAAGGAAAAGGGGAAGGCGACAGCCCCAGCCTTTGGTTGAATGGGTGGCTGGCGATTGGATTGGGAGATAACCGTCACAAAAGGTTTTATGAAAGGAGGCGGCTGCCGGCTGGTCAATTAGCGGCAAAATGTGAAAAGCACAAATGAAGATTGAAAGGAAAGGGGCACAATTGGCAAATGGAAGGGAATTCTTCGAAGGGGGAATGATCAGCGAGAATTGAATGGGAAATGGTTTATGAGGCAATGGGGCAATTGGGATTGGAGGGAAATGATGATGGAGTGGACATTTGAGGAGTGAGTGGATGAAATGTGAACATAAAGAGGGGATTTGGAGGGAGGAATGGGGCAGTGGATGCTAATGAGGAGGAAGAGGAGGAGGTTTAGATGGTCGCCAGCAGAAGGGAGAACACATTGCGCAATTGGATTTGGAATGAGGGAAGAAAATTTTGACCCAAATTTTCCTAAAGAATTGGGAAGAGGGCCCCCACATAGAGCAGCTATTCTCGGTTTATTTTTTAGGCAAACTTCATGTTTGTTTTTCCTCTAAGAGATTTGAATTAATTCTCTTTCCCTTGGATGATATTTTGATGTAAAATAAAAATAGTTTAAAGCAGAACGTTTTAGCCTTTCTTATGGCCATAACTCAACAAGGAAATTATTAAATGGCGAAGCGATATGCCATTCAAAAGCCCTGATATTCCTCTAAAAAGAGGCCTTACTAATTTTTGAAAACGTTTAAATATTTTACTTAATTAGGCGGATTTTTCGTAGAGGACATTTATAATATCCCAAAGATATATCGCCTTCTCCATATGCGGTTGCCTCAATGAGCTATTTGCCAAAAACTAATGCAGATTGTCGAAACTTCCCCCCTACTGATTTGAATTCAGTAAAAAGTTTTAAATTTTGAAATGGAATGGAAGGCGACAAAATCCTCTCAAAATTGGGGCTCATTAGGCAATTCAACCACGAGTTGTGGTCAGTGAAACCATCAAAAGGGAAGAATGGACAGTGCCCGCCAGTGCCATCCCGACAAAAGTGGGGGGCCAAGGGGTATGGGCCAGCTGCTGGGAAAATCCCGAGAAAAGGATGGTGGCGGCCAAACCATAAAAGGAAAAGGAGGAGGGAAGGGGGGATGATGAGAAGCGCAAAATTTTACGCCGTAAAAATGAGAAGGCGCCGGGCAATGGCCACTCGGGGAATGTTTTTGGGTGGCAGCCACCTTCACAATTGCCCCTTTCCTCCAACCTTCCTTTACTTCCGTTTCATTCAGCGGTGGGGCAGCTCAAATTCCATTGGGTGGCAAAAATGGAAAGAATGGGGAGGAATGGTGTGCGCAAATTTTCATAATTACGCCAGAGGCGAAGGAAGAAGAGCATAGGCGAAAAAAGGAGAAAATTGAGAGAAGGTCGAGAATGAAACGAGGGAAAAGGGCAGCAAAATGGATGAGGGCATGACCAGCAGCAGTGGCGAGAAAAGATGTGGCCGGCCAAGGGACTGCTGTGGCCATCCTCCTTCCTTCCCTTCTTTGCATCTTTCTATCGGACTTTATAGTGAGGCGAAACCACGGACCGTGGTCTTGGCCCATAACCCCCGTTGGCCGCGCCTTCCACTTCCAAAGGACTTCCCCCTCCAAGTTATATGGCCAAATGAGTGGAGAGGAGGCATAGATGGCTGCCTTTTGGCCGCCGCCACCCTCATCAATGTGCCTTTTTGGGCGGCCAAATTTGGAGAGTTTGCTTTCGAGGAAAAGGGATTTGGCCAAAAATGGACTTTTGATGGATTCGGGAAAATAAAGAGTCAACCCATTTGGTCATTTAAATTGTTTTTGGCGGGAAGGGGAATTATGCCCACTTTGGTTTGGACTCAAACTCGACCATCCTCACATAAATCCATTTGGCCACAATCTGCTGCGGCCGTCAAATGGATTGCCTCTCTTTCATTTGGGGTAAAGCTGCTGTCCAGCCAGTTCAGTCAACCTTAAAATGGAAAATGAGGGACATATATTTAGGGAGGGGAATTGATGGTCCAAAATTAGTGGAGGATGGGGGCAATTAGCTTTATGGTTGAATTCGATTGTATATGTGATTTTATACTCATTTGAGAGACTGTAGGAGTTTTTCATTAATAAATATATAGAGTATTAAGCCATTTTGGCGCAGTTTCATCGGCAATAAGTATTAAAAGGACTTGGCCAATTAATGGCTTTTCTTCTGAAAAACACTTTGTGTTTTCGTTTGCTTAGAAACATTCTTAAAAACATTTTGTGTTTTCATTTGCTTAGAAACATACTTAAAAACATTTTGTGTTTTCATTTGCTTAGAAACATACTTAAAAACATTTTGTGTTTTCATTTGCTTAGAAACATTCTTAAAAACATTTTGTGTTTTCATTTGCTTAGAAACATTCTTAAAAACATTTTGTGTTTTCATTTGCTTAAAAACATTTTGTGTTTTCATTTGCTTAAAAACATTTTGTGTTTTCATTTGCTTAAAAACATTTTGTGTTTTCATTTGCTTAAAAACATTTGTATTTTCACTTAGCTTAAAAACATTTGTGTTTCACTTAGCTTAAAAACATTTGTGTTTCACTTAGCTTAAAAACATTTGTGTTTCACTTAGCTTAAAAACATTTGTGTTTCACTTAGCTTAAAAACATTTGTGTTTCACTTAGCTTAAAAACATTTGTGTTTCACTTAGCTTAAAAACATTTTGTGTTTCACTTAGCTTAGAAACATTTGTGTTTCACTTAGCTTAAAAACATTTGTGTTTCATTTAGCTTAAAAACATTTGTGTTTCATTTAGCTTAAAACATTTGTGTTTCACTTAGCTTAAAAACATTTGTGTTTTCACTTAGATTAAAAACATTTTGTGTTTTTCTTAGATAAAAATATGAAATTGTAATTCTAAATTGTAATTGTGAATTGTTATTCTGAACTTAATTTTAATTTCTGTTTCTTCTGAATTCTTTTTAATCCTTCATGCTTCATTCCAATGTAAAATATTCGCCTTTCGGCATTTATTTAAAATGATTTCCTCTCCAAATTGCCGTTCCCCCCCCCCCCCCATCTCAAATTTCCATTTTCTTAATCCAACCAATTTGCATTTTTCCAATTACTTTCCTCCCCATCATTCTTCTTTGCCCTTCAAACTAATTTGGGGGCCAATGGGAAATTGAATTGGTTGTTTTTGGAAGTCCACCTCCCATTCACTTTTGTTTTTCAGCTGTCCCTTCAAATTCGGCCAAATATGTCGATGGATGGCTATTACCTCTACCTTCATTTCCTCCCCTCTCATCCAATTTTCCCCCCATTTTCCATTCCTTCTCCTTCCCTTTTTCTGTTTTTGGCATTGGCCTTAAACTCCTTTTTTCCTCCCAAAGACCAGAGAAATAACCAAAGCATTTTCTGCTACTTTGACTGAGGCCACCGAGCCGATGAATAGCCTCCATAGGCGCACGCAAAAAGACATTGCCCATTCTTTGCGGACTGCTAGCCAAGCCGGCTGCCCCTCGGGGGCTGGAAGGTTAAAAAGGGTGAAGCTAGCAGGGAGGATTGGGGCTGTTGGAAGGCCGAGGCAATGGCCCAGTATGCCTATGGCCATTATTTTTTCGGCAGTGGCGGCCGATGCCCGCCGAAAAGCAACTGCCCTCGGGGCCCTGGGCCGCCGAAAGGATTGAAAAGGGAGGAAGGGAGGAGGGTGGCCAAGCACAGATAATGCCGCCTTCCCCACTTTTCCCCAAATTCCAAGCCTCCATCCACATTCCCTCTTTTTTTACTACTTTTTGCTGTGTTACCCCGCCTTGGCCCATCATCCCTCCATTCTCCAGTTCCCACCCTCCTTTTCTATTCCAAGCCACAAATTCGTTCATCCGCCCTTGGCCCTTTGGCCATTCCCCATCAAAATCGGCACATAGTACCCTCCTTCCCGCCCTTTACCCCCAGAGCTTTTGTCTCCTTATTAGTCGTGCCATTTTGGCCACAATGTGCGATTCTGCGACAATTTGTGGCCTTTACCCACTCTCGCCGCCTTTCTTTCTCCTCCTCCTTCCCATTTTCGACCAAATGCGCCAAACCCTTTTTATTCGTCTCCTCCACATTTTCCCCTCTTTTGCCTCAACTCCGTCTGCCTCCAATTAATGCATATACTCCGCTTTCCCCCTCCCTTCCTCTCTTGGTCTTGGCCCCCAAATACATTCATGTTCGATTTGTATTGAGGGCACAAAACGGCAACAGCTTTGAGGCCATTTTGCTTGTCTACTTATTAATGTGCCCTTCTTTCCCTGGGATTTTTCTGCCCAACTCATCATCAGCATATTTTCAATACCTGTCCAAACTTTTTTGGCCATAGCTCAACAAGGAAGCAACCAATTCGATAAGGCGATATACCATCTGAAAGCCTTATATGTCCTATAAAAAGTAGCATTATTAATTTTTTGAAAAAATCAAAAAATTTAAAGAAAAAGTGACCTTTTCCTGCTTTCCATCAAAAAATCGAGCTTATTACACTCAAAGGCATGTTAATTTTTTGTAAAGCTTCAATTCATAAAAAAAATTGGTCACTTTGTAGAGGACACTTTTGGTTCAAATGGTATATCGCCTTCCTGAATTGGTTGTTGCCTCGCTGAGCAATGAGTCAAAAATTAATGCGCCCACAAACCCTAATAATTTTATTATTTCACAGTGTCAATTACCAAAAATTCCGACTCCACATTTTCATTCCTTCCGGCCCCATCTCACTTGGGGTGTTGCCAACCAAAAATTTGCCTCATCAAAAATAATCGCCATCGACAATAAGCGACTGCCAACACCGAAAATCGCCCATTTTCGGGCCACCTGCCTCCTCAATTGTTGTTGATTATCCGGAGGCTTCATCCAAATCCGCCACCGGCCATATTATCAGCACCAGTGGTAGCAGTTCAGACAGTCGGGAAAGCAGCTTTTTCAGCGCGCGCAGTTGCGGCGGCGCCGACTCCCCTTGCCACCGCCAATCGTCGGTCAACGGCAGTGAACCCGTCGAAGGGGACAAATCAAGTTGTTCATCATCGGCGGACTGTTCCGATCGAATTAGTCAGTGCAGTTTTTGTGGCCGATTAAATCAGCAACAGGAGGAGGAAGAGGAGGAAGAGGGAACTGTGCACGGAAGTGAGGCAGCAACCGAAGAGACGCTGAGGGGCCAACGAATTGTGGACAGTCGCTGCTCATCGGTATTTGGGGGAAAATGGGGCCAATCGGGCATTGCCTAAATTGTTTCGGATTTTTACTTACAATTAAAAGCAACTTATTAGAAACGGTTATCAGTATCGCCATTCAGTATTCGGGACATTCTTTTGGCCATAGCTCATCGAGGCAATGGTCAATTTCGGAAGGCGATATGCCATTTGATAGCCTAAAGCGTCCTCTACAAAATGCGTCAAAATTTTTACAAGATTTATAGTTTCGGAAAAGTTACATGCCTTTGAATGTAATAAACCCAAATTTTTGGAGGAAAAACTGCCAATTTTACAAACTTAAATTTTCAAAAATTATTTAGGCCACTTTGTAGAGGACATTTTGCCCTTTCGAATGGCATATTGCCTTCCAAAATTGGTTTCTTCATTGTTGAGTTATAGCCAAAATAATAGCCTAGGTATTCAATTTCTCCTATTTCAATTAAAAAAACGGAGAATGGCAAAATTGACTTTGAATCCGGCTTTCATAGGATCAAAATACTAGAAGGGAATATCTAAAAATCCATGACAATGAATCTCCAAACCCTGCCAATTAATTCCACTCCCCCCTTTGAAGGCGCAAACACCGCCTGCCCCTGCTCAACAACCACTTTACGTGCAAACATCCTCAACATTTTTGCCATCATCTTCAGCAGCTGTTCGGACAGAACTGGACAAAATTAACGCGATCAGCGCCTCAAAAGCCTGTGCCTGCGAGGTATTGTTTCCCATCCCTCCCTTTTCCATATAAATAAATATATTCCCTCCCCAAAAGGAGTGCATTCTCGCAAGGCAACAGCAAGAACAAATTGGCGGTGGTGGGAGTGCCGGTGGACCAATGGCAGGCCCAAGTGGCGGTGGGAGGGCAACAATGGCCTCCGGTTTGATGGCCTACGGTGGAGGCGGCGGTGGTGGCTCTGGGCAAACGACGAGCAGTAGCAGCGGTGGCCAACAACAAATTTTATATTGCAATGGGCCAGGCCCACCGGCACAAACAATCGAAGAGCAGATCAAACAAATTGATCGAATTTCAAAGGTTATCAAAATTGACAGATTGGCATTTTGTGCCATTTCCACGTGGATTCAATTTGACCCATTTACAAATCGATTGGGGCCAATAATGAACACAGCATAATCTATTGAGTTCCCCATTTGTTTTGGGCCATAACTCAGCGAAACGAATACTGATTTTGGAAGGCGATATGTCATTTGAAAGGGTAAAGTATCCTCTATAAAGTAGCCTTATTAATTTCTTGAAAGTTTGAAATAATTTGTAAAATAAGCTGTTTTTCCTTCAAAATGCAGGCTTTTACACTCAAAGGCATGTAACTTTTTTAAAAATAGGATTTTATAAAAATAAAATAGGAGACTTTGTAGAGGAGAGTTTAGGCTTTAAAATGGTATATCGCCTTCTCAGATTGGATAATGCCTCGCTGAGATATGGGCCTAAAACTAGTCGGAGATATTCAGGAATTGTCCTTCTATTAAATAGCGGGGGACACAAATCACAAATTTCCTTTCTTTCAAAACGAAGGAACACAAATTTTTCCCTTCAATCAAATCTAGCAGAGAGAAAAAATTTTCCCTCGTTGCCGCCGCTAAAGAGAGAATACGGTACCGTTACCTCTTTTGTTGGGAAACGAGGGAAACACAAACCATAAATCTGCACTACTGTACCGATTAAGCACTCGCATTAGTTTTTGGCCCATATCTCAGCGAGGCGGTGACCAATTTTGGAAGGCAATATACTATTTTAAAGGGCAAAGTGTCCTCTACAAAGTGGCCTTAAAAATTTTTACAAAATCTATAGTTTCGAAAAAGTTGCAGGTCCTCCATTGAAATCGATTGCAAATGAGTAGTCAACCTATTGCGTTCTTGGCTTATAATTCGTTGAAGCATTAGCCAATCTGTAAAGGCGATATACCATTTGAAAGGGCAAAATGACCTCTACAAAGTGGCTATGAAATTTTAATTAATTCCATCAAACTAAAAAAGTTAAATGCCTTTGAGCTTAAACGACCCCTATTTTTGGTTTAATGGAGCTTCTTTTATAAATTGTTCAAATTTGCCAAAATTATTAGAGCAACTAGGAGCCACTTTTTATAGGACATTTAGGGCTTTCTATTGGCATATCGCCTTCCCAAATTAGTTACTTCCCTACGGAGATATGGCCAAAAAAGCAAGGACAAGTACTGAATATATCCTCAATCGTCCTTTAATTATTAAATTCATTTGTTTCAATCCAAAATTTATGGCAACTTGGCCGAATTAAGCCATCCATCTAAGTTTCTCTTTTCCAAAGCAAATTTCCAATCCACTGAATTTCCCACTTTGGCCAAGTCCATCATATTGTCGCTGTTTATTTACCGCCACCATTTCCACCCACTTTGCTTCCTTCTCTTTGGTCTGGCAAAAATCAATGGAAAATGCCTAGAGGGGGAATGCGTCTTGGCCAACTTTTTGCCCCACTTTTGGCTTTTTCCTTGGCACTTTTTGACTTTGCCCCCCCCCCCCCCCCATTTTAAAGTGTTGCGCTCGTCAGAAATAGGCAAAAAGCGGAAGGGTTTTTGATGCCATTTGTCCTTCATCTACGCATTTGGCTTTTAAAATTTTGATGGGACACAAAGAGGAGATGGATGGATTCAGGAGGATTAACGGGGTTGGGGGAAAGTGAAGGGAAAAATGTAGCCCGAAAGGAAATTCAGTGGAATTGGAACAGAGAAAGTAGCGGGAATTTGATTTGCCATTTTAGGGCGAAATGATGAATTGAATGGCAAAGAAATCAGCAAAATGTAATTTGCGCACAATATTGTGTGCCTCCGGGGGTTTTTATTGCTGGGAAATTAAATTTCAAATCACATCATTTTGCCCTTCGTTTAACGTTTTTCCCCTCGTCTTAAAGGAATGCGACAATTCACGAAAAAGTTTGGAGGCCATCAACCGACGACTCGACGATCTCAACGATGAAGTCCGGCGGTACAGGGAATTTCTGGGGCATGAGAAAACCCGGAGGGATCCGGCCCTGTACAAAACGAATACGGCCGAACCATTGAGCGCCTTCAATGATTCCATATGCCGGTAATTAATCAATTAAAACAATAATGAGTAATAAATTAATTAAATTCAATTTCCTCTATAGGCTTATTGATTCGCTTACTACCCAATTGGCTGCCGTAAGCTTAATCATTTTTGACAAAAACCCATAAAATTATTCCACAGGAATGGAATGAAAAATTGCATTCAATTCAAAATCAAACAATTGCAAAATACTCAGAAAAGGGTTAATTAATTAAATGGCAAACTGAGGCGCAACAAAATTTGGACATTTCACTCTAATCCCATTATCTCATCCATTTTTTTTATTTCATTCCCCATCTTCATTTGAATTTGAAATGCATAATTATTATTCAAGCATTTTTATTATTATATAATAATATTTTAATAGATTTTGACTTAATGAATAAAATTTGGGAAAGTGAATTAATGCATTTTCTTCATCAAATCGGATAAGTGGAATTCAACAATCGGCCGTGCCATAAATGGCGTTGGAGGAGATGGTGGCCGTAATGATTAGATTTTGAAAAATTGATTTTTGAAATTTTCCTTTTTACTTGTATTTTTCAAAAAATTTTAAAATTTATAACTAAAAAACGTATAGAGTTTTAGGCCTAGATTTTTTTTATTTTTTAGCTTATAATTATTAAGATTTAATCAGAAAATTTTAGACCGAAAACTCGGGCCGATTTTGAAAAATTGATTTTTGAAAATTTTGATTTTTCCTGTATTTTTGAAAATTTTTAAAAATTCATAACTAAAAAACGTATAGAGTTTTAGGCCTAGATTTTTTTTATTTTTTAGCTTATAATTATTAAGATTTAATCAGAAAATTTTAGACCGAAAACTCGGGCCGATTTTGAAAAATTGATTTTTGAGAATTTTGATTTTTCCTGTATTTTTGAAAATTTTTAAAAATTCATAACTAAAAAACGTATAGAGTTTTAGGCCTAGATTTTTTTTATTTTTTAGCTTATAATTATTAAGATTTAATCAGAAAATTTTAGACCGAAAACTCGGGCCGATTTTGAAAAATTGATTTTTGAAAATTTTGATTTTTCCTGTATTTTTGAAAATTTTTAAAAATTCATAACTAAAAAACGTATAGAGTTTTAGGCCTAGATTTTTTTTTATTTTTTAGCTTATAATTATTAAGATTTAATCAGAAAATTTTAGACCGAAAACTCGGGCCGATTTTGAAAAATTGATTTTTGAGAATTTTGATTTTTCCTGTATTTTTGAAAATTTTTAAAAATTCATAACAAAAAAAACTAACACAAACCTAGTATCGATTTTTCTTATATTTTTTAGCTTATTATAATAATATTTATTCAAAAATTTTCAGGCCTCTCCCATTCTCAGATTTTGAAAAATTAATTTTTGAAACCTTTTACTCATATTTTTCAAAAATTTTTAAAAATTCTTAACTAAAAACTTTAAGAGATCCTGATTTGAATTTTTGAAAATATTATATATTAATTTAATTAGGTGAAAGTGAATAATTAAATAAACATATTTCTTTATTAATTTCAGCTGTTTTTATATATGGGAAAAATAAAAAATTAGCATAATATAATTGGGATAAAATATTATAAAATTTTCATAATAAGGTGCAATTGGAATGAGGTCTATTCTATTTAATATGGATCACAAAAGACTAGGAATGGTTCGAATTTTGAGTGAATTGTCGGCTCCACAGGAGAACATATGCATTCGATGGTCAATGCCAATTTGTTGAACGCCTTGAAGGCTGATTGAGGCGACTTGACGTAATGAGAATCCACTCCTTGAAATGTGCTCGGTTGGAAGTGAATATAGGAGTTGGGGAACGGCGGTTGACGCTGACCAAATCTGCAAAAAAATTTGAATAACTTACAATAAAATAAAATTAAAACCCACTTTAATGTCGCCTTCATTGGAGCCGGCCGCAATAATATCCGCATTTGTGTCCAGACAAAGGCATTTAACTGATGAACCGGTGCTGTCAAATGCCTTAAATGTGTGCCTAAAAATGTAAAAAATATATTTATAAATATTTATTGAAAATTCACCGAAGTTGACGTTGTCGAACATCCCATATGCAAATTTCGCCATGTTTTCCGCCAGATATAATTGACTAAAATGAATGAATTTATCCAATTAATTACTCAAAAGAGAATTAGATATCCACCTGTGAATTTGGCTGATAGGCCAAACATTGTGCGCCATCCGGATGGCCAACATACGAATGGACAATGGCCTTGGATGCGGGCATTATTGTGTCCCAGAGGAGAATGTTCTGATCGCCAGTGCTATGTCCGGCTGTGGCCAACAAAGTTGTGGTTTGGCCAATGTATTTTACATCAGAGGCAAATTTGTTGTGGCATTTTTGTGACTGAAAAATTATTTGAAAAATTATTTTACACAACAAATGAGTAGGTAATAATTTAGCAAAACAATTTCTAGAATAAAATTTTTTGGTTTTAATTATAAAAAAAAGTATAAGAATTTGAAACAGGTAAAATATTTTTCTATTAATTTTTGATCGTAAAAAATTAAAAAATACAAATGAATAAAAAATTTTAATAATTTTGCTTGTTGAACTCACGAAATATGGTTTGCGAGATGGCATCCCAGTCTGCGCATGCCAAAGGCAAAGAAGGCCATCACCATCAACCGCCGCAAATCGACTTCCATTTTGGGCAAATGCTAATTTGACGACTTTGGCGAATTGGCTGGCGATTCGAGCAATGAAAATTGGTTGTTCAACGCCCCATTCCCATAGGAAAATTGAACCATCGGATGAGCCACTGACATCTGAAAATATAAGAAATTAATATACTATTTTTATGGATGGATATATATAATTTGGCCAAAATAATTTATAATGGTTTAATGGTTTGTCCTAAATTCATAAACCATAAATAGTTGAATAGAGCTGATCAAGACGCATTGGATGGCATTTAATTTATTATGGCTTACCAACAATTAAAGGGTAATAAAGGTTTAAACCAATTTGGTTTAATGGTTCAAAACTAAGTTAGAATTGGTTCAAGTCAAAATTCTAAATCTTTTTGCCAAATAAAATATTTCCTTTTATGAATTTTACAAAAATTTAACTTACAATATGGCAAATTCTGATGTGATTCCAATCGACGAATGCCCGAAATTGGCCGCTTTCGAAGCTAAAATGAAATGTTTTAAAAAGGAGGAAATTGAAATTTGAGAATATTTATAAAAAAAATGGGTGAAAAGGGAAACAAACACACGTGGCTATTGGTTAATGGAAAAAATTTAAAAAGGAGAGCTCCACAAATCACTATAAAAAGTACCGAAAAAAGCAAAAAAGACAAGACAATTTTACTAAATATTTACATCACTATTATGGCCGTACCTTTTGTAGGCAAAGTCTGCTCCTATCAATGATATAGGTATTCAACAAAACCTACAAAAAATTTTGGATGGACATTTCAGTGAGAAATATGGAAGAAAAGCCCCTCCCTCTACCATTTTTTGATTATATATAAAACTCACATTTGACGTTGTTTGTGCGGGAACATTTCTTCCACTGCTGCCGCTGGTGGACACATCGATCCCCGGCAAAATCAGCTGGTAATCATCATTGTCTCGGAGTGGATCCCGTTGAATGCCCTGCAGATGGATGTCGAGTTCGGCACGGTTTTGACCGAACAAAAATGAACTGGTCGAAGGAAAATGTGGAGCCCGTGAGCAGATTCGGTCTTTCTCATCCAATGCTTTGCCAATGTTCAATTCTTGTAATTCTCGTCCGGTTGAGAGGACAATTTGGTTTGGATGTGCCTTAATTTGTATGGATATATTATTTTTTAAATTTCTACTTTCAATATAATTTCCAAAATAATTTTTTTAATATTCTAATTTAATTTTTATTGTAATTTTTATTGCTCTTCAGATTTACGCTGGTTAAGGTTTATAAAGAAGATTTAACAATGCAGTCAAAGTGACGTTTTTAGCTTAATGGTTTGATCCTTTTTATTGGAGGTCGCGGGTTCGAATCCTCTCCGGGGCAAATATTTTTTTCGGGTTTGATTGTCACTTTTATGAATTTTTATACATTCTACTTACATTTCTAGTAAAAAATAAATACGATTTTCGGCGCCTAACGCGCTAGTCTAACCGTAATTTTTACTGTATTTTTTATTGTAATTTTTTAATATAATTTTTAAATTTTAATTTATTGAACCAACCGAATTGACAGCAAATGAAACAATTGGATCATGTTCTCGATGAATTAATTTTATAATGCTTAAAATGTTGCATTTTGATGTGGTTCCACCATCTCCGCCACCTTCTGCTATTGAACCCATTTTGGATTTATTTTTTAACTTAAATTAATAAATAAATAAATAATTAATTAGAAATTAGAATATAAAATATGCATTTACCTGATTTTTGCCAAATATGAATCGCACAAAAATTGGCATTAATTCAATTTGGTGGACTAATTGGGTCCAAAGCCGCCGGACTGGTTTCACCCCGGATTCATCATATTCAAATGGGGTATTTCCATGTTCAATCAACACTCCATATTTTTGTAATAATGGCATTTTTGCAAGCGAAGTGAATGAGTCAAATTCCAATGGATCCTATAAAATGAAGTTTAAATTATTAAAAAATATTTAATTTAACGAAAAAATAATAACCATTATAATTATTTTGGTTTTTTACTCCCCTTTTTTTTGTTAATCTTAGTATTTTTTTACGACTATTTTTTTAACAAATTAAATACTTTCGCTAATATTTATTATTAAAAATAATAATAATTTCTCACTTGAATGTGCATATTGGGAAGGAATGCCGAAGGACATCCATCCGGTTCAGCTTCCAATTTATCCTCCAATTGAGTGGACCAAAAATTCAATCGCCGTATGATTTGCTCCAATTTTGGGAAATTTCTTGCAACTTCTATAAAATTTATAATTTATTTTTGAAAAATTCTCAATTAAACCTCGAAAATCGAATCCAGCAATTTCGATGAAATATTCCAATTTTAAATAAATTTGCCGAATTATTGCCAATCGAATCAGCGTCCAAGCATATCCTTCCTGCGATTCATGTGGAAAAATTTGATGTGATTTTTTGTCTTCCTCCATATAGTCGGCATCTTGGAATTTGAAATAATCCGGGGCATCCTCCTCAGGTTGGTCAACATTTTCGGATATTGAGTCATCATCCGAATTATAATCCGAAGTGATGGTTGCTTGTTGCTCAATTGACACCTTTAATTGGAAAAATATTTAAACAAAATTTTTTATTATGAACCTTATCCATAAAATACTGAAAAATATGCTTCCTTGGCGATACCCAAGTTTGGATAATTTGTTCCGATGAACCATGGCTTGTTGTTGTTGAAATTGGATGTCCTCCTTTCTGTTGTGAAGACTTTGAAGAAGTGGTAAAGACCTTTAAATAATTATTTAATTGCTTATTAATTTTTAAATATTTAAATTAATTTATAATTTTTAAATATTTAAAATAATTAATTAATTAATAATTTTAAAATATTAAAACCTTAGCATGTAATTTTGCTCGCATCGCTGCCAATTCATCCTCATTTAATTTTGGATCCGTCGCAGATTTTGTTGGATCAATTTTGGGTGCTAAATTCAAAATATTTCCAAAAATTTAAAATTTAAACCAACGAGGTGGTCTCATTGGAACGGCACTTCTCAATCGTCGTTCCCCGCCTCCACCAAATATCTCGCCAAACATTTTAGTGTCCACCGGATGGGCTGAGAGCCGATAAAGTAGTCGTGAATCGTAATGGGCCAATGCATAGTAGAAAATTGCAATATAAATGGAAATGAAGAATTCCACAAGCAAAAGGCGTAAATTTGGTGGTGCTTCGTCCAAAAATCGTTCACGGGTGAGTAGAGCGATTAAATTGCTCACTCCGGGCCAATGATTCGGTGCATTTGTAACTTGCAAATGTTCCAAAACTGATGAATTTGCAATGGAAGAATGGCGACGAGGTTGAGTTAAAGGCCTAAAAAGGAGGAATTTTAAATATGAAAATCGGATATTTACCCTGTAAATTGGGCTGATTGTGAAGTGAATGCTTCTAAATTTTCCAAATTCGATAAAGATTGATATACACAAAATGAGAGTCCGTGACAAAGATTGAACATCTCGGTGGCCTTAAAAAACAAATTCATTTAACCGTTTAATAAAATATTTAAAAACCTTTTCGGTATCAATTTGTTGTGGAATATTCTCAAATTCATTCAGCGTTGTCAACAAATTTGCGCATTGATCGGTGATGAATCGAAGCGGGGAAATTGGCAACATAACATTTGGAGACAAAGAAGAAACCAACAATGGGAATGAATGAATGTCGGGAATTGGTTCTAAAATATTCGAATAAATATTTAATTAATTTAATCCCCCATTTTACCATTAAGATGTTGTAATTCATCCTTTTCATTTCGTTGCACTTCCAAAAGCAACAAAAGTAATTCCATTTGAATGGCAATTAGCCGAATATTCCGGTGGCCATTCAATGCACAATATGCGGCCAAAGTGTGCAACATTTTTTGATGCTTCTTTAGCCAATTTCGTCGTCTCACAATTTGGCGAACACGTTCACGTAACTGAAAAAAATGCCAAATAAAAATATTAATAGTTCAGAATTTAACCTAATTCCTAAACATTATAATAAATCTAGTGATCTCATCAATTCGCATTATTTGATAATGTTTTGGTCTGGTTTAAAAATTCTAATTTAGTTTTGAACCATTAAACCAAAATTGGTTTAAACAGTTTAATACCCTTTAATTTTGACCAAAACCTTAGTAAATTATATACCATTCAATCAATGCCTATTAATCAGCTTTATCCAATTAGGTAATGGTTTGTGAATGGACAATGGAAGATATACCCTTAAACCATTATAATTATTTATCGACATTTTCTTGTTTTTAACATAAATTATAAATATTCAAAAAAAAGTATTGCTACCTCCAAACGGTCCTGTTGCAAAGCTTCATGCAGAAGAGGCAATTGTTGCTGTTCCCTGTTTGAACTCGTCGATGCGGATGAATGTGCATCTTCATTTGTTGTTGAAGAAGTGATAACAAATTCCTCTTCCCCGAGCGATGGTTCATTCTCATTTTGTTGTTCCTCCTCTTCCGGATAACAAACTCGGCACAACATTTCACTCTTTTTCTCCAGCCAATTGTAGAGCTTTAAACGCAATTGTCCTCCGGCCACTTCCAAATCTTCACTGGCCAATGTGTCCAATTCATCGGCCATTATGCTCAAAATGGAAAGAAGTTTCAGTTCTTGAAATTCTGGCGGGCATTTTGCTGGTATTGTGAGTGGAATTGATTTTGGTTTGTTGTGTAGATCGATGGGAATTTGTTCCACTTCCGATTCGCCATCATCATCATCCCAATTTAATTCCAGCTTCTCTTCAATTACTCGATTCACCGGTGCTGACCAATCAATCTGAAATTAAGAATATTTTTTGACATAATATTCGATAATTTATCATTAAGTATGTATCTAAGCAGGCAGAATGGAAAAAGGGACAAAAATAGGTCAATAAAATTGAGAATCTCTTGACTTTTAGTAAATTTTTAAAAACAATTTTCATTAAATTTTCAGAAAAAAAAAATGCTAAAAAAATTATCAAAATCATCCCTTTTCGACTAGAAAAATTATTTGTCGCAAGCGGGATTCAAACTTTCGATTTCCCGGGCAGCCTCTTTCTTTTTGCTTAATAAAGACCACTCACTTATCCAATCGACTAAAACTTATTTTATTCGGAAAATTATATTAACAAATCCAGTTTAAAAAAACAATTTAAAATTGTTATTTGTCTAACTATGCAATCCCCGTTTATTACCTCTTCTTCTTGTTCAGATTGCTTATCATTTGCATCCGTCGTTGGAATTAATTTAATTGACTGCTGCTGTTCTTCTTTTTGCAAATCAAATTGTTCTGGCAAAGAACACAAAACATTCAATGCCAAATATGGACATCCAGCATTTAAATGAGCATTTGCTGTACGCAAATATAGCTGTTTCTCATCATCGGTTACTTTTGAGCAAATTTGGCGTGTCAGTGACAAAAATTGTTCCGTCGTTGTGGTCGCAATTCCAGATCGAATCAATTTTTGACGAAGCTTAATTTATAATTTAAATTTTCTTTTTTTTTTAAATTTAATTTTTACCACAAGAGGATGACGCCTCAAAAATGTGTAAATATTGAAAATATCGGGGAGAGAAGGCGGTTGATGATGCTGAAAAAAATTATATTATTAATTTAATTGTGAAATTTACGAACTAAATTTTCCACTGATTGTGTGCGTTCTCTAATTTCGCCAGTAGAATCAATCTCATGAAGTAATGTTTCTGCAGAGAGAACATATTCATTCATAATCCACAATGCCATGGAACGTTCAAATGGGTCCCTTAAAAATTAAATTTACATATAAATTAATGCCCAAAAATACCTTTTCGAATTTGGGAACACTACATTGACACTTTTCTCTTCCATTGCCATTTTTTGAATATAATCCGGATCACAACCCAAAACATCTTTGCAAAGAAGTTCCGTCAAAAGCTCAAATTGTTTTTCCGTATCCGTTTCATACAGCCGTAGCACCACAATGGACAATTGCAAATCGTGGATTCGATACAGAATTGTCTAAAAACATTAAATTAGGATTTTATAAAGAATACAAGATTTTTTTGAAATTTTTTATATCTAATGGGATCTTCATTTTAGCAAAATTTAGGTCCTTCGTTCGATTCCGCTCTGGGGAAGTTATTTTTTCAGGCTTGATTTTATGAATTTTTACACATTGTACAATAGATTTATAGACAAATACAGTACAATTATAAAAATCAGGTAGCCAAATTATTATATTGTCCCAAAAATGAATATTTTTGACCAAAAATTATGGGTAAATTCAATAATTTAATTTTATTAATAAATTTTCTATTTAACAAATAACAAACTTGTAATGCATCTTTCAGTGATCCACCCAACAAAAAGAATGCGGCCGCATGATGGAATCGATGTTTGCTCATTAAAATGAATGCATTTTTCAGCGCTGCCTTTTTCCATCTTTCATTTTGGAAGTCCTCCCGAAAGAATTCATACATCCGACTGTCATTGACTGTCCGAAACAGTTGAGTGAGGACATTCTTCTTCCGCATTGCCAAATAGAATAGTGCAGCGTCCATTGGTGCTTGATCCTTTTGGAATGCATTTTTTGCCACTCGTTCAATGCAATTCCGCAGTGTTGTGTTGTTTCGGAGCCACCACCCAATTCCATAGGCCCTTAAATTTAGGTAATATTTTAGGGAAAAATAAATTTATTTTTTAGCCTTAAAATACATACTAGGTGGATTTTTCGAGGATGGAGAATTCTAACTTAGCATTGAAATTATTTATTTCTTGCTTCTCACTATACTCCCTAAACTAAAGCCCTAAACCAAAACTATGATTTTTTGCCGAAATAAAATGTTTTAATTAATTTTTAATCGTTTTAAAATGGTCAGTGTTCAAAACTAACTGCAATTTAGAAGTTAGAACAGTTCAAATTTCAACCAAAAATTCTTATTTTTCAAAAGTATTTTTTAATTATTACCTCAATTCATCCCAATTTTCCTGCTGGCGTTGTACACATGGAATTGTGTTCAATAATTCCGTTTCATTGTCCGAATGGAAGGCAGAAATCACATAAGTAGGTGATATTCCCCTTAATAAGAATTAATTAAATTGGATTAAATTAAATGTAAAAACATTGTTTTTGGCTGTTCCTTTTGTTTTTGATTCGAAATTGAAAGGCAAGAAGGGTCAAAAAATCCTTCATTTCTCAAAATTTCAAAAGCCGTAGGTTCATTTGTTGGTTTGCAAAGCCTCGTCCCATGGATGCAATTAACGACGGACATTGTTGAGGAAATATTCGTCGGTTGATTTGAAACCAGCTCATTGGCGTTGAATGATGAGTCCATTTGAAGTCGCCAAAGATTCAGGCAACCATTTTGATGTTCAGTCAGCAGATAAATTTCATTGTTTTCTGCCATAAATTTATCGCAAGTGATGCAATCTTTAATAAAAAGAAATTTTATTAAAATAATAAAAAATATTTTACTTTGTAATTCATGTTTTTGTCCACTTTCAGCATTATCATTTATTGGATTAGTTTGCTGTATTTGTTGCCATTGTTCGAATAAATTTTGAAATGATGGGCGCATGGTATTGACGTGGGGCAAAAGTGAAATTGTGTCGGCGAGTGGGAATGCTTCCGGGATTCGGGATGAAAAACTGATGGTTGGTTGCTTCCATGGATCATCAAGCCATTCAAGTGTCCTATTAAAATAAATAAAATTAATAAATTTGTTTTTAGATCGGCAAAAAAGTATTGAAAATTTCGGAAAAATTGCAACGGTTCAATGGTTTATATTATACCGTCATACTATCTTTTTTGTCAAGACGAAGCATTTGATTAAGTTTTTATTTGGCTTAAATCCATTAGGATATATGGTTTGTGAGTGTAGAATAAACTCTTAAACCATTATTTTAGGTTGGCAATTCCAATTATTTATTCGGTAAATTAAATAAAATCCCATTAATAAATCACTGAATAAATTTCACTGACCATGTTAAAAGACTTCCATCAATTGGATGTATTGTGAAGAGAATATCGCAGGATTTGCTCCAATGACGAAGCAACTTTTCCAATTTATAATCGATTAAATCCTTGGCCAATGGATTTTTATGTTGTTGATGTTCTGCATTTTGATGATTGCCAGCTTTTGTGTATAAATTTGGCGATGTCGTGGGGTGGGGGAGTTGGGTGTTTGGCACATTCAACAATTCGGTTGCCAATCCGGTACTACTCGTTGAGGAGTGGAGGGAATGCATCATTTGACAAGGTGATATATCTATAAAAAAGGAATTAATTTAATTTTTGGCTTTGTTTGTGATTAACTTGAGAATTATATAAAATAAATAACTTAAAATTTTTATTGCTTTATTAGTTTAATAACCTCTTGAATCACTTTTCTCGAATATACTCTCGGCCAAAATCCTCTGTGTGCCAATTTCAAATTCATATTCCTTATTGTTTAGCCAATGAACAGTAAATGGCCGTGTTTGAACTTTTCTCGGCTTTTTAATTTTCGGATCCCCATCAATTTGGCTGCTACTCATGGATGGGACCAGGAAACAATCTTTAAAAATAATTCAATAAATTAAATATTAAAAAATTAAAACCATTTTCAGCATTAATTGTGGCCGCCAAACAAAACACAAGAGTATCACTTGGAGTGTAAGCGGGAATTGAGAAATCGGCAAATGTTGAACTTCGAATCATTTCATTTGTTGTTGTTCCGGGCATTGTATGGTCGACAATGCTCACTTTCTTCTTTTCATTCCTGAATGAATGGATTAAAATTTAATAATTAAGGATTTGATAATTATGTATTTAAAAAATAGTGAAAGGCGCCTAAAATAAACACAAAAATAGGCAAATAAAATAAATTGAATTTTCTTTAGACTTTTTTAGTAATTTTTTGAACCATTTTTAATAAATTTTCAGAGAAAAGTGCCTAAAAAATATTTAAAAAACTTCCTGACGAAAATAAATTACTTGGCGCGGACGGGGTTCGAACTTTCGACTAATAAGAAGCGCTCCTTATATTCACTCTAAAGTCCAGCATTTTAGCCAATTGGCTAAAATGTACAATTGACGAAAATTTATCTAAATGGCATTTTTGGAAGGCGAAAAATCCAGAAAAAATTGGCATTTTACCTAACTATGTACTCCTTCCTAATAATAAAAATTATTTTGGTCACTTACATAATATTCGTCAATTTATGGACCAGTCGATTCTTCGCTTTTCTCATTTGAAATGCCACTCGATGAGAATTGTGGTTCTTCTTTGATGGTTTGTTGAAATTATTTTCTTTATCATGATGAATGGCAATTGCATTTTGGACGATGAAATGTAATTCGGGTGTTGCTTCATTGCTGGGAATTTCCTTCCAAATTCTGGCCGTATTATCTTCACACCAAGTGATCAAAGCATTATGGACAAGCCGACGAGGCATTAAATGGCCACCGGAATGACGCCATTCAAAGCCACAAATTGGAGCCGGATGTTGAATATAGATGAAGGAGAACGATTGAGAATCTAATAAAAAATTATATTAATTTACTTATTGTATCAGTCTTTACGGTACAATTGAATACCGTCGATTAAATTCTATGAGCGATTCTTTTGGCCATAGCTCAAGCTCAACGAGGCCATATACCATTTTCCATTTAAAAACAACGGATACTCCTTACATATTGTTATAATTTTGTGAATTTAACTTTTTTAAAAATTACATTCTTTTGAGTATAATAACACAAATTTTGAAATTCAATCGATGGTATTCAATGTTACCATTTGCCTTAAGCATACCTTTGAGTTGATACCAAATTTTGACCATTGGTTCCTTTTCACTGGATGTTGCAAATAATGTGCCATCATGCGAAACACGAACATGCTTAATTTTATTGGCCAGCTTCGTTTGCCAAATTACTTCCCATGTACATTCCTTAAATTAAACTAATCATTTTTGATAAAAACTTGTTTTTTACATCTTCCGCAGGATTCAAAGAGAATTTGACTTCACCATTTTTTGCGCTTGGACGATTCACATCGATGGCACATGAAATTAGTTTGTGTTGATAAAGTTGAATGTATTTTTCCGCAAATACCAACAGACGATAACCATCCAGCAGCCAATGAATATAGTCGATTTGGCTATCCAAATCCATGTTTTGTGTTTGAATCCATTTATATGGTGACTAAATTAATTTATTATAAAATTTAAATTATTATTATAAAAAATAAACTTGTTGGCCATTATTCTGTGAAATTGGCTCATAAATTTGTACATTTTTGTCGCTGCAAATTGCAATTTTCCCTGATTCATTGCAAGCACTGACAGTTGTAATTTGTCGATCAAAACCACTTGGAATTATTTGAATTTGTTTGTAATTTTCATCCAAAATGAAGAGATCCTTGCCAATAGCACATGCCTTAAAATTAATAAACTTTTATTAAACTTAATAACAAAACTCACAATGAAATTGAGTCCATCGATATTTCCAATTGAATAGGAATTGTTTGTTCGATTCAATGTGCCAATTAAAACTTGATTTATATTGTTGGTCTGCATCACTTCTGGAATAAAATTATTTAAATTATTATTACTATTTATTTAGTACTTACCCGAAAAATTATTAGACTTTGGATTTGAATGGATGGAAATCGTCCTGAAAACAAACTTATTGAGTATTTTAAATTTTTATTTCTTGTTCATTCATCTTATTCCCTAGTCTCCCTGTTTTTGCATTCCCATTTTTATTAGTAAATTTTTTAAAATTTTTGAGGCCTTTTTTTCTTTTTCTTTTCTAGGCCATTTTTTATTTTCTTTTTTACGGCATTTATTTTTTTAATATTCTTTTCTTCTCGCCGTTATTTTCTTTTTTTACGGCATTTATTTTTTTAATATTCTTTTCTTCTCGCCGTTATTTTCTTTTTTTACGGCATTTATTTTTTAATATTCTTTTCTCCTCGCCGTTATTTTCTTTTTTTACGGCATTTATTTTTTAATATTCTTTTCTTCCCGCCGTTATTTTCTTTTTTTACGGCATTTATTTTTTAATATTCTTTCTTTTTAGGCCATTTTTAAAAATACTAAATTTTTAATATTTGTTTTCTAAATATTAATATTTTGTCTTTTTTTTTGAATTATTAATGATAATAAAAAAAAATATGAATATGAATGGTATTTAAAATAACCAATAAATTTAAAATTAAATAAATTTCTAACATTTCATCTTTATCAAAATCAAATAAAACAAAATGGAAAATGAGTATCAAATTTTATAAATAATTTCCTTCAATAATTTAATTCGCCCAAAAATATTCGTTTGTCGCTTCCGGCCGAGAGTACTAAAATTGAAATTTATTTAAAAAAAATGTATTTCTGATTACTAATGGATTCTTTTGGATGAAAATCAACAGCATTCACGGAGCCTTGATGCCCAGGCAATTTGTAAGCAATGTTTCTTGAGCCAACATCCCAAACATAAACAAATCGGTCACTCGAACCTTAAAAATTAATTAAAATTTTTAAAAATTGAGAGAAAAAACCGCAAGCTATTCGATGTCCATCCGGAGACCATGCACATTTCAGTAAATTCTTAAATTTATTTATTATTTAAAAATGGTTATGTTAAATTCACATACCTTTTCGAAGTTATGTTGATGTCCGGAAAATACTTTCACACAGCGCAGATTTGTAACATAAGGTCGAATATCGAACATTCTTGCAGTGCAATCCATTGAATTCGACAAAACACGATTCCCATCAGGACTGAGGCTCAATCCCGTAACTGTATCGGAGTGACCGGGCATTTGATAAAGGAGGTCTTTGCGTCTAACATCCCAGACCTGGAATGTGCAAAATTATTTATAGTCCCCTAAAATTAAATTAAATTGCTAATTAAAATTAGCAATGAAACCTACCTTCAATGTATTATCAATGCCACCGCTGACAACCAATTCCGCAGTATCATTGAAGGTGACCGCGGTCACTTGAAACTTGTTCGTATTTTCAAAAGTTATTACCGGCTCTCGTCGTCGCAAATCATTAATCTGAATTATTTTTTTTCCATATTTTGGTATTATGAATTATATTTTCAACCTGAATTGTGCCATCATCTGAGCCAGAGCAAATCAAATCCGGACCACGCCGTGCTGGATGACAAGCGTTCACAAAATCAGTGTGGCTTCGAAAACGTCGAGTGCATATCCCGGTTTCCATGTCCCATGCGCGAACAGTTTTGTCAGTTGAGCAGGTGTAAAGGTAACTAAAATTTTGAATTAAACTTAAGAACTTATTCTTTTACCTTGTGTCCGTGTTAAAATGAACATCCATAATCGCATTCTTATGACCCGTAATTGTCGAAAAATTCTCGCATTCACCGTAAACATTCCATAGAACTAAAAATTTGTTTAATTATTTGTCAGTTTAAATTTTAAAATTACAAATTTTCATATCAAATCCAACTGAAGCTAGGAAATTTCCATCCTGACTGAATCTGGCTGCATATATCTCCCCTTCATGTCCTGTGAGTAGCATAATCGGTGATTGCAAATTTGTTGTTCGTTGCGGACCGCCATTCTCTGTTCTAGGCTCCCCGACTGCCACAAGAGCGCCCTCTTGATCGAATCTTGGTCGCTTTGTATCTAAAAATAAAGGACTCAATTGATTTGGTAACTGTCAAATATAAGCAAACCTCGTCTGGCAACAATTGGCAGTGAAGGTCGTTTGAATACTTCAGAAGCAACATCAGCCATTTTTAGATATATTGTATTGTTTGATTTTCTGCTTAAATTTAGTAATTAAATGAATTGAATCTTTAGATAATTAGAATCTGCTCTTTTTACAACCGTTTTATTTACGGACGAAATTTATTGCTGTGGTTGTAGCAAAACTAAACCTACTAACTTAAACCGTTAAAACGAAATTTTGGGGAGTGAAGTAGCGACTTCCGCTTCCGCATTCAGCAGAGCAGCGCAGCGCAGCGCGCAGCTAAAAATCGATCGTGATCGTGATATGATTTTTGCTAAGAAGTGAAAATAGTACATAAAATTTGGAGTCGAGAGATGAAAAGTGCAAAAATATTTAAGATCTCTCTATCTCTCTCGTTCTCATGCTTTTAGAATTTAGTTTTAGCCGAAAATCGCTAATAAATTAAATTTAGCGATTTTTGATTTTCCCCGCCATCCTTCCATTCTTTCTAATAAGGATAATCGATGTGATTGAACACGTAATCATAATCACATCAAATCGTATTATCAAACTTGTTTATTATTGTGGATTAATTTTATTAAATTATCCTACTTATCAAATAATTGAACACATTTTAAGGAAATTGATCATTCATTACTCAAAAATGACTTCATTACTTGAGGAAATGGAAAATAATCAACAGCAGAATTCTACGCCTGGTTGGAATGATCCGCCCCCATCAATGCCAGTTCAAAATTCAACGGTTTGCAATAATAATCGACTCCATTTACAAAGACTTAGGAGACCAGTCGATCCATCTGTTCAGGTAAAAATATCATATCATAATAAATTATTTATTTCCCATTCATTTTCTAGGGGAATCCTTTTCAAAGTACACCACAACAAAACTTAAATACGAAAACAATGCAAAATGAATTGACAGCAACGACAAATCCACATTTCCATCATTCGCGATCTTTTCCACAACTCAATCAACACGGACCAATGTCAGCAATGGGTTTAGGCACTCATCCTGGATCCGCATTCAGTCCAACCTCCTCAGTTGGCCTCTCCAATGTCGTGAATTCTTCACAATCGCAAAACTCACTTTCACCAATTGTTCAACCAAATTCCGGTAAGGTCTAATTTATTTGATTAAAAGCTAAAATAGTATAGTCATAGTCTCATTTTTGTCTCTTTTTTTTATTTCTATTGTTAATTATTTCCTACATTTTAGTCGTTAATCCTCCACCACCTCAAATGGCGACAATCCACCATCCACATTCTCATCCTAACCTGCTGGCCACTTCACCGCCATCCCATTTGCCATCCCAGCCGGCACCTGCGCAATCGATAATGGCCAATCCAGCAGCAACGATGGTCGCAATCCAACAAAGCTTTGTTACCGCCGCCCCCGCCGCCAATTTAGGCTCTTCTCAACCTCATTATGTATGCTATTCATAAAAAATTCCTTAAAAGTAATGGAAATGGAAAAATGATATTGAAGGATTCATCGAGTGGTGGGGAATTACAACAACCACCAACAAATTTGCAGCATCCAAATTTGGCACCAGCATTGCCAAATCCTGTCTCAGTCCCACCTGTCACATTCTTCCAAAATCAAAGTATTGTTGAGAACAGTGCAATGCAACAGCAAATTTTGCCTCCTCAAATTCACAACAATAATGGTGGAATTTCTTCAATGATGGCCGTTCCCGTTCAAAATGATGAACAACCAATAAATGGTCAGCTGTTCTCCCCGCCAAACATTGTTCCATTGAGAGCCGATCAACACAATCGACCAATCACACAACCCATTCCAAATGATTATAGGTTTTTATTTTTTTGAATTAAAAATTTATTTTTAAATATTCTTTTTTTTCTAGAATTCCCGTGAAAGCGGCTGGTGATGTTTCGCTCAGTGGCACTCAATTGGTGTCTTTCCTTACAAAAGCAACGCTTATTTTGCCTCAGGTTTCAATTCTTTAATTTAAAATATCAAAAATTGAACTAAAAATTTAGGGTCCAATGCGCGAGGGAATTCAGCTTAGGATCAATCAATTTGGTGAATTTGTTCGAGCTGGCCAAATTTCGGAACCATGCCTTAAGAAGCTCAATTTTGTTGTGGATGGTAAGAAATATGGATAAAAATTATTTCAAAAATTTTTAATTTAGCAATTGATCGGCAAATTTATGATGAGGCTGCACAATTCTTTGAACAAATGTTGGTTGCCTATCAAAATGATTGTGCTTTGGGTGGATGGGCACATGGAATCCGATTGCTGATCCAGGAATTGCGAGGACATCAACAAATGCCAAATAGAGCCCATTCTGCGGGAGCAAGACAACATTTTTAGACGGATGAATATTTTCAATTTTTTCCTCATTTCACAAAACAAAATTTTCCTTTCATTCCCATTTTATTGTCATTATTTGGTGATAGTTTTTCATTTGGACGAAAGAAATTTTTCCATTCTCTCCTCTTATGTTTATTAAATAAATTTAAATTATCTTTTTTTTGTAATCTTTCATTTAGTTGTATTTCTGTTCTATCCTTAATTCACATATTTTTTCCTGTAAGATTCGACGAGTTGTGATTTTCAATCAATATCAAAATTGCAGAATTTTATATTTTTTTTTCTTCAACAAATTTCAAATTGAATGGTGTAAATGAATTGGTTAAAAATTGAATTTAAAATATTTAAAGAATTGTATAAAACAAATTATTTATTTATTTACCTAATTAACTGGTTAAAATTTTCACTCATTTTTAATAGAAAATGAAAATTACACAACAATTATTGAGGCTTAAAGTCAATTTAAATGCATCACATTGGAATAGACGCGTTTGGGAGAAAGGATATGTTGGACCACCTCTTCCAAAGCGGAAAGGGTATAAAAATGATAATTTTTGGATAAAAAATATTGAAAATGTTTTAATTTTTCAGCACAGGAAAACCGAATTTGCCCGTAAAGTAAGTTTCAAACTTTAATAATAAAAGATTCCTATATTGAATTGACGAAAATGACTAAAAGTGCACAAAATTTAATCACAATTTTATTCAGCAAAAATGCGGTGGCTGCCACACAGCAAGCTTTAATGCGTGAATGGAATGTGATGCAATGGTTGGCCAATCCATATTTGAATGAAGAAAAGGAACGACCTTGGCTGGAACGTTATGGAGACATTGTGGATCAAAAAATTGACCAAATTGTTGAGGAAGATCAACGGAGGATGCCAAGCAAACCAAAAATTTACAAATTGAATGGTGAATTGGAAAAGAGACGAGCAAATGTTGGGAATTTGTTGCATTCACACCGAACAGTGGAAAGCCAAATGAAGGAATTGATTCGAAGAAGTAGATGGGATTAATCGATGGAGAATACAATATAAAATATTCAATCAATTTTAGTTATATTTAATTCACATTTTAACGATAAAATTGTTTTTTTTCGATTCATTAATCGCCCCTTTCATTTTACTCATCTTCTGAATCCACGTCAACACCAAGGACAAAAGCACCGGAAATTGTTGATTCTGCATCACTTTCCAACCCAACAGAAGCCAAACAATTTCCGGACATTTCGGATTGCTTAAAATATTAAAATGAAATATTTAATGAATGTTAAAATTCATGCCTCGGATTCATATCCACAGAAGCTTCGTCTTTGTTGTGCAACTTTGGCTCTATAGTTTCTTCTCTTTGTGTGCTTTTGTTTGACAAAAATCTCCTCCGTTGATTCACCTTTTAAATTCACATAATCCCTCTCATTTTCCTCCAATTCCTCCTTCTCATTTTGATCACAAATCATTCGTTGACGGCATTCCATCAACATTGTCTTGGCCAATTCCATTTCTTCTTCCATTCCATTAGCCAATTTTGCCCTTTTCCAAACTTTTGCCAATATTTTCTCGGCCACCTCCAATATTCCATTCTCCATCAATATTTGGCCCAATAACAACATTGTTCTCGTCTTTTCCCTGGTGTTTACGTCCAATTCCCTTTGTAATCGAAGTTGACCACGAACGGCAGAAAGTGAATCTTCCCAACGGCATTGACGAATCAACACACGGCCAAGGGCAGAAAATGCGCTTAAAATTAAAATTCTAGACAATATAAGGTGCTAGGCGACTTTTACCACCATTACATTATCTGGACCAATCTTTTGACCAAATCTCAACGAGGCTACAGCCATTTTAGAAAGGCAATACACATTTTGAAAGGGCAAAGTTTCCACTATAAAGTGGCTATAAAACTTTAGAATTCCATCTTATTTAAAAAGTTAGATGCCTTTGAGTGTAAGTGGCTCTGATTTTTGGATTAAAAGCAGCCTATTTTACAAAATGTTTAGGTTTTCGAGAAATAATTTAGGCCACTTTTTAGAGGAGATTTATGGCTTTCGAATGGCATATCGCCTTCCAAAATTGGTTGCTTCCTTCTTGAGTTATCGCCAAAAGAATGAGGCCAAGTAATGAATAAGTGGTGTTGGTTCTTGCTTTTAATATAAAGGACTAATCCTATACCGTACCGTAATAGCATTTTGGCATTTTGCGCTCGTCTCCACCATCCACCACCATCCGTGCGCAACTTTTTTCCCAGTCCAATTGCCTGCTTCAAGTACACATTTGCGCCATCATCTTCATTGTCCTCCTCCGCCCATTCGCCCAGCCTCGTACAAATCAACGCCTCCATCCCCGTCAATTCCCTCTCCTGGGCCAACATCAATGCTTTTTCCATTTGGCTTTTGGGACTTTCCTTCAACTCCTCTCCATTTTCTTGCCATTCCATTTCTGCCTTCAATATCATAATGGAAATTGGCAATTTTCCCTCTTCAATAATTTCTTCGCCCTTCATCCATTCCTCAACTTTTTCGATCAATTGTTCACATTTTTCCTAAACAATTTTGCCACATTTTAAGCCAATTTCCCAATCCACCTTTTCTCCCAATTTCAGTTCTAATTCGGCTAATTCCATTGCAATTTCCGCCCATTCTTCGCCTTTCACTTCCATTTGAATTTTAAGCAGTAATTCAAAAATATTTCGGGCCTTCTCCCATTTTTCGGTCAATTGGCAAATTCGACAAATTCCTTCCAACATTTCTGTCTTCGTTTTTAAATTATTTACAGCGGCAATACAATTTTCTGCGCCCAGCAAATCCCAAAGTTTCTTGCCAATTTTGGCCGCATTCAACCTGAAATTCACCTCTACAATTCCGAAGGAGCCTATCGCTGTTTATAATCAATAACTCATCAAGGAGTGAACCAATCTTGGTAATTTTTATATCAAATTAAAGAGCAGACTCTTGGCTATCAATTGATATTAATTTTATTTAAATTGGTTTAGAAATTAGAATTGATTAAGTTATGCTCAAAAAACCATTAACTTTATTATGTAACTAAATTGTCACTTGGTTTATTGGCCATAACTCCATTAATTCTGAAACAATTTAAATAAAATAAATATAATTGGATAGCTGAAAGTCTGCACTTTAATTTAATACTAAAATTGACAAAATTGGCTCAGTCCTTGATGAGTTATTATTACAAAAGACGCCTCAATCCCCCTTCACTTCTCATAAATTTACCATTCCCCACATTCGGCGTAACAATTCAGAAGTAAATTCAACGCCTCCGATTGTACATTTTCCTCTGCCAATTCAATGCCAGCCTTCAGCTGTCGTTTTGCCCAATGAATTGCGGCATTCACATGTTTGCCTTCGGCCAATTTAATTCGGCACATTAGACCACATAATTCTGCTTTTAGCCCCAAATGCCCTTCAATTCGAATCCTCCCATCCGTGGCAATCAATTTTTGCACTAATTCCAATGATTTTGCTATTTCACCTTTTGCATATTGGCATTTTACACGCAACATTATGGCCTCTTCTCGCCAATTCAATCCATCTGAATCTTCCTCCGATTCCAACCTTTCTACTCTGATGAAAAGGGCAGAAGCGGCTGATAGATTGCCCTTAATATAGAGAATGGAATAAAATGAATTATAATTGAAATAACTTGGCAGAGGAAGACTCGTCCAAGGCCAATTAGTGCCATTGGATTGGATGGCTCCTGCGCAAGGACTAATTTGAATTCCTTTTGACTCTCCGCAAAATCACCATTTGCCAATAATAATTTGGCCAATTCAATGCGAATTTCCAACAACAATTTCGATTCAATAGAATTCTCCGTTGCCATTTTCAATTGTTCCCTTCTATGCCAAATTGCTCTTCCCAAATTGTTTTTCAACTTTTCCACCAACAAATCAGCCAAAGCTCCATGCAATGCCATTTGTGCCTGCCTATCCTCTTAACAACAAAGCATATTTACACATCAAATATACCGTATTTCCTCAAAAGTTACCCCTGAGCTAATATTTTTCAGAGACCTCCCAAGTGGGGTTATTATCATTATAAATGGTGGGGGGGGGGGGACAATAATAGAGAGAATACGGTAATAGAAGATGTAGAAACCAATTTCGAGGGCAATTTCCAATTGGAATTCCATCAATTCCGCTGCCTTCGCCCAATTTCCCATTTTGCTTTCGGCCAGAGCCAATTGGCCAAGGACGGTGAGTGAAATTTGGGCATTGGAAGCCGGAAATTGAATGGCAATTCGAAGTAATTTTGCCGCAATTCTATACTGTCCAACATTCAGAAATGAATCGGCAATTGCTGAAAAAAGGGTAAAACAATCGTCCTCATCCAGCTCGGCCAATTCAAGTTGATGAAGGAGTTGGCAAAAATATGCTAATTTGGGTTAAAAACATTGTCAGAATATCTTCATTTTTTTCTCCAATCACTTGCCTCCACCCGCTTGTGGGCAAATTTCCATGGATTTTAGTAAAGCAGCTCGAAATTGTCGATTCTCTCCTTGACTCAGCCGAACAGCCTCAGCATGTGCCAAAAGTGCCTCCTCCCCTCGACCCAATGCAAACAATGCTTCGCCTTTTCGGAAATATGCCTAGGAGGAAGAAAAAGCCAATTCCCAATCCCTTCCCTCGCTTCGTTGAACCCACTTTTGGCCAATTCATCCCAAATTGAATGGCCACATTCGCCGCTTCCAATGCCTCTTCGCCTCTTTCCATCCGTAACAAAATTGCCGATTTATTCGCGTGCAATACATTGTTTTCCGGCTCAATTTCCACCAAACGTTCATAGCAGGCCAATGCCTGGGCCAAATCGCCGAGGGCATAACTTCGACTGGCTTGATCGATAAGGGCATTTGGTAAATCAAAATTGGACGGATGAATTGAATTAATATTTTGATCGATTCGACAGCAATGTTGTTCATCATCATCATTAGAATTTGTGGGATTTATTGGAATGTCCATTTTAGGTGCGCCCGAAGGGGATGAAAAGAAGAACACAGCGGAAAAGGGCACACACAAGGTTGAATGTTTGGTTGGGGTGGCGGATTGCTTCGGGGGAAGATGTCCTTGCGGTTGGAAGGAAGAACGATTAGGGCGAAAATGCAGGGAAGGAAGATGAATGGATTTGATGGGGGAATTTTGTGGTGGTGAAGTGGACGGAAAAATGAGCTAATTCCCATTTAGGGGATAAAGCAGAGTACAGAAAATATTGGCTAATTATTCGATGCTTAAAAAGAGAAGTCCATTCTGAAATTAGAAACAATTCAATTGGATAAGTCTGATCTCCAATTTCATGATGAATTGGAAAGATAAACAAATACTCATCAATTCCCAGAGGGCATATTCATTTTCGGCTGTCAATTTCCTTTATGGTAATTTTTTCAATCCTTAAACTTAAATTCTATAATTTTTTGTTTCCACCAAATTTTTTTTAAGGAGTTATCTGCTGGTTGGTTAGCAAACAAAAACTTATAAATGAAAACATTAATTTTAATTAAAAAACCAATTTAAAACATATTTCAACAATTCAAACCAATACCTCTTTTCCTTCATTTATCATTTTAATAAGTATTGGTTCCGCAAAATAATTTTGAACTTTCTCTGAAAAATAATTTTACATTTCTTCAGAATAAAATTGCAAATCACAATTACAATTTAGTACAATTCGCAATTACAACTTAGAATTTACAATTACAATTCGCAATTACAATTTAGAATTTACAATTACAATTCGCAATTACAACTTAGAATTTACAATTACAATTCGCAATTACAACTTAGAATTTACAATTACAATTCGCAATTACAATTTAGAATTTACAATTACAATTCGCAATTACAACTTAGAATTTACAATTACAATTCGCAATTACAACTTAGAATTTACAATTACAATTCGCAATTACAACTTAGAATTTACAATTACAATTCGCAATTACAACTTAGAATTTACAATTACAATTCGCAATTACAACTTAGAATTTACAATTACAATTCGCAATTACAACTTAGAATTTACAATTACAATTCGCAATTACAACTTAGAATTTACAATTACAATTCGCAATTACAACTTAGAATTTACAATTACAATTCGCAATTACAATTTAGAATTTACAATTACAATTCGCAATTACAATTTAGAATTTACAATTACAATTCGCAATTACAACTTAGAATTTACAATTACAATTCGCAATTACAATTTAGAATTTACAATTACAATTCGCAATTACAACTTAGAATTTACAATTACAATTCGCAATTACAATTTAGAATTTACAATTACAATTCGCAATTACAACTTAGAATTTACAATTACAATTCGCAATTACAATTTAGAATTTACAATTACAATTCGCAATTACAACTTAGAATTTACAATTACAAATTAGAATTTTATACAAAATCCATAGGATGTAATAATTATTAAAAGTTTCCCTCAGAGTAAATTGTGGAAACGGCAAATCGAAAAAAGAAGAATCTATTTTTTGGGGAAAAGGGAAACAATTCCATCCATTTGTTTTGCCCAAAACCCATAAATATTCCATTTGTTTTCAGCGGGAGGATTAAATGTAGAGAAGGGAATGATGAAAATTTGTTCGTCCATCGCATTTATAATGTTGACATTGTTCCTCTCCATTTCATCCTTTTCAACTTGGAAAAATAAAACACATAATGAATGGAATTGAATGCTCCCTTGGCCGCCGCTCGAATTTTCGCGCGCGGATTCATTCTTTTCACGCAATTTTCTAAAGTTAGAAACTTCAATCCTCAAATAATTTCAATCTTATGGTTAAAATTGCATAGATGATGCTTTCGTTGATGTTTGATTCATTTATATGTAGAAGCTTTTAAAACACAAAAAGTTCATTCAATGTACTTTCAAACATAGTTAATTACTTTTCATCTCATCATCAAAAATATTCCTAGATAAATTTGCAATATCATAAAAAACAATGCCTTTTCAAATTTCAATGCTTTCTCGTCTTTTTAATCGTCGCCTTTATAAGGATTCTGAAAAAAATGGAGCAGCGATGACGACAAGCAAATTCCCGGCGGTGGCCAATGAATGTCATACGAGCCAAATCGGTCAGTCCTTCAATTTTGCCCAAATTTGGAATAAAAATGGCGTCAATAAAATGTGTCCCAAAATGAGGGAAGAAACCATTCGTTCAATATGTTTTAAGGAAAGGGAATAATGTGTGATGTCTTAACACCCACAAATGGCTATAATCCCCTATCTAATCCACAGGCGGGGGTGGGATTTTTAGGCAAATTGAGGAGAGCCACTTCCATTTGGGACTTCTTTTTGATTGAAGTCGATTTTTACCAAAGGAGCCGGAATATGAATAAAAACAAATTTAAAGGCAAAAAATGTTTTTGAAAAAATAAAAGGCACAAATCTGCTGAACCAATTTTGGTTGAAATCCAAATCCGTCAGGCTATAAATCTTCCTTTTTTTTCTCTTCCTCATCCGGATAGAGGTGGTTGGTTGCGGCGACAAAATCCTCTTAAAAATGGCACAGGGCACTTTTACTTTTCCCTCTGCTTTCCCTTTTTCCATTTCCACCTTCCCCATATTTATTTATTCTCTTATTGCCCTCGAGCGATGCATCTTCTTCTCCGGTAGGAAATGGCCAAGCAAATCAATTGGCAAATCTCTCAACACACAAATATTTTCCCCGCGCGTCATCCTCTCATCATTTTTGCCCCGACTTTGCGCTTATTAACATTAGTATTAGCAGACAGGTTGACTGACTGGCGCCAATCGAACCAAATGCCGTGGCAGTCAATTTTGCTGCCATTTTGCTCTTCAACAAATATATTTGTTTTCATGGCTTCTTCCACCCACTTATTAGGAAAGAATATTATTCATTTTCACATTCATCCGCCTAAATTCAACAGGGGAAGAAGATTTAGGATTTAGCCATTTTAGCTCATCCAAAGCCGTCCCTTTTCATCACTAAACACTGCTGGAAAAGTGGTTGTGGCATTTGTCACTTCCTTCCCTTCTTTTTGTTCCTTTTAGTCCCCATCAAATGAATTGGCCCATAGGCCACCATCTTTTTTGACAGGGCAAATGACGCAAAAACTGAGTCTGTGATGAAGGGAGGCAAAAAATTACGAAGCCTTTGGCGACAAACTAAATAAGTCGATCCGATTTCATCCACTTCCTTCCCCCCTCAACTTTTGCCACCCTCCCTGTTTTTCCCATTTTCAACCACCGATCAATTTCCATTCACAAATTTGCCAATCCCACAAAGAAACTCTCTATTAAAACCGCCAATTGACCCATTGCCACCTGCTATTCTGCCCAATTGGAAGTTAATTAACGAAAATAAAGAAATTGGCAACAAAGCGGAAGAATGGGCTGCGGCCCCTCCACCAGCAAATCACCACAGCCCACAGTGCCAGATGACAACCATTTTCCCTCAGTGCATGTTCATGTTTTTGGCCAACCTTTGCCCGCATCGCCTCCGCTCACAAAACGGCCATCCCTGGCCACACCCCGTTCCAAATTGACTTCGCCAAAACAGAGCATTGCTGCCTCCCCCAATGCTGCTCAACAACCGCCCAGTGAATTGTGTAAGTCTATTTCGGATGGTTCCCTCCGGGTTCGGGGAGTCGTTGGTCGGGCAGTTTCGTCTCGAAGTCGACGGCATCATGAAAGACATTTGCGAACCCAAACAACATTGGATGGAGAAATTGATGCATCCCAATATTGGGTGGGCCAACCAAATGAGAGTAATGGAATTGCCAAAAGTGGGAGTGAAAGTGTGTTGGCCCGGTGGTCAAGTCGTACAGAAATCTTATCAGCTGGTAAATCACCCCTTGATTGGCTTCAACCACCGGGCACTGTGCCTTTTGCCGCCGACCAATCCCACAGTCCCCATCAAAGCCCAATGGCATCAATGCCGAACAGTCCAAAAAGTTGTGATGGTGGCAGCCAAAAACCCACACCATGCCCTTCGCCCAGCCCTCGTCGGCCTTTAGCAGCAGCATCATCATTCCCGATAAATGACGTAATTGTACAACCGCCGGTGACAGCGGCGGAAGTGAGGCGAATAATTGCAGAAGAATTTGGGGACAATCAACACCAATCGCCCCGACATAAATCCTCGATTAAATCAATCCATTCAAATACGCCGACACCTCCTCGGAATGCTTCATCGCCACTTTATCGATTTCGGCACAAACAGCAAAGGCCAAAAACGCCACAAATGTGTAGGGGAAATCGTCGTGTTGTGTTGTGGAACTCTTTGTTTAGTCCACAAAATTAAATTTCATTCTTATCCACCCTGTTCTATCTATATTCTAAAATTTCAAATTCCATTAGGGATTCACTCACAATTCACAAAAACAAATTGGGGTTCTGGTTATGGTATTTTTAATTTCAATTTTCGTGTTGAAAAAAAAGACATAAAATCCTAATCAAAAAAATCATTAATCAATTAATTAATCTTCTCTTCTAATCTTAATTTTGGTGAGCATGGGATGATTCATTGGCCGTAAACTTTGGCCAAATCGTGATCTTTGGATTACTTAATTCCTATCTACTCTCATAAAATTCATACACAATTTTATGGCCAAATTATGGTCTTGAAATCTTGTGGTTTTCGATGCTATTGATGGATACAAAAAATAAACAAATTACCTAATATAATATAATATCAAAAACTTCCAATTTCATGCACTCCTTAAAACTTTTCCTTATATTCTATTCAAATTTAATTAATTCATTATTCACCAATTAATTCAGCAATCCGCTCCGCAATTCTTATCCAAAAATGGTATCGCCGTTGCTTGGCTCGATTGGAGGCAAGGAGAAGAGCCAGCTGGAACATTTTCACAGCATTGGAATATGCCGGTGAACAAGACCAACTCAAGGTGAATTTAAAAAATTTTTGAAATTAATTTGCAAATTTTTAGTTGTACAATTTCTTCAATGAAATCATAAATGCAATGATCGAAAAGGATGATTTGACTGGCCGGAACAACAATGAAATTCATCAAGGTGTGTTGATCACATTAAAGCCTATTTTCTTTTTCGGGTTTTTAACTTTCAGCTCTCGTCCGGCATGCTTTTAATGGTGAGTTTATGTGGATTTCTTCTTTATTCCTTCTCATTCCTTATCTATGAATAGTCTCCCACCATCAACCAAAAAACTTTCAGTAGCGGACGAGGCGGAAAAGGACGCAAAATTATGGGATTTGACCAATCCAGAGCTGTTCCGCGTCGACAAATCCTACAAAGGCCCCACAATCTCGCTGCCAATTCGAACATCTCACGTGGAAGCGATGATTGAACATTTCAAGCAAAATAAGGCAAGTCAAAGCCAAAATAGGGATTTAATGTTCATTTTGTAGATTTTACCCGCTCGTTATTTGCTTACAATTTTACATGAAGCAAGAAAAGTGCTCAAAGGAATGACAACGCTTACCCATTTATCAACGAACATGAGCGGTGGACAAGTGACAATTTGTGGTGGTCAGTGTTAGCCATTCAAAGCAATTTAAATTAATTATATCCTATTCAATAAAGATCTTCATGGAAAATTCGACGATCTATGCATTATTCTTCACAAGGTTGGATATTTTAAAAATACCACGATGAAATTTATCGTTTTTTATAGAATGGATTTCCTTCAATTAACAATCCATATGTTTTCAATGGTGATTTTGTGGATCGTGGCGCTCAATCAGTGGTTTGTAAATTAGATTTTATCAAAAAATATTTTTGAAAATATTTGAACCAACGGGGTATAAAGTTCAGAGGTCATGGGTTCGAATTCGCCCAGAAGAAAGTAATTTTTTTCAAGCTTGCTTTTCACTTTACTTTTATGCATTCTATAATATTCAAAAGTAATTCTAACAAAAAACCTTACTATTCAATTAATCATTTAACTAATAATTTATCAATTTTTTTAAGGAAGTTATTGCAGTTTTGCTTGCCCTAATGATGCTCAATCCAACGGCAGTTGCATTGAATCGTGGAAATCATGAAGTAGGAATAATAAAAAATGAATATTAAATAAATTTAAATATTTATTCAGGACCACATCATGAATTTGAGGTCAGTTGTTGATTATTTTTAAAATAAATATTATTTTTTCTTTTAATTTAAAGATATGGATTCATCAAAGAGTTACAAACAAAATACAAGGACTCTGCATCGGCCATAATCCGACTTCTTGAAGACATTTTCTCTTGGCTCCCATTGGCTACAATTGTTGATCGGGTACAATTAAAACAATAAATCGTCAAATTCATTTATTTTTAGGAACTTTTTGTTACTCACGGTGGCGTTTCAGACAAAACAGATTTGGAAGTTCTTGAAAGGATACCCAGAAATAGGGTAAATTTAAAACTAATTTTTGGATTGATTCAGCAATTTTTCACAGTACCAATCAATTCTTCGACCGCCGGTCAGTGAGAATAAAACTGGCAGAAAATGTGTGGACGTTGAAGAGGTGAGAATTTTATTTACTAATTTGATTACACAATTAGATCTAGCATTAAGTAGGTTGGCTCGGGTTCGGGTTTATAAAGGAAATTTTTTAGCCGAGTGGGTAACCCTTCACTCTTGCAAAATTTAGGTCACAAGTTCGAATCCTCTCCGAGGAGAGTATTTTTCTCGAGACTGGTTCTTATTTTTATAAATTCTATAGTACATTTTAAGACCAAATACAGCATTTCTCACCGGAAATACCTTATCATAAACATGTTCACACAGTTTAAATTATTTAATTTTTCAGTGGCGTCAAATTCTGGACGTTTTATGGAGTGATCCAAAGCCTCAAAACGGCTGCTGGCCAAATGCATTCCGTGGGGGTGGTTCCTACTTTGGTCCGGATGTAACAAAGAAATTTTTGGAGAAGTAAGAATATCATAAAATAAAATTTAATTCCAATTAATTTAATCAGAAATAATTTCCGATTGTTGGTCAGAAGTCATGAATGCAAATATGAAGGTTATATTTCAATTTTTTTTCCTTTTAAATCAATTTCATATTTAGGCTATGAATTCACACATGACAACCGTGTGCTCACAATTTTCTCCGCCAGCAATTATTATGAAACGGGCAGTAACCGGGGTGCCTATGTGAAATTTCTTGGCAAAGATAAAGTGCCTCATTTTGTGGTTCGTTCTTCCATTCATTCCCAAAAATATAAGAATAAAATTTAATTAATTTTAGCAATATATGGCTAGCAAAATCCACAAGCGGGTTACGGTTAGGGAAAGGTAAATGAAAATGCAAATAATAAAAAAAAACATTCAATGTTACAATTTAAGGCTGAGCATTGTGGAACAATCGGCAATAAAGGAATTGAGCGAAAAATTGATGTCATTCAACACGGAGCTGCAAAAAGAATTCACCCGGATTGATTCAACAGGAACAGGTAATAAATTTAAATTTAAATTGAATTATTTATACATTTTTAAAGGCAAAATTTCCCTCCCCCAATGGTGTCAAAGTGTGGAGAGAATAACGGATTTGGCAGTGCCTTGGCGTGTTCTCGCACCCAGATTGGTGACACTGACTGAAGATGGGAAAAATGTGCTCTACAGGCATCATTTACGAGTTCAACTGGGCAAAACAAATGAACAATTGCCGGCAGGACAGGTTGGAAAATCAATTAATTTTTATTAAAAAAATCAATAAAAATTAATTTTAGGACTCCACTGGAATAACTGAAACTCTCTACAGGCATAAAAATACGCTGGAAACGCTGTTCCGATTTATGGACAAGGATAATTCCGGTCAATAATTTTTTATTTTTTAAAATTATTTTTAAAATTTAGGTTTGGTCTCAATGAAGGAATTCCTCGAAGCTTGCCAAGTCCTGGGCCAATATGCAAATATTGACTTGACCGAAGATGGAATAAAAAGCATTGGAGAGAGCATTGATTTCAACAAAGATGGATTCATCGACTTGAATGAATTGCTCGAGGCATTTCGGCTGGTCGATCTTGGAAAGATGTAAAAATGAATAAAAAAAAAACAAAGATGAGAGCTCAATAACAAATATTTTAACCTCAATAATTAAATATTTTTTTGATGTTTTAAATTAATTTTATAAATTGCCATCCCCGGTGAAAATGATAAACAATTGCTCTTTTTGATTATTTGCTAATTTGTGTTTAATTCAATAAATAAATATTTCTCTGGGTGTTCCATAGTCTCGAAAAAATCCATATTGTTGACGTAAGCCAAAAGTCAATATTTTTTCCTCCAAAGAACTTGCTAACAGCATTTCTGATGGATGTACCTTGCACTTTCTTCCAAAATTCCATCTTTTCCACTTTCCTCTCAACAAAAGTTCAAAAGCAATGAAAATAATTTAATTATTCAATTGAACTCCCCTATTTCTATACATGAGTAATTCGAAATAGATTCCAATTGAGAATTTTTGCTCGTAATAACAGAAAAACTGGAAGCCTAGATTTTTGAAAATCGAAAACCAATTTTTTTTTAAAAACCAAAGACCTAGATTTTTGAAGAAGCGTAAAGAAAGATAGATTTTTGAAAAACCGAAAACCTAGATATTTTGAAAAATGGAAACCTAGATTTTTGAAAAATCGAAACTGGATTTTTTGAAAACCAGATATTTTGCAAAAATCCCTTTTAAACCTCATTTAAAAAACTTCTCCAATATCAATCATTTTCATCTTAATCATTTATTCGAATCAGTTCAATTCTGTCCCATTTATTTCTTGCTGCAATTCACCGAAGATGCACCCACTTCCTTTTCTATCAACCAGCCGCCACTCACTCAATTCATCTCGCGGTGGTTCGATTTTTCAATGCCCTATTTTTATCGATGCGCTGGAATTTAACCCTTTTCCTTTTTTGCATTTTCTAGAATGATTCCTTTTTTAATAATGATGAATTAAAGACCAAAAAATAAATTTTTATCAAATTTCAGGCCATAATTAGTTAATCAATTTTAATTAAATTCATCTCAAATTATTCCGCAAAATGTCTGTTCTCGGTGGATTCATGCGAAGTAATAAACAAATTCTTTTTTGCAAGGTATTTTTCGCATTTTTATTAAAATTCATAAATTTCATAGAATCTTCTCAATTATTCTCTCGCAAATTATGCATCCTCCGACTATTCCGTGAATTTGAAGGATGTGCTGGCAAATAAAATTCCGGCTCATCAAAAGAAGGTGGCTAAATTCCGTGAAGAAGAGGATGCAACGGTCGTTCAAAGCATCAACGTCGGAATGGTTTGGAGAAATTTAAATCAAACAATACTTACAATAAATTCATTTATTAGATTTATGGTGGAATGCGGACAATGAAGGCAATGATTACCGAGACATCCGTTCTAGACCCAGAAGAGGGCATCCGCTTTCGTGGATATTCCATCCCAGAATGCCAGGCTAAACTTCCAAAGGCCGAAGGAGGCCAAGAACCAGTTCCCGAAGGTATTTGGTGGCTTCTCTGCACCGGTGACATTCCTGATCAGGTTTTATTACATTTAAATAAATAAATAAACATCCAATTTTTAAAGAAACAAGTTAACGCAATCAGCAAAGAATGGGCTTCTCGGGCTGATCTGCCAAATCATGTGGCCCAAATGTTGGAGAGTTTTCCCTCAAATCTTCATCCAATGTCCCAATTTGTGGCCGCAATTGCTGCACTACAAAGCGAATCAGTAAGCGGTGTTAACTGTTATAATTTAACTAGTACACTCCAATTCATTTTATGACCATTATTAAATGTTTTTTAAACAAAATAATTTTAAATTTTTAGAAATTTGCTGAGGCTTATTCAAAAGGCGCCAAAAAGAGCACTTATTGGGAATACGTTTATGAGGACTCAATGAATTTATTGGCCAAATTGCCAACAATAGCCGCCACAATTTACAGGTTTATTCGATTTGAATAAATTTGATTAAATAAAATGAATATTTAAGGAATCTTTATCGTGAAGGAACCTCAGTGGGCGCAATTGATGCAAACAAGGATTGGTCCGCAAATTTCTGTTCAATGCTTGGATACAATGATCCACTTTTTATTGAACTTATGCGACTTTATTTGGTAATAATTCATTTTAAATTCTTTAATAATTCGTATTTTTTAAGGTCATCCATTCGGACCATGAGGGCGGAAATGTTTCGGCGCACACTTGCCATTTGGTTGGATCCGCCCTCTCCGACCCATATTTGTCATTCTCTGCTGCAATGGCCGGATTGGCGGGGCCACTTCATGGATTGGCTAATCAGGTTTTAATTAAACAATTAAAACAAAAATAAATATATTTCGCCTGTTAAGGAAGTACTCGTTTTCTTGACCAAATTGATGGGCGAACTGGGCAATAAATACAGCGAGGCGGACTTGAAAAAATGGGTTTGGGATCATTTGAAGAGTGGACAGGTAAAAATAATTAATTCCAATTTGTTAATAAATGTTCGAAAATTGAAAGGTTGTCCCCGGCTATGGACACGCCGTACTCCGAAAGACCGACCCCCGATACATGTGTCAACGTGAATTTGCCCAAAAACATTTGCCCAATGACCCAATGTTCAAATTGGTTTCGGATCTCTACAAAGTCACACCGGACATTCTTTTGGAACAAGGCAAAGCCAAGAATCCATGGCCAAATGTGGATGCCCATTCCGGTGTTCTGCTCCAACATTTCAACATGAAGGAGATGAATTACTATACTGTCCTCTTCGGCGTTTCCCGTGCGCTCGGCTGCCTTTCCCAACTGATTTGGTCACGTGCAATGGGCCTCCCAATTGAACGACCCAAATCGCACAGCACCGATGGACTTATGCAATTGGTCGCGGCGACAAAATCGGCAAAAGGCGCTTAGATGATGATAGACAATGTTACCCAATCAAATGGCAATTTAGAAGCAATTTTCGATGACCAAAACAAATATCCACATCCACCCGTATATTCCCACTATCTTTGTCCATCATTTATGGTTATTTGATGAAATTATTATCACAGTTTATTTTTAATTGTAGATTCCTTTTTTTGATATACAATTGCGATAAACTTATTTGTTAACTATGAAACCGTTTATTTTATAAACCATTTAGGTTTTTAGGGCTAGGGTTGGACAAGATTTACATATTTTAGCAAGTTTTTTCTGAAAATTTTCGACATTTTTTTAAAATTTAGGGGTCAAGGGTTTCGAATCCGCTAAGTCTTTTCGAATTTGACGAACATTCCAGCAGAAATATTTTCTTTAGACAAAATAAAGCTATTGAGGCGAGGTAATGGTCCTAAACGCATTAGTCTAACCTAGATTAAACCCTTGGAGGGTTTACTCGTGGATGGAAATGTAATTGACACAGAACAGAATAAGTAGAACAAAATTTTAATTTTTATGATCAACAATTTGAAATAACATATTGGTATATGATGTTTTATGTATCATATCATTTCATTTTCATAACATCATCCGTCATTTATGCCTTCGATTCCACCACTTTGGGCGCTTGTCGTTTGTTGTGCTTCTTCGCGAAACGCAAATTGCGGAGGAATTTCTGGTCCACTCCCTTCATCGATTGATGGCGTTGACGCTTTGGTTTGTAAATGCCATTGCGGTGGTCCTTTCTGAAATGTGAAAAGTTAATATTTTTGAATTTGAATTATTGAGTATTTTTTTGGATGTTCAAAACTTACACCTCACCATAATCTGTTGCCTATACCTAATTAAGCTTTGGATTTCAAATCCGAATTTCGTTTACTTTATCTAAGCATTAATTCATTAATTAGTTTTAGAACAGTATTCTAAAAACAACCTTAGGTTTTCTATTTTTAGGATTTAGTTTATATTAAACCTGTTGATAGTTTTTATCGATAAACTCACCGATTTTGGTTATGATTTGTATGATTCTTCGACTTGGCCATTGAAACTTCGCTTTGAATTCGCTCAAACTTTAATCGAATAGTTGTCTCGTTTAAGTTTCTCTTTAAATTATGTCAATTTGATTTAATACATCAAAGATGATTAAATATAAAAATGATAAAAAACACAATATTTTACATTAAGCTTTAATAAATATTTATTCCTAAACTTTTGAGTTCATAACGAAAAATAAGTCAAATGGAAAATTAGCAAACGTAACAAAATGTATCAAAATAATAGTTTCAATATTCAAATGATCGTCTTGATTCCCATTCTCTCGTTGTTAATGGCTGGCAGGATCACTCGAATTTCCCAATGATGTCAGACTCGCGGAAGATATGATATTCCTGTGAAATTGGAAGAGTATAATTTTTCAATGTAAATGTTTATAAATTACCTTGTCTTCGAAGGCCACTTTTGAGCCACCATATTCCGGCAAAAGGACACGGTCGCCGACTTTCAATTGCATTGGAATGGTCTTCCCCTCATCAGTGCGATATCCTGGGCCAGTAGCAACCACCGTTCCTTCGAGCACTTTTCCTTGAGCTTTTTCCGGAATCATTATTCCTCCCTTTGTTTTTGTTTCCGGAGCAAATCGTTCAATCATCACGCGGTCAAAGAATGGTCGGAATCCTTTTAGGGCGTCAGTAGACTTAAAATGATAATAAATTATAGAAAATAATTTAAATCCAAACTGCTTTTCGTGCAAGGCTGAGAAAAACCATTATTGTCGATCGATTCAGAAAATCAGATAATAAAATTGTATTATTAAAATCCTGATAGAAATAAAAATTAATTTAATTGAACATGACAGAAAATATTATCAAATGGAAAGAATAATTTTTAAATCAGTATGATGAGCCGGAGAAAAGACAAAAAAAAAAGACCCAGACCGAGATCCGAGAACTTTAACTTTTTTTTGATGGTTGGAATTTTTGTCATGATCTTATTATGGTCCAGAAAATCTTACATGAAAATGAGTGAAATATAATATGAAACTGAGAGAGAGCAAGAGAGTGTAAGAAATTCTGCAGCTTTTCCGCTTTTCCCCTTTTCCAGCGCGGTCACTTAAGTAAGGATAAGGTCGATATTGCTTGCTCTGTCCTTGTCCCGTTCCTTTTTTTTTATTTTTACTGAGGCCTAGCCCAGCAGAGCAGCAAGATTGAAATGGTTGAGTTGGGTGTCGGTGTCTAGTTGCTGACTGGAAAATTCGAGAAATGGCAATGTTCTAGACATGGAAAAGAAAACGATCCAAATTTATGGACGATCCTAATTTAATTCTTATCTTTTTTTACTTACCCGACCCTAAATACTTCAAAGAACGAATCAATTTTACAAAAAATCTCTTTTAGCAAAAAGTTGATTTAATATTTAATTATTCAAAAAAGAATCACACAACAAATGCTTAGTCGACTTGCAAAAATTTCCGTTCGCCATTACGCCAAGGATCTGAAGTTCGGGTCGGAAGGTCGTAAAGCCATGCTTGCTGGAGTTGACATGCTTGCGGATGCAGTTGCCGTAACAATGGGTCCAAAGGTTTAAAGAATATTTTATTTTTATTCGTGAATTATTAAATCTTAGGGTCGAAATGTGGTCATTGAACAGTCTTGGGGAAGTCCAAAAATTACCAAGGATGGCGTCACTGTGGCCAAAGCAATCGACTTCAAGGACAAATACCAAAACTTGGGAGCGAAACTTGTCCAGGTTTTTGCATTGAAGATATTGCAAAATAAATATTAAATTATTAAGGATGTGGCCAATAAAACCAACGAAGAGGCCGGCGATGGCACCACTTGCGCTACAGTGCTTGCTCGAGCCATTGCCAAGGAAGGATTTGAAAGCATCAGTAAAGGAGCAAATCCAGTGGAAATTCGGAAAGGAGTTATGCTCGCCTCGGAAGTCATCATAAAAGAATTGAAGGCTGCCAGCAAGACAGTGACCACTCCCGAGGAAATTGCCCAGGTTGCCACAATTTCAGCAAATGGCGATAAATCCATTGGAAAGTTGATCTCTGATGCAATGAAAAAGGTCAGAATATTTAAATGAATTTGAATTGATAATCAATAATCCGAATAAATCTTCAGGTCGGAAACAAAGGAGTGATTACGGTCAAGGATGGAAAAACACTTCAAGACGAGCTGGAATTGATTGAAGGAATGAAATTCGACCGGGGCTTCATCTCACCATATTTCATCAATTCGGCAAAAGGCGCAAAAGTGGAATTCGAGAAATGCTATATTCTCTTCAGCGAAAAGAAGATCAGCCAAGTTCAGGTAATCAATAAATCGATTAAATTTAAAATATGCGAAAACATTAATTAAGGATATTGTCCCAGCTCTCGAATTGGCCAATAAATATCGCCGACCATTGCTCATCATTGCTGAAGATGTCGACGGCGAAGCATTGACCACCCTCGTTTTGAATCGCCTCAAAGTTGGACTGCAAGTTTGCGCTGTCAAAGCACCCGGATTTGGCGACAACCGAAAGAACACGATGAAGGATATGTATGCATAAATTTTGAATAAAATAGTCAAACTTTTATGTTTAGGGCAATTTCCACTGGAGCCACGGTTTTCGGCGAGGAAGCAACTCTCATCAAATTGGAAGACATTCAAATTCAGGTTTAAATTAAATTGCTGAAATTTTTAATAATTCAATTGATTTTTAGGACTTTGGCGAGGCCGATGAGATTACGGTGACCAAGGATGACACACTGATTCTTCGTGGAAAGGGCACACAAGAGGACATTGAGAAGCGAATTGCACAAATCCAAGATGAACTTGAGGCTTCCACATCGGATTATGAAAAGGTAATTTCTCCCAGAAAAAACTTAAGCGCAAAACCTTAATATGACCAAAAAACCAAAAGATGGTCCATCTAAAAAACCTTAAGGATTAAGGAAGTTTAAAAAACTTTGATGATGCCCACCAAAACCTAGGATGGTCCAATCCAAACCTTAAGTTAGCTCAAAAAAAATAAAAAATAGTCCAAACTAAATGATAATTCAACTTGACATTTAAATAGTAATTTTTTCAATAATTTAGGAGAAACTCAATGAGCGTTTGGCCAAACTTTCGACTGGTGTGGCTCTTCTCAAAGTTGGTGGTGCCAGCGAAGTTGAAGTGAACGAAAAGAAGGACCGTGTCACTGATGCTCTTTGCGGTAAACATTTTTAATCAAATAATAAATTTCAAATAAAATTCAATTAAAATTTAGCCACGCGAGCCGCAGTTGAGGAGGGGATTGTTCCTGGAGGTGGAGTGGCATTGTTGCGTGCATTGAAGAAATTGGATGAGCTGAAACCGTCGAATGATGATCAAATGAAAGGTTTCAAACTTTAAAAATAATTTAAATTAATTCAAATAATAATTCAGGCATAAAAATTGTCCAGAAGGCAGTTCGTCAACCGATTGCGACAATTGTGGCCAATGCTGGTTTGGAACCGTCGGGCATTGTGGAGAAAATCCTCTCAAACAGCAATGTCAATTTCGGCTACGATGCCATGAATGACACCTACGTGGATATGCTCGAGGCCGGCATTATCGACCCAACCAAAGTCATACGAACTGCTCTGCAAGATGCCTCCGGAGTTGCATCACTTTTGGCCACAACCGAATGTGTGGTGACCGAAATTCCCAAGGAAGAGCCAGCAATGCCCGGTGGTGGAATGGGCGGTGGCATGGGAGGAATGGGCGGTGGAATGTTCTAAATGAATGGAAGAATGGCGGCCAACACACTTTTGTGACCAAAACATAAATATTGTTTTTGACCAATTCAATCCACTCTATTATCGTTATTATTTTATCTATTTTTAATTTTCAATTTGTTCTCGTTATCATATTTGATTCATTTTGGCACATTTTAGGAATAAAGTATTTATATTAAATTTGGAAATATTTACACAAATATTAATGCCTTAAAGGAATTTTATTACTTTTGAAAATCAATTTATTTAATCCAAAAAATATTTTTAATAGCAAAAATGGTTTGGAGGAATGTAGCCAAAATTGCGGCAGCAGCCGCTGAAGCTGTTGGAAAAGCATTCGCCAGAGCAGTGAAGGAGGAATTAAATGGTAAATTAAAAATAGTTTAAATGGAAATGAATTTAAATCATTTTTATTTAGCAAGTAGGGAAGCGGCAGCACGGCAGACAGCAGAACAAACTGCCGGCACTTCATCCGCACGATCACAAAAGGCAGAACGACAAAAAGCGATGGAAACAAATGCCAGGCTTGGCATCACATTACGGGTTCATTTTTTAAATTTAATTAGTTTAACAATATAAAAGGGAAATATTTAATTCATCGGGAAAAAGAATGAAATTATATATTGCCGAAAAAATTAATTCGGATGAGAAATTTTGAATCGATAGATCTAGTCAAGACACATCATTTGATTATGTTTTGGATTAGGTTTAATCAATTCTAACTTAGTTTTGAACCATAAAACCAAAATTGGTTTAAACCGTTTAATATCATTTAATTATTAATTTAAACCAAACCTTAAAATCCATTCGAGATTCGATGCGTATTAACCAGCCTCTATTTAATGGTTTATTGTTTGGGAATTTAAGACAAACCCTTAAATATACTTATTTTTTCACCAAATTAAACATATTCAATTTTAATTATTTTTATTCAGGAATCAATACAAATTTTGGACGTCAAAGAGCCGCTGAATGCTGAAGAGATAAAAAGGCGCTATGACCATTTATTCGCAGTAAATGACAAATCAAAAGGCGGAACAATTTATCTTCAGGCAAAAGTAACAAAAACATTTAAAATCCAATTAAATTTATTTTTTTAATCAGATTTTTCGTGCAAAAGAAAGGCTGGATGCGGAATTGGAAAGGATAGAAAAGGGAATAAATGAAAAGAAGACGACCGAATCCAATGTAGAAGATAAAGGAGAAGCAGAACAGAAATAGTTTTTATTATTTATATTTTGATCGGGCAAATCCCTTAAAATTGCTCAAGATACTCTCTCTTATTTTTTGTTTTGTTTTCCACTCAATTAGCAATTAAATATAAATTGTTTTGAAGGAATCCCTTAATTTCCCAATTTTCATAATATATTTCTATTGAAATAGGTATATTTTCGTATAGAAATGTACTGTGGAGTGTGGACTGTATAAAAATACATAAAAGAGCCGGAAAAAAATAACTTCCTCTGAGGAGGTTCGAACCCGAGAGCTAAATTTTAAGAACTGCTGGAGGGGTAAACAATTCGACCAAATTTTACAACAACGAAATCCAGTAAAAATTTTAATGAATTGGAATCAGAACACCGTTACTTTTTCTAAAAATTAATGATTGGCATCGATTTGAGCATTTTTAATGTTTTATTTGAATAAACTTGCTGAGCTGGGTGGTTTTAGTTGGTGGGAAGGGAGAATGGAGTCAGCTTGACTGCCCCGAACGAAAATGATCCGTTATTATTGTTTGGTTGGCTTGAGGGAAATTCGGGGCTATTTTGTTGAAGGTCAAACTAAAATTGCCGAAGGGGGAATTGTATATTCAACAAAATTCTAGCCACCAATTCCTTCCGCCGTATTTTATAAGAAAATTATAAGTTTCCATTGAGTAAATAACTTTAGCTTCAGATTGTGGCAAATATCCCCAATTTTCTCCAAAATATCCTTCATTAGGCATCCGTCATCTCATCCAGAATCCCGGCTTCATTCCCTTTTCATCCCTCACATCTCATTCACGCCGGGGAACCCATTAGAAGCAATCAGTCCCCAATTTCCTTCCTTCAATTGATGACTTCTTCTTAGCTCCCATTGCTGCCAGCTGCTAAAATCGGGCGGCATTTCTCGCGCGCCCGTCTCCAGCCCACAACTCCAAAAGACGATTTCAGTGGAGATACCCCTTTCCTCTTCCTTCTTGTGTTGAAGCCAAGAAGGAGAAAATGGGTCATCGGAGTTGAAGGCGAAAGGGAGGGGATCAATTGCCGGCGGCGACGGCAATGGCGGCTGCCAAACTCGACTTTGGCGAATCCACCGAGATCCACGAGAGAAGAAGGATGGGATGGGGTGGGAGGGCATTGACGCCATCCACAAAATTCGCCCATTCCCAGGCCGCCACCCTAAATCCACGGTGACTGGACCACCAAATTCCCTGCTGGGCTTTACCCCCATTTGCCTTTTCCTTCCTTCCTGCCAGCCGCCCTTTCCCTTGCTAATTTTTCCATCGTCTTGGAATGATCGATCTGCGGCATCGATGCCTCCCGGCGACCTTTTCCAGGGGATTCAGGAAATTGAGAAAGGCGAAGGAAGAGTCAAATTGTGGGTGAGGCGAAAAGTGAAAGTTGCGCGCACCCAACAAATTTGCTTTGTGTCCGTCAATTTTTGCATCTCGAAAATTATTCCTGGTGGTCATTTGCATGCTTTCTTTACTCTCACACACGCAAAAATTTCGCCTTCAAGCATTCAATCAAGCTCTCTTTGGTTATGCCATTGAAACAAATGTCAATTCCTGTACCCCACTTTTGGCCATATCTCGAGAATGAAGCAGCCAATTCAGGAATGCGATATGTAATTTGAAAGCCTTAAATATCCTCTAAAAAGTGGCAATTTAAAATATTTTAAAAATATAAAAATTTTTATAATATAAACAGTTTTTCCTCAAAAATATTTAAGTGAATATTTAATCCGCTCAAACTTTTCTAAAGTCGCAATTCTACAAAATTTTAATAAGCCTTTTTGTAGAGGAGACTTTGGGCTTTCAAAAGGTATATCGCCTTCCTGGATTGGACATCGCCTCGCTGAGCTATGGGCCAAAATAATTACCAAGATATTGAATTATCCGATGCCATCTAATGAATGCCACTTTTACCCATTTCTTCGCCAAAAATAACCAATTATTTTTCCATGCCACCCTAAAAAATTCCCAAATCTCCCGCTTCAATGCCAGCGGCTGCCCTAACCCATAGTGGCAACTGATTCCACGCCTAAATCGGATTCCATTCCAAAATTCCGCCAATCTGTCTTCCTCACATTTGGATGCCATTCCCGTCTATCCCTTCAATTCCATCTTCATCCAAATTCAATCCAAAAATTTCTCTTTCTTCTTCCTTCACCCAAAATATGCGATTAATCCTCCCAACCTCTTCATTCCATCCCTAAAATCGCAGAGGCGCGCGGGATTTGTTCCCCAACCCAAGTAGAAGGAAGAATATTTTGGCAGTAAGGAATTTGGCGGCGTGTCTCGCCTCCGGGCACCATCCGGAATATTTCCAAACTTTAATGAGAGTTATAGGAAAGAATTCATTGGAATCAATTCAACCAATTTCCTCTTTTAATATAATTTTCGGTCATTTCAAAAAGCCGCCTTCCCCCACTGTTTTTCCCATCCAAGTTCGGCGCACATTTATTGGGTTTGCCTCCCCTTACTCCCTTCAATAAAATGTAATTTTGCTTCAATCGCCGACAACGACACAATTTTCCCACTTTTGCGCAATTCTTCATGTGTTTTTCTTTCAATGGCCGATCACGAACCATCCAAATCCCCCTATATCCCCTCCGGCGCAATTCTCCTAGGATTTTTGTGAAGAGGAAAATTGAGTAAACCGTGCCTTCTTTTTCTTATGTAACCGAAAAACAAACACAACAAAGAAAAAGTCCATTTCTCCTCTATGTTTGGCTCTTCCCTCCTAATTATGCTATAGGGATGAACATGGAACTGGGACTGTGCCCAATGTATGAGGGGATGTGGCCTAATCGCGCATACCGTTCCAGCTGAAAGGAATTGAGGAAGCCATCTCATTGAGAACAACTATACATTGTTGCCGGGATTAGCGAAAAAGACGTTTTATAACTGGAGATTCTTTTGGCCTATTTCAATAAAGAAACAACCAATTCGAGAAAGCGATATGCCATTCGAAAGCCATAAATATCTTCTAAAAAGTGGCATAACTAATTTTCTGAATATCAAAAAACGCAGAGAACGGCCACATTGTTTCCTATTTTCCTCCAAAATTCGAGTTTATTATGCTCAAAGACACATAACTTTATTTTAAAGGTAGTAATCATAAAATTAAAATTAGACATTTTATAAAGGACACTTTGAGCTTTCAAATGGTCCATCGCCTTCCAAAATTGGCTATTACCTTGCTGAGTTATGGTTCAGAAACTAAATACAGGTACTAAGCTCTTTTATCGTCAAAGCAGGAATTTGGCTCATGTTTTTCGAATTTAAAATTAGAAATTATTATGATTAATTTACTTTCTAATTATATAGTGCTAAAAAAAGACCATTTCATTCCAATTATTGCCTTGACTTTTGGCCCAACTTTTCTTTATGGCTTTATCAAACTATTTTGCCTATGTCACTTCTAATTGTTTAATATTTTCCCATTGTATTTTGGCCAAAGCGAGTACAAAGAACCCACTGACTTTTGGACGATGGCACTGGATTAAGATAGAAACCGGCTTATTGTTTCCACCCTCCTCATTTGGGCTATGATTCGATTAGGGCGAATCCCTTCGCCAAAAAACACGTACAAGAATGGAAGAAGACTGGTTTGTCGGCCTTTCACTGAATTTGGGGTCAACCGCGAAATCGAGAAAAGGGAAAGGAGCCATGATGAGCCTCGGGACTTTCCAGAATTTGATGATTTCCCTTTCATGCGCATCCAATCCTTCCTTTTCTAATCATCCCAAATCCTCTCCTTACCCCAATAATTCATTCATCTGGATCATCCATTCATTTTTTTTCAACTTTAATATTAAAATAAAAATGGGAAATTAAGCTGATTATTATTAATTATCCATAGCCCAAATGTTTGTTCTAAATATTTTAATTACGAATTTAGCGAATTAATTAATTGATCCAAAATCCAACTCCAAAATCAACTCTTAATTCACATATCAATTTCCTCCAAAAATTCCCTTGGGCTTCAATCAATTTTCGCCACTTTAAATTGGAATGCACGAAAGGCGGTGGCCGCCATTTTGCCACTGGAATCCTCAACTTGGCCCAACCGCACTTTTCCTCCTCCTTCATTTTGCCACCCAAGGTTGAGCCATTTCCCCCATTTTTGGCACAAATTTCCCCCTAATTTAGCCCTCTGCTGCTTCAGTTCAACGGGAAGGCAAGCCGGCGTTTATCGAAGTGCTGCCGTCGCCCGACCATATTATGGGGCCTATGATGGTGGCGGAGGTGCCGAAAGGCCAACAATCATCGTGAACGGAAGGCCCGAAACCCAGGTGATTCAGGCGAATGGAGCTGCTAGGGCGGCACCGAATGTAGCGTTGAATCCAATTGGAGGAGGACAACAACCCCAATTCATTGCTGGCCACAATTCAAATGGTAAAAAGCTATTCAATTTGGAATGCTCTGATGGATTCCCTTTCATTTTGAAGCACTTCTCGGCAATCGGGTTGGCATTGCGGAATTCAGCTCTGATGGTTACAATTCCCAGGGCGGCGGTCCGGTGCCAGATGGTCTTAAATTGCTTCAAACTATGCTCTGAATTTCCCCCTTCCCTATTTAAGACATGGCATTGAATTGCGATTTCGAGGGCCAACCCTGCTGTTGGGCAAATGTGCCAACTCCAAGTGATGATCAAATTGATTGGCAATTGGTGCAAGGAAAACCGAATGTGAATGTGTCAATGGATGGAAGATATTTGGTCAGTATTATGGGCCAATTTTAATGAAGACTATTAATTTATATAGGTGGCCACTGCCAGCGGGGCTGCCCCCTCCGATGAAGCACAATTGTCCTCTTGTTCCATTGCCTGCGCAAGTTCACCGATTCGAGTCCGGGCAAAGCATTGGCAATCATACAATGTCCTTTTGCAGGTAAATACATTTATAATTCATATTATTATTTTATGGGAAGAGACTATAAATTATTTTCGATAAAATAATCCTTGAAGGAGACAAAATTTTTGAGGAAATATAAAATTAAATTATAATATTTTTCTGAATAAAGGCAAAATTTTTTCTGGAAAAAGAAAAGTGTAAATTAATTTTCCGGAAAAGGGCAACCTAAAAAGTGCAAATTAATTCTTTCCGGAAAAGTGCAACCGGATAAAGTGCAAATTAATTCTTTCCGGAAAAGTGCAACAGGATAAAGTGCAAATTAATTCTTTCCGGAAAAGTGCAACCGGATAAAGTGCAAATTAATTCTTTCCGGAAAAGTGCAACCGGATAAAGTGCAAATTAATTCTTTCCGGAAAAGTGCAACCGGATAAAGTGCAAATTAATTCTTTCCGGAAAGGGCAACCTAAAAAGTGCAAATTAATTCTTTCCGGAAAAGTGCAACCGGATAAAGTGCAAATTAATTCTTTCCGGAATGGGGCAACCGGATAAAGTGCAAATTAATTCTTTCCGGAAAGGGCAACCTAAAAAAGTGCAAGTTAATTCTTTCCGGAAAGGGGCAACCCTAAAAAGTGCAAATTAATTCTTTCCGGAAAGGGGCAACCCTAAAAAGTGCAAATTAATTCTTTCCGGAAAGGGCAACCTAAAAGTGCAAATTAATTCTTTCGGGAAAGGGGCAACCGGATAAAGTGCAAATTAATTCTTTCCGGAAAGGGCAACCTAAAAAAGTGCAAGTTAATTCTTTCCGGAAAGGGGCAACCCTAAAAAGTGCAAATTAATTCTTTCCGGAAAGGGGCAACCCTAAAAAGTGCAAATTAATTCTTTCCGGAAAGGGCAACCTAAAAGTGCAAATTAATTCTTTCGGGAAAGGGGCAACCGGATAAAGTGCAAATTAATTTTTTCCGGAAAGGGCAACCGGATAAAGTGCAAATTAATTCTTTCCGGAAAAGTGCAACCGGATAAAGTGCAAATTAATTCTTTCCGGAAAAGTGCAACCGGATAAAGTGCAAATTAATTCTTTCCGGAAAGGGCAACCTAAAAAGTGCAAATTAATTCTTTCCGGAATGGGGCAACCGGATAAAGTGCAAATTAATTCTTTCCGGAAAGGGCAACCTAAAAAAGTGCAAGTTAATTCTTTCCGGAAAGGGGCAACCCTAAAAAGTGCAAATTAATTCTTTCCGGAAAGGGGCAACCTAAAAAGTGCAAATTAATTCTTTCCGGAAAGGGGCAACCGGATAAAGTGCAAATTAATTTTTTCCGGAAAGGGCAACCTAAAAAAGTGCAAATTAATTCTTTCCGGAAAGGGGCACCGGATAAAGTGCAAATTAATTCTTTCCGGAAAGGGCAACCTAAAAAAGTGCAAGTTAATTCTTTCCGGAAAGGGGCAACCCTAAAAAGTGCAAATTAATTCTTTCCGGAAAGGGGCAACCTAAAAAGTGCAAATTAATTCTTTCCGGAAAGGGGCAACCGGATAAAGTGCAAATTAATTTTTTCCGGAAAGGGCAACCTAAAAAAGTGCAAATTAATTCTTTCCGGAAAGGGGCACCGGATAAAGTGCAAATTAATTCTTTCCGGAAAGGGCAACCGGATAAAGTGCAAATTAATTCCTTCCGTAAAGGGTCAACCTAAAAAGTGCAATTAATTCTTTCCGGAAAAAAGGCGAAATTATTCTTTCCATTAAAATGGCAAAATTATTTTCTGAAAAATACAAAAGGATCATTCATTCTTTTCTTTAATTTTCTTGTCCAAAATCAATTTCCTCCTTTGAAGGTCTGTCAACGTGAATCATTCCCCAGCTCTGTTGGCTACAATCCGCTGCTCAATTGCCAAGAATTCCCTTCCTCCCATCAAGTTGCCCACACCGAATTGGTTTTACCAAAAGCCTCCTATGTGGATGTGAGTGAATGTTGAAAAGAGAGAATTGAGGTGGCCTCAAAATTGTCGGAGATAAACTTAAAAAGATATTTTAAAAAGTTTTTGCACATTTTTTGATGAAGTATTTAAGCCTCTCCGACTCGAAATATTAAATTTTTCTGATTCTTTGGCTAAACACAATTGCCATCTGTCAATCTATTTGTGGACGATTTCAATTTAACTATAACTCCATCCTTTAAACCATATCTCATCGAGGCAATGACCAATTTTGGAAGGCGATATAACATTCAAAAGCCCAAAGTGTATTATACAAAATAGCATTAAATTTATTAAGAAACCCAACTTTTAAATAATTATTTGCCTTTGAGCGTAGTAAACCCGAATTTTCTGAGTGAGTGAGAAAAAGCAGCTTATTTTACAAATTTTTATAAAATTTTCATAAATTTGTAAAACCACTTTTTAGAGGACTTATAGGGCCTTCTAATGGCATATTTCCTTTTCAAATTAATTAGTGTCTCTCCGAACTATGGTCAAAAGAAGCTAATTGGTACTAAAATATGCTATTACCAAATTTAAATATTATCAAAATGAATTTATTTATTCATAGATTGTATTTGTGGCCTCAAATTTCATTGATGAACGCGGTGACATTGTCTTTTTGGATGACATTGAAGTGCTTTATGAGAGCGACCCGCCCGAATGCGGAACATCATCCAATACTGCTGCAAGCTATAATGGTGCCACCCAAAAGCCACCATCAAAGGGAAAGAAAGGGGGAAAGAAGAAAGGAAATGGAGGAGCCGGAGGTGGGGGAGGCGGATTAGCGGCGAATGGTAACAATAATGCTGGAAATGTTGGAATGGCACAAATTGGGGATAGGAATGAAGAGGAGGGAATTCGAAGGGCGGGGTCTGGTGGAAATGCTGGTGCTGCAGAATTGGCCACTGCAATTGGCACTGCCAGTGGAAGTGCTGGAACGGCAGTGGCCGTGGATGGGGCAACCGCGGGGCAACAGACAGCCGAAGGCACATCTGTATTGGGAACCGAATTGGAAGGAGGGGCGATTGGGAATGGAGGTGGCAGCGAAAATGGTGGCATAGAGGATGGTAGCGGCATTTCAGCAGGTAAAAAGATTGGTTCTGGGTCAAAATTAAGGGGTATTAAACGGTTTAAACCCATTTTGGTTTAATGGTTCATAACTAAGTTAGAATTGGTTAAATCCAAGCCCATAATAAAATGATGGATTTGAATTATTGAAAAGTCATCAATCATTGTCCCTTTATAGGCCAAAACAGCATTGACCACGTGAAAGCGCATGGAGTTGTGGGCAAAAGTGGCAAAATTGGAACCAGTACTTCCTCAAAGAATTCATTGAGTTCAATCGACACAAAATCTTCCAAATCGGAGTTCAAATCGTCCATCACCAAAACATCTTCCTCCTCTTCCTCTTCTGCATCATCTTCTTCTTCTTCGTCATCTTCTTCATCTTCCACCCAAATTCGGTCCATCTCTTCCCTCCAATCTTGTTCATCATTGAAATGCTCATTTGAGGATGGGACGAGTTGCGCATATTCCGACATGACCGGTGATACGGAATCATCAGTTCGCGGGCTGACAACGCATTTTGAGGTGGTCAAAGGCCAATTCATGAATCGGGTCACCGGCGTCAAGGAGGGAATAGGCAAGTGAATTTGAGGGCAGCCTATTCTATCGCTGGACCAACTTGTCGCCTTTTGTAATAATTCATCAAGGACTAAGCCAATTTTGTCAATTTTAGTATTAAATTAAAGTGCAGACTTTTGGCTATCCAATGATATATAATTTTATTAAAATGGTTCAGAATTGAATAAGTTATGACAAAAAAAGCCCTTAATTTACTCTAATCCATAGTCAATGGTAGTTTTAACAATTTAAATTGGGCACAACTTCATCAATTCTAGACCAATTTTAAATAAAATTTAATATTATTAGATCGCCAAAAGTCTTCTCTTTAATTTGATATAAAAATCATCACAATTAATTCAATCCTTTATGAGTTTATTATTAACGGAGTTAAATTGGCCCGGCGTCAGATGCTAAATGGAGAAGCTGAGGATTTATTGAGGAATTTTTCAGAAGGCAACTATTATGCGGCCGTTTTCCTCTATCCCCGGGAGAAGGCTGGACTTTGGGCGAATGTGGGTGGAAATGGCACTGGAGGGGAAGGTGCCACATTGGCCGAGGAGACCCGTTTCCGCTTCCAATATTATGAAGGAACGCACGGTGTCCAGCTGAAGGGATGTTGCGCAGGGAATAGTGGGCCGGTGGATGTGCCAAATGGGGCGAATGATGAAGCGCCGGAACAACAACAACAACAAATGACATGCCCATTCCAATCGGACAAATTCGTCAGTGTTTCCGATAGAATGTGGAAATGGGGAACATTCGCTTGTCCGCAAGGCACAAAAAAGGTGAATAATAATAACGGAGTGTAATTGTTTATTGTTGAAATTAAATTGAAAAATTGAAAAGCCACCTTGTAAAGGAGACTCTGGGCTTTCAATTGGTATATCGCCTACCCAGATTGGTTAATGCCTCGCTGAGATATGAGCCAAAAACTATTGCCAAACTCAATCAGCGGTACTTCAATTGTTCCTTTTGTAGAAAACGAGGGAACATCAATCACTCTTTCCCCCAGTAATAAATATGAAGAGAGAATACGGTATCAGAAATCGCCCTTCCTTTTTTCCTTTGCTTGGCATTGGCAGTGAATAATCCTCAGGGGCACATCAACTGTACAGTATACTCTTCCCATTGATCTAGTCCATTTTTATAAATTCACATAACTAATCTCAAACAAAACCATCCAAGATAATTTTGGTACCATTTTAAAGAGCAAAGAATTCTCTATTCAATTACATTAAAATAATTTGCTTAATCTCACAGTTTTTTTTTAATTTTGAATTAAATTTAAGTCTATCCATCAATAATTCCATGTCATTCTTTTGGTTATCTCTGCGAGATGATAACCAATTTGGAAGGAATTTACTCTACAAAGTGGCAAATTTTATTTATATGAAATATTGAATTCAATAAAAAAAATTAATTTTTCTAAATTTTTTTATATTTTATTGAAACATTTTGATCAATGCCAATTCATTTTATCATTTTCTCATAGAAAATAGCATTCAAATTTTAGTCATCCTTCAAGGAAATAATTTATGAGATATAAAAAATTTTTTGAATAATTTATGAGATATAAATTTTTGTGGAATTTATCAAATAAAAATTCTTAAAATCAGTTCCAGCTTTAAAAAAAATATACTCAAATTTTGTAGATTATTTTCCTTTGCGAAAACACCCGAACAAATCAAGGCGCATGCGCAATGGACGACATTGCCGTGATGGAGAATAGGCCGGATGTGAATATGCAGGACAGACCAATTTGTTAATAATTTAATGTTAAATTAAATATTATTTGTGCCTCAAATTTGGTTGATGGAATGGATTCGGAATTAAATTATCAAAAAATTAATTAATTTAAAATATTTTATACGAAATTAACCCTCCAAAATCCATTCCATCAATTTTTCTCATTTTTTTTCCTCTCAAAATGCCATAAAATCCTCCGATTTTTTTTTGTCTTTCATCCACCAAATTTCTTTTTTTATTCAATTTTTTTCTTCATTTTCCTTCATTAAAACTTGCCAAAATCACCCACCCCCACACAGTCCATTCCTCACTGGAATAAACGCATTTTTCTTCATTTTAATGGTTGATGGGGAAATTGCGAAGCCGATTTATTTGAGATGGATATTTCGCGCACATTTAGGAGAATGTGGCCAACAATTTCAGCTGCTAGAAGTCAAAAAGAAGGAATCAATGGATTTAGGATAAAGTTTAGGTTATTTTTTATGTTATTCATTTACAAGGGAAGTGTCTCACCTTAAGGTGGCCCTTTTTGATGAGACTTGGCATATGTTTAGGGCATAGGATGCCTACACCTAAATCACAATTTTTATCTGCGGAATGGACACGCCTCGGATTTTATGAAACATTGTAAATTATTTACAACTAATTAAACCAAAAAATAAATAGATTCAAAGGGAGAACTATTCAATTCTTTTTCATACATTTTTAAATTTTTAAAGATTAAATTAATTAAAAAATGATGAAGGGCACATAATATATTCATTTGTTCCATTCCCATCCAAAATGCATCATTCATTTGCCATTTTTTGTGGTGGTCAAAATACGGTTGTTGATCTGTTCAGCTGCTGGCGGATTATTTGTACTCCACCGTTTTACAAAACAAATCCACAATCTGGCCCCGAGCGTTCTTCCCCTCTTTTCCAAGCATTCATTCATTTATTCCTGCATCAGAATCCTTTTCCATTCTTCACGCTTTTTTGCCGCCATCGTCCAATTCCTCGAGGCCATAATCCCTAGCACAGTTCAAATGGAAATCGACACCTCTTTTTTCTTTTATCGCCTCCTTGATTTTTGTTTGTCGGCATCGCCCCGGAGGGCAAAATTCCATGAATGGAATTGACCAAGAAGAATTGGGAGAAATCCAACAAAAAAGGCAGACCCTACGGCAATTTGGCGCAAAAGACGGAATTGGTTTTGTGTCAATTTTTGTAGAAAAATATAAAATAAAATTTGCTGCAAAATCCTCAAAGGCAAAGTGGATTTTCTGACTCTCGATTCAAATTTCCCAAGGGCATTTAAGGGTGATGATTTGAGGAGGAGGCAAACAACCATTTTGGCCCACTCATTATTGGGCACTATCATCAATACAAAAATTGCTGTGGCCTCAATTTCATTTGGGCCTGGCCCTTCCTTTTGGCACTCAATTAGGGCCGTGAAGGGAATTTTTAGCGCTCCGGGGGAATTGGGCGGCGGCGCCAATTGAGGAGGAGAAAAGGCGCGGAAATGGAGGAGGAGGAGGCGGAAGAGAAATGGGAGAATTGGAAGAAGAAGAAGAAAGGGGAAAAGGCCAATTTCCGGATTGTGGCCATCATCCCATCGCCTATTTGGCCAATGCAATATTGGATTGGCAAATAAGCACATCAAAACCCCCAAAGGGGGCGCATATCTTTCACAGTTCTCCAAATTGTGTTGTGAAGGCCAATTTTGGATTTGGGATGGCCAAACAAGGGGGAGGACAAATATAAATATGGCCAATCAGCCATCAAATATTAATATTTTGTTCATTTATTCGATTGAAATTCATCAATTTTAATTTTAATGTTAGAAGTCGTTTCACAGTATTCAATACCTGGACCATTCTTTTGCTTATAATTTAGAGAGGCTAGAGCCTATTTTGGAAGGAAATATATCATTTGGAAGCTCTAAGTTTCCTCTAAAATGTTTCTATAAAATTTTTATGAAATTCACCTTATTAAAAAAGTTAGTTGCCTTTGAGTGTAATAAACCCCAATTTTTTGATCGAATGAAGAAAAAACGCTTATTTTGTAAATTGTTTTGCATTTTTAAAATTTACTTAAGCCACTTTATAAAGTATTTTCGGAGCTTTCAATTAGTATATTGCCTTCCCTAATTGGTGACTTCCTTATTGAGTTATAGCCAAAATATATTGAATCGGCTGTAATCAATCGTTCCGTCATTTTCAAACATGTTCTATTTTTTTGCCATTTAAATTAGCCACAAAAAGAATTGGCCAATTAAGCCATTTGGTGGCATTTGTCCCATTCATTCCAAGGATCAGTCCCCCTCCCAACTTTTTATTGCCTCATCCGCCCATTTAGCTTCTCTTCGAAAGGACCGCCCATTCTCCCCCCAAGCGACGATATCCCCCCTCATCCCCCTTCATTGCCTTGCCAATATCCCCCCTTTTCTTTCTCTCTTCATTATTTCCCCGCCAACAATTCGCCCACCCACCTCCCTTTCTCCCTTTCAAATTATTATCGTATTTTTGCCGGCCACCTGTTTATCCAATAATTTTAGAAAAATTGGCTAACTTTTAATCACAAATTCAACGCCTTCACATTTTTTGCCACAAATTTGACTCCCAATTTTTGGAATGTTCAGCGTGGAATCATTGTTGGCCGAATTCAAAGGAGGCCAGAAAGATGGAAATGTAGAAGGAGGGAATGAGGAGGATGGCATTCATCAACAAGAAAATGAACATAAAAATGGATCAAGGCAAATTGAGGGAAACGAAAAGGAAGAGGAGACAACATTTAAGGTAGATTCTTATAGGATTGGGTTTCTCCTTCATTTTCGGATCCAATAGGGCAAAAATTAGGTTCAAATCTAGGCGAAAGCATATTATTCTCAATTTTTGGATCTATTTTAATAAGCCAAATAAATAGGAGCATTACCAATTTAACACATTTTTCAGCAGCAATTTTCGCCCACAATTCACCTCACAAATTCCATCATTCCCTGCCCAAAATCGCCATCACCAATTATTGGCCATAATCCAATCGCTGGGCCATCGCCTCTCTCACCTTCAGCCATTGCTAATCCATTCAATTTTATGCCATCAAATTGTACTTCACCTCTTCATCCTCATCAATGTATGCCATTCTTTCCTCAACCAAATCAAATGGCCACAGCAGTGGCAGCCGCAATGTTTTGGCTTCAACAATTTGGCGGTGGCGGCCAAATTTCGAGGCCTAGGCTACCGCAAATTCCGGCACCTCCAATGTCTTTATTGCCTCCACCTTTATTTGGCCAATCACCCCAAAATGGCAGTGGCCCATCCAATGAGGCAGATAAATCATCGGAAGGATCATCCACATCGACTGGGGGAGGAGGCGATAGGAAAAACAGCAGCAATTGTGGAAGTGGGGAACGAATTTTTGGTGAGAAAATGAAAAATATTGAAATATTTCCGGAAAAGATTATAACACTAAATATGGTTTAAGAGTTTGTCCTCCATAGTTACTAACTATAAACGCATTTGGATAGAGTTTAATTTGTTATGGTTTAGTGAATAATTAAATAGTATTAAACCGTTTAATTAAACCAATTTTGGTATTCTATTCAAAACTAAATTAGAATTGGTTAAACCCAAACCAAAACATATGGAATTAATCTAATAACACAAAACAGGCGGAATTAATCTAAGCGAAAACACAAAACAGGCGGAATTATTCTAAGCTAAAACACAAAACAGGCGGAATTAATCTAAGCGAAAACACAAAACAGGCGGAATTATTCTAAGCGAAAACACAAAATAGGCGGAATTATTCTAAGCGAAAACACAAACAGGCGGAATTATTCTAAGCGAAAACACAAAACAGGCGGAATTATTCTAAGCGAAAACACAAAACAGGCGGAATTATTCTAAGCGAAAACACAAAACAGGCGGAATTATTCTAAGTAAGCGAAAACACAAAACAGGCGGAATTATTCTAAGCGAAAACACAAAACAGACGGAATTATTCTAAGCGAAAACACAAAACAGGCGGAATTATTCTAAGCGAAAACACAAAACAGGCGGAATTAATCTAAGCGAAAACACAAAACAGGCGGAATTAATCTAAGCGAAAACACAAAACAGGCGGAATTAATCTAAGCGAAAACACAAAACAGGCGGAATTATTCTAAGTAAGCGAAAACACAAAACAGGCGGAATTATTCTAAGCGAAAACACAAAACAGGCGGAATTATTCTAAGCGAAAACACAAAACAGGCGGAATTATTCTAAGCGAAAACACAAAACAGGCGGAATTATTCTAAGCGAAAACACAAAACAGGCGGAATTATTCTAAGCGAAAACACAAAACAGGCGGAATTATTCTAAGCGAAAACACAAAACAGGCGGAATTATTCTAAGCTAAAACACGAAACAGGCGGAATTTTCTAAAAATTATCTAAGCCACTTTTTAGAGTGCATTTAGGGCTTTCAAATGTCATATTGCGTTCATGAACTATTTATTGCCTTGCTTAGGCATATTAGTCAAAAATGAATCTAAACAAGATCTATAGATTTAGTACAAAAATTTACGAGTTAAGGAGTTTTAGGATAAACTTCTCTGGACTGTTATAATCTTTTCGGCAAATTATATTTACAATAAAAATTTGCTTCAAGATGAACACCATCGAATCCCGCTGGAGGCCATTTCCTCGTGTATGCTTCGACGGCACAAAAACAATCGAAAACCGAGGACGCCATTTTCGCAACAACAATTGCTGGCATTGGAACAAAAATTCCAACAAAAACAATATTTGTCCATTGCCGAAAGGGCCGATTTCTCTGCCAAATTGAAGCTGACTGAACAACAAGTCAAAATTTGGTTTCAGGTAAATCAAAAATTGGGTTTTGCGTTTTGTGGGTTTGATTGAATAAAAAAGGGTAAAGCTTCCCAATATTGCACCCTTTTTGCCCTCTTTCTTTTTAATTATGGCCATTTCCTTCATTTCCCAGCTATAAATTCAATTTTATAATTCATTTCCTCGGCAGATCGTAAACTCGTTTTGGCCCCAAAATTTTATGGCCAATAAAAAGAATGGAATATTTGTGGGGGATTAGCATTAGCACATTTGCCCCTTCCCATCCCTTCGCCACCGCGCAATTACCCCTTTTCCCCTTCCAACCCACAAAAACATATTCCTCCCTCATTCCAATTTGACCGTATTCCCCCCCCCCCCCTTTGGATTTGGATTGATGTCCTCAAATAAGAGGCAAGGGGATGACCCTGCAGGGAATATATCCAGCTGGCGTCATCTTGCGATTAGATTTGGCTCAAATGCATTGATGATGATGAGATACACATTAAAAAGTTTTCACGCGATGGGATGAATTTGCACTGTGAAGGGATAATAATAGGTGTAGAAGATTTGAATGAAATATGTGTGAGGTGGACGGGGTCAAGGCCCATTCCCTCATTATTGAAACAGAACTTTTCAGTACTGGCCCCATTCTATTGGCTATGGATCAAGAAGGAACTAACCAATTTTGGAAAGCAATATACCATTTGAAAGCTCGAAAAGTCCTCTAAAAAGTGGCTCATTAATTTTTGAAAATTTAAAGTAATTTGTAAAATATGCAGTATTGCCTCTAAAATTCGGGTTTATTATATTCAAAGACACGTAATTTATTTTTAAAATTAGAAATCATAAAATTTAATATAGCGACTTTGTAGAGGAAACTTTGGGCTTTAAAATGGTATATTGCCTTCCCAGATTGGCAATTGCCTCGTTGAGCTATAGTTTAAAAAATTAGCTAGATACTGAATGGCGGTATTGAAGGTCCCTGCATCGCCCCTACTTTTTGTTTTGCCCTCCAGCCACAATCTCAATTAGAGGAGGATGGATGACACATTAAAGAGGGAAGGAAGGAAGGAAAATAAGTACGGTACTAGCAATTGAGCAATAAAATTGGAATTGGCATTGGCACCATTCCTCTCCCATATTTCCCTAAAAAGTGACCTAAAAATGGCAAAAAAAAAATGATGCGATTTTGATTGGATTTTTTGACTATATTAGAATTAAATGGTCAGAAAAGTGACCTGAAAATAAAAATGGAAGAAAATTGAATTGGTTTTTGATGGAATTGCATGGATAGAATTGGCGTTAGGCCGCCAAAATATTATGCAATCCCGGGGAATGTGAATGAGGTGGATAGATTAGATCATAATCAACACTCCCTTCCCCCAAATAATATAATGGCCATGGGCGGATTATCCAATAATATTTGCGCATCCATCTTACCCGAAAAAAGAGTGATGGATTGCTTTGGGAAGTCAATTAAAAATAAATGGATTAATGGGAAAAGGGAAAAAACATGCAAAACAATTTGAATGGGAAATGAATGTGAATTTGATTAAATAATGGGAAAATAGTTCGAACAGTGTAATGCCAAATTTAACGGTTCAGAAATTCAGCCTACCCCCACAAACCATATACCATTGCATAGATCTCATCAAGACGCATCATTTGATTATGTTTTGGTTTGGGTTTAACCAATTCTAACTTAATTTAGAACCATTAAATTAACCCGTTTAAAATCTTTTAATTTTGACCAAACCATAATAAATTATATCTCATCGCGTCTTAACCTGCCCTTTCCAACTTTGAGTATATGGTTTGTGAATTTAGGACAAAGCCTCATTAAACCATTAAATTATATTGATGTTTTACATAATTTAACAGAATCGAAGGGCCAAATCCAAAAGGCAACAAGAAGCAGAAGAGGAAAAGCTCAAATTCGCGCAGGCAAATGCGGCGCTGACGGCGATGGCAACGGCGGCTGCGGCGGCACAAAAAGTGGCTGCCAATGCCGCATTCCAACAACAGCCATCATTGGCCAGAATGAAAACAACAACAATGGATGGGGGAACAATGAATGGATGGTGAAGGAAAGAAGGAAGGGAAAAATGAAAGGAAAACGGGTCAAAATTGAAGCAGAAAATGGCCATTAAATTCCTCTCTTGAAATATTGTCGCCCAACTTCCCACCACAAAATTGTGTTGTGTTCACCCCAAATTTATTCCTCTACAATCAAATTTATTTCCCCCATTTTCCAGTGAATTTTATATCCATTTCCAATCACTTTACTTTTATTATAGTTGGCCAATAAAATAAATAAATAAAATGTCCAATCGCCAATCAAAAATTGGGACCAATATATTATTTTATTCAAGAATGGAGGAAAATATATTTGTTGTGACATCAGTTGGCCCAACAAATTTATTCAAATTCATCCTTTAGCCCTCCCCTCGTTCCAGGTGTATGTTCAACAATTTTACCCTTCCAATAAAAAATGGGAAATTTATGGTCCTTTCCAATACAAACATTCGAAGAAGTGGAGGAAACCCTTTGGAAGGGCCAAATCCTTCTCAATCGAATGCTCCGAATTAAAACAAATTGCTTGGAAAAGGGGGTGCTGTGGTGGTGGCCAACATACCACCAACTTGATTTATTCCTTGGGAATTTTTTGATGCTTTTTTGGCCAAATTTTCATTCAAACTTTTCAAATAAAGTATAATATTTGCCGAAAACTTTTCGCGTCAGAAAATAATCTTTTTTGGGACAATATTAATTAGGCTTCTTTAAGATTCATATATTTTTACCTTGATTCCTAATCTAAACAAGCCTTAAATCAAATCTTAAGCCTCAACATTTTGTTATGGCCAAGTTATATGGCCTTAAAAAATTATTGTTTGATTTGAAAATTCAGCAAATTCAATGTTTTTCAGCAAATTAAACATTTCATCAAATATTAAAACCACACATTTCCGGTTTCTTCACATTCGAATCGATCAAACATATTCCCAAAAATATTACATGGATCAGTTTCCCCTCTTCATACAATTTTGTTCATTTTCCCCTCTTCGATGATTATGATGGATTGGATTTGTATTTGGATGGCCCAAATTGTTCCTTCCCTTTCCCTTTCACTTGATCATTCTTCCCATGGCCCCATCATCCCATCCCCTTTTCCCATCCGTTTAACTCGGCTAATTGCTTTTCTTCGCCCATCCAATTATCCGTCTTCTCTTCCCACTAAATTCCCTTAAACCCCCATTTTTGTGGTGATGGATTGGATGATCGGCCACCGACCGACCAACCAAAAGGGAAGGCCATACTTAGTGCCAATTGGGCCAAAATGTGGACAAATGGCCCTCCGGGGCAAAAAGGGAAGCTCCCATATTTTGCCGCCACCGCCGACGGTGTAAAGCAAATGTTTTCTTTGTGGACCCAAAATTTGTGTGTGTGGGGAGGGGGGGGGGTCGATCCGAAGCCCATTAAAAGGCCATCAATCCGCCAAAATCCGCCCCAATGAGAGGAAGAGGGGAGCAGTTCATCCGTCTCAATTTTGGTGGGGACCGCATCCGAAGCGGTGGCGGCGCCCCTAAAATGCGAGGAGGACAAAGAGGCAATTTTGGATGGGGTGGCGATTGGATTTGTGGATTGAATTGGATGAAGATTGACCGATTTGTGTGGTGGATAAATTGGATGGGGATATTTGGTAGGGATAGGGAATGCCGAAGGGGAAGAGAACTTTAAATGAGGGGGAATTTTGTAATGGGGAAAATATTTTAAATTTGTGATATTGGATTGAATTTGGCAAGGACAAAAGGCCACTGTACCGTACCGCCAACTCATCAGTGTCTGGACTATTCTTTTGGCCATAACTTAAGAAGGAAGCAACCAATTTGGAAAGGCAATATACTATTCGAAAGCTCTTAATTTCCTCTAAAAAGTGGCCAAATTAATTTGTTGTAAATTGAAAGCACCTCATAGAAAAGGTGGCTTTTCCTCAAAAGTTAAACATAAGGTTAATTACATATACTCAAAGGCATTTAAGTTTTTTAAAGGTGGATTTCATTGAATTTAAAAGAGCAATTTTGAAGAGGACACTTTGGGCTTTCAAATTGTATATCGCCTTCCCGGATTGGCTATTGCCTCGTTAAGTTATGACCAAAAGTTTGGCTCAAGTACTGTGGCGTACTTGAAATGTCCCAAGGCAATGTTAATTTCCCTTTCTCCAATTTTTTATTTGAACAAATCGTATCCTCATTCCATCGATCAACTTTAATTTCACTTTTTTTTTTTGCTAGGAAACTGTAATTTAGATAATGGAAAAGGGAAATTAAGCCCAAATTGCGCAATTGGGGCTTTTTTTTCCATTTTGGGTTCCCTTGGGAGATCAATTGAAGGAAGGCAAAGGAAGTGTGGGGGCAATTTAGCGTTAATTAGTGTAATTGGCTCCACCGGCCCCCTTTCTTTGGAAAATTGGAAACCGCCACCATCTTCGTCTATACCACTTTTATTGCCCCACAAAAATGATTATTATTATTTTCCCCTTCGCCCTCATAATCATCAAAATGGGGGACCTCCCGGGAGAGAATGTGCCGCTATGATCCATTCCGGCTATCCCCTTTTTCATTTTCCTTTTTGCCAGCCGCCAAATTGTTGGCGCCACCAATTTAGTAAAAGGGAAAGAAAAATAATTTAATTTCATTGGAAGAAAAGCTCCAGAAAGTTTTTTAGAAAATAAATTCATTTTTGGGAAAAATGAATGGATTTTATAAAATGGGCACCATTTGTGATATATTTTAATTGGCTTAAAGGTATTTAAGAATGTTGGCAGATACTTTGATGGTTTAAGGAAGGGGCAAATGATGTTTTTGTTTTTGGAAGGAAAATTGTGACTTGTGACAAGGCCAAATGGCCGCCGAATATTTTGTAATTTCGATGGATGACCAACTGTTTTATTGAATGAACTTTCCTATTTACTTTTTCATTTTCGGCTAATGTAAATAAAAAGACTGGCCAAAGGAATTGTGGGCAAATTTTTGTTGGTCGCCTATGATTTACGATTCCATTAAATTTAAGAATGTCTTCTTTTCTTTGAATACGTTCCTTCACAATTTGCCGATCATTTGGCGTAATCAAATCAAATTTGAAAGAAATAAAGTAAAAGGCCGTTTATATTTGAATAAATATTTAAAACATTTTGTGTTTTTAGCTTAAAAACATTTGTGTTTCACTTAGCTTAAAAACATTTTGTGTTTCATTTAACTTAAAACATTTTGTGTTTTTAGCTTAAAAACATTTGTGTTTCACTTAGCTTAAAAACATTTGTGTTTCACTTAGCTTAAAAACATTTGTGTTTCACTTAGCTTAAAAACATTTGTGTTTCACTTAGATTAAAAACATTTGTGTTTCACTTAGTTTAAAAACATTTGTGTTTCACTTAGCTTAAAAACATTTGTGTTTCACTTAGCTTAAAAACATTTGTGTTTCACTTAGCTTAAAATATTTTGTGTTTTTTGTTTACTTAAAAACATTTGTGTTTTTTGTTTACTTAAAAACATTTGTGTTTCTCTTACTTAAAAACAGATGTGTTTCTATTGGTTTTAGGGCATTTTTAATCCGATTAATAATAAATCGAGAAATTAATTTCAGATAAAATAAACATAATATGGTCATTTTTTGATTTTATTAAAAAATACAAATTTAATAGGCATTGAGGCATTAAGTTTTGTTCAATTAAAATACAAAATCAAATGATAATATTAATTATTTATATCCTCCACGTAATCCACCATGGAGAACAAATAATCGAAAAAATGGTTAATAAATTTAGCCAAATATGTTGGCCAAATTTGGGCTGTCTCGTCCCCTCAGCTGCACTCAATCTGCCCCGAAAATCAGTCCAAAGCAATTGTCGATTAAGAGGAAGGCCGAATGCCTCCAAATTGGCACATTGAATGCCGCAGGTCCGACCAAAGTGGAATCTTTCGCATAAACACCGGGAAACGGTCGTCTGAATTTGGGAGATGATAGAATGGAAAGTGGAGGGGAATAACTAACGTGGAAGCAAAATTTTTGATGAATCAGGAAAATGTCCGATAGAACTGAACGGACCTGTAAGTTGAAGGGAGGGAAGGAATTAATTGTATCGGAGGATTTTGTTTATTTTATTCAAGAAATTAATTTGGATTCTTCGAAATTTATATGAATTGCCCATATTTGCATGTCCTACCATCAAACATTCATCCTCGGGCCTGGTTTCCGGGAAATGCAATAATTTACTGGAGGCATCCAATTTGGTTCTAAAAAACAAAATTGATGGATGCTTTGGGGCAAAAAGGACGTTGGGATTCATATTTGTGATTCTGTAAAGCCATTTCTAGTATCAGTGCCTTTCTTTTGGCCATAACTCAACAAGGAAGCAACCAATTCGGGAAGGCGATATGCCGTTCGAAAGCCCTAAATGTCCTTTGAAAATTGGCTTTACTAATTTTTTAAAGCTTAAAGCTTTTTCGTAGAAAAGTGACAATTCTTAAGAAATTTCTAGTCTATTATACTCAAAAGCATGTAGCTTTTCAGAGAAGTTATATTTCATAATAATTTTATAGCCACTTTAAAGGAGACACTTTTGGCTTTCAAATGATATATCGCTTTACTTGATTGGCTAATGTCCCGCTGACTGAGCTATCTATAAACAAAAGAATATCTCTTGAAACGCTCCTTGACTATATTTTTTTGAGCTTCTTCATTTTAATCAATAAATTAGCCATAATTTTGATAAAAAAATTAGTCAATTTAAGCATTCAGGAACCTAAACAATTCCAAGGGAGAAGAAGGAACCTGAGTAGCCGATGCCTTTCCAACTCCATAAATGGAGGCGGCTGTCTTTTGCGCATTTCCCCTTCGCATGCGCCCATCACCTCCTCCAAATAGGTGGCCGAACAATTTGCCCCAAAATTTGTATCAGTTTGTTGCTCCGATCGAAAATGTGACCGTCGATTACCGCCTCTTTCCGCTGCCGACCCTTCGACTCGACGTCGAGGACGGCATTGGGTTTGTAGGTAGCCAAAAAGGGAAATGAATTGAAGTTCACTGGGCGGTGCCAAAAGGCTGGAAGGGTGGCCACCGGCAACAGAATGGAGTCGCTGAAGGGGAAAAATGGAAGAAGGAAAATTGGCAAATAATAAGGAAAGTTGGATTAAATTTTTGAATGAAGGTGATGAATTTGTATCATATTTGGCATTATTTAGGAATGGCATTCAATTGTTAAGGAATTTTCTGGTTGAGACATATTAAAAATAAGGGAATTTAAATTTAATTTATGAGATGGCATAAATAGCCGATTTCTTGGCACAATCCTAAAATTTCGATATATGGTAATTTGGAATTGACGATCGGGTGGTATCTGGGTCATTCTTTTAGTTATAGCTCAAAAAGGAAGTGACTAATTTAAGAAGGCTTTATGTCATTTAAAAGCCCTAAAAGTCATCTACAAAATTGCTTCTTTTAATTTTTTGTTAGCTTTAAACAATTTGTAAAATGAGCGACTTTTCCTCAAAACTTGAGTTTAAAACAATCCAAAAGTATGTATTTGACAACATAAAATTTAAGGTTACTTTGTAGAGGAAACTATGAGCTTTCAAATGGTATATCGCCTCCAATATAGGTTATTTCCTTATTGAGTTTTGTGCCAGAAAAATTGATTCAAGTATTCGATCGGTGGTATCAAATTGCCCCCGACCTCTCTCAATTCATCTTGGCATAATCCAATTCAAAACTTAATGTACGCTTAATATAAATGCCTTCTGAATTTGTTTCTATAATAAATTCAATTGAATAGTGTCAGTTTTGAATTGCCCATGAGGCTAATTATGATTGTTTGCCTGATGATGATGTCCACTGGCAGTGGTGACATATTTGGGCGATTGTTCGGCTGATTGATTGGATTCCTCGGTGGCCATTGCTTTGTTGGCAAAAAGGCAGGCATCCACCCTTTTTTGGTAGGCGGTGCGAGCTGCTGTGCCAATTGCGGCCGGAAGGCATCGAATTTGGTTTTCGCCAAAACAAATATCCAACACCTGAAAATTGGAGGCATTTCGAATGGGATAGGCTCCAATTTGTCGCCATTAAAATAACGCATCAAGGATTGAGCCAATTTTGATAATTTTAGTATCTAATTAAAGAGCAGACTTTTGACTATCCAATGATAAAAATTTTAATCGGTTAAGAACTCATGAAATTATACCCAAAAAACTATTTTAAAATGACCTTTACTATTGATTGGTGAAATTGTCCGCGCATTTTTGGCCATAACTTCTTCATTTCTTAACCAATTTAAATAAATTTAATATTATTTAATAGCCAAAAATCTATTCTTAAATTTTATATTAAAAATCATCAAAATTGGTTCAATCCTTGATGAGTTATTGTAAATGGCATCAAGTTGGGCTGCTCAGCCTTCAGTGTTTAAAAATTGAAGAGGAAGGAATACATTGAAATGTTGGCATCTGAAGGACAAATCGCCAGAATCGCCGCCGGCTGCTGAGCAAATTGGAAGTTGGTCGAAAAGTTGACCAAAGCAGGCTTCGGCCTTGGCCAATTCACAACTCATTTGGGCGGCAGATGAAATGGTAAAATGAAGAGCAAAAAGTTTGGTCAAAATTTGGAGCCAACAAAATTTAATTTGGCCCATTTAAAGTGGGGAAATAAATGGATGGGTGGCACAAATTTTAGAAGAAGAAGATTTGTTGCGATCTTTGGATTATGCGGAATTTTCCCTTAATTAATATGTTTCGAGGATTAGGCGCCGGATTTATCCGCGGGATTGGGCATTTTAGAGGAGGAGAAATGTGTGAGAAAATGTTAAAAATGTGGGAGGAAAATGGATTGGATTTTTATTCACATTGGCACATTCCAATTCCACACTTTTTCCCTCTTTTTGCCATTTAAATTCACGCACATGACAACCATCGGCATTGGCCAATCCATTCCATTTTTTACATTGATTCTCCAAGGTGAGTATTGAATGGCCGCGCGAGGCAAAATCCATTCCTCTTCCCTCCCATTCCTTTCCTTCATTTTTTTTGTCATTAGCCGGCATTTAGTCGACCACGAAGCCGGGATTAGTCCCTCGAGGCAAATGGAGAGGAAGCCGAGAGGGGGGGGGGGGGGGATGGATTGCGTGATTGACCAAGTCGATGAATTTGGATTCAAAAAAGAGTGGCAATAGGGCTAAAGCCAGACGAGAAGGAAGAGGGAGGGCGGCGTTCCTTCCCCCTAAAAACTTTTTGGCCGGAAATTTTCTTCATTGATGAAAGAAAATGAAACCAAATGGGAAGACCGCCGGAGGGGGGAAATGGACGGAAAGGGGAAGAAGGGGATTAGTCAAACTCATCATCATCATCATCGAGGAGGGAGGAAGACCCTGGACAAGAAAAAATGGCAAAAAAATGAATGTGGCATTTGGCCAATATGCAAATTTTATGGAGGAACTAAATTCCCCTTTATCATTTTTTTGGGGTTTCCCTTTTTGGCATTACTTAAGAGTACGGACTAATGCCCTCAAATTGATGATTAAATTCATCCATTTCCATGTGGCACAAATCCTCCAATTATAATTGGGACCAAACCTGCAACGAGCAAAGGCGGAATTGGTCCCCTAGGATATATGGATAGGAGGAATGGATTGCCTGGGGGGAATGAAAAGATTAATCCCCTTTTAAATCCATAAATGGATGAAAGCATAAAATTATTATATTTGGAATGGAATGGGGGCTAACACTACATCAATTATGGGCCTTTTGTGTGTGCCGATTCCCCTTATATTTTCAGATTATCAAAAAAGGCCTTTGGCAGGTTGAATGTGAAGAGGCGGCGGCCACCTTTTGGTATGGATGAAACGAGCCCATTTTTGTTGGAATCTGGCCAGAAAAAGGGTAAAGGGCCAAGGGAGGAGGGGGCAGGCGGGGAATTGGGCGCACCAAAAAGCGGCAATTTCCGCCCCCACCGCCGCCGCCTCCTCCTCCTCCTCTTTCTTCCTGTGCCAAAAGATGGTGGTGGCCCGATGGAACGTGCCCTCCACCTTCCAACTGAATTGGAGGGTAAAATGGGCCAAAAAAAGAGGAGGAAAAGGCGGCCAACCGACGGGGGTTTTGTTATGGAAGATTGGGTTAGTGGAAGGAGGGTTATTATTGGGGTGGGGCTGGGGGATTTGGCCACAAAAGCTCAAGAGGGGGAATTGAATGGATGAAGCACAGCTTTTTTGTGTGTGTGGAGTGGCACCGCACTCATTTTCACACGGACGGCACAATCCAATCCAAACCAAACCAATTCCTTCAATCTCGCCATCCGCGCGAATATTCCCCCTCCCCCTTCCATTCATTTCCTTTCAAAACACACTCAATTAATATTTTCCATATGGACAAAAGGAAGGAAAAAAGATGGGGGCCATGGGAGTGAAATATTCCCACTTTTGATATTATTTCAAAGGGAAAATGTGGAAAGGAAAAGGAAATTTGAATGAATGAGTGGATTATTTAATGTGAGGGGATGATGGCCTTAATCCCCCTTTTTTTGTCGAAAAAAACAAGGCAATTTATTTCGATAATTCATATTTAAATAATATGAATTTTTCTCGCCAATTTCCGATTAATTGTTGATTAATTCAGTTCGAATAATTCGCTCTTTGGTTGCTTTCTTCTCAAGGCGATGCCGCTCCCGTGATTGATGGATCCAATTTTGGATGTGCATTCTGAAAATAAATAATTTATATTCAAATTTATAACGAAGAAATCAGAAAACCAAGGGATTTAACGAGTCAATCGAGTGAGAATTTGGCCCATTTTTTGGTCATTACTCAAAAAAAACTTCCAATTTAGGAAGGCAATATGCCTTTCAAAAACCCTAATGTCCTCTCATCGCATTTTATCAAATAATTCAACGAGGCTTTGGCTAATCTGATAAGGCGATATACTATTTTAAAGCCAAAATTGTTCTCTATAAAGTGGCCATAAAAACATTTAATATTTCCATTTATTTTAAAAAGTTATATTTCCCTTTAACGTAAGCGACTCCGATTTTTAGATGAAAAGGCGCCTTTCTCCAGGGAGATATAATTTTTAAAAATTAATTAGGCCACTTTTTAGAGGGTATTTAGAGCGTTCAAAGGGCATATCGCCTTCCTGAATTGGCAGCTTCCTTATAAAGATATGGCCAAAAATGGCCCAGGTGCTCATCGGCTTTAATCAATCGTTTCATTTCGCGCCCTACTCACTTTTCCAATTGCCGAATTTCCTTCACACTTTCCGTATCATTTGGGTGTGCTCCTCGCAAATCATAATGATGCGCCCCATCCTCGACAATCAACGAAATCAGGGATCCCTCCTGGGTGGGTTTAAGCCGCCAACCGCCTCCTGACCAAGGGTCCAGCCAACCATTTGAAAACACCAAATTTGTGGCCGTCGGAAATTCCGCCCCATAATTGGTGATGGCCCATTTTGGGCGGAACAGCTCGCGTTTGAAGCCAATTCGGCCAAAATGTTGGCGGCAATATGTGAGGGAATCATTCACTTCGTAGGGACAATTTTTGTCGAATGGATCGTGGGGGAGGCCCTGAAAATAATGGCATTCGGACAGGGATAAAGGGATCGTACCCGACTGCACATTGGCATCACCATTTCGGTACAGGACTGAAGAAATGGGTTGGAAATTAATAATGAGATATAATTATTGAAGGAGGCATTGGAAAGGATGAGTCACAAAGTTTTGGCCTTTAATAACTCGACAAAGATTGAACCAATTTTGAGAATTTTGTTATTAAATTAAAGCAGATTTTTGGCTATACAATGATATAAATTTTATTTAAATTGGTTCAGAATTAATGGAGTTATGAGCAAAAAACCATTTAGAATGTCCTTTACCAGGAATAAGCAAAATTTTCTGCGAATTTTTGGGCATAATTCCATCAATTCTGAACCAATTTAAATAAAATTAATATTATTTAATAGCCAATAGTCTTCTCTTTAATTTGATAATAAAATGATCAAAATTGGCTTAGTCCTTGGTGAATTATTTTAAATCGCGGCAAGTGGCTACTTCTATCGAAGGATGCTTAAGCTTAAGTATTTCTCAATTTTATCTTTTTGAATTTGGCCAATTTACGGGAGAGGGGTGGGAGGGGCAACATTCCCACGTTTTTCCCCTTTTCATTAATTTTGGGACCTGCCACGGCCATCCATCCGGGTCTCCAAGTGCACTGAAAGGCCCAGGACATTGGTCTCCCAGAAGGCAAAGTTGTTCGAGTTTTCCGGTAAAATTGTAGAAAATATTGAGCATTTGGTAGGAGGCCAATGCCAATTCTTGTTGATTATGGGCGGTGGCAAATGCTTTGCATGCTTCCTTGACAGGCCAAGCAGGGAGTGGCGCCAGAAAATTGGATTCATATGGATAGTCGACCATGGCCATTGTCTGACATAAATTTTGGATGTGAGCCAATGAGTAGCGAAAAATTTTAGATGCCACTTTTTAGAGGACATTTAGGGCTTTCCAATGGTATACCACCTACCTAGTTTGGTTATCAATTCGTTGAGATATAGGCCAAAACTAATGATGTTGGTATCAAATTGGCTCTACTCCCCAACCTTCTTTTATTCTTTGCAAAATTAGCTATGGTCATAGGGTGGCTAAAAATTTTATAAAGCTACTTTATAATAGAAATCCAGCCCTTTAAAATGATATATCGCTTTCTAAGATTGGCTAGTGCCTTTTGGAGTTACGGTATAAAAATCAATGTTGGCATTCAATTACAGGACCAGGCATGCTAATCATCCCTTTCTTAAGGGAAAAATCATTTTTCATCAAATTTTTCTCAATTTAAACAATTTTATATGCTATTTAATAGAAGACTATCAAGCTTTTCTTATGTTATAATGCCTTCCCCAATTTTTCTATAGGTTCCTTAAATTATATTCCAAAAACCAAAGCTGGTACCTAATCGGCGATACATCCTAACCTTCCTTTGTTTTTTTTTAAACTAACAATGAGATGTGAAAAGTGACAAAAATATTAGTAAGCAACTTTGTAGAGAAATGTTAGCCCTTTTAAATGATATATCGCCTTCTCAAATTGGCCATAGCTTTTTTGAGTTACTGTACAAAAAACAATATGTTGGAATTATTTGGCATGCCACTTCATGTTAATCATCCTTTTCTCAAGGGGAAAATAATTTTTCTTCAATTTTTTTTTCAATTCAAAGAAATAAAAATGTGGTACTTGTAGAAGATCATCAGGCTTTTCTTATGCCAAAATGCTTTCCAAGATTGGCTATAGCCTCGCCCAATTATGGGACTAAAAATAACTAAAAAGCTGGTATGGATAACTCCCCAAATCCGTATTTGTTTATTTTTTTTTGAATATGAGATGTGAACATCGAGTGGGAAAAAATATTAGTAAGCCAATTTATAGAGGACAATCAGCCCTTTCAAAATATACAACGCTTTTCCTAATTGGCTCTAGCCTTTTTGAGTTACAGCATAAAAAACATTGTTGGAATTTATTATGGATGGCAGACCATTCATGTTAATCGTCCCTTGCTTATAAATTTTTTCTCAATTCAAAAAAAAATAAAGCCACTTTATAGGGGCCATATAGATCTTTTAAATGGTATATCGCCTTCCAAGTTTAGCTATTGCCTCGTTGAGCTCTGAACTCTGAATTAAAAACTAAAGCTGGTATGGATATATTCCCCAAGCGATCTTGGTTTTTTGAATATGAGATCACTGAATAATAATTGGCAAAAATATTAGTAAGCCAATTTATAGAGATCACTCAGCCCTTTTAAATGATATATCGCTTTCTAAGATTGGCTATAGTATTCTTGAGTTAAAGGCCAAAAACCAATGATGGTACTCAGTTGGCTGACCACTCATGTTAATCGCCTATTTTTTAATAAGAGGAAAATTATTTTTCTTTAATTTTTTTTCAATTCAAAAATAAAGCCTTTTTGTAAAGGACATTTAGAACTTTTAAATGATATATTGCCTTCCCAAATTGTATATAGCCTTCTTGAGTTATGGGTTAAAAACCAGCAGAGTTGGTAAAATCAACCCCATTTCCCACCTCCATCACATCCTTTATGGAATAAACCAGCTGTGCCCCATCCGCCGAATTGTTGACCTGCGAACACGGGGCCAATCGGAAATGTTCATTCAAAAATGTGCGGCCTTTTGCTTAAATGGCACAAAATTATGTCAAATAATCCCATTTTATGGCTAACGAGTTTTAGCAAAATCAAGAATGGCCTCAAAACTGGCCCTCAATGATTCCATCGTGCATCCGCTTATGGAAAATGTGCGGGCCACAATATCGTCGTAGGCATGCTCCGGGGGCACTGGCACATTCGTGAACCAAAAGACAGGGGCACTGGCAGCGATTCCTCTATTATAAATAAAAAATATTAAAAGGGGATAAATGTGAGGAATTTAGAATGGTTTTTTGAATCCGAATTGGAATTGATTTAAATTTTTCTGATTTATAATTGTCGTGGCTGAAGGAAGTACTGACAAAAGACAAAATCAAAATGGGAAAAATAGTTAAAGGATCAAAGAAAAGAAAATTGCTTAAAAGAACAATCAAAAACAATCAAATAAATATTGTCTCATTTGGCTGAAAGGAAACAATTGTGTACATGCTCAAATTTTGGCCATATCTCAATGAGGCAAAAGCCAATCTTTGAAGGCGATATGCCATTCGAAAGCCCTTCATTTCCTATAAATAGTGGCTACATTATTTTCATGGAAAACTTAAACAATTTGCAAAAGAAGCTGCTTTTTTTCTGAAAATCGGAAATCTGGGTCGCTTAAACTCTAAGGCATATAACTTTTTTAAAAAAGTAAATTTTCCTACAAATTTTAAAGCCACTTTATAAAAGCCATTTAGGGCTTTCAAATGGTATATCGCCTTCGCAGATTGGCTTTAGCCTCATTAAGCCATGGAGCAAATCTCATGGAAAGAATGTCTTGTCTTATAGGAGTTGGCCTATCAATAAAATAAGGCAAAAAAGGATTTCAATAATGGTTTGAAGAATACAAATTTGTGTCCAAATTTCCTAATTATCTACAAATATGAATTCCCCTCTCTCAACAAAAACGAACCCATCAATCAAATGAGGGTATTTGATGCGCATCCATGCGGTCAACATTCCTCCGTAGGAGCCGCCGAATGCGATCACCGGCGATTTCAACGCATTTGCCAGTCTTTTCTCCTTCAAATGGCCAATCAAAACGGCAAAATCCGCCAGCGCCTGTTCCGAACTCAAATAGCCCAAATTCGTCGTACTCGCATAACTTTCATTGCCAAAGGGCATTGTCTTCCCATAGTAGCGATGTTCGGCGAAAACAATGGCCGCCCCAAATTCGGGGGCCAAATCCCACATGAAACCCTGTGGAAATTAATCAAATTCATTTTGCACCGTACACCCCCATTTGTGGACCGTATTTTCCGCAAAACCCTCAATGCCCCCTTCATTGCCGGTGTAGAAAAATATTGGGGCATTTTTGGCCACAAAATTGTCCGTGTTTATCAAATATCTTTGCATTTTTTTAAATTCCTTCAAAAATTAATTGATTTTTACCTAAGGCGAAATCGCCTTGGATCACCGAATGCGAAATGGTCGATTGGCATTTGTTCGAACCATTCTTCGGTCCATTTGTATTTGGATGGTTCAGATTTGAGCGGAGGGAATTTGGCGGATTTACTGGCCACCAAACTGATTGGATCACGTCGAAACCATCCGCCAGCAATGACGGAATAAGGCGAACAAAGAAATAATAGGAGAATTGGAGGGAAATACATCAAATTGATGGACCCTGAAACTAAATGAATTAATTCTAGCGGCTTTGGCTATAAATGTGCAAGAGAGTCTCTGATGGTGATGTGGAGCAATAAAAAATGGTCCCCTTTTTTGTGTTTTCTATTGTCCATTGAATACATTAAATTCAGCAATGGGGGCCAAATGTAATGGGGAAAATGGCAAATGTTCTTCGTTTGGTTGAGCTTGGTAGACACATTATATTAACCATTGAATGAATAATGGAAAATGAATGGAAGAACAATCCACAAAAAAATATTCTATCAATGAAAGGGCACTTATTTTGCTATCAATATTAATTTTTTTGGTACCCTTTTCCCGGTTACTGATAATAAAATTGATGATTGACTGATAATTATGGGGGCAAATAGAGCCTAATTAGGGATTGATTCTCTTTCTCTTCATGATTATTTTACATATGCATCCATTAATAAATCGTCCATTTGATTGTAGAACTGATTTATTTTTGAAGGCCTCCGAATTAAAATAAATAGGCTCAATAATCCCATCAATATCATTTACTTTTTAATTTAGTAGTTGCCCATTGTGCTGTTTGTCGTAGTGGTAGAGTCTCGGTTTGTAGGAAAAGGGTGGCTGGTTCGATTCCTATCAGAGCAAAACAATTTTTTCACTATCAAATTGTATTTATTTTTAAGTATTTTTATAACCTTAAATTTTATGAGACAAATTGAATTTTCAAAAATTTTTATCCTACATCGAATTTACTTATTTCCAAAGTTTTTATAATATAATATAATAGAAATATAATATAATAGAATATAAATATAATAGAATATAAATATAATATAAATAGAACAGAATTTAATATAATTTAGATATAATAGAATAGAATATAATAGAAATATAATATAATAGAAATATAATATAATATAATAGAAATATAATAAATATAATATAATAGAAATATAATATAATATAATAGAAATATAATAAATATAATATAATAGAAATATAATATAATATAATAGAAATATAATATAATAGAAATATAATATAATAGAAATATAATATAATAGAAATATAATATAATAGAAATATAATATAATATAATAGAAATAGAATATAATAGAAATAGAATAGAATATAATAGAAATATAATATAATATAATAGAAATATAATAAATATAATATAATAGAAATATAATATAATATAATAGAAATATAATATAATATAATAGAAATATAATATAATAGAAATATAATATAATATATTAGAAATATAATATAATAGAAATTTAATATAATATAATAGAAATATAATATAATATAATAGAAATATAATATAATAGAATATAAATATAAATATAAATATAAATATAATATAAATATAATAATAAATATATATAATATAATAAAAATAGAATATAAATATATATAATATAATAAAAATAGAATAGAATAAAAATAGAATAATAGAATATAATATGTAATAGTAATTAGAATATAAATAGAATAGAGTAGAATAATAGTAGATATGGCATGTAGCCATTTGGTTCATCTATCAATAAATGATATTTGATTGGTGAATAAATTTTGCTCTAATTTAGATATTTAAAAGCTTATAATCAGCAATCATTTAAATTGAATTTAAAATGGATAACAGCGAACAAAGAATTAAAATTGAAGAAAATTGTGCTGAGCAAATTATTGGAAATGAAAATGAGAAAACGGAAAAAGAACAATTGGAAGAAATGGTTTAATCTGATTAAATTTTTAATTATTATTCAATCAATTTAGTCATCGTCTTCAATGAACAAAAATGCATCGTCGGAAACTGAGAACACGGAACAGAAATCGAAGAAAAGGTTTCAAAATCAAAATTATTCATCAAATTTATTAATAATTTAGAATTAAATTCGGTGGTTGGTTGCCAGATTGTTTGGACTGGTACAAACGACCAGAATTGGCCTTTTCTTCATTGAGCACTTCCTCATACATATTCAATCGATATTGTTGGCCAAAATTACATGGAAAAGTGAAACCGCGCATTGTTCGGAAATTGGAATTTTCACGTGAGTGGGATGATGAAGGTAATTGGCAGACCATTCTGGAAAAAGACGGCGACATTGTAATTCCAATTGCGGACATCGATCCACTCGAATACATCATTGGATTTGAGGAAATTAAATTCAAGTGATATTTTACATCAAAAATTTTATAATCTGTCTATTTTTTTATAGGTTTGTTGACGATCAAATTTTGCAATTTATGCAGAAAATTCTACCATTACTCAAGGAAGACATCACAATAATTTTTGATTACAATTATGAACGATATGAAGAGGAGAACTTGCCAAATGGCTCAATCAATCAATTGATGGCAATGTTGGCACCAAAAACAAACAAATTGAAAATTCTTGAAAATGGAATCAAAGATGTGAAAACTTTCAATGAGCAATTTCCCAATTTTATTTATGGAGTTCAATCAATTTTTCAAATGCGTTTGCGCACTGAAATGGCTGTGGATTTGGCTGTGAAATGGTTGACAACACCAAGGGAAGATGGAAAGACGAAAATGCTCAAAAATAATTTCCACAATCATTCTTATGCAATCAAACTAATTGATCGCGTCAAGGAGGTAGGAAATTGGATATTGGAAAAATTTATTGTTCTTATTAGTGAGAGGACTATGTATGAGAAACATGATTATTGATTATATCGGCTAAGAATATATAAATTTTAATTTAGGCACCGTTAATTTCAGAGTTAGATAAGCTGTACCCCCCCCCCCCCCCCACCCAGAATATATATTTATTTTTTCATAACATTATTTTAAGGAATTTATCCGTTCCACTGAACCAGTCAATTTCACCATTTGTATGTGCACATCGCATATTGGATATGAGGATTTCAAAATTGAGAATGAAGCAACAAAGGAAATACTCGAATTGCAGTGGAAATTTCCAAGACATTTCCTTGTTCGGCACAAAAATGACGAAGAAACAGCACAAAAAATCAATGATTTTAAAGAACAATTGAAGCTAAAATCGAATACAACGATTTCGATTAAGAATTGAATGAGAGATGATAGAAAATTATTTTATTTCCACACGCATTTTGAATGAATGAATAAATTATCAAAATAATAATTCCATTTTATATAAATATATTTCACTTTTCCAAAATGGCAATACTAATTCAATTGAAAAAGAAAAAACATTTGCCCCGCCGTGGGATCGAACTCTCGAACGAAGATGCCAAAAGGGAGGAGTTAACCAACTGCGCCACACTCAATCGCTTCCAACTATTAAAATAATTTCTTTCTCCTTACAAAAATAAATGAATTTTCCTCTTTCTATTTTTAATTCATAAACAATTTTCTTTATTTTTTAACCTTATTTTTATTTTATACAAATTTTATTGAATATAAATATGCACATATTTATTCGAAATTAAATGTTAAAAATAAATGGAAATTAAAAATTACATTTAAATTCGTGGAGTGTGGTGGAGATCGAGATGATCGTTTTTGTATATGTCGGCGGAGAAGTTGAAATTCAGGAGAAGTTGAAATCTCCTAGGAGAAGTTGAAATTTTTCAACTTCTCCTAAAATTTAGGAGAAGTTGAATATTATTCTAATTCTCCTAGGAAAATTCAACTTCTCCTGAAAGTTAGGAGAAGTTGAAACATCTACAACCAATTTCTACCAAATCACTACATTTTCGGCAAGATTAAATTTTTAATTGGAAATTCGAAGAAATTGGTTACTAATTTAATTTTTTAATTGGAAATCGAAAAAAATACTTACTAATTATTAATGGAAAATTTTTTTTGCAAAAAAAAAGTGAAAAATAATAAGGGGATTAAGGTGGATATAGGGGGATTAAGCGTTTTAAGCCCCGAATTAGATGGTAAATCGCCCAGAAGACCAGTGGAATGTAGGAGAAGTTAGCTGAAAGTGCTGAGAATGCGTAGGATATAGCCGGATATAGGGAGATTAAGCCAAAAAAAACCTAATTAGTGGCTAGGGATTAGGATTAGGGGTTCGGAGCATAGGATTCTCGCGAAGCCGGAAGCATAACAGCCTAAATCAGGACTCATGCCCATCTTTTTCGGAGCTTAATCCTATCTAATCCCCCTATATCCATCTTAATCACTTTATATCCGGCTATATCCCGCACATTCTCCAAGCCTCTGTCGTACTTTTCCATCCTTCCACTGGCCTTCCGGGCCATTTCTCATCTATTTCGGGGCTTAATCCCCCTCTATCCACCTTAATCCTCCTATATCCGGATCTGTGCCTTCTCAGGGCCTTTGGCCCAATTCCCGCCCTTCCCTAATCCATCCGAATCATCACCCATCAATTTTCAGCATTAATCCCCCTTAATCGCACCATATCCACCCTAATCCCCATATATCCCGCGCACCACCTTTTTTATCCATTTTGGCCTTTAAGGACAAAAAGTACAGATTCTTGGGACAAAAAAACTTTTCTCGATTTTTATTAGAGATTTGTTGTAGAGATGGGGGTAGATATTTCAACTTCTCCTAACTTTCAGGAGAAGTTGAATTTTCCTAGGAGAATTAGAATAATATTCAACTTCTCCTAAAATTTAGGAGAAGTTGAAAAATTTCAACTTCTCCTAGGAGATTTCAACTTCTCCTGAATTTCAACTTCTCCGCCGACATATATAGGTAAAAAAAAATAAAAGATAAAGAATAAAACTCTGATCATGTGTGAATGGGAGGAGAGCATATTTTTGGATTGGTTTTTTTGAGTGAGATTGGCCTTGGATGCGCAACTTTTTTTATGGTTGGAAAATGAAAGGGGTGGGGGGAATTGGAAGCAAAGAAAAAACCAAATTAAAAGAAAGATGGGACAACAAAAAATTAAATATAGCCACATTTTTTTGGAAAAATAAAAGCGTCAAGGAAAGATATTCCCTCATTCAATCCAAATAAATTCATTATTCCTCTATTTTAAGCGTCGCCAAATTCCTGGAATCGGCCATATGGGCTTCCACCGTTCATTTGCTGATAATTGGCCGTCGAAGTACGCAAACCACCATTCCTGGAAAATAAGCAGATATTTTTTGAGGATGGCTAATTTAAATTAAAAATTTTTTTGAGGGAAAAAAACACACAAAAAACAGCAAAAATGGACAAAAATCACCCAAAATTTACCTTCCCAAAGTGCCATTTCCTCCGCCCGAAATGCCATTGTTGATTCCCCTCAAAGTGCCACCGGCGGGTGGGGCCGATGCATAGGCGGCATTGTGGGCCAACATTTGTTGTTGCCAACTTTGATCGCCGCCCAACAACAATGGTTGACTGGTCCCATGATGGATGGAGGTGCCCCCATTTTGATGATGGTTACTGCAAAATGAGAAGACCAATCACAAAAAATGGACAAAAATTATTGATGTTAAAAATTAGGAAAGGACAAATACTTTTGGGGATGGATTTTTAGTGAGCATTTTCCAACCTCAAATTGCCAAAAAAGAGCGCAAAAAATGGAATTTCTATGGGTTTGCGGAGAATATTGCACAAAAAATGGATTGTGAGTGCGAAAAATGGAGGAAGAGGAATGAAAATGAATGAAAAAATGGCACAATTTTTGAATTTTTCATTGTAAATTTCTTACGCTCCACTGCTGGTCGGTGCACCTCCATCGACGGTGGTGGTCAAATGTGGATGTTGGCGAGCGCGGGGATTGAAAATGTTCGTATCGTAAATGTTGTCCGGCATTGCGTCGTGGCATCGAGGCGAAAATTGGTCATCTTCGCCAACCTCCAAATAATCATTTGGCAATCTAACATAATTAAATGGGAATTGAAATATATTTTTGGATGTACCTGGTGAACATGTACCAAGATTTGGCCACCAAAATCAACAAAATGAACAGGGCCAAGCCAAGAAGCAAAAGGCCGGCGGCAATTAGGGCAGAACCAAGGCTGAAAATGTCAAATAAATACATTTTTATAATAGTTTTTTATTAGAATTATTGTATTTCGTGAAGAAATGTACTATAGAATTAATAAAATTGAATAAAATGACATTTTCCGAGTGGATTCGAACCTGAGACCTAAATTTTGGAGTGAAGGGTCCGAAAATTTTTTAAAAATATTTTTTGGTATATAAATCTACTTTAGAATACCTAAAAATATTATAAAATTGACAACCAAATCCGAAAAAAAAATTAACTTCCTCAGACGGGGTTCGAACACATGACCTAAATTTTGCATTAGGAGAGTTACCCATTCGGCTAAACAATCTTCAGGACTTTGCTTGTTAAATCTTTTTAAAAATGTGAATAAAACATACAAAGCATTTCGGCAGAATCCAAGGCGCATTGCCTGCACATCTTTGTGCAATTGGCCACATTGAAGGCCGAATTGGAGTGCGCCAATGTGCCGATTGGAGCCTAGGATTTGTGCCTGCGTTTGTCTGGCCAATGAGTCCATTTCCTCCGTACTTCCATTGAATGTTCTGGCCAAAAGGGCCTCCAATCGTTGTTCGGCGCCGGCCTGTTCCTGGGCCATTTGACCAATTGGAGAAATGGGAACGGCGGTGGGCAGGCCATCTTCTGGACTACATTCCCCGTAGAAATGAATGAGGTCGAGGAGTTCATCATTGAGTCGAGTGCGAAGGAAGGGGCGGCCATCGGAGCAGAAATCGGCATGGGACTAAAATGAGAAGGAGAGTTTAATTGGGTAATATTTCTTTATTTTTTGGGCCATAGTATTGAATTTAAATGTAATGGACTGACCACTGTGAGCGGAAAAACGATGGAAAATTGGAGCCAGGTGACCAGGAAAATGGCCAAACCAAGGCCCGAGAAAATGATGGCCCCTTTGCGGGATTGGCGGCAAAATGCGATGACACCGGCGAAAAGGACGGCGCACATAATCAGTTGGAGAAGGAGGCAGAGAAGCCATCTAAATTGGATTTGATTAATTCCAACCATTTTATTCAATTAAAATTTAATTTCCCTCAATTTTATTTTATTCATTCCCCAGCATAATTCCATCCCATTATTTTGATATATCCATTCATCCTATTTCCTCCCTTTTGTCCGACTCAATCCCAATTCCCAACAAATTCTCAGCCCAGTCCAGTGGCTTGAATCCAAATGGATAATATGAATAAATGGGCGATGGGAATAATGGACAGTAGAGAATGCGGAATTGAAGTGGGATAGAGGTTGGGGGATTGACCCAAATTGGCCGACCACAATTTGATGCGCACCACTAATTTCCATTTCTATTTATATTGATTTACCCAATACCCAACGGAATATGGAATGAATATTTAAGATTAAGATTAATACTTTAGTATTTTAATGCAGGGATTTTTGTATAAATTTTAGAGTTGACCCCTTTTGACTAACCGTTCAAATTCAATGCGTTCTCCTTTGCGTCGAGCAGTTTCGAGGAAATGTGTATCCGCCAAAATGGCCGATGTCCTCGTCAACCGTTGCCTCAATTCGTCCACTTTGTCCGACAATTCCGTCAATAGGGCATCGGCTTCTCGGATTTGCTAAATACAAAAAAATGAGGAGAATGAATTTTTTAAAAATTTTGAAATTTTTTGAGCCAAAACCTTAAATTTTCCCGGATTTTTCATGTAAATTTAGAATTGGCCTTAATTTTAATTAATTTACTGTTTGGTTGACGTCCTTCTGTTCTCTGCTTTTGCGTTCAATCAGCACTGTCAGTTCATCGACATGTTGTGTCAATTGCCATTGAGATTGATTCAATTTTTGAGTCTTAATTATCGAATTAATTTAATTTTAATTAATTTAAATTTACTTGAATAACGGCCCGCCGAAGTCCATCGCCCAAATGGCTGAGTCCATCCAGCGAAGTTTGCACATTTTTATTCAATAATTCATTGCCAAAAAGGCAAACGCCCATTAGTGTGAAGCAAAGGAGGCTGACCAGGAAAAGTGCGCAAGAAAGTCGGCCAATTCGACGGCGACTTGTCCGATTTGGCCCATTTGAGCGGCGAGCAATGCAACATTGGGTAATCCATACAATGACAGTGGCCAACAAAAATAGAAGGGCCAAAATGAGGCAAAATGCGCAGAGAACCACCAAAGACTAAAATTAAATAATTTAAATTTATTAATTTTGTTTGGATTTTGGCTGGGAAAATCCCCCAAAATTGTTGCATAAATATATTTTCTTTTTTGGACTTTTTTGTAAAATGCCGGCAATCCATCATTCCCAAGGGAAAATGTAGGAGTGGATTTGAAGATGGATTGCTTGACCTTGGCTAGCCAAAATGACCTTTATTCTTATATCCAAAATAATTTAACTTTTTGATAAATTGCCCGCCCAAATTATTGACTGAATATTCAAATATATTCTGACCTGTGCATATTCACCATTTGGATCGATGTCGAACGGGGTTTCCTGACGAAGTCGATGAAATCGAAAATCAAAATGTGGCACTCGATGTGCCCAACTTAAAAGCCAATCTGCAAAATTTCTGCCGCTCATTTTTCTGAAAATTTGATGCAATTTATTTAGAGAAAATTTTAAAGATTAAATTAAAATAATTTGATTAGAAATTGAGAAGGAATTCGGGATAAATAAGCGCGAACCGGTAAAATGGAATGCATGTGAAATGGGTTGGCTTATTTTTATTTTTATTATATTTATTTGTACAAAATGTCTTTTTTTATGGCAAATTGATTATTCACGATACCGTATATTTAATATCGATTTTATTTTGTTATTTATAATTAAATCGCAAAATGCTTAGTTAAATTTATTAATTTGTAATTTTTTAATGTTTATAATTTAATATTAATTTAAAAATTTCTAAAATTTTAATTTTTGGTTGGACAATGATGATAATAATTAATCAAAAAACAATCAAAAACTGATAAAAATATACAAAAAACGGAAGATGATACTGAAAAATGTAAAAAGTGAGTCAGCCAAACGATTTTTGCGGTTGGTCAGCACAAAAAGATTAGCCCTTTCCCCGACTAAACCCATTCAACTGCTACCAAGCACACCTTTCTTCGTCCCCATCGTCGATGATGGTTGTTTTGGTTCCTCCTCCTCTCCAATTCTTCCCCACCAAACCGTCGTCACCCGGTCCAACATAGTGGCGATCGATTCTTTGGGGGCATTTCCCCAGCCAAAACCCTATAAAACCTATTCCTTCCCAATCCTTTGGATATTTTCCCCTCGCGGCGCTCGAATTTCCCCCAAATTTATTGGTGCTTTCGCCGGAGGGGCAATCAATTCAGCACGCGAGGGAATGAGGGGCCGAGTGGCAAATGGGGCCAAAGCACAGCTGGGAATATGGAAATGGATTGAATAATAATGCAATCTGAGGGAGGGGAAGGGAAAGAGGACCAAAAATGTGGATGCAATTTTGGCCCAGTCCAACTGGATTGAATTTTCGCACTTTTTGGCGCACCCAATGGATGGTCCAAAATGGAGAGGAGGAGAGAGGGACTCTGGCCAATTTACTCGTAAAGTCGATTAAAAATGGATGGAATGAATAAATTCACTTTGCTGGAGGATCATCAAAAGTGGATGGATTGAATAAAATCGGCCAATGTTTTGAGTGTGTGTTTGTTTGATTTGAAGAAGAAGAATGGGAAAAAGAAGGGAGGATCATTTTCTATATTTTTTTTTATCTAAAAAGTGTGTTCTTCTTCTTCATTTGCGGTTGTGATGAGCAAATAAAATTGTGGTGGGGTTTGTTGGGTTCGGCGGATGGGGGAAAGGCGATTGATTTCCACCTTCCGCCGAAATGGCATCGACCCAACCCTCCAGCAGCAAATGATTCATTTGGATTAGATGAACAATATAAATCAATTTTTCTTCTTTCTTATTAAACCGTTGCCAATATCCAGAACAGGCGGAATTTTACAAACAAGAATTACAACTCACAATTAAATCAGAATGGTATATTGGCCCATTTTTTCTTTCATTTGGCCAATTGCAGCTTTGCAAAATGCAAAACAATGTCCCAAAGAGGATTTTAGAGGAGGGAGGGGGAGAGGGGGGGGGGGGTGGATGAAGAGGCTTTATCGCGCCTCAACAAATAAGAAAAAGGAATTGGGGGCGAATTGTTCGATGAATGGACTAAAAATTGGAAGAAGAAGAATTGTTGTGGAAGGCCACGAAAAGCAAAGGCTGCAAGCGGCTGTTTTTGCTTGCTGACCATTTGGAATGAGGAATGGCCTTCCCTCCCCCACCAATGATGATGAGGCCGTTCGAAGGCGGATTTGCACGATATTTGTGCGCAAACTGCATTGCGCGAAAAAAGAATGGAGAGGAACGGAAGAGGGTGATGGGTCCATGGGAAAGAATTGGGAGTGAGGCTGGCCAATATTTTGGTCAGTCCAATTCAAATGGACCAATATATTAAAATGTGGAAAAGTGTGAGAAATGAAGATTGGAAAAATTGAGGGAAGGAATTTGGCCATATTTTTAAGACGCTTCCCTTCTGGGAACGGGTTGAAAAGAAATTTGGTTGGGTTGGGTTGAATTTGGTAGGAAAAAATGGTCGAGTAAAGGTTGGGGGAGGGAGGTCTGCTGTCCAAAAATTGGCCCTTTTTTACTGGATAAGCAAATTCAATTATTGGCTCTGCAACCTTGGGGTTAGCTACCCGGGCCAAAGGGGGAAAGGAGGCAAGTTGGGCACACATTGACCAAAATCGACGACCAATTGGATTAGGAAAGGAGAAACGCAGGAATGCGGAATTGGCGCAAAATGTGAAAATAAGGAGGAGGGAAACCTAAAAGAAAAACTCCTTTCGTAAAATCATCCCCTCCCTTTCCCCTACATTCGCCACTTTTTTTGCTACTGCCTTAACCGAGCAATGGGCCATAAATAGGCGGTGGTGGGGCGGAGCAAAAAGCAGTAAAAAATGGAATGGCGACCGGCTAAAAGTCAGCCTCACAATTCCATCCATCTCCTTCTAACCCAATATGAGAATGTGAAGGACGAGTAAAAGTTTCTCCCTTTCGATGTTCTCCTATATATTTCTACCAATATATGTTCACATTACATTCCTCCCCCTCTGGGGATGTTGACCTTTTTTGGAGGGCGTTGAAGTGGAAAAAAGACAGGCAAACAAATTAAATGAAGGAGGGGAGGATATAGCGCGGAATTGGCAAAATTGGACTTTGTGTGGATTATTTTTATACCAAATTCACATAATTTTTTATGCATTTTTTGATGCTGTACCCCCAATTCAGTATTTGGTCATTCTGTTGGCATAGCTCAAAAAGGCGAAAACTAATTTGAGAAGGGAATATGCCTTCCTAAATGTCCTCTAGAAAATGGCTATAAAACTTCTACGAATCTATTCTGTTTAAAAAATTTATATGCCTTTGAATGCAGTAGACCCTAATTTTTGATGGAAAAGGCGTTTTTACTATAATGTATTTTAAATTTTTCACAAAATAGTTAAGCCACTTTTTAGAGAAGTTTTAGAGCCTTCCAAGGGCATATCGCCTTCCCAAATTGATTTCTTTCTTGTTGAGCTATGGCCAAAAGAACGGCCCAAGGTATTGAAATTTCACTTGTGGCTTTGAATGAATTTACGAAAAATGGGTGAATTAATGCTCTGCTGAGGGTATAAAAAAGTTGGCGAATGAAAATAAATGGAGGAAATCCATAGGATTGTCTTTTGGCCAAACTTAATTGAATGGAAGCTGCCGATGGTGGGATTTACGGGGCCAAAAGCGGTGGTAAATAGGTGGGGGCACAGGAAAGGGGATTGAAAAGGAGGATGAAAGAATGAAAGGAAAAGCCAGCGGGGAAGGAGGCATTTTAGAGGCGAAGGCCAGCGAGATGATTGAATGCATTTGGGGTGGATTGGCCGAGTCCCTTTCCTCCAAGACTCTCGAGAGTGACCAACAGAAGCACAGCAGGGAAGAAGGTCGTGGAAAGGCGGAAAGTGGCCGGCGGGGCCAAATGGACAACGAGGCTTGGAAAGGGGAGGGGAGGGGACATTATAGAGGGCAAGGGGTGAGGGATGAATGAAGAAGGTTGGTTTTGGGTGAGGCGAGCTGGACAAACGACGGGGAAGCGAGGAGGCCATCGGGCCAATCGACTCAGCAGCCACCATCGAGTATATATTAGCCCAGCAGCAGAGGAAGAAGCCTATTGTGGCTGGTGGCCTACGGATATGCTGCGTATTTTACTGCTATTGCTGGGCGCTGGGGGCGGGCAAATGGCCGCCATTTTCGTCCTCCCCCTTTCCCTTCCCTTGCCCTAAACATTTCCCCGCCGGTCATTCTTCCCACCCCTACCGCCTCCATTCCCGCAGCCCTAAACATTCCGCCATTTTCCCCCATCCACAAAATGTGATGGTGGCGGCCAAAAAGAGGCCATCGGCGGCTGCAATGGCCACAAAAGACCTTCCCCTCTCCACTTCCTTTAAGGACCAACAAAACTCCCAGTTTTTGCCTATGGCAGCCAATTTGCCGACCGCCAAAGGAAGCAAGGACATTTTTTGCTTGGAAACGAGGACCAACGACCCGTCACATAAAAAGTGTCGAGGCCATATAGTAGTGGCCAAAAGGACCACCACAAAATATTGCCCCCTAATTCCGTGGGAGGGAGGAGGCATTTGGATTTAGGCCAAAATGGAAGTCCCAAAAATATTTATGTTGGAAGAAGTGGCCACAAAATGCTTGAGGCGTGATTTATGGCCGAAAAATGCTAAGATGGACTAAAGAATGGGAATGGAGTGAAATTTTAAAAATAATATATACGGATTATGTGAAGAGGACATCTGCTTCTGCTGAATGCAATACTTGACCCCCTACTTATTATTGTTAAAAGGCCTTTTTCGGCCAGTTATTCTTGTCGGTTTTGTTTGTTTTTTGTTGCACATCTGCCTTTTCAACAGTTGCACATTATTCCATTTTTGGCCATTCTTACATTTTTTAAAAAATTTCATTGGATCTATCATTATCATAATTAGAGAGCGGGGAAGGGCAGGGGAAAATTAAGAGTATCAACATCGGTTTTTAGCCCATAGCTCAAAGAAGCTAGCGAAACCGGGGAGACGATATACCAATTTAAAGCCCAACATATCCTTTAAAAAATGGCTTCAAAATTTTTATAAAATTTACATTTTCAAAATATTTTGATGTCTTCGAATATAAAAACACTAATTTTTAGAGTTAAAGTCGCATATTTTGAAAATTATTTTAAATTTTCCAATAAATTAGTTATGCCACTTTTTAGAGGATATTTAGAGCTTTCGAATTGCATATTGCCTTCCTAAATTGGTTGCTTCCGTGTTTTGCTATGAATGATCAAAAGAAATAGCCTTTGTACTGAAATATATCTTCGTAGGGGGAGGGCTGATTGCGAGAAACCCTATTTAAAGTGAATAATTGGCGAAAGTATGACCAACAAAACAAAATTAAGGGAAGGAGGACAAAACTAGGTTTTTTGGTCCAATTTTTTTGAGCCAATTATTGACGGAATTAACGGCCATGGGAAAGCCGATGAAGCGATTAAAAACTGGAGGAAAATTGGGGCAATGAATAGAAGAAAGGAAAATGAGGGGAATGAACCAGCGGAGGCTCTGGGAATTATCGGCTGGAAATTTTGTCGATTGGATTTGGACTGGATTTGGATGAATTTTGGGTTTATTTTATCGTAAATTCCCTCCAACTTTCCAGTCATTCAAATCTCAACTTTCCCATCATTAAAATAAAATGCCCAAATTTCTAATTTTTATTTTATTCCAAATTATTTTAATTAATTCCATTTTTGCCCATAATAATCCACTCGATATCCAATTGGCGCCATTGTCTCGTCGATTCCCGGATGAACCGCCCAGTTTTTCCAAAAATGGCGACAATTTTCCGCCAGGCCAAACGCCGGGACCTCCATCAATTCGACCACCTTTATTGGAGGAAAATGATGAAAGAAGAATGGCAAAATTATTGGATCGAACAAAGGCAAAGATTGGAAAATATATCGAAATAATGGGATATTTTTTAAGGAATTTGTTCGTCGCTATTTGACCCAAAATGATTTGAGGCATTTGCAAGAAAGAATTGGTAAAGCGAGGAATGAGGGTGCCGATCAAGAACGAATTCGCCACGTTGTTTGGCATTTTTTGGGCGATGCCCTTTCACCGGAACAAAAAGTGGAATTGGGCGCTGAGAAAAACCGACTTTGGAATGAATTTTCCCAGCAGGATTAACAAATAATTTACACATTATTTACAATAAATTAATAATTCAATATGGAATGTTTCTTTTTGTATCAAAATTCATTCTTTCTTTTCTGCAACAATTGGCCGAATTCTTCGGAACATTATAACTGGCAAAATCAGACCAAATGCCCCAATTGTGTAGCTTAAAGTTGGGCCAAATAACCAGAAAACTGAAACAATTTTTATGGGAATTTTTGGATTTATATAATTTGCCAACGGAAAGATCCAAGCAATGGGCCAACGGCACGAGCCAATGCCCCAATTGAACGGAATGCACCCAAACAAGCACCTGAAAGAACATGGGGGAAATGTGAGATATAGGTAAATTAAATTAGAGTATTGACCTCGTTGGGTTTGATCACAATTTTGAGTGAATAAAGTGGTCAAAAAAGGGACGACAGTGGCTGAAGCTGAAAATAATTGGGGATTTGAATGAATAGAGAGTTAATGAATGAATTTGGCTAGAAGGCATTCTCATAAATGTTGAAATATTTTAAAGTCAATTAATAAAATAGAATCAATCCAAATTGTTTTAATCTACAATATTTATATTTTATTAGATTCAGCATGGGTTTTTGGACAATAGCTCAACGAAGAAATAGCCTATCTGGAAAGGCGATATATTATTCGGAAACACTAAAAGTCCTGTAAAAAGTTTCTTATTAAATTTTATAAATTTTAATATAAAAAAAATAAAAAAAATTACATGTTTTCTAAGCGAAAAGACAAAACAGGCGGAATTATTCTAAGCGAAAACACAAAATTGGCAGAATTATTCTAAGCGAAAACACAAACAGGCGGAATTATTCTAAGCGAAAACACAAACAGGCGGAATTATTCTAAGCGAAAACACAAACAGGCGGAATTATTCTAAGCGAAAACACAAAACAGGCGGAATTATTCTAAGCGAAAACACAAAACAGGCGGAATTATTCTAAGCGAAAACACAAACAGGCGGAATTATTCTAAGCGAAAACACAAAACAGGCGGAATTATTCTAAGCGAAAACACAAACAGGCGGAATTATTCTAAGCGAAAACACAAACAGGCGGAATTATTCTAAGCGAAAACACAAACAGGCGGAATTATTCTAAGCGAAAACACAAACAGGCGGAATTATTCTAAGCGAAAACACAAACAGGCGGAATTATTCTAAGCGAAAACACAAAACAGGCGGAATTATTCTAAGCGAAAACACAAACAGGCGGAATTATTCTAAGCGAAAACACAAACAGGCGGAATTATTCTAAGCGAAAACACAAAACAGGCGGAATTATTCTAAGCGAAAACACAATGAGACGGAATTAATCTAGGAAAAGTATGGGAATTGCCTTCTAAAATTATGGTTGCGGAAAGCAAAAAAGGATATTTTTTCCTTCAATACAATACTCCAATTTATAAAGAGTACTCCTTCAAAATTCCTTGAGGGCATGTCAGCATGCAAAGAAGATTTCTTCCTCACTTGTTTAGAAAGAGAGGTACCGTATTTTCTCTTCTTCTCATTCAATCATAAGACAGAGAAAAATGTCTGTTCCTTTTTTAATTTCCAACGACAGAAATATACTGTTTCTCTTTCATTATTCCTCATTTAATACAAAAATGGCTATTGGCTCATTTCGGCAACGGGCAGAAAACCAAAACAGCTACTCCTCTACCCAATACGTAAAGCTATACAAATTTCTTATTTCACAAATTTTTTTATACTAAGGAATCTATAATTGAAAAATATTGTACCGATTGAATAGAAGAAAAGTCCAGAATAGAGTAGGAATGGGCCATGGGCAAGGGCAATGAGCAAATATGCGGGAATAATTGAACAAAGACCGAACATGGCTCCAATTGATTGAGCCTTCGGGGTTGAGGGAATTCGACGGACCAAAAAACCTGGAGAGGATAATTGTGGATATTGAATAATTTATTGGCATGGAAATAACCTTGAATTATGAGCATACAAAGGCCGGAGAACAGGTAAAGACGACCCTGTTGCATACTGCTGAATTGGAAACGAATATGGGTGAGAAAGCCCAATGTGAATTCCATGGCGGCAAAAAGGAGCAAAAAGAAGAAATAAACAAGGGAATAGGCACGCAAAAGTGGCATATGGCAGCCACTATTAGTGGATTTTTGAATAAAACGGAAAGCAAAAAGTGCGCCAGGACTGATTAGGTGCCAGAAGGAAAGAGGCGAATGGGCCTAAAATGGAAAGGCAAGATTGGAATGAGAAATGGCTAAAATGTTGCCTTTTGCTTTCCCTTGTCCAAAGTTTCCTGTAACCAAATTGCCAATATGGCCAATTCCACCAGTGAAAGGCCTATGGCTAATCTTGCTGGCCAAGGATCGAATTCGATGCGGGCACCCATGGAAAAATAGGCACCAATGGAAGGGCCAATCAGGAATGCCAACGAGAATGTGACACCCACAAATGCCTTCAAAAAAGGACTTAAATTTTAAATATTGGAAAGAGGCTGACCATTCCTTTGCCTCGCCTTTCTTCCGGCAAAATATCGGTGACGGCTGCAATCGATAGGGAAACAGATGCTTTGCTGAGGCCGCCAACAATTCGGGAGAGGAAAAACAGAGAAAAACTGGAAGCAGAAATTGACCAGAACTATAAAAATGATGAGGAAGATTAATTTTTGAATTCGAAAGAGAACCAAATAGGAAAGAATGGAGCCAAAAATGGCGAGAAGAAGCAACGGTTTGCGGCCACATCGATCGGAGAAAGCGCCAAAAAGTGGGGAGGAAAGAAATTGAAGAAAGGAAAACACGGAACCGAGAATGCCACCGAAAAATACATTGTTGTAACGATCAAGGGAGGGCACGGCCAACAAAGATTGAAGGGATTGACTGAATTTGGCCAAGAAGGAGAAGATTGGATCCTGGGGGAAATTTGGAAGGGGAACTTTGGTGGTTAGTTGGATAAGCCCCAATTTGACGCCGTTTAAAATAACTCATCAAGGATGGAGCCAATTTTTAATAATTTTAGTATCAAATTAAAGAGCATACTTTTAGCTATCAAATAAAACTAATTTTATTTAAATTGATTCAGAATTGCTGAAGTTATTCCCGAAAAAACCATTAAAAATTTCGCTAATCCATAGTAAAGGTCATTTTATATAATTTATTGGGCATTAACTTTCCAATTTAAATAAAATTAATATTCTATGATAGCCAAAAGTCTGTTCTTTAATTTTACATAAAAATATCAAAATTGGCTCAATCCATGTTGAGTTATTATAAATGGCAACAAGTTGGGACCATCCCATTTTAATGAACCGGTTGAATGTGTTGGCGTTTGGAGAAATGTTCCAAAATTGAGGGGAAAAGTGGCAAAATTAGGGTGAATGCCAACAAATCCAAGAGTAATGAGACCAACAACACAATCAATGTCCGCCTTTCATTGATCATCATTGTGCGCAAATTGGAGGTGGTGGGAATGGATGGGCGAATCAATTCATCAATTATCTACCAATATATTCTTGTTTTGTTGAGTGGTGGTTGACGCAAATTTGGATGGGTGGAACAGAACATTCTTCTTTTTAATTATTATTAGAGGGGAAAATGTGTCAAAGGGAAATAAGGGAAGGGGGGAATGATGAAGATATTTCATATGATAATGCAATTTCATTAAAACCTGGGTCATTCTTTTGGCCCCAACTTAACGAGGCTAAAGCTAATTTAAGAAGGCGATATACCATTTTAAAGCCCAAAGTATCCTCTATAAAAAGGCTTTATTAAATTTTATAAAAACTATATTTTCAAAAAGTTACATGCCTTTGAGTCTAATAAACTCGAATTTTTAGGAAAAAAAAAAGCCGTTTATTTCAAAAATTATTTAAGTTTTCAAAATCTTTAAAAGCCTAAAGAATATTTAGGGCTTTCGAAAGCCACAATGCCTTCTCGAATTGATTATCGCCTCGCTGAGCTATGGCCTAAAAGAACGGCCTAATACGGAGTGGTATTGAAACTTCCTATTAGATGGGATGGTGGGAGGGATTTCCTTTATGGGAAAATTTTGTTAGTAGGGGATGAAATGAAAATGTGAAGGCTAAAAGGAAGTTGTGATCGATCCTTGGGCGAAAGATGGCGAAGATTCTATGTTGCTGAATCTGAATTGTGGGAGAAAAGAAGATGGGCGGCGAATGACCTTGAAGGGAATTTTGATGAGTGAAAAAATTGGGAACCGAATTTAGAGGAATTTTAAGGGAAATTGGATTAAAAATGGAATATTCATAAATATTTTGAAAATCAATTCTGGGAGGAATTAATCCGTCGTGAAAAAGGTGTGTGCAAACAATAAAAAAATGTGGGGAGGCAATACGTATGGTGGGTCTCGAATTGAATAATAGGGGGGAAAAGCGGAATAAAAAATTATTAGAAACAATGGAGGAAAATGTGTAGGCAACAAAATTTGGAGCAAATTGAGCTAAAAAAAAATTCAAAATTGCCTCCAAAAAATGTCCGAAAAATATTCAAAATTGACTGCAAAAAATGTCCTTGTTCCAATTTTATACATTTAATTTTGTCCATTCTTTGCATAAAATTCAATCTTCTTCCAAATCCAATCCAAACCCATTCAATTCCCCCTCAATTTTGGGTGCCCTCTCTGCAAATTCCTTTCCACCATTTCCGCCAATTTCCTCTTCATCATCTTCAAATTCACATTCGTCGGGGGCAAACAAAATGCACAAAAACACGCAGTCCACACAACATCCTTGCAGCCAGCCGGGTAAAAACAACTCTCCTCCGTCCCCAAACAGCCCCCAAGAATGACGACGTCAAGTGGACCTCAAGGTTGACTGATATTTGGAGGAAGATATTTGCCTTCTATTTTTCATGTTCCGTCCTTCTTTTTTGCCCACTTCTTAATTTGGCGATTTTGGCCTTGCACAATTCAAATGAATTGGACCCAAAATTGAATGAATGATTGCTGATGACGCCCAAGGGGAAAGAGGGGGCGGAAAATTCGCCAACAAATTAATTTCGCAGTTCATCGTCGTCGTCGGCTGGTTGATTGCGTATTTTATTGCTGATTGAATGGATGACTATTTCGCCTTTTCTTGGTTCACCATTTTGTGCTCACAAACCGTTTCCCCCCACCCCCAATCGCCCTTTGCCCCCTTCCAACCAACCAAACAAATTGCCCTCCTTTTTGCATCTTCCGCGCCGAATGCTTCCTCCTTCCCCTTCACATTTCCTTTCGATTGATTCACTGCTTTCTTTGCTGGTTGCGGGGGAAAATGAATGAATTGAATGGAAAATATTTTCCAACCAGCCGGCCCCCAATATTCACAATCATTCAGCAGCCAATCCAACAAAAACATATTTATTCATTTTTAATCCCATTTTTGTGTGCCTTATTTAAAACACATAATTTTCGCGCTATTTCCATCACCTGACCCATCTTAAAAAAACTTTGGCTCTAACTCCAACAATATTTTATATGCCAAAAAAATATATAATAAATTGAATTTTCGTGCAAATTGATGGCCACATTTTTCATCTCCCCTTTGGGAGCATCACAAGTGGCTGGAATGAATGAGTGACTGATGAGCACTGAAAAGAGAGCACCCCACCCATTTTTTCGTTTTGTTTTCCCAGCGGGCGGGTGTCGAGAATCTCGAAGAGGCGCCCACCAAAAAAATATATTGATGGGCAATTGGGAATTGGAAAAATGGAAGGGAATGAATGGATGGTCTTGACTTGTTTTTGGCCCCCACATTTGGAATTGACCCCAAAACCGCCCAAAAAACGCACACACAAAACAAAATGAGAACGACAATGCAAAATGAGGGGAAGGATTGTGGCCTATTTTTGGCCACAAATTGGCAATTTAAATCAATTGGCTGCCCCAAATTTGATTAAATGTACACAAAATGAACGTGAAATCAACCAACCTAAATTAATTCCTTCTCAATTCAAACACTTTTCCTTCCTTTTTTGTACAATTTCCCACTTGAGGAATGAACTCTCACAGTCATTGGCTAATCAGAGCAACCTAACTAACCGCCATTTAAATTAACTCATCAAGGAATGAACCAATTTAGATAATTTTTTATCAATTTAAAGAACGGACTTTTAGCTATTAAATGATATTAATTTTATCTAAATTGGTTCAGAATTTATGAATTTATGACAAAAACTATTTAAAATGACCTATAAAAGGGAAGGGATTAACGAAATTTTCATTAGTTTTTCGGGCTCAACACCATGAATTCTGAACTAATTTAAATAAATTTATTATCATTTGATAGCCAAAAGTCTGCTCTTCAATTTGATTACAAAATTGTTAAAATTGATTTAATCCTTAATGATTTTTAAATGGCCATAAATTTGGCACAAAAATTTGTATTATATTCCTAGTCAATTCTTAATTGGCTGTCACAAAATTCCCACTTTTTTTATTCATCTGTCAAAAACATATTTCCCTCCTCCTATATTTCCCAAAAGTGTCCAATATTGGCCATTCATTCTCACAACAAAGAAAAAGTGCATTTGAGCTGCCCATCGGCCATTTTCACAGATTAATCCATTTTTCCTCTTTTCAAAAACAATTTCCAGCCAGCCGATCCACCCCCCCCCCCCTTTCCCCATTTGCCATTTCCCATCTATTTCTTCCACCTTTCCTCCAATTCACATTTTTTATTAATGGCCATTTGGGTGCAAAGTGGGAGAATAAAGTGAGCGACGCAAAGGCGGGCGGCAAAAAGGCATTTTCGTTTTGTTGATGTGCCCAAAAATTCCCTCCAAAAAAAACAAGTTGGCCATCAATTCCTTCCCCAAAAAAAATATGGGAAGGGAGAGGGATTTGTCATAGCTGAATGGCCACATCAACAAAAAAGTGGGGACGGATTTCCTGCGGATTTTGCGGTCTTCCCAAATCCCCACCCACAATTCTCGATTGGCAGCCCTCCTTTTGCCTTCCTTTTGCTGCAAAAATGCTTTGGAATAGGATTTCGTCCTCCGCTTTTTCTCATGGATTGCCCACCCATACGAAAGTGATCAAGAATGCTAAAATTATTACACAAACGTACATTTAATGGACAATGAATGAATGCACATTTTCTCGATTCAAAGAACACATTTTTTTATTTGAAATTCTTTCTAATCGAAATAGGGCGATTGGATACCACCCATCGGAGTATCTTTGGCCATAGCTCAACAAGGAAGTAACCAGTTCTGGAAGGCGATACGCCATTCTAGGGCTCTAAATGCCCTCTAAAAAGTGGCTTAACTAATTTTTTTTAAACTTAAATAATTGGCAAAATAAGCAGCTTTTCCTTTAAAAATTTGCGTTTATTACAAATTCAAAGTCATTTAAATTGACCTTTTAATCTGGAATTCATAAAATCTAATAGGCCACTTTGTAGAGGACACTTTGGGCTTTCAAATGATAGATCGCCTTCCTAAATTGTCTGAAGCTTCGTTGAGCTATGGCCAAAAAATGGCTGGTACCCAATCGGCTGTACTTAATTGTCCCTTTCAATTTCGAATAAGGCTCAATAAATACCACCTTCTTTTGTTTTCCCCTCAAATATTTTCCCATTCCATTAGCCCTCTGTCCTGACCAATATGACACTGATGACTCGCGCCAGCCACCTCCTTCCCCCACGGGTTTTGCCCCTTTCTTTCCCTCGAGCCCCTCGACCAATTTCATTAGGACAAAGGAGGCACATTTGGGCGAGTCGAGTCAAAGTCCATTAGTGAATTGGGAAAGGGATGGGATTGGGTGGGAAGATGAAAAGGAAAAAAGGAAGGGAGGAAAAGCGATCATCAGCCAGCCGCGCAAAGGAAGGCAGCTGCCCACATTTTGGCTTTTGGCGATGTGGGGGTTTATTGGATCAGCGGCCCCAAATCCCCTCCATTTTGCTGCCCTTATTTTTCCATTCAATCTCAAATTTATCCATTCAATTTTGCCCCAAATTCATCCATTCATTTTTGTACCCCATCAAAAGTTGCACAATTTTATCCCCTTCAGCAACAAATGGGAAGGCAACATCAAAATAATCAGATTGGTTTTGGCCAAACAATGCAAGAATTATTTGATGATTGCAAGAGGGGTCAAACCCAACGGGTCCAATCCTGGATTGCGCGAAAGGGCAAGAAGCAACGATCCCCATTAAGGTGGCTTTATGAAATAATGTTAATTTATATAAAAAGGAATTAATTTGAGGCTACTAACTTGGCCATAACCCATTACTAATAAGTGTTATAATTAAGCTTTCTTTTAGACTAGGATTTAGGTCAAAGTTAGGCTAAGTAAAGGATAATTCTGATTGGCCAAGTTTTAGGCCCTTGCCGATTTTTCGAAGTGAAAATTTTTATGTAAATTAATTTATTTATATGATTTCATTTATTTTGACAGTTTCCTACGTTCCTCAAATGGCCCCTCCTCCATGCCTGCCTCCGGTTGGCTTTGTGGCCTTCGCCAACCGTCCACCTCCCATACACTCCTTCATTTGGTCGCCTTGAATGGCCATGGGGAATTGGCAAGATTTTTGGTCCAAAAGGATGTGCAATTGGTTAGGGCACGTGACAAAAAAGGCTGCTTGCCATTGCATTTGGCCGCATGGAATGGACATACAACAATTTTGGAGGTGAATCCACCAAGAAATGAGCCATTAAAATTTGGACATTATTTCGCCTTTTTAAGATCTTGTTGAGCGAAGAACCGGATATCATTGTCAGTAAATATAAGCACATTTTCTCTTCATATTTTCCATCTTTTTTTTTGTAGAATGCCGTGGACAATGCCAAACAAACGGCCCTCCATTTGGCCACATTGAATGGGCATGGCCAAGCAGTTCGCCTCCTTCTTCAGTCAGGTACGGTGCCCTCAAATGATATGGGGGGGCTATATCTCAGCGAGGCAAATGCTAATTTGAGAAGTCAATATGCCATTCGAAAGTTCTGAAAGTCTACAAAAAAGTGGCGCAATTAATTTTTTAGAATCTTAAAACAATTTTTAAATAAGTGGCTATCCTCACTCAATTAGAAAATTCGAGTCTATTACACTCAAAGGCATGTTACTTATATAAAACATAATTTCTCAAAATTTAATATAAACCACTTTGTAGAGGATACTTTGGGTTTTCAAATGGTATATCGCCTTCACGGATAGGCTAATGCCTCGTTGAGTTATGTCCAAAGAATTTGCTCTTAAGATTTAATCGTTTCCTATCTGCAACCATAAATGTGAATGCTTAATTATTTATTAAATTCCACAGCGTCATATTGATGCCCGCCTTCGAAATGCCCATCAGGAATCTGCATTGGATATTGCCGTGAGGACGGGCAAAGCCAATATTTGTCGCCTTCTTTTGTTGCATTGTCCCGATTTTACAGTTCAAGTGAGGAAGGATGCTTATTGTGCAAAACTTTTGCCATTAATACCTATACAAAATATCCACTAAAATATCCCATAAAATTTTAAGTGCGCCTCGGATTGTTGTGCCTCACCCAATTCGTCCAAATCTCCTTGCCCGATTTATCCTTTGCATAATGCGGCCCGACTTGGCCATGAGGATTGTTTGTTAGCATTGTTGGAAAATGAATTTGATCCAAATTATTTGGAAAAGGATGGAACCGCATTGCATGCGGCCATCAAACAGGGACAAGTCGAAATGGCCAAAATTTTAATGGAAAAAGGTGAATTTGTATCGGAGGACATTGAATGAATTTAATGTTTTAAATTTTTAAACACATCTGAACTTTCCGGAAAGGGGCAACCGGAAAATGTGCAAATTAATTCTTTCCGGAAAGGGGCAACCGAAAAAAGTGCAAATTAATTCTTTCCGGAAAGGGGCAACCTAAAAAGTGCAAATTAATTCTTTCCGGAAAGGGGCAACCTAAAAAAGTGCAAATTAATTCTTTCCGGAAAGGGGCAACCTAAAAAGTGCAAATTAATTCTTTCCGGAAAGGGGCAACCTAAAAAGTGCAAATTAATTCTTTCCGGAAAGGGGCAACCTAAAAAAGTGCAAATTAATTCTTTCCGGAAAGGGGCAACCTAAAAAGTGCAAATTAATTCTTTCCGGAAAGGGGCAACCTAAAAAGTGCAAATTAATTCTTTCCGGAAAGGGGCAACCTAAAAAGTGCAAATTAATTCTTTCCGGAAAGGGGCAACCTAAAAAGTGCAAATTAATTCTTTCCGGAAAGGGGCAACCTAAAAAGTGCAAATTAATTCTTTCCGGAAAGGGGCAACCGGAAAAAGTGCAAATTAATTCTTTCCGGAAAGGGGCAACCTAAAAAGTGCAAATTAATTCTTTCCGGAAAGGGGCAACCGGAAAAAGTGCAAATTAATTCTTTCCGGAAAGGGGCAACCGGAAAAAGTGCAAATTAATTCTTTCCGAAAAGGGGCAACCTAAAAAGTGCAAATTAATTCTTTCCGGAAAGGGGCAACCGGAAAAAGTGCAAATTAATTCTTTCCGGAAAGGGGCAACCTAAAAAGTGCAAATTAATTCTTTCCGGAAAGGGGCAATCGGAAAAAGTGCAAATTAATTCTTTCCGGAAAGGGGCAACCGGAAAAAGTGCAAATTAATTCTTTCCGGAAAGGGGCAACCGGATAAAGTGCAACTTAATTCTTTCCGGAAAGGGCAACCGGATAAAGTACAAATTATTTCTTTCCGGAAAGGGGCAACCTAAAAAGTGCAAATTAATTCTTTCTCGAATGGAAACAAAATAAAATTATTTTTCTTAAAGAGGGCAAAATTATTTTCCTTAAATTCTAATTAAATATAAAAAGGAGCCGACAAAAACATCAAGGACAGTGATGGTCGAACCGTTTTGGAATTAATGGACGAAAAATTGACAGAAAGGGATGGGAAAGAAAGGGAAAGGAATTTGGTCAAATGGCGGAAATGCCGTATGGCAATTTTGGCAACGGATGGAAAAGGGAATGATGAAAAGACGGTACAAAACAATACGATGAATTGGCAGAGTTTAATGCCGAATGGAGGAGGAAGGGAGGATCGAAATTGGCCAAGAAATGTTCGTTTCTATTAAATTCGAAAAATTAAGTATTTTTGAGTCTTCAATTTAAATTTTTAGCACCAAAATAGAGCTCCAATTCCCTCGCCTCGATCCACAATTGATCGAATAAATCCAATTTGCCCACCACAACAAAATGGTTGCATTGTTCGAAGCCAACGAAGTACATTGTCGCCTCAATCCAATTCATCTTCATGTTTGTCAATGAAATATTGGGAGGATTGTGTACTACTGATTGAGCCATTCTTTTGATCATAACTTAACAAATAATTAGCCAATTTAGGATAACGATATGCCATTCGAAAACCCTAAATGTCTCCTAAAAAGTGACTTAATAAATTTTTGTAAAATTGAACAATTTCTAAAATAAACAGTTATTCCAATTTTGGGTTAGTTATACGACATGCATTCAAAGGCATGAATCTTTTTAAGCAGAAAGAAATTTATAAAATTTTTATGGCCATTTTGTAGTGTACACTTTTGGCTTTCAAATGATATATACCCCTACCAAAATGGCTATTTCCTCGTTAAGCTAATAAGGGTTGAAGAAAGTACTCAATCAACGGTACTAAATTATCCCCTTTAATTCTTTTTAACGAATTAACATTTAGCCACGCATTCACCATCCTCTCCCTCTCCATGTTGTGCTTATCAACCATTGCCAACACAACAAAATGGATTGGCCAATAATGATGAAAAAATGATAATGGCATCGACAAATTATCAGAACGTGCCAAAAGGTGGATTCATCTATGATAATGCGCCTTCGCCAAATGGATCATTGGCACAAAAGTGAGAATGGGGATAAGAAATTGGAAAAATATTCCTCTTTGTGTAAGAAAATGGCGCCATAATTGTTGTGGCCCGGAAATGCCATCATCGCCAACGATGAATTCAGAAGGCTCACTTCCTTCCAAAACTTCAACATTGCGAGTCAGCTTATCTAAACCGGTTTCGCCAGTTCGAAATGGCAACCAATTTCCGGTGGTTCCTGATCATAAATGTAAATCGCCTGAATTGGAACAATTGATGAGAATGGGATCCGAAGAATTGCTTGGCATTGACACTTTCTATTCACCATGTTCCACCCTTGGGAAAATGGACACATCGCCTCCAAATTCTTTTCCCTTAAATGGGAAGGAAGAAGGCATGATGAATTCGGCTGCTCCATTGGCCAAGGCCGAGGAGTTGACCACATCGGCATGCACAACTGAGCCAAACACTCCGGAAAGACGATTTGTACGTTCATTTATAAAACATCTTTGAAAATAGAATAAACAGGACAATTGAATACCTAGACCATTCTTTTACCATGGCTAATTAAGAGAGAGAAGCTACTAATCAAGGAAGGCAATATGCCATTTTAAAGCCTTAAATATCCTCTAAAAACTGGCATTTTTACCATTTTGAAAAAATTTAAAACAATTTACAAAATAAGTGGCTTTTTGCTTTTCCTCCAAAAATTTGAGTTGATTACACTCAAAGGCATATAATTTTTTAAGCCACATTACATAAAAATTTCAAAGCCATTTTTTAGATTACTTATGAGGCTTTCAAGTGGTTTATTCCTTCCCAGATTGACCATTGTCTCATTGAGCTATAGCTCAAAATAATGAATAATTTGCAATCGGAAATAATCAATTTCCCTATTCTTTAATCAGTTTAAATCCCTTTAATAAAAAGCTTCTTCCCCATAAATATGTAAATTTTTTCACAGAAGCATTCAACCGACAAATCTGAATCTCAAGAACACTCTTCAACACCAATGGATGAAGGTGAAATACGGTCTTTGCCCGTTGAATCATGCAATTCCATTGTCACATTGGCCATTTCCCCCACTTCCTCATCATCCACCGTTGATGGTTCATTCCCTCCATTGATCTCCCAATTCTCGCCCACTCCACCCAACCATTCCCCAAACCGCAAGTAGTCCTCATATATTCCCATCATTTTACTCTTCAATCCTAAAACCTTCATTCAGCGGCAGAGTAGTTCCTTCGTCATTGCCAAACAAATTTCCATCTTCATCGCCGCCGCCACTATCAGTGAATAGGTACACCAACGGTTTCCCGCAGCCGATGGGACATAATTCCCAGGCAAAACCGCCACTTCAACAAGGCCAACAGGGAGCAGCCGACGCAATAATTCACGTAAATCAAATGGAGGAGGCGGAAAAGGGAGGGAAGATTGAGGAAGGCAACAGCCGGAAGGAAATGGAATTTGATGAGGAGGAAATTCGATGGAAAGAAGCGAGTTTCCCTTTGGAAGTGGGAATTTGCATACTTATTTTCGGGATTGTTCAGATTGATGATTTGCTGAAAAGTTTCCAAAGGGAATCCTTCTACGGGCAATCACAAAATCAAATTGGCCAAATAACAAATTCCTCATCGAATGGATTAGCCAATGGAATTGCCTCGCCCAAATTGGCCAATTCCTCAATGGTAAATGGCCACAGCCACTCAAATTCGCCGCCTCCAAGTCCATGTTCCTCTTTGTTGATTGTGATTTGGTTGAGGGAGGAAATTGGGCTGGAGGAATCGGTGGCCACACAAATTGGTCCAATTCTATTCGGAAATGGCTTTGATCGAGTGGAATTTATGGTAGGGGCATTGGCCTTTGACTACAGTAATTCCACCTCCTCTCAAATTGAAGAAAGGCGCATTGAACACAAAATTGATGGGCGAAATGGGCATCGAGAGGAAATGTCAATTGCGAATTTGTCGACATTTGAATGATCCAACATTGCCGGAATGCATTCCAATGGCCTGTGAGAACACTCATCCAATTCCTTAAATTCTTTTCATTAATCTTAAGCCGAATTTGAATTTGTCTCTGATTGGCTAAATTCCCTCCATTTGCTCGATCAACTTGGCTGCTTTTCGCGTGCCAATTTGACATATTCTTCCGATTTGATGGCAGCCAATTTGAACAGAGGCGATTTGGAGAAAATGGGCATCACCCAATTGGGCCATATTGCACGCATAATTCGTTCACTGGAACTGGAATTGGCCACAAAATCCCAGAGAATTCAACAATCATTGCATTCATATAAAAAGTAGGTGTCAAAATCGAATCAAATTAACCCGCGAGCAATTTCCAGAGAATCTCATTCATTGATGGAAAATACACGCAATTCTTCTTCCCCTCATCAACGTGATGAATCCCGTGAACAAAGCAGTGCCAATGATTCGAAGGCAAGCAGCACAATTAGTCGATCCTCACGTGCAGCCTCACTTTCGCCTCAAATCGATATGGCCGAATTGCGCATAAAATTGGTGGAAAGTTGTGTCCGCTTCACAGTTCATTATTTGGGTGTGACAGAAATCTCAAATGTGGAAGGCACGGAGGATTGCCGAAGGGCAATGAATGCCGCAAAAGTGGGAAATAATTATTGTAAAAATTATCGTTTTCGCTTGATTCCTTTTAAGGAAAAAGCCGGTCATTTGGCTGATGTTCCCCACGTTATGATGGAAATTTCCGTGTTGGGTGTGAACATTCTCGATAAAAAGGTAGACAATTAACATAAATGCAACGAATAATGAATATTTTAAAGGGAAAGGCAATTTGCTATCAGCCGATTAGCAATATTCAAGTTGTTTGTCAAGATGAACTCGACCTGAATTGTTTTGCCTACATTTTCAAAGATGGAAACAAGGATTTTAGCCATGTGTTTTGTGTTTTAACAGCGGTGGGATATTTTTTTACATGAAGGCCAATTTTGAATACTTTTTAGATGATTGCCAAGGAGATTATTATGACACTTGGAGTTGCCTTTAATTTGGCTTATAAAATTGCACTTGAAAAAGAAACTGACGGATTTTGATGAAAAGAAAACATATATTTAGAGAGTGATGAATGCCGATGCCGAGTGATTAGATGCTCAAAAATAATAACAAATAAACTTATAAATTGAGAAATCTTGGGTTTCTTTATCCGTGAACATTTCCATTCCAATTGAATGTTTTTCAATTCCCCTCATTTTATTTAAAAAAATAAAAATTACATAATGCCAAAAAAATCAATAAAATATATCAGTATACTGTTGCGTAAAAATGTCGAAATGCTGGTTCATTCATTCTGATTTAATCGTTATCTGCACGACATGAAATCATTCTTTTGAGATGATTATTTAACGCTTTTTCTACCAATTTTATTATTTTTAACTTTATTTATTATATTAATAAATCTATATGCGTCTGCAACTTTTACAAAACAAAAAACCAAAATAAAAGTGAATTTTTGCGCTTTCATTTCATTTGTTTGAATGAAAACAATGCGCTATTCAATAATAGCAGCCGGATGCTAATATTATGTGCTATCTATGAGGTTAGCCTTTTTATTCTTTTCTATTTACTCTAACAAAAAAAGAAAGCAACCGTCGGCGAGGCCATACTCTGCTTCCGACATAAAAAGTGGCCTTTTTCTATTTTTATGCGTAAACTCAGCATATTTTTCCAATAATTTATTTCTCTAGCTTTGCGGGCTGTACATGACCAGCAAATCATTAACCAAAAAATTCCACTCCCTTACTCTCCCACCTATAAATTTTTTTTCGATAATATTTTCGAGGCGCGTGCGAATCCGTAAGCACCAGCAGACCCCAACCCAATGAATTCCCTATTTTCCTTTAATTCTTTTGTGACTATTACAATTACACATATACCATCCATATCTAACTTTTTCCTCTATGGATGACAAGCGCGAATGAATATGTATCATCCACAGTGGTCGGTCTTTGATTTTTCCCCTCACCTTTTGTCACCGGCAGCATCAGAACTAATCGACTGTCACCCACCCAAAATCATTCATAATCATAAAACCATTACTAAAAACTATTCACGTTACAATTTAATTTGTGCCTTGATCCTCCCCTACTTTCGATTTACTTAATGATAAACCTTTAAGTCTAGTTATTAATTATTTTTAGCTAAATTAGAGAAGAATTTAATTAAAATAGCAACAACAAAATGTCATTTGATATCACAGCAGCAGAACAAGCCGCCTATGCACCGTTTTTCGGCTACATTGGTGCCGCCTCGGCTCAAATATTCACAGTTTTCGGAGCAGCCTATGGCACGGCAAAATCAGCGGTTGGCATTTGCTCAATGGGAGTGATGCGACCCGAATTGATCATGAAATCCGTCATCCCCGTCATTATGGCTGGTTAGCATTATTTAAATACAAATCAATTAATGCAAAATATTTTAAGGTATTATTGGTATCTATGGACTGGTCGTGGCAATGGTGCTGAAAGGAAAGGTGCAACCGGCGAGTCAAGGCTACACACTGGCACAAGGTTTCTCCCATTTGGCTGCTGGTCTCACGTGTGGACTCTGTGGACTTGGTGCTGGCTATGCAATTGGAATTGTCGGCGATGCAGGTGTTCGAGGCACAGCCCAACAGCCGCGACTTTTTGTTGGAATGATCCTCATCCTGATCTTCTCCGAGGTTTAAGTTGCTTATAAATCTATGCAAATTTGTCATTTTCAAGGTACTTGGTCTATATGGAATGATTGTTGCTCTGATCCTTGGCACATCATAGAGAATGAAGAAAAAGGATGTTGACGAATATGACCAAAAATTTACTGACATTTTTTTCTGCTATCTATTTTTACGATAAATCTAAATAAATTCCATCCTCCTCGCCATCCATTCTCCAATCCAGCGACTTTATATAATGTTAGAATGTGTTTCAATTTAAATATGTTTCACATAAAAGTATAAATTTTTTCCTAAAAACTTGAAGTTTATTCATTTGATGGATTGAGTCTTATCCAAATCAAATATTTAAATATTGAATCGCTCATAGATTTGTTGTGTAATTCACAATTTAATCGAAACATTTCAATTTTACAATAGCATTTTTAGAGGATGTCGATGGTTAAATCTTGTTCATTAACCAAAAATTTGGTTCCTTTAACTCAAGCAGCGCCAAGGCCAGTAATTGATTGGGAAATGAACCATCGAATTAAAAGAAACAAAGAATGTTGGGATAATCCAGATTCGATTGTGCATAGATTACCAAAACATTATCAACAAGTTTGTTTCAACAGTGATTTTAATGATCAAAATTAAATAATAATTTAGAGGTATTGGAAGAATTATGTGCTCGCAAAACGTACACCAATCCATTATGAACCACCAAAGATAAGATTTTATTGGGACACCAAAAGGATGGTTGAATTGGAGACAGAGGTTTTATTAATTAAATCAATATTTCAATAATGCACAAATTCCAGGAATATCCAATCCTGCCTGTTCATTGCCCAGAACAAGACCAAGGCCTTTGGGGTGGCGAAGGCGTTGTGAAAGGCTACCAAGAATCGGGGCCCAAAATCAAGAAGAAAGTATTGCCCAGACATTGGCTTCCCCGTCTCTGGTTCCCCAAACTGAACATTCTAATTATCTACTCCGAAATACTCGACAAATACATGAAAATTGTTGCCACCGAACGGGTTAGCCGACTCATTGACAAACATTTTGGATTGGATTTTTACTTGTTGGAAACTGCGGACATCGACATTAATTCAAAATTGGGCATGGATTTGAAGAGACAAATGTTGATTTCACTGGCAAAACAGGTTAATTTATAATTTAATTTGATAATTGAATTTAATTACATTTTTTGGCGAAAACATTCAACCAAATAATAATTTAAGAAGTTCAAATGGATAATAATTTTTTCTCTTTTTTTAAAGAATTATCATCCAACGAACCCGGAGAGGCATGAATATGTCAAAACAAAATACCAGAAATTTGTTATCCCATTGGAGAAGGCAGAATGGTGGGGCCTGGATCTGAATCGGGCATGCAGAAAGCAACAAGATTTGGAGGACAATGCACCGGCCAAACCACTCAAACATTATTTTGTACAACAATTGATGAAGGAATTGGAAGAGGAAGGATATAGAAGGCAATTGGCATTGGCCGAAGAAGATGAGAAAAAGTCAAAAGAAGATGATTGGGGTGAATGGGATGATGAATTGAAGGAACGCGAGGAACAATACAAAAAGACCAAATGGATGGGATGGAGGGGATGAACACAAAGAATGGAAAAGAAGAACATTTAGATCATCCATTTATTTCACATTGTTTTCATTTTTTACTCATTAAATTTATTTTTAAACTTTTTAAATCTAATGTAATGTATAATGTTTTTAAAAAGGGTCAAATTCCCTCATTTTTTCTTATCCATTTTAATTTTCATTTATTACTTGTATAGAACATTTTACAGATTTTTTTCCAAAAATGTCATCCACTTCTATGCATAATTATCCCAAAAATTTGCAACCTCAACAGTCGATGATGTATAAACGGGAGCCAGAAAAGCGGTGGGTGGCATTATTTATTTTGATAGACTCAAAAAATGAATGAAAAATTAAATTTTTGATGATCCAATAACACTATTTGTTAATTACTATATTTCGATTAAAAAAATGTAAAAGTGACAATCCAAGTCCGAAAAAAATTTCACCCTGGGTGGATTCGAACCCGAGACCTAAATTTTGCAAAAGTGAAGCCCCCTTCACCCCAGAAATTTTCAAAATTTTTGCTAAAAATTCTTTCAAAGTCTGCCTAAACCTAGTGAAAATTAAATTTTTCGATGAACCCCCACTAAATATGTACATGGTGTGATTGCCATGTCAGCTCCTTTTCTGCTATAATTTTGAGACCTTATCAAAAAAATTATTTTGGAAGTTCATTGCCTCCACCCTCCATTTTTCCCTTTGATAATTGCTGCTGTTATTTCCACCTATCGGCGGAAAATTGATGGATGTCCATGAAAAATTGTCCCCGATTGCCTAAAAAGGAATAATCCTGTTAGTGGCGGCGCCCTGGCAGTAATTTTTGCCGCTCAATTAAACTAATTGGCAGACACAATTTTATTCTTATAAAAATGATGGCCCTCTTTATCACAAATTTTAAAACTAACCAAAAAATTTTGCCCCGCCAAAATCCTTGTCCTCCTTCAAATAAAGTCATGGAAAATGGTGGAGGGAAAAAGCCACAAATTTCAACAATTCCATTCCTAAAAAATTTCGACAAAATTCATCAAAATGGAATTTGCACTCCAATTGCTAGTGGTATAATGGAGGAAGAAGAGGAGAAAGGGCTAGGACCGCCTGCTAATTTTGAAGAAAAGTTGGTCCTTGTGAAAAATTAAAAAAAATACTTTTAAGAGCCAAGATTTATCATAATTAAACCTAAATTTTCCAAAATTTCAGTGTTTTTGTGAATCGGGCCATTATGCTTGACCGGATCCAATTCTTCGGATTCGACATGGATTATACACTCGCAGGTATAAATTGCTCTTCATCTTTCCATTCAATTTATCTTTTAGTTTATAAAACACCTCGAATGGAGGCGGAGGCATTCAAATTGGTTATTGAGCGATTAATTGACATTGGGTGAGGATTGGGGAATTATAAATATTTAACAAAATCGGAATTGTTTCCTTAAATGGAAATCTTAATATATTTTCTGAATAAAAATCAGCAGATTAGCCTTTACAAAAATATAATTCACTAAATTCAGATACCCTGAAGAAATTCGCTCACTCGTCTACGACCCAGTATTTGCCGTTAGAGGACTTTGGCTCGACACAGACTATGGAAATTTACTGAAAGTTGATGGATTCGGGAACATCCTGGTCGCAGCCCATGGCCTTCATTTCCTCTCAGCAGCCGAAATTGAAGAATGTTACCCAAACAAATTCATCCAATTGTCCGACAAGAGGATCTATGTGCTCAATACTCTTTTCAATATGCCAGACACATATTTGATTGCCAGACTTGTCGACTTCCTGGATAATTCCGCAGACTATCAAATGTAAAAAAAAAACAAAATCAACTAATAAGAAATTTTAATTTTAGTACACAAGACAAAAAAGGTGTTCGTCGAGGTGACATCATTATGTCCTACAAATCCATTTTCCAAGTAATTTTATTTTTAAAATTTAAAATAATAATATTAAATATATTTAAGGATATTCGAGAAGCGATGGACGCAGTCCATGATGTGAGTTATTCTTGAATGGAAATGATTTTAAAAAACAATAATTTAGGCCGGAGGCATTCTAAAGAAGACAATTGTTGCAAATATTGATGAATTCGTGGAAAAGGATGACCGGATTTACCACTTTTTACGTCAATTACGCAACACTGGCCGAAAAACATTTTTGCTTACAAACAGTGAATATCAATACACGAAAGTAGGGGAATATTTTGTTAAAAATATTTGTGCAATTTAAAGGCAATAATGACCTATTTATTGGGCGAGAATTGGCGTGATTTTTTTGACATTACAATTGTGGATGCCCGAAAGCCACTTTGGTTCGCAGAAGGAACCGTTTTTCGAGAGGTGAATGCTGAAACGGGAGCTCTCAAAATTGGCAGCCCTAGTGGCCCACTGAAAAGTGGAGTGGTCTATTCTGGAGGTTTTTTGACATTGAAAATCAATATCGCATAAAAAAATTAAGGTTCCTGTGAAACATTTCGTCGACTTGTTAAAGCGAGAGGCAAAGATGTCCTCTACATTGGCGATCACATCTTTGGCGATGTTCTCCGCTCAAAGAAAACTCGAGGCTGGCGAACTTTCCTGGTTGTGCCCGAATTGAATCATGAATTGGCTGTTTGGACTGGCAAGAGGGATTTATTCGAAAAGTTGCGCGATTTGGATTCAAAAATGGCAAATCTGTACAAAGATTTGGACGCAAATACCCGGGATCGGGACAAACCCGAAATTGCCAGCGTGTTAAAATCAATTCGGGTAATATTTTAAATTAATTCTTCAACAAAATATTAATTATTTTCTAGGAGGTGACCGTGGAAATGGACCAAGAATATTCCGTGTTCGGCTCACTTTTTCGTCACGGTACCCGCACCACATTTTTTGCCTCGCAAGTGGAACGTTACGCCGATTTGTATGCCTCAACCTGCTTCAATTTGGTCCATTATCCTACGTTTTACTTCTTCCGGGCACCAATGTTTGTATTTTATGCAAAAATTCTAAATTAATTGTTTTCTTTTATGTCCCTAATGCCTCATGAATCCACCGTTGATCATACAGCAATGGTCCCATCTGATCAAGTGGAACGAATCAATCTGCATAGGGAAGAAGGTGGACGGCACAAATATGGGACTTACTACCTTACAATTAATGAAAAAAAATATTAAAGATTTAGATTAGAGCTAAGCTTTAGATAGGACAGGGTATACGGTATATTAAGGATTGGCTTAATTTTAATGTATCTATTGTTTTTTTTCGAAGTAGGAAAATTATGATAAATCCAATAAAATTTATGAGTAAATTAAATTAGTATCCTTGACTTTATTCTAATAAATCATTTTCAACACAGTTCGTGGATGGAATCAACGAATGGCAAAGGCATCCACATTTTGCTTTGAGGAGGATGAGGAAGTGAACGGCGGTGGCACTTCCCCCGGCCAAGGCTCCACCCCATCGAATACTTCACGACCCGATCCTGGTGCTGACGAATCTGAAGCCGACGAAATCAGTGTGCGAGGTGGTGCTGGCCGCGAACGATCCCAACAACTGAATGATCAGGGAGATGTGCTGGTGCCAACCCATTCATACGTGGAAAATGGAATTTAAATGAATGAGGAGAAGAGAATGGTGCAATAATCACAATTGATGCCTACAAATATTTTTAATGTTTTTTAATTGGTAAATCTATCGCATTTTATCCGCAATTATCGTTCCCACCTCCCCTTCTTCACATGGCAATTTAATTTTAATACTATGGAGTATTATTTTCTTTTTAATTTTGTCCAGTATTTTTCTTATTATTATATCTCCGAATCAATCATCCAATTTTATGGCTCAAAACATGTTTAATATTTAAATAAAAATATTTTCTTCATTTATATTTATGTCATTTGTTTGTGTGTGCATAAATTTGAAGGCCTTTGTTTTATGTAAATTCTTTTTTTGGCAATTAATTTAAATCTTTCCAATTCATATTTTCCAAAAATTTTCATAATAATGAATAATAAGCCTAAAATAAAGTCAGATTAAATGCCACCCATGCCCCCAGGCTCTGGTCCACCCATGATGCCCCCAATGGCCATTCAAAGGCAATTAAAGGAGGATTGGGACAATCGGGAATTCATCCAATTGGTGCGTTCATTTAACACAAAATATTCCAGTAAAAATTGAATTCTCGCAGTTGGCCGACAATGTCCGTCAAATTACTGAATTTCTGGCAAATTTTGAGCTGAATTGCAAAGGAAAATTGGCCACTTTGAATGATTCTATCAGTTCGATGGAGAGGAAACTAGAATTCCTGGAGGCACAAGTCACCAAAGGAGAAACGCTGAAATGATGAATTGATGGCAAATTACTGGAAATTTAACTGAATGATTCAAATAAAGACTTATTTAATGTATTCACATAATTATTGGATGATTTTTGATCAATTTATTGAATAAAAATTTGAACAAATCCAAAAATTATGTTGTTTATTTTTCAATTATTGCCTTGGCCTTAGCCACACCCCCCCCCCCCCCCCCCACAATCAAAATTGTTTTTTTTTCTATTGTGTACTTATTCTTTTGACCATTCTGTCCATTTTGCCAAAGCCCAATTGTTTATTGTTGTTTTTCTTTTCGCCGCTCTTTGGACCCGATCTCCCCCAAGGCAAATCAAAAATATAAATAGGCTCTGCCATTTCAAACCATAAATCCAGCTGGTTCAATTTCCTATTTATCCCCTCGCATCCTTTTCTTTCACCAAAACAATTTCCACCATCCATGTTTTCCAATTCGTCGGTCATTGACCCTTTGTTGGCCCAGCCCATTCGCGCTGGTATAAATAGGCATGTTCTTTTGCCCAAAGTGCCTATTTTCAGCACATTTAATCCCATTTCTCCTTTACCCTTTGAAAATTTTACTCATTAAAAACATTTTAGAATCTCATCAAAACCAAATCAATCACTCCGAATCAAATCATCTCAAAATGCCTCGACGTGAACCTAGTCCATTTGGCAAAGGCTATGACCGTGAGGGGAATTTAGTGGGTGCAGCCAAGCAGGCACATGAGGCCAAAATGGCACGTGAAGGGAAACAGGCAAGCACTTTGGAGAAGCGTAGTGGCGAAACGGGACGATTGAATATTTTGGCCTTTCCTTTTAGCCGCCATATCTCAACAAGGAAACAACCAATTTAGGAAGGCGATATGCCATTCGAAAGTTATAAAAGCCCTCTAAAAAGCGGTTTACTAACTTTTGTAAAAATTTAGTAAATTTGAAAAAATGAGCTGATTTTTCTTTAAAAATCGAACTGTTTACACTCAAAGATCTGTAACTTATTAGAAGGCTTAATTTTCATAAAATAAAATTAGCCACTTTATAGAAGACGCTTTGGGCTTTTAAATGATATATCGTCTTCCAAGATTGACTATTGCCTCGCTGAGATATAGGCCAAAAATCTAGTATGTAGATTCTAAATCGGCGGTAGTCCATTGTCCCCTATTTTTAGGATTGTGGGAGGCGTGTTCTAAAGGCAAATTTTAACAAAAAATTAGCCACCCATTTTGTAGAGGAAACTTTGGGCTTTAAAAAGGTATATCGCCTTCCCTGATTGGCTGATGTCTCCTTTAGTTATGGGCCAAAAAATGGCTGGCACCCAATCGGCTGTAATCAATTGTCCTCTCCCTACCTAATAATGGATGGAGGGAAATGTGATTAAAAAGGCAAATTTTAAATTTAGCCAGGAGACGATGAAGTGGAACCGCAAAGTGGAGGAGGAGGCCGCCGTTCACAAAGCCCTTATGGCCGAGGATATGATCGACAAGGGAATTTGGTCGGGGCCGCCAAAATGGCACAAGAAATGAAGGAACAACATCAAGGCGGAGGACAACAACAAAGTGGTGGCCGAAAAAGTCGCTCACCAAGTCCATATGGGCGTGGATACGATCGTCAAGGAAATTTGGTTGGGGCGGCCAAAATGGCGCACGAAATGAAGGAGCAACGTGGACGGGGACAGGTGAGAAAAATTTGGCATTTTGATATTCCCGGAGGTATATTTATCAGGTTCAATGAATCAGAATTGAGGAGAAAAGCGGTCAATCTAAATTGTGGCTGAAGAATGGAAGATGTTTTAGTAATACAATTTATATTTTTTGATCCTTTATTTTGATCCAATTTTAGAATAATTCATTCCATATGCACAAAATAATAATATTTATTTGTTTTAAATTAAAATTGCAATAAAATTGATGGTTTCTCCCATAAATCATATTTAAATTGGAATATTTGATTCTTATGTATATATTTAAATTCTTTCCGGAAAGGGGCAACCTAAAAAAGTGCAAATTAATTCTTTCCGGAAAGGGGCAACCTAAAAAAGTGCAAATTAATTCTTTCCGGAAAGGGGCAACCTAAAAAAGTGCAAATTAATTCTTTCCGGAAAGGGGCAACCGGATAAAGTGCAAATTAATTCTTTCCGGAAAGGGGCAACCGGATAAAGTGCAAATTATTTCTTTCCGGAAAGGGGCAACCTAAAAAAGTGCAAATTAATTCTTTCCGGAAAGGGGCAACCTAAAAAAGTGCAAATTAATTCTTTCCGGAAAACAAAAGTGCAAATTAATTCTTTCCGGAAAGGGGCAACCTAAAAAAGTGCAAATTAATTCTTTCCGGAAAGGGGCAACCTAAAAAAGTGCAAATTAATTCTTTCCGGAAAACAAAAGTGCAAATTAATTCTTTCCGGAAAGGGGCAACCTAAAAAAGTGCAAATTAATTCTTTCCGGAAAGGGGCAACCTAAAAAAGTGCAAATTAATTCTTTCCGGAAAGGGGCAACCTAAAAAAGTGCAAATTAATTCTTTCCGGAAAGGGGCAACCTAAAAAAGTGCAAATTAATTCTTTCCGGAAAGGGGCAACCTAAAAAGTGCAAATTAATTCTTTCCGGAAAGGGGCAACCGGATAAAGTGCAAATTATTTCTTTCCGGAAAGGGGCAACCGGATAAAGTGCAAATTATTTCTTTCCGGAAAGGGGCAACCGGATAAAGTGCAAATTATTTCTTTCCGGAAAGGGGCAACCGGATAAAGTGCAAATTATTTCTTTCCGGAAAGGGGCAACCGGATAAAGTGCAAATTATTTCTTTCCGGAAAGGGGCAACCGGATAAAGTGCAAATTATTTCTTTCCGGAAAGGGGCAACCGGATAAAGTGCAAATTAATTCTTTCCGGAAAGGGGCAACCGGATAAAGTGCAAATTATTTCTTTCCGGAAAGGGGCAACCTAAAAAAGTGCAAATTAATTCTTTCCGGAAAGGGCAACCTAAAAAGTGCAAATTAATTCTTTTCGGAAAAGGGCCAAGAAAAAGGAGCAAATTATTCTTTACTGAAAATAATTTAATGCTTTCCTTTATCTAATTTTTGATATGCAAACATTTGAATATCAAAATGAAATTTGCCAATTTTTTTCCAATTCTTCCCCTCCTTCTCTTTGCCTTCCCATTTTTGTTGGCCCAATCAAATTCCAATCCAAGGACCAAATGTGGAATTCGTTGTCGGACGACCAAAAATCTGTGAAAGAGATGTCGAATTCACATTTTCACCAATTATTACCTCAACCAATCTCGAATTGCCCATAAAACTTGGGCATGATCAGCGGACAAAAACATTACCTAGGGAAAATGAACATTGGCTTTCAATATCTGGGCCCTTCTTTTGATCATTGATCAACAAGGAAAAACAACCAATTCGGGAAGGATATATGCCATTCTAAAGCCCTAAACATCCTCTAAAAAGTGGCTATTCAAATTTTTAAAAATTTTAATAATTTTGTAAAACGGCTTTTCTTCCAGGAATTCATGTTAATTACATTCCAAGACTTGTAATTTTTATAAAATTAGATTAAATTAAATTTTAAGAGGCAACTTTTTAAAGGACTTTAAGGGCTTTCGAATGTTATATTGCCTTCTTGTATTGATTATCGTCTCGCTGAGCTATGGCCAAAAGAATGCCTCAGATATTGAATCGATGGTACTCTAAAATGTTCCCTGCCCCTTTTTGCCTAATATTGGTCCGTCAATGATCAAGGAGACATACCATTTTGAATATTCCTCTTCCCTGCACTGTCATTTTGCCCCTTGATCGCCTCCTCCCCTCCCTTTCATCATTTTGGGCCACAACCAATTCAATAAAGCTGATCCAAATGAGCGGAATTTTGACTTGGCCAAAACGGCGGCATTTGATGGCCAATTTGGAATGGCGCACTTGAGCCTTGGAATGGGGCAGAAATGTGGGAAAATGGAAGCCAACCCTTCTGAAGAAACAAAACTGTGAAAAAATGAATGGGGCCAAAATTCATCAGCCCCCACATTACATCAACTTTCCATTCGTTCAATCCAGGCTGGAATATTTTTTCATTTTCTTCGCCATTTTGTTGAATGAATATTGGCGGTGGCTCCCAGCATTCATCCAATGATGGCTGTGGTTCGGGTCTCCTCAGCAAATGATAAAAATTGGACATTTGGGGAATGACTGAATTGGACGTTTCAGAAATCTAAGCTATCATTCTTTTGACCATATCTCATCGAGGCGATAACCATTTCATGGGCGATATTTCTTTCAAGAGCCCTAAATGCCCTCTAAAAAGTGGCTTCTATAAAATTGATTTAATAATATTTTTAAAATTAAAACAATTTAAAAAAAATGTGGTATTTCCTTCAAAAATTCGAGTTTATTATACGCAATGTCATATAACTTTTTTCAAAGGTAGATTTCATAAAATATAATTTGGCCACTTTATTAAGGACACTTTAGGCTTTCGAACGACATATCGCCTTCCAAGTTTGGCTATTGCCTCCTTGAGATATGGCCAAATGAATGACCAGTGGAATATTTGAAGAATGGAATGGAAACAATCGGCCATCATTTTCATAGCTGAAGCTGAATCCACAAACAAAATGGACCATGAACAGAGCCCAGCACATTCCTTTCCCTTCTCATTATCCTCCACTCAATAAGTGCGCAACATTCACAATGTGTGTGTGATGTGTGTTTGCCTTTTGTTCATCCCCCTCCCTCCCCCTCTTCTCATCAATGGCCATTGAACATTTGGAAGAAAAGTGGATTTACGGACTGGGGAGACAAAGACAAATCGGATCATCGGAATGGATTTAGGGTGGATCGAATTTTTTGGTGAAATTCCAATCATTTTTTTTCGGTTGTGGGTAAAAGGCCATCAAAAATGTTTATAATTTCTTTTCTCAAAATTTAGCCAAAATCGTCAAGTAAAACGATGTACATTGCCCTCAAATTTAAATGAATTACCAATTTTTCATAATTTGCATTTTCCCATAATCCAAATTGGTACAAAGTTAAATGGATTATCCAATTTTATTTGGTAAAAATAAAGTGAAAAATTAATCAAAATTGAAAAGAATGAAATGATTTTTGAGTTCCAATTTAAACGCAATAATTACTGGCCAAACTGAATGGACTGAGCAGGAATGGATTCTGAAAATGTTGAATGTCATATTTGGCATCCAATTCCATTCATTTTATTTCACCGGATTCGAATTTGCTGATGAGAATTTCTGCCGTAATGAAGCAGTGGTCGATTCGATTGATTCTGCGGATGCCCTTCGGCTCAATATTCTGGGGGGCAATGTCAAAAATGAATTTGAATTATTGGAGGCCATTTTCAATGGAATTGGCGAAATCATCAATTCTTGTGATGAACTGTTGGATATTTTCCTGCAATTTTCTTGTTAAATTTATATCAATGCCTAAAGACCTTTCCTATTTTCCTACTGTACCCCTGTCCTACTGTATCCATAATTTTTTGCCTAATCGCCACTTCACCCTATCAATCAAATATTGCTCCAATCTACCTTTTTTTTAAAATAGCCTCTTTTCCATTCCTATTCTTCGTATATCTCATTTTATTATCACATTTAATTAATATAATAATTAAAGTTTCCCTTTACCCTTATCCCGTTAATTGGACAGTTTAGGGGCTTATAGGCCTCCGGCGAAGACGCTGGGTAAGAGCAGATCTCGACCCAAACCACTTAGCCCTAGATTTAGACTAATAAATTAATTCTTTATTAAAGGTTATTCGTCCAATTGGCCAAGTATTTTAGGCCATTAGCTATTAAATTTGAATAATTTTAATCAACATCCAGAAGTACCACCTGTTTTTGAGTAAAAGATGCTGGTTTTCATTAAAGTTTTCAAATTTAGAGGTACCACTTTTTAAAGGACTTTCAGGGCTTTCGAAGGGCATATCGCCTTCCTGAATTGGTTGATTTCTTGTGGAGATATGACCAAAAGAAGTAGGCCAATTAATGAAATGTTCCGCTTCCCTCCCCCCAATATGTACCTTCGAAGAGTATTCATCCGTGTATGCCGATGATATCGTTCATTGTCCAGTAAATGTCGCTCAAATGGTGAATTCCTCCCGTCTGATGACTTCTCACAATCCGTTCGAATATTCCGTAACATTGAACGCATTCTATAGGCATTGTATGTGCGTTCATCCCTTTTTGCCATGTACACAATTACGCAAAGGAGGGCTGCCATTTCCGTGCATAGAAAACTGACCTTGATGGGAAACAATGTAAATGTCAACTTGGCTCCGTTTATAATAACTCATCAAGAACAGAACCATTTTTAATGATTTTATTTTCAGATTAAAGAGCAGCCTTTTGGCTATTAAATAATATTAATTTTATTTAAATTAGCTCAGAAATGATAAAGTTGTGCACAAAAAAACATTTAAAATGACCTTTATAATGGTTTGATTAAAATTCCAATTGTTTTTGGGGCATAACTTCTTCAATTCTGTACCTTTTTAATTAATTTAAATATTATTTGATAGCCACAAGTCTGATCTTTGATTTGATAACAAAATTATCGAAATCAGTTCATTCCTTGTTAAGTTATTTTAAACGACGCCAAGTTGAGCCATTCACAAAATGGAAAAGCTCAAACTTTGAGCAAAAGAAATGAGAATCCATAGGAATAGTGGAAAAGTGATTCGTCAATTTTGGAAGCCTTGTAAATTTTGTTGCCAACTTCTTTTGAAACCGATGTAATATAGACAATGATACAGGCAAAATTGGTGAGGCCTAAAAATTAGAGAGAATTAATTGAATTCGATGAGGAAGATATACCAGCCAAAATGTTGATAACCGTGGATGAAAGCAATGAACAGTAAGGATGGCGACGGAAGAAGCAAAAGCACATCTTAAGGGGAAATGTCACATTTTAATAAATGCCGAAAGAAAAATGGAAATGGCATTACTAGTTCGAAATAGGATAAATGAATATTGACATTTCGGTATTCTTATTCTTTTGGCCATAACTCAACAGGGAAACCACCAATTTAGAAAGGCAATATGCCTTTTAAAGCCATGAAAATATTCTAAAAAGTGGCTTAAGCATTTTTTGAAAACATTGCCATCCTATAGAAAAGTGGCTTTAAATCAAAAATTATAGTATGATATATTAAAAGAAATTAACTTTTTTGAAATTTTGAATTACATTAAATTTAATCTGGCCACTTTGTAGAGGGCACTTTTAGCTTTCAAATCATATATTGCCTTCACGGATTGGCAATTGCTTCGTTGAGATATTAACAAGAGTATGTATGGCCTAGTACTCATTGGTGGTACGAAATTACCCTATCTATAGCTATTCTCTTTTTGGCTTATTCCTCTAAAAAATTGATTATGCCTTGTAGGCCAATCAAGCCCATTTTTATCCTTATTTTTCCCATCACCATAAGTATTTTTCACTAACACTAAATAGGCCAAAAATATCAACAGCCAAGCCGGCCACCATGAAAATGACGCATCGTCGAATGGACACTTTTAGGATAAATTAATGGCTTTTATTTTATGTGTTACTCAACGAACATTCAACGGCGGTGGTCACATCCGATGGATCATCCAATGCGAAAACATCCACTTTGGTACAATGAAAATCAGTCAAAGCTGAAATTTATGCACAAATTTCGAATGGATTAAAATGGAAACGAACGATCGGACCAGCAGAAACGCCAAGGGCCAAAAGTGGCATTCTGAATGAAAATTTGATGTTTTGGTTATACATTTATTCCCAAACTTTATAATATATCGGTGGATTTTGTTCCTCTTCCGCCTTCCGATTTGGGAATACAAAATATTTGAGCACTTCGCTATAAATATGGAAAAATGGCAATTATATTGAAGAATGAATCCCCCTAAATTTGAACATTTTGGAATTGCCAGCAGAGTTTATAAAAATTTCCAAAAAATTGGCCACAATTTCAATAGGATTTTGGAAGTTCAGCAGGCGGAATTTACAATTACAAATCCGAATTCAAATCAATTTCTCTTTTCACTTTTCTTTCATTCATTTATCCTTCTTATTTTTTTTTCATTATTTAATCAACTAAATTAATTCTGCCTGTTTTGTGTTTTCACTTAGAATAATTCCGCCTGTTTTGTGTTTTCGCTTAGAATAATTCCGTCTGTTTTGTGTTTTCGCTTAGAATAATTCCGCCTGTTTTGTGTTTTCACTTAGAATAATTCCGCCTGTTTGTGTTTTCGCTTAGAATAATTCCGCCTGTTTTGTGTTTTCACTTAGAATAATTCCGCCTGTTTTGTGTTTTCGCTTAGAATAATTCCGCCTGTTTTGTGTTTTCGCTTAGAATAATTCCGCCTGTTTTTGTGTTTTCGCTTAGAATAATTCCGCCTGTTTTGTGTTTTCGCTTAGAATAATTCCGCCCGTTTTGTGTTTTCGCTTAGAATAATTCCGCCTGTTTTAAGAATAATTCCGCCTGTTTTGTGTTTTCGCTTAGAATAATTCCGCCTGTTTTGTTTTTTCGCTTAGAATAATTCCGCCTGTTTTGTGTTTTCGCTTAGAATAATTCCGCCTGTTTTAAGAATAATTCCGCCTGTTTTGTGTTTTCGCTTAGAATAATTCCGCCTGTTTTGTGTTTTCGCTTAGAATAATTCCGCCTGTTTTGTGTTTTCGCTTAGAATAATTCCGCCTGTTTTGTGTTTTCGCTTAGAATAATTCCGCCTGTTTGTGTTTTCGCTTAGAATAATTCCGCCTGTTTTGTGTTTTCGCTTAGAATAATTCCGCCTGTTTTGTGTTTTCGCTTAGAATAATTCCGCCTGTTTTTGTGTTTTCGCTTAGAATAATTCCGCCTGTTTTGTGTTTTCGCTTAGAATAATTCCGCCTGTTTTGTGTTTTCGCTTAGAATAATTCCGCCTGTTTTGTGTTTTCGCTTAGAATAATTCCGCCTGTTTTTGTGTTTTCGCTTAGAATAATTCCGCCTGTTTTGTGTTTTCGCTTAGAATAATTCCGCCCGTTTTGTGTTTTCGCTTAGAATAATTCCGCCTGTTTTGTGTTTTCGCTTATTAGAATAATTTTTCATGTTTGTTTTTTTTGTTCATATCTTTTCTTCACCTGGTATGCAACCATTCATTCGTACTGATACCTTTAATTTGGTTTTGGGGAATATGCATTTCTGGTGAAATTGGGGAATATGAACTAACTGAACATGTTGGCGATGACTGCACAAAACGAGAAAATGAAGGCAGCCGAAATCAGTCGAATCCGATTTTGGGCCCGAATTTTAGTCAATCTATGTGGCACGGCGGGCAAAGCCATTTTTGGTTCGAAGGAGGGAATGTTTGAAAAAGAAGATTTGGGCATTTTTTGGTGCTTTCTTGCGGAGGAGAGGGACAATCAAATTTCCGGCCATGCCGCCGAATTCTTTTGCTTCAAAAAAGTGTTTTGCTGCTCCTTTCTTGTTCAGTCAGCCACTTTTTGTCCTTTTTTGGAGTTTGGATTTGCAAAAATGGATTTTATGCCGATTTGAGAGGATAAAAGGAAGTGGCAATTTGAGGGGAAATTCTATACTAAATTATTTTTCTAATCAACCAATCATCGTCATGGGGCTTAAAATCTAATACCGTGAGACTGAATTTGATTGGAGGGAGGTGGAATGCCATTCTCTTTGATGATTGGCAATTATGTGGCAAAGGGGCTCGATGAAAATGAAAAGAGTGAGGGAAAATTCTGTCAGATTTTTTGCCATCAACCAATCATCGTCGCAATCCAACGCCGTGAGACTGAATTTGATTGGAGGGAGATGGATGCCTCTTTGATTGACAATTATGTTACGGTGGAGGCTGACTATAAATTCACAATTTTCACATCAAAAAAAACATTTAAATTTTATTTAATTTATTCATTTTTCTCGGCTTCATCTCCCCAAATATTCAATAAAAATCGTACAAAAATAGATCAAACTATACACAAAAATGCCATTCACATATTTCATCTGCAACTGTCGGAAATTGCCCAAGAAATTTGCCACTTTTTGTCCATTCCCAGACTACCAACTTTCCCCATTTCCATTGTTTTTATTCAATCTTTTTATCCACACACACATACAATCGCAATTGCAATTCAAATTTTCAAATTATTCCATCCAACTTGACCTCAACTTTACATTATGCTCTTTGCCCTTATCATTGTGTGGTTAATTTGCCCTTTTTCAAATTCAAAAAAAGAACCAAGATGTGATTGGCTACCTTCTCAGACTTTATGATGGCATTTCCGGGTCTGTTGCTGGAATTGTCCCGAAGCAACAATTTGAATTTGAACGGGAAAATGGATAAAAAATGATAGAATAGATTGATGGGAATAGTCGCCCTCATCAGACACGATTTTGATTTCCCCCGCCCAATCTTGTTGAGTATAAAAGAAGACAGAAAATTGAGTATATTAACAATTTTATTCCAATTTTTGCCATTCCCCAACTCAAATTCCCAATGCAATGAAATTGTAATCCAGAAGAAAATAAATGAATTTGTGCCCATTCCAACACAAAGCCTATCGTTTTTTCTTTATCGAGCAGTTCTGTTTTCGGCGCAAACTGATCAAAATATGGTTTTGCACGAAATTCAGACCTGCTCGATGCGGAATAACAAATAATGGCACATCAAAATACAATTAATTTAATAAAATGATTAAAAAATCTGCATCCCATCGAATAAAACAACAAAAAATTTAATAAAATGAATATTCCAAATTAAATGGAATAAATCTAATATTCCATCAATAAATAACCTAAAAAAAATGTGGAAGCCGAACGGGTTTCGTCTGGGGCGTTTCGTAAAATGAGCAAAAAATAAACAAATAAACAATTTTGCGACTGACTCCAGGCCCAACCCGTTTATGGCACAAAATCCACTCATTCCTCTTCACTTCAAATATTCGATTAATGCTAATTTTCATGAATAAATTTTGCCAATTAGTCATTTGTTTATTTTCCCGATGATGTGATGGGGAAAACCATAAAAAAATGAAAAAAAATATGACAAATTTGCAGCCGACAAAGATGAAAAAATGACGTAAAAATGAGATGGCATTGGTGGGGGGGGGGGGGGGGGGGGATTATAATGGAAAATGGTGAAAGGGGGAAAGAAGAAGCCTCGAATGGCTAGAGGGAATAGCTGCGCGGTGGCCACCTATCCAGCCAGCCAATAAATATTCAACGCAAAGTGTGGAGAATTGACGGCGGCTAACTCAACCCAATATGAAATGAATGCTTTTCCTACTCTTCTCCTTTGATGGCACACCTTTCCCACCAACTCGGCAAAAAATCTCTTCTCTTTAATAAATATCATTTCTCGCATTCAAAATTCCTCTGTACTATTTTTCGCGGCCACATTTATTGCCAGCCGGGGCTATTAGTCCATTCAGTGCATTTTGTGCCAGTCGGTCACGCAAATCCATCAATTTTTGGACAAAAATGGTGGCGGTGGCATAAATCCCAGAGGCAATTTAAGCTGCCAATGGCTAAAAAATTGTGATTAAATGTATTGAATCCATTAATTCCCCTTCCCCACCATAAATGGCCCCGATTTTAAAATGGCATTCAATTAATTTATTCTTCATTCCAAAATGTAGTCAAAAGCCAATCTCAATATCGTCAAAATGATTTCATATCATCGACAAAAAATAATTAAATTTGCCTCTCAAAAGTGCGGATGTGAATAATATAAAAATATTTGAATATGCCACATTTTCCCCGATTATAAGTCTGCCCAAATTCGCACTCGGAGGCAGGCAATAAATCCTCTCGCAAATTCATTTTTGGGAGGATGGGGTGGGGAATTGACGCGCAGAACTGTGAGATGGTTTATCTGAGAGATTGGGCCATAAATGTCATTCATCGCCTTCGATGGGTTTCTCTTGGTACACTGTTGGAAGGCTTCTCCAATGGCATATTCTCCCATTTACAAAAATCCTCTCCTCCCACAATTTTTGGCACTTCCGCCTTCTTTCCCTTCTCCATCCAAATCCAATCCGCACATTCCCCGCCGTAATAATTCTAAAAGTTCTCCTCACTAAATCCTCCATTTTTCGCTCCTTCCCACGGCCAATTTTCATCTTTGAAATTTTGAAGGGAAGGGCGCCACCCGACGAAGGCCGGTGATGCGCCTTCTGCTTTTCCAAAATGATGAATCACCGCCATCTTTGCCATCTCCGATTGTGGCCACCAATGGCCATGAGCCCAGTTCATCCTCATCAACCACTGTGGAAAGTAGTGTTGGTGGCGCATTGAGCAGCCGACCTAATGAACAATTTATGATGGCCGAATTGTTACCAATGCCAATGGCCAAAAGGAATGGCCGAAATTCGGCTATTCTACGGGCTCGCATTGAGCCAGATGTGAATGGCGTCAATCGATACAAACATTTCCACAGGTTTTTGGCAATGGCGAATTGAATACCGCAGATTCAGTATCTGGGTCGTTCTTTTGGCCATATCTCAGCAAGGCGATATCCAATTTAGGAAGGCGATATGCCATTTGAAAGCTCTAAAAGTCTTCTCAAAAGTGGCTAAATAATCTTTTGAAAACTTTAAAGAATTTGTAAAATAAGCGGCTTTTCCTCAAAAAATTCGGGTTTTTATATTAAAAGGCAAGTAACTTTTGTAAAATTCAATTTCATAAAATTCCAATATAAGCTACTTTTTAGAGGATATTCTGGGCTTTAAAATGGTATAACGCCTACCGAAATAAGTTTCTTCCTTGTTGAGTTATGGCTAAAAACAATCTAGGTATTGAAATCGCGACACTTAAATACCCCTTTTCAATTTAATTTATCCCCTCACTCACACATTAGGCCTCATTCGCCTATGCCTTTTCAAAATGTTGCCGCCAATGGCCTCCCTTCTCCCATCGCTGATGACAATGGCCAAAGCATTGATAAAACATCGCCTCGTCGAAGGCGTAATCCACCAGTTGTGGCCACATTTCCTCTTCAAATCAACGGTGGCGCAATTTTGCCTGCAATTCCCTCGCCAAATGATAGTTTACGGCCAAGGGCCCATTCAAATGAGATGGAGGCGAGAATAAAGGCAAAAGAATTGGCCAAAAATGGAGGTGGCCTTTTGCCCTTGATTGGCACCATGGAAAGAAGAAGTGGCAGTTCAATTGGGAATGAAGCCAGCAAAAATAGTGGCAAAGAAAATGGAGTGGAAAATGAAATTGGAATTGGAAGAAATCGGCAAAGGTCGATCAAAGCAAAGAAGGCATCCGGGGCAAAAGCCGTGGACGAAGTGGTCACCACCGTACGGGTCAGACGCCGAATTATAATCAGCGATGCGAATGCAGCAGAGGACACAAATGGTACGGAGAAAAGGAGGGGGGAGGATGAAATAAGCGCCCATTTCTGTACCCAGGTCATTCTTTTGGCCATAATTCAATAAAGCTAAGGCCAATTCTGGAAAGCGATATGTCATTCGAAAGTGCTGAAAGTAATTTAAAAAGTGGCTTATTAATTTTTAAAAAATTTTAACCGCCTATAAAATAAAGCGTTTTTTTTCATTTTCGGTTTATCAAATTCAAATTCATGTAACTTTTTTATAATGTTGAAATTCGTAAATATTAATATGCCACTTTGTAGAGGACACTTTGCGCTTTCAAATGATATATAGATTTCGCTAGTTGGCCAATGCCTATGGCCAAAAGAATGACCCAAGTACTGAAATGACGGAATATAATGTTCTTTAACGCGGGGCGAATATTCTACATTTTTTTACTTTTTATTTTTAGTCCAATTTTCGCATCATAAAAAAGAATCATCGGCGCCAAAAACATTGGCCAAAAATGTTTCGCTGGATTCCTCCTCCAGTGGCCAACCACCAATTACAAAGTCAATTCGACGAAAACCCACAAATCGGAAGCTTCAAAAAATTGTTGTGCCCACCGAATCCATTGGAACACAAACCGAAAATGAAGAGGTGGTTTGGGAAAAGAAAGAGGACAAATTAAATTGGGAAAATTATTCTTAAAGATTGAATTGACGGAGGAGGCGAAATCAACGGCAAAACCTGAATCGAGGGAAACAGATCGATCGAATGGAGCAGCAATGCCTCGAGCCACTCAAACTGAAGCGAATTCCCTATTCAATCAGGTGGCTGGCACAAATTCCCATCGATCCAGCACAATTGGGCCGGATGAAGTGAGGGTTGGGCTTTAATTTAGTATTATGGGACGTTCATTAACTGGTACTTATTTGGTCATTTTTGGGAAAGTGCTTGGTCCCCCCTTTGGTTTTAGGGTTTGAGTTAAGATTTGGGTTTAGGATACCGTAAGATGATTTTCATCCCTCCTAACCTTAACCCAACCCTGATTGAGCCTAACTCAAAATATGACAAACCAAAGGGGGGACCAAGCACTTTCCCAAAAAATGGGATACAAACCAAATAAGTACCCATTAACTACTGAGCCATTCTTTTGGTCGTAGCTCAACGGGGCAATAGCTACTCCAATTTTGGAAGGCAATATGCTATTTGATAGCCTAAAGTTTCCTCTAAAAAGTAGCTTATTAAAATTTATGAAGCTTATAAAAAAGTTACGTGTCATTGAATATAATAACTCATAAACTCGAAATTTTGGAGGAAAAGCTGCTTATTCTATTAATTATTTAAGTTTTCAAAAATAAATGAAAAGCCACTTTTTAGAGGGCAATTGGAACTTTCGAAGGGTATATTTTCCTTCCAAAATTGGTTATTTCCTTATTGAAATGTGACCAAAAGAATCGCTCGAGTACATAAATAACGGTACTCAATTGGTCCTATTTCATTAATTTTGACATAAAATAAATATTTTTGTGCACAGATTGAACAAAGGGCCCAGCTGTTATCGGTGATCGAAAAGGCATTGGATGAAACAATCGACAGGCAATCAAGGCTAAAGGCAAACCAATTCATCGCTTCAACGGCGAGGAATCAGGTAAATTTGATGCAATTTAACTTAACGCCATTTAAATAACTCATCAAGACTAAATTAATTTTGATTTTATTATCAAATTAATCAGACTCAAATAATTCTGAATCATTTTAAATTTATTATGATTTCATAGCCAAAAGTCTGCTCTTTAATTTGATAACAAAATTGTCAAAATTGATTCAATCCTTGATGATGATGAGCTATGGCGACAAGTTGGTGTGCAATGTTCATCTTGGGATATTCTGTTGATCATTCCCAAATTCAATTTGAAGGCCCAAATATGGCGGGATGCAAAGGAATTTGTGGCCGCCCATTTACTTCCCCGGGCCATTGAATTGGCCAATCGAACGAGTCGACGGCCACAACATAATAGTCGAGATGGTTCAATTCGTTCATATGAGAAGGCACTTCGCAGCATTCATTTGCCCTAATCCACCTCAATCTTATGAATAATCCCTGACTGAGGGCATTTTGACAAAGCAATATTCTCGTACAATTCCACAGTGTGCCTTTTCCATTCCCGAAGCTCAAATTCCATGAAATTAATATGTGAATGAATTTAATTAAATTTGAATAAAAAAAAAAAACAAATTTATGAAATTTATATGATGATTTAAGAATAAATTTCTTAGACCACCTTTAAAAAGCCTTTTCCGCCTGTTTTGTGTTTTGGCTTAGAATAATTCCGCCTGTTTTGTGTTTTCGCTTAGAATAATTCCGCCTGTTTGTGTTCTGGCTTAGAATAATTCCGCCTGTTTGTGTTTTCGCTTAGAATAATTCCGCCTGTTTTGTGTTTTCGCTTAGAATAATTCCGCCTGTTTTGTGTTTTCGCTTATAATAATTCCGCCTGTTTTGTGTTTTCGCTTATAATAATTCCGCCTGTTTGTGTTTTCGCTTAGAATAATTCCGCCTGTTTTGTGTTTTCGCTTATAATAATTCCGCCTGTTTTGTGTTTTGGCTTAGAATAATTCCGCCTGTTTTGTGTTTTCGCTTATAATAATTCCGCCTGTTTGTGTTTTCGCTTAGAATAATTCCGCCTGTTTTGTGTTTTCGCTTATAATAATTCCGCCTGTTTTGTGTTTTGGCTTAGAATAATTCCGCCTGTTTTGTGTTTTCGCTTAGAATATTCCGCCTGTTTTGTGTTTTCGCTTAGAATAATTCCGCCTGTTTTGTGTTTTCGCTTATAATAATTCCGCCTGTTTTGTGTTTTGGCTTAGAATAATTCCGCCTGTTTTGTGTTTTCGCTTAGAATATTCCGCCTGTTTTGTGTTTTCGCTTAGAATAATTCCGCCTGTTTTGTGTTTTCGCTTATAATAATTCCGCCTGTTTTGTGTTTTCGCTTAGAATAATTCCGCCTGTTTTGTGTTTTCGCTTATAATAATTCCGCCTGTTTGTGTTTTCGCTTAGAATAATTCCGCCTGTTTTGTGTTTTCGCTTAGAATAATTCCGCCTGTTTTGTGTTTTCGCGTAGAATAATTCCGCATGTTTTGTGTTTTCGCTTAGAATAATTCCGCCTGTTTTGTGTTTTCGCTTATAATAATTCCGCCTGTTTTGTGTTTTCGCTTATTAGAATAATTCCGCCTGTATTGTGTTTTCGCCTAGAATAATTCCGCCTGTTTTGTGTTTTCGCTTATAAGCTCAAATTCCATGAAATTTATGTGAATGAATTTATTTAAATTTGATGAAAATATAAAACAAATAAATTTTTTAATTAAAATGAAAAATATGTAAAAAAAATACACATATGTGGATGAAAAATAACACAAAATTTTGTGAAAAGAGTAGAAATGTGGGCGACGAATGCAAATGAATGGGTGGGCGGATGAGAACATAAAAAATATTAATTTATAAAAAGTGGATTGGATGATAAAGAAATACAAATTTAATTAAAAATTGGATGTGAATCGGTAAATTCGAAAGCGCAAATTTCTTTTTATTTTTGGTATGTTAAAATGGTAGAAAAATATGTTTGTGTGTGTTTGGGGTGCGTGGAAAAAATTGCAAAAAGGCGAGGAGAATTGAAAATGAAAACATTTATCAAATTTGAGAGGAGGAATAAATACCCGGCATAATATCCACACAAAACCAAACACAAACACAAATTTGTTGGAGGTGGGACGGAGGCAAACAAACAACCAATACCAGAGGAAGAGAGGAAAACCATTTTATAAGAATTTTAGGACAGGGGTCACGACGTTATCAGAGGTAGGCTTGGAAAGGAGCAATGGATGAAATGGTCAAAATCGGTGCGGTTATTGTTGCTTTTTGTTGCGCATTTTTGTTGCCGTGCAACCCCCATATGGATGATGATGCTGATGGGAATTGGGGCTGGCTGGTGAAGGGACCATTAATTTCATTCGCCTAATTTCTTCTTTTCTTCCTCTTGAATTCCCCTTTGCCCCATCCACATTCAAAGTTGGTGCCACCATCATTATTTCGGGTATTGTGCCCGAAGTTGTGGTTGTCGTATTGTCTTGGATACGATCTTGGGCTATAGGAGGAGGACAACAAAGTTGTGGGGCAGAATGGGAATGATGGAAATTTTGATGATTTACTACAAGTGATTGGGGATTTTGATCAATTCCAGCAGGGGGAGGGCCAATTAGGGTTTGGACGGTTTGTGGGGGAGTGGGTTTAGGACTGAAAGGGGAATTGGTTTGTTGCGATAAACATTTTATATTCATATTATTTAATAATTGATGTTGTAAAAACGACAAATACAAATTGGAATTGGATGGAATGGGAGAGGACAAAGAAGATTGGTACAAAGAAAGGTTAAGATGGTTGTTGTCTGGCGGTGGCATTGGCATCATTTCCTCTTCTTTATTTTGCTCCTCCTTCTCCCCATCTCCAATCAGTCGATCATGAGCCGGCCTGCCCCGACTCCAACCAGTCCGCCCGGCAGGCCTCGATGATTCCCTTGGGTGGTTTGTGGCGCCGATTGATGGCCAAATGTTGGATGAAGATGGTTTTGGTTTGTTGTTGTTCCCAATGAGCCCCCCATGCCCATCAATGAGGAGATTCCCTGTTGATGTTGATGGCCTCCTTGATGGCCGTGGCTGTTGCTTGTTGTCAACATCCCCGATGAGGCCATACCCATTTGGGAGGTTCCCAGTCCGCCCACATTGTTGTGCAAATGGTGGCTGCTGAAATTTGTGGTTGGCATTTGCATTCCCGGTGGAAGATTGTTGCCATTGTTCATCGGTGTGTTGGACAGGCCCGGAGGCAAATTTTGACCCGCTTGACGGTTTTTTGCCAGTCTGAAATATTCGGAAAATGATTATAAAAAATATGAAAGTATTTTATTTATTTTATTAAAACTAGTGCGTTTAGTACCTCCTTTTTATGTTGTATTAATGTTTTGGTTTACATATTTCACAAACATTCTGATTTTGCCAAACATTCTGATTTTCTCCAAACATTCTGATTTTGCCAAACATTCTGATTTTCACAAACATTCTGATTTTCACAAACATTCTGATTTTCACAAACATTCTGATTTTCACAAACATTCTGATTTTCTCCAAACATTCTCCAAACATTCTGATTTTCACAAACATTCTGATTTTCTCCAAACATTCTGATTTTCACAAACATTCTGATTTTCAAAAACATTCTGATTTTCACAAACATTCTGATTTTCACAAACATTCTGATTTTCACAAACATTCTGATTTTCTCCAAACATTCTGATTTTCTCCAAACATTCTGATTTTCTCCAAACATTCTGATTTTCTCCAAACATTCTCCAAACATTCTGATTTTCTCCAAACATTCTGATTTTCTCCAAACATTCTGATTTTCACAAACATTCTGATTTTCAAAAACATTCTGATTTTCACAAACATTCTGATTTTCACAAACATTCTGATTTTCACAAACATTCTGATTTTCAAAAACATTCTGATTTTCACAAACATTCTGATTTTCAAAAACATTCTGATTTTCAAAAACATTCTGATTTTCACAAACATTCTGATTTTCAAAAACATTCTGATTTTCAAAAACATTCTGATTTTCACAAACATTCTGATTTTCAAACATTCTGATTTTCTCCAAACATTCTGATTTTCACAAACATTCTGATTTTCAAAAACATTCTGATTTTCACAAACATTCTGATTTTCACAAACATTCTGATTTTCACAAACATTCTGATTTTCACAAACATTCTGATTTTCACAAACATTCTGATTTTCTCCAAACATTCTGATTTTCTCCAAACATTCTGATTTTCTCCAAACATTCTGATTTTCTCCAAACATTCTGATTTTCTCCAAACATTCTCCAAACATTCTGATTTTCTCCAAACATTCTGATTTTCACAAACATTCTGATTTTCAAAAACATTCTAATTTTCACAAACATTCTGATTTTCACAAACATTCTGATTTTCAAAAACATTCTGATTTTCAAAAACATTCTGATTTTCACAAACATTCTGATTTTCACAAACATTCTGATTTTCAAAAACATTCTGATTTTCACAAACATTCTGATTTTCACAAAGATTCTGATTTTCAAAAACATTCTGATTTTCAAAAACATTCTGATTTTCACAAACATTCTGATTTTCAAAAACATTCTGATTTTCAAAAACATTCTGATTTTCACAAACATTCTGATTTTCACAAACATTCTGATTTTCAAAATCATTCTGATTTTCACAAACATTCTGATTTTCTCCAAACATTCTGATTTTCTCCAAACATTCTGATTTTCACAAACATTCTGATTTTCACAAACATTCTGATTTTCAAAAACATTCTGATTTTCTCCAAACATTCTGATTTTCTCCAAACATTCTGATTTTCTCCAAACATTCTGATTTTCTCCAAACATTCTGATTTTCTCCAAACATTCTGATTTTCTCCAAACATTCTGATTTTCTCCAAACATTCTCCAAACATTCTGATTTTCACAAACATTCTGATTTTCTCCAAACATTCTCCAAACATTCTGATTTTCACAAACATTCTGATTTTCTCCAAACATTCTGATTTTCACAAACATTCTGATTTTCACAAACATTCTGATTTTCACAAACATTCTGATTTTCACAAACATTCTGATTTTCACAAACATTCTGATTTTCACAAACATTCTGATTTTCACAAACATTCTGATTTTCAAAAACATTCTGATTTTCACAAACATTCTGATTTTCACAAACATTCTGATTTTCACAAACATTCTGATTTTCACAAACATTCTGATTTTCACAAACATTCTGATTTTCACCAAACATTCTGATTTTCACAAACATTCTGATTTTCACAAACATTCTGATTTTCACAAACATTCTGATTTTCACCAAACATTCTGATTTTCACCAAACATTCTGATTTTCACCAAACATTCTGATTTTCACAAACATTCTGATTTTCTCCAAACATTCTGATTTTCTCCAAACATTCTGATTTTCTCCAAACATTCTGATTTTCTCCAAACATTCTGGTTTTCTCCAAACATTCTGATTTTCTCCAAACATTCTGATTTTACCAAACATTCTGATTTTCTCCAAACATTCTGATTTTCTCCAAACATTCTGATTTTCACAAACATTCTGATTTTCTCCAAACATTCTGATTTTGCCAAACATTCTGATTTTCACAAACATTCTGATTTTTCCATTTAAAATAATTTTTTTTGTATAAAATATAACATCTAGTTTTAATTTCAAAAAAAAAAGATCAGATAGAAAACGCACTAGGCTAGATTTTATACTCATGAGATTGAAAATAATTTGTCTTACAAACATTAACTGATTCCAATCGAACACGTAATCCTGCACATATCCCTGTCGATTGAAGAGCACACGAAAGAGTTGACGTAAATACTCGTAATCGGGCTCCTCTTCAAAGGAAAGACCCTTGCAATAATTTAAATATTTGGCAAATGCATCTGCACAAAAATTATATTATTTATTTTTATAAAAAATTTGATTATAAACCTGGGAATCCGGCGCATAATTCCTCAACTGGTGTGGACATTTTCTTCTCCGAAATTTTGTCATATTTTTGTTTTTTCGTCGCCGCTTTCAACCCTTGCCAAGGCAATGTACCCCGGTTGAAATACATTAGCACATAGCCCAGCGATTCCACATCGTCCCGTCTACTTTGCTCTAAAAAAATTGCCAATATTTTTAAAAACAAAAATTGAGGAATTTACCAACGCCCAAATGTGTATTTATGGAGGCATATCGAGCTGTACCCGTAAGATTTTTGTGATCCCTGTATGGAATGTGTTGTTTGGTGCGATGGTCCCTGTACCGTTTGGCCAGACCGAAATCAATGATCTGAAAAATTTAGAATTTAATAATTTTTAAATATTTTGAAGACATAATTTCATTTGTTGCCATTTTTAAATAACTTAATCATTGGATTGCCAATATAATCCTTGATAAATTATTATAAATGGCGACAAGTTTAGGCGTATCCGTAAATGTTGTGACTTACATAAACTAAATTGCCGCGCTTTCCAAGACCCATTAGGAAATTGTCGGGCTTTATATCACGATGAATGAAATCTTTGGTATGAATATAGCTGATCCTTGACAACTAAAATACAAATTTTTTATTGCCAAATATTTAATAATAAAAACCATTTGATCGGCAAGGAGCAAAACAGTTTTTAGAGTGAATTTTCGGGAGCAAAAATTGAACAGGTCTTCCAGGGATGGTCCCAATAATTCCATGACCATTACGTTGTATTCCCCTTCGTAGCCACACCACCGGACTTGGGGAATGCCAATGCCACCTGCCATCATTTTGTACAGTTTTGCTTCGATGTGCAATTGTGGATGTTTTGTTTTGACGCATTCCAATTTGATTGCAACTTCCTCGTGTGTTACAATGTTTTCGCCCAAATAAATGTCACCAAATGAGCCGCTACCAATTTTTCTGCCAAGTCGAAAACGGCCCCCGACACGGAGTTCCATCAACTGGCGACAATATTTAGCTGGAAAAAAAAAATTAAAATAATAATTTTTTAATATTCAAAGTCTTTAAGATTTAATTTTTTACGCGGAAAAATTGATTAGAAATGAATTAAATGAATGAAAATTGGATGATGAATGGGAAAAGGAAAAAGGATTAATTTAATTTTTTGATTAAGCGAATTAATTAAATTGGATCTAATATCTTCAAAAAATAAAAGGCCAACAAAATGTGAACGGTATCAGTACCGTATATTTTGGGAGAGATCAATCAACTTGCCGCCATTTATAATAACTCATCAAAGAATAAACCAATTTTGATGATTTTAGTGTCAAATTAAAGAGCAGACTTTAGGCCATCTAATAATAAAATTTTTAAAAAAATTGGTTGAGAATTGGTGAAGTTATGCACAAAAAAACCATTGAAAATTTCGCAAAATTACTGGATAAAAAAGAGTCTGTTCTTTAATATAAATTGTGTTCCGCTGTGATTGAGGTGAACAATTCTCGAAAAAATCGACTATTTGTAGGCAATTGAACAAAAAAATTGCTTAATTTGAAAATATCCAAATAGGGCCTTTTTGAAAAGGTTAAGGAAATTAGATGGAGGGGGGATGACTGAAATGTACAACACAACTTCTTGTCAGCCGATTGGTCCACAAGCTGACTGACTGAGAGCAGTTTGTGCGAGATGGTCGAGGCGGTATTTGGGGAGAAGAATATGCTTAGTAAAAAGAAATAAGGAGTAGGAGCAATTGGTCGCCACCACCTTCTAAAAGCAGTCCAGTCAGCATCAGCACCCTTCAATTCACCAACCACCACCACTACCAGCAGTAAAGACTGCCTTCTCCTAACTACTTTAGCCCATATTGCCCCCATTGGTGCGCTGTCCGCGACGGCCACGCCGGACGCCGCCGCTGGTCGTCGACCACCATCTCAGACAGAGCTGCCCCATTCATCCTCTACAACCACCCTTCTTTCCCCCCAAGCAAAACCGCCCATAGCCCATATAACACCAACAACCACCTCGCCCAAATCCATCGGGGCCGCTCGCCACCCCAGCCCAGCAGACCAAATGGACGTCGCTTTTGCCCTCTCGCCCCTATGCTTGCTCGCTGCCTCCATCCACTCTCGAGTTTCGACCCAGACTTGCGGGGGGCAAGAAGGCAGCATTCATTTTTAGTTATATTCTATGGAAATATAGAGGGGAGGAAGAATTAATGCCTCCAGCATCGCCCACATTGGCCCCCGAGGGGACATTTGGATTGAAGACGGATCCCTTCCTCCTCCTCATGTTGGTCAGTCAAATTTGTGGAGCAGTCAAGAGAATATGGGAAAATATTGGCGCGAGACAATGTGCCGCCCCTCTCGCTCATTCGAATATTTAGGAGCATTTTGGGTCGACCACTTTTGGGTGGGTCTTGGTCTTGGGAGGCGAGGGGCGAAGGGAGGAGCCACTGATGTGAATTGCCTCGCCGCCGGCGCACTTTTATTTTATTCCCCCTCCCCATTTGGGGACCTTTTGGCCCATATTTCCTCTAGCCACCTTTCCGACACACTCTTTTCCTTTAACTCTAGGCCAATTGATGGGGACACACAGCTGACTGATGCGAGGAAATTTTGTACATATGTGGAGGCGGAGGAGGAAGGGATAAATGAATAAGAAGGGGATTTAAAAGTGGGGCCAATCATCATGAATATTCGCCTTAAGGGGTGAGACTGACTGTTCGGAATCGAACCATAATTTTTCAATAGCTAAGCCTTTTCTTTAGGCCATAGCTCAACAAGGAAGCATCCAATTTTGAAAGGCGATATGCCATTTTAAAGCCTTAATTTCCTTTAAAAGGTGGCTTAGTTAATTTTTTGAAAACTTAATTACTTTAAAGGAAAAGTGGCTTTTCCTCCATAAACCATGATCGCCTTCACTCAAAGGCATATAACTTTCTTAAAAGGGTAGATTTCTTAAAAATTTCAAAGCCACTTTGTAGAGGATACTTTTGGCTCTCAAAAGATATATCGCCTTCTCAGATTGGCTAATGCCTCGTTGAGCTATGGCCCGAAGAATGGTTCAGATATTGCCTATCGGTTCAAGTTGCAGCTGGCCACAAAAGGGAAATAGGCGGCTCTGAGAAAAGAGAAAAAGGCAGCTGACGAATGGACAATCAAAAAACAAAATGTCGTAAATGTAGAGCGCATGTTTTTTTCTATGAATTACTGACAGACGAATGGAAAAAATGGCGAGGCGGGAAAATGGGAGGGGAAACGGGGATGACGAAAAGGAGAAAGGGGAAGGGAAGGAACGGCTGGCTGGCTGGAAGAAAGAAAGGCGGCACCTGATGAAGGAAGTATTATAAAAAGGGGCAGGGTGGGGGGGGGGGGTGGATATGATGGGATTTGTGGGGGGATAAATGGAGATGGAGAAGGCGGGGGAGAACTGGCTGGAATGGAATGGAAGAAGGAAGTGGCTGCCACTATTGGGGCTGAACATTGTGAGAAAGTTGGAGGGAATCGGCTTCCCCTCCATTCTTTTTATGTGCCCTTTTTGTTCTCCGGCCCCATTTCTATTATTGTTCGGCGGAAATCGATCTCCGCCTTCACATTCCCCTCGGCATTGTTGGATAGACGGAAGTGGCATATTTATTGACAAAAATTCAAAATTGCCATCAAAAATTTGAATAATTTATTTAACGCGTCAATGAATTTGAATGAGCCCAACCGCATCGCGCGCGCGCACGCTCGCCCGCAGCTGAATTGCTGTGCCATTTGGGGCCGGGGGTTTTAGACCGATTTGGTGAGAGGACAAATTGACTGGTTTTGGGCGAGGGGAAGGAAGGTCGAATTGGGCGAAATGGGTGGACCTAAATGAGGGGGGATCGATGGACACGAAAATGTGGGGGCAAAGGCAAGCAAAGCAACACTTTTGGGGGACAAACACAATAGTGGACGAAAAGGGGGAATCGGCGGGCGGGATATTGGGGGGGGGGCACCTGCTGACGACGATTTTGGAAATGGGGGAAGGAGGCTATTGACCTTCGGTCAGCACCGGAGGGGGCGGATTTGTGTTAGGGCGATTTTGGTTGGTCAATCCGCGCACACATTTTGAGTTGGAGGAAATGGGTGCAAGGAGGTGGAATAAGGTTGCCTGCCTCTGGGCTAATTCAAAAAAGGCGAAGAAAGGAGCACAGGAAATGAATGTATATTGCTATAAGGAGGGGATGGAATAAGTCCCCCTCCATTCATTATGCCTTTTGTGGCCATCCTCTTATTATTATCTAGCTTTCAGCATTTTTTGCATTCCTCAGAAGGCTATGCAAAAATTCCTCATAATAAAGTGGTTGACTGGAAATTTGTTAATGGAATGATGGGAAAATCAAATTATTAATATTCTACAGAAATTATGCTTCAAAAATGACAGTACCTGGGTTTGTTCTTTTGGCCATAGCTCAACAAGGAAGCAACAATTTTGGAAGGCGATATACCATTTGAAAGCACTAAATGTCCTCTAAAAAGTGGCATACTAATATTTGGAAAAATTATTTCGAAATCGAGAAAAGCGACTTTTCATACAAAAACCAAGCTTGCTTACACTCAAAGGCATATAATTTTTTAAAAAATAAAATTTCAGAAAATTTTTATGGCCACTTTATAGAGAATACTTTGGGCTTTCAAATGGTACATCGCCTTCCAAAATTGGTTGCTATCTTATGGAGATATGGCCAAAAGAGCGGCTTATATATTGAAATGTCCCTTATCTGTCCTCCATTGTGAATTAAATGATTAGGAAACGGTGATTAAGATTAGGATGGCATTTGACATAAAGGATTAATAAGGAAAAGAGAATAAATAAATATATCAATATTCCAACACCATACATTTATTTGAGGGTAATATGGCCTATATATTGTAGACCAAAAATGGAGGCCGATGATGGGAGGAAAATGTGGTGGCGAAGGAGAATCACACACAGACAACGACGAACAATTAATCGGTGTGCTTTTTGTGTTTGTTGTCCCCCCTTTCACATCAGTGAGACAACAATGAGCCCGATTGGCGGTCTGTGGAATGGGAATTGGGCCAAGGGGGTGGCTCCAAATATGGACGACACAGACAGCAGGGACCAGTCCAAATTGGGTCGAGTGTGATTCCCCTCCTTTCTATACAAATTTGAAGGAGGCGAGGGGAAGGGGGTAAAGGTGGTTGTGGAACGGGCGAGGTAATATGAAAAGAGGCCATAGAATTTTCGGAAATTTAGGATGGGGGTTGAATTTAGGAAGAAATATGTGAAAGGGACACTAAAAGGGGTTTCTGAGATTGTCTTTTTGTGGGATTTTGTACAGAAACATGCAAAAGAATCTCACGGAATTGAGGAATGAATGAATGAATGAATACTTCCACGTCGTCCACAACCATCCGCAGAAGCGAGGCCTCCATTCATTTGTGCGTAAAAGAAGAATATTATGTGGGGCACAATGGAAGGTGTGGGCGGAAGAATTGCATCGTTGGCTGCTATGGTCGGTTCCTTCATTCACCGGCAGAGAGCCCACGGAGAATAGGAACAAAATTATTTGGTTGGGAAGGGGGTGCGCGGACTGGTTGATGAGATGATTGGCCTGCTCTACTTTTTTTGCAGCCATTTGGGCCTACACCACCGCGCATTGTTGGGGAGCTGTCCAGACTGTGAATAAGGCGCAAGGCTGCTCTAAAAGACTGGACCGGATCAATCCATCCAAAAATCAATGGTTGCAGGCTGCAGGCTAGCATATATGCGCGAGTCTGCTGCGCTTTTCGCGCACCAATCCTCCATGAATGAATGAATGAATTGAATGGAATCGGGGCTGGTCGATGTCCACTAGGGGGGAACTGGTCCATCCTCCTCTTCTTTTTCTTTTGACTGTGGCTGTGGCTGGCAGACTGGCTGATGAGTGAGACGTCCCCCTTTTCGTCCTCCGTGTCCTATTGTGACGACATTTTGGGCGACGGTGGCGGCCGCGTGGATCGCCCGTAAAAGAGTCTGATGGACTGATTTTGGTGTTTGGTGTGATGAGGCAAGAGGATGTACTCCAACAATTGGAAGAGAGGCAAACAAGAAAGGCGTTGATGCCGTGGAAAAGTCGAGGGAGGTGCGCAGATCTCTGGTCGGCTGGTTGGTTGGTTTTTGGTTGTTTAATCATGTCTGGAAGCAAGAGGAGGGGAAAAGCGGAATTGAAGGGGTGGAAAAATTCGATGGATGCAAAAAGAAGTGGGGAACAAATTGAGGGAAAATGGGATGGGTGCGCATTTCATTTTGATCAAATACAAAAAAATTTTTAATTAAGAACAAATATTTGGCCTTTTTTTTCATCTAATTTTAATCATTAAATTATATTTTTCCCCATCAAAATCCAAGTAAGGAAAGTTCCAGTATCGCCATCTCATTATCTGGACCATTCTTTTGGTCATATCTCAATAAGGAAGTGATCAATTTTGGAAGGCGATATGCCATTTGAAAGCTTATTGTGTCCCCTAAAAAGTGGCTTATTAAAATATATGAAATTCATCTTTATAAAAAAGCTATATGTCTTTGAGTATAACATGATCAAATTTTTGGAAAAAAAGCTTCTTATAATATTCTACTAAAATGCTTTAATATTTCGGGAAATTAAATAAGCCACTTTTTAGAGGAGATTTAGGGCTTTAGAATGACTTATCGCCTACTCTAATTGGTTGCTTCCTTGTTGAGCTATGGTCAAAAATTAGCCAAGATACACAATTGTCCTGTTTCGATTTCATTCAATTTTAATCATAAAAATTCCAAATTTTCCCCATAAAAATCCATGGATTTTCCTTTAATTTTTCCCATTTTTAACAATTCATATTCTTCCCCTCATTTCCCCTCCTTGAATTCCCTGGAATTTTCGCCTCATCGGGCAAAAAAGTTTCCATTTTCACCGCCTTCACATCCCCATCGAATCCCGATGAATGAGCATTTGTCGCCTTCTTGGCTATTTGATAGCCAATCGTCGGAGTTGCACACAAATTCAAAAGGAAGGTGGGGGAGGAAAAGCATTTTTGGGCACACAACAGTGCAAGCACAGAGGAGGGGGTGGAAGCATCCAAAAGGATGGATTGGATTTGGTCTCGCCACTATTGCCCTGGGGGGCCATTTGGTGTTTAGGCTGGAGAGAAGGAAATGTGGGCTAAAATTACACACCTCCTCCTCACCTCCTTCCCTTTGGGGGAAATGTGTGTCCGAAGGCAGAAGAAACAAAGAAGCAAAAAAGGAAGGAAAGAAAATGATTGGATTGAAAAAAAGCATGGATCCGGCTGGCTTAGCTGGCAAGGTGGCTGACTAGGTGGCTGCCTCTTTCTGTGTAAATCCGCTCTTCATTTTCATTTCAAAATCCTTCAAATCCTCAGCTCATCAAGCAAATTGCCCACCTTCTCTCCCACCTCATTCCCAAGCATATGCCCCCAATCGGTTGCCTTCTTCCTCGCAGTATAATTCTCGCCACTCTCGATTGGCTATCCATCCATCCATTCATTCATTCATTCTTCATTGGCACGTAGGCGGATGTTTTCACCTCGCCTTCCACCCTCCTTCCTGAACAAATCTTCAATGCTAACATTTGCTTCACTTTTCCACTCTGCTTTCTGTTTTCGCCCACAAATCGACTTTCATCCACATCGACCTGTGCTTTTCCCCCTCCATCCTTCCTTCCATTCCATTCATTCCACCCAGTCGGTCGAGAGTTTGATGAAGGGAAAAGCCGGGAAGCAAGCAAGAAGGTAAAAGGGGAGAAAGCAAAGACAAAGCCCACTGTCAAGAATATCCCCTCCTCATCTTCATCATTGCCCCCTCCATTCTTCTATTCCATTCTTCGACATTTTTCCGTGCTCATGGACCTTTTCTTCCTTCCCCTTTTTTTGGTTTCTCGTCCAGAGGCTGTTCCTCCCACTCGTTCCCCTCCCCCATCACCCAATTGCCAAAACCATATAGACCATTCCGTCTTTTTGCTTCAAGTCCACAAAATTTCCTTTTTGTGAATGGGAAGAACAAGCTTCTTCTGGCAGCGCCAACTAAACCGACCAACCACAATTTTCCCCCACCCTCCTCTGCCTTTTGTTCTGCCCTCATTTGTTCCACATCCTTTCAGTGTCAGTCCATTTTAACGGCTTTTTCCGTCGCCCAAACACATCTGCATTTCAAGGTGCCACTGCCATTTTGTGTCCTCCGGGTCTATTGGTTTCATTCCTTCCCTATTTCCCAGGCTTTTTCGAACACTTCTTCCCATTTATAGGTTTCCAATTCCAGTGGTTTTATTTCACTATTCCCCCTCACTTTATGAGAAAAGGAATATTAAATTTTGTTGGTCTTTCCTTTCGTGTTTTTAACGAGAATATTTATTCCATCCAAGGCCACTTCATTCCACGTTTTTTACCCGAAAAGCATTTTCCCTTCGGATCCAATTACGGTCATTAAAATTATTAAAAATGACATTTCATCCCAAATTAAATTAATATTTTTCTTTTCCCCACTCTCATCAATTTGCGCACTATTTCCTCGACAGAACAGAATAGAAAATAAAAATTTTTAATTAACATTTTTATGGAATTAATTTAATTAAATTAATGAATTGAATTTTTGAGATTTAAAATAAAAAATGCCAGACGGAAAGGCTCCCCATTTTCCTCAACAACCTGTGGCCAGACAAAATGATGATGGTTCTTTGGAATTGGAATGCTTTTTGGAGGCAAATCCCGTCCCTGACATCAAATGGTTCTACGAAAATGTGCGTTTTTCTTTCCAAATTCAATTTCCTTAATTGCCCATTTTTTTAGAATGAAGTAAAGCAGCAAGACCGATTCTCTTTCCGCCTCGACAACAGGGGAACCGACTCATATTCGGCCATTCTCCAAATTAAGGTAGGAAAAATGAACTTTAATTGGATTATTTCAACAATTTGTAAAAAGGATCTTGCGGACAGCGATGCTGGCGCCTATCGATGTGCCATTGTGAACCCATTTGGCAAAGGGAATGCCAATTTCAATTTGAAACTCACCGGTAAAATCCAATTCAAAAATTAAAATAAAAAATTATAATTTTTAGGCTTCAGTTCGCCCACTTTCATTGAGAAGCCACAAATCTCGTCTCGAGATGATGGCCGTGTCATGATTATGGAATTCAAGGCCAAATCAATCCTAAAGCCCACATTCGTTTGGCAAAAAGGCGATGAAATTGTGGCCGAATCTGACCGTTACAAAATTATTCTGAAGGAAACCGGCAATCATGAATATTACGCGGCACTGGAAATTGTTGAGCCAAAGAAGGAGAAAGATGCTGGCCAATTTGTGTGCACAGCAAAAAATGAATCGGGCAAATTGACCGCAACATTCTCCGTCAAATTTGAAGGTTTTTTAGATATTTAATTTTAAAATATTTAACAAATTTCTAGTTCCCCAAGGTGCGCCAACATTCACGCGGAAGCCACAAATTCTGCAGAAAACTTCGGACTCCGGTGACCCGGCAATCGTTTTTGACATTGGCTTCCAAGCGGACCAAAACCCGGAAGTGATTTGGCTGAATCCAAAGGGCAAGAAAATGAAGGAATCCAGCCGAATCAAATTTGGCCTTACCCCCGACGGAGGCGCAAACACGTACACGGCCCAGTTGGAATTGAAGGTTGACATTTGATTTGGGTTTTTGCTCTAATTTTGGTATATTTTGTGCAGAATTACAAGGCAAAAGACAGTGGCACCTACACATGTAACATCAAAAATGATGCGGGCGAAGCCAACGTGGAGCTGACACTGAACATTGAAGGTAGGCCATATGGGGATATTTGATTTTGGGGAGTTTGTTGTGTGCAAAAAAAAAACAAAACTAAAATTTATTTGTTTTTGTTGAATTTGAAGTGGAAAAAATCCTCTTTTTTTCAATTTTATTTTAAATTTTTGTTAAAAATCCAATAACCGATTAATTACCCAAATAAAATTCGAAAAATGACCAATTAAGCCAAAAAAAAATATTAAATTATATTTTATTCCCTCTTCCATTTTTGCTTCATTAACCAAAAATTAAAAAGCAAAATTAACCAAATAATAATTATATATTCGTTTGCCATTTTTTATTTGTATTTTTCAGGCGATTCCAAAGATGATCAAGATTGATTGGATGAATGAATGAATTTATGTTGGTTTGCTTTTTTTGATGTGAAAAAATATTGAAAAGAATTAGCAGTGGATATTCATTTCAAACAAAACACACACTTCATATACTCTTTTTTTATTATTATTCTGTGTTTTTTCCGTTTAAGCATAATTCTCATTCACATTTATTTTTTATTCATATTCCAAAAATGTTGTTTCGGCCATATCCATCAAATTTTGCTTTGTTTCCCACCAAATAATCATCATATCCCACAATTTCATTTAATAAATTTGGCTGCTAAACACAAAAATAATTCACTAATTTGAGGCCGCTTTTTCCTTTTCCGCCCAAAAGACATATCCTCCTTCTTTTCCTCCATTTTTTTTTATATTTTTTTCTGATTTATTTTTGATGTGTTTTATTAATTAAAATTTTATTCGTTTCTTATTTGATTGATTTGACATTTGAAAATAATATTTTTGATTGGGTAGTATTTAATTTGCAGAAAAATATCGAAAACGAAGAAAAGATTAATAACGGTTAAATGGTTTAAGGGTTTGACCTCGATATTCATAAACCATATACCCAATATTTGATAGAGCTGTTCAAAACGTATGGAATGGTATATAATTTGTTATGGTTTGGCCAAAATCCCAAAATTAAAGGGTTTTAAACGGTTTAAACCAATTTTGGTTTAATGGTTCAAAATAAGTTAGAAATTTAAACCCAAACCAAAATATAATCAAATAATGTGTTTGACGAAATCGTATTGATTGGCTATATGTTTCTAAACAGTTATAAACCGGTTTAATTTTTTCTGCAATTTAAACACTTCTGCAAATTAAATATTTTCCTTTTTGTCCTTTCAAATTATTCTCTAATTTTTCTAGGCCCATTGGATGCTGGCGACGACGACGAAAGCCAAGCTTGAACACATTTTTGAATACATTTTAATGGAATTTGTTTTGCGAAGAATGAACAGAAATTTTGCCAAAGAATTGATGAGAATGAATTTTATTTGGATTTTATATTTTTTTAAGACCAAAAAAGTGCCCAAAATCAGATTCATAATTAAATTTGTTTTCCCCCTTCCCCCACAATTCATTGCCTTCTGAATTAATAAAATAAGAACAGATTGGTGGCCTTTCCCCAATCCATCATATATTTTTTCCACTCCGTTATTTACAAATTTGACAAATTTTTGATATGATAAAAGTAAAAGAAATGAGAAAAAATATAATTTTATTAATAAAAACAGAGGGGACATTTCAGCTTCAGACTTGGCCATTCTTTTGGCCATAACTCAACGAGGCAAAAGCTAATCTGGGAAGGTGATATACCATTCGAAAACACAAGATGTTCTCTACAAAGTAGTTAAAAAATTATTGTGAAATTCACTTTTTTAAAATAGTTATTTGCATTTTAGCACAGTAAACTTGAATTTTTTGATTGAGTGAGGAAAAGCCGCTTATCTTCAAATTATTTTAAGCTTTCAAAAATTTTTATAAGCCACTTTTTAGAGGACATTTAAGGCTTTCGAATGGCATATCGCCTTCCAAAATTGGCTATTGCCTCTTTGAGATATGGTCAAAAGAAAATTCAGGGTACTGTAGTGGTGATATGAAAAGTCGTTTAAAAAACAAATAAAATGAATCAAAGGAAAGTAGGAAAGAGAATTTAATTATTGATGCCTTCTATGCCCAGTGCCACCTTCCTTTTCCTTTGCAAATTTATGCAATTCATTGCGCACTTTCCAGCCCATTCCCTCCAATTCTGCTCTCCTTTCCCTTTCATTGGTGGCCCTCGTCAAACGTTCCAATGCTTTTTGGGCCGATTCCGACAGTCGGTGTTCACGTAAATGAATTTTTCTGTAGGGAAAATTGTTCAATAATTTCGATTGAATTTTGTGGCACAAACTTTCGACGTTCCGTTGACCACGCATTAAATTTGACCAACTGACGGGCATTCAAATAGGAAACGGCCAATACATGAATCTTCAAATCAAAAAGGATTTAATGAAATATTTAATTTGCCAAAAAAAAAACTAAAATTGCCGAAAAGATAATACATAGAAAACAAATTTTATACTCAATCGATAGATTATATTATGTTTTAGTTTAACTAATTCTTATTTAGTTTTGAACCATTAAACCAAAATTGGTTTAAAGTTTAAAACCCTTTAATTGTGACCAAAGCATACTCAAATTATATACCATTCAATGCTTCTTGACCAGCTCTATCCAATTTTGGATATAGATGGTTTGTGAATAAGGAGGGTAAACCCTTAAACCATTATAGTTATTTTAAAAATTCTTTATTCGGCAATTTAAATAGTATGAATTTATTAAAATAGAATACTCCAATCACAGACGGTTTGGCTCCCTTCAAGAAAGGCAATTGATTGGCTGGCTCGAAAAATGGCTACAATAAAATTTACATAAAATTTTCATTATTTTAATGCCAACTTGATTGTTTAAATCTCGCCCCTCCCCTGCTGTTGCCAATCCATCCTCGGCATTTTGTCCCTCATCCGGAAAGGAAAATGTGAATATTATTGACCATACGGCCCGAATTTCGTCCTGCGCAAAATCGGGTAATTCATTCAAATTTGAAGGTAGGCCACATTGTTTTGCCTGACGATTTTGTTGCTAGATTTTGGGAGAAGGAATTAGCGAAATATTTAATTGGGCATAGAGACAAATTAGTATCGCCCATTGAATACATGGACCAATCTCGGAAGGGGATATATTATTTGAAAGCCCAATGTACTCTATAAAAAATAGCCTCTACAGAATTTTATGAATTCATGAATTAAAAAATTGCTGAATTTATAGAGAAAAAGCCTTTTTTTTCTATAAAACTTTAAAATTTTCAAAAATTAGTAAAGCCACTTTTTAGAAGAAATTTAGTGCTTTTAAATGGCATATCCCCTTCCAAAATTGGTTGTTTTCTTGTTGTTCTATAGGCCAAAAGAATGGTCCATGTATTAATAGTGAAATTGAAATATTCTGCTTAAAAGGCAATTTACCAACTAACCGATGAAAAAGTGAAAGGGATTTGGAGCAAAAGAAGCCCAACAATGAAAAATAATGAAGGCTTCATATGATGAAAGGATAATGAACTAAAAGGCAAAATAAGTTTGCTGGATGATTGGCTGATTAACAACATTGGCAAATATTGTTTTTTTTATGGCTATAGGCTAAATTATTGTTCAATTCTTTAATGTGAGATTGCAAATTGATGGGGAATTGGTGAGGTGGGAAGGATGTTCGCGCGCCCAAGAAAACCATCTTCATCCGCATCATCTGCCATATAATCATCCACGGCCACTTCACTCAAACTCAAGGATGCGTCTCCGGCAACAACCACACATAGAACAGCGTGGATCAAATTATTAAGCCTAACATAACGGTGTGGGAATGATTGGAGAGGAAAAAGCCATCGCAATCCCTCGGGGGCCCTAATGAGCAGAGCAAATGATGAACCCACCCAAAGCCATCACAGCACTAATTAGTTTGGATTTGTCGCTTGGGAACAATTTTGCGTGAGGATGAAATTTTGATTGGTGAAAAAACAAATTTGATGGGGGCAATTTCAAAGAAGCAGGATTTTGATCGGCAGGCAAAAAAATGATGAGCAAATTTAAGTGAATATTTAGCACATTCAATAAAAATTCAAATAGGTTTATTCTCCTCTGTTCGACAGGAATATCCCCTTCAAATGTTTCCTTCTTCCGGGAGATGATCCACCAAGATCCCTTTTTGGCTACTTCAATAAATATTCTCTTCTTCCTTCCCACAACAATTCTCCTTTCCATTTATTTCCATAAATAGAAATTTACTTATTTCTGCGATTACAGTAGGGGACAATTTACTTCCTCCTGCAATTCGTTTGATGATAGCTCGAGGCAAAAAAAATGGGGAAGATGATATATCAATTGAATATTGAAAGCTCTAAATGTCTCCTATAAAAGGGCTCAAACAATTGATTTACAATTATAAATCAGAATTACAATTCACATTTACAAATAAATATTAGTCCACTGACAGATTTGGTTCGCTTAGGAAAAAGCAGCTTTTATTAAAATTATATTTTAATTGAAATAATCATTAAAGACACCTTTTAGAAGACACTTTGGGCTTTCAAATAACTTATCGCCTTCCTTAATTAGTTACTTCCTTGTTGAACTATAGCCAAAAAATGGCCAGCAGTTACTTTGTTAATTTTCTATTTTTCTTTAATAATAAATAATTTTTTTTCCTAAATTGAATGAACCAATAAAAAAAAATTTAATAATATTCAAAAAAAAAAAAATAAAATAAACTCATCAATCAATCAATTTTGTTTTTTTTTTTTCACAAAATCGTCGTCCTTTTTACGAATTTGCATAATAAAATTGAAAATGAAATAAAATCACAATAATCCGTTTTTTGCTCTGAATTTAGGGAATTCTTGGGATTGAATGGAAGAGGTGGGAATATTGGGACATTTTTCTGTGTTATTCACAAATTTAGAGGGGAGGGGCAAAAAAAATACAATAAAATATAATTAATTGTTGGCATATACCCTAAATAAAATTGGACATTGGAGGAAATTGATGAGGGAGGGAAGGCCAAGAAAATAATGAAAAATGAATGAATTCCTCGAGTTTTTTTTTAAGGGATTTGTGTGGATTTGGATGAGCATTTTAATTAATTAATATGGAATAAAATGTGAAAGAGGGGGGGGGGGGGGGGGGGAGAAGCATTTCGATTTCGATTTACATACCCAAAAAAATGAATTGAAAACAAATTTTAGGAGACAAAAAATTGTTCGTGTCGATCAAATTGATGGGAAAAAGTGGATGGCTCTGTGGCTGGATGAATTGGTGGCACTTTGGGTCGGAATTTATGATGGAAGAAGCACCCAGGGTCCAATTTCAATTTGAAGGGACCAAAGCTTTTAAATGTTGAATAAAACAACAAAATTTTATTTAATATTTTTTTTGAAGATGAGCGAATGAGGAAAAGAGCAGCAAAAATAAAATAATAAAACCATAAAATGGCGAAAATTTAATACAATCAAATTCAATTTTAATATTGAGAGTGGGGGGAATGGGGAGGAAGTTGCATTTCAATATGCACCGGAAAAATTGGAGGAAATTATGGATGATATTTTTGTGTTGTTGTTTTCAGCTGCTCATCTTCTTCTTTTTCATTAAAATTCTTTTAACAAGTTTGGGCATAACATTTTGGCTGACAATTGGCCAATATTCCAGCGCCACCGCCGCCAACTGGTGTTGATTGTGCCTCCGCCGTTCCAGCAGCAGCCAAAACCATCGTCGATTGACCACCCCATGAGCCACTTTTCATCATTGTTGACATCATCGCCGCAGTCGCAGCCGCAGCCGTCGTTTGTTGGTTTTGTTGATTGTTGAGGTTGCCTAAAAATTTATAAATGAGATTTAATAAATTTTTTTACAAATTTTTTGACAAAATTTTTGGCCCCAGGGGCAATTTAGGTGTGAGGTTCAAATACCCTCAAGGTAAATTAATTTTTTTATGAATTTTTATACATTATTTAATTTATTATAGACCGAAAATTATTTTTCGAAAATTTTTGACCCAAAGTTGGACCTTTACTTTAGGTCTCGGGTTCGAATCCCCCCAAGGGAAGGTATTTTTTAAAGGCTTAATTTCCACTTTTATGAATTTTTCAGTAAATTTTTTTAACGAAAAATAATTAGAAAAAGTGCAAAAAATGTTACCTGAATTGTTGCCAATATTCTGCCTTTCCTTTTCCTGTTGTTTCCTCTGTTGTGCCTGCTGAATTCTGCCCTGAACTGTGTTCGGATTCACCGCCGTCGTCGTTGTTGTTGATGTTTTCATTTCGGTGCCATCCTCCAATGCGGCCATTCCCCTCTTCAATGAGGCCCTTTGCTGGATGGTGGATTGACAACTTGGTCGGGCCAATTGAATTGTGTTTTGCACTGGATTCAGCTCCTTTTCCGTCATTAACCCGTACATTTTGGCCAACTAAATTTGCATAAAATTCCAATTTAATTTTCCCATTTTTGGAATACCCTGGCCAAATGAGTGAGCACCAATCCGAATTGGGGTCGAAGATTCAATGCGCCCAAATGTTCCCAATGTTTTGTGTAAATGTGGCCAAGGCAATGCCAAAGAAGTCGAACAATTCGGGCAGAATGCGCTTCGAAGTCGGTGGAGAATGGAACGCCTGAATCAAAATTAATTAAAAATTTTATTTAATTTAGTGAAAAATTATGGCAATATAATTAAATGGTTTAATGTTTTGTCAAGTTCACAAACCATATACCCAAAATTGGATAGATCTGGTCAAAACGCATTGAATGGTATATAATTTACAAATGGTTTGGTCAAAAATTAAAGGGTATTAAATGGTTTAAATCCATTTTGGTTTAAGGGTTTAAAACTGTTTAGAATTGATTAACACAATCCAAAATATAGCGTCTTGATGAGATTTATCGGCTGATGAGGACTGACTGAGTATAAAGTTTATGAGTTTAGGATAAATGATAAATCCACTGAAGACTGAACCGTAAAAAAATATAATCTTTGCTATTTCATTATTTTTAGATATTTTTTCAATTAATTTTAATTAACCCATAAAAAATTTGCAAACCATATTTTGTGGGGAATATGTTCTGATTGGTGCGCAATGCTTCACAACATGACATTACACTGTCGATGTACCGCATTGCGGAATAATTGTGCCGTTTGCCGCGTTCATCCAGCCAAGGGGCTTTCCTTAAATAAACACATTTTTTGGATATAATTTTTGTGGTAAACTCACTGATTGCCAGGAAAACTCATCACAGAACAAGTCACCGGTGTGCAAATTTCGGACAAAGTACAGCTAATCCCATTGACATGTTCAAACAGGGCAAGCACTAAAATAATTAAATTTTTTAAATTTAAATATTATTTTTTAAATATTATCCTAAAAACCTTAACTTTTAATTATAAAAAAATTAACCGTGTGCAGCCAACCATTCATTTCGATCCATGTTGCTGGGCAATGTGCAAATTTTGTCGATCATTTGTTCATCAAATGAGTCGGCCACACAACTGTCCACCGACTGCACTGCTTTTCGTGCCGATTTTGCCGAGCCAGCTTGCGAGAAGCTGACCACACCCGTTTTTTTGTTCCCCGTTGCGGTGCCATTATTTGTGGATGATGAGGCTGTGACTGTTTCGGGCACCGGGCAAACACCATTGCCCGCATTTTGGACTGGACATGGCCTCGGCGCGTTCTTTCCTCCTCCTCCCCCCAAATCGGCTCCCTTTCGTCGTGAACGACTGAAAATGGAATTAAATTAATTCTTTTGATATTAAAAATTGGAATATTTTGTAAATTTACAATTTATTGAGGAAGTTGACCAAAGAATTTATTGGTGAAAATGGTGACTTCGGTGGTTTAATTCCCTTCGATGATTGATCCTTTTGGCTAATTGGGCTTATTTGCATTACCTCTAGATATTTTAATAAAATTAATTATTTAATTAGTCAATTTTAATTCTCTTTATTATTTCCAATTATTACAATCATTTCAATTTTCCCGAAATTTATTGCAGAAGATCTTTTTCCTTTCCAAAATTCAGTAAATTTTTTATTTTTTTTTTTATTTTCCTTTTTATTTTTTTCATACATGAAAAATAAAATTAATTTTTTCTTGTTCGGTACAGTATGGATAATAAGCATTTCAACTTGGCCATTCTTCAAGCCATAACTTAGCGAGGCTTTAACCAATCTTGGAAGGCGATATATCATTTGAAAGTCCAAAGTTTCCTCTATAAAGTGGCCCTTTTAAATTTTATGAATTCAAGCTTTAAAAAAAGTTGCATGCCTTTGAATATAAATGCGATTTTTGGGGAAAAGCCATCATTTCTACAAATCATTTTCAATTTCCAAAAAATTAATTAGGCCACTTTTTAGAGGACATTTAAGGTTTTCGAATAGCATATCGCCTTTCAGAATTGGTTGTTTCCTTGTTGGGTAATGAATAATGATCAAAAGAAAGGCCCAAGTACTAAATCGTTCTATTTTGCTTTAGGAAAATTTAATATACAGTAATTGGGATAAATGTATTTTCCAATTAATTTGTTTAATTGCAAATTAATTTTTTCCGGACCTGCTTATTAATAGGAAAATGCCTCGCCATGGACAGAGCACCTCTTTCTCTTTGGGCATTCCCCCTCCTCCTTCTCCACCTTCCTAATAGCACCGAAGGTGAATTGGAATTTTGTTTTTTTGAAGAGGGAGGAGGCAAAATGAATTTGTGGATGGACGGAGGACGGAATGATGGCTGGGAATGAATGTTTTTGGTGAATGTGGGTGGTTTGGATGAGAATGTAAATTTGTGGAATGAAATGGAGGCGACCGGTGGAAAGGAATGAATGGAGAAAATGGCCAAAAAGGCCTCCTTTATTTATATTTAAACGATCTGAAATGGATGAATGGATGAAAAATGGATGGGAATGTGGCCGCCGGCGCAATATTTAAATTTGAGGAGGAGGGGAAGATTGATGTGAGGAATATGTTTGGGGGCGAAAATTGTGTTTATGAGGGGAAAAGCAAAGCATTGGTGGCGGATTTGAAAATCACAAGGCGATGCATAAATGGGAGGAGGCGAAGGGAAGGTGGACCCGGTGAGGATCACGGGGAGGAGGCAATAAAACTTTTTATTTATTTTTGTATGTTTTCCACGATTCCTCCCCCTCAGCATTTTGTGGATTAATCCGCGCTCGGCTGTCAGCTCTGCATGGAATTTTTGTTGTTTGTTCGCCGATGGATGGGCAAAACGGACAAACACCGGCGGGGAGAAAAGGGGCATTTTGGGGGATTGGGATTGAACTTTTTATGGAGGCAATTTATTCCACTGATGTGAGGGAAAGTGGGAGAACATGGAATGTTCATGTGGGAATTTCCCCTTTCCACTTTCCCGACTGCCAATTAAGCCAATTTGTTCCCCAAAGGTGGGCGCGATTGGTCTCCTTCGCAACCAACCAGCCAGCCTCCTTCCCCAATAAATATTCAATCTTCGATTCCATCCATTCAGCCAATCGCCCAACGTCCATCTCAAGCAAAGAAAGTAGAAGAAAGAAAAAGGGGAAAAGCAGTAGCAAAAAAATGTGGAAAAATTCCATTCCATGCACAAATTCATTCATTCGCCCAATTCACTTCTTCCCAATTTTTCATTCATTGTTTTGTGTGTTCCGCGCGGGAATTGATGGAAAGGGAAAGAGAAATGAGCCGAATCGGCGAGATGGATTCTTTCTTTGCTATCTAAAAAATTTCCATCGACTGCTTTGTCAAATAAATTCCCTTCGCTTTTTTTCTCGTTCGCTTGCGCCGCCGCCCGTCGATCAGCCATCGGGGCCGCCTTTTCGGCTTTTCCTCGGCTGGATGGAAGGAAGGAGGGAAATGTGAAATTTGTCATTTTGGAGGAGGCAGCCGCCATTCCAACAAAAAAACCATTAGTCAGTTTGGCGGTAAACCATTTTTTGCCAGAGACCAAAAATGGGGTGGGGGGGGGGCAGGGAATGAACGGTTTAAATGGCCAAAGGGGGAAAAGGGCGAAATGGATGATATGGACAGCCAAAAAAAAATGTAGCCGATTGACGGTGCGGAATGTGAATGGATGAAATGTTGGGACCATGGCCATAGAAAAGGCGCGAAAATATTTTTGGGGAAATGTGGAAGGATGTTTTAAAAATTGAACAATTGTGGAACTGTTCTTTGGCCATATCTCATAAAGGAAGCAACCTATTTTGAAAGGCTACATTCAAAAGCCTTAAATCTTCTCTAAAAAGTGGCTTATTAAAATTTTTTGAAAATTTAAATTAAATTGGATTATAGTGAAAGTGGCTTTTTCATAAATTCGAATTAATTATATTCAAAGATATGTAAGTTTTTAAAATTCGGAATTTCAGTAAATTTAAAATGGCCATTTTATAGAGGACACTTTGGGCTTTCAAATGGTATATTGCCTTCCAAGATTGGCCATAGCCTCGTTGAGCTATGGGCTAAAATTTATGGAGATACTCAATCAGTGAAATTGTTGTCCACAATGGAAAATAATAATAAATATGTGGGCAATCATTTTTTGGCCAATTTTGTCATGGAAATTTGCTCAAATTTTCGATACTTATTTCAATTTCATCAAATCAAAACCCAATAAAAATGATTGGTTTCCGATTTCCGTCCTTTTTTTTGCTTATCAGTTTGAATTGCTTCTCATCATCTGCCCATCAATAAAATTATCAAAAAAAAAATACATAAAATTCTTGAAATTATTTTCCTTCTCCATTTTCTCCAAATCATTAGCCCATTTTAAATAATCCTCGAATTAGAAGCTCCCAAAATGCTTGGGGATTTTCCCTTCCAAAACACAAAAATATCACCAAAAGGTGTTGTTAGGTTGAAGCCACCAAACAAAATGGGTTTATTTCCCTGGGGTCAAAGACGACCAAAGGCTGGCTAAAAGGGGTAAAAGGTAAATTGGGACCACATCAAAGGATGGAGGGAATATCCAATTTCAGCTGCTGCTTTTGGCTGCAGGTGGTGTGGCTTGGCCAATTCCCATTTTCCTCCATTCCCAACTGGTTTGCAAAAGTGTGTTTGGTTTGGTGGCCTTTGCCCACATTCATTTCCCTACCAAATTTTCACAAGTGGACATCGCCAATAGCCGAAAGAAGCCGCCACCGCCACTGGCGCTGTTCAATTGGGCGTGCAAAATATTTGGGGATGGGGAGAGCGGAATTGGCCGATTGAATTGGGCGGAGGAGGGGATATTGAGGAGGAAAGGGCATTGTGTTCAGCCGATGGCCGAGGCTTTGGCCAAAAATATTTTTAAGAGGGAAAAAGCAACCAAAAGGGGCCGAGGGGATGCAAACAATACTTCCCCATCTTCACCCTATTCCATTTCCTCAATTTTGTTGTGGAGGCCACACACAAAAAGACCCGACAAATATGGGGGAGGGTTGGGGGAGGGCCAAATATTGTTTTGGCCAATGTTTTCTAACGGGACAAACAAAATGATTATTTTGAATGGAAAATGAATATGGAGGAATATTTTTGGGGAATGACTTTTGATGGTTGGCGAGATTGTGGGGCCGGAAATGGACACAGAAATTTGGGGCGAGAAAATTGTAAAAATGAATGAATGAATGAAAGAATGAATGAAATAGAAGATTTGGAAAATGAAAGGCGAAAATTGTGTGAATAATATGAATGAAGGATGGGCCGCCTTTGGCTGGAATTGGAATCGGTCGGGGGGCGAAAGGTGTGAAAAATGTGGAGAATTGAATGGTTGAGTCACAATGGAAAGAAGGAAGAGGAATTATCATGAATTGTGGAATTTGTGAGCCCAAAAATGCCAATGAGAGGATAGCCCCCGAAGGGAGAGAGGAAAGGCCAAAACCCCTGGAGGAGGATTCATCAGCCCTTTGAATTTGTTATTTTGGCCCCAAAATTGTCATAAAAAATTTCATTTTCTTACGTGGCAAATGTAAGCAAATTGGAGATGAGTGCCTTGACCAGGCAGCAACCATTCTCACCGCTTACATCCACACTGGCCTGACGAGCAATGAATGAGCGAGATGGCCGATTGCCGGTTGTTGGAAGGCGATGATGGGAATGGGAATGTTGATGTGAATTTGGGGCTGGAGGAGGAGGATGAAGATGATGGGAATGTTGGGAAGAAGGCGATGATTGATGATGATGCCGAAATTGGGCTGTTGAGATTGTCATTTTGTTGGAGGCGAATTTTAATTAATTAATTTTTAATGAATTTTTTCTTAAAATAATTTTTGAGAAAAATAATAATTTGGAAGGCGGAAATGAGGAGAAATGGAGTATGAATACTTGTGCCTTTTCATCAAGGATTGAGCCACTTTTGTAAATTTTTATACGAAATTAAAGGGCAGACTTTTGGCTGTTAAATGACATTAATTTTATTTAAATTAATTCGGAATTTGATGGAATTATGCTTAAAAAACTATTTGAAATAACTTTTATTATGGATTAGCGAATTTCCAATGATTTTTTGGCCATAACTCCCTCAATTTTGAGCCAATTTAAATAAAATTAATATTATTTGATAGCCAAAAGTCTGCTCTTTAATTTGGTATCAAAATTGTCAAAAGTGGCTCAACTCTTGATGAATAATTATAAACGGGACATTTGGAGCTTGGGGCAGATCCAAAATATGTGAAGTGACTTGAAGGAAGGCGGAATAAGGTCGAAGATTGCGCAAATTTGGAATTGGAAAATGGACATTGAAAACAAAAAAAAACGAGAATTTGGGTCGAGGAGGCAAAACGATTGCCTCGCGCGAATGGAGGTCGAGGCGAAGGCGCGCTAAAGGCTGGGAGCGCCGCAGGATATTTGAATGCGCGGAATGGGAGGAAAAGGCACTTGAGAAGGATCATCGACGGTCGCCACTATTTGGTGAGATGAGGGCCATTCGAAGTGGCTGCAGGTTTATTCCTTGCCTCCCACAAAAATCCGGTCGCCACTCCAATTTTCCCACATCATTTTATTCCCTTCGAAGCTGCCATATTTTTCCAAAATTTTTGGATCAAAATTGAATAATCCAAATTGAATTTTGATCGGAATGGACGACGCGATCAAATGGCCCCATTTTCTTCAATTTTTGAAAAAGTAACGCCGAGTGGGGCAAAACAGGTGGTTGGAAAGGAAAGGAAGGGCGAAATGACCTTGGGGAATGGGGGAAAAAGGATGGGGACGGTTTGATTTACGAAGGCGACGGGAATTGAGGGTAAGGAAAATGTTGGGAAGATTTTGTTTTTGTTTTTTGAGCTGGCACAAAATGCTCTATGGAATGAATAATGGATTAGCCAATTAAAAAGGCTGGCCAAAATTTTAGGACAATTTTGGTGGGAAAAAGTCTGATCAATGCTCAGAATTAAAAGGAGAGATGCTTATCAAGACTGGATTCACAGTGAATTGGATGGAGAATTGGGGGAATTTAATACTCCAACAATGGAATTTTCGCTGCGCATTTTTTTTTGAATTGGGCATACATTCGCCTCCTTTCACCGTTGGCCCATTCTCCGTTGAACAACTTCCGTCGCCTCTCAAAAATCAGCAAAAGGCCCGTCGGCAACCGCTGCCTCTCAAAAGCAATAGCAGAAACATTTTGTTGAATTGAATACGGACAACAAAAGTGAAAGTGGAAAAGTGGCGATGGGGAAGAAACGGGGCGAGGCGAAAAATGGCTGGCTGATTGAAGGGCCCAAAATGGGCGAGGGGTGAATGGAATGCGCACTTTTCGTGATTTTTTCTGAGAGTGAAGGGCAAATTGTTGGGAGAAGGGCAATTTGTTGTTTGGAAAGGGGGGGGGGGGTCCATTTTCGAGTCAATTTGCCGCCCGAATGGGCCGGAGCATGTTTGGGGGAGGGAACAAAATGGGAGGAGAGGATGGGGCACGGCGTAGCCAAGGGAACTCAAAACATCAATACAACCAAAAAATGGAAAAATATATATAAAATTCTTCATCATTGGCGGAGAATTTCCGCCTCGCCTTCTAGCCAGCCAGCTGGTCGTCCCTTTTCCTACTGCGCAGCGTAAATTGGCTGGTTGATGAGTAAAGAAGAAAGATATGAAGAAAGGTAATCTTCATTCATTCTATTTGGATGAAGACAATATAATGAATGTGTGATTCACAATTGGAATTGGGCGAAGAATAAGTCTCTCGAGAAAGGAATGGGATGGACGGGGATTGACGCATTTTTGAAAAATGGAGGACAGCAGAAGGCATCGATTACATATTGCGCACATTTATTTTGTTGGGTGACATGGACGGGAGCCAAATTAATAAAAATTCAAGATTTTCAATTGAAAGGAAGGTGAAAGATTAAATTTGACGATAAGAAAGAGGGAAAATTTGGAAGAAAATTTCTAATTTTTTTAGAATTTAGCAATCAAAATTTTAATCGCCTTTAAGAAGGCCACCCGGGGTTTAATTTAGCAGAACATATTGCAAAATAATGGGCAAAAATGGGCGACACAAATTGGCACAAATCCCTTCCAAAAATAGGCACAGATGGAATATTTCGGATTGTATTATGTGCTTTGAGATGTGGCCTCATCTGCTGCTGACTGAGGGCGCAGCCATGTGCCTTTTGAAAGGCAAATCAGATGATTTCCCCCAATTTATGGCCAATGGAAGTCACGCTGCCGAAAGCGAATTTGAGAGTGAAGGCGGCCAATGGATGTGATGAGGCCAATTTGGGGTTGAAGGAGGGAAATGAACACGTGGGGATGAGGAGGATTGGAATGGGGGAATTTGGAAATTGGGGGAGGAACATGGACCATCGGCAAAAAAAGTGTCCTTTGGTGTCTCTTTGTCTGCTGCTTGGCTGATGGTTGCTGCTCTTATAAAGCCGGGAAAATGGGATGGAGTCGGCTGACTCGACTGGCTGGATGTTTGGTTGAATGTTGAAAGGAAATGGAGGGGAAATAGACACTTTTGCCTCTCCTCTCCCCTCGGGGGAAAATGCTCATCAGAGAACAACAAAAAGAAGAACTCCTTTTTTGGGCTCAAAAATGATTATGGAATTGTGGCTGCAAAAAATAAAATAAAATTGCACACGGATGAATTGTGGTGGATGATCGATTAAATATTATTATTATTGTGGGCATTCTCGCGAAAATTGGTTGGGACCAGTCAAACACAAATCCATTGACGCGCATTGTTTATTTACAACAATTGATGGTTTTTGTTGTTTTATTTTGAAATTTTGCCTTCCAATCTGGCTAATTGGCTTAATAAATTCCCTCAAGGGGAATATGATGGAATGTAATAAATAAATTTATAATCAGAATACAAATCAGAATTACAATTACAAAATAAATTTACAAAACAGAATAGGCGGAATTTACAATTGAGAATAAGCCTTCCATTTTGGCTAATTGGCTTAGCAAAATTCCCTCTCAGTCAAGGGGAATATGATGGAATGCGAGGAATGTGTGTGCCTAAATCCTATAGAATAAATTGAGGCCCCAAATACATAATTCCATTTTCCATCGCCATTAAATCTTCTGCTGCCGCGCTGATCGACGTGCCCCTTTGCGCACTCTAATAAAATCCCCCCACCTTTTAGTAGAATGCGCCATTTGGAGGAAGCCTCCTTATCCCCCAATGCTCCTCCTCCTCTTAACCCATTCCCCTCCAGCAGTGCCCGCCTTCATTTTCCCAAGATTAAACCGGTTGGAATATTCCTCTTCGTCTTGCATGTTCCGCTGATTGGCCCCCTCCATTTCCCACCCCCCCCCCCATACATTTTGGTGACGCGGCAGCCGGCGTGACAAATGGAAAGTGGGGAAAGGAGGGAGGGGAGTTGAAGCGAAGATTGATGCCCGGAACGTGGAGGCAAGGCGCCGGGGGGCGAGGCGAGAAAAAAATTGATGAAGGCGGCTGGAGGGAATGGTCTGATCGAGGCCAATGTTGTGAAAAGGGGAATGGGAATGCTTTTCGTCAATCGATCTCCGCCTCCAACTATTATTTTGGAGTGCTTTTGGTGCTTTTCCACACAAAGTGGTTGGATTGATGGCTGCTTGAATGAGAATGGATTGGATGAATGAATGAATGGATGGATTGGAGGAGAAACCGGCCCTCCGCCTCCAGCAGAATTGGAGAAGGCGAATTGGAGAAGGTGACCCCTTTTGCGCACTGGGCAAATATTGAATTTAGGGAGGAATGAATGAGGCCACAAAATAAAAATAAAGGTAAATATGTCATTTTGGATAGATGGTACAAAAATGGAAATTGAGGTGGGCTGGGAGGCAAGCATTAAATCCCATTTTTGGCCCAATTTTATTGGCCCAAGAAGGAGGCTTCATCTATTCAGCCTCCCAAAAGCCAAAGCCTTTGGAAGATAACACCTTCCTTTCCCACCCAAATGCTCATTCATTTCGGCTAACATTTTTTCCTGCCCATTTCCTCGCCAAAATGGCCCTCTCCCATTTTTATGAGCCTCCTAAAATTGAGCATGGAATATAGAATAGAATTGGGCCATCCCTTGCTATTGATGTGGTCGTAAATTTTGGATTTGCGCTGTGGGCGAATGTTGTTGACAGCCATTTTGAATGGGGAACCAAAAAATATGGAAAATTGTATGGAAGGCGAGAAATGATCACCAAAAATGGAAAAGGCGAGAATTTGTTCAGATAATGTGTCCGCCTGTGTGGTAAAATATTGAGGCCATTCCTTTTATATTCAATTCCATTTTTTGGATGAAAATTTGGATGAGTTGAAGTGAAGGGATATATGTACGCCTCAATTTGTGGCCGTTTATAATTGTTGGATGAAACCACTTTGATGATTTTGGTTATCAAATTAATAAGAGACCTTTGGCTATTAATTAATATTAATTTTATTTAAATTGGTTCAAAATTAATGGAGTTATGCCCAAAAATCATTTAAAATGACTTTTAATAATGGATTAGCGAAATATACAAGGTGTTTGGTGCATAACTTCATCAGTTATGAACTAATTTAAATAAAATTAATATCATTTGATAGTCAAAAGTCTGCTCTTTAATTCGATAACAAAATTGTCAAAATTGGTTTCATCCTTGATGAGTTATAAACGGTGAAAAATTAGTCTACTCATCAGAATGTGAAGTGGAATTTCGTGAGTTGAATGGAATTTGCTGGAGGGAAAGAATGAATTGGGATTCGGAAGGCAAAAAAGCGGCTGGCTGAAAGGCAAAAGGGGGGGGGGGGGCAAAATTGTAACCGGCTGCCTCCTTTTCCCTCCAATCTTTTGTAGATCAAAAATTGGAATGAAAAGGAAAAAAAAGTTGCGTATGGTAAAAGCCCTGCGCCACAATTTTAACCGAAAGAAGCAAATGAAACGGAGGAAAGGATCCTCCAAAAGAGAAAAGCAATCAAGCCTCCAAATCCATCCTCCCATTTTATTATTGCCCTCACTTTTAATTGTAAAAATGGGGGGCAAAGATTTAAGTGGATTTTCTTCGCCAATTCAAAAAGCACAAAATAGAGGAAAGAAGGAATTTTGAAGAGTGGCAAAGGGGAGGCATAGATTTTATGGACTTTTTTGGCCATTTTTGCAGCCTAAAATTGCCATTTTTGGAAAAAAAGCATTGGCAACGAGCATTGTCTGTCTGGCCTGGAAGAATTTAGGGAGGCTGCCCATTTTTGAATTGTCTTTGTCCCAAAATATTTGAAAGGAAAAATGCATATTTATTAGTGAAAAGGCCAAAACACGTAAAAAAAATATGAGAATATAAAAAAAAGAGGAAAGATGAAGGGCAGCGTTATTTGTTGTTGACCCAACTTCTCGTCGTTTTAGAATTATTAATTATCAAGAATTGAATTAATTTAGACAATTTTGTTATCAAATCAAAGAGTAGACTATTGTCTATCAAATTATATTAATTTTATTTAAATTGAATTTTAAATATTTATTTTTGGGCATAACTTCGACATTTTTGCGCCATTTTAAATAAAAATTATAAAATTTGATAGCCAAAATTCTGCTCTTTAATTTTATATAAAAATTATCAAAATTGGTTCACTCTTTGATGAGTTATTATAAAAGGCGCAAGTTGGGCCATTCTGGGATAAAAAAGGCGACTATTTTGGCGATGGGAAAATTGGCCAATGAAATGAAATGAGAAGGCGAAAGTGAATATAATAGGGGAGCTAATTTTGAATGTCAAAAAGATCAATTTGCGCAGAAAGGAAGGAAGGAAGGATGCCATTTGGCCAAAAAGAGAGCCAGCAGGCGGTGGCGGCAGATATCCCAGCGCCAAAATCCATCCATCCACATTCATTTCCCCTTTTCATGTTCATATTCATACGGCCTTCCTTCCCCCCATTTCTTTTGTGTTTATGCACCTGCCAATTCCCACACCAAATCCATCTTTGAACAAATCCAATCTGGCACATTCTCACACAACAACCACCAATTCCCCCAAACAATTCACCCATCAACGCCTCCCCTCTTTCCAGCCTTTAAATCGGCCAAGGTCAGGTCCCCTGGGGGGCAAAATTTGTGGATTGAAAATGGTGATGAGAAGAAATTGGTGGGAATAATAATGAATAAAATGTCGGAATAATTTGAGGAAAGACCAAAACCAGAGGGAATCCTTCTCAAGGGAGGCTTCCCCTCAATCAAAGAAGGAGGCTCTCCCTTTTAAATGGCCAAAAGTGGCAAAGAAGATTTTATAGCCATAATTTTCGAGGCATTCAGATTTAGCAAATAAAAATTATGGTATAAGTGAAGGCATCCTATGGTCTATAAATAGGCCAAAATTCAGCAAAAGTGGCCACCCTAAAATGAGGCCAAAAAATTTTTTTACTCTGACCAAAAATTTAAGGAAAAGGCGATTAAATATAGGAGAAAGTTTTGAGGGAATGGGGCCAAAATTTGCAGAAAATGCGCAGCGTACAAAAAGAAAGCAAATAAAAAATGATGGAAAATGATGATGGAATTGAAATGAAATGAGGAAAAAAAAGAGGATTTCAATTTCAAATGGAAAAGGGAGACTTTTTGTTGAATGTTTTTGTTGGGCGAAGATTGGTTAGTGGATGTGGATGGCGAGAAGTACGAAAAATGGACGAAAAATCTCGCAAAATGTGTGTTTGCGCCCAACAAAAAATCGGGAGGGAAGAATTTTGACGCAATTTACGAAAATATTCATACAAAGAGGAAAAGCGGATTATGGCGATAAAATCTTTGGCCAAAATTTTTCCTTTTTTTTGTGAATCATAAAATTTTGGCGCATTTTTAGAGTCTTTTGGCAACCAACCATTTGGCCATTTTCTGCCCAAAAATGGAAGAAGGCGAATGAAAGAAAGAAGAGGTGGCAAGGGAACGGCCAATCCCGAGGAGAATGTGGCCAAATTGGAAAGGGAAAAAGGGAGCGGGGGAGGAGGCTAATCCCATTTTGGGGCCCTAATTGGTACGCCTTCCCTTCTCCCTTTCCATTTCTTTTCGACAACAATTCGGCCATCCTCCTACTCGCCTACTAATCCCCTCTGCCAATTTCCTTGTTTGGGCCGAGGCCAAAAGCCATTCTTCCAATCCGAATTCTTTGCCTCATTCTTTGCCTTTCAAAAGGCACAAAAAGTAGCCAAAACTATGAAATGAACAGACAACAAAACAAATCCGCTTATGCAAATGAAAGGCGCATTCTGGTGGAAAATGGGGGGAGTGGGAATTGGATTTAAGGGAAAGGGATGGGGGGTGATTATTGGATGAATGGACTAAAGTGAACGGTGGATCCGGGATGAGGAGAAGGCGGAGAAATGGGCAAATTGCCAGGGGGCGCGGCAATTGAGAATGTGATCAACAAAATAGGAAAATTGGTTAATTGTGACATTTTTTGGCTATAACTCAGCGAGGAAACAATCAATTTTGGGTGGCGATATGCCATTAAAAAGCGCTGAAAGTCCTCTAAAAGTTGCCTTATAAATTTTATGAAATTATATCAATTTACAAAGTAGGCGACTTTTCCTCCAAAGATTCAGGTTTATTACACTCAAAGACATTTAACTTTTTGAAATACTAAAATTAATTAAATTTAAAGTAGCCACTTTGTAGAGGGCACTTTTGGCTTTCAAATGATATATCGCCTTCCTAAATTGGCCATCGCCTCATCGAGTTACGAGTCAAAAAACCATGGTGATCATCGGCGACTCAATTATCCCTTTGTCCTTTACCCGATGATCTATTGTCTATTTTCTCTGCGCATTTCCATGTGAATTTATCCATTAATTTTGAGAGAACAAAGGAAAGAGGCTATTCCGAACCCACACACACAAAATTCACTGGGACCTAATGTTGTTGGGATGGGATGGGAGGGATGGTTGGTGGGCAGTTTTGCAATTTGTGGAGGGGAAAAGGATGTTGTGTCCGCCCACCCGCTGACTTGTCGTCTTTTTCAAAAAAAAAACCCCTCCTCCCACATTGCCGAATGAATCCATTTGTCACAAAATCCACGGACGATTTTGTGGGAAGAAAATGGAGGGAGGGAAATTGATGAATGATCCGCCAACGAGGAATAATTTTGGTTGGCTTTTTTCCTTCCAATCCGCCGGGGGACCGATCGCTCAAAAAACAAACCAAATGTTTGAAGAAAGGGCACAGCTGCTGATTGACGGGATTATGAGACGAGAAAATGGAAAGGATGAAGAGGGGATGTTCCCAAGGGATTGGGGAATACGTGAAAAATTGGAGGGAAAAATTGGAGGGAAAAATTGGAGGGATTTAAATGATTTGAGGACGAAGAAGGGAAATTGACTCGAATTTTTGGACGAAAGCCTATTTTCAAAATGTATTAAGTTTTCACAAAATTAATATAGCCATTTTTTAAAGGATTAATAGGGCTTTCGAATGGCATATCGCCTTCCCGAAATGATTGCTTCCTTGATGAGATATGAAGGTTAAAAGAATGGCTCGGGTACAGTAATCTCCTTCTATGGCTGATTTTGTGCCTCATTCATTTGCAAACAAGGGAAAATGGCCGCAGGCAGGATCACTCACAATTTCCATACCATTTCCCTCTTTGTCACATTTTATAGCCACAGTAGCATAGCAGGAAGGGAAATTTTTCTCTTTCCTTTATTTCAAATAAGGGAAATTTTATCTGCTGCTGATTGATTGGACAATAACTAAAACAGAGCAATTACTAATTTGGAAAAGTGAAATGTTTTCCATAAACTGGCTTTATTATATGTATTTTTAATTAAAATATATGTAATTTGAAGAAAATTGGCATTTTCTTGTCGTTCAATCTCTCACAATTAGTAAGCTAATTCTATATTCTAAAAATTGTAATTTTCAATTTTGTTCCGATTATTATTATAAGAATATAACAAGGATGGTCCAACCTTTGATTTCAATTAACTTTCTTCAAAATATCCCGTAGGCTGCAAATTTAGTCTCGATCGAACGCACTTCGGCCGTAGATTTCGGTAAAAATATTAAGAAGTTTCCAAATTCATTCCGCGCGGAGCTCCGCGCGGAAAACGGTTTTTTTGGTACCCATAGGGGGGACCAAGCACTTTTCAAAAAATTTTTTTCGAGATTAACACTGGGGAATGGGTAATCGAGGTCGGGGATCCCGAATATGAAAATTTTTTCGAGATCCGCGAAGCGGTGCGCGAGTTACCGCGGTGTAAACCGCGGAGCGGATTTTTCAAAATTTTCACAAAAATAGTCGTATATGGGGTAATCGGAGTCGGGGATCACGAATATTGCAATTTTTTCGAGATCCGCGAAGCGGTGCGCGAGTTACCGCGGTGTAAACCGCGGAGCGGATTTTTCAAAATTTTCACAAAAATAGTCATATATGGGGTAATCGAGGTCGGCGAAGCCGAATATCATATCCGTTTTGCACGAAACCCAAAGCTGCGCGGGATATAGCCGGATAAAGGGGGATTAAGAGGGATTAAGGTTCAAAATGATGGGATTAAGGTGGGGAAAGGGGCCGAAGGCCACCCCCTGAGCCCCGAAGGGGCGAAGATGGAAATAGCAGGCTTGGCAGTGCGTGGGATTAAGCCGGATATAGAGGGATAAAGGGGGATTAAGGGTAAAAATGATGGGATTAAGGTGGGGAAAGGGGCCGAAGGCCACCCCCTGAGCCCCGAAGGGGCGAAGATGGAAATAGCAGGCTTGGCAGTGCGTGGGATTAAGCCGGATATAGAGGGATAAAGGGGGATTAAGGGGGATTAAGCCGGATTAAGCTATAAAATGACCCAAAAATCAATCTAGACACAGTGAAATCCCGCAGGGATTCTAAAAATGAACAAGCCCAAGTGATCTCAAGGCAAGAGAGCCCCGCAGGGGCTAGTTATTATTACTAGAAAATAAGGTGGGTAGACGCGGGAATTCTTTCAATTATCTCTCTTCAAAATGGTCGTATCGATAAGCGGTTTGGTGCAAACCATATCTTGACCTTGTGGAGATTGTGGGAAAACTTCCAGTTTTTTAAAATTTTTACTCCGCGCGGAGCTCCGCGCGAAAAACGGTTTTTTTGGGACCCATAGGGGGGACCCTTCTCTTTTCAAAAAATTTTTTTCGAGATAAACACTGGGTAATGGGTAATCGAGGTCGGCGAAGCTGAATATGAAACTTTTTTCAAGATCCGCGAAGCGGTGCGCGAGTTACCGCGATGTAAACCGCGGAGCGGTTTTTTCAAAATTTTCACAAAAATAGTCGATTATAGGGTAATCGAGGTCGGGGATTACGAATATCATATCCGTTTTGTACGAAACCTAAAGGTGCGCGAGATTAAGCCGGATAAAGGGGGATTAAGGGTCAAAATGGTCGGATTAAGGTGGGAAATGGGTCGGAGGCCACCCCATTGAGCCCCGAAGGGGCGAAGATGGGAACAAACCCCCCTGAGCCCCGAAGGGGCGAAGATGGAGACAACCCCCCCTGAGCCCCGAAGGGGCGAAGATGGAGACAACCCCCCTGAGCCCCGAAGGGGCGAAGATGGAGACAACCCCCCTGAGCCCCGAAGGGGCGAAGATGGAGACAACCCCCTGAGCCCCGAAGGGGCGAAGATGGAGACAACCCCCCTGAGCCCCGAAGGGGCGAAGTTGGAGACAACCCCCCCTGAGCCCCGAAGGGGCGAAGATGGAAACAAATCCCTTTGAAAATAGATCACTTCCCTCCGAGATATTCAAATAGTCTAAAGTAGGCTAGACTCAGTGAAATCCCGCAGGGATTCCAAAAAAGGAAGTGTCCCAAGCACAGATCCATATATCTCAAGGCAAGAGAGCCCCGCAGGGGCTAGTTATTATTACTAGAATATAACAAGACCCCTACATCCTTCTCTAACTAATATCTGCCTTCAAAATACTCCTCATCTCGGGAATTTGGTCTCGATCGACGACACTTCGGCCGTAGATTTGGAGAAAAATATAATGAAGTTTCCATCTTCACTCCGCGCGGAGCTCCGCGCGGAAAACGGTTTTTTTGGTACCCATAGGGGGGACCAAGCACTTTTCAAAAATTTTTTGTCTTATTTTTTCTTGAAAAGTGTTCAGGAATGGGTAATCGAGGTCGGCGAAGCCGAATATTGAAAAAAATTTCGGGGTTGACCGAGCGGTGCGCGAGTTACCGTGGCCAAACCGCGGAGCGGAAAAATAATTTTTTCCCGATTTTTACTTAAAAATAGTGTTATATGGGGTAATCGAGGTCGGCGAAGCCGATTATGAAACTTTTTTCGAGATTGGCCAAGCGGTGCGCGAGTTACCGTGGCCAAACCGCGGAGCGGTTTTTTCCAAAATTTTCACAAAAATAGTCATTTATGGGGTAATCTTGGTCGGGGATCACGATTATGATAACGGTTTTTCACGAAACCTAAAAATGCGCAAGATAAAACCGCGGTTTGACCAAAAACGGTTTGGTCCAAATGCAGCTAAAAAACGTCTTATATGGGTAAATCGAATACGGGGATGACGAATATTATATTCGCTTTGCAGGAAATCTCAATATGCGCGAGTTAAACCGCAGTTTGACAAAATGACATTTAATCCAAATTTAAAAAAATATCTAATATGGAGAAATTGTCTACACTAATTACGCGAATAATGACAAAAGTTTTTTATAAAACTCACAAAATTCGTTTTTAGCAATCCAGAAATAATTTAAAATCCAAAAGCAAATTAATAAAATTCATACACAAAATCGAAGTGAACAATGGGCTTTGCAATGCAAAGAAAAATTCGAGGTTTAAAAAAATAAAATGAAAATTAATATTTATAAAATTAAGTAGTCAAATGGCACGCAAGCAAACAAAGATTTCGCACAATGCTGCAATTGCTGAATCCTAAATATTCAAGGTTAATCAGAAATTATTTTACAAATATTAAAAATATAAAAATTTATCAACTCAACAGAGCAGAAGAATGTGAAAATCCAAATGCAAATGAAAGTTAAGGAAAAATTTGGGCGGAATATGCGACCAGCCAAGCAATGAGGTGCAATGTGGAAATGCAAAAAAGACTGCCGATTACAAAAGCAAGGTTTTAGATGAAAAATAATAACAAAATTTAAATTCAATAATTCAGCAGCTGAACCATGCGGATAAATGTAGAATTGCAAAAAAGACCACCGATTACATAAGCAAGGTTTTAAATTAAACAGAAATTCAAAAATAAATTCAACAATTCAGCATCTTAACCAAGCGGAGCCATATGGAAATGCAAGAATCCGCCGATTCCAATAGCATGGTTTTTAATTAAAAAATAATCAAAAATAAATCCAAAAATTCAGTTGCAGAACAAAACGGACCAATGGGCAATGCAAATGACATTGCCGATTCCAGAAGTATTGTTGAGCTATGAGAATGAATGCTGAATCCTGGAAAACAATACAATATGTTCAATGGTGACGGGACTGGGCTGGCCAGTTTATATTTATAAAAAAAATAATAAAATTAGAATGGAACCGTTAAAAGATACAAATAAAATTTTAATGGATCAAAGAATTAGTGGGGTTTATCCATTTTTTCTTTGATTCTTTATGGGAAAAGCAATTAATTTTAGTCCAAAATAATCAAAAACAATGCAATTAAAAATTTATTAATATTATATATAATTATTTTTCAAATATACAACTAATTTCCCTTTATTTTTAGTGCTTAGATCCTTTATAGTTTGCCGTCCTTTTGCTTTTGGAATGGCCAACTGGATTTGTTCTTCGGGATTTCGACTTCATGATCTTCGGCAGATCGGAGATAATCAATATTATTGACCAATTCTAAAAGCCAAAATCAACCCACTCATTTGATTTGAAAATATTGTCCAGCAAAATTTAAAATTTCATTTTATTAAAATTTATTGCATTTTAAAAATGGCTTTTGCAGCGGAAGCTATGGCCAAATTTTTAAAAAAAATCTAAAATACTTAAATTTTTTTTAAATATGCTTTTGGAATTGGTCAATAATATTGATTGTCTTCGGGAGTTCGTCTACATGTGCTTCGGGAGTTCGTCTACATGATCTTCGGGAGCACGTCTACCCGCAGGGATCGGCACGCACCACTTTCCCTATCAGGGGTAGTGGATGGTGTCCCCAATGGTGCGGAACTTGATCTTCAGGACATGCTCATCGAGTTGGCTATCAAACAAAAAAAATTTTTGCTGTTACGCCATGGCCGAAGCGCACCTCTTGGGTTCTTGGAAGCCACTCTTGACTCAGTCGAGGGTTCAAGGCATGCCTTGATCCTATTTGGTGTTGCACTGTAGCTATATGGCTAAGGGTTCCCAGTCTCGCACACGGCCAAAGGGCACCAAACTTCTAAACCACCTTAGCAGGCTGGCAATAAAGTCCCTGGTGTGGTTGTTTTACAACCTGCTGACTAGAAGGGGGGACGAAAGTGCCCATTGACAACCCTGTGTCAGTCCAGTAAAGGGCACTTCGGTGTTCTAGGTCAGTCATGGCGCCTGTACAGCCAGGCAAACATATGTCACGTTGGCGGTCTTTGCCAGTCACAGTTTGCTTTGTTTGTGACCATACGTGCATATGTCCTCCCATGCATACGAGACAACCCTTCCTGGTAACCTTTCCCCTGGTACGCAAGGTTCACCTGTACCTCCGCACACCTCCTCGTGGTGCGTGCTGGTAACCTGCCTACCATTAAATGCCGTACGTCTTTTACGGTTTTTTTTGGCGATGGCAGGGCTAACCTTGCTTGCCTTAAACAGCCCTTTCTAGAACTATGCGGCCAGTCATTTTCTTGAAAAAGACTTAGAATTTTTCTGGCCCTTAGATTCTGAGAGAGTTTGTTTCTGGCTATGCAAGGATGCGGTATTAAAAACAGGCCCCCTCCCAAGTTCATCTACAACCATTATGGATGCAATCGATCATTCTACACGCATTTTCTCTCATTCCAAATGCATTCCATTCCGATTCCAAATGCATTTTTCTCTAACTTCAAATGCTATATGACTCCTTTGTCCGAAGTGACATTAAACCAGCCCTGCATCCCCAGTCCGAAGTGACGTTAAACCAGCCCTGCATCCATTCCATCCATATTAAAATGCATTCACAGTCCGAAGTGACTTTAAACCAACCCCATATTCCAGAATTATTATTTCACCATTTTTATTTATTAATTATTAAAAACTTAATTTTAAAAACTCCCCTAATTTTTAGAAAGGAAAGTTTATTTTGCGAATTTGTTTGCTAAAAATTTTAATTAAGTTTCCATCAAAATGGGTTTGACCAAGGCTCAACAAAAGAAGAAAGCATTGCGCGACGAATATGCCAAAAAGAAAGATGCTGAGCGTGCCGGTCATTTTATTGATTTATTTTTAAATTTAATTTTATTGTTCTAAGCTGATGCAACGACGCCTGTGCCCGGCTCAAAGCGCCTTCTTCAAGGCGAGCAGTCTTCGGCTGTTACTGCGACCGGTGCCTTGCAAAATTCATCTTCGGCTGCCAGTTCAAATTTGCCACCTGAAAATCCCAGTAATTTTTTCTAATATTTTTTATGCATATGTAATTCAAGATGAGCCAGCGAGTTCGGCGGCAGAGAATACTGTGTCAGTGCGTCTTCTTCAAGACGAGCAGGTCGGTTCCTCTTCTTCTTTTAGAACAGGTACTCCTGTTTTTGCGGCACCGGACTTCAATGCTTCCTTCTCATCTGCGCTCGGGAATATCGATCTCAATTCTTCTACTGGCTCAATTGGTAAAATTATTTTCTATATTTATGAATATAATTTATAATAATTCAGCCCAACGAAAACGGCCGAATCCTGATGAGCTCTTCCCAACAAGCAAATTTGCGCGTTCGGATTACACGGTTCCTGATGATGAACCAATGGAATTGGATGGTATACAAAATTCCTTTTCATTGCAAATGCATTATATTAAGTCACAATGGCTGCTCCACCTGGCTTCGAACCACCTGGATTTCCTTCCTTGCCAACCGTTACTATCGATAAACATAAAAAACGGGGAAGACCATCAATTCGAAAGAGGGGACCCGGTAGACCACGAAAGTCGACTGATGGCCGCGATTCTCGATCTTCTTCCATATCTTCAATATGGAGCAATGAATGTATTCTTACCAGAAATATAACCAATTCTATATTTCAAATATTTTAGCGACTGAGACAAACGAGCATGCAGAAGCAATTTTGGAAGCAGAAGAGCAAAGAGAACAAGACGCTGAGCAAATTGCAGAAGCATTGAACAATGAACAATTCAAAGTACCTCAAATTCCGCTTCGCCGATCCGTGCGGACAACAAAAGCACCAACAATATATACTGATCAACAAAACCCGAAGAACTACGACGATAAATTTTTGGAAGTGACAAACAATTGCCGCAATCATCACAAAGGACTATATTGTGCCGATCGAGAAGTTGACCATTTCCCGGATTATTATGATTCTTCGGAAAATGTAATACAATTTGTATCTAATTTAAATGCATTTTACACTTTTAGTGCTCTGTTTGCAAATATGAAATTTGCGAAGCACATCTTCTTTCCCATGAATCTGACTCCGTAAAATGCTGCAACAAAGGGACGGTTGATCTTTCGAAGCATTTGGCCACCATCGAGAAACAACCTGATGAGCTTTTGCAAATGAAAAATGGTCAAAATGCAGCTAAGACCAAAAATTTCTTGGAAAATTCATGGCGGTATAACAGCGAAATGGCTTTTGGAACATTGGTCATGGAAAAAGTATTTTTTTAATTACAAATGAATAACGAATTATTCGATTAGGAAACTGTTCCTCATGGCATGCCTGTGGCAAAAATAAATGGCGCAATAAAATACAGGCTCTCCGATCTCCATTTCCCCCAGCAACATTCTGGCAATGCTAAAAATTATAAAAGAAAGTGGGGCCAATGTTACACGATCGCACCAGATGATGCCATCCGTCAACGAATTGAGGATTTGGATGCAAATGATAAATTAAAAGTACTGAATAAATATATCATTATAAATAAACAATTTTCAAGCCCGAAATCATCGCCGAACTCCACCGAATGTTGGACCAATATCATGTGCTTGCAAAAGCATACAAAAGTTGCGCCGAATTTTATGCTGAGAAGAAAAAATTTTGTGATGAAAATGGAATTGATATGCCCAATTTTCGAATGACTCTGATGAACAAAAGGAAAGCAATTGAACAAGGCGCAAATGTTCAAAGTGGTATCCATGACCACCGATTACTTCTGCCAACAGAAAAAGGCTTAATGCAGTGCGCAACTGTAAGAAAAATGCATTCAAAACGAGTTCATTATGAATATTAAAGGTTCATTTTGATGAAGAAGCCGATAATGCACCACCACAAGAGCGTGGAGTCATGTTAACAGGAAAAGATGGACGTTCAGTCGATTTTGCACCATTTGATCCCAACATTGATGCTGCACTTTTTCCGCTCCTTTTCCCATACGGCCAACGGACTTACGAATTGGGCATTGAACTGAAAAAATCCAAAGAAAAATCCGATGAACAGAAGCAAAAACAACCGACAAATCAAGACAATGACTCAATAATTCACGAAGAATTCTCTGATGATGAAGAACGCGAAGAAGAAGCCATCGATCTAATTGATCATCCAGGAGATGAAGCTGCAGAGGAAGTAAATGGCCAAAACCAAGAAGAACAACACGAAGATATTAGTGATACCGAGGATGCAGATGGAGAAGTGGTTGATTGTCAAGAAGGAGGTGCAAAATGGAAGGTGCACCAAAACAATAATATTTTCAAAATTATATAGTTATAATTTCCAGAAAACGGAAGGAGCCATGAAATATGTTTCCATGCGGCAGTACTATCGATACATGTTTCAAATTCGCGGTAATTCTTGGCAAGCATATCATTGGCTCTGGTGGGGTCTCATGTTGGCTCAAATGTACATACTGACGGTCTACAATCGTATCGAAGCCAATGAAGCGAGTGCAATTAAGAGAACACAACAAAATTTGGTGACAATCTTGCCTGCCATCTTAATCAAGGCTTTGGAAAATAAAATTCGAACAGGTACTTATCTTGTGCAATCCAATTCATTTGTTTTTTTCCATAGGGAACTTTGGCTTTGGAATTGGCGCTAAACTCGGAAAAGTCTTTTTTGCCCCTGAAACTTTTCGTGGCTCAAGGCGATATTATCAAAAGGCATATTCTGACGCCCAAGCTATTTGTCGTGCATTTGGAAACCCGCATATTTTGCTCACTTTTACAATGAACTCAGAAGCTCCGGAATTTAAAAAACTAATCGCAAAAGGACAAACTTGGGCCGATCGACCTGATATCGTTACAAGGATCTTCATCAATAAACACAAAGAATTAATGAAGGACATCGTTGAAAGACAAATTTTTGGACCGGTTGCAGCGTGGTTCTCTGCAGTGGAACATCAAAAACGGTTACAAATGCATTTGGTTTTATTGCATTTCACATTTTTTTCAGTGGTTTGCCTCATCTCCACATGTGCATAACTTTCAAAACCGAGGATAACAATTATTTCAATGTTCCAAAAAAAGATTGGACTACTATGAATTTGACTCCAGAAGAATGGTGCCGTAAATATATCTCTGCAGAAATTCCCACTTTACCACCGAAACTAGCAAAGTAATATTTGTACATTAGGAGTTATAATAAATTTTACATTTTTAAGAGGAAAAAAGGCACAAAGACAAAGGGACTACCATGATACTGTTGTAAACCTTATGGCCCACCGATGCTCACCAGCTTGCGTCGTAGATGGAAAATGCACAAAACGCTTTCCGAGACCATTCTCAATGTCTGATGTTATTAGCGCAGAAACTTATCCCGTTTATCGGCGCCGTCCATTCGCTCCAAATGCAGAAGAGAAAGCAGCAAATCCAGAATTATACGGAGAGACTTACACATATCCATCAAGAACCGGCACTGGAAGAATTATTGATAACCGTCACATTGTTGCTCATAATCCATATCTCCTAAAAAAATACAAATCTCAGTGAGGAATTCACATAATGACATATAACCAATAAAATTTTTAGCATAAACATTGAATGGATTCAAGGAGATGCAACCGCAAAATATGTCACCAAATATATTACCAAAGGATGCGATCTCGCATTGGTTAAAGTTCAAAAAGAAACAGACAATTCACCCGCTGTGGTCAACTATGACGAATTCGAAGAAATACGCCTTGGAGTTTATCGGACATCAAGCGAAGCTGGCCTTGGCATATGGGGGCATAAAATCTTCTCGAAATCCCATCATGTTCAAACACTTTATGTGCACGAACCAGGAAAAGTAATACATTCCAAATTCAAATAAAATTCTCATTATTCAACACTATATTAAGATCAACATTGTCTTTGAAGATGGTGAAGAAGAAGCAGCGGCCCAACGTGCGTTGAAGAATGAGCAAATTGGCAAAGAGCAGAAGTCGCAATTGACAGAATTCTTCAAAATAAATAAAAAGCTCAAGGAAAAAGGCAAAGACGACCAACGACTCAAGCACACTTATGCCACTTTCTGCGAAGACTATTGGTGGTCAAAAAATTGCAAATCATGGTTCGAACGAAAGCGGAAACTCCAAAAATTGGTCAGAATAGGCTCAGCAGCACCAGGAAAAATTGAATTACAAGTGCGCATTTAAATTATAAATTTCTATTTTAAATTTATTTATTAAAGGCAATTCGTGTATTACTGCTTACTGTGAAAGGTCCAACCTCATTTGAAGACCTCAGAATTGATCCAAATGATGAAAATATCATCCATCCAACTTTTATTGATGCTGCAGTTGCCCATGGACTGATCATGGATGATGTTATGTGGGATGAAACTATCAAAGATGCAATGGCCGAAAAAAGAAGTCTTTCTGAAAGGATTCGATGGTTCGCATTATTCATTGCAAATGTGCTACCTAAAAAGCCTACCGAACTACTCCAAAAACATTTCGACATCCTCACAATGTGGCCTGGCAACATGACCAAAGAACAAAAGATGGAACGACTGTTAAAGCGCATCGAAATTACATTGCGTATCCATGGAATTCGACCAAACGATGGTGATTTTAAAAGCAAACAGTTTAAAATTAATTTATAAAATAGACTATTAGAGCTTTAAAAAGGTATATCGCCTTCCAAAATTGGTTGTTTTCTTATTGAGATATGGCCAAAAGAATGGGCCCAGTTTCCCCTAATCATCCTATTTAACATATGCCCTAAATTCCCTCCACATTTCACTCACTCTTCGCCTCGTGAATGCCGGCTTTTGATTATTCTGCTCCGTTTTTGCTGGCTCTTTTGGTGCGCGAGATTTCCTCTTCTTCGGTTTCTCCAACAATTCTTCCCCTTCTTCGGCTGCGGTTGGCCTTAATAATGATTGTTGGTCTTCGGTGGCAGTGGTAGAAGAAGGTGGCCCTGAATTGAATGAGGTGAAAATAGAGGAGGAGGAGAAGAATTGTGAAGGAGTTGAAAGAGGATTGAAGAATTGGGGAAATGAGGGGAAAATGTTGGGGTGGTTGTGAAGGGGCAAAAGTGGATTTTGTTGGGCAAAATGAGGGAGGAATTGGGGTTGGTCTATTGGAATTGAAGTGGAATGGAAAGTTTGAAAGGATTGAAGGAGTTTTGATGAGAGGCAGGGGGCCACAATTTTATTTGAACTTTTTAATTCCTGTGGCCAAATCTTTCCCTCAAAAGTTTGAAAGGAAATGCCCCAAAATTGTAATAGGCTTAACTTGCCGCCGGTTAAAATAACTCATCAAGGACTGAACCAATTTTGATGATTTTGGTATCAAATTAAAGAGCAGACTTTTGGCTATCAAATGATATTATTTTTATTTAAATTGGTTCAGAATTGGTGGAGTTATATCCCAAAATACTTTTTAAAATCTTGCTAATCCAGATAAAAGAATATTTTGATTGGTTTTTTGGCCATAACTTAATCAATTCTGAATCAATTTTAATAGAATTAATATTATTTTATAGCCAAAAGTCTGCTCTTTAATTTGATATTTAAATCATCAAAAGTGGCGCAATCCTTTATGAGTTATTTTAAAGGGTAGACCAGCGAAATGATTGGCAGATCCAAAATTGATTTTAAAACCAAAATTGGAAAAGTATTGGCGGCTATTTTGAAATGAAATGTGAAAAGTGCATAAATAAATTCCCTCAAATTTCAATTTAAAATCAAATCATTTGTTGGAGGGAGTTTAAATCTCGACTAGACGGCTTAGCATTTTGATGAGCCGTTCATTCCCCCATTCCGCTCCAATTCCCTTTTCCTTTTCCCTTGGCCAACCAAAGCTGGAATAACAACCCGAATGAAGTAAAGGAGGAATATACCTGCTGCTTCTGCTATTGGCTTCAATTGACTTTGATGGGCCGATTGGCTTTGTTGGCCCTCGTCATCACCAGCTGAAGCTGAATAGGGCACCTTTTCCCCATCTTCGCCAGCGCCTCCCACCGTCGGCTGCTTTTCGTCGGCGTCGACGTTTTGTTGTTGGAGCATTTAAAAGAGTAGAGGAGGAGGCGAAGGCGAGGAAGCGGCTGGCAGTAAAGGAGATCGGCCCAGACGAAAGAAGGCGAAGCGAACGTTGGAATAGAAAAAATGAAGAAGGAAAATGATTGGCTGGGATTTTTGCCTTTGGTCAATGCCACTGAATGAATGATGGTGAAAGGGGGTTTGGCTAAAAGTGGGAACGAAGAAATTGGAGGCAATAAATCAACTTTGTGGGTATGCGAATGAGTGGCGAAAGGAAGGGAAGGGGATGAAGCATCCGAGGAAAGCGAAGGAGGCGGAGGCTTCTTCCCTGCAAAAAGCTAATTGAGTGCCACAGGAAAAACAGCGCGACGACAAGGCGAGGAAGGCGAAGAGTGGCTGAAGGGGAAGCCGAAATTGGCACAAAGGATGGAAAGGGAATGCCAAAATGGTTGGGTGGGGCTTGCCCACCCCTTTTTGAGGCCGATTATTTGGTTAAGTGTGCGGCGACGGCCGGTTGCACACGCGGCCAAAAGCAAAAGCAAGCAATGAAGCAAGGGAATGCGCCTCCACTGTCCACCCAGGCGACCAACCAACACTATTCTCTATATATTGGCCATAGGCTTGAAAAATCGAGGAGGAAAAGATGGAGGGGAAAAGCGATGGACGATAGGCGGACAAAAGGGGAGAATATTCTGCCACTCTGTGAAAGGGGTGGGGAAACCGAAGGCCTATGTGTTTTGAAGAAGGGGAGATTCGAAAGGGACGAGGCGATGAGAAAGTGGCCGAAAAAAGAGAATGGGACGATGAAGAAAGGCAGGGAAGGAATATTGGAGGGGAAGCGACGCCGCTAGGGAAAGAGGGGGAATGCCAATGTGGAAGCCCCAAAAAGATCCCTCTTCATAAAATGTCGTCCCCCGCGGCGTCCATGCACAGCTGATTATCCTTCCTTTTTTGCAGGGATTTTCACGGGGAATGGAGGCGCAGTGGAATATGGAATTGAGGCATTTTTTGACACAATCCACAAAGGGCTGATGCAAGTTTGGCCAAAAATGGCATTGGCACTTTCTTTTTATTCTGCCTCCCCTTTTTGGCATTGGCATTGACATTCTGGGGTGTGGCCTCTCCCTTCAATGGCCCTTGCAAGAATAATTAATTTGCCATTTTTTATATTGGCTTCATGAGTTAGGAAGAATTTATTTGCAAATATTGAAGGCTTAAAATAATAAATTCGAAGGCAGAAAATGCCATTTTCAATTATTTTTGATATTTTATTTACCAGAGGAACAACAGAATTCCAAATTTTAGTTTCTAAATGGCAAATTTGAGAATTCAGAAGTAAAGCATTCATTTCTTTGTTTGTTTGTTTGGGAAAAATGTGGCATCCGTTTCATTTTTTCACACATTTGCCTTTTTAACTTTTCGCCATTTTTCCTTCCTTTTTGACGTTTTTAACGGGGACGGAAGCGGAATGTATGTTTTTTCTTTTTTTGAGTGGATGGACGGAAAATGATGAGGGGAATGGAATTGAGGAGGATTTTTGCCTCGGGCGATGCCAATGCCTTCGGGCAAATTTCAATTTTGCGTGCGAAAATGGCATCCAATCCAATGTAAGTGAAAAATGGGACGAAAATGAAGAAGAACAAATACAGAAAATGGAATAAATATATTGATGAAAATGGAATATATTGATGAGAAGATACTATATGATGAAGGGGAATTAGAAGAGGGAAATTACAATTAGTCAATTCAGAAGCCAATTCTGGCAATGGTCTTCGCGAAAAAAATGTGCATGAATTTAGATTTAATTTTGCCATTTCTGATTCGATGACGGGCATCAATATGAGGCTGTAAAATAAAAAAAATAAATTAGCTTCATATTTTTGGTAGATTTTGGCCATAGCTCAAAGAGGCATTAATCTATTCTGAAGGTGATAAATCATTCATAAATTCTAAAAGTCCTCTAAAAAGTTGCTAATTACATTTTATGAATTTAACATAAAAAAGTTACATGCTTTCTAAGTGAAAACACAAAACAGGCGGAATTATTTTAAGCCAAAATACAAAACAGGCGGAATTATTCTAAGCGAAAACACAAAACAGGTGGAATTATTCTAAGCGCAAACACAAAAAAGGTGGAATTATTCTAAGCGCAAACACAAAAAAGGTGGAATTATTCTAAGCGAAAACACAAACAGGCGGAATTATTCTAAGTGAAAACAAAAAACAGGTGGAATTATTCTAATAAGCGAATTCTAATTTAAATCGCGAAATTGGCCACTAACTTTTACGAATTTCAATGAATTTGAATAATAAATTCATTTATTTCAAACAAATTTTTTCCTTCTCTACTCTGAAACTTAATTCATCCTTTTTTTTTCATTCTAATTTGCAAAAATATAATTCATACAAAAAATGATTATTTTGCTGAATTTTCCTTCATAAACTTTTCTTCTTCTTCATTCATACAATCCTCACAAAAAAAATTTCTTGGCTGTCTGAATCATTTTTGAACACAAAATTTACAATAAAAACATTTCCGCCGCAAGCAGCTTCATTTATGTTAAGCCCTTTGCCCATGGAGAAATTTGGCTGAGGCTGATGGCATTATTTCGACTTGAGCAAACAAACCAACAGATTGATGAGAATTTGGCTGGCAAAAAATGAAGGGCAAAGGAAAGTGGGTGTGAGGGAACATTGGGAATAATGTGTTCGGTTCGAGTGGCAAAAAATAAGTTGACTTCTTTGCTTCTTCTCCGATTCATTTATTTTTGTGGAAGCCACTGATTTTATTTTGTCATTTTCAAAATGCCTATGTCCCAGTTTTCTTCACCAATTTGCTCAAGCCTAATTTTGTTGCTGCTCAATTTTGTGCCAAATGAAGGTTCGATCAAATTTTACTAAATTATTAAATTGGAATGTGGGGCAATTTACGGTATTTATCGGTTATCTGTGGCAGATTTTGTAAAAGAAAAGAGAACGGTATCGTATAGAAGATGAATATCCTCTTAGGGCATTTATGATGAGTGCCTGACTGACAGATGAGTGAATGTCACTGCTACCGTATTTTTCCCTTCCCTTAATCAACGAGTGAGCCTTTGAATTGCTTTAAAGGACTATAGTAGTTTACATTTCTTTTTTCATCATGCTTCCCTTTTAGAGAAAATATAAGTTGATTTTTAAAGCTTATAACTCATCAATGGATAAATCCGATTTTTAATGATCTTTATATATTTTTATAGAGAGGAACTCTATCTAATGATATTAAAATGTTTTTTAAATTTCTTAAATTAATGAGAAAAAATGAGGTAATAATCAAATCCAATTATCCAATATTTAAAGTAAATTTGTTAAAATTAATCAAAACATTTCCAAATCTTCATTAATTAAATATTGGAATTATATTTACTACTTTTTAAGAAATTTAATTGTGTAATTTTGAGGATGTCAAAAATCTGCCTATTGATAGCCGATAAGCCCTGTTTTTTCTTTTTTATTTTCTTAAAATTGTAAGGAAAAATAAAATGATAGAAAGGCGATCTTGGCAAATTTTATTTGGAGAAGGGAATATTATCCAAAATCGAATTGGTGAATTTCCAATTTCCATCCAACTTTTCCTTCTTTGTGCTGGATAAATTCCCAAAATTAATTGAATTTTCATCTAACTTCTCTTTTTTTTTTTGCTCAATCACATTTTTACCCAGCATTTTCAGTCCACACTTCCCCGCCTCCTTTCCCCCAACGTTCCACCGCCAATCCCCTTTTGTGCACATTCACTGATGATGCCACCGGATTCTACGCAAGTTGGCACAGTAATTGCAGGCAATTGGCCAATACCATTTCCATCATTTTTCCCTTCTCATTTAGTGGTTTAATCAACTTTTTGGTGAATGTGCGCGATTTCCCTCGACCCGATATACCGATTCCGGCATTTGGCCTTCATCCACCAATGCAATTTGGCCATTTTTGGACGGGAATTGGCTTCAAACTAATTGTAAATATTCCTTCTCTGTTTCCATTTCCTCCAATCCATCCTAGTCTAAACATAATTTGAGTACTGCTAATTAAATCCCTGGGTCATTCTTTTGGCCATATTTCGAGAATGAAGTAACCAATTTGGGAAGGCAATATGCCATCTGAAAGCCCTAAATGTCCTCTAAAAAGTGGCAAAATAAATTTTTAAAAAATCTTTTTGAAAAAAGTCCTTTCCTCGAAAAATTCGAGCCAATTATATTCAAAGACATGTAAATTTTTTAATCTATATAATTTCATATATTCACTGATGGACTATTGGCCACTTTATGGCTACTTTATAGAGGACACTTTAGGCTTTCATTAAATATTTTATCTTACCAAATTGGTTATCGCCTCTTTGAGCTATGATCAAAAATTGCTCAGGGACTCAATCATGCCACTCAATTATCCCGCCTATCGCCATTTCATTCCCTTTTCCTCCAAAAAAGTCGACTGAATTGGCGCTTATCGAGAATTTGCCCGGCACCCATTTTGTATCAGTAACTCCGGCACGCTTCGAGCAGGGGAGGACGCCGGTACGCGAAATTGGTGGCGGCATTTTGATCAATCCGCGCGGCTCATTCATTGGCCAATCAATGTTGGAGGCCACTTTTTCCATTGATGAATCCTTGCTGGCCGGTGGTTGCAAGGAATTCTTGGTTTGAAGCCATTTTCTTGGCCAATGTTCCCCTCCAATTTTGTGTGCAGTTTTTCACGGCACTAACCCCAATTGGTGCTCCTTATGGGGCCATTCCCTTCTCCAAAACAATTTGCGATGTTGTCCACACCTGTTCCCGATATCAATGCCTGGGAGAAATGGGTGGGAATGAAAAAAATAAGCAAAAAAAATATACAAAAACATTTAATTCAATTTATAACCAATTAATATATTATTTTTAGTTGAGAAAAATATTTAATTTGTCGAAAAAATATGCCTTAAATATTCAGAAACCATATACCTAATTAAAATTAGATAGAGCTGGTCAATAAGCATTAAATGGTATAGAATTTTGTTATGGTTTGGTCAACAATTAAAGGGCATTAAACGGTTTAAACCAATTTTGGTTTAATGGTTCAAAACTAAGTTAGAATTGGTTAAACCCAAGCCAAAATATTGTCAAAAAATATTGCTTCTTGACAAGATTTATCGATTGATTTAAATTCTGAACCATTTCCGGCAAATTAAATATATTTCTCCTAAAAATATTCGGAAATTATTCAGTTCTATTTAACCAAAAATAATCCATCATTTTTTGTTCAATTCTTTTGTTTCAAATTTTGCTGTTCCCATTTTTGTTTGGTTTATTTTCAAATGCAGGTTCTCCAATTGGTGCCACACCCATTTCAATGAATCCAATGGGAATGCCAATGTCAATGCCAATGGGTGGCCGAATGCCACCAATGGACTATTTCGACGCGGATTACATTGGCCAAATGCCTGTGCAGGCACAACAACAATTGTTGGCTGCCGCAAATGCAATGACAAATGGTGGTGGCCCAATGATGAATTTTGGTGGCAGTGGCATGCCATATATGGATCCAATGATGATGACCATGGCCAATTATGGCCAATATGGCACTGGTGGAATTTATGGCCACTACGGCGATGGAATTTATGGCCAATATGGCAATGGCGGAATTTATGGCCATTACGGCGATGGCATTTATGGCCAATATGGTGGAAATGGAATTTATGGCCAATATGTCGGACAATATGGCAATGGTGGCATTTATGGCCAATATGGCAGTAGTGGCATTTATGGCCAATATCCATCATCCTCCTACTATGGCGGTGGCCAAAACAGTTATTGGCCATGCTCACCTGGCTATTCTTCCTCCTATTCTTCATTGGATCCATCCTCTGCCTATTTGGTCCAATATTATGGCCAATATGATGGTTATGGCCAATATGGCCAAATGTTGTGCCCGCCTGGCTATTTGCCCTCCACAATGCCCCAACAATATTCAAATTCATTGCAATCCAATTATTTGATGAGATCACCGAATTATTGGCCATCCTCCTCCTCAATGATGTACCCGAATGGACATCAACGATGGAATTCATTGCCTTTAATTAGCCCATTGGAAAAGGAGGCAGCAGCAAAAAGGGAAATTGCCGTGGGCGGTGAGGAGGAGGCTAAACTACAAGAGAATTGAATTTGAAGATTGCTAATTAATTAATTAACATGGCGAATTAATTAAGTCCTTCCTTTGTTCCATTCCAATGTGTCTTTCCCTCCCATTTTGCTTCAATATTTTAGCCAATTTTAACATTGTTCAATCCAGAAAAAATTGAGTTTTTTAAAATGTTTTTCCCAACTTTAACAATGAATATTAACAATTAAAAAAGCGCTTTCAATTAAATATATTTGACATTTTATTAATATGCATTTTTTTTGAAAAACAATTGGGAAAGATTCAGTACCTAGGCTATACTTTTTGCCATAGTTCGAGAAGAAAGCAACCAATTCAGGAAGGCGATATGCCATTCTAAAGCACTAAATGTCCTCTAAAAAGTGGCTAATAAATTTTTTTAAAAAATCAAACACATTTTGGATAAGAGGCTTTTCTTTCAAAAATTAAAGTCAATTGCACTCAAAGGCATGTAACATGTAATTATTTATTTAACAATTGGGAATTATAAAATTTAAATTAGCCACTTTGTAAAGGACACTTTGGGCTTTCAAAAAATATTTTGCCTTCCCAAAATGGTTAAAGCCTCATTAAGTTATGAGTCAAAATTAATGAAAATATTCAACTCTTCCAGAATTTTTCTTGTGAATTTTTTTCCATTTTTGAACAAATTTTCAGGCTCAAATTCAACTGATTCCAATCCATCAAATCACAATGCAACCCAAATTGAAATTGCCTTGAATTCTTCGACTGCCTCAATCAAAGCCAATTCAACGGAATTCGACGAAAATTTCCCCCTCTTTTCTGAGCCACCTCCACAAAAGCCAACATTGAATACGGCAATTTCGCCATTCACAAATGAACAAATTGGAAAGCGGCAAAAACGCCAAACTTCCGGGCATTCCTCAATCGACGGATTCAATTCCCTAGAAGGGACAGCCTATGAAGGCCAGGATCAGCCATTTCAAAGGGAACCGCCCACACCGGCCAGTGGTGGCCGATATTTGGCATTGGCCGAATGGAGGTCAAAAACAGGGCAAATTCCACCACCGCCCCAACCCATATGGAGACCAATTGAACAGGGTGGCCAAAATCAGAGCCAAATGTATTGGCCATATAGGACGGCAATTGGAGGCGCCGATGTGAATGGAATGGAAAGGGCACAACGCGATCCACAGGTGAAGGCGATGGAGGGAGAATATTAGAAGAATGGGAAAAATTATTTTGTAAAGAAAAATGAGCATTTTTAATGCCAACTGCCAAATTTGTTAAAGACTATTCAGCAAATTTAATTTAAAAGCTTTATAACGAATTAGTACAATTCTTTTGGCCAAATCTCGACAAGGAAACAACCAATTTAGGAAGGCAATATGCCATTCGAAAGTATAAATGTCCCATAAAAAGTGGCAAAATAATTTTTGAAAACTCTAAACAAATTGTAAAGTAGCGCCTTTTCTTCCAGAAATTAGGGGTTATTTTACTCAAAGGATTATAACTTTTTTTAAAAGATGGATTTCGAAAATTTAATGAAGCTATTTTGTAAAAAATACTTTGGGCTTTCAAATGGCATATCGCCTTCGCAAATTGGCTATTGCCTTATTGAGAAGATATATCAAAAAATGAAGGCATTCATTCATTTTATGCAGCCATGGATTGGGCAGGAGGGCATTTCCTTTTTTTGAATGGAGAAGACAAATATTTTCCTTTCTTTTCCTAAAATTAGAGGAATAGAGAATACTGTATTGAGTGAATACTGTATCGCAATTCGTTGGAAACCAAGGGTGGCACATTTTTCCCTGCCTGCGGCTATTGATGATGGAAGGAGGAAATATAGCCGATTTAATACCATGATCATCTTCATTTGGTCATAGCTCACCAAGGAAACAACGAATTTTGGAAGGCGATATGCCATTCGAAAGTTCTTAAAGTCCTCTAAAAAAGTGGCTTAATTAATTTTATGAAACCCCTAAAATTTGTAAGTAATTGGCTTTTCTCCAAAAAATAAAATCACTTAAATTCAAAGGTATATTACTTTTTTTAAAGTTGAATTTCATAAAATTTAATTTAAGCCACTTTGTAGAGCGCACTTTGGACTTTTAAATGATATATCGCCTTCCAAAATTGGTTACTGCCTCGTTAAGCTATGTGCCTAAAACTAATGCCGGTCTAATCGTAAAAGTTAGGCAGCAAGGGAATTTTAAAATTTCTTTAATAAATTTAGTAATTTATTCAAAGAAAAAATTCGAATTTTAAACTCTCCAAAAATCAAAATTTTCAGCAATTTCCATCACCACCACAGTCAGCCTTTCCATTTCCTCCAGCTTCGGCCAACTTTTATGATCCCTCCAAATGTGATGGTGGCATTGATCCACAATGGTGCGCGGATTATGTCCGTCAAGCGATCAAATCAAAGCCATCCATGATTGGAACGGTACATTCCATTTTGGAATAATATTAATATACCCCAAAATGACTGAATTTATCCAAAATCTTTCTTGTCTTTGAGGCCATAAAACGTGGCCATATCTAGGTGCTAGGGCTTAACGAATTTTCCACCTGCAAGTTTTAAATGAGTTTTGGCCATAAATTTTTTGGTCGACTCAATGTGATCAAATGGACATCGGATTTGGATTTGGTATACCCGAATCCACCTAAAACATATTTCATTAGGATTAGGATAAGATTAAGGCTAGAACTATTTAGGCTAGGTTTCTTAAAGAAGTCTGATTTGGCCAAGGTATTTGATCCCAAAAAAATTATTTTTCGGCACTAAATTTTGGGTAAATTCAGACTTTTTTTTGGGTAAATTAATACTTCCTTTCCATTTTTAATTTGAATAATTAATTTCCATTCAGGCAATTTGTCCATTTTTGATGGAATCACTCCAAAAAAGTGATCATAATTGTTGCAATGCATTACAAAGAATTGGATGTTAAAACGAAGAAAATTCGAAGAAGCCAAAACATGTGGACATCTTTTTATTTGAGGGGCGAGTCTTTGCCTTTTCCTGGAATTGGCCAAATTCAATTTTCGGCACACGAATGAATATCCACCCTCAACAAAATAAATTGATTTTGGGACATTTTCACCGTTTTAAATTCCCTCAAAATTCCAATATTCACCGTCCAAATTGTCATATTTACTCCAAAATATTGAAATAAAATGTGGTTTGTCCTTTTGGCATTCGTTATTCCCTCAATTTTGTGCGCCCTTCTCGGCCTTTGCCTCTGTATTCAACATCGAAATAATTCCGTCGATGATCCATTTGGAATGGATGAATCCATTCTTTTGCTTTATCAACAGAAAGGAATGATCAATGGATATTCTAATTCGGTTGAATCATCGCCACAAATGTTCATCGGAATTGCACAACAACATCAACAGAGGAAGTTAGTTGGCAAAGGGGATTGTTATTAATTTAATCGACTCGGATTTCAGTGTCATAATCTTTAGATTTTTTGAGATTTTTAACTATTCAACTTATTGAATTTTTCCACTCTATTCACCGCAGTTGGGAAGGGAACAATTAAATAGTTCCGATTCGGTGCCTTGAGCAATTTTTTGGTGGCCATAACTCAACGAAGCTCTAGCCAATTTGAGAAGGCGATATATCATTTTAAAGCTCAAACTTTCCTCTAAAAAGTGGCTGATTTAAATTTTATTGATTTTATAGAATTTAACTGCTAAAAGTCGGATGCCTTTGAATGTAATAAATCCGAATTTATGGGGAGGTAAAGCCACTTGTTTTATAAAATTTTTAAAAATTTACTAAAAAATTAATTAAGCCACATTTTAGAGGACTTTTAGGGCTTTCAAAAGGCATATCACCTTCCTGAATTGATCACATCCTTATTGAGCTATGGCCAAAAAACTCAATGGTATTCATCCCTCCCATATAAAATTTTTAATAGCAAATTGGCAAAAACTTTTGAAGTTCTCTTCAATTATAATATTTATTTTAATACTTATTTTCCCATCCGATCCAACATTCCATTATCAATAGCCAATTTTCCTCACAATTTTCAGCAACAACTTTTGCCGTCCATCACCTCCAATTCCGCCATCATCATCAATTGGCAATCACCGCCATCATTATTACCTCCCACCGTGTTCCTCAAATTGGCGAATGCCATCACCGCACAGAATGGCCAATGCCAATGCCGAATTGCCTTCTCCCCTTCCCCCAATCATTGGCCAATTTCGCCAATTCCCATTCCCCTCATCCATTCCAATTCCACCCGTCCTTTGTCCACCGCCTCCGGCCTATTCTGAATCAATTAATGATGGGAGGGGGAAGGAAAGAAAATGGGAAAATCCAATTTCCTCATCAATTTCAATGTCATTTTAATAAAATGAAATAAATTCATAAAATTAGGCCAAATTCATTTTATTCCTTTCATTTCAATCCTTCTTTGTGTCGCTTCCACAATCTCGGCCAAATGAAAAAAGCCCACCACCTCCGTTGCAACCAGTGCCACCTTGTCCTCCAATGGATGGGGTAAAAATGGATTGTGATTGCATTCTTTCGGCACTGCCTCCACGCAATAAACCACCTTTTTGATGTATAAAAAATAAATTAGGAATAGGAAGATTGGATTAGGGCTGATTCCCATGCTATTCTTTTAGGCATAGCACAATAAGGAAACAACCAATTTTGGAAGGCGATATGCCAATTGAAAGCCCTAAATGTCCTCGGAAAAGTGGCTTAACTAATTTCTTGAAAACTTAAAAAAATTTGTGAATAGGCGGCTTTTCCTCCAAAATCAGAGAATCGCTTACACTCAATGGCTAATGGCATATAACTTTTTTAAAAAATAACATCTCATTAAAATTTTATTGCCACTTTTCAAAGGACATTTTAGGCATTCTAATATTATATTGCTTCTATAAATTGGCTATTGCCTCGCTTAATTATAGGTCGAAAACCAATGCGGCTACTCAATTAGCGGTACTCAATTGTCCCTTATCTTCATTTTATATTCCCCACATACCAAACTCAAAAGATTTCATAAAATTTTATGGCCACTTTGTAGAGGACACTTTAGGCTTTTTAATGCTATATAGCCTTCCTAAATTGGCTATTGTCTCGTTGAGCTATAGTTTAAAAACCGATGTAGGCAGTGAATCGACGTTACTCATTTTCGCCTATCTATTTCCCACGCATTCAACCCCATATTCACCTGATCCGTAACGCGATCGAATTTGGCGTCCTCCAAATGGAGCCGAATTGCCCACATTATTATTGCTAATTTGGAAAGGAGGATTTTGGGGAAGTTGAAGAATATTTAGGCCACCGCCTCCATTATTATTATTTCCATTGCCAATGCCCAAGGCGGAAAGAAGGCCACCGGCAAATGGATTCATTGGCTGTTGTTGGCCTAATAGGCCATTGTTACCGCCGCCACCCATTATTGGGAATTCCATCAATGCCGATTGGCCAAAAGGTTGTTGGAATGGATTGAAAAGGGCGGCATTATTTGTGCCATAGCCACCGAATTGATGGCCAAAAGCAAGGGACGGCGAATAGAGAAAAGGATTATAGGCTAGCATTAAAATGAGGATTAGTCAGAATTTTTGTGCCCAAAAAAACATGCCTCCATATAAGCCCATTCCGCCATCGTATAGCCCAAAATATGGGTCAAACATTTGTGCACCAATTTGATGATGGCCATGAGGCGGGGGGATAGCACCGAAAAGGAGGAACGGAAAAAGATGCATTTTTATTATGCGCATAATTGTCTAGTTTTTGGATTTGGAGACCGAATTTAGCAGGTTGTTGTGGGTAGTTTTGGTGGAGTGGTCTAAATGAGAGGATTGCCCAATTTTGGAAAGGGGGAATGGGATGAAATGCAATGGGAGTGAAAGTGGTTGGACGCGCAACATTTCGGTCAACAAGATGAATTCGGATATGAGTGGATTTATGAAAGGAGAATTGGATGGAATTGGAAGCCGAAAGAGGCAAATTTGATACATTTCGATGGAAAATAAATAAATTTAAGGGGAATTTTCAGAATAAATGATTCAAAATTAAACAGAAAAATTAAAATTAATTTTGATAAATCAATTTTAATAAATTTTATCAAATTAATCCATTTTTATTCATTTTTCTTCCAATTTCATTTTTTTCAATGAATTCCCCTTTTTTAAATTTGAAATATTAAGATTTGGCATTATGAATTTTTTTAAATAAAAAAAAGATATTTTGACATTAAGAAGAAAGAAGAGAAAAATAAAAATAGAAAATAAAAAGATTGAGCGGGAAGGCCAATAGCGGCCAATTCACAACGTCGTACGCGTGCGCACGTACGTGAAAAATAAAAAGCCTACCCACCAACCACTACCAACCACCCCACACCATTTTTAATATTCTCTCTCTATTAGAAGCACTCATTCATTTTACCCTTTAGTTTTCGACGTTATTGATGACAAAATCCTTTTTATGTGCTTGCTTGACAGATATTTTTTATCCAACTAAATTTAACTTATTAAAAATTTAAAGTTTTATTTATTTATTTAATATAAAATCAATATCAAGTCATATGTTTTATGTTTTTATTTATTTATTATCTATATTTTCAATTCATATAATAATATTTGTAAAATATTCACAAAATTATGTAATTTTTCCACAATTTATTGTATAAAATATTCATTAAAGCTTATTCCTTATTATAATCACGATTTTAAAAAAAATGAAACCATCTGGGTCTGGCTTTACAATACCGAGAAAGCCGAAATTCGATGAACAGAAGGAACGACGACCAACAATAGAAAACAAATGTGAGTCAAATTTTTTGAATTTTTGCTAGCCTGGATTTCATTGCCGGCAGCTTTAGGGAAAAAACCCGTTTTAAATATCCAAATATTATTAAATATCCGTTCCCAAATTCCTTCCCATTTTCCATTCCATTTTTCCCACTTTCCTAAATCAATAAAATGCGAGAGGCACGGGGAACGGGGCGGTGGGAAGAAAAGAATATCACAATTTTTGCTCTTTTCCACCAGTAGAATTACTGTAGGAAAAATTGGATATGGAATGGGGTGTAGAGGTGGAATAATGAACAAATCTTGGAAGAAAATATGCTTAAAATCAGCTAACAATTTTATTTAACCCTATTTGTATCCAATTTTTTCTTAAGCATTAGAAAAGAAAAGATGATGCGTTATTGGTCGACCTTCGACCATACAGCCGGTGTTAAGGATATGGTTTAGGCTTTAAGATGCGTGAGATGAGAGCCTATTGCCTTCCACTAAATGATTCTTGTCCTAATACTGATCACCAATGGATAGATACTTCACTCCTCTAACATGTTGACCCAAAAATGGGATACAAAGCACATAAGCACTGACATTTTTAATTTGCGAGATATTTTTAGCAGCTTCTGAAACTATACAACATTCACGGCAACAACGCCAAATGGAGGACAATGGCTTTGTGGTTTGGACTGGTTCGCTACATTTCGGTGAAGATCACGTGGAAAGCATCGATTTGAAAAGTCTGCACAAAAGTGGGGTGAAACCCAGCGGATTGTAAGTTCATTCAGTTCAATTTTAATAATCAAAAATTCCATTTTAGCTCGTCATCACTGCAAGTTCACCGTTTATTTCAATGGGCAGATTGTCAGAAATATCCGCCATTTGTCGAACTGGCTTCAATTAAATCACCATCAAATTCGCTGCTTCAAAATCAATTTGTCACACTTCGCAACGTTCAGCCCATCCAAAATGCTGCCTACTTTTTTCTAATCAACACTTTTTCGCCAATGTTCATCAAATTATGCAAAAGAATGAAGGAGCAGGAGCAGGTGAAAATGGCACAAAACAATTTAATTTTATTTAAATTCTTTTCATTTTAGGCGGGATTCAGCATTTTCGAGAATGGAACCGTCCTTTTGCTAATTCCGGAGGGCACTTTATCAATTCAACTCGGCCTTCCATCATACAATGGTCCTGGCGCCAAACTGCACTGTGTTTTCTTAGTACAACAACAAAAATTGGCTGGAACCACAGGAGAATTCTATTCATATGATTCGTGAGTTTATTATATTTTATGGTCGAGTATTTTTGGATTTGAAATATTCTATTTCATCCGGAAATGTATTGTAAATCAGAATGTTTGGAGAAAATCAGAATGTTTGGAGAAAATCAGAATGTTTGGAGAAAATCAGAATGTTTGGAGAAAATCAGAATGTTTGGAGAAAATCAGAATGTTTGTGAAAATCAGAATGTTTGTGAAAATCAGAATGTTTGGAGAAAATCAGAATGTTTGGAGAAAATCAGAATGTTTGGAGAAAATCAGAATGTTTGGAGAAAATCAGAATGTTTGGAGAAATCAGAATGTTTGGAGAAAATCTGAATGTTTGGAGAAAATCAGAATGTTTGGAGAAAATCAGAATGTTTGGAGAAAATCAGAATGTTTGGAGAAAATCTGAATGTTTGGAGAAAATCAGAATGTTTGTGAAAATCAGAATGTTTGGAGAAAATCAGAATGTTTGTGAAAATCAGAATGTTTGTGAAAATCAGAATGTTTGTGAAAATCAGAATGTTTGGAGAAAATCAGAATGTTTGGAGAAAATCAGAATGTTTGTGAAAATCAGAATGTTTGTGAAAATCAGAATGTTTGGAGAAAATCAGAATGTTTGGAGAAAATCAGAATGTTTGGAGAAAATCAGAATGTTTGGAGAAAATCAGAATGTTTGGAGAAAATCAGAATGTTTGGAGAAAATCTGAATGTTTGGAGAAAATCAGAATGTTTGTGAAAATCAGAATGTTTGGAGAAAATCAGAATGTTTGGAGAAAATCAGAATGTTTGGAGAAAATCAGAATGTTTGGAGAAAATCAGAATGTTTGGAGAAAATCAGAATGTTTGGAGAAATCAGAATGTTTGGAGAAAATCAGAATGTTTGGAGAAAATCAGAATGTTTGGAGAAAATCAGAATGTTTGGAGAAAATCAGAATGTTTGTGAAAATCAGAATGTTTGGAGAAAATCTGAATGTTTGGAGAAAATCAGAATGTTTGTGAAAATCAGAATGTTTGTGAAAATCAGAATGTTTGGAGAAAATCAGAATGTTTGGAGAAAATCAGAATGTTTGTGAAAATCAGAATGTTTGTGAAAATCAGAATGTTTGGAGAAAATCAGAATGTTTGGAGAAAATCAGAATGTTTGGAGAAAATCAGAATGTTTGGAGAAAATCTGAATGTTTGGAGAAAATCAGAATGTTTGGAGAAAATCAGAATGTTTGTGAAAATCAGAATGTTTGGAGAAAATCAGAATGTTTGTGAAAATCAGAATGTTTGTGAAAATCAGAATGTTTGTGAAAATCAGAATGTTTGGAGAAAATCAGAATGTTTGGAGAAAATCAGAATGTTTGTGAAAATCTGAATGTTTGTGAAAATCAGAATGTTTGGAGAAAATCTGAATGTTTGGAGAAAATCAGAATGTTTGTGAAAATCAGAATGTTTGGAGAAAATCAGAATGTTTGTGAAAATCAGAATGTTTGTGAAAATCAGAATGTTTGTGAAAATCAGAATGTTTGGAGAAAATCAGAATGTTTGGAGAAAATCAGAATGTTTGTGAAAATCAGAATGTTTGTGAAAATCAGAATGTTTGGAGAAAATCAGAATGTTTGGAGAAAATCAGAATGTTTGGAGAAAATCAGAATGTTTGGAGAAAATCAGAATGTTTGGAGAAAATCAGAATGTTTGGAGAAAATCTGAATGTTTGGAGAAAATCAGAATGTTTGTGAAAATCAGAATGTTTGGAGAAAATCAGAATGTTTGGAGAAAATCAGAATGTTTGGAGAAAATCAGAATGTTTGTGAAAATCAGAATGTTTGTGAAAATCAGAATGTTTGTGAAAATCAGAATGTTTGGAGAAAATCAGAATGTTTGGAGAAAATCAGAATGTTTGGAGAAAATCAGAATGTTTGGAGAAAATCAGAATGTTTGGAGAAAATCAGAATGTTTGGAGAAAATCAGAATGTTTGGAGAAATCAGAATGTTTGGAGAAAATCAGAATGTTTGGAGAAAATCAGAATGTTTGGAGAAAATCAGAATGTTTGGAGAAAATCAGAATGTTTGGAGAAAATCAGAATGTTTGGAGAAAATCAGAATGTTTGTGAAAATCAGAATGTTTGGAGAAAATCAGAATGTTTGTGAAAATCAGAATGTTTGGAGAAAATCAGAATGTTTGTAGAAATCAGAATGTTTGGAGAAAATCAGAATGTTTGGAGAAAATCAGAATGTTTGTGAAAATCAGAATGTTTGTGAAAATCAGAATGTTTGTGAAAATCAGAATGTTTGGAGAAAATCAGAATGTTTGGAGAAAATCAGAATGTTTGGAGAAAATCAGAATGTTTGTGAAAATCAGAATGTTTGGAGAAAATCAGAATGTTTGGAGAAAATCAGAATGTTTGGAGAAAATCAGAATGTTTGGAGAAAATCAGAATGTTTGGAGAAAATCAGAATGTTTGTGAAAATCAGAATGTTTGGAGAAAATCAGAATGTTTGGAGAAAATCAAAATGTTTGGAGAAAATCAGAATGTTTGGAGAAAATCAGAATGTTTGTGAAAATCAGAATGTTTGGAGAAAATCAAAATGTTTGGAGAAAATCAGAATGTTTGGAGAAAATCAGAATGTTTGGAGAAAATCAGAATGTTTGTGAAAATCAGAATGTTTGTGAAAATCAGAATGTTTGGTGAAAATCAGAATGTTTGGTGAAAATCAGAATGTTTGTGAAAATCAGAATGTTTGTGAAAATCAGAATGTTTGTGAAAATCAGAATGTTTGGAGAAAATCAGAATGTTTGTGAAAATCAGAATGTTTGGAGAAAATCAGAATGTTTGGAGAAAATCAGAATGTTTGGAGAAAATCAGAATGTTTGGAGAAAATCAGAATGTTTGGAGAAAATCAGAATGTTTGGAGAAAATCAGAATGTTTGGAGAAAATCAGAATGTTTGTGAAAATCAGAATGTTTGTGAAAATCAGAATGTTTGTGAAAATCAGAATGTTTGGAGAAAATCAGAATGTTTGGAGAAAATCAGAATGTTTGGAGAAAATCAGAATGTTTGTGAAAATCAGAATGTTTGGAGAAAATCAGAATGTTTGGAGAAAATCAGAATGTTTGGAGAAAATCAGAATGTTTGGAGAAAATCAGAATGTTTGGAGAAAATCAGAATGTTTGTGAAAATCAGAATGTTTGGAGAAAATCAGAATGTTTGGAGAAAATCAAAATGTTTGGAGAAAATCAGAATGTTTGGAGAAAATCAGAATGTTTGTGAAAATCAGAATGTTTGGAGAAAATCAAAATGTTTGGAGAAAATCAGAATGTTTGAAAAAAATCAGAATGTTTGTGAATCCTAGACTGCCAAAGCCATAACTAAGCCTTCTAATTATATTATAGAATTCCACGCATGCCGACTCCCGCCGAAAAATTGGATGGATCAGATCCGAATGTGCTAGCCAAATTGGAACAATACAAACGGACATGCGGATTGCCAATTGTAAAGAAGATAGCACCAAAACAAGTTGATTCGCTGTTCACACCGAATCAGAAACCACCCGGCGGAAAAGTGCTGACTCCGTACATTCCAACACCTGGCTTTCCTCAGACTCAATACAATCATCCTGCGCAATCAAACAATGGTGCTCAATCCTCCTCTTCAACAAACAGCAACAATTCCAATGACAACAATTCATTGCATTCACTGCTTTATGGTCCACCGCCACCTCCTCCACCAGAGCCGGAATTGGTAAAAATCTTTTCTCATAAAATTTATATAATATTTCTTTTCCATTTTCCAGAAAATTACACCAAAAGTTCCAAAGGAAGGTTCGGTGTTGGAACGTGGCCAAAAGAATAAATTGTTTGAGAATGCATTTGCTGCGGTTCGAGCCAGAGGCGTTGAAAAATCAGTAAGTTAATTTTTAATTATAATTAGATTGTGAATTTTTAGCTTTTAACTTATTTTTTTATTTTATTTGATACATAAAAATAGACACCTATTTTAAGTTATTTGCTTCCTTAAAATCGACTCTCTAATTATAAAAATAGGAATAATTAAATCACACATTTATAGACAAACGACGATGGAAAGGAAAAGGAAGCAATTCAGCGAACAATCTCAAAAGATTCAGTGGAATCGTTGGACAAACAACAATCCGAGAAGCCGATGACTGCAGCAGAGGAAGCAGCAGCAAAAAGGGTGATTCCAATTCCATTAGCCGCGTTGAGCCGAGATCCACGGATTGTCCGAGATCCACGACGTGCCGCCCAAATTGTGCCGCAGGCGGCAGTAACCCAAACCCAATCAAATGTGGCTTCATCATCGTCATCGGGGGCAGCACCAAAAAACACAACCAAAACAAACGTGGCATTTCCGCCCCTTCCAATCATCAAAAAGCCGAAAATTGATGAAAAAGATTCAAAGAAGGAGGAAAAGAAATTAAATGTAAATTATTTTATAGTCATGTTCCCTACCTCATTTTTTATAGAATTACTGTATTTCATCTAGTGTAGAATATGTAAACAAGCCTGAAAAATTTCCTTTGAGAAGATTTTGACAAATGACAAATAAAGTGAAGGGTTCCCTCTAAAATTTTAGGAAAAACTCTTTTCTAGCCAAATTTATTAAAATTTACCACATTTACCTAATCTAAAAATTTAGGAAAAGCCGCCACCACCTCCAATCTCACAAATTGAAGTGATCCATGAATCTGCGCCAATGGATATTGATGAGCCAAATGACAGTGGTCGACCATATAGCCCATCGCAGGCAATGCTGTTGTCACCTTCGCCAGAGCCAATGGACATTGTTGAGGAGAATTCAAAAGAAGATGAGGAAATGAAAGAGCAAAATGAAGCAGAACAAGAAGAAGAAGACAAAGGAAACACTCCTCCCATTGCTAATCCCAATTCAAATGTACTCCAAATGATTTTTCTCCATATTTTATTTTCATCATTTCAAATTTTTACATAATTTGATTTCAGTTTGAAGCATTTTCCGGCACCGTTTCGAATGTTCCAGCAGCAGAGGCAGCATCAAAAGAGAAGCCACAAGAATCATACGGATTCGGCTTCAACTATTTGGATTCAATTTCAGAGTAAGTATGCTCCATTTTTAATAGCCTAGCCTATGCTGGCTTGTGAGATCAAATTCAGGACACTTATGTTAATTACAAATAGGCCATTATTGAAATTTTATTAAAAAATGATAAATTAAATATAGATTTAGACTCTCAAAATCGCCTTCCTATGTTTTTCCAAAATACTAATAGGATTTTAAACCCAAAATAGTATTTTTCCATCATGCATCCAGATAACCGTTTAAGTACCGGCTAATTTAGATCAAAGCTAAAAGGCTTAGCAATCGGAGCATATAGAAATGATTAGGAAGTCAAATTCAACGCTGGATTTAAAAATGGACGTTATATTTTATAGAATTAAGTGTGGGAGGGTGCGGGTTGATTACCGAAACAAATGAAGTAAAAATTTAATTGAATATCCATAATTTTTTTTAGAAAAGTGAAAAACTTATAATACTTTATTTTAAGAGGCAATGCCGCACGTTCAAATGACGATCCTTCAAAGGAGAAACAGCAACCAGTGGATAAAAAACCGACACTTGCACAATTTTTGGTAATGAACACATTGGAGTGTTAGAATTCAACAAATTTGTTGTAGGAGTCAAAAGCGAAACGTAAATCCAGCACCGAAATTGGCTGCCAGAATCAAAATACCGAATCGGAGAAGCAACAACAATCGCGGGAAGATGACAACAATGACAAGGATTTTCGCCAGATTTGGGCCTCTGGAAGTTCAACAAATGGCGGCGGCAATCAAGGAGCAGTACATCTGCAACCAAAGATGGGCCCTGCAGCAATTAGAATTGGAGGAACGCCACGAACATCAACAGAAAGCCCAATCTCGCCTCCAATTGAGAAGGGCATGCTCTCGCCAAATATTCTTCAAACTTCTTTGCCCTCCCTAATTCATATGAATGTTCCTCCGCCGCAGTGTCCCACCTACAACATTCCACCGCTAATTAGAGGACTTGGCCCCAAGCGAAATATTCCACCATCACCAAATCTGAATCGTCCAGTCCATCAAGTTCGTCCAATTTTTGCCCAAAACGCAGCCGCCAAGAGTCATCCAGCATCAGGTAGGATTAATTCTTTTACAATGACAAAATATTAATTTATCTTTATTAGTTAATTGATCGAAAACACATTTTACTTAGCAATCGAAAACACATTTTACTTAGCAATCGAAAACACATTTTACTTAGCAATCGAAAACACATTTTACTTAGCAATCGAAAACACATTTTACTTAGCAATCGAAAACACATTTTACTTAGCAATCGAAAACACATTTTACTTAGCAATCGAAAACACATTTTACTTAGCAATCGAAAACACATTTTACTTAGCAATCGAAAACACATTTTACTTAGCAATCGAAAACACATTTTACTTAGCAATCGAAACACATTTTACTTAGCAATTGAAACACATTTTACTTAGCAATCGAAAACACATTTTACTTAGCAATCGAAAACACATTTTACTTAGCAATCGAAACACATTTTACTTAGCAATTGAAACACATTTTACTTAGCAATCGAAAACACATTTTACTTAGCAATCGAAAACACATTTTACTTAGCAATCGAAAACACATTTTACTTAGCAATCGAAAACACATTTTACTTAGCAATCGAAAACACATTTTACTTAGCAATCGAAAACACATTTTAATTAGCAATCGAAAACACATTTTACTTAGCAATCGAAAACACATTTTACTTAGCAATCGAAAACACATTTTAATTAATCAAAAACACATTTAATTAACCAAAGACACATTTTAATTAATCAAAAATACTTTTAATTCTTTAAAAAAATTATAGGCACAAGTGATGCTGTTCAACAACCCCAATATCGAGCAATTCCTTTGAATATTTCGCCGCCAACATTTAAACAACATCCACCAAATTTGGTCTATAATCAACAATCCTCCATTTTTCTCACTGATCCTCGCCTCAAGAAACATCTTCCTCCTGCAAACAAAGTTGCAGCGAATCAACGCAATGCTCCATCGTCGGTGCTGATCATTGACCCGAACATCAAACCAGAAATGTGAGCGATTTTTTATAATTTATTTTTAACAATTTTTAAATTCATTTTTTTTTTCATGCAGACTTGAACAACATTTCCGAAAACTTTTGGACATTGCCAAACGCGACAATGTGATCATCAAATGGCACGCATCATTGACCCAAAAATTGTTTGCATCAATTTTAAACAAATTTCAATTTCAATTGGCTTTCAGAGGATTTGACAGTGACAGAGGGCATGAATACCAAACCCTGTTGGCGGCTTTCCGTGAATGTGGCGTTGTTGAGCCAATGCAATGGCATGATTATTGCGATAACCCAGATCACAATGACAAAGGCAACAATCATCAATATATTTGCACACTGAATGTGAACCGTGAAATTGAATCCAGACCAGAAATCAAATTGATTTACATGACAGGTCGGTAACATTGGCTAAGTTATCTTAATTATTCTTAGCCTAGAATTATGCTTTCCAATTTTATTTTGATTACTATATTGGTAAATATACTGTACATGAAAATTAATTTCCCCAGGTGGATTCAGACCATTGACCTAAATTTTTCAAAATTGAAGGGCACCTTTGAAAGGAAAATTCAGAAAAAATTTTCATAAAATCTTTTATAAACCCTGGGTAAGTTCTTTTTAACATGGCATTAAATTATTCTATTAATATTTATAATTTTTACAGATAATGTCGACTTCATCTCCAATAAATTCCAACAAATGAAAGACAAAATTCGCATTGTGAAGCCGAAAGAATTTGTTGGAGAATGTTAAGAAGAAAGATTGAATTGTTACATATATTTTGGGAATATTGACACATATAACTCTTTTTTTTTGCAATTTTACCGTATTTATTCTTTCTATTTTCATCATTCATCGCATATTGTTATTTTTTTCTTATTATAAATCCAACTTAATTTATTCACCTACATTATTATTCAGCCATTACATTGTCCCATCCCCAACAATTTTATTCGCACAAAACATTTGGGTTTTCATTATACGGAAATTTTGTTAAAAAATGAACATCAATTTTTTATATTCTCGATAAATTTGATTGCAAAATTTGGTTTGTTTTTTCGGTTAAAGATAATTAGGAAAATAGTTGGTTTCTCGAATGGAATTCAACAAAGATTTAAGTGACAGCTGACGGCGGCTGTGCCTTTTCATTGATTGCCCCTTGGCTTAAAAATAAAAGGGATCAAGCCATGGCGATCAAATTGATCCCACCCCACTTCCTCCCTTCATTTTGGCCGTTCATCTATCTAAAAGTTATTGTTACACAATTTGTCTCTATTATTCCATAATGCCCTTGATTAAACCGCCTGTTGTACGTTCTGTGGACAAGGCAATTGAACGAATCAATCAAGCCGCACAAAAAAGCGATAATGAGGCAAAATTGTAGGTGCTAATTTATTGTAAAGAGTATGAGACCTTTCAGTACCTATCCCATTCTTTTGGCCATAGCTCACTCAATGAGGCTTTAGCCAATCTGAGGAGGCAATATACCATTTGAAAGCCCAAAGTTACCTCTACAAAATGGCCTATTAAATTTTAATGAATTCAAGTTTTAAAAAAGTTACATGCATTTGAGTATAATAAATCAGAATTTTGGAGGAAAAGCCACTTTTCTATAAGGTATGTTAAATTTCCTAAAAATTAGTTAAGCCACTTTTTCGAGGACATTTAGAGCTTTTGAACGGCATATTGCCTTCCCGAATTGATTAATTCCATGTTGAGCTATGGACAAAAAAAGGTCAAAGTATTGAAACGGTGCTAATGAAAAATTCGCCTTCGATTTCAATCCATTTCCTCTGAATTCCGTAGGGATTACGGCTCAAGGCAATTCAAAGGAGCTCCAAAATTTGACAAGAATTCATCGGACTACGGAAGACCATTGGTGGGAACAAAATCACAGGCAAGAGGAGTTCGAGCAGGTGATGCCGTGATGAGGGAAGTGATTTTCCTGTGCGAAATCATCCAAAAGAATGCAAAGGGGACACCGCCAAATTGCACAATCAAATTTGGCCCACTCTTCGTCATCTACAATTATTACTCACAAAGTCTTGTTGGAATGTTGATTAGGGCCAGAAAATATGGACTCGTCGATTTTGAGGGGGAAATGCTCTATCAAAGGCATTAAAGAATTAATTGGTTTTAAAAAATTTAAATATTTTAGACAAGATGATAACAAGGAAATTAGGCTGTTGAAAAGTGTGGATGGTTAGTTTTAATTAATTAAATTTAATTTAATATTCATTATTCTTTCTGAAAAGGGCAAAAATTATTTTTTCCGGAAAAGTGCAACCTAAAAAGTGCAAATTAATTCTTTCCGGAAAGGGGCAACCTAAAAAGTGCAATTAATTCTTTCCGGAAAGGGGCAACCTAAAAAGTGCAAATTAATTCTTTCCGGAAAGGGCAACCTAAAAGTGGAAATTAATTCTTTCCGGAAAGGGGCAACCTAAAAAGTGCAAATTAATTCTTTCCGGAAAGGGCAACCTAAAAGTGCAAATTAATTCTTTCCGGAAAGGGGCAACCTAAAAGTGCAAATTAATTCTTTCCGGAAAGGGGCAACCTAAAAAGTGCAAATTAATTCTTTCCGGAAAAGGGCAACCGGATAAAGTGCAAATTAATTCTTTCCGGAAAGGGGCAACCTAAAAAGTGCAAATTAATTCTTTCCGGAAAAGGGCAACCGGATAAAGTGCAAATTAATTCTTTCCGGAAAGGGGCAACAAGAAAAAGTGCAAATTAATTCTTTCCGGAAAATTGCAACCGGATAAAGTGCAAATTAATTCTTTCCGGAAAGGGGCAACCTAAAAAGTGCAAATTAATTCTTTCCGGAAAGGGGCAACCTAAAAAGTGCAAATTAATTCTTTCCGGAAAGGGGCAATCTAAATAGTGCAAATTAATTCTTTCCGGAAAGGGCAACCTAAAAGTGCAAATTAATTCTTTCCGGAAATGGGCAACCGGATAAAGTGCAAATTAATTCTTTCCGGAAAGGGCAACCTAAAAAGTGCAAATTAATTCTTTCCGGAAAGGGGCAACCTAAAAAGTTCAAATTAATTTCTTTCCGGAAAGGGGCAACCGGATACAGTGCAAATTAATTCTTTCCGGAGAGGGCAACCTAAAAAGTGCAAATTAATTCTTTCCGGAAAGGGGCAATCTAAAAAGTGCAAATTAATTCTTTCCGGAAAGGGCAACCTAAAAGTGCAAATTAATTCTTTCCGGAAATGGGCAACCGGATAAAGTGCAAATTAATTCTTTCCGGAAAGGGCAACCTAAAAAGTGCAAATTAATTCTTTCCGGAAAGGGGCAACCTAAAAAGTGCAATTAATTCTTTCCGGAAAGGGGCAACCTAAAAAGTGCAAATTAATTTCTTTCCGGAAAGGGGCAACCGGATACAGTGCAAATTAATTCTTTCCGGAAAGGGGCAATCTAAAAAGTGCAAATTAATTCTTTCCGGAAATGGACAACCGGATAAAGTGCAAATTAATTCTTTCCGGAAAGGGCAACCTAAAAGTGCAAATTAATTCTTTCCGGAAATGGGCAACCGGATAAAGTGCAAATTAATTCTTTCCGGAAAGGGCAACCTAAAAAGTGCAAATTAATTCTTTCCGGAAAGGGGCAACCTAAAAAGTTCAAATTAATTTCTTTCCGGAAAGGGGCAACCGGATACAGTGCAAATTAATTCTTTCCGGAGAGGGCAACCTAAAAAGTGCAAATTAATTCTTTCCGGAAAGGGGCAATCTAAAAAGTGCAAATTAATTCTTTCCGGAAAGGGCAACCTAAAAGTGCAAATTAATTCTTTCCGGAAATGGGCAACCGGATAAAGTGCAAATTAATTCTTTCCGGAAAGGGCAACCTAAAAAGTGCAAATTAATTCTTTCCGGAAAGGGGCAACCTAAAAAGTGCAATTAATTCTTTCCGGAAAGGGGCAACCTAAAAAGTGCAAATTAATTTCTTTCCGGAAAGGGGCAACCGGATACAGTGCAAATTAATTCTTTCCGGAAAGGGGCAATCTAAAAAGTGCAAATTAATTCTTTCCGGAAATGGACAACCGGATAAAGTGCAAATTAATTCTTTCCGGAAAGGGCAACCTAAAAAGTGCAAATTAATTCTTTCCGGAAATGGGCAACCGGATAAAGTGCAAATTAATTCTTTCCGGAAAGGGCAACCTAAAAAGTGCAAATTAATTCTTTCCGGAAAGGGGCAACCGGATAAAGTGCAAATTAATTCTTTTTCTTTCCGGAAAGGGGCAACCTAAAAAGTGCAAATTAATTCTTTCCGGAAAGGGGCAACCGGAAAAGTGCAAATTAATTCTTTCCGGAAAGGGGCAACCTAAAAAGTGCAAATTAATTCTTTCCGGAAAGGGGCAACCTAAAAAGTGCAAATTAATTTCTTTCCGGAAAGGGGCAACCGGATACAGTGGAAATTAATTCTTTCCGATGGGAAAATTTTTTCCAGTAAAAGAGGGATTTGGATTGCAATTTATATTTGGGAGTAATTCAATTAATAATTATTTTAATTTAGAAATTCGACAAATTGTTGTTTACTCCGGTGATCCAGTTAATTGTGTTAAGATCAAGGAAAATGGCGGGGAAGGTGGCGGAAAATGAAAATAACAAAAAATGATTTATTCAAATTTACACATTCAATTGTCTAATTTTGCCAATTTAAATTTACAATTGTTTTCCTATTAATAATATTTTCTTTTTTTCATTCATTCATTCATCAATGATGCCGCAAATAATCCGGATCATACATCTTCCCGGTTGGGTCGAATTGTTGCACAACAGGCAAACTAAGGCCACTGAACCACCATTCCTTCCAGAAATATTCAAACCTTAAATAAATTTGAATATAGATCAAATATGGGAATTAAAATTGCCCAAATTTGATGCCTTTTAAAATAAATAGTAACTCATCAAGGAATGGACCAATTTTGGTGATTTTAGTATCAAATTGAAGTCCAGACTTTTGGCTATTCAATCATATTAATTTTATTTTAATTCAATAAAAATTGATGGTTTTAGCCAAAAAAAAATGAAAATGACCTTTGTCATTGGATTGGCGGATTTTTAGTGATTTTTGAAACAATCATTAATTCTACATCAATTTAAATAAAATTAATAATATTTGATAGCCAAAAGTCTGCTCTTTAATTTGATACAAAAATCTTCTCTACTTGATGAGTTACTATTATTATAAAAGGTGACAAATTGGTTTGATTATTTCGTATTTCCTTATAAAACCCACCATTTTTCCGGGGCTAATTGGTCTTGCCGCCAATGCATCATTCCTTCCCGTGTGATTGGATCCTTTTCCGTATATCCATAGGTGTATAAACTTTTCAGGACCTAAATTGGCCAAAAATAAATGGAATCAATACACAAATTATTATTTTACCTCAAACATCATAACATGGCGCATATGCTCTGCATCCGGTGGGTAGATGTACAGTTCGGCAATCTCGTAATGGAGTCGAGTCAATTCGCCGAACGCTTTGAACAGAAGGCGACGTTTTTCAGTCATTCTAAAAATAAATATTATATTTAATTTGTTGAATAAAATGATAGTAAATTCACGGTCTACAAATTTCAAATTTTTAAAAAATCAAGGTTAAATAATTCAAATTTTAAAAATTCAGGGCCTAAAAATTTAAAAAGTTTTAAAAAATTAACGGTCTAAAAATCCCAAATTTTTAAAAAATCAAGGTCTAAAAAATTTAAATTTTAGAAATTCAAGGCCTAAAAAATAATTTAAAAAATTCAAGTTTTAAAAAATTCACGGTCTACAAATTTTAAAAAAAGGTCTAAAAATAAGGTAAAAATTCAAAAAATAAAAGTCTAAAATATTTTTCTTTACCCAATTCCCAATATTGTTTTTGCTTACAAATATCGAATCCATCCATAATGGGTGTCCATGTCGCCAATGGTGAACCATTGCTCCAGCACTTCCCCAGTGTGCGCATCGTACATATCAAAGTTCAGATTGAAGATGTCGTCCAGAACAATGTCCATATATTCGGGTGAAGCCCAATCATAGGTTAAAATGTGGGAATGGCGTCTGTAGATGAATAGAGAATTTATTATTTTTTATGCATTAAAAATGTTAAAATACTTGAATTCACGCAACAAATCTTTGTATGACTCCTCAATGGTTTTCAAATATTTCTCATCCGCATTTGCAATTTCATGTTCCTCAAAATATTAAGAATATTTTTTTTATTAATTATTTATCATACATTTCCTCTCTTTTTGATATTCTCCAAACATTTTGAGATTGGACAGTCCAAATAAATCACCAAATGAGGCCAAAATCGCAAATAATGCAGAGTAACTTTTCGAACAAAATGATAATATTTGAAAACTGCAAAAGGGGAAAAATTAGTCAATTTAATTAAAATATCTTAAATAATTTTATGCAATTTATATTTTTTAACCCAATACTCACATTCCATGCTAATCCAATTCTTCTCGCGCATTGCATTTGCAAATACGAAATCACTGTACACGGACCGTTCCATAACGACGCCCTCACCTATGAGAGTCAATTAAATATTTTAAAAGCAGAATAAAACGCCCAAAATGTATAATTAATTAATTAACCTGTATTGAATATATGGGCCAGTGCATTTGCATATTGCTCGAATTTACTTGCGTAGATGAGGTCCTGCATAACTGCCGTTTGATCATCCGAAGGATTCTTATAGAACATCAGCTCATCCGGTATTCGGAATCGTTTTGGGAACTTTAAAAACATATATTTTTATTAATAAATGTAATTTTATTTACCAAATCATGGAATTTGCGCATATCATTCCCATAACGATCAACCAAAATATCTTTCATCGAGAATGCTGGCATATAAAGGAATCCAAGTTCATCGGCTAATTTGGCAGCAAATTCTGACTAAAATATTTTTATTTTAATTGAATTGTTTAATAAAATAGAAACCTTTCCACTCCCGATATTCCCTTCGACCACAATTAGCTTTGAATTCTTATGATGGCGAATTAAACTTCGGGATGGTATAATTTGATGACGTTGGAAGCCTTTTTCTTTGTACGGATATGGTTCTGGATAATTATAAGGAAGTGTGGAAGGCAAAGTGTATTTGTCAACAATTGTGCGGCGTTGTTCCATAAATGGATTTGTTGGTGAAAAACACAATCCTCCCAGCGAATTTTGTGTAAATGTCGACAATTTTTGACATTGATTTAGGCATTCAGTGGGCAAAATTGCCAATCTCAAATGATAATGAACCACCATTTTTATTTAATCTTAAAAAATAAAATTTTTAATAATTACTTTGGAATTTTGTTTAATGAAAAAAAGATGTGAATTTATTCGAGAAAAATGGATGAGATTTTAAAAAATAATTTAATAAAAAGAGCAACTTCCCAATCAATTCCAACTAGATCTTTTTATTTTATGAATGATCAAAAAAATTTTTAATTTCACATAAGTAAAAATTTGTTTATTTTTTTTTTATAAATTTTAGATTATTCATTAAACTATGAATGCAGAAATTTTTGAAATTCGAAAATTTCAATATGACATTGTGAGGCATGGTTTTCGGCAACAAATAAATTATGATATTCAAATTCCATTGCCCGAAAATAGCAGCCATCGAGATTATTTTGGACATTTATGCGCCCAACAAAATATTCCAATTTTTGCTCATAAAGGTTTAAAATAATATCCTTTTATTCTAAATTAAATTTTCTAGAAATTGGAATTGCATTGAAAAAATTTATTCAAGAAGAATCAAGCAAATTGACTGCTGAATTTGTTGAAAAATCAATGCGCGACAAATTGACAGAATACGGCAACGATTCCACCAAACTTTCCTACGAAATTTCTAACAATTCTGCTACAATTTTTATGGTATTTAAATTAATTAAAAATCCATAAAATTAAATGTAAAATTCAGCCAGAATTCGGCAATTCGAAGGAAAAAGAGCAAAATTTTGAGGATCAATTCCAACAAATCATGCGCCAATGTTCTTCCACCCAATTGATGCATTTGATCGGGGAGGAGGCAGCAATGAATGAGGAAGTTTGTTTTCTATTCAATAATTATTTTGAACATTGATTTAAAGAAGAATTTACCAAAAAATTTTATTGAAAATTTTAACCCAAGGCGGGACATTTCAAATTTAAGGTCATGGCTTAGAATCCCCTCAGGCAAATTTTTTTTTCGGTGATTTTTATAAATATTACAGTCCATTTCTAAACGAAATTATTTCAAACAAAAAATCACAAAAAATATAATTTCATTCATTTTCAGATGCGAATGTTGGTTCAAGCAAGGGATTTTGAATTGGACCGATTGGAGAAAGCATGCGAATCGGCATTGGCTGCGTCCATTCAAAATCAAGTGGAATTGATGAATGGGTGCGGCGAGGACAATAACAACCAACTTTCACTGCTTAACAACGAAATTCGGGTTCATTTTTTACAAATTTACTCTTTCAATAATTTTCGAATTAATTTTTCAGCAAATCCAATTGGACTATTCCCGTCAAATTGAGGCACTTTTGGCCAGACAAAAACGCGATTATCGAGAATTAGTGCGAAAAATGTTAAAAAACGAACAAATTATTGGTCCAAAAATGTTGACAATGAATCGAAGTGCCACCGGCACATTTGGCCGATCATTCCACGAAAAAATGAATGGAAATGAGTCGAAAAGCAAAATTAAAAAGTTTGTCAATTTAAATTAATAAAAAATTAAAATTTATAATTATTTCAGGTCAATTTCATGCGATGAAAAAATGAATGGTTCAAAAAATAATGGGAAAAAGGAGGCACCAGCGCCAAATTGCTCTGAAAGTTTCTCAATTTATATCGGTTGGTCCACCAAATTCCTTCCATTTTCAATTTAATTTAATTTAAATGAATATTAATTTGAGAAAATATAAATTATTTAATTTACCCAATAATTTTACGAAAATATTCGACGTAAATAAATCTAGATTTATTTAAAAAATTTCCAAATCTGGCGTGGAGTTGATGGCGTAGGGGTATAGTTCTTTGCTTTTAATGTTGGAAGTGGGAAATTTAGCCCGTTTTATGACCTAAAAAATTTTATCCAAAAAAGTATGATTAAATTCCAGAATTCAATGATTTTACGAGTTAAAAAATTCATTTTTTATTTTAAGGTTCCCAGCTGAAAACAATGCACAATGCTCGAATTCTGGCGTGCCAAAATTTCACCAGAGATCTTTGCCTTTCCCAAACCACCAATGAAGAACACGGAGGAGGAGGCCAAGATGATTTGTTGGATGGCTCAAAACGACTTCATTTGCTGATGAACATTTATGGGAGGGAATTGTCCGCCGTCGTCCTCCCCGTTGGAAGGGATCCTCGATGGCACATCAAAAAACGAACCGAATTCGCCCGACTCTGTGAACATTCGGCCGAATTGCATTTTGACTCATTGGAGGCACAGCTGGAAAAAATTGCACAAAATGTGAGTTTGGAAATTATTTGTTTTTGTAGGGAAATTAATTTTTATTTTTTAATACGTTCTTATTAGTTTTTATTTTTAATAGAAATTAAATTTTTTCAAAATTCTTTAAATTTATAAAAATATTTTTTAATTAATATAAATATAAAAAAAAACTTTTTAATTGATATAAATTTTATAAAAATATATATAATTTTTAATTAATTAAATTAATATTATAAAAATATAATTTTTAATTAAATTAATATAAATTATACAAAAAATATATATAATTTTTAATTAAATTAATATAAATTATACAAAAAATATATATAATTTTTAATTAAATTAATATAAATTATACAAAAAATATATATAATTTTTAATTAAATTAATATAAATTATACAAAAAATATATATATAATTTTTAATTAAATTAATATAAATTATACAAAAATATATATATAATTTTTAATTAAATTAATATAAATTATACAAAAATATATATATAATTTTTAATTAAATTAATATAAATTATACAAAAATATATATAATTTTTAATTAAATTAATATAAATTATACAAAAATATATATATAATTTTTAATTAAATTAATATAAATTATACAAAAATATATATATAATTTTTAATTAAATTAATATAAATTATACAAAAATATATATAATTTTTAATTAAATTGATATAAATTTTACAAAAATATATATAATTTTTAATTAATTAAATTAATATAAATTTTACAAAAATATATATAATTTTTAATTAATTAAATTAATATAAATTTTACAAAAAAAATATAATTTTAAAATATTTTTGTTTTTTAAAGGAAAAAAATATTTGAGCGCCTTTTAATAATGAATTAATATTTTTATAAAAATTTATAATTTTTTAATTATTTATTTTATCAAAAGACCTCTATGATTGCAGAAAAATTTTTATTTATTTAATCTTTTTAGAATTTTAAAATTTAATCTGTCGAAAAAAAATTAAAATTTTTAAATTTTTTTATAGATAAATAAAAATTAAATAAAATTTTATTTTAAAAATATTAGACTATCTGAGACTGTATGTAAATTATAAAATTAACAAAATTAAATTCATCTATGATTTTTTATAACATTAAATTAAAATTTAAGGTCCAAGAGGCGAACAAAAATCGACGCCATAAAAGGGAAATGGCCGATTTGTCGCAACTGTCCTATTCCCCTCCAATGGATTTCTACGAATTCGATGAGGAAATGCTCCAACCCGGCGATGTCTATTTGACCCGACATTCCAATCTTTCCGCCGTTCAGGTAAAAAATTAATTAATTTAATTTCCTAAATTCATTTTTTTTCAATTTAAGTTGGTTTTCCATTTGGTCGGCGATTCGGCCTTAAGTGAGGAGGAAATTTCCTCACGTCATCCCTGCATTTGTGGCCTTCGAAATATTGTTCGACTTTGTGCCAAATCCGCAATTCGAAATATTTCCTTTCCACTTTTGATGGTCGACAAATTCAATGAAGAGGTGGGTTATTCTGGATGCACAACCAACTTGACGCCATTTAAAAAAAACTCTAAGGAGTGAACCAATTTTGATGATTTTATTATAAAATTAAAAAGAAGACTTTTGGCTATTAAATAATATTAATTTTATTTAAATTGGCTCAAAATTGATGAAGTTATGAACAAAAAACGAATGCAAATTCTGCCAATTCACAATAAAAGCAATTTAAAATCGTTTTATGGAGATAACTCCATCAATTTTGAATCAATTTAAATAAATTTCATATAATTTGATAGCCAAAAGTCTGCTCTTTAATTTGATACTAAAATTGTCAAAATAAGTAAAGACCTTGATTAGTTATTTTGAATGGCGCGAAGTTTAACCCAAAATATTTACCAAATTATTTTATTGTTTGTTTTTTTTTGCAGTTGATGACCCAAAATTGGTGCCAATCTCGTGCCGAACTCATTTTCAAATGCCTTAAAGGCTTTCTGATGGAAGTTTGTTCATCGAACAGTGGTGCCGGCGGCGCATTGGGCGGTGGGCCGGCTGCCTCCAATTCCCTCCATTTCAACATTAATTTTGCCCTCCCCTCCCCAATTCCCCGCCATCTTTTCCATCAAATTGTCGATTTATTCACGTCAATTTATTATTTGGTCCCATCATTGAATGCATAAAGCAAATAATTTTATTATTAATTTTGTTGACATTTTGTACCCTCAAATTTTGACTGTGATTTTCAAATTTTGTTTTCCAGAACATATCACAATTATATTCATTTTTTTTAATTATTTTATTTTGTGGAATAAAAATTAATTTTAAATGAATTTATTAAATTATGGATGGCACAGCAATTAATTAATTTTAAATTTTCTTGCCGAAAAATTAATATTTTGGCCATAAAACTTGGCCAAATTAGGCTCCTTTTAAGTCCTATTCTGCATAATCCAAAATCTAAGCCTCCGCATTTTGATGGGGTCAAGGTTTATGGCCTCAAAAATGTTCATTTTTATACACAAGTTTAAATTAATAATATTTAAATATTAAAAAATAATTTAAAATAATTTAAATAAATTTAATTCTAACATTTCGTTTTCTATCCTCAGAAGAGGAAGTTAAACAAAATTTTTAGCAATCCGGAAGGAATGGGAGAATATGTTTCCAATTTTCCTCATCCATCCAATTCTTTTGGTCCAAATTCTTCCCCATTTTTTTCAAATCATCTGCCATTGGTCGGCCATAAAATGAATGTTCATTCATAGATGGGAATTGAATGTGTTGGGCTGGCTGGACTTTAAATTTAACCCTTTATTTGACCGACCTTTTCGTACCAAAAATTTAACCATTTTTGACCAAAATTCTTCCAAATTGTGCCATTCCAAAATGGCACCACCCTCCCCTTTCCCTTGGAACTTCATTTCCTCTGCCATTTTTGCCATTCTCTTTCAATTTTGTTCATTAAAAATGTGAAAAGCGACAAAAAGACTCAAATTTCATACAACAATACAATGGCCGTCTGGCCCATCTCAAAATGTGTTGTCTCCGGCACGCAGGCTTTTTCCATATAAAAATGAATAATGGGGGAGGGGAAGGGGTTTTGGGAATAATGTATTTTTGTTTAATTATTGGCCATTCAAATGCCTTCTCATTTTTCACACTTTCCATTCCATTCTCTTTAAAGTTTGCCCTCACAAATTCCCCGCATTTTTGCCATTCATTCATCTGCTGGAATTCTCCACTCATCTTCTTCCCATAATTCTCCCCAAAACATTCTCCACCCAAAATGTCCCAAATCCCCCATTTCCCCCTTTATTATATGGCCAATTCCCCATCCTCCCATTCTTTGTCGGTCCCGTCAACTATCCAACCAAGAAGCAATAAAACGCCGAAATTGAAAAGCTGGGAGGAATTTGTTTTGCTTTTTTACTTTATTTGTTCTTTTTTAAGGGGACAAGACATGTTGGAAATGGATTGGCCCAAATCAATTTTATTTATTTTTATTTGGGGAAGCGATGAAATCGGCTTTTTTTTGATTGAAATCCCCGAATTAGCTCATCATTTTTGTTGGGCAAAAAAAAAAACACGTGTCCCAATCGAAAGGCAGAGGAATATTCTACCAAAAATTGATGCATTTCCTAAAATAGTTGATCCCATTCGGCTAAAGTAGGAAAATATGCCATATTATTTTTATAGGAATAAATTGAATTAAAAGCAATTTTAAAACAACTTTTCTAACTATTCCAATATATGAATGGACTCAAACTTTTATTCATTTTATGGTTCATCATTAAAAAATTAAAAAAGTTAAAAATTTCACTACATTCTCCGAATTCTGTGCCACTTTCGAAGGCATTAAAATGTTCAAAAGGAAGAGAGGAATTCAATAATCCAATCCATTAAAAGGCACATCAATTCCCTCAGTCAGCAGAGGGCCATCCTGCCATCTTAAAATACTGTAGATTTGATTGTATCGCTTTGAAGTAATAATAAGCCCCCGGGGTAAATCATATTTTAATCAAAAAGAATGAATTAGCGTGGATTATTTTTCTGCTCCAATTTATCGTCCATTTTTAAGCAATTCTTTGTATTTGATTTAGCCTTCCTTCAGCCAATCTCCCTCAAATGATGAATCTCACCAATTTAACTACAATTTCCAACAATGGAACATTTTCTGCTGCCAATGGCGACGGTGCCGAAGAGGCAATGACCCCATTTGAGCAATATTTCTATTTGCTCAATGGATTGGCCGGAACTTTCCTGAATTTGATCGTTTTGTTGATTGCCTTTTTGCATATTGACACGCAGGATAAGCCAAGACAGGTGTGTGCTTGATGGGGGCTTAATTGTCGCTAGACGATACATTATGTGCTTCATTATTTTGGCCATAACTCAACGAGGCAATTGCCAATTTTGGAAGGCAATAGACCATTTGAAAGCCCTAAATGTCCTCTACCAAGTGGCCTTTATTAATTTTAATAATTCCACCTTTAATTAAATTATATGTCATTAAGTATAAAAAACATGAATTTTTTAGGAAAAGCGCTTATTTTATAATTTACTTTAAATTTTCCAAAAAAGCAGTTTAGCCACATTTTAGAAAAGATTTATGGCTTTCGAATGGCATATTGCCTTCCGAAATTGGTTTCTTCCTTGATGAGCTATAGCCAAAAGTAAGGCACGAGCACTGGAATAAGCCTCCTTTTTTTCCTTTTTGGATAATTTTGTTTTATATCAGATTATTGTGATGAATATGACGGCTGCCGATTTGTTCACCTGCACAATTTATATGCTCACTCGATCACGTCAGCGCACATTTATTCCATTAATTTTAGCATAAATTTCCCCCACAAATATTTAGATTTAAGCTGGTTTCCCGCCGTCCTTTGCTATCCATACTATGTGGCCATTGTCAGTTGCCAATTGTGCAGTTGTTTTGCCCTCCTCTGGATTAATGTTGACAAATTGCTGTTCGTCAAACGACCATTGGTTGGGGGCGAGAAAAAAAAATCAATTAAATTCATTTTTGTACAGCATTATTACACGTTGGTCAGCCGAAAACGAGTTTTACTGCTGCTGAGCCTCACTTGGGTTTCTTTGATTGGACTCATTTTGGCACTTTATTCCTTCATGAAAGTGAAGGCAAGTTCAATAATATGGGTCAATTCATGCCATCCTCAATAAGGAACGATTAAAAAATTACATCAAACTAATAAGGAATGATTAAAATTATATCAAACTAAAAAGATAGGACAATTTTATGGCCCATTTTTTGGAATTTGAATGCGAAGATTCTGGGTTCTTTTTTGAAATTTATCCTTGTGTCTTGCTTGACCTTGCTATAGAAATTAGAAAATTAAAATTTTGATATATTTTAAATTTTGTTCTGATTTTTAAAAACATTCTGATTTTGAATAGAAAAATAGAGGTAAATGGGAAAAAGTGTGGCAATCGGGGAGATAGATTGATTCATTTTTATTCAAATTTTATCAAATATTTGTCAAATAAATATTCCATTTTATGTGTTTTTATTCTCATTCACATCAATTTGCTGGTGGTTCCCAAGGCACGCAATCATTTTGTTCCTCATTGAATTCTAAACAGCAAAGTAGGACATCATCTTCCTCCCTTCTGATGCATCCACTCTCCTGATTCGTACTGCTTATCGTCGATGTCGATGATGGTGTTGTTGCTTCTTCACTGATTTCAACCCAAATTGGATTTTGTTGTTCCGTTGTTGCGGTTGTCTCTTCATTTGGCGTTGCAATTGTTCCAATCTCCGTTGTTGTTTCCTCCACCGATGTTTCCTCCCACATGATGAATTGGCTTTGTTCTGCATTTCTTGGTGGATCAATTGGCGCAATTTTATCAATTGGGTTGGCAAATATGCCGGAGGAGGCAATGAAGGGAAGGAGGACGAGGAAATGAATCGAATTCATTGGACACCAAAAATAATGTTATTGATGAAAGTTTTTGGGACAATTTTTTATTTTAGAACTTCAACCAATTTTTTTTCTTTTTATAAATGATTTTAAAATTGGATGAAATCATCAATAAATTCCTTTGAATGGGAAATGCTCAATTGTGCGACAACAAAACAATACAATGTTCTCATTCGTATTTCATTTCAATATCTTTCCTTTGCTTTTCAACGATTCATCATTTCATGTACATATTTTTTATTTTGATTTTGACAATGAGCGGGTGGATTCAATGAATGAATTCAATGTTTTTGATCAAAATCACCTCTTTTTATTACTCATCATTTATTTGCCATGACACATAGAATGGAATTTGACATTAAAAATGAAAATTCTTAGAATAAAGTTGAAAAAATTGAAAGACAAATTGAAGAAATTTGAGAATGAAAGTAAGCATTTCAGAAGAATCGGAAGACGATATGCCATTCGAAAGCCTAATAAGAGTGGCGGCTCAAATCAGTTCCATTAAAAATTAATTACCCTAGAGAATAAGGCTTTTCCCCCATCCCTAATAATTTATTACCATTAATTGAATCAGAGGAGTTTAAGCTTTGGGATGAATCCATTCCCCTTTAATCCAATAATTATTTTCACGTGTTTTTGCAGCATCCATGCGACAAAGTGGAATTGTCTGCACAAATTTATTTGCTCATTTGTGTGCTCTACATTTTCACAATTTCCGCCTCATTTGCCTCATCCGCCGTCATTTTTTGCATTGCCCACAATTCTCGAAGGGCTGGCTCCTCCAAAGAGACAAAGGTAAATCCGTAGAATTATTTTGCCAAAATTATTTAATTTTTAGCGCCTTTTCAAACGCCTCTTTTTCGTGTTCTCCTCAACTCTGTGGACATTTGCCACATGTTTGCCCTATCGACTATTCTATTTGGGCATCCTCCTTTGGGGCGGCCCACCTTCTCCTTTATTGCATTCGGTCGTTGATGTTGCCTACATGCTTTTGGTGGTTGGCATTGTCACAAATCCGTTGATCACCATAATCACCCAACGACTTTATCGCCAATGGATTACTGTCTATTTTTGGCGATTTATTGGCCTTTTTGGGGTGGAAAATGTGCCAAAGGGAAGGCAAGAAAAGCGACAATCAATGATGAGCCAAATTGGTAGTGGAGGGGCGAAACCATGGGAAAGGCGACTGACCGGAGGTGGCATTTGGGAGGAAAAGCTAGATTCCAACAAAAGGAAAAGCCGATTGGAATCAGTGGTGGAATTGGACGAAGAGGAGGAACCAAGGAATAATCCATTATCATTAAATGTAAATAGTGAAGGATAAATTTGGAGATTATCAATTCATTTTTTTTTAAAAATAAATTTGCCATTTTACTTTGATTAATTTAATTGAGATTTCATCAAAGAATTAATTTGCACTTTATCCGGTTGCCCCTTTCCGGAAAGAATTAATTTGCACTTTATCCGGTTGCCCCTTTCCGGAAAGAATTAATTTGCACTTTATCCGGTTGCACTTTTCCGGAAAGAATTAATTTGCACTTTATCCGGTTGCCCTTTCCGGAAAGAATTAATTTGCACTTTATCCGGTTGCCCTTTCCGGAAAGAATTAATTTGCACTTTTTTAGGTTGCCCCTTTCCGGAAAGAATTAATTTGCACATTATCCGGTTGCCCCTTTCCGGAAAGAATTAATTTGCACTTTTTCTTGTTGCCCCTTTCCGGAAAGAATTAATTTGCACTTTATCCGGTTGCACTTTTCCGGAAAGAATTAATTTGCACTTTTTCTTGTTGCCCCTTTCCGGAAAGAATTAATTTGCACTTTATCCGGTTGCACTTTTCCGGAAAGAATTAATTTGCACTTTTTCTTGTTGCCCCTTTCCGGAAAGAATTAATTTCCACTTTATCCGGTTGCACTTTTCCGGAAAGAATTAATTTGCACTTTTTCTTGTTGCCCCTTTCCGGAAAGAATTTATTTGCACTTTTTCTTGTTGCCCCTTTCCGGAAGAATTAATTTGCACTTTTCCGGTTGCCCCTTTCCGGAAAGAATTAATTTGCACTTTTTAGGTTGCCCTTTCCGGAAAGAATTAATTTGCACTTTTTCCGGTTGCCCCTTTCCGGAAAGAATTAATTTGCACTTCTTCCGGTTGCCCCATTCCGGAAAGAATTATTTTGCACTTCTTCCGGTTGCCCCTTTCCGGAAAGAATTAATTTGCACTTTTTTCCCGGAAAGAATTAATTTGCACTTTTTTCCGGAAAGAATTAATATGCACTTTTTTCCGGAAAGAATTAATTTGCACTTTTTTTCCGGAAAGAATTAATTTGCACTTTTTCCGGAAAGAATTAATTTGCACTTTTTCCGGAAAGAATTAATTTGCACTTTTTCCGGAAAGAATTAATTTGCACTTTTTACCGGAAAGAATTAATTTGCACTTCTTCCGGTTGCCCCTACTGACTGAACTATAAAAAATATTAGCCCAGGTCCCCTCTTCGGAATTTTATTTTAATTTGCAATCATCCTCAAAAACAAACATTTTTATACGTATTTATTTTATTATTATTCCGAGGCATTATTAAAATATAAATATGCAAATACCCAAGCCAAATTCATTATCATATCATCTTTTTCGCCTGAATTCCCTTCCATCATCCTCCTTCATTCTTCCCTCCATAATGCCCAATAGGCCTTTGATTTCCTCCTCAATTGCGTATGCTCTTTGTTCCACTGATTTCATTGTATTCTCATTCTCATTTTTGGTGAATTGTTCCATTCCTTGTGCGGCCATGTCCAATGCTCCTGGCATTTCCAAAATTGGTGCGGCCAAAAATTGTTGGCGTTGAAATGTTCGCCGCTGTTCATAGCAGGCAATTACGTCCACATTAACGATTCGATTGCACGAAAGTGTGCCATCAATTGCTGGAAATTGAGAGGGGGAATTGGTGGTGAAAACTTTGAGTAGCAGGTAAAAGATGCTTCATTACCGCCGATTCGACACCTTCATCAGATTTTGGGCCCATATCTCACTGAGGCATTAGCCAATTTGGGAAGGCGATATATCATTTTAAAGCTCTATAAGTCCTCTATAAAGTAGCTTATATAAATATTATGAAATCAAGTTTTAAAAAAAGCTTCATGTCTTTGAATATAATAAACCCTAATTTCTAGAATAAAATCGACTTATTTCATAAAATGACAAAAAATTTTATAAATTAGAGTAAGCCACTTTTTAGAGGACATTTAGAGCTTTCGAATGGTATATAGCCTTCCAAAATTATGTTTCCTTGTTGAGATATGACCAAAATAATGGCTCAGATAATGAAATTCCCACTGATTCTTTATTTTGAAAAGAACCCACATGAGCAGACAACATTGCCGCATGATTTTGGGCTACAGTAATATGGAAGAGGGAGAGTTATTTTGTGATTAATGCCAATCAGCCACTAACCACAATTCCCTAATTCGTTGCCAACTTCGATCGCAAAGTCCATCCAATGCCCATTGGCAGCATTGGACGGTTTTGTCTTGGGAGATGAAAGCGGCGGCGGCGGCTTCACCTAAAATTGAAGGCATTTACAAAAGAAAATGGCAGTGGGAGAATCCTAATCTAGAAGGAAATAATAATTGAGAAAAAAAGATTTTTGAAAATTTATAATAATAGACGGATTTTCTTCAAAAAATCGAGTCAATTACATTCAAAGATATTAAATTTTTTAAAATAAAATAGATTTTAGAGGGCACATTTTGGGCTTTCAATATTTATATCGCCTTTCCAAATTAGTCATTGCCTCGTTGAGTTAAGTTAAAAGAACGTCCCCAGGTACTGAAATTGAAATGCCACTATCCGAAAAAATGCTTAATTAATTATTCTAATAATTTAAAAATTGGAGGAGGGTAATTTGCCTGGGCTAAAAAGGTGCGGTTTTTTGTTGTTTCGAATGTTCTCGGCCAGAATGCGCCAAGCCCACCACGGCATTGATTTCCTTTAACAAACCAAATGTTCCATCATCCAATTTCCCTCATTCCAAACCCATTATATTGTTTAGGTTGTGCGCCAATTTTTCCATCTTTCTTCTCCAAACTTGAGGGCACTTTCTTCTCATCCCTTTGCTCCTTCTTTTGCTTTGAATCACCAACAATTTGTTTTGGGCCAAAAGTAGAAGAAGATGGCAGTGGTTGAGGGAAATATCCACTTGGCTGAATGGCAGGCAAAGGCAATTGATGAATTTGAATGAATTGTTGCCTGTTAATATTATTATTTAATTTACTGAAAACACAAAAATGGCAATGCCAAAAAAATAAAATGGTTTAAGGATTTGTCCTCCATAATTCACAAACCATATACTCAAAATTTGATAGAGCTTTTAAAGACGCATTGAATGAGTTATATAATTTGGTTATGGTTTGGTCAATAATTAAAGGGTATTAAATGGTTTAAACCCATTTTGGTAAAATGGTTCAAAACTAAGTAAGAATTGGTTAAATCCAAACAAAACATAATCAAATGATGCATATGGATTAGATATATCAATCTACTAAACCATTATAATCTTTCCGGCATTTTCAATGTTTTCGGAAAATAAATTATTTCCCAAATTTTATTGACCAACTTTCCATTTCCAATTCCTTGTTCCAGCTGTTTTCTGTTGATTGGTGGCCCAAATACTTCATAATTTTGCCTCTGTTTTTGCTCTTTTCCCTCATCAATGTTTTCCCTGGATTTATGGGGCAAATGTTGTTGTTGAATTTGAGTGAGCAAAGGGGCACTGTGGACGGATAATTCTTTGGATAGGGGGATTATGCCTTAATTTGATCCCTCTATGAAAACCATTTGGCACTCCGGCAGCTGGATTTGTGGCAAATGGATTGCCCGCAAATGGTTGGCCAATTTCGGCACTTTCAAAACTGTTCAAGGAAAATTGACCTTTGGGGATTTGAAGAGGTGTGGTTTTAGTGGTGGCCTTCAAATTATTGGTCTAAAAATAAAATGGAATGAACATTGGAAGGGAAATGAATTGATTTATTCCGAAGGAGAATGAATAATATTATCAATTGAGAACTTGGCCCATTCTTTTGGCCATATCTCAACAAGGAAGCAACCAATTTTGGAAGGCGATATAACATTTAAAAACCCTAAATGTCCTTTAAAAAGTGGCTTTAATAATTTATTGAAAAATTAAATAAATTTGTAAGGGTGTACGTAAAACATCCTTTCCTCCAAAAATCGGGGTCACTTGCATTAAAAGGCAAATAAATAATTTAAATAAATGGATTTTATATAAGTTTTATAGCCACGTTATAGAGGACATTTTAGGCTTTAAAATGATATATCGCCTTCTCAAATTGGTTAAAGCCTCGCTGAGTTATGGACCAAAGACTCAAATAAGTTTTAGAAATCGACTATATTCAAAGTTGCCCTCTAGCCATTTTGTATTCACCGTTGAAGAATGCGAAGAGGCAGGCCGAATTGTAGTATTATTACTGTTCCCAATTCGTGGCGGTGATGTTGCCTTACTCTAATTGGTAAATTTGTGAATGAATTCGTCCTCATTTGAACGCACCGTATCCATGTAAAGATTTTGGTAAGCAATTTGGAGGCTATCGTCCACTTTCTCCTTCTTTTTGCCTATTTTTGGAGGAGGCAATGCCGTTGGCTGCTTGCTTTGCTTGAATTTTAAGGCAATTATTAATTTTTATGCCTAGGCAAATTTTGGTATTTATAAGTTATCTGCCTCCACATTTTTAACACCCCCAAATTCACCTTTATTTTTCCAACATTTTACAACCATAAAATATATGAAAAATTAAATAAATAAAATAAATAATTATTAAAATAATATTAATTTACACAAAAAAATGACTGAATTCACCCAAAATCTTTCATATCGAAAAATATATAACTTGGCCAAGAATTAGGTGTTATGGTTTTGGGTTAGGCTGAAGGCAAGGAAAAGTTTATTTTATTATTCTTAATATTTATTATTCTTTACGGAAAGTGCAGCCTAAAAAAGTGCAAATTCATTCTTTCTGGAAAGGGCAACCGGAAAAAGTGCAAATTAATTCTTTCCGGAAAGGGGCAACCGGATAAAGTGCAAATTAATTCTTTCCGGAAAGGGGCAACCGGATAAAGTGCAAATTAATTCTTTCCGGAAAGGGGCAACCGGATAAAGTGCAAATTAATTCTTTCCGGAAAGGGCAACCTAAAAAGTGCAAATTAATTCTTTCCGGAAATGGCAACCGGATAAAGTGCAAATTAATTCTTTCCGGAAATGGCAACCGGATAAAGTGCAAATTAGGAGTCTTAAGTGTGATTTGGTCAAATTATATCACCTCAAAAATACATTATTTTTTACACAAAAGAATTTTTGTAAATTCAGCCATTTTCTGGATACATTCCCGTAAAATTTTTTTAAAAATCTGGACCCAACTACTTCCCTTCACACAAACTTCTCTGTTTTGTGTGGGCAATTGAATTGGACCACCAGACGGTGGCCTACTATTTTTGACCGAAATTGTTGAAGTTGACAAATTTGTCTTTGATTTTATTGTTGTTGTGCTGTGCAATTGATCCGGTGGAATCAGAATTTCCTTGTCCAAACTCAATGGCACCAATTCCGGAATGGACGGTGTATTCATCGTCAGAGGTGTTCGGCCAACCGAGGGGGAAATGTGAATTTGGCGAGGCGATTGTGGGGACGAAGATGGCATTGAGGAAGGTGGATCCCGAACAATGGCCATCGATGGTTTCTCCCTTTCCTTGATTGAGCCTTGAATGTGTTGGTGGCCTTTGGCCATTTTGGATTTGGTCAATTTAGCCGGTGGTGGTATTGGCCCTTCTCGTCTTTTTGGCTTTGTAAATAATTCTGCGCCGCCCAACAATTGCTTAAGTCTCCGGCGACATTCAACTGGTACTGTGTGAAAAATAATATTAATTTATAATAATTTGATGATATATTTTTACAAAGAAATGTGTAATAATTTATCTCAAAAAATAGTAGCTCTTTATAAATATCCAAAATCGCCACTTTCCTGATGTTCTATAAAATAATTCCATTGTCTTGCCTTAAAAGCACAAATCAAACTAATCTTTCATTTATTTTAATTCTTTATATTTAAAATAATTCCATTCTTTTGGCAATAGCTCAACAAGAAAGCAACCAATTTTGGAAGGAAATATGTCATTAGAAAGCTTTAAATGTCCTCTAAAAAGTGGCTTAATAAAATTAGTAAAAACTCTAAACACTTTGTAAAATAAGTGGGTTCTCCTCAAGAATTTGCATTAAAAAATTTTATCTTTCGCATTGAAAGACATGAAACTTTTTAAAATTTTGAATTTATAAATTGTAAACTGGCAACTTTTTAGAGGACATTTTCGAATAGTGTAATGCCTTCTCGATTTGGCTATTTCCTCTTTGAGATATAGGTCACAAACTAATTGGCATATTCAATGGACAAAATTGTCCCTTGCTTCTCCTAAATTTATCTAATTATTAGATATTTTTTTTGAATTAATGTAGATTCCTTAAAATCTCTTTTTTCAAATAATTTATCCCTAATGATAATGATGCCCCCTTTACTTAACTTACATTCATGGCATCGTTGACGGCGAATGATGAACATTTCACTGCTCATTTGACAAATCTCCGAATCCATTCGGCATTTCAACTCGCAATTTTGATGTGCCGGCAGCCAACTGGAATTGGCAAACATGTCGCCACCTTTTGGGAGAATTCAATATTGGAATATATTTTCATATTATTTTCCGGTATGGGATTATTCAGTAACAATATTTCAATATCTGGGCCATTCATTTGGCCATAACTCAACAAGGAAATAATCAAACCTAGAAGGCGATATACCATTCGAAAGCACTAAATGTCCTCAAAAAAATGGCTTTACAATCTATTTGAAATTTAAAATAATTTTAAAAAATCGGCTTTTACTCCAAAATTCGAGTTTATTATTCACAAATTATTTTTAGAAAAATAGAATTCATAAAATAATATTTAAGCCATTTTATAGAGGAGAGTTTGAGCTTTAAAATGGTATATCGCTTTCTCAGATTGGATAATGCCTCGCTGAGATATAGGCCTACAACTAGGATGTATTCTCTGGAATAGTCCCTCTTATAAATAAATAGAGGGAACACAAATCACAAATTTCCTTTCTTTCAAACAAGGGAACACAAATTTTTCCCTTCAATCAAATCCAGCAGAGAGAAAAAAATTTTCCCTCGTTGCCGCCGCTAAAGAGAGAATACGGTACCGCTTTCGATAGGAAACCAGGGAAACACCGCTTTTTCGCCAAATATTTCTAATTTATAAAAAATGGTAAAGCCACTTTTTAGAGGACTATTAGTGTTTTCGAATGGCATATCACCTTCCAAAATTCATAATTTTCTTGTTGAGCTAAACCGGAATTTTTGGAGTAAAAGTCGATTATTTTATAAATTTGTTTTACTAAAATCTGTAAAATCAGTTTTTAAAAAGTTTGGCTTTCCAAAAGAAGATCTCCTTCTTGAATTGGCTTTTTTCTCATTAAGCTCTGGTCAAAAGAACAATCCAGATACTCAAATAGTGGTAATGAATCATCCCATTTTCGGTTTTTTACACCCACAAATTTGCTCATTGTCGTAAATAAATTTGAAAACGGTTGCAGACAAATTTTCGTTGCCTTTTTTCTCTTTTTGTGCCAATGAAAAGCGAAGAATGGAAATAATAATCAGTAGGAATAAAATATGACAAAAACGATTGGCCATTATTGACATTTTTGACAATGATGAATGATTTTGTCGTTTGGGCAATAATTGTCTTGGGAATATCCTTTGATTTGATTGGATTGTGGATTAATCATTAATTAATCTCGCGCATGGGAACATTCCTCTCCCTCCCTTTATTGTTGTGTTCCTTTCGCCGACTCAAAGAATTACACAATTTCTATGTGAATATTATGTTTTTGTGCAAAAATGGAGCATCGGCGCAATCAACTTTTTCTATTGAAGGGCTTAATCACCCACAGGGGAAATTGAGAAGAAGGAAAATGAACACGAAAGGAGATAAAAAAGGAGGGAACAATTTGGATGGACAAAAATGGAGGAAAAACTCGAGCAAAATGGCGATGAAAAGGGAAAGTGGCAAATTCACAAATATTTGTGAAAGGATCAAATATAAAATCCAAATTGGGAATTGGCAGAGGGTGGATTATTATTTGCTTAAACCATTCTGTTGAAGATGGACGGCAAATATCCAAAATAGACCACCAAATGGGTGAAGAGTTCATCAAAACATGAAATGGGGTCAGCCGAAATATATTCTGAATTTTAATTTTATTCTGATTTGTAATTGTAATTGTAATTCTGATTTGTAATTGTAATTGTAATTCTGATTTGTAATTGTAATTGTAATTCTGATTTGCGATTGTAATTGTAATTCTGATTTGCGATTGTAATTGTAATTCTGATTTGTAATTGTAATTCTGATTTGTAATTGTAATTGTAATTCTGATTTGTAATTGTAATTCTGATTTGTAATTGTAATTCTGATTTGCGATTGTAATTGTAATTCTGATTTGTAATTGTAATTCTGATTTGTAATTGTAATTCTGATTTGCGATTGTAATTGTAATTCTGATTTGTAATTGTAATTCTGATTTGTAATTGTAATTCTGATTTGCGATTGTAATTGTAATTCTGATTTGTAATTGTAATTCTGATTTGCGATTGTAATTGTAATTCTGATTTGTAATTGTAATTCTGATTTGTAATTGTAATTCTGATTTGTAATTGTAATTGTAATTCTGATTTGTAATTGTAATTGTAATTCTGATTTGTAATTGTAATTGTAATTCTGATTTATAATTGTAATTGTAATTCTGATTTGTAATTGTAATTGTAATTCTGATTTATAATTGTAATTGTAATTCTGATTTGTAATTGTAATTGTAATTCTGATTTGTAATTGTAATTCTGATTTGTAATTGTAATTCTGATTTGTAATTGTAATTCTGATTTGTAATTGTAATTGTAATTCTGATTTGTAATTGTAATTGTAATTCTGATTTGTAATTGTAATTGTAATTCTGATTTGTAATTGTAATTCTGATTTGTAATTGTAATTCTGATTTGTAATTGTAATTGTAATTCTGATTTGTAATTGTAATTCTGATTTGTAATTGTAATTGTAATTCTGATTTGTAATTGTAATTCTGATTTGTAATTGTAATTGTAATTCTGATTTGTAATTGTAATTGTAATTCTGATTTGTAATTGTAATTGTAATTCTGATTTGTAATTGTAATTGTAATTCTGATTTGTAATTGTAATTGTAATTCTGATTTGTACTTGTAATTCTGATTTGCGATTGTAATTGTAATTCTGATTTGTAATTGTAATTCTGATTTGCGATTGTAATTGTAATTCTGATTTGTAATTGTAATTGTAATTCTGATTTGTAATTGTAATTGTAATTCTGATTTGTAATTGTAATTCTGATTTGCGATTGTAATTGTAATTCTGATTTGTAATTGTAATTCTGATTTGCGATTGTAATTGTAATTCTGATTTGTAATTGTAATTGTAATTCTGATTTGTAATTGTAATTGTAATTCTGATTTGTAATTGTAATTGTAATTCTGATTTGTAATTGTAATTCTGATTTATAATTGTAATTCTGATTTGCGATTGTAATTGTAATTCTGATTTGTAATTGTAATTGTAATTCTGATTTGCGATTGTAATTGTAATTCTGATTTGTAATTGTAATTGTAATTCTGATTTGTAATTGTAATTGTAATTCTGATTTGTAATTGTAATAAATCTGATTTTGCCATAATTAATTGAATTATAAGAAATTGCCATAATTAAATCTCGGCATTGCCCAATTTCTTCCATATTAATTAATTCATTTTCAAAAAAATTGGCACAATTTATTCGGAAAAAAAATGAAAGTGACATAAAAATGTAATTTTTTTTATGTGATACATGTGAAGAATATTATATATGTGTGGCATATTTTTTTCGTATATCCATCTAAATTCTATATAAAAATCCAAATTTTTGGGAAGACTTGGAGCGATGATGGTGACAATGACAATGAATTATTGAAATGGAAAATGGGAAGGAAGAATGTGGCACAAAATAAAAATTCCCCAATCATCAAATAAATTTGTTCAAATGTTTCGGGCAGTTTTTTGTGTATTATTGGGTGGAAAGAAAAGCGAGTAAAAATTAAAAAAAGTGATGAATTTATTTGTGATTTTGTTTGTTGATCACAACACATCCCTTTGAGCAGCGGCAAAAAAAAAGAAATTTGTCGAATTAAAATTGGGGGAATTGAAAGGAAATGAAAAGATTTAGATAGGGATGAAACCTGGAAGGGAAAAAACACCGAACAGAAAAAAAAGGGGGAGAAAGTATGAGGGGATAAGGTTGGATGGGATTTTGGCATCGTAATTTTTGTATTAAAATTTGTTTATCTTTTATCCAACATCTTCTTTCACATAATTCATGCAGTCAAATAATTGTGCTGCTTCATTTTGGGCCGCCAACATCACGTTTAAAATCTTGGCTGGCTTCTCGGCTTAAAATAGATAGAAATTAATAAAATATTTATTTAATTTGGCGCATAAATTGTTAAAATTGTCGAAAAAAGGAGTACGAACATTTTTTGCCTTCATTTACCTGTATTCAACTGGCACTGGCGTTCCCTCGCCGCCTCCACCAACTCCTCCATCCAATTTTCGATCCGAATGTGCTTTTGTCTCGCGTGAATAGCTCTCATAGCCGCCGGGGATTTCCCTGTGATGATGCTCCTTTTCGTGCATATTCCCACTGGGTATTCTCATTAGGCGGGCATCGCGGAATTCATTTTCCAATCTGGCCATATCTTCGCCATATCTGAGTGTACGGATAATTCCCTTCTTTGAATGCATTGCCAAACCTGCCCGGTACAAGCCCATCTCTCCCTTCCCAATTCGAAAGGGAACGTGCCTTTGTTAAATGGCCAACACCTAGGCCACCACCGCCACTGCCAAACTCGTCGGCGAATTGGCGACGATGAGGCGGTGGCTCCGGACCACCGGCTGACCAATCAGAGCGACGATCCAATGTGGGAGGGAATTCAACAAATGGTTCGGCAGGGGCACCGCCACCACCACTACGGCGTTGGAATGTAGAATAATGGCTGCTGTCATTGCCACCATCACCATGGTAGAATACATCACGGGTGGAGTGGGCTTTATGGACACGATGATGCTACAAAAAGAATGGAATGGATTGAATACAGTGACAGTGGCTCCAAATTTGCTATCGGCATAATTCAATTTGTCGCTGGACTAACTTGTCGCCATTTATGATAACTCAAAAAAGACTGAATCCATTTTGATAATTTTCATATAAAATTAAAGAGCGGACATTTGGCTATCAAATTATATCAATTTTATTTAAATTGAATCAGAATTGATGAAGTTATGTCCAAAAAACTATTTAGAATATACTTCTTTACTATGAATTAGCGAAATTTCCATTGGTTTTTTTGGCAAAACTTTATCAATTTTGTATCAATTTAAATAAAATTAATATCATTAGATAGCCAAAAGTCTGCTCTTTAAACTGTTAATAAAATTATCAAAATTAATTCATTTATTGATCGGTTATTATGTATTAAAGGCGGGGGCCAATATTCTTTTGCCAATGCCCACCTTCACTTTGTCCGCTCCATTCACCAACAATTCCCCATTTGGCCCATATTTGAGGTCGCCTCGTCGTAAACTGTCCGAAACGGACCCATAACGAGCATGTTGATGGCCATTTTGTCGGCCAAAGAATCGATCGCTGGCTGCCGATGATTCGCGGCCAAAACGGTCATAGGCAATTGGCAAATGATGTTCACCGCCGAATCCATTTGTGTAGCCACCGGCACCAGCACTTCGCCTTGAGGCTGAACTGCTTCGATAGCCACCTTTGAAAAAAAAAATAATAATAAAATAAATCGGAATTATTTAATTGAAATAACCATAGTCATTAGGGGATAATTGAGAAAAGTCGATTTTCGATTAAATATTTTCATTAATTTTGATCAATAGCTCAACGAGGCAATTGCCAATCTGGGAATGCAATATAATATTTTAAAGCTCAAAATATTCTCTAAAAAGAGGCTTTTTAAATTTTAAGATTTTCATTATTTAAAAAAGTTGCATCTCTTTGAAATGGAATAAACCCCTAATTTTCTAATTGAATAAGGAAAAGCGGCTTAAAATTTTCAAAAAATTAGTTGAGCCACTTTTTAGAGGACTTTCAAATGACATATTGCCTCCCGGAATTAGTTGCTTCTTTGTTGAGCTATGGCTATAAAAACGGCTCGAATTCACCTCCTCCTCCTCCTCCTGTGCCACCCCATGAGCCATAATGGTATTCATGATGGCCGCCACCGGCTGCGGCCGCACTACTGCTATGATGGCTTCGATGCATTCTCCGGCTTTTGTGCCGCCGTTCTCGCCGAATCACCCGGCGTTCCACCTCTTCCGTTCGTTTCTTCTCCTCCACCCGATGGACCGTATGTTTGACAGTGGGAGCCTGAAAATTTTTGTTATCGAAGGTAAATATCAATTTTGGCCACCTTGATAATTTCCCTTCGAACTTCCACAATTTCCTTTCGTTGAATTGGCTGCGGCGGTTCAACTTTCACAATGCTTCGTTCCTATTAAGGTGAATATTATATTTTTTTCTTGGAAAATTAGCAAAATGGGACTATTCAGTACTGCTGCTTCAATATCTTGCCATTCTTTTGGCCATAACTCAACAAGGAAATAGCCAATTTGGGAATGCTATATACCTTTCGAAAACCCTAATTGTCCTCTAAAAAGTGGCTTTATTATTTTTTTGAAAAATTTAAAATATTTGTAAAATAGGCGGATTTTCCTCACTCAATCAGAAAATTGGAATTCATTACGCTCAAAGGCATATAACTTCGTTAACCATAGGAATTCATAAATGTTGTATAGCTATTTAATAGAAGACATTTTGGGCTTTCCAATGATATGTCGAATTGGCAAATGCCTCGTTGAGCTATGGGTCGAAAACTAATGTAGATATTCAACCAGCGGTACTGAATTGGGTTATTGGGTGAATGTGGTGAATGGGTAAAAGGGAAAAGCCAAAATGAAGAAGGGAAAGCAAAGAAGAAGCAAATAAAAATAAAAGCAATTTGGTGATCATTTTATGGGCCGTAAATTATAATTTTGGATGAGTCAATTCCTTCCAAATAGGTCCATCAAATGCCAGTGATTTTGGTGAATAAATTTCCAATATTCGATTGTGAATTAAGCAATAATGGTGTTGAAAGTAGTGTGGCCTATTTATGTGCTGTGTGCCATCCATTTTTGGCACATTACCAAGCCTTTTTTTTCGTGCGGTTTTTTGTGTGCTGTGTTCCATTTATGGACATTAATTTCCGTCCAACATTTTTGATATTAATCGTTTTGTGTATTTTTTATGTGCTGTGCCATTGTTTTTTTCCATATTTGGCATTGTTTCTTGTAGCTGTGATTGTGCTGATGTGCCCTCGTGCATATTTTCTCATTTGGTGGTGATTTGTATGTGCCGTGCCCTTCTCCTCCATTTTTGTTCCCACCTTCTTCAAAATGTTGTTATTGTTCAATGATGTTGACGAACATTGGGATGAACTGTTTTTGTTGACCACTTTGAGCAATCCATTTTGCTGGGCATGGCCATTTTGATGGGCACCATTCACGGAAACCAGCGAATGTGGGCTAAATGAGGAGGAACCACCGCCACCGCCCATGTTGAATTGCCAAGTTGGCGAGGCGGATGTGTCCGTCAAATAGCCGCCTCCTCCGCCTGTCCCATTATTTTGTCGAGGCGATGATGTGTCGGAATAGGTGGCACCACCTCCACCATTCATTTCCAACATTTCCCGAATTTGATCCTAGCATATTTAAATGGACTTATGGCAAATTTTACAAAAATTTTAAAAATTTTTCAAAATTTTTATAAAAATTTCATAAATTTTTTCATAAATTCTTTAAAAAATTTCATAAATTTTTAAAAATGAAAAAATTTCCTTGAGTTTTATTTTCTAATGGAAGCGAAAATGGCCTTCTCCCAAATCCTAATAAACATTTTTAAGGCACCACCTTGAAATCGGCGTATTCACTTTTGATGATTTGTGGCGATGAACGATCCTAAAAAAGCAATCATACAAAAAAAGCCAAAAGGAAGAATAAAAGAAAGAAAACATGGCACACAAAAAAAAGAGGAGGAAATTAGCTATGAAAATATATATGAAAATAAATAAACTCACCACTCGGGGAATGTGACGAGCCTGGAAATGAGGGAAATAAATTAAATAAATGATGGAAATTGCGAGCAAAAAAAGCCAAAAACGAACAATGAATTATATGACAAAAAAAGCTGTATTTTATGTGAAAGAAGCAAAGCAGTTTTTTTGGATGGCAAGAAAAATTGGCAAAATTTTTATGGTTGAAAGCGACGATGAAAAATGAAGCAATTGTGCATTTTGCATGAAATTATTTTAGAAAATAAAGGAACATATAGGCAATTTCAGGGCTTTGGCAATAATAATTTTGGACAACTCAATCAGATGGATTTATGGATCTGAAAATAATTTGAAATTTTTTTAAAAATTCCAAAAAATTTTACGCTAAAATTCAACCCACCTCTGCCCAACAATTCTTCCTCCAAATTCCATCGCTTTATTATTTATTCCTTTTTTTATATCGCCGATGTTCCACCGTCCTTTCTGCTCTATAACTTCTCACTTCCCCATTCGACCCAATTTCGGTGGTCATTCCTCCGCCAATTCTTCCTCCATTTTGTTGATGTGGCCAATTTCCTTCATTTCCCCTTTTTCCGATTTTTGCCATTCCATTTTCGGCCTCCGATCCATGCCTTTGGGACAATGCTCCACCACCATTGGATGTTGGCTGATGTTTTCGATGTGAGTCGGGCGGTGGCAAAACACTTCGATTTTGGGTGACATTTTGGATGGTTTCCGCCATTTGGTGAATATTTCTTGGCATTGGCTGCTGTGGTTTTCCATTGTTGTTTTGCTGCTGAAAATATCTTCACAGATTATAATTGCCTTCATTCATTCGGATAAGCACCAACTTGTTACCATGTTAAATAACTCTTCAAGAATTAAGCCACTTTTGATAATTTTAGTATTAAATTAAAGAGCTGGCTTTTGTCTATCAAATAATTTTAATTTTATTTAAATTGGTTCAGAATTTTTGGAGTTTTGCTTAATTAAAACTACTAAAAATTTCGCTAATCCATAGTAAAATCAGGTTAAATGATTTTTTGGACATATTTCCATCAATTCTGAACCAATTTAAATAAAATTAATTTTATTTGATAGCCAAAAGTCTGCTCTTTAATTTGATACTAAAATTATCAAAATTATTTCATTCCTTGATAAGTTATTTTAAACGGCGCAAATTGGGTCTGGCACTCAAACTAACCCGAACGCCCGGGGGCAATGCCGCAGGCACAAATCGTTTTGCCCTTTTGTAGCTTGCCGGTGCCGGACTTGGCGCCGTCAACCGTTGCATCCGCTCCAAACTGCGTTGAGCCGATGGGGAACGGGCACCAGAAGAACGAGATGGCACGGTACTTTGACTTCGTTCGGAACGAGCCTCCAACAATTTGATGCGCCGATGCACTTCTTCCACCCGGGGCAGTGGTTCCAATTCAACAATGGTTGAGGAATGCCGAGGCAAAGATTGTCGTGGACGGGGCGAATGCTTTGATGGCGCTCGATGGGATTGTGGCGGATGATGGTATTTTTCATATTGGCCATCGCCATTTGGCATATAGTCGTATTCATCTTTAATTAATTATAATTAATTCTTTTGGAATGGAATCAGAAGGAATTCGCTCCATCAATTCAATATCTGATGAGCTGTTCTTTTTGCCATAGCTCAACAAGAAGGTAACCAATCCAAGAAGGCTATAGACCATTAGAAAGTACTAAATGTCCTCTAAAAAGTGGCAAAGCTAATTTTTTGAAATTTTAAAATTACATTGAAGAAAAGCAACTTTTCTAATTTAATCATAAAATTCGCATTTATTATATTCAAAGGCATTTAACTCTTTTGGAACTTGAATTCCATAAAATTAATATCAGCCACTTTTTAAAAGACACTTTGGGCTTTAAAATGGTATATCGCCTTCCCAGATTGGCTAAAGCCCGACCGAGATATGGACCAAAAACCGATGCAGCAATATTTAATCCACAGTACTCTCAACTGTCCCCTTCCTTTTGTTGAAAATCAAGAATAAAATAAGATTTTTCCTCCAGCCGGGGCTATAAATGAGAAGAAAAGAGAATTCCCAGTACAGTAACCTATTCGTTGGTATGGAAAGGAAGGAGGGAGGGACTCATCAAATTTTTCCAGAAGCAATTTTGTTGTTTCTCCTTTCTTTTCCCTTTGCTTTGCGGTAATTGATCTAAACTGTTTTAATAAATTCACTTAAAACTCATTTCTAACAAAACCATTCTTGGCGATTTTGGTACCATTTTAAAGAGCAAAGAATTTTCTATTCAATCATATCAAAAATAGTTTATTTAATTTCCAAATTTTGTTGTTAATTTGGAATTTAAATTGAAGTCTATCCATTTTAATGCGCATTTCATTCATTTTTTAATAACTCATCAGCGTAGCAGTTAACATTTTGTGAAGGAAATATATCATTTTAATAAAGCCCAAAATATCCTCTAAAATTAGGCATATTTAAATTTTATAAGTTTCAACTTCAATAAATATTTATATGTCTTTGAATGTAGGGAAGCCCAATTTTTTAAGAAAAAAGCTTGTTTAAAAATTTTTCTTAATTTTCATTAAAATATTAAAGCCACTTTTTAGAGAATTTTCAAAGCTTTAAAATGGCATATCGCCTTCCTAAATTGGTTGCTTCCTTGTTGAGTTATGGCCATAAAAACCACCAAGCTACTCAGGTACTCAATCGACAATTCAGTTTTCCCTTAAACCCATTTGGATTGGATTAATAAAAGGTAAATATTTTTAGGAAATCTCTCAAAATAAACGAAGATAAAAAAAAGCATGTTTTGGCACTGACCATCGGGTGCTGGCACCGTTTGTCTGGATATTCGGCCCCCACCATCGCTGCCTATTGTTTGCCTCGAGGGCCCATCATTTGGAATATGTTCTTCCTCTTCCACCCGGCATTCCTTTCGCCGGATCACCCGAATTGCATTTGGCGCATGCGGCACAAAACCACCGGATGGCGCCTTTCTCACTCGCGAAAACTCCGTCCTTGGCCGATGCGATCCATCGGGCGAGGGAAGAATGAGGCCGGCATTTTGGCGGAAGGCAACATCCTCCAATGGTCCGGTGCCTTTAAAAAATATGGAGAAAATTTATGAGAAATATTTAATAGGGGAAAGAAACATTGTAAATTGCCAAAAATAAATTTTAAACCCAAAACGCATCATTTGATTATGTTTTGGCTTGTGTAAAATCAATTCGAACTTAGTTTTGAACCTTTAAACCAAAATAGGTTTAAACCATTTAATACCCTTTAATTGTTGACCAATCCATAACAAAATTATATAACCATTCAATGCATTTTGACCAGCACTATCCAATTTGGGTTTAGGGTTTATGTTTTATGAATATAAAATCATTATAATTATTTTTGGCCTTAAAAGTATTATTTTTAGGCAATTTCAATTTTTCGATAATTAATTAATATCCCAAAAATCCTTAAAAAACTGACCATGCCCTCGAATTGGCGAGCCAGGCGGACTCGGCTCCGGTGTGAATTGTTTGTTTTCCATTTTGAAGCCTGGATCCCGTACGACCGGGGTCCATCGATGTTCCCCCGATTGATTATGATGATTTCCGGGCGATTGAGTGGCCGACAATGCTCCCGGCCCTGGCGATGCACTCGGCCATCTGTATGGCTTCTCGGGCGGTGGTTCCCATCGACGACCAAGTCGCTTGATTTCCGGTGGCCTTTCCGGCTTCTCAATGAAGGATTCACGGCGCTAAAAAAACACAAAAATATTCCAAATAATTTCCTTCATTTATACCCAAAGATGGATGTAATGTTTCAATATCTGGGCCATTCTTTTGGCCATAACTCAACGAGGCGATGACCAATTTGAGGAGGCGATATTCCAATAGAAAGCCCAAAATGTCCTCTACAAAGTGGCTTATTTATATTATTTGAAATTCAACCTAAGAAAAATTTGGAAGTCTTTGAATATAATATACTCGTATTTCTGATTGAATTATAAGAGTAAGCGGCTTTTCTATAAAAATTTCAAAATTTTCAAAAAACTATTTAGGCCACTTTTTAAAGGACATTTAGAATTTTAGAATGGTATATCGTCTTCCTAAATTAGTCAATACCTTGTTGAGTTATGGCCAAAAGAACGACCGAAGGACCAAATCGGTGTTATGTATCAATTCACCATGTTTTACTTTCTTTTAGGTCCCATCCCATACCTTCAACAAATCAATGTCGAATCTTTCACGTTGAAGTGTTTCTTCGCTGGTCAAAATTTCATTTCGTTCATCCACATTCTCCGTCCTTTTTGCATCCAAAATATATGTTCGCCGCCATGTTGTTGGCTGCGGTTGAAAGGCATAATCCGTTTCGGCGGATGACAGGGGACGGGCCTCAAAAACGCGAAGTGCTGGCCTTGGACTGGCGATTGGATTTTGGCCATTAATTTGATGATGGGGTGAAGGAAGGAAAGAGGAATCGGCGGATTGGGATTGGGAAGTGCTGGGATGGCCGAAGGCACTTTGGTGGCGCGGCGAAAATGCCACATGATTATTATTATTTGTCATTTGCGGTGGAGAGAATTGTTGTTGTGCCATCATTTGTTGTTGTTGTTGTTGCATTTGAATGGCACGAATCTGAACAAATTTTTATAATATTATTAAGCATTTCGCCTGCTCTCAATTTCAGTTAGGGGCGGCTGAGTATTGCGATTGAGTATGGACCATTATTTTGGCCATAGCTCAATAAGGAGGCAACCAATTTCGGAAGGCGATATGCCTTTCGAAAGCACTTAGAGTCCTTTAAAAAGAGGCTTAACAATTTTTGAAAATTTACAAAAATTTTTAAAATAAGTGGCTTTTCCTCCAAAAATTCAGATCTATTGCATTCAAAGAGTTACAACTATTTTCCTATGAGATTTAATAAAAAATATAAATTAGCCACTTTTTAAAGGAATTTTAGAGTTTTCTAATGGCATATCGCCTTCTCAAATTGGTTATGGCTTCCTTGAGCTATTGGCCAAATAACCGATACAAATACTCAATTAACCCACCTCCTTCCCTTTCCCTCATTTTTACCTGTCTTTCCCTCAATTCCGCCTCCCTTTGTTCTTTTGCCATTTCCGCCTCTTGTTGTTGTCTTTCTTGCCGCATAAATTCGGCCAATTTTTCCGGGTCGCGCATATTTTTTGGAGGCGGCAATTCCGGTTTCGCCTTTTGTTGCCCTGAATCCAGAGGAGGCCAATAAACCACTTTTGTGCCATCTTCTTCCTCTCCGTCCATTTGTGAATATATTTGGCTTACTGGCAATCCGCCTCTTTGTCCCCTTTCCATTGAGGGCATTCTGACCATTCCTCCCTGTTGTTGTTGCAATGCTGCCGCCTTCATTGGCGTCCATCCTGGAGGCGGTGGGGGAGGCGGAGGAGGCGGTGCGCCATTAGCTCCAAATGCCGAAGGGCTTGGCCTTGTCATTTGCGGAATTTGGCCATAATTGCCATTATCACCAAAGGACGCTGAAGAAGGACTTGGCCTATTTGCCCCATAAGGTCCAGACATATTCGGCCCAGACATATTCACGGGAATTGGTCGCCCATCGCCAGGGCTGATTTCATGCAGCCGAAAGAATGGCCCATCGAATGGCACTGCCGGATATGGACTTTGTCGACTCAATGGACTTGGCTGTTTGTGCATTGCCAAATTCCTCTGCATTTGTTCCACAATTGCCTGTTGTTCATCGGTTTCAATGCGAAGGCCAATTTCGCCTCGATCCTCCCAATATTGCCCACCCGGCTCTGTGCCACCTTCGTGTTGAATGGAGTATGATGCCGCATTTGGTTGTTGCTGTATCATTTGAATTGGCATTTGTGACTGTTTTTGATAGTGGATGAAAAATTTAAAAAGTAATATCATCTCAGTTATCTGGCCGTTATTTTGGCCATAACTCAACAAGGAAGCAACCAATTTTGGAAGGCAATATGCCATTTGAAAGACCTAAATGTCCTATAAAAAGTGGCTTAATTATTTTTGAAAATTTTTAAAAAATTTTTGAAATAAATGGCTTTACCTCTAATAAGTCAGAAAATTCGAGTATATTATATAAAAATATCAGTAACTTTTTTAATTCTGGATTTTATAAAATTTAATATAAGCCACTTTATAAAGGACACTTTGTTCTTTCAATTGATATATTGCCTTCGCAGATTGGCTATTAGCTCGTTGAAATATGGCCAGAAGAATGGCATAGATAGTGAAAATAATAGCACTGAAAGTTCCTTTACCGTTTGATGGTGAATTGGCTGCTTCAAAATGGATTTTGGCACATATTGGCCATCACCGCCATATTGTGGCTGAAGATGATTCGGTTGCATTGGATTTTGGCTTTGCCACTCCAAAATGTTGGCACCTTCTTCGTTGCCTACCAGCAAAAATTGACGATGGCACCAATTTGGAGGAGGCGATTCTGGCTTGATGGATGCTTGGATGGCCTTGTCCTCTTTGTTGACCTGAATTCATGACAAAATTTTTAGTTTAATTTAAAAGGGAAATATTTAATTTGCCGAAAAAAATTTAAATTGTCGAAAAAACGGTTCAATGGTTTATCTTATTAGACCCATAAACTCTATCGTTATGTTTTGGCTTATTAGATTTAACCAAATAGAACTATGTTTTAAATTATTAAACCAAAATTGATTTAAACCGTTTAATACCCTTTAATTATTGACCAAATTATAACCAAATTATATACCATTCAATGCGTCTTGATGAGCCTAGGATAAAACCTTAAGCCATTTTAATTATTTGGCAATTATATAGACTCTTTTCGACAATTTCAATGTTTTTTTTTGACAAATTAATTTTTTATAAAATTTTTTAACCCTTATTCCTTCCTTTTCTTCCTCTCCCCCATTTGGAGAATATTCCAAATATTTAATTATAATTGGCCTCAATTCGCCTCCGGCCATTTCCTCTCTATTTTCTATTGTGAATGGTGGGAATTGGGGCAATGGTTCAAAATGTTCTCCTTCCTCCTCATTTAAGGGAAATGGCCGATCATCCTCAGGGAATTGGATGGAATATGTGGCCGATTGGGATGGATCATCTGCTGGATTCAGCCGAATTTTGGGCGAATTTGGTGATGGCGTTGGCTGTACAGAGCGGACAACAAAGGATGGGAGAATGTTGGGCATTTTTGGAGGAGGATGGAATTTGGATGGAATGAAAAATGGACAGGAAGGAAAGGGAGGAAGAAAGCCTGGAAGATGCTTAAATGGAGGCGGAGAGGGGATGGTTTGTACAGATGGGCCAAAAGGAAGAATGACTAAAAAGGCGATTTTGTTTGTTCTCTGAATGGCCACGGGCTTTGGCTGGACTGGAGGAAAAAACAACGGCGATTGGCCATCGAGGAATAATCCAAGGAAAGATTTGGAAGAAGGATTAACAGTCCCTTATTGTGGCCATTTTTTCCAACCATCTCATTTAATGTTTTGATTTGACTGACTCATCGTCAAATGCTATAGAGGAGGTTTCAGCATAGCCATCTTATCAATTGTATCTGTGCCTTCTTTTAACTATATCTCAAAGAGGCATTGGCCAATCAGGGAAGGCGATATATCATTTTATAGCCCAAAGTATCCTCTAAAAAGTGGCACTTTTAAATTTTGCAAAAATTAAAGCTTTAAAAAAGTTAATTTCCTTTGAATATGATAAACTTTAATTTTTGGAGGAAATGCCGCTTATTCTACAAGAAATTTTTAGCTTTCAAGAAATTAGCTAAGCCACTTTAAGAGGACATTTATGGCTTTCAAATAGCATATTGCCTCCTGAAATTGGATGCCTCCTTATTGAGCCATAGGCAAAGGAAAACTCTTGATTTCCATCAAATGCCCCATTTTTTTTGCCTACTCACCAATCTTCTGCTGCTGATCCTCTTTTTGGTGTTGCTTTTTTGCCTGAATTTTTGTTCAAGTCCGCTTGAGGAAGATGATGCAAAGGAGGAAGATGAAGAAGATTTGGAAGAAGAGGGTGAACAGTTGATTTGTTGAGCAAAAAATTGAGATGATGGCGAAAAGTGTGCGGTTGATCCAAATTGATGCTGAAAATGAATGGAATAAAAAAAAGTGAAAGGAAAAAGCTAAAAGGGGGTTATAATCCGCCAAAATGTGGGTTAAATGTCGTATAAAAAAAGTTTAGGGAAGGGGGAAAGTTTCGCGCAGGAAACAATGGACAAAAAAGCAAAAAGGGGGATAAGCACATTTTTTGACTGAACGGCCCCTCCAAGAAGAGGACTTCTCAGTTTTCTGTTCACTAATGTGGGTCTTTTGAGAGGGAGAGGAACACATTGGAGGTAAAAATGCTGGGGAAAGTGGGGAGGGGATATCCGACCGACCGGTTATCCCCCTTACTATTTTCTTGTCAATGTTTTTGGCCAAGGAAGTGAGGCGCAGCAGATCGAGAGCTTTTCCTTCCCTCGTTCCTACTTCCCCCACTGATCTGAACACAGAAAGTAAATTAACAACAGTGGCCTTCACTTTGGCTAGAAGAGATTGGGAGGAATGGGATGGATAAAGCCCGGAGCCAGTCAACCCAACTCGGGCCCAAAAAAGTGTAAATAATAAAAAGGGGAAGAAAGGGAATGGCTCATAAAAGAGGGCATCAAATGAAGGTGGATTTACTTGGTTTACCACCTATTTTAATAAAAAAAAACGAAACTAACTAAATTTTGCCTATGCCATCCAAAATTCTTTTGGCTATATCTCAACAAGGAAGCAACAAATTTTAGGAGGCGAAATACCATTCGAAAGCCCTAAATGTCCACTAAAAAGTGGCGTTTCTAATTTTTTGAAAAGTTAAAACATTTTGTAAAATAAAAGCCATTTCCTCAAAAAAATTGGGTTTATTACATTCAAAGACAAGTAACTTTTTTTTGTAATTTGAATTCATAATATTTAAAATAGGCCACTTTATAAAGGATAGTTGGGGCTTTCAAAAGGTATATCGCCTTCCTTAATTTATTACTGCCTCGCTGAACTATTGGCCAAAGAATGAAACGGGTACTCAATCAACAGTACTCAATTGTCCCCTATCGCAAATGTCAACCCTAATTTTCACCTTCTCCTCTCCATTGTTAATGCCAATTGATGGTTGTTGTTCCTTCACTCCAATGGCTAAAAGTCCATTGCGCAATTCGCCATTGCCGTTCATTTTTGGCATTGGCACAGTAATATTCGTTCTAGGTTGCCGCCTTTCTTCAATGGACATTTCAATTGGTTCTTGCTGAACATTTGTAGAGAAGAATGAATAATTTAAATTTTTCCATTTTCCACCTTTTTCCCATTCATTTTCGGCATCTTTTTGATGAGTGGTCGAAGTTCGCAGAGTGATTTGCTACGGCGAAATGAAGCCTACACAGTCCAAAATGTTTTTGTTTGGCAAAAAGCCAATAATCTCGATGGATGGATTTTTCATTTGTTTTATAATTTTCGAACAAACCAACAATAAGCAAAAAAAAAACTATAATCCCTTCACCCTCAACAAAGATGATTGAGTTTAGCCCAAAGCGAAAAAGCATTGAAAAAAGCAACAAAATAATTGTTGGGCACACTGACCTTTTGAAGATGGTCAATATTCTGAATTTAATGGGATAAATGTAAATTGAATAAAAAATGATTCGCAATTGTTCACCTGTCGTAATCGATCCAATTCTCGCAAGGATTCATCGTCAGGCTGAATGAATTGGATAAGTGGGGCAATTATGACTGGAAGTTGTCTAATAAGTTGTCGCCTTTTATAATAATTCATTAAGAAATGAGCCAATTTAGATGATTTTAGTACCAAATTAAAGAGCAAACTTTTGACTATCCAATGATATTAATTTTATTTAAAATGGTCAAGAAATTGTGGAGTTATGCCTGAAAAATCTTTGGAAATTTTCGCTAGTTCATAATAGTTAATTTAAAAGTTTATTTTTGGTCATATCTCAATCAATTCTGAGCCAATTTAAATAAAATTAATATTATTAAATAGCTTAAAGTCTGCTCTTTAATTTAATAAAAAAATCATCAAAATTGGTTCAATCCTTAATTAGTTATTATAAAAAGGGACATTTGGGGGCATTTTGATGACCCCCTTCAAAATTTGCCTTTGGCGGTGCCGGCAAATCCCATCGTTTTCCATCACGATTCTTCAAAAATTTGTCCAAATCTCGGTCTCGATCGGTTGCCTCGCCCAAATTGCCCTTTCGAAGACGCAATTGTTCAAGGGCGTCCAAATCCAGGAATGATCGTTTGCCATGGAGCGAGGGAAAATCGCCAATTAAATGGCGACGAGCATAGTCACGGATGGCATGGCCTCAAATTTGTATAGCAATTCACAATGAATGCCCCCCTCTCATTTACCAGGAATGTGGGCATGGGATGCCACTTTTGGGTCGATAATTTGCATACGAAAATGTTCCTGTGCTCTTTCAGCCTTATAATCGGCGCCATTCGCCTCCGCAAATTTGGCACTCAAATCGGCCACACTCGAACCGATTTTGACGTCAGTTCCCTGCATTTGAATCCATTTAATTGGCCTTTAACATATTTTTTGACTGACCGGCTTATCCGGGATCTTATAATGCGGAGTGACAATTCGAATGGCTGCCTGCTCGGTTTGGGCTCGGAATGAGTCGGAGCCGGCCTTGGAAAAATGGGTGAAAAAATCGAATTTTAATATTTTTATTTTTTTCCCATATTTACCATAACACTCCAATTGAATTTGCCTTAACCCTTAAGGCTAATCTCGTTTATTATTTAAATTAAAAAAGTAAAGGCAATTAGTAACAGCTTCCAATTCTTTTTATAGTTTAACAAGGAAGATATGCCATTCGAAAACTCTAAATTCCCTCTCTAAAAGTGGCTTTTCCTCCAAAATTTGATGAGTCTATTTTCCTTGACCCCAGCATCTCAATCAATTAAATAAATTGTTATTTATTATCATAATCATCTCATAATGGAATAAATATAAAATTTACAAATCAGAATTACAATTACAAATCAGAATTACAATTACAATCGCAAATCAGAATTACAATTACAAATCAGAATTACAATTACAATCGCAAATCAGAATTACAATTACAATTACAAATCAGAATTACAATTACAATCGCAAATCAGAATTACAATTACAAATCAGAATTACAATTACAATCGCAAATCAGAATTACAATTACAAATCAGAATTACAATTACAATCGCAAATCAGAATTACAATTACAATTACAAATCAGAATTACAATTACAATTACAAATCAGAATTACAATTACAATCGCAAATCAGAATTACAATTACAAATCAGAATTACAATTACAAATCAGAATTACAATTACAATCGCAAATCAGAATTACAATTACAATCGCAAATCAGAATTACAATTACAAATCAGAATTACAATTACAATCGCAAATCAGAATTACAATTACAAATCAGAATTACAATTACAAATCAGAATTACAATTACAATCGCAAATCAGAATTACAATTACAATCGCAAATCAGAATTACAATTACAAATCAGAATTACAATTACAATCGCAAATCAGAATTACAATTACAATTACAAATCAGAATTACAATTACAATCGCAAATCAGAATTACAATCGCAAATCAGAATTACAATTACAAATCAGAATTACAATTACAATCGCAAATCAGAATTACAAATACAATTACAAATCAGAATTACAATTACAATCGCAAATCAGAATTACAATTACAAATCAGAATTACAATTACAATCGCAAATTAGAATTACAATCGCAAATCAGAATTACAATTACAAATCAGAATTACAATTACAATCGCAAATCAGAATTACAATCGCAAATCAGAATTACAATTACAAATCAGAATTACAATTACAATCGCAAATCAGAATTACAATCGCAAATCAGAATTACAATTACAAATCAGAATTACAATTACAATCGCAAATCAGAATTACAATCGCAAATCAGAATTACAATTACAAATCAGAATTACAATTACAATCGCAAATCAGAATTACAATCGCAAATCAGAATTACAATTACAAATCAGAATTACAATTACAATCGCAAATCAGAATTACAATTACAAATCAGAATTACAATTACAATCGCAAATCAGAATTACAATCGCAAATCAGAATTACAATTACAAATCAGAATTACAATTACAATCGCAAATCAGAATTACAATCGCAAATCAGAATTACAATTACAAATCAGAATTACAATTACAATCGCAAATCAGAATTACAATCGCAAATCAGAATTACAATTACAAATCAGAATTACAATTACAATCGCAAATCAGAATTACAATTACAAATCAGAATTACAATTACAATCGCAAATCAGAATTACAATCGCAAATCAGAATTACAATTACAATCGTAAATCAGAATTACAATTACAAATCAGAATTACAATTACAAATCAGAATTACAATTACAATCGCAAATCAGAATTACAATCGCAAATCAGAATTACAATCGCAAATCAGAATTACAATTACAATCGTAAATCAGAATTACAATTACAAATCAGAATTACAATTACAATCGCAAATCAGAATTACAATTACAATTATAAGTCTGAAAATTAAAATTCTTAAATCAGAATAAAGTTAGAAATCAGAATTAACATTGTTAAAAGATGGCGAACAATCTTCCGTCAGAAAAAGGGCAAATTTGTTCCAATTCTAATTAATTTCTAATTAAAAATATAGTAATACTTCAAGCCACTTTGTAAATGGCACTTTGGTCTTTCCATCAATTCCCCAAGATTGGCTATCGTCTCACCGAACTATAGGCCAAAAAACCATGCAGGTATTTAAATGGCATTGGCAGTGCTCAAAGTTGGTCCCCTATCTAGCATTGAATTGCTCCAATACCTTTCCCCCTCTTTTAATTTTCCAATATTATATTTCCAATTTCATTTTTTCGAACTCACCATATCCAGGGTGGCATTTGTCTGAAATTGAGGGGATCATTGAGGATGGAATATGTTTGAAGGGAGGGGAAGGGTTAATTAATGAAGTGAATTAATTAAATGTGGAATTTTGTTGGCCCTAATCGAATCAAGCGTTAGTGGAATGGCCCCTTACACTTACATGGCGAATTTGCTCCATTTCACGCATATTTTCCTCTTGTTGCTGCTAAAATATTTTTGTAAAGAAATTTGTTTGTAAAATACAAAGTGGATAGGGGACCGTTTTAATAGCAACATTCAGTACCTGAGTCATTCTTCTAGCTATAGCTTAATGAGGAAATAGCCAATATGGGAAGGCGATATACCATTTTAAAGCACAGAATGTGCCCTTTTACAAATAAGCCATTTCGAATTTTATTAATTCAAACTATAAGAATTACATGCCTTTGAGTCTAATATACTTGAATTATAGGAGGGAATAGGAAAAAGATTGCTTTTTAGATCAAGGTGTTTAATTATTCAAGAAATAATTGAAGCCACTTTTTAAAGGACTTTCATGTCTTTCGGATGGTATATCGCCTTCCCAAATTAGTTAATTCCTTATTGAGATATAATCAAAAAAAATGCGGAGGTATTGAAATGGCGGTATTAAACATGTCGTTTCGAAAAAGTTGGCCCCATTTTTAATGGACTGACCGATACAAAACGTTGTTGCTGCTGATGGCTGGCCTCTTGATAGGAGGCCTGATGAGCAGATGCCATCTTTCTGAATTAAGCCAAATGATTATTTAATAGGAAAAGGTTGGAATTCGCGGAGAAATGTGCGCGCGAAAATGCACCGAAATTTGTGGAAAGGGGGAAAAGGAAATGAAAGGCGGCTGTTTTGGTTGGTTCCGCTGGATTGATCGGACGGGGGCGAGGGTTTTAGGGAGGCGGCCTTGAAGCGCAGGTGGAGAAGGTTTTAGGGGGTTTAGGCGGGGTTAATGGGCTGCTACGATTGCAGCCAGTAAATAGTCATTCACTGTTTTCGAACCAAAAAGCTGACCTTGTATGGAGGCACGGAAAGGGGGATTTTGGTGGACTGCATGAATGGACAAAACACATAGCAAATCGCCAGCCGCGCATCAGGCTAGATGAAAGGAGGCAAAAAGGAATGTGCGGGAAATGTGAGGGAAAGGGGAATTTGGAATGGGAAATGTACGGAAGGGGAATCGATTTGATTCATTCGGCTGGACCGGAGAAGAATTGGTCAAGAAACAAAGGGACAACAGGAAATGGGTGGGGGAGAAGCGGATGGGGAAGAGGGGGAAGGCTTGAAGCCGTTGAATGAGTCCAAGCAGCTGGACCAGCCGATGTGAATTGGAATTGGACAAGGGAGGATGGCAAGCCGGATTTTGTGCTCTTGGCCGGCTTTTGGTCCAATCCAATCCATTGGGGCCATCAATTTGCCAACCACTTTTTATCCAATCCATTCCTTCCAGCCAGCCGCCTTATGGACAAAATGTGGGGAATACTATCTCCCATTTCCGCGCCTTTTGGACAAAATGGACGAGGAGAAGCAAAGAGGAATAATTGGGCATGCGAAGGCGATGGATTGGAGGAAAGGGAGGAGAATATGGGGAATTCGACTAGTTTGGTAAGAGGTGGCTATTCTAAAAGCAAAGGCAGCCGCTTTTTGTGAGGTGGCGCTGTTCAAATTGAGTGAGGCTATGGGAGAGGGAAAAAGTTCAAAATGGTTGAGCCAAACTTGCCGCCATTTAAAATAACTAATCAAGGAATGCGCCAATTTTGATGATTTTAGTATCAAATTAAAAAGCAGACTTTTGGCTATCAAAATATATTAAATTTTATTTAAATTGGTTCAAAATTGACGGAATAATGCCCAAAAAATATTTAAAATGACTATAATTATTGATTAGTTTAATTTTCAGTGATTTTTTTGGGCATAATTTCATCAAATCTTAACCAATTTAAGTAAAATTAATATCATTTGATAGCCAAAAGTCTGCTCTTTAATTTGATACTAAAATCATCTAAATTGGCTCATTTCTTAATGAATTATTATAAATGGCGACAGGTTGGCTCGGTGACAAGTATAGGTGTATCCAATCTAAAGGTTCAAACGGGATGGAAATGGCGGTTTAGGGGTAGAATGGCTTTAATGGTTGATTGGTCAAATGCGCAACAACTTGTGTGGAGGGAACAAAGGAAAGAGGAAAAAGGACGAACAATAAAAGGTTGTATGGTTTTTGGGTGGGGTGAATATATTTGCTGGAAATAATTGAAAATTGGGGTGGCCCGTTCACATTTTGTGGGTTGATTGTTTTTGTGCAAGCCGATTCCACTACTAATTTTCGTCTCCCATCAAAGGCCCCGTTTTCGTCTGGGCCCAAACCCAAAACCCACAACCGCATCCTTTGCCTCCTCCCTCTCAACAAATTGTCTTTTTTTGCGGGCGTCAAATGAATGAATAAAATAAATGGAATTGAGGGGGAATGGGGAAATGGGTGACTGCTAAAGGCAGCAAGGCAATGTGGAATGACGGAAATGGATGGATGGCCCAAAACCGTGGGCCCAAAACAAAACCGGTTTAGGCGGTGGGGAATTGCGAATGGGGAAAAACTATTTGGAAGGAAAAGAGGAGGAACGAAGGAGTGCGCGGAAAATGCCCTTGGGCAAAATTGGCCGATCAACACAGAGGAAAATGGACAAAAATTGCGGCGACTGCGATGTTAGGAAGACAAAGAACGGAAAAAATTGGAATTGGAGGGTAAAAGCCAATTCTATTCTATTTAATGCAAAATAATTTGGGGGAGGGAATTGGCCTCCTCACAATCATCAAAAAAGCAGGATTTACATGGATCGATTTATTAGGGTAGAGGAGGGGACGCCCAAATTATTATGTCCCCTCGGGCGATAGGGGAGATCATCTTCACCCCGAAATAATTCATTCAAAATTGCCCCTTTTGCATTCCACCCCAAAACAATGTCTCCTCCTTTAATATTCTTTGTTGTTTTGTTTACGGATCAAGCCCCCAATTATCCCCCCATATTCCCTTCGTTCGCCCAAAATTCATCAACATTTTCGCCAGCAGCCGGCGGTCAAGGAAGGTGGGGGGTGGGGGGACTGGGGGAAGGGCGGTGGATTTGTTGGGAAGAAAAGTTGGTATAATCCTCCTCTCCTCCCCTCCATCAATGAATGTATATCCCCGTGGGGCGCAAACATGCGGGATTTTGGGTGGAATATGAAAAAGGGATTGGATGAATTCATTGTCGCCACATGCGCAATGGCGGGAATTTGGGGGATGAGGCAACCGCCACCCGCCGATAATCGATGGCCACCATTTTGTTTGTCTTCGATTTTTCCATCTCTCCGAATGCTCAAAATCCTTTTTCGGGGGAATTCACAAAAAAAGGAGATGTCCAAACAAAATGCAAGTTTTTTTCTTCCAATGATTCATTCATTCATTCCTCCAATTTATGACATCATCCAAAAATATCAAAAGGTGGGAGGAAAAATTGGTTAAAATTTTGGAATATTTTTTACAATTTTTAGATGAGGAATATAAAAAATAATTCCAAAAACGGTGAATTGAGTAAAGGAGAAGGATGCACAGAATTTGACTACCGTAAATTCTCGATTAGAAGCCCCAGGGCTTATCAATTTCAGAGACACTCTAGAAGAGGTGGCTTCAAATAGAGAGGGCTTATTAATAGAGAATTTTCCAGAAGATCGAAAGTTGGGAAAGGAGGGGAAATTGGTTGATTAGAATTTTGGATATTTTTACAGTTTTTTAATTGAAAAATATGGAAAATATGGGAAAAGGATTGGGAAAGGAGACAAAATTTTATGGCCTAGACGAAGAAAACCAATATTTTTGCTAAAGGGGATTGTGCGCGGAATTGGTTTAGACCTTTTTCTGAGAAGAACAAGAAAACTAATTGATGTGCGATTGGCCAATTCCAACATGAAAATGACAACGTCGCACACATATTTAGGGACCCTACGGCCACAACCGCAATCACATTTTGCACCAAACACAAAAGAGGCAATTGCGGGACAAAAACGGTGCTGACTGGAAAATGGAGAAAAAGAATGGGAGCATTGTTTGTTGTTTTGGCCTCGGAATACAAAAAAAACACGAGAAAATAATACATATTTTTATTTTTATACAAATCCAAATTGTGCTGGGAATTGGCATACAAAATAATAAAGGAATTTATGTACAAAATGGATGTGAAAAATAAATAAATTAATCCGTCGATTATTTTCGATCAATCCTTCGTAGAATTTTTAATGAATTTGGGTTGGCATTCGCATCAAAAAATCCAATATGAGAATTGCGCAATGCTTTGATCAAATCATTCAGCCCATTTTGGCCTTGGCCACTCAATCTGAATCGATAATCCTCAACCAAACGTTCAAATTTGTTCTTTGGCCCATGGCGAGACCAAAACTACAAAAAAGAAAGGGGAATTTTTTTACTAAAATAGAAAGATTTAACACAAAATGTTCTTAAATTTTCTGAACTATTTAGATCTCTTCCTTAACTTTTCCTATAAAATTTGAAATTTAATAGATTATTTTTAATTATTTTGAGGCAAATTGGAATTAGAGGATTGGTAATGTAAAATATTTCTTCGGTCTAATAAAACATGTTGAACGTGGAATTCGCAGATGGTAAAGAAATTCAGGTCATTTCATTTTTCCAGAAATGGGAAATTTGATGATCTAATTTTCACATTTTTTGTTAATTTCAAATTGGGAAAATTTCAGTATTATCGGTTATTCAAGACTAGTTTTTTTTCACCCCAAAAAATGTTCATAAAATTTTAATCTTAAAATAATGTTTTTTTTTCATCTTTTAAAATTAAATATGAATATTAGAATAAGAATTTCAAATAAAATTTGTTCAAATCTGGTGACAGATAATCGGAAAGTACCAAAATTTGTTAATGAATCCTGAAATGAGAATTTGGGGCTTTTCTATCAGAAAACAATTAAATTAATTCACAAATTTAGGACTAATAATTTTAGGTTTAACTAATACCAAAAAGGCATATGATTTGTTTTGAATTAAATATTATTTTCTGCCTAAAATAAATAGTTATGGCATTGATTACCCTGTGTTGCCTGTTCAAACTCAATTGTTGTTCTTGTTCCAATTGGGGATTTCCCCCCGCCTGTTTTGAGGCCTCATTTCGTTGATTTGGAGCAATGAAATGCGTTGAAGTTTCCACCGCCGTTTTTGTGGAATTATTGTTGGCCCAAATTGGAGGCGCCGAATTTGACGAAACATTTTGTTGTTTTGCCGCATTTTGGACAACCAAAAGGAGGTCATCGCTTTCATCCTCCTCATTTTGTTGACTTTTTCCCCTTTCATTTGCCTTCATTCCCACTTCGCCATCTTCCCTCAATTGTCCCAATAATTTGTCAAATTCCTCTTGTTCCTTCTGCCGATAATCTTCTTTGCCGGCAGCCTCCGATGAGGGTGGCTCCATTTGGGTGGAAGAAGTCCTATTAAATTGTGGGTAATATTTTAAATATATAATATGATTAAATAACAGAGTTGGTAGTGGCTTGTTTTAGTACAATTTTTCCCTATCTTTTGGCCATATCAACAAGGAAGACATCAAATTGGGAAGGCAATTAGCCATTCAAAAGCCTGAAAACTCCTCAAAAAACTGACATTTTTAATTCTAGAAAATAAACAATTTGTCAGATTAAGCGGCTTTTCCTTACAAATTCGAGTCATTTATACTCAAAGAAGAGTAACTTTTTTAAATCATAAATTTCATAAAAATAAATAAGGCAACTTTGTTGGAGAAACTTAGGGCTTTCAAATGATATATCGCCCTCCAAGATTGATTAATGCCTTGCTGAGATATAGGCCAAAAACTAATGCGAGTACTTAATCGGTACAGTATGCAGATTTGTGATTTGTGTTTCCCTCGATTCCCATCGAAAGCGGTACCGTATTCTCTCTCTAGCTGCTGCAGTGAGGGAAAATTTTTATTCTCCCTGCTGGATTTGATTGAAGGGAAAAAATTTGTGTTCCCTTGATTTGAAAGGAAAGGAAATTTGTGATTTGTGTTCCCTCTATTTATTAGGGGACAATTATTGATAATATATCCATTAGTTTTAGGCCTATATCTCAGCGAGGCATTATCCAATATGAGGAGGCGATATATCATTTAAAAGCCTAGAGTGTCCTCTACAATTTGGTATATTTATTATTTTATGAATTCTATTACATAAAAAGTTTCATGCCTTTGATTATAATTGATACAATTTTTGGAGAAAAATTCGCCTCTTTTACAAATGTTTAAATTCATAATTTTTAAAAAGCCACTTTAAAGAGGACACTTTAGGCTTTAGAATGGCATGCCTTCTCGATTCTCGAATTGATTGATTCCTTTTTGAATTATAGCCAAAAGAACAGTCCAAGTATTGTCTATTTCTCAAATATAATTCATCAAAATCCATTAATCCCCCACCTTTTTTCCTGCTGTTCATTTGCCTCGCCACTGGCCAAAGAGAATAGCCGTGTATCTGCCGTTTTCAATTCCAGTCTTGTTCTTCCTCCGGATGCCATTTCCGTCCCATCCTCCCTTTGTTGTTCCAAAACATCTTGTTCCGACTTTTCTGCCCTTCTCACTTCTTCCAATGTGAGAATGGTTTTGGCCTCCTCCTCTCCTTCCTTTATTTTACTTTTATTGCTCATCAAATGGCTTTCCAGCCTTCGGGCCACTTCCGCTTCCAAAATGCGCATAAATTCCGCTCTTTGTTCGCTGGACACATTCTTCGATAGCAAAAATGAATCCAAATCGATTGAAGTGGAAAGATTGGCCCCGGTTGGTATTGGAATGGGTTGCTGGGTGCTGATGGGGCCCAATGTTGAAGAGGAAGAAGGCAATGTTGTTGATTGTGTGGTTTCCGCGGCATTTTCCATCGATTTTCCTTGAGCCAATTCAGCCGTTGCCTTCACATTCGCCGCCTCCCCCGATTTTGCCTCCACACTTTCCTCCGCCACCGTTCGATTCACGGTGGCTTTTCCTTCATTTGGTCTTTCAATTTGCGGAGTTGAATGTGCCAAAATGGACGATGGAGCCGGAAGGGGATTTGCCGAATTCAGAAGGACCGAACCATCCATTGGGAATGCCTTATTCTGGGCCATTGCAGTGGCCGGCAATCGAAAGATGGAAGGCAGCTGGGCGGGCGTGGGCAAAAGTAGGCCAGCGGATGGTGCCAATGAAGGTGGCAGGCCAAGACCCGTGAATGGATGCCTTCGAGTGGAATTATGAATTTAAAATGAAATGATATATGAGTAAATACAAAATGGGGTAATGGAAAATTGAATATTTCAGATAAACTATATTATCGCTTTTTGGTCCATATCTCAACGAGGCATTAGCCAATTTAAGAAGGCGATATACTATTTTAAAGCTTAAAATGCCTTATAAAAAGTGGCTTATTTTAAATTTATAAATTCCCACTTTCTAAAAAGTTTTATGTGTTTGAATATAAAAACTCTATAAATCCGAATTTTTTGAAAAAAAAACTTTTTAAGCACAATGTTTTTTTAATTTTTCAAAAAATTAGAAAAGCTACTATTTATAGGACATTTATGGCTTTCGAAAGGCATATTTCCATCCAAAATTGGTAACTTCCTTAATGAGTTATGGCCAAAAGAAAGTTCCAAATATTCATATTTCAATAGGGGATAATTTATGCCCAACCGGATTTGTCCATTTGCCCTTTGGAGTGGTGGAAACACGAATGAGGTGGCCGGAACAACCGGAGATGATTGTTCTGGCTCAGAAATCCCCTTCTGATCATGGAGTTGATAGAGGAATTTGTTGAGAAGCGAATGGCGAAGGAAATGTTCATCAATGGATGGTTGGTGTTGTGCAAAATTTGGCACAAAATGGAAAATGAAAATGGCAAAAATATTGTGGAAATTTGACTTCATTTTTTGCATATTCCCTGTTGATCATTTGGATATGGGGAAAAAATTAAAGGAAGGCGGAATTTGGTGATAAAATGGATTTGTCGGTGGATGGGATGACGTGGGCAAAAACAAGGAATGCGGGGATTAGGATGGGAAAGAAGAAGCGGGTTTATTTTTGGTGATTCAGCATATTTCAATTCCATAATTGCGCCGTAAAATGGCAGAGAATTGCCATTTTTGGTCTCAAAATTAAAATGCTCCCAGTCTTATACCTAATCATTGTATTTTATTAAATTAAAACTTTATCCTAAATTAATAGTTAATCTTGGCCTATGAAATTTAAACACATTCAGGTGTCTGCAAAGAGTCACAATTCCTTCTTAAATTTCTGTCTGCAAATTGTGAATAAATATTGTCTCAATAAATAAATATATTCAATCGAATGTTGGCCACTCGATTGACCATTTTTCAAGTGAAGTTAGAGGAAATGCCCTGAAGCAAAATTTGAGTGGAGAAGGATATGCTCCAAAGTGTCATCGACCCAACTTGCCGCCGTTTATAATAACTAATTAAGGATTGAACCAAATTTGATAATTTTAATATCAAATTAAAGAGCAGACTTTTGGCTATCAAATGATATTAATTTTATTTGTATTGGTTTAGAAATTATAAAGTTACACTCAAAAACATTTTAGATGACCTTAACTATGGATTAGCAAAATTTTCATTTGTTTATGGGCCTTACTTCATCAATTTTGAATCAATTTAAATAAATTTGATATTATTTGATAGCCAAAAGTCTACTCTTTAATTTTAATTTAAAATCATCAAAATTGGATCATTGCTTGTTGAGTTATTTAAAAAGCGCAATTGGGTTGTTTCTTGGGGAGAAGGAATGAAAAGTGCACAAACAATTTCCAAACAAACAAATGCCGATTTTAAATGGCCATTTCCCCAAAAAGGATTTTGAAGATCCGCTTGATATGAAGAAGCAAAAAAAAGTAAAAATTTGGAAAGAGAAAGAATGATGGATTTGAATGGATGAATGAATTGAATGAATGGATGCTTTTCCCCTTTCTCGGCTTCTTCTTTTCCCGCATCTTCTTCTTCTTCAGCTCCGATGATCCATCCGTGTTCTCTGGCGGCGAAAGTGATTTATATTTGATTGGATGGATGCGGTGGTGGACGGAATTGCGGCAAAGGAAAAACAGAAGATGGGCTAATGGACAATCCAAAGGGGGAGGGAGGGTAGGAGAAGCCCACCCATCCTAATTCCTTGTCGCCATTTAGAATTACTCATCAATGACTGAATCAATCTTGATGATTTTAGTATCAAATTAAAGGGCAGACCTTTGGCTATCCAATAATATTAATTTTAATTAAATTAGTTCAAAAATGATAAAGTTATGTTCAAAAATTCATTGCAAATTTCACTGATCCATAGCAAAGGAGAGTTTAAATGGTTTTTAGTCCTAACTCCCTAAATTCTGAGCCAATTTAAACAAAATTAATATCATTTGATAGCCAAATGTCTGCTCTTTAATTTGATTCTAAAATCATCAAAATCGGTTCAGTTCTTGATAAGCTTTTATATTATAAACAGTGGCAAGCTCAACATAGGCTGCTTAGTCTTAATTTGGAAAGATTTAACAAATTCAATACAAAAAATTTGAATTTATTCAACAAAAATTGACACATTGGATTAGGCAGGAATGATTGGTCGAATTCCGGCGGCATTCATCACCGCTTCCGGCAATCTTTTCAGCTCCATCATTGAAATGGCCCCATCTTTGTTTCGATCCAATTGGTGAATTGCAGCCTTGGCCAATCCTCCATCGTCTTTTTCCTTTTCTACGGCCGCCCCATTCGCCCCATATCGCCGTCCATAAGTGGAAAGTTCGTCCAATGTGATTTGTCCATTCCCGTCAAAATCGAGTGCGGCCATCAATGATTGGGCTTGGCCAAGATTTTTGGCTTCCTTCAAAATTGGAAAATATGAATTCAATTCCTTCAATATTTCCTCTAAATTACCTGTGAAATGTGGCTTTCAATTGTGTCGGCCACTCGGCCAAATTCCTCTCGGGAAATTCGTCCATCTCCATTAGAATCGGCCACCTCAAATAGGCCGGCCACAATTTCCTCCGAAATTCCCTCAGATTCGCTCAATTCGTCCACACTCAAAAGGCCATCCGAATTTTGGTCGAATTTCTGAACAATTCCCATAAATGTGAAAAATAAATACTGAATGGACCAACTTTGAACACTTTTTCCACTTCCTTTTCCGGTTTCCTACTCAATTCAAATGCCAAAGGGACGACTTGAATATGTGATGGAAAAGGATTAAATTTTATTCGGAAATTAATTCCCCACATTCAGCGACGGTCAATTTCCCATCCCGATCCAAGTCAAATGTGCCAAAAAGGGCTGTATAAACAAATTAGAATTTGAAATACAACTTTTTTGAGTGAAGGCAAAACAAACTGGCGCTGTTTTTTGGTTCAGCCCCGAAGGCGGCCCGATGCCACCGTTGAAATTCCAAATAGCTTATTAGGCCATCCACATTCGTGTCGATTATGTCAAATTCGGAAACTGCAAAAAAGTGCATTTTTGAATGGATTTAAAGACGGTTTTGGAGGAATTTATTGACCCAATTTATTGTTAAATTGCATTAAAATTTGATATTTATTCATGTTTTTATTCAACATCTTTTGTCCAATATGATCCATAGAATTCTAAACTTTTTATTTAACCCATTTTCTTTCAGAATTGAGAATAAGAATTAAAATCAGCACAAAATATGGAAAAATATTTGTTTTCGTCATTCTTTATTGATATTTAGCATTTTTATTATATTTTACACATTAAACATCAATTAATTATTCATTTTAAACATTAATCTAGCTTCTAGCACAATATTTTTATCAATCAATAATCTCAAAATCATTTCTTAGAACATCCGAGTTTTGATTTTTGTAATTCCCAGCTATTGTATACTGTAACGAAAATTCTTGTTGAATTTCTTACATGAAAATGATATTTTATCCAACAATAAAATGCAAATATAAAAGTAAACCTAAAATTCGAGAATTTTTCAGTCTTCATCCCACCCCACCGGCTCCACCATCCACTCACTCCTTGCCGAATTCATTCACGACCACTCACTCAACGCTGCATGACCAATTTTCACATCGTTCGCGCTTTGGCTGATCAACTACGACAACAGGCAAAGGATGCAGAGGATCCAATGAAGAACGCGAGGATTGACATAGTCAGAATTGTGAGTTTATTTTCTTTACCAATTTACAATTTAATTTTCGCTTATTTTAGGCCTCAGCAGATCAACTCATTTCATTGGCGGATATGGCCCGAGAAGCGTTCAAAGAGCAACCTGTCCATTTGGAGCTGAATCCTGTGAGTTTTCTACTTTTCAATTTCCTATTTAATTTATTTTCCTTTTTAGCCCGTGGTGGTTTGCGGCGACATTCATGGACAATTTACGGACCTTTTGCGAATCTTCAGCAGACTTGGATTTCCACCGGCCACAAATTATCTATTCCTAGGAGGTTTGAACTTTTTCTTCAACAAATTTAATCATTAATCAATTTATTTTACACAGACTACGTCGATCGAGGCCCAATGAGTTTGGAAACAATTTCGCTGCTCTTCTGCTACAAAGTGGCCTATCCAAAGAATTTCTTCCTGCTCCGCGGCAACCATGAATGCGAAGGGACCAACAGATCCAAACACGATGGCAGCGGCATCAGACGACAATTCCAGGACGAATGCCGGCGACGCTATCCACACCATTGGGAATATGTTTACGGACGTTTCAACGATGCTTTCACACAATTGCCACTGACCGCGCTGATTGGAGACCGGATCCTTTTGATGCATGGTAAGTTAAAACTCAAAGGTTTTTTAAATAATTTTCCATTTTTAGGCGGACTTTCACCAAAACTTGAAGAACGAAGGCAACTTAGGCATATTCCACGTGGCTGGCACGATCCTGAAGAAGATACGTTGCAAGATGATCTACTTTGGTAAGTCAAATAATTCTCAAAATTAATAATCAATCGACAAATTAAGGGCCGATCCACATTCCGAACCCGGATTTCAAGGCTTTGCTTATAATGAACCTCGCAATTGCTCCGTTTTCTTTGGCGACGATGTAGTGATTGAAAAGGTAAAACCAAATTTTAGATTAATTAATTTATTCTTTAATTTTAGTGCGCACAATTGGATGTGGATTTGATCGTCAGAGCGCATGAACCAATGCAAAATGGCTATGAAGTGCACAGCAGCCACCATCTAATCACACTGTTCTCGGCACCCAACTACAATAACCAGGTTAATTCTAAGCAGTTTTTGTTTGTTTTAATAATGCGAATTTGTGTTTTTCAGAACTCAGGCGCAGCCATGGATGTGGACCAACAACTCACCTGCCGCTTCATTCTGTTCCCGGCTCATCAACCAAGACCAGCAGCAACAACACGAGGAAGCAATGGCAATGATGGCGGCGGAAGCAACTTTGATGACGATGATGATCAAATAACCGCCAAAGAACCTTCAAGCCCTCCACTTCCACTCCAAGAACCCCAATCATCTGATCGACATTGTTGTTAATTGTACAAATTCACTCCCATTTTCCTCTCATCTCATTGTTGTTTTTCACACATTACTCACCATTTTTTGTGTTGTCTTATTTCATATGTATTTTTTGTATATGTTAGCGCTAAAACTGAAATTTCAGCTAAAACTGAAATTAGCTAGCTAAAACTGAAATTCCTCTAACTGTCTGCCACACTCTCTAACATGTTCTCCTTTTCTTTCTTTCTTTATATTTCCTATGTCACTCTCACTTTTCTCTGCATCTCTAACCAAAAAAGTGAGAAATAGTGTGTGAATTTCAGTTTTAGCTAGCTAATTTCAGTTTTAGCGGGTTTCAGTTTTAGCGCCCACATATATGTGATTATTGATTGATAAATATTTGTAATGAAATGTTTGATTTTTTATTTACTCGTAAAAATCGGTTTTAGGGCCCTGATTTGAATGTTTTTGAAGGAAAATTTTGACTAGAAAAAAAAACAAATTTGGATTAACAAAATTTCTGAAATTGTATACCCTCTAGGTGCTGTGATATTAATCATTGTTAAGGTATTATTGTGTGGAAATATTTTAGTGGAGATGGAGATATTAATTACTTAGCAATAATTTTTTTAAAAAATTATCCAAAAAAATTCGAAAATTCAAAAATTTTAAAAAATTTCAAAAAATTAAAAAAATTTGAAAAATTTCGGAAAATTTCGAAAAATTTTAAAAAATTTCAAAAAATTTTAAAAATTTTGAAAAATTTTCACAATTTTTACAAATTTTCCGCCACTTTTCAAACCAACCATTCTGTTGCCGTTCGTTATTTTCCTCATTGCTTACTTTTGATGAAAATGTAGTCTTCAAAGGCCCAAGTAAAAGGCCAAAGAATAAAAAATGGAGAACTTTTGGTGAAAAAATCACTGGAATCAGCAACATTTTCTGACAATAGATCAATCCGATTTTATTTTATTTTGGTTGTGCTTTTGTTGTTGAAGGCTGCAGCTGCACAAAACAACAAAACAATCAAATATAGATTCCCCTCCACAATTCTCTTCAATTTATTCAATCAACAACTTGGCGCAAGCATGCGCATAACCAACGAATCAACCAAACAACACGAAAAGCCGCCCAACCAACCAATATAATAATCTCCCATCCAATCCACTTATTTCCGTGCGCCAAAAAACCGCCTAAGGCGAATTTATTCATTCCTTCTTAATCGAGTTTTAGAGGTGGAAACAAGCATCCAGCTTGCCTAATTTTAATTCTGAGGGGCGAAAGTGCTCTATGGATCGATCGATTGAAAAAATTGGTGGAGAGGCTTGCGCAAAATTGGCAATCGAACATTTTTTTTTTAAATTTATCCCAGAATTGTTAAAACGGACAATGAAAGAATTAATTTTGAGATGAGATTGGAAATGGAAAAAAAATATTTAAAATAAATGATGAAAGTCCATTATATGAAAGAATAATTAATAATAAAATAATCGACGAAAATGGGGAAGAAAAATTGGAATGGTTAAAATAAAATACAATATTGTGGGTATTAGTTCTAATTTGTTTTGATGTCATCTCATTTTAATTGGAACTTCCTCCATCCAAAATGTCGGCAATGGCCGCCGCCCGCTCCATTTTGTCCTTTTGTTTGATAATGCTGCTCAACTCTTTCGGCACAAATTGGACTTGTTGACTTTTATTGTAGGCTAAAATTGGAGAAATTAATTAAATTTAAATTAAAATTCGACTTTTTCTAAAGTATTTACCATAGTCAAAGAACAATTCTTCCCCGCATTTAATTGGGCGTTGGGCAAAAATGCCAATTTTATGGTCTCCATTGACGACAACCACCCGGGCACGGCAATTTGGATTGCGGGAATGGTTGGCAAAACGAATCACATTCCCAACACGGGTTGCGTCCACCACTTGTTCCTCGTTCAAACCTATGGAATATTTAAAAATTGTATTTTAATTGCCAAATTTATTATAATGGTTTGGGCAAAATTAAAGGTTATTAAACGGTTTAAACCAATTTTCGTTTATTGGTTTAAAACTAATTTAGAATCGGTTAAACCTATATCAAAAACATAATCCAATGATGGAATATCTGTCTAGGATAAACCATTGAACTTTGAACCGTTAAAATAGTCATTTTCAATACATTTTTTCCGATAAATTAAATATTTTCCTATTTAAAATTAAATTATATTTCTGTACTCACCAAATAAATAGCTGCATTTGATGCGATCGTATATTTTGCCACGGCGTTCACTCTCGGCCTGGCTGATTACCTCGCCACAATATTCCGAAATGAAATCATTTTTGTCAATGTCCTCATTGGCAAAGCAGCCCCAGCCGGCCACTTGTGAGGGAGCCACAATCAGTCGTTTTTGAAGTCCGCGTTGAATGGAGACATTTTTGCAAATTTGTTCGCCGTCAGTGTCCAATTTTCCTAAACCAAATTGGATTAGAACTAGATAATTATCAAAATATTTAATTAATTTACCGCAATTGCATGATTTACAAATGTCCGGGTCGCATTCCCAACTGGCATAATAACATTGACACTTAAATAAAAAAATGTATAAATTAAAATTAATAAAAAAAAATGTATTATTTTTTGGTCAAATGACCTATTTCGATCTAGAAATGTATTAAAGAATCTATAAAATTGCATAAAAGTGAAAATCAAGTCCGAAAAAAATAACTTCCTCGGAGCGGGTTCGAACCCGGGACCTAAATTTTTCTAAAGTGAAGTGTCTGGCCGGCCTCTTTAGGTCGGAAATTTTCAAGAAAAAATAAAATATTCTTTATACAACCTACTCAATCTAAAGCTATTCCGGTTGTTCAAACCTGTTTGGTCCTGCAATTGCCCGGTGCGCATCGGCAACCGGGAAAACGATTCTCGCATTCCTCCGAGCAGCCACAATATTTCGTGCACAAATTGTTCACCCGCAAGCAATAACAATCACTGCTGTCCTCGCGGCATTCTCCTTTGTGCTTGCATGGTTTGAACTTTTGGCTGTTCTCCACTTTTCCATTTGTATTGGCCCATTTCATTGCCCGGAATGTTCGGTGCGAATCACGGTTCTTTCGATATCTATTTGGGAATGAGGAAAATTAAATTATATTTAATAAAAAAATTTTATAAACTTTTGTATTCAATAAATAATTTTATATTCCAAATTTATTCAAAAAAAAATTACTTTGCATTTTTCACTGGTGACGATTGCAAATCAAGACGTGGAGAAAGTGGCCCGGTCCGAGATGCATAATCGAAAATTTCCTTGCAAGTTTTTTTGCTTCTTTCGGTCGTGCACATATTCAGCATTCTAAAATTTATAATTATTTATTTAAGAAATATCCGTTTTTAAACAAACTTTGTAATTTTGCAGAAATCCTCCTCGCCAGTTTGTCTTAAAACCGCGAAAATTGATTCCTCATGAGGCGTCCATAGTTGGGGGCCACCATTGTTCAGGTCAATTTGCAAATCAAGTCGACGACCCTTTAAAATAAATTTAATAATAACATTTTTGGGAGAATATCTTTGGTTTTTATTATCCAAAATTGAGAATACCTTATGATTTGGCTGTGGAGAGCGCACTTTTTCGGCCACATTCAAATAACAATTCGGCGAACATGGCATCATTTGCTGTTGTTGATTATTCTCTTTGGTTGTTTTGTTCCGTTCAAATCCATTATGGCGCTTTTTTGCTTTTCGTCCGCCGCCATAATTGTCCCCAATTGTGGCTAAAATTGATTAAATATTCAATTTAATATTTAATTTAATTACCATTGTGCATAATGCAATCATATGCAAAGCATTTGTGGCAAAGCAAAAGCTCATAGCTGTTCAATAGGCGAGAGGAGGAAAAATTGGCCATCAATTCGCCATTTTCATTTGTGAATTCCGTACGGCTGATCGTTTCCGGCTCAAAGCGTTGTTGTAAATCCGGATACCTAAATTTAAAATAAAATTAATTTTAAATGGGTTAATATTAAATTTATATTTAAATAAATTGCCGAAAAGATAATTAAATGCCAAAATAATTATAATGGTTTAAGGGTTTGTCCTCCATATTCACAAACCATAACCAAAACCCAATTGGATAGAGCTGGTCAAGATTGATTGAATGGTATATAATTTGTTATGATTTAGTCAACAATTAAAGGGTATTAAACCGTTTAAACCAGTTTTGGTTTTTGGTTCAAAACTAAGTTAAAATTATTTAAAACACAAGCCAAAAAATAATCATGTTTTTATGAGTCAATTGGTTTAAGGTTTTTGGGTCTACGGTCTAGGATAAACCACTAAACCGCTATAGATTTTTTGTATATTTTCATTGTTTATTTTTTACAAATTAAATTATTTCCATTTTAAATTATGAATTAAATAAATACATTGCATTGAGTTCATGGCGAGAAGCTTTATTTGGGAAATGTTGATAGATATGCTTGCAAATGGTTTCCACATCTAAATTTAATGAAGAAATTTTAATTTTAATCAATCCAAATAAATTAACTAATTTCGGGATGTCGTTCCTTGACCAATTTGACCATGTAATAGAGGATATAATCGTTGATGTATTCACCGCAACCCTCTTTTGTGCCATGAATTCCTTCTGGGAATGTTTTCATCAAATCCGAACAGAATGAAGTGTCATCGACGGAATCGCCCAAGAATGGAATGTGCGAGAGTGTGTATTCATCTTCAGCCTTTAAATGAAAAAATATGGGAATTATTTTATTTTATTAAGACAATTAAAATGATTTATTGGACTCTTTTTTAAGGAGGACTGAACCGATTTTAATGATTTTAGAATCAATTTAAAGAGCTAACTTTTGGCTATCAAATGATATTAATTTTACTTAAATTGATTCAGATATTATTGAATTATGCCCAAAAAAACCACTTAAATTGGCCTTTACTAAGAATTAGCTAAATTTTCTGTGTTTTTTTTAATCAGAATCTCATCAATTCTGAACCAAATTTTTCCAATGTTTTAAACTACTCAATGCTTACAATAACATTCGCTTCCGTATGCGTCCAATATTGCATGGGCGGTGTGGATTCGACATGTTCAATTGGAATAATTGGGCATTTGTTCACAATGGAATTTGTGTCCGCCCGACGAAGAGAGGCTGCCTGTTGCTTCTCTTTGATTTGGTTGTATTCCGGAATATTCAGTGGGACAATGGGCACATCATATTTTTGAGGAATTATTTTTCTCGATTTTTCAAATGCTTTCTGAATTATTTTTCTTTAATTTAAATTCGATTGTAAATTAAACACATACCAATCCTTGTGTGGCAATAATTTGTTCATATTCCTCACGAACTTGCCAATATCCAACGAGGATTATTGAACTTGAAAGTTCTTTTTCTTCATTATGCTTTGTCTTCTTTCGTTGTTGTTTCTCTTTTTCTGTTGATGCCATTGAATAAATTAATTTTTGTGATATTTTTTTAATTTAAATTTGGATAATCTGAATAATTTTTATTCAATTAATTTTGTAATTTTATCGTGTGAAATTGCGTGAATGTAATTATCGTTCGCGGGAAAGTAAAATTCGGTCAAATCTATGCATTTTAATGGTTCCTGCGCGGAAGAAAATTTACTTTTCTTCATTGAGTTTTTCATTCGCTTTCAATCCGTCCACCGGCGGATAATCCATTTCAATTCTTTCGCCTTATACCCCGCAAAAATGTCACTTTATTCTGCAATTTTACTCCTCCTAATTGCCATTTTCGTTGTTGCTTTATGCAATTATCAGCAGCAATACCAAAATCGACGTTATCCCATAAAAAGAAGCCTCAATTCCGAAACCCCAGCAACCGAAAGTCAATGCAATAATAAGCAATTGGAAGAAATTATGGTTCAGGTGGAAATTTACTTATTTACCCCCTAATTTGCGCGTGCATCATTTCAAGAATGGAAAATATTTAATTTGACAAAAAAAAACACTTAAAATTCCGAAAAATTCTAACGGTTCAATGCTAGTCCTAGACCAATAAAACTACAATTAATCGATAGATCTCGGTCAAGATGATCATTTAATTATGTTTTGACTTGGGTTTAACCAATTCTAACTTATTAGTTTTGAATCAAAAATCAAAATGAGTTTAAGCGGTTTAATACTCTTTTTGGCCAAACCATAACAAATTAAAATTATATACTGGCCGTGGGATATAGGCTAAAGGTTTGGCGTTCTAGGAAAAACCATCGAACCGTTATAATCTTTTCATCATTTTCAATGCTCTTTTATTAGCCAAATTAAATACTAACCATTCAGAATATCGTTGCCGGCAATATAATCCGCTCCAAGCAGAATATCATGGTGCAGGCTCGAAAACATTTTGGTGGCGCTTTTAATGTGATCTGTGCTCGTGGAAATTTTTCTTATAGTCAGTGAATAAATAAAAATATTTAAAAAAAAAAGATATTTGCAGTTACAAGCACAAGAATATATTGCTTGGTGGAGAAAAAAGGCATCAAATGTTTTACTTTTTTGAGCGAAAAATCAAGAAAGAAATCCACAATTTATCATTGATGTTGGAACATATTTATATTGATTTGAAATGGATAAAATTTTTGATCGATAATTAATAAAAAAAATTGTGTTTAATTGAGTCAATTTTTATTAATCATAAATGTATGAATGGTGGGAATTGATTATGTGAATGAATATAATATATTCGGTGCTCATTGTCTGTTCAATCATTCATCACAAAAAATTAGGTTATGGAGGGATTTAAGTAAGTTGAATTAGCCGAAAGGACAATTGTTGGTCATTCTTCATATTCATTCATTCCATCTTTCCATTTGTTCTTCCACACAATTTATCCGAGCAATTTGCGCATTTGAGTCTCTTGACTTCGGACCACAGTATCATTGCGTTCCGCCTTCGTTTGGATTCGATCGAGGAGGCGATTTTGATCATCCACTTCATCGCCCAATGCTGTGCCCCAATTGCGAAGACGCGCCAGTTGAGAACTCATTTGGTCTTAATTTGAAGAGTTCGATTATATAATACTTTATGGGTTTAAACTTTAAGGTAGATTAGAGCTAGAAATAAGATTTTGACAAAAATTTCCATCTTTAGCCGAGTAGATGGCCTTCCATTTTTGCAAAATTTAGTCATGAGTTCGAATCCACTCAGAGGACGTTAATTTTTTTCTGGTTTGGTTTTCATTTAAGTGTATTTTTATACATTCTATAGTACATTACTAGATGAAATAAAGTATTCATACCAAAAAATGAGGTAGAAAAAGCTCTAATATAACGCACATTTATTGAATAAAAAATATTTACCCAAGTTTTGATCAATTTGATTGTCCATTGCTTCCCAACGTGTCCCTTGGATTTGAGCCCTCGATGAGGCATTCAGTGAATGTGCTGCCTGTCCTCCATTTCCACCTGGAACAACATTTCCTTGCTTTTCGCCATTGACGCGATCCACAATTTTGGTCAATTGATCGGCCGATTTTGATGTTCCCATTGCAGAATTGTTTTGCTTAATTATTTATTTTTAAATTTAATTTATTCTCTCAAATCTGAAATACCTGCTGTTGTTGTTCCTCTTTCGATTTCTCCTTTGGCAGTCGAGAAAATTTGTTCTTAAACATTCCGCCGAACAATGATTTTAGACTGCAAATATTGTAAATTAAATTTACATTTCCGTAAGTTTTACCTGTTCAAGCTCCGTTGAGTGTATTGTGTGGTCTTGTGAATTTCCTCCAAATTAGTTTCGGCCTTCTCCAACTTTTCCCTTTGCTCCAATAATTCCTTAAAATGCGAAATATTTGCAAAATATCAAAAGTGAAAAATTTTACTCTGGCAGTTTGTTCGGCAAGTTTATCGGACGATTCCAATTGTTGGCAAGAACGTTGGGTGCTGTCCAGCGACATTTCCAAGTACTTCTCTATGTCACGGTCAATGTCCTCCATTTGCTTTTCAATGCTCTTCGTCGTTTTGGTGGTATAGCTTTTGACTGGATCTGCAAAAAATTGTTTACTTTTTTGCCGAGAGAAAGTTAATTCTGGCTTATAATTTTAATGCTTAACCTCTAACCAATCCTAACTTTAAGTTTTGAACCATTAAACCAAAATGGTTTAAGCCGTTTAATATTCTTTAATTTCGAACCATAATTAATTATATACTATCGATAGCGTTTTAACCAGCCTATCGAATAAGATAGTAGGATATCTAAAATCCTATCTCTCGTCAATAAAAACTCTCCTCTAAACTCTAAAACAGAATTTCTCGATTGTCACATGAACTCTAATGCCCATGAAAACTGGCAAATAATTCGTTTCAAAATTTTGGCTATTCAATTTTTTTTTGTGGATTTACCTAAGCCAAGTCCTTGTCTGCCTCGCAAATAATCATCATTGCCTTCATCAAATGGATTAGCCATCCTTTTGGGTTGCTTGTGAAGAGAGTTATGAATGAATGAATGGGGCAATGCGTGCGCTTCCACAGCTAAAATCAATAATTAAGCAAAAATTCGATCCATATAACAAAATAAATAAATATGAAAATTGGTGGAATAAACAAATCCACAAAAAGTCAAATTTCGGTACTTGTATACTTTGTATCCGCCAGAACCCTTAAAAAATTTCGAAATTTTTTTCTACAAAATTATATACCAATCGACTCGTCTTGGCGAGCTGGTTATGAAAATGTTATTAGTTTCGCATAAAACCCAGAAATAAAAAAGTTATGACCTCAAAGAAATCGAAAAAGGTGCTTGGTCCCCCCTATGGGTCTGAGCTCGAAAAATTTTTTAACATTTTTTCGGTCGAATTATATCTCTGTCGACGCGTCTCGATGAGAGAAGCTCGAATCTGCCATCGATTTCGCATATAACATAAAAATAAAAAAGTTACGGCCATTTTAGTTTCGCTGGATGTGTTGGAACTGCGCAGACTTGCGCGACTGTAACTTTTTTATTTTTGTGTTTTATGCGAAACCGATAAGAGATTCGCATTCTGCTAGTCGAGACGCGTCGAATGAGCTATAAATTGACTAAAAAAATTTTCAAAAAATTTTTCGAGTTCAGACCCATAGGGGGGACCAAGTACTTTTTCAATTTTCATGAGTTCATAATTTTGCCAAATGTGCTGATGTTCAAAATTTTAACATTTTCATAACCAGCTCGCCAAGACGAATCGATTGGTATATAATTTTGTAGAGAAAAAATTTCGAAATTTTTTAAGGGTTCTGGCGGATACAAAGTATACAAGTACCCAAATTTCAATTAATTCATGATTTTATCAAAATGTTTATTATGGAAATGACCAGTTTTATTCGATTTGTCATCATAAAAAATGCTTGGAAAAAATCCTAATATGCCAAAAATGTGAAAATATTTTTGATTATTTGTGTTCACTTCAATTTTGACAATTCATTTGGTATCAAAATTCTTGATTGCATTTTCTTGATCAAAGGCACTGTGTATTCAACTGTAGTGTCCCAACCGGGTTTAGTCCAGCTCAATTGTCTGGTGGTGTTACGGCTTACCTTAAATAAATTTATTTTAAATTTATTTATTCGATTAATTAACCATTGATGGATATGCCCAAATGTGGAAGACTAAATAAAGTTGACCAACTTGAGAGAAGAAACCAGCAACCTAAATATATTAAAATTAATTAATTCATAATTTATTTAATTTTACATCTTGATTGAATTCCCGACGATAGGTGATTCCTTTTGCCCAAGCATTTCCCCACTATAAATAAATTAGTCATTTGCCAATTTTCTCCTCATTTTCAAACCTCGATCATGCTTCCAGGCTAAAATTAAATATTTTCACAAATTAGTGAATTTAATTAAAAACCTTAAGTTCATAGCTTCGTAAATCATAAACATGTGCATTTTCTCTGGGTTTTGGCTCACCCCAATAGCTGAACGGTTTACATATGACTGTTCGCCTTCGGCCACAGAGTCGGGCATAGTCCAATTCGGCAGCCTTGACCGATGCATTTGATTGGAGTGCTTTGATATGGCTGAAATATTTGGATATTTTAGTAAAATGAAATAGTGAGTGACCTGTCCAAATCGGAATATCCTTTTTGATAACGCCACAAATTGATGGCCTGATTTTGGTTGCCGAACAGTACGAACCATGAGCCGAATAATTCTGCGCCCGGCGTCGCATTGACCACTTCAGCCGTGTACTTAATAAAGAAAGATTTATTTAAGATATCGCAAAGGGTTGCTCAAAGTTGGTTACGGTTTCAGAACTTTTTTTTTTTAAAACTTTTTGATAATTCCTCCTAGTTTAGGACCGACTTTGAGCTACACCCTAATTATCCAAAATAAACCCAACATACATTTTTGTAAGCATGCAAATATTTGTCCCGATCACCACCGGTTGCATCATGTGCTAAAAATTTGGTTTTATTATTTCATTACAATTAAAATGTACAAACTTTGTAATTCATAAATAACTTCGCCCACTGAAAGCAGTGAAGAATGACTTTGAGTTTGTCTGCCAATTGCATTCTCTCGTGGTCCAGTCAAAATTCGCGAAATCCAACCTTGGGGTTTCTCTGGCTGTTCAGCTGCTGTGGATGGTGGCTGTCCACTGGCGAAACATTTTACTGTACTTAAAACAACAACAAATATTAAAATTAAATCAAAAAAGAAACTTTAGTGGGAAATTGTTGAGCTTGAATATTTGCCGTCTCAATTGCATCTTCTTTTGAGGTTAAAGACTAATTCCAATTTGTAAAAATTGTGTAAAATATATCCAATGAATATTATAAATTCATCTTTAAAACAAAAGTTCAATATAATTTGATCGATCATTTATTAAAATAACGCAAAAAACAACGACAACAATTTGATTGATTAAATAGATTCAATTTAAATAAATGATTGTTGCTAAATAATAGTGTCAAAACCAAAACATCATCATATTATTCCCCCATCTTCTTTGGGTTTCGTCGTTCTTCTATTGTTGCTCAAAGTCGCGGTCGCGATTGTAATCGTTCTGTTGCTGTTGATTTTGTTGGAAACGACGCTGGGCCAATGGATAGATGTTATCCACATTAATCGAGGCCAGACGTGTTGAACGAGTCCCATCCGGCAAAATCTGTCCACCAGAGTAATGAAGACGGCCGGTCATATAGATACGAGACCCTTAGAAATGTTTGGATTTATTTATGTTTAAATAATTAATAATATACCGCGCTGAATATTGTTCTTGATGTATTTGGCGATTCCACCGAAGCCCACAATGTTGTGCACCTCCGTCATTGTCATGGTCTCGCCATTGGCCAACTTCTTATCGACATTTGTGTACAGGTTGAAGCTGGCAAATTCACTTCCCCGTTGAGTCAACTTGAAGATTGGATCACCAGCGACACCGCCGAGCAACTCCACACGGTTTATGCTAAACAAACAAATTCATTTTAAATATTTAAAATGGTAAAAAAGAAACCCTTTGTTCACGCGAGGGCGTTGTTGTTGTTGCTCGTATCGAAATCCTCCCGACCCGCTATCGCGTTCTTCATTTCCATATTGCGGTTCCGGCTCAAAATCTCCTTGTTCTCCTCCCGGATTTTCGTTGAAAAAATCGGAAGAGACATCAGTATCAGTTGATTGCGGGCGAACAGCAAAGAACATCGATGGACGAGCCAAATTGGTGCGCGTGATGATAGCACGGAACAGTGACATTTTATTGACTTATATTTGTTTGCTTGTTGTAAAACCAAATTAAACTGTTTCTGAAAATTTTAATAATATCGGTTATTTTATGGATTTATAAATGAATTCCATTCCATTCACTATAACAAAATAACCCACTCTAGTCCGTATCATTGGAAAATAATTTTCGGATATTGAAATCCGGATTGGACAATAGCAATACAAGGACCGGACGGGAACGGACCGGACCTTAAGATTTTCTCTTCTTTTTTATTTGTTAATCATCAACCAACTGAATGCGAATAGGATACGGTACAGCGGAGAGAGTATGCAATGAAGAGAGACAGAGAGTTGAAAAATAAACTTCGTTGTAAAAAAATATTTTTAAAATTTTCCCAATGGTCCTTTAAGGGCGAAAAACTCAAAAGTGAGAAAACTATTCCAAAAACTTCACAAATGAATGGATTATTCATTGAATTTGAGATAAAATTAAATAAATCATAAATAAAACAATGCAAATTAACCGAAATTCTAATAAAAAGATACAATTTTCTCATTTTTCAAGGCCAATCCAACTTTTCTTATAACCAATGTCCCTCTTTTTGGCCTTACTAACCCCGATTTTATATTTTAGCTAGTTGAGAAGCTTGTCCATGTCCAGCATTGCCAAAGAGGCGTGGATGGATGTCGTGCTACTATTCACATTCCTCAACAGATTGTCCGCAGAAAGCGATATTGTGCTGAAAAATGGGAGAATGGGCGGCGTTTGCCCCCTCCAAGGCATTTGCTGCAAGTCCCGCAGACTTTGTTGGTCCAGCCCCCCCCCCTTATTCTCGCCCCGTCCCCTCCACATTCTCCTTTTTGGTGGTGGAGGGGCGGAATTGGCATTTTTCTTTCGACTGTCCTGTGTGAAGGCCACTCCCCGAGGGGCCTTGGCCTCCGCGGAGAAGGGGGTAGCAGCTTTCGCCAGTAGCAGATTGGATGTCAAAAATGGTGAAGGAGGGCCATGGGCCACAATAGACCCAATCCTCCTAATCCGGCCAGCAGCTTGGCCAAAATCCTTGGCTCCATAATAGTCCTCCTCCTTTCCCATAAATGTCCGAAGCTTTAATTTTAACTTATTTCCATCATTTTTTGATTCAATTAAATTAATTAATTCGACCATTTAACCCGCATTCAAAATTTTAGCCCATGGATGGCCGAATCACACCGCTGTCTTGGGCCATCATCATCGTTTATCCTCCTCCTCAGCATTGTTAGCCTTTTTAGCCTTCTTCTAATGGAGCATGGATGCGCGGCCGAAAGGTAGGCCTCAAAATGCTATAAAAATGCCGAAAACATAAATTGAGCCAATAAGTACGCGGCACGCAACTTTCTTTCCCTCCAAAGAGTCAAAGCTTCCATGTTTTTCCCATCATTTAATTCCAAAGAAATTTGCTTCTCCTACATCATTCCCCTTTTGGCACCACATTTTTGCCGCCGCCACCGGTTGCCCAGGCATTTATGATGGTGTGGTCCTTTCATTTTAGTAAACACAGCTGACTGAGACTTTGTCCTTCCATTTCCTTCCACAATTTTTCATATTGCTTCCTCCTTTTTCGGCCAATGCAAATTCAATTTTTGGCATCCAATCACACACAAAAATACTAAAAGTTCTTCCTCTTTTGCCCATGGCTTTTCCATCCAACAAAATGCGGGCACATAGAATGAATCGAAAATTGCTCCGAGAGCATCACAATGGAAAAAAGAGGCCGCATGGGCCAAGGGAGAAGGGAGAGAGGGGGCTTTATGCAAACGAGGTGGCCCGGGGGGCCCATTTTTGTGAGGAAATTTTTCGACAGCATCGAAAAGAGAGGGGTGGAATCGAATGACGAAAAGCCAGAGTCGGGGTTGTTTTTGGCTGCAACAAAATTTGACTATTTTTGGATAAAAAGAAGGCTTCAAGAAAAAATACCCACTTGATTGAGCCTCTGGCGAAGGGAAATGGATGGCTAATTGGCTTGTGGCAAGGGGGAGAAGGAAATTTGAGACGAATTTGGGAAAAAAAACGATGGAGGGGATTTTACATTAAATTCTCACGCTCTTTATATAAGGGGAAAGCTTAAAACAAAAAATAATAATGCTAAAAAAACTAATGATCAGAGAGCAAAAAATATTCAAAAATAAATGATGAATTTTGCAGGAAAGCATTTTTTCGCCGAAATTCCCGGCATCTTCGTCGTCTTTCACGACTTTATGACTGGGAGGTGGATGAGTTCGGCTCATTTCGGCCAGTCATTCCAGCTACACAAAATGGCAGATTCCTACGTCATACAGCAGCCAAAAGCGAATCTGCTGGATCATCAGAGGAGGGAGGAGGCCAACAATGTGCAAATGATTCGTATATTTTGGACAAAATTCTTGACAACTATAATCGGCATAAAATCCCTGGGGGAAAGGTGGAGGTGGAAGTTGAGGTGGGGCATTCAGAATTACAAATCAGAATTACAATTACAAATCAGAATTACAATTACAATCGCAAATCAGAATTACAATTACAAATCAGAATTACAATTACAAATCAGAATTACAATTACAAATCAGAATTACAATTACAAATCAGAATTACAATTACAAATCAGAATTACAATTACAATCGCAAATCAGAATTACAATTACAAATCAGAATTACAATTACAAATCAGAATTACAATTACAAATCAGAATTACAATTACAATTACAAATCAGAATTACAATTACAAATCAGAATTACAATTACAAATCAGAATTACAATTACAAATCAGAATTACAATTACAAATCAGAATTACAATTACAATTACAAATCAGAATTACAATTACAAATCAGAATTACAATTACAAATCAGAATTACAATTACAAATCAGAATTACAATTACAATTACAAATCAGAATTACAATTACAAATCAGAATTACAATTACAAATCAGAATTACAATTACAATTACAAATCAGAATTACAATTACAATTACAAATCAGAATTACAATTACAAATCAGAATTACAATTACAAATCAGAATTACAATTACAATCGCAAATCAGAATTACAATTACAATTCAGAATTACAATTACAATCGCAAATCAGAATTACAATTACAATCGCAAATCAGAATTACAATTACAATTACAAATCAGAATTACAATTACAAATCAGAATTACAATTACAATCGCAAATCAGAATTACAATTACAATTCAGAATTACAATTACAATCGCAAATCAGAATTACAATTACAAATCAGAATAAATTTATAAATCAGAATTACAATTACAATCGCAAATCAGAATTACAATTACAAATCAGAATTACAATTACAAATCAGAATTACAATTACAATCGCAAATCAGAATTACAATTACAATTCAGAATTACAATTACAATCGCAAATCAGAATTACAATTACAATTACAAATCAGAATTACAATTACAAATCAGAATTACAATTACAATCGCAAATCAGAATTACAATTACAATTCAGAATTACAATTACAATCGCAAATCAGAATTACAATTACAATTACAAATCAGAATAAATTTATAAATCGGATTTAAAAAATTAGGAAATTTACAATTCGTTGTCCCCTTTTTTTAATTTTTGAAATTTCACAGGTCTGGGTACAAGAGATCACCACAATTTCAGGTGAAAATATTTTTTTTTAATTTCTACATATTAAAAATTCAGACATCACTTCGGACTTTCAGGCAAGTTTCCTTCCATTTTTGCCACCTTTTTTCACAAAACAAAAAGTCCTTCAATCTTCACCCCTTTTTTGTCGCCTTCGGCCCAAGAAAACAATAGGCCTTCAATTTTTAAAGCCACACATTTCTTGTCGTTATAGAGACGAAAAATTGTTGTTTGTTGGGTCAAAAAAATGTCCACTAAAATGTTCTTCTTCCTGCCATCATATTCTTTGAATTTGTAAAACAAAACATGCTTAAATATGTAAATAATTCACCACATTTTTTCCTTTATTTTCAGTTGGATATTTACATCAGTGAAATGTGGAGGGTAAATATTTGAATGAGGGATTGGAAATTTTTATTGGAAAATTTGATTATTAGGATCAAGCATTGGATTATGCTTGGATGGAGCCATGCAAATACAAGTCGGGGTACAAATGGAGATTGGCCCCTACATGGGAAAGGATGAAGATGATGATAAAGAAGAAGAAGAAGATGATGAGGAAGATAATTATGAGGATGATAATGAGAATGATTAAGAAAGATGATTAAGAAGATCACTAAGCTTCATCATCATCCTCTTCTTCATCATCATCTTCATCCTTTCCCACGTAGGGGCCAATCTCCATTAGTACCCAAGTCGGCATTAAAATCAAAATTCACAATAAAATGTGTATTTTTTAGTCTTTCATTGAACAGCATTTTACTTGAGAAATTGTGGACACCAAATTCGGTAATATCAATAAAATCGCCTGGGGCTAATCCACCGCAAATAGAATGATTGATGGTACCGCTATTACAGTATCGCTGATGCCTTTCTTTCTGACATTTCTTAACAAGGAAGCAATCAATCAGGAAAGGAGATATGCCATTCGAATCCTTTAAATACCCTTTAAAAAGTGGCTTTATTCATTTTTTGGAAATACAAAGTATTTTGTAAAAATAAGCGGCAGCTTTTCTTCACAAGTCAGAAAATTCGATTCTATTATATTCAAAGATATTTAACTTAATTAAAAGTTAAACTTTATATAATTTTAAAAAGCCACTTTTAATAGGATAATTTGTGCTTTCAAACGATATATTGCCTTCCTTTTTTGGTTTCTTCCTTGTTGAGATAAGGCCAAAAGAAAAGGCATAGTCAATGAAATTACGATACCAAAAAGTGCCCCTACCGAATCCAAATCCTCAAGGCTCAATCAATCCGATATTTCCCTTCTCCCACCAAACACAGTGTTTCATCAATTCAAAAACCGCTGACATCCATCGATCACCATTTCCCAACATTTTTCTGCTCATTTATGCCAACGGCTCGGTTTGGACCAATTATCGGTTGAAGCTGCAGGGCCCATGCGAGATGGATTTGACACGTTTCCCCTTCGACAATGTGACATGTTCCCTCACATTTGAATCATTCAACTACAATACGGATGAGGTGGAAATGCATTGGTCCAGTGTGGGTGTGGCCAAAATGCGGGATCACATCGAGTTGGCCGACTATCTGCTCATTAACATCATTTCCGAACGTCAGACTGTGGTGAGCCTTGGCACCCTAGGCCATCTTCTTCTCCATTATATGGCCATCCCAATCCCATTGGAAAGGGGGAATGTTTTTCAGAGAAACGGATATTACTGATTGAATACTTGCACCGTTATTTTGGTCATAACTCAACGAAGCTATGACCAATTTAGGAAGGCAAAATATTTGAAAGCCCTAAATGTCCGCTAAAAAGTGGCATATATAAATTTCTGAAAACCTAAAACAATTTGTAAACTAAGTGGATTTTATCCAGAAATTTGGGTTTATTACACTCAAAGACATGAAACTTTTTTTAAAACTTGATTTCATGAAATTAATTTTAGCCACTTTTTATAAGACACTTTAAGCTTTCTAATGGTATATCGCCTTATCAGATTAAATATTGCCTCGTTAAGTTATTGGCCAAAAATCTTGTCTAGGGGTGTTGAATTTCCCTTACAAGAGTTGGGTGAAATGAATCAATTTTTTCCTAACTTATTCCATATAATAAATACAAACATTTCTGCAGCCTTATCCCGCCGGCTATTGGCACGAATTGACAATGCGTTTTCACTTCAAACGAAGGGCTGGCTGGTTTGTGTCACCCTCATTTTAAACAATGCCCAACCTTCTATTTAAAGGTATATTCTCCAGGCCTATTTGCCCACCTATTTGACCATCTTCATTTGTGAGTTTAAATTAATTAATCCAATTCCATTTTTGACCATTTAGCCTGGATTTCCTTTGTACTTGGCACCCAAGCAATTCCGGCCCGAACAATGTTAGGCGTGAATTCCCTTCTGGCAATGACCTTCCAATTTGGCAATATTATTCGGCAAGAAATGATAAAAATTTCAATTATTTTTTTAATTTTTAAGGAATTTGCCCAAAGTCAGCTATGTGAAAGCCATCGGTTAGCCCCAAAATTCCCCTCCAAAATCCATTTTTCCTTCAGATATTTGGCTTCTTTCTTGCATGACTTTTGTCTTCTTTTCCCTTCTCGAATTGGCCTGGGTTGGCTATTTGAGTCGAAAGGAGGCGGATAGCAAAGAAGAGGCCAAAAAAGCGGCAGATGCGGCAGCCGCCTTTGCCGTCGACAAAATTAATATGGTCATTCCAACGCCGGCTGGGCTACCGCCACCAAATTCGGGTGGCGGAATTGGAGGGCAAGAGGATGAAAGCAATAATTTAAGGCAATTTGGCTAACAGGGATTAGGGCATAAAAATTTGGTATTCTCACAGAAGAAGAGGTGGGCCTCAATCAGCGGTGGCTGGCGGCAATGTTGAGGATGAGAGGGCGGCGCTGCTTTCGCGCACCAACGATTATGGGTACATTCCACCGGGCTATGGACTTTTGAATGGCAGCGTCCAAAGGCAACAACAACAACAATTCGACCATCAATATGGGCTACCGCCAAAACCGGAATTGAGTAAGTGGCAACGGACAGTAGGGGACTTTTCAGTACTTGGGGCCATTCTTTTTATTTTGGCCCATAACAGCGAGGCTGAACCTTTTTTGTAAGGCGATATACCATTCGAAAGCCTAAAGTGTCCTCTATAAAGTGGCCATATTAAATTTTATTTAATTTCAATTATAAACAGTTATGCGCCTCTGATTGCAATAAATCTGACTTTTTTGAGGAAAATCGTTTTTCTACAAATTATTTAAATTTTTCAAAAAATTAGTTAAGCCATTTTGTAGACGATATAAAGGGCCTTCAAATTGATTATCGCCTTCCAAAATTGGTTATTCCTTTGCAGAATTATGGTCAAAAGATATTCTTCTAATAATTCAAATATTTTATAGGTTGGTCCCTGGCTGTCCCATTGGGCATGGATTCCTCCGTTCTCTCGGATGACCAGGCAATTCCTCCGTCAAAAGAGGAATCGGCAAACAACAATGCCTCAATGCAATACAGCAAATCCCAACGTGAACAGTTGGCCTTGAGAATTGACCGCTATTCGGCACTTCTTTTTCCCGCACTTTTTGCACTTTTCAATGTTTTTTATTGGTACGAGTGAATTTATATTTTGCCTTTAATTCAAATTCCCTCAAAGGTATCATTATATGACAGAATAAATTGGATTAATTGGCCATTTTGCTGCTCCACCCAATACAAAAAAAGGCTCATGCATTTCAACACAGCCTCAATTTTTCACATTTTGCAAAAATGGAACAAAATTTACTTAAACTTATTATTATTATTGCGCATTTTCACCGAAAAATAGCTTAAAACATTTCAATTAACGATGTTTTTGAAATTGGTTTTAAGGGTTTCTTAAAATATTACTACTTTATTGGTTTAATCTCTCTAAATTGCCAAAAAGCAATTTGAATAAAATTTTTTAAACCACCTTTTTCGGTGAAATGCGCTAGCACATTTATTGAACAAAATATGGCAAAATTTATTATTAATATTCTCTGCAATAAAATACACATTTTGAACAAAGGAAAAAGTGACAAATTTTAGGGGTGGGTGGGATGGACACGTGGTGAGGAATTCACATGGGACCATTTTGGTGGAAAATAATGCAAAATGGTTTTGGAAATGCGGAAGTGGAATTTTTATAAGGGGAATGTGAGCAATCCTGAGAGAAGAAAGACTTGTGGCCAAATATTGATAAAATAATGGCTTGGCAATCGTGAATAAGATTGTTGAGGTCGATGGATGATGATTTGTTGTCAACATTTTCAATCATATTCATCCTCCCTTGACCGAAATTTGTTTGCCAACCAAGCCTAAAATGGAATTGGGCATTTTTTGGAGGGTTGAAGTCATTAAATTAGAAGCAAGATGTTTCAGTACCCTAGACCGTTCTTTTGGCCATAGTTCAACAAGGAAGCATCTGATTCGGGAGTTCGATATGTCACTAAAAAGCTCTAAATCTCCTCTAAAAAGTGGCTTTATAGCTGTTTAGAAAAATTAAAACTCCTCTAAAAACATGGTTTTGCCTCAAAAATTCGCCTTTATAAATTCAAAATCATATAACTATTTTAAGAAATTGATTTTCATAAATATTTTTAAGCCACTTCGTAAAGGACACTTTGGGCTTTAAAATAGTATATCGCCTTCCCAAATTGGCCATTGCCTCACAGAGCTATAAACAAAAGAATGGCAAAGGTACTTAAACATCCATTACAGTGTTAAACTGACCACTTTGTTCACCACTTCCTCCTGGGCCAAATTGAAGCACATTGCCAGCAAGGCCATTCCGGCCAGCAAATAAATGCTTGTGATCACCAGCTTCTCCTGTGCCTCTTTGTTGCTGCCAACCGAACCGCCTGGGAATTTGTCGCCAAAGCCAATGGTTGTCAAGGATATGTAGCAAAAGTAGAAACTGTCAAGAAATGTCCACTCTTCCCAGAGGCAAAATAGCACGGAACCAGTGACCAAATAGGCCAACATTGTGAGCAGAACCAATGAAAGGGGCACCTGCGATTATTCATTTAAAAAGTTTAAAAATTGAGGCTGAGGGATTCACCGATATTCTCTGCAATTGGGCCTCCACATTTTCCTTCACCTCCAATTGGTCCAAATGTGCCCTTGCCGCCAACAACTTTAAAAAGTAAACCCTTTTTTTACTCAAAATAATGTGCCTCCTTCACTTCATTCACGTCAGCCGCAGCCGCAAGTGGCAATGCCGATGAAGGCATCAATCCATTCGGTGGACCAGGTCCTCCGCCCAATGATTCCAATGAGCAATTATCGTGTGGAAGGCGCAGACTATGATGGTTTAAATAGGGCCGATTTGCGCGAGTCAATTTTGCCACCAATGAATTAGCACGTCGAATTTTGGCCGCTCTCCTTCGCTTGTGCCAAAGAATGAGATTGTATTTAAGACGGATTGAGCGAGCATAGAGGAATCTGAAAATTGAAATACCTTAAGGTTATTTAATTCTTAGGATGATTGATTTGGAAAATAACTTATTAAAGGTGAATTAATTTGATAACTATTTAAGCACTAATGTAAGCTGATTCCGAGTAATTTAGCTTTATTTTGGAGAGAAAAGTTTGTGGAATTTTAGTTTCGAGAATAAACAAAACATAGTTGCAAATTCTAAAATTAGCAATCGAAAATACATTTTTCTTAGCAAACAGAAACACATTTTTCTTAGCAATCGAAAATACATTTTTCTTAGCAAACAGAAACACATTTTACTTAGCAAACGAAAACACATTTAACTTAGCAATCGAAAACACATTTTACTTAGCAAACGAAAACACATTTAACTTAGCAAGTGAAAACACATTTTAGCAATCGAAAACACATTTTACTTAGCAAACTACACATTTAATTACCCAATCTAAAACATATTTTTCTTAACAAACGAAAAATCCGTTAACCGAAAACAAATTTGCCAGAAGACACATCTTCCTTCCAGAAAATGCCGTTCTCCTTTTCCTCCTTCTCTTTATCCATTAAATAAAAAAACCAATTCCCCTTTTCTCTCATTTTTCACTTAAATATGTTAAGTTTACCTAAATATTTTTGCCATAACATCGCCAATGTTCGTCAAGAATAACAACATCAATGGAATACCGATGATGGCAAAAAGGATGGTCAATGTTTTGCCAAAATATGTCTTTGCTGCAGTATTCCCATAGCCAATTGTTGTAATCACCTTTGGAAAGAATAGAGGGAATTTGGGCTAATTTATTTGATAGATTACGGTCAGGGAATAGAGAAACGCCCCGGTGAATGTCCATTGGGCGGCCATGCCAAATTCCTTTCCATCGTATCCTCTCTGAAATTGTGGCAAAATTAATTTGATTAAATCATTTTATGAAACCCGAATTGCCCACATGCACTTTCGTTGGAATTGTTTTGTCTGATTGTACACCGTCCTTTCCCAGACTCTCCTATCCAATTTGTTCACCCGAAATGTGGCATTCCAAGCAATTTGAACGGCTTGGCGTCGAGCCAAAGTCACGTCATTTTGAATAAAGCGCTTAAAGGGCAATATTATTCAAAGAATTCTCTAATAAAATAAAATTGAAAGATTTCTTCAAAATTTGGTCAGGTAAGTACCATATTTTCTCTATTAGAAGCCCACCCTCGATTTTGAGGTACCGTACCTCTTGGAAAGATGAATTTTTTGAAAATTTTTTATTGTTTTTTCTCAGTTCCATGGTGCTTAATAAAAAACACTATATTTTTTCAGACCTTAAATTTTAGGGACATAGAAACTTATAAGCCCATAGGCTAATATAGATAATTTATGGTAAATAATTCAATCAATGAATTTTCAATTTGAATTCACAGAAAACCTCGTGAGGCCCTTCAACCGCCCTGAAAACGACGGCACCAAGGAGGGCATAGCCAATCACCTTCACAAAAACAAGTTTGTTGGCACCGAATTTGGCATCTTATAAAGACAAACTAACCAATGCGCACAGTCCAACATGGGAGAAGAGGAAGGCAATGATCCTCTTCACCAAATTCACAACATGCTGAACTTTGGAGCGTCGATGCCTTCTCCCCATTGTGAAAAATAAGAAGAAGCCTATTAATGAAAGAGGAGGAAGGCACAATCAATGCGGCTTTTCAACAATTCAAAAATGGCTGACAATTGAATGAATTTGAAAGGGAAAGGGCCGTAGGGCATAGTTTGCAAAAAAGGCGCATTGTTGAAATCCATAAAAGCGCCGGAATGGCTTTTGGCTGTGCCATCAAGTTGGTGGTGGCCGCAAAAATGCTTCTTCTCAGAGTCAAGGCCATGCCGTGGCATTCCCCCTTCCCATTCTTCCCCTTCTCCCATTGCATTTCCTTCCTCTCCCTCCAATCCCTCCCATTCCGCCTTCAATCCCTCCAAAGTTTTTGGGCCCCCCTTCCCTTTTTATCCCAATGGGAATTCAGCAATAGAATATATGGCCCAAAAGCGAATCAGCCCCTTCGCCTTTTTTGCTGCTTTCTTTTCTCTTTCTTCATTCTTCGAGGCGGCTAAACAAAGAAAGTGAAAGGGAGACGTATTTGGCCTCCAAAAACGCCGTGAAAGGAAAGAGTGGAGGAATTGCGTCAACCAATTGCCATTTTTTTGCTGCATTGTTTTTGGCCACAACCATCCTTTTATGGTCATTCATCAGAGCAAGGGAAGAAGGCACATCGTGTATGGAATATGAGCCGTGGAATTTTTGGAGGGATGCCCCAAGGGGGAATTTTGGAAGGGTTGAAAGAAGATTGGATTGATTGGATTTGGAGAGGCAAATTGGATGAGCGAAAAAATGAAAAGTGGCAAACCCAATTCAATAAATCAAACTTTTTTAACACCCAAAACATATGTTGCTGTCGATTCTGATTTCTTTAATCAAAAATAATATGGCAGGCATTGTAGTTTGTGGGATAAATGTTGGCATCCTAAAGCAATATTAATTTATGGCTCATTCGATCCGGCATGAGCGATTTAATAGGTAAAATATTAATTCTGGTCAGATTTAGTATTCAATTTTAAAAATGTTAAACAGTTTAAAAATCTAAAATTTGAATTGGCCATAACTTGGGTTCAATCCGCTTAAATCAATTTGAAATTTAAATCTTCTAAACAAAATAGATCCCAAAAAATCGATTGAGCCGCAGAGCCGTACGATAATTAAAAAAGATGCCGAAATCCAAGTCGATAGAAAATCAAAATTAGTAAAACATCTCCGCATTCAACAAATACATTGGAAAGAGAACAAAAGTGGGAAGAATATGTAAGGGATCGATACAAAGTTGCGATCGATGGGATGGGCTAGAAGGGAGTTTGGGCCATGGAACAAAGTAAAAGCCAAAGGAAAAGCCGAGAAAAGTGGGAAGGGGAAAAGAGACAACAAAGAATGGGTGGGGAGGCTGGCTGATGGGAATATGGGTTGGGGGATTTGGCCACATTGGATTGATCTGGGCTCGCCACAAGGCAAAAATCCAATCCTTCGCGGATATATCGACTTGAGTGTGCAGCAGGGAAAAGCGAGAATTGTCCCTTCCGGTTTCTGTTGGTCATCCATCTGCCAATAAATTATTTGTTTCCCTCATCTTCCTCCAGATGGGCAACTACAAATCTAGGCCACAACTCTCTTGCGCAGGTTATTTGGTGGATTTTATAAGAAAATAATGGTCAATATTTGCAAAATTACATATTTCATTTTTATTGCAATTTGCCAAAGAGCCTCATAAAACTGAAATATAATAGAATTTAACAGGTAGGAAACAATAGTTTTTGGCATATAGCTCGAGGAGGCAAAAGCCAATTTGCGAAGGCATTATATCAATTGAAAGCTTAAAGTGTCTTCTAAAAAGTGGCCTATTTAAATTTTATAAATTTAAGCTAATAAAAAGTTACAAAGTTACATATCTTTCAATGTAATGAATCCCAAATTTCTGGAGAAAAAATCGCTTGTTTTTAAAATTGTTTTCACATTTCAAAAAATTAGTTAAGCGACTTTTTAGAGGATATTTAGGGCTTTCGAAAGATATATCGCCATCCTGAATTGGTAGATTCCTTGTTGAGATATAGCCAAAAGTATGGCCCACATCCACAGGTATCCGCTTGGTGGTATTCAAATGCCTTGTTTTAAGATTTAACATTTAAGGGGCATAGAAATGATCAATTCTTAATTCATTCCTTGACATAAGCTTCGTATTATTTCCATTTTCCCATGATTTTTTCCTACAGTATATTTTCCCACCCAGATGAACTGAAGAAACGAATCAGTGAAGGATATGCCATTGTGCGTTCCAAATTGAACGATGACATCAAACCCAAATTTGATTCCCGTTCCCCTCTTCACATCAATTGCTTGTTCGTCCTTATTCCCTCCAAATCCATTTTCTAATTTCCCTCCAAAAATTATAGTCAAGGAACATTGGAGGAATTCCGTACCCAACTTGACCAATTGGAAAGTGCCGCAGATGAGCGGATCACGGCCAAGGAATTGTCCCTACTCCATTTGGTTTGCATTGGCGTTTGTGAACAGGCAAGAAATAGGGAAAAATCAATTAGGAATACACCAAAAATTTATTTTTGTTCTCAAATTGCTGAACAAAATTTTCCTTAGTATGCTATCTTGTTGTAGGCCAATTAGATAAGGGAGCATAAACCATTTTAAGCAATATTTTTGTCATTTTATATAGCCAAGTTTTGTCTATGAAATAAAACATAAAAAGATTAATTCGGGCGAATGTAGGAAATATGGCTTTAGAGATAAGTATGGCATCATTTTTTCGATTTTGTTGATCATATAGAACTTCGAATTTTAAATCAATTCAATTGAATTCTATGGCCAATTTCAAGTTGGACTCGTCAGAAAAAAAGGAGCCCCAAACTTGTTCTTTTCCCTCAATTTGATAAGCTCTCTGAACAATTTTCCTTTAGGGCTTTACCTTTCATTTTATTTTCTTACACAGCAATCCGAGAAGATTCGCCTTCTGCTCCAACGATGCGGCGACGATGAAGGGCGTCGAAAATCATTGTTGCAGCAACGAACCCGGAATGGTTTCACCGCCTTGCACATTGCCATCTATAAGGGAGAAAAGGAGGCAGTGCAAACACTATTGGAGGCTGGCGCCGATCCAAATGGCGCATTGGCCTCCGGCGTGCCGCCACCCCTTCATTTGGCAGCAATGGCCGGAAATGCTGAGGTATTTTGAATGAAATGGCAAAGAATGCCCTTCTAATCCCTTTGAAGTTGATCCAAATTTTGGTGGCAAACAAGGCGAATTTGCAAGCCCGCGATTTTGTTCGCTATACGGCCCTTCATTGTGCTGTGTATTTTGGCAATGAATTGGCTGTGAAAGAATTGATTACTGTTGAATGGGGATTAGAGGGAATTAAATAAAAAGGTTAATTTAGGCTGGCGCTGATCCAAATGCCGATGGAAGTGTACATGATAGGCCGGTAGGTCAAAAAATAATTCAAATTTATTTGCCATTATGAATAGATTCACATTGCCGCTGGAAAGGCCAATCCAATTCTTCTCAAAGTCAAATATTCCCTCCCTTCATTCAAATTCATTCCCAATTTTTCAGTCAATTTTGTCGGCAAATGCCGACCCAACATTGGCCGATGACGAAGGCAACACTGCACTGCATTTCGCCGCCAAAACTGGGCACAGCTCATCGTTAGGCCTTTTGCTGGAAAAATCCGGTGATCGACGGATGTTTGCATTGCGCACAAATTTATATGGGGACACCGCTTTGCATTCCGCATGCTATACTGGCCGAATGGATGCGGCCAAACAATTGTTGGGTGCAGCGGGCAGCGAAGTGCTCAGCATTGTTTGGACATAGGGAAATGGCACTTATTTTGCCCCTTCTTTCATTCAAAGGAGAATCTCTTTTCGGAAACGCCTCTAATGGCGGCATGTACGGCTGGTCGATTCGAGTTGGTTTGTTTCCTGATGAGGCAACCCGAAGTTGATCCTAATTATCAGGCCCAAGATGGACATACAGGTAGAGAGGGAACAAAGGAAATGGAGGTTAATTATAATTATAATTACACTGATGAATTCTGAGGCCATTCTTTAGCCTTACATAGCTCATCAGTGAGGCGATTCCTAATTTTTGAAGGCGATATATCATTTAAAAGTTAAAAGTGTCCTCTGCAAGATGGCTTCTTTTTTATTTTTTTATTCAAGTTTTTAAAATAGCTACATGTCTTTTAGTATTTCGTTTAGCTTCCGAATTTTACACTGGAGGAAATCAAAATAAAAGTTAAAAATCACAATTACAAATCAGAATTACAATTACAAATCAGAATTACAATTACAAATCAGAATTACAATTACAATTACAAATCAGAATTACAATTACTATTACAAATCAGAATACAATTACAAATCAGAATTACAATTACAAATCAGAATTACAATTACAAATCAGAATTCAATTACAATCGCAAATCAGAATTACAATTACAATCGCAAATCAGAATTACAATTACAATCGCAAATCAGAATTACAATTACAATCGCAAATCAGAATTACAATTACAATCGCAAATCAGAATTACAATTACAATCGCAAATCAGAATTACAATTACAATTACAAATCAGAATTACAATTACAATTACAAATCAGAATTACAATTACAAATCAGAATTACAATTACAATTACAAATCAGAATTACAATTACAAATCAGAATTACAATTACAATCGCAAATCAGAATTACAATTACAATCGCAAATCAGAATTACAATTACAATCGCAAATCAGAATTACAATTACAATCGCAAATCAGAATTACAATTACAATCGCAAATCAGAATTACAATTACAATTACAAATCAGAATTACAATTACAATCGCAAATCAGAATTACAATTACAATTACAAATCAGAATTACAATTACAATCGCAAATCAGAATTACAATTACAATTACAAATCAGAATTACAATTACAATCGCAAATCAGAATTACAATTACAATTACAAATCAGAATTACAATTACAATCGCAAATCAGAATTACAATTACAATCGCAAATCAGAATTACAATTACAATCGCAAATCAGAATTACAATTACAATCGCAAATCAGAATTACAATTACAATCGCAAATCAGAATTACAATTACAATCGCAAATCAGAATTACAATTACAATCGCAAATCAGAATTACAATTACAATCGCAAATCAGAATTACAATTACAATAGCAAACCAGAATTAGAATATTAAATGAATGGGAACAATTCGCTTTCATCAGAAAAGTGCAATTTTTCTTTAAATTTTTTCCGAATTAAAAAATGAAATAAAACCCACATTATATAGAAGACATTTTACTAGGCTTTTGAATAGCACATCGCCTATGATTGATAGCTAAAAGAATGGCCTAATAAATACAGAAATCAATTATTACGAGGAATTCTTTGGGGGTATCAACATCATAGCAATAAGCCATTCAAATCCATTCTTTAAGCATTACACAGTGCCTGCTACCATGGCCATATCCGAGTGGTTCAATATCTTTTGGACAATGGCGCTGACCAATCATTGTCAGCCCGTGCCGTCGATAGCCCGTTGATTGGCCAATTCGGGCAGGCCGCCTTTTTGCCCACCCAAAATGGGGGTGTTGGTTGCTCACTTTCTGCTCGAATTTCCAACCTAATCCGTGCCGAGGCACCACCTGCTTTCGCCTCAACCTCCTCCTCTTCCTCCTCTCCAACTTTAGAAGTGCCAAAGCTGGGCCTAGATCAGCAGCAACAGCCTTATCAGCCTCAAACCCCAATTCTATGGGCCTATGAAAGGGGGCATGATCAGGTGAGGCAAAAATGGAAAAGAAGGCGGATTGGATATATTTCCAAATAAAGATTGTTAGCATGCTGAAGGCATACGCGAATCGAAGGCCCGATTTGGAAGAAACTTGCTCAGAATATAGGTAAATTTGTTTGGGGCTTGGAGGCAAATAATCCTGCCGGCTTTAATTGAGCACAGCCGATTGGTCCCCACTCTCCAGCATTCATTCTTTTGGCCATAACTCAGCGAGGCATTAGCCAATTTAGGAAGGCAATATATCTTTGAAAAGCCCTGAAAGTCCTCTTTAAAGTGGCTGCTTTCGTTTTATTAAAATTTATATCACCCCAGAGTAAGCGGCTTTTCCTCTACAAATTCAAGTATATTCCACTCAAATACATGTAACTTTTTGTAATGCTTGAATTCCAAAAATTTCAATAGGCCACTTTTCAGGGGAAACTTTGGGCTTTCATATGGCATATCGCCTCTCAATATTGGCTATTGCTTCGTTAAGCTATGGACCAAAAATACAAGTACTCAATTGTCGCCTACTCTACTTTGGGTCATTTTGATTTAATTAAAAGTGGCAAACAAAAAAATTCAACAAATTTTCATAACAAATTTATTCGCATTATATATGGACAATATAGAAAATAAGCAACAATAGAATATGGAAATGAACAACAAAACAAAAAATATGGGAGGAAATATACAACAATACACAAATTATGGGTACAATACAAACAATCAATATTATATCATTGTGTGTAGTCAACATTCAACCATCCATTCTTCTACATTCATTCATTCACATTCCTTCAGCAAATTCATTCTCAACGGTCCGACGGGTCCTGAAAAAAAAGAAAGTTGAGAATTTGAGTCAAAATTGGCCAGAAAAACTCACGCAAGGATTATCGTACGGCTTCTTTGGCTTGATCATCTTTGGTTGTTGTTTTTGTTGAGCCTGTTTCTTCATTTGAGCCTGCTGCATTCGTTGTTGTTTGATCATTCTGTCGGCCTCACCATCCTCCATCAACTGAAAAAGGAAAAGCATTTTAATTGAATTATTGATTGATTGAAATTGAACTCACTATGGTATCTCGAGCACGGCACATGAAGACGAGGAGCGCAATTTTGAGAAGAAGAGTAAAGTACCAAATCGATTGCAAGATCCAATAATATGTGTAGTTGAAATAGAAGAATCCTGTAAAAGAATGAATTTAAATGAATATTTATCAACAATTTACATACTGCCGATAGCTTTACCAAGTCCACAGACGGCCATTCCCTTCGTGACTTGGACATAAAAGACGGTCACAGCTGTAATGATGACAATTTGGATGATCATTAGAATTATCTGAAAATTGAGGGAAATGCTTTTATTGATTATTTCAATGTTTGAGACTCACCGTGTACGCAATCATAGTCGTATAGCATCCCAGAAGCCGTTTGTGATTGACCATGAGGATGAGTATGTAGAATGTTGCCGTAATGAAGTCGACGTTGCTCAAAAGACTGACCACAATGCCAATGATTGATAGGATGCAAACGATCTGTGAAATTTGAAAGGGAAATTATTGATTATAATTGGGTGCTGAAATAACTGACCTTTTGTGGTTCCATTCGAATTGTTGTTGTTGATTGCCGAACACGAGAATTATTAGCCGAATATTTGTTGATGGGAAAGTTGGGATTGGATTTTAATTGCTGGATATGAAGAGAATGCTCTGAATTGTGATGTTTTTATAGTTTTTTTGGGCCTGGGAAGAATAAGAGTATGAGAAAAATGATGAATATGATCGATCTACGATCATCGTAAAACCTAAACCCTGATTTTTACATTACGGTAACGAAAATTACGAGTACGACTGACAAAGGGGACAAAGAAAAAGAATATCGGAATTCGGGAATCGGGAAAAGAAAAATCAATAAATAAAAATGAATATTATGCCAATAAATTTTATTCAAATATTTTAAATGAATGCTCTTTTTCTTTACCATAATCTTAGGGAACAATTGAGTATTCGTATTTTTGGCCCATATCTCAACGTTCAACGAGGCTTAAGCCAATTTAGGGAAGCGATATATCGTTTTAAAGCCCTGAAAGTCATCTATAAATTGGCTATAAATTTTTATGAATGCCTACAATTTAAAAAAGTTATATGCCTTTGAATATAAGTAACTCTGAATTTTGGAGAAAAAGCAGCTTGTTTTATAAAGATTTTAATTTTTAATAAAATTAAAAGGCCACTTTAAAGAGTACATTAAGAGCTTTCAAATGGCATATTGCCTTCCAAAATTGGTTACTTCCTTGTTGAGCTATGGCCAAAATAGGGTCCAGACTCCAACAGAGGGTGATGTAATTGGTGGATAATCAATCAATCTGTTTTCAAAATAATCTCCACCACTCAAACAAATTTACATTCACGCAGCTCTGGAAGCAGTTCCTACACACCATTGCCCAGTCCGCTAGGTCGCCTTCGCTCAATGACCAAGGAGAAGGCGGAAATTCTGCAGCTTCGTGCCGAACTCCGTTCCACCCATCAACTCTCATTGCTTGACATTGAGTTGCGCGAGCCAATTGGCAATGGCTCATTCGGCAAAGTCTATTTGGGCATATTCCGGGGCAAATCCGTTGCAGTCAAACGCTACAAAGCTGTGGCTCATGGCGCCAAAACTGAAGTGAATTGAGGCCAAAAAAAAGGCGAAAATCAAATATTTAGGTTGACATGTTTTGCCGTGAAGTTGGCATCGTTTCCCATTTGAAGCATCCAAATGTGGTGGCATTTCTGGGTGCATGCATGGAGGATCCCAGCCAATTCGCTATCATCACGGAATTCGTCTCAGCTGGCTCCTTGTTTTCACTTTTGCACGTGCAGAAACGTGTCTTTGAAATGGGCCTTCGCCTTTGCATTGGTTGGTTATAGTGTTGACAATTAATTACTTTATCCCCGTATGCCCTATTTAGATTATTAACCAACAACCTCTTAAATGTTTGTCTCTATTTTTAAGGATAACTAACCCTAAAGGATATGGACATAACCCCAAATTTTAAATTGGATTAAATAAGCTGCTTCTTATATGATTTAAGTTACGAAAATATTGGTTCCTGTGAAGAGGTGGAAAAATAAATCCCTTTAGGGTATCAAAAGAGCTATGTATACTGTACCGTGAATTGGCCTAGGGGGTAAAATTTTTGGATGAAAGTGCTTTGAGGATATATTCATTTACTACCAAAAAAGGTGTGGACATTGCCCGAGGAATGCGCTATTTGCATGAGCAGATCGAGAAGCCCGTCATCCATCGAGATTTAAATTCGCACAATGTCCTTTTGCACGGAAATGGAAGGGCGGTGGTGGCCGACTTTGGCGAATCCCGATTTGCCGCAGAACATCGCGAGGATAATACCACAAAGCAGCCAGGGAATTTGCGATGGATGGCACCGGAAGTGTTCAAAAGTTGTCGATACGACCACAAAGTGGACATGTTCAGGTAATAGCTCAAAGAAAATGGATTAAATCTTTTGGATTTTCAGCTATGCCCTCGTGCTCTGGGAGATTCACACAGCGGAATTGCCCTTTTCCCATTTGAAACCGGCAGCTGCTGCGGCGGAAATGGCCTACAAAAAGAGTCGTCCCGCACTGCCCGCTGCACCCACTGCCCAATTCCCGGAACACATCATTGAGGTGTTGAATCAGGCCTGGTTACCGGACCCAATTGCGAGGCCTGAATTCTCACAAATTTTGCCTGAATTGGAGCAATATGCGCCAATGGATGAGCAAAGGCAATTCAGCATAATTGGTCCACTTTCGAATCAAGAGCCGGAGGCAACAATCATTCGGGAGGAATCAGAAGACAATAACACGGATATGGATGAAGATGGTGGATTTGGGTTGGATGAACATTTTTCAAAGGCGGTTGGGACCACCGTTTCACGACTAAAAGACCGATGGGAACAGCTGAGCGTGGCTGAAATGGGTGGGTGGTTAGACCCTGGGCCATACTTTTGTTGCCATAGCTCAATAAGGAAGCAACCAATTTGGGAAGACGATATATCATTCGAAAGCCCTGAATGTCCTCTAAAAAGTGGCTTTATAATTTTTTGAAAAACTTAAATTAATTAGTAAAATAAACTGCTTCTCAAAAATCTGGGTTTACAACACTCAGAAACATATAACTTTTTTAAGCTGAGGGAATTCATTATAGTTTTAAAGCCACTTTTTAGAGGAAGCCTTGGGCTTTTAATTTTTAAATGATATATCGCCTCCTCAGGTTGGTCATCGCCTCGTTGAGCTATGGGCCAAAAACTATATGCTGGCACCCAATCATCCCTTACCCATGGAGCATAGAAAATTTTGTATTTTTTCAGCACAACAGAAAAAATCTCGTTCAACCATTGAGAAACTCTCACAACGCGTAGACCAAAATGGATATGTTTCGCAGGCAGCCAGGGCCATTTTGGCCGCAAAAGATGCCAGCCAACTCCGGGATTCCATTGTGATTGCCCGTTCCGCAAATGTGGCACAACGGCAAAATGCACTGATGGCAAAGAAGGCAGGCAGCATAAGTGAAGGGGAAGGGCCAGCTACTGTAGCCGGTGAGAATAAAGCTCAAGAAAATGGAACAACAGCGGCAATTGGAAATGTTCAAAATGGAATTGAGGAAAGTAGCAGGCAATCGCCACAACAATTGAATGGCACAACAATGGCAAATGTGGCAGATCAACAGCCACAAAAAGGCCAAACTGGTGGAGGAAATGGAAAGAAAAGTGGCAAAAAACATAGGGAAAAAGTTGCCAGTGAATCGAGGAGTTGTGGTGGTGCAAGTGAAAGTGGGGATGAACCGAAGAAATAATTGAATGTGAATTGAGGCTGATCAAATTGAAATTGCATCAAAAAATGCAACACATTGATTTATAATCAGACAATCTTTCATTCATAATCGATCACAAAATGCTTTCTTTTTTGTTTGTTTCAACAGATTTTATCAAAAATTGGAATAAACTCTATTTGGATATTTTCAAATTAATTTTTTTTGTTAAAATACCCACACAATTAGCCGATTTATTCTGCTAATTTTTCACAATTCGTAACGCAACAAAATTTATTAAATTTTTCCATTGTCAAATATACGGTACTCATAAAATTCAAATAAATGACCTTCCATATTTTTGTTGGCGTTTTATTTATTTGGAAGCATAAACATTAAAGCCCGAGCCAATTTAATTAATTTATTTAATTCGATTTTATCAATCAATGCCGAATGCCGATTCCAATGCTTTTTTCCTTTTTCCCGAAGCGCGAAGCCAAAAGTCGAGACTAAAAACTTATTAATAAAAAAAATTATTAAAAAAAGTTAATTTTTAATTTAAATTCAGGATTAGGAATTTTATTGAATTAAATTTTCTATTGTAAAATTTTTGCCTTTTCTCCTTGTCATCTTTATTATTTTTATTTGAACCGAAGCGAATGGGAATCCCGGGTCTGTTGCCATTTGTGCGTAAGGCTTGTTACGAGGTTCACAAATTTTCAGAAAAATTTTAAAATATTTAATGTTAATTTTTTAGGGAAATTTAAGCGAATTTGAGGGCAAAACACTGCTTGTCGATGCCAGCTGCCTTTTGCATCGAGGACTCTTTGGATGCGCCACAAAAATGGCTTTGGGTCAGGATACGGAATTGTAAGATTTAATATAAAAATAATTCAAACATTAATTTTAAATCAGTTATGTTGGCTATGTTCGGAAATATGTCAACTTTTTGCTGGCACAAAAATGCCATGTCATCTTGGTGTTCGATGGTCGTCCGCTGCCTGCAAAAAAGGATTGCAACGATTCGAGACGGGAAATGCGCAAAGGATATCAACAATTGGGCGAACAGTTGATGCGGCAAGGATTGACCAGCGAGGCTGACAGGGCTTTTACCCGGGGTACTGAAATCACACGGGAAGTGGTCGAGAAAACAATCAAGGTTGGAAAAAAATTATTTTATTTATTTGTTTTTTTATTTAGTCATTCAACAAAATTGATGAAAAAGTCGACGTAATTGTGGCCCCATATGAAGCGGATGCACAAATTGAAACGGCGAAAACGACTTTCGGAAATTCAATTGGTAAAAATGGTTCAATAAAAAAATTTTATTTGCACATTTTTTTAGTCACCAATGACAGCCAAAAATAGTGCCTATGCCAAATGGAGTTGCGAAGATTGGTTGCGTAAATACGGCATTGGCACCACCGCTGGTGATGAGAATAACAAGGAAAATTGCAAGAATGATACGGGAAATACGTAAGGTGAATATTTTTTAGGAAAAAATTTAATTTTTAATTTGCAGGAACCTGTAATGAAATGGACAAGAAATAAGCAGAGGGAATGATGCGGCCTATTTATTTTGGATTCGTGTCAAATTTACTGACGAATTTACCTATACAAAAATCCTTCAAATGCCATAATGATTTGATCTCCCCAACAATTAAAAACCTCTTTGATCTGATTGTTTTTTTTTTCATTTTATTTTGAATAAATTTTACATAAATCGAATCATATAAAAATTGAAATTTAGAAAGATATGAAAATTGGAAAATTAGCAAGAAAATAAAATATGAAAGGGTGGAATTATAACTATTTAATTGGAATTATTCGTCGATGGTGGTGTCTCCAACTTCTTTGCATAATAATGGGAGACGAGAGAGTTGACATTTGCTTCAAAATTGCCCAACAATTCTTCGATATGGCCAATGCAAATTTCATCCATTCCCTCGTTGCCATAAGCCAATGCTTTCAGCAAAATTTTGCGGTATGGAGCGGCGTGAATTAGAACCTTAAAACCACATTTATCGGATGAAACCAAAAATGTACCTTAAAAAGTTGTTTGGACACAAAATTGTGATGTCTTTGAAGTGTTTTTTCGTATGAATTGCGCAAAATGCCGGTCAGACTTTCGGTTTTTGCCAAGTCTCCATTGGTGGCCGAATTTCTATATTCCTGGACGAGTTGCTTCAATAATTCAAGCATAAACTCCAATCCTCTGTGTTAAGAATTAATTTTTAATGATTTCAATTTACTGTTTGAAACCTCTTCAACCAGAGCAATCCCTCGGTGGCCACACCCAATGAGCCATTCCGTTCAGCAATGTCCAAATCGATTAGGTCTTGAAGAAGACGCATTTTCTCTTTGCCCGTCTCAAATTTTGTCCTAACTTTGAGGACATTTCCAGCAATGTCATTTTTGACAGGAACAAAGGCGGTGCCAAGAAATCCTTTTAAATATTAAATCAAAATTGATTTTAAGACCGAAATAATTACCGACAAAATCAGCAATTCCCTGGCAGGCTAACAAGAATTGTTCAGTTTGGATTTTTCCATCCGCCTCCAATTCGGGGAACATCCGCTCTTTATGCGAAAAATACGTCTCCTTTCCATTTTCGGTGACTTCCATTTAAAAATAGGTAGAAATTTAAATAAAAAATAATAAAGCAGCTTATATGGGAAGTGGAGGATATTTTTATTTAATTAACTCTGAAAAATGAAAATCAAGTTTATAATAATATTTTTGACTCAGCTTAATTAACCGATCAATGTAAGTAAATGTCATACAATCAATTATCATTTCAAACCGTACAAAAATAAAACACAACATTCTCATAATCATAAAACAAAAATCATAAATAAATTTTTTTATTTTGAAACAATTATTTTTGGAAGTTTCGAACCAACCAAACTTATATTTTTACTTTTTTCCTTAAAGCAAATCTACATAATCTTAAAAAAGAAAAGCTATTATTATGGATGAAGCAACTGTGGTCGAGGAGAAATTGAACAAAACGCTGGATACTTTGTATAATGACGTGTACAAGGAGTAAATTTAAACAATATTAAAACAATTTTTAATCTTAAAATTCCAGCTATATCCGTGACATTCAACGGCAGAACTATTTGTGTTCAGCGGATTGCTGCAGCAAATTCAACACCCAAAAAGAAGTTGCCACATGCACCGATTCGTGCAGCGAAAAACTGAAGAAAATCTTTAAGAAAATTGAGGACGAGTCAGAAAGTCTCAATGTAATTTTTAAATAGTTTTATTAAATAAATAATTTAATTTATTAAGCAAGCACTCGGCCGATCCATGATGTCTTGGTTTGTTCCATTATGTCCAAATTATTTAATTGAATGTAATTTTTCCAGCCAGGATAAACAACGACGGAAGTATAACAAAGATTTTTCGATGCTGGAACCAGAGGCCAAGAAGGAATACGAAAAGGATATCATGAAATGCATAACTGGCTGCTTCAATGATCACATCAATGATTTGCCAAAGCTTAAAGAACGATTGATTAACTTTATAAAGAAGACATAGAGTAGAGGTTTTCACAGTTCATTCATTTACAGAATTGTTGTTGACATTTGTTTTCATTTTGTCATTTTTTGATAGGATCATCGAATATTTTTGACAATAAATAAACATATTTCTTTGTTTTAAAATTCATTACAAAGTTATGTACTTATTAATATCGATATAATTTTATTCATTTTAATTATTTTATATTTATTTGAGACAGAGATGAAACTACACATTTTGGCAATTTTGCTTATTTTTACGGCGAGGTTTTCAACAGCCTCAATTGTGAATATCGGCGATGATAAACCAATGGTTCCGCTGAATGGACGAATTTGTGGCATTGGCGACATGAACAAAGATGGCAATACGGATGTGATAATGCAACAAAGGGTTAGCGGCACAAACAAACTAGTCATTTATTTGCAAACCGAAAATGGCGAATTCAAAAATACAACGGCGACCGAAACAATTGATTTGGGCCCGGGACAGGAGGATGTTTTCTGCAATGTTGGCGATTTCAACGGGGATGCATGCCCAGATTTACTGGTCGTACAGGTTAGCCACATATTTGTGTATAAATATTTATTTGTGAATTTCTAAGAAATAAGGAATTATTGATCAATGTTTAAATCTTAAGATTTACTAAATTAACAAATAGTATAAATACCTATTTTCCGGCTTCAATTAATTTATTAATTTTGCTTGTCCTTGTTTTGTAATGTTTGTTTTTTGTCCTTTATAGCAAATTGCTGAAGACCTGGACTTGATCGATAAACTTAAGGCCATATTCGCAACGAAGACCAAAAAATATCAAGCAAAAGTGTTCCTGAATGAACGGGATGGAAAATTCGCCGAAATGCCTCTATGCAGCATTAATGAAGAACAACAACAAAAAGGGAAGGAAAAGAACAAGAATTGCCAACCGGCCCAATTCATTGATCATCCAATTCTGGTGGATGTGAATGGCGATGGCATCTCCGACATCATTGGATTTGAGACGAAAGAGGGCAGCGGTGCGGACAGTGCCGGCGCCGCATTGGGAACTTCACTGTATTGCCGGGCTGGAACATGTCAAGAGGCAATTCATGCATTCAAATTCAAACCATGCGAAGAACATTTCCCAACGCCGCGAAAATTTCAAACCGGATTTACGCCAATATTCACCGATTTGAACGGGGATTTGGCCGCTGAGCTGGCATTCATTGAACGGGATGATGAGAACAGTTCAAGTGGTGGTGGCGGTGGAGGGAAGAGACGAAAATTGGTGGTTTGGAGTTTGAAGGAACTCAGCGACAGGTTTTTTCGCAATATAAATAAACAATAATTAATTAAAATATTTATAGCAATGATTTTCACTGGGAACAAAATGACAAACTCACAATTTATTTGCCCAATGATGAAAAGAAATTGGCCAGTCCATTGGTGGGCGACATCGACTCGGATGGAATCCAAGAAATTATTGTGCCAATTTGTGACAATGACCAATGCACACTGGTCTCCTCCCTTTGGTGCTATAAATACAACGTGGATTTGAGCCAGGCACAATGGCATACAATTGCAGTGGATTTGAATGTAAATTTAATCATTAACTTAATTAATTATTAGGCTTAGAGGGCCCGGATGTATTAAGTGCTTAAATTTTGTTTATTAGGCTATATTTAGACTGGCTAAGGCTTTAGATTTTTCCACACCCTTTAAAGATTATTTAGCCGAATGGATAAGCCACCATTCCGCGAAAATTTAAGTCTCGGGTTCGAATCCGCTCCGGCGAGAGTATTTTTTCATGATGTAAAACCACTTTTTAGCACCTTTCTAATCCCAAATTTATTCGCTAGAAGCCAAAAAATTAATTGAAACCATTTTAATTTTTAAAATTTTTCCAATTTTACTATTAAGTTATAATTAAATCCTAATTATTCTATGTTTCATAATAATAATTTTAGAAGGCAACCATCCATCCCGAAATTGACGGCGACACCGTGATTTTATTCCGAATTGGCGATTTCTCCCAGAATGGTTTCCCCGATTTGATTGGGACAATGTCCCAGGTGGGAGGCGGTATGCCCGTTCCGCTGATCCTCGAAAATGTGCTGGATTCGGGAAGCAATTTTACTAGGTTTTTTCTCCTTTTTATTAAATTATTTAATATAAAAATTTAAAGAAAATTTCAATTGTCACAAAAGCCGCAAAGAATCATCCAAAAAGATGTTCAAAATATTCAACTTTCGTCCTTTTTCGACTTGAATGAAGATGGAAATTTGGATATTTTGTACGAATATTCTGGCTCAAATGGTCCAATGGTCAATTTTATCAAATGCGATGACAAAGGTAAGAGACCTTTAAGCAATTTTAGAAAAAAATAAATAAAAATTAAAATCTTTTCAGGGGACACCACCTTCTTAAAAGTGCAAATATTCACTGGGCCAGAGTGCACATCCGGTGAATGTTGCAATATGGACACGGAGGCATCGAAACGAGTCAAAATTGGTATAGAAAATTTTAATATAAAAACAAATAAATAATGTCCAAAAATTTAAGGCAGCGGAGTTGCATGGGCGGGCGCATGTGTGAGCATAAAAATGGCCGATTCCAGTCAGGGGCTGATTGAACAGGGAATGCGAAATGCCCTCCAATGCCAAATTCCACAAACTTCACACCGAATTTTGCACAATCCATTTGTGCTATTTGGCCTCAGCCGGTCACCGAATTTTGTTGAAGAAGTTCATTTGGGTGCCCCCCGGCTGCCTTCAATGGGCAAAAACCAGCAGGATTTCATTCGACAAATTGTGCCAAATTCTCGGGTCATTGTCATTCCACCGAATTTGGGCGACAGGAATGGAAGTTGGCAAAGCAGGCTTTATGTCACTCCGTCCAGATTGATCATATTATCAATGTAATACAAATTAAAATAAAATTAATTTTAATTATTTTCAGATTGGTGATGGTTTCAATGTGCATCATTTTGCTGATCCTGATTGGCTGTTTGCACATGCGTGAACGGCATGAGGACAAAAAAGAGCAACAAGCACAAACTCATCGATTCCATTTTGATGCAATGTAAAAATTGTGCCCAATTTTGACCATCTTTTTGTGATCTTCCACCAATTTTTTCTTTCCACTTTTTATGTCCATATTTGCCTCTGCACATTTCCCCCCTCCTTTGAGTGCTCATTTTCATTCCTTTTTTGGCAAAGTCCAATTAAATCTACAATCTTGGTTTTTGCTATTTTTCTCTCCACCCATTTATCAATCAATAAAATTCAAACATGTATGGATTCGACCCGATGATTTTGATTTGTTTAGTTTATTCATCAATTTTATTTTTTTTATTGACAATAAATATATTTTGATAAATTTTTAAACTATTTCATAATTATATTTTTAAAAGTTTTAATTCTTTCATTATTTTTTATTTTTTAATAATTGAAATATTTATTTATTTTTTTTAGAAAATTGCCAATGCTCTTCTCGCGTCGATTTTTGCATTCCACCTTTAACCGGCTTAAGGATTATTACAAAATTTTGGGCGTTCCAAGGACAGCAAAGGAAAATGAAATCAAAAAGGCTTATTATCAGGTTTTTTGAATCTTATTAAATTTTATACAAAAAAAAAAAAAAACAAAGTTATATTAATTAAGAAGCCGAAAGTTTTTTACCTGACAAAAAATGTTAATTAAAAAAACTAAAAAGTCTTAAAATTTCTAGTTGATTAAATTTAATAATTGTAATTATAATTAAATTAAAGTTGGCCAAAAAATATCACCCGGATGTGAACAAAGAGAAAGGGGCCAGCGAGAAATTTCAAGAACTCTCCGAAGCGTACGAAGTGCTCAGCGATTCGAAAAGACGGACGGAATACGATCATTTTGGGCCATCAGGAGGAACGAGGGCGGCTTCGGGTGCTGGTGGCGGAAGCGGTGGAATGGGACACGGCTTTGGTGAATGGCAATTCCGGCCGGGCAGATCAGCCGATGAAATGTTTGCAAAAAATTATTCCTTCAATTTTAATCAATTATTTTTAAGTTTTCGTGAAATATTCCGCGATTTTGACCCATTTGGCTCGAATGGTGGATTTGGCCGAAATCAGAGGGGGCCATTTGCCGAATCTGCACATGGTTTTGATGCGGCACAGGAGACAACAGGTTGGATGAATTAATTTTTAATGGATAATAATTATTTGCCAAAAAGAACACTAAAGTTACCGAAAAAGTGGGCACAAAATAATTAAAAATAGGTTTAAGGGTTTGATGTTTTTCCTATCTTTCATAAGCCATATCATATTATATACCTATTGAAAATTGGATAGAGCTGGTCAAGACGCATTGAATAGAATATAATTTGGTTATGGTTTAATCAAAATTAAAGGCTATTAAACGGACGGTTTAAACCCATTTTGGCTTCTGGTTTAAAGCTAAGTTAGAATTGGAGGTCTAGGATAAACCACTGACCGTTACATACGCATACAAACGTTTCGGCAATTTCAGTTTTTTTAGTATTTTATTAGACAATTTCATATTTTCAGCAAATAAAATATTTGCAATTTTTATTTCCAAATCAATCGAAATTTTCAGTGAACATTTCATTTGAGGAGGCGGCCAGAGGAGTGCGAAAAGATGTGGCCATAAATGTGGTGGACGCATGCGAAGTGTGCAAGGGATCCGGCGTTCAAAAAGGCTACAACAAAGTTTGCAAATTTCCTTTTATTAATTTTAATTGTTCATTCTCCAATCCAAAAAGGTGTCCTGCCCATATTGCAATGGCACCGGAATGATCACCCAACATAATCAAGGCTATTTTGTCCAATCAACTTGGTTGGCACATTTTATTATTTTCTTAAATAAATTTAAATTTTTCAGCCACCGTTGCCGTGGCGAAGGCTCATACAACAAGAATCCCTGTTTGGAATGCGAAGGACATGGCCAAACCGTACAGCAAAGGACATTCGCCATTGAAATTCCGGCTGGAATTGACAGCGGGCAAATTTTGCGCACTCAAGTTGGACGGGTCAGTTTTTTTTGGATTATTTAATATTGTTTAATTTAAATTATTGAAATTTTGGGTTAATTTATATTTGGAGAATATTTTAATATCAAATTGATTGATCAAATTTGATTAGTCAAAAATTAACAACAAAAATATCTAGGAATTTAATGGATTTAGGCCTTTATTTCTAGCCTTTTAACCATACATTTGCTTAATTCTCAAATATAAAAGGGCAATAGGAATGGTACCAATAAAAAAACTTAGCTGTTTTGCCTATTTATTTTTATGTTATTTTTTCCCATAATCATACTAAAAATTTTTGACTCCACGAACAAGACCACTTTAGCTCAGTTGGTTAAAGCCCATGTACGATGGGACTGAGATCGATGGTTCAAATCCACCTAGTGTCCTATATTTTTTTTATATTTATCTTGGATAATATTCACTCAAAAATTAATTTAAAAATTAATTCCAATATATTTATTTATTTTTTAATTAAATTCCAAATCCACCAAACAGTCTACAATTTATGTTGTCGTCAATGTTGCGCCTTCATTGCGTCATCGCCGGGAACGGGAACACATTTTCACGGATGTCGAGATCACATTAACGCAGGCCACACTTGGAGGTGACATCGATGTGCCGGGCATTTTTGCACCAGCCCGAGTGCACATTCCCTCCGGAACCAGTTCCCATACACAAATGTGCCTCAAGGGGAAGGGCATAAAACGGTTGGATCAGCCCGGCCATGGAGATCAAATTTTGGATATCAAAGTGAAAGTACCACGGTCAGTTTTGGGGAAAAACTTAGAGTAATTGAATATTTTATGAAATTATTTTTGATCATATGGGGGACCCTTCTATTTTGCAAAAATTTAGGTCAGGGTTCGAAACCTCTCTCAAGGGAATTTATTATTTTTCAGGCTTTATTACCCATTCAGTAATTCTAATAGAAAAATTCAATACTTTAAAATAAAAACACTAATATTACCATTTTTACAGGAAATTGAGCACCAAACAAAAAGAACTTCTTTTGGAATTTGCACGGCTTGAAACGGATCGAACTGGCACAGTGGATGGATTGAATGAAAATGAGCCGGACGATGATGACAATAACAATGAGGGCGGAAATGGCACATCATCGACGGAAACAAACAACACAGAAAACAACAATAACAATAAAACAGAAGGAGAAGAGGATGGGGGAGCAGGAACAGGACCATCAAGGGGTTTCAAATCATGGTTCACTTCTTGAACAACAATGTTTGGAGAGACGACACAATTTCTGCTCAATTTCAACAAGAAGGAAAAGAAGAAAGTCAACTCAATTTTTGTTTTCAATATTGTTTGTTTTTTTCCAGCCATTCAATTTTATCCACACTTATTCCCCTCACATTGTCATTTTGGCCAATATTTTTTTAGCTAAAATTGGTCAATATTTTTATGTTTTTCTGTTGTTTTTTTCAATCAACACAATTAGGCTTCCAGCGTGTTATATTTTTTTTTTATTCTATATGTTTTTTTTTTATTTGAATAAAATTTAAATAAAAATTTATAATAGACAAGTGCCAATTTTAGATGGAAATATTCTGATTATGATAAAATTGATTTTGTTTGTCGGTTACTGTAAGCAGAAGAGGATTGAAATTTCGACTTTTCCATATAGGATTGTAAATCGGTGGAAAAAAATACTGTTTTTAGAGCTTAGAATTTATGATTAATTTTGGGAAAACATGTAAACTTTGGGGCTGTTAAAAATCTGCTGAAAGATCCGATAAGTATCTTAAAATTTGAATATCTCGATGATGAAGCCCTTTGATGTGGATTATCCATTATATCCTTTTTCATCAGCCTCTGATTTATCAAACTTCCTCCTTTTTTTATTCCGTCAATTATTCATTTTAAACCGCCACTTTTGTTATATTTATTTGCCCACCCCAAACACAAATGCCACCCCCTTCCCCGTTTCCATTGTTGAATGGGGCGCATCGGTTCCGGTGCGTTGATTTCCGCTGCCCCCGACCGCCAATGACAAAATCACATCGCAATGATCCGGTGCAGAACCGTTTGGCGCCACCACCGTTGTATACGTTTTGTATTTGGTTTAGTTTTGGATAGATTTCGGCGAATTGAGCGTGCATAATTCCCTCCCAAAACCCCATAACAAACAAAAATCTACACCTTTCGGCGGGGTTACAGCAAGGAAAAGTACAATTGAATTCATCGTCCCTCCTCCATTTTGTTTGTATGGCCTTCTCAACAATCCCCTCGAGGACATGTGAAATGGCATTAAGAGAATTTTTGGGTTGGGAAAAATATATTAAACTATTCAAAATAAACATAAAAATACCTAAAAAAAATGAATTCTAAATCATTGATTGCATTTCCAGAAAGAATTAATTTGCACTTTTTCTTGTTGCCCTTCCCGGAAAGAATTAATTTGCACTTTTTTAGGTTGCACCTTTCCGGAAAGAATTAATTTGCACTTTTTCCGGTTGCCCCTTTCCGGAAAGAATTAATTTGCACTTTTTCCGGTTGCCCCTTTCCGGAAAGAACTAATTTGCACTTTTTCCGGTTGCCCCTTTCCGGAAAGAAATTAATTTGTACTTTTTCTTGTTGCCCTTTCCGGAAAGAACTAATTTGCACTTTTTCCGGTTGCCCCTTTCCGGAAAGAATTAATTTGCACTTTTTCCGGTTGCCCCTTTCCGGAAAGAACTAATTTGCACTTTTTCCGGTTGCCCTTTTCCGGAAAGAAATTAATTTGTACTTTTTCTTGTTGCCCTTTCCGGAAAGAACTAATTTGCACTTTTTCCGGTTGCCCCTTTCCGGAAAGAATTAATTTGCACTTTTTCCGGTTGCCCCTTTCCGGAAAGAACTAATTTGCACTTTTTCCGGTTGCCCCTTTCCGGAAAGAAATTAATTTGTACTTTTTCTTGTTGCCCTTTCCGGAAAGAATTAATTTGTTCCGGAAAGAATTAATTTGCACTTTATCCGGTTGCCCTTTCCGGAAAGAATTAATTTGCACTTTTTTAGGTTGCACCTTTCCGGAAAGAATTAATTTGCACTTTTTCCGGTTGCCCCTTTCCGGAAAGAATTAATTTGCACTTTTTAGGTTGCCCTTTTCCGGAAAGAATTAATTTGCACTTTCTCTTTCCGGAAAGAATTAATTTGCACTTTTTCCGGTTGCCCCTTTCCGGAAAGAATTAATTTGCACTTTCTCTTTCCGGAAAGAATTAATTTGCACTTTTTAGGTTGCCCTTTTCCGGAAAGAATTAATTTGCACTTTCTCTTTCCGGAAAGAATTAATTTGCACTTTTTCCGGTTGCCCCTTTCCGGAAAGAATTAATTTGCACTTTCTCTTTCCGGAAAGAATTAATTTGCACTTTTTAGGTTGCCCTTTTCCGGAAAGAATTAATTTGCACTTTTTCCGGTTGCCCCTTTCCGGAAAGTTAATTTGCACTTTTTAGGTTGCCCTTTTCCGGAAAGAATTAATTTGCACTTTTTAGGTTGCCCCTTTCCGGAAAGAATTAATTTGCACTTTTTCCGGTTGCCCCTTTCCGGAAAGAATTAATTTGCACTTTTTAGGTTGCCCCTTTCCGGAAAGAATTAATTTGCACTTTTTCCGGTTGCCCCTTTCCGGAAAGAATTAATTTGCACTTTTTAGGTTGCCCCTTTCCGGAAAGAATTAATTTACCTATAATTTTTATATTTTCCGTAAATGATAACATTTTGAAAGAAAAAATCTGATTTTCCCAGGGGAAATTGTCTCCATCATTTCATCAATTTGCCCATTCCACAAAATCATTCAATTCATTTTCAATTTGGCCAGAAAATTACTCAATCAACTATTTGAAAGGCAAATAAATAGATCTGAATAAAAGATAAGAAAAAAAGTGTGGCGATTGGAAGAATAAAGAAGCCGGCCACCATTCTGGCCAACAACTTTGTGCAGTTCAAAACGGAACAAAAGCCGACTAAAAGGCAACCGAAGCGGAGGAGGATGGATGAATTGTTCATATGGAGGGCGATGGAGCGTGGGAAAGGGACGATGTTCACCGGAAGGGACAAACAATTCGGGGAAGTTGATTTGACAAAAAAGTTGTGGGATGGATGTGGCAATGAAAAAGTGCGGTGAAATCGAAAAAATGCGGTGAAACATTGTGCTCTACTCAGATTTGAATGTTTGGCATGACATTCCCCTGCGCGCCCCCAACTTGTCACCATTTATAATAACTAATCACAGATTGGACTAATTTTGACAATTTTAGTATCAAATTAAAGAGCAGACTTTTGGCTTTAAATTGATATTAAATTATTTAAATTGGTTCAAAATTAATGGAATTATGTCCAAAATACCATTTAATCTGATCTTTACTATGCTTTAGCCAAATTGCATTCGTTTTTTGAACATAACTTTATCAATTCTGAGCCAATTTAAATAATATCATTTGATAGCCAAAAGTTTGTTCTTTAATTTAAAACTACAATTATCAAAATTGGCTCAGTCTTTGATAAGTTATTATAAATATAAACGGCGCCAAGTTGGGCTGCTCCTCCGATTCAAAATCATTATTGGTTGCTTTCCTTGGGACATGCAAATTCCATCGCCCCCTTCTTGTTGTGTCCTCATCCGGCAATTGGCCTTCCATCCATCCTTCCCCAATTTTGCTTATTTCGTCCATCATCAAACTTCTATTATTCCATTCCCCTTTCCCCTCAAGGTCTTCCGCCCATTTCCCCTTTCACTCACATCAGTGCCCCGTGCCCCCTTTAAATTCGCGCACATTCATTTTGAGTGCCTTTTCCGCCCAAATTCACCTCTCTACTAAAAATGATTGGCCTCATACAAAACTCTCGAAAATAATTTTAAGAGGAAAATGGACATATAAATTGGTTTTTTTTTAAAGTTTTAACTATTAAAGAAAATGGCAAAAATTCTTGAATTTCTTCACTCCTTCAACCCCTCTCCTGTTCCCCCAAGGATTCTACAAAAATTTAGCATGGAAATGGAACGGTTTAGTGTGTATGGTATAATTTGGCCATAACTCGGTAAATTTCCAACATTAGCCAAAACTTTTGTTATCATTTTTAGCTAATTTTATGCCTAATCCTAAATAAAATCACCTTCGAAATTTCCCAATTGTAGTATCGCCCAAAATAAATGGATTTCATTTCAAGTTTATCCCCAACAGAAGACATTGTTTTGTCTCCCAAAAGTAAATGTTTGGAAACTTTCGGCATTTTTGTCTTTTTCAAGTATAATTATTGGTGAAGAAAATGAGGACTGACTGAAATTTGAAGTTGCCCCATTCTTCCATTTCCCTCACAAAAAGGTGCGCGAAATGAGGAGGAAATGAGGAGGAGGAAGGAAATGGACTCCTTTCGGGCGGCATCCATCCAAATACCTTCTAATCATCTTTTGGAGACCGCCAATGAGGGCAAAACATTCCAAGGACTTTTGTGTTCTACTCAAAATTTTTCTTTTGTTTCCAACCAAAAATTCCATCAAACTAAACAAATTCACCTTTCTTCCCAATTTGCCAAAATTTGGTTCATTGAACCATAAAAAAGGAGAAAGGAAATTGCCAAAATCAAATTTGTTGATTGTAGAGGAGCTGGGAATTGCCATCTTTGCTGAATTAATTCGCCCTTCTTCCATTATTGTCGTTGGCATTGGCACATTTCCCACGGCCCATCAGAGCAATAAGCGAAAAGCAGTGTTTGGCCGCCTAGTGCCCCCAGCCGGGCATTGTTCCTTTTCCTTATTGCTTCGCCTTTTTCGGGATTATTGCTATGGGAAGAATTGGAAAAGGAAGGAGGGTTGCCCTTCCCCTACAGTAATTCTCGCCCAATAGCAGCAGAAGGCGACGGCCATAAACCGGTCCACACCGATGAATTATTGTGCTGGGAAATAGGAGGAGGAAAAGATGTGTGCGCGAGCGATTTCAAACACAACCAACAAATAAAATTGCGGTTTACAATAAAAAAGGGGGAGAATTTGGATGTATGGGGTATGAATGAATTGACGAATTGGTGGAAAGGGAAATTGTGGCCAAAAATTGCTTCAATTTACGAAAAGGGCAATGCGTGGAAGAAAATTTACCAAATAAAATTTAAAACATATTTGGCACTTTCCAAATTTGTTTTGTTGAATTCTTGATTGATTCGCTGTCTTTATCATCAACATTTGCTTAATTAATTTTGGAAAATCAGTCGAAATCATAGACGTTATTTTTGGATCTTTTTTGGAGTTTTTAACCAAAATTTATTCATAAAATTAGCCAGATTTTTAAATGAATCTTGTGCCAAAAATTCACTCCAATTATTGGTGGATTTTTGCGGTTTTAATAATGAAATTTTAAAACATTTTTGAAGGATTCACCCATTTAACTTTTTCCCCTATTGTTGTTTTGAATTGGAAAAAGTGGTGACGATGGAATGGGCGGAGGAAATGGTGCTTGACCGATGAAGAGGGGACGCAGCAAACAAAAAGTAGTCGGAGAAAAGGGCCCCGATTGCTGGTGAGACGATGATGCCGTTGCGCAAGCAACAAAAAAAGGGAGAAAGGGACAATAGACGAAAATAAAAGGAAGAAGCATACAAAATGAAAAGACGCATGCAAAGACTTCTTATTTATTTTGACTTTTTCATGGGTTCAAGCTACATAAAACGGAGACAATTTTGGCATGGCCAGTCAAACAATTTGGCCCTAATAAGGAAAAAATATTATTATTATGCCAAAACATTTTTGATATTCTCTCAAATGTGCCCTCCAATCACGTAGGGCATAATTCCCTCCCTCTCTAATTCCCCATCCACCATCCCAATGACCGTAATCCCCCTTCCCCACCATCCAATAGCCAATACTCACCCACCCATCCACATTCCATTCCCCGTTTTCCGTCAATCATCCATGCCCCACAGCAATCCCCAACGGCCACCTTTCCATTTTCTTTCCCATTTTCATTTAATTCCACACAAATCCAATCCGTTTCGGAAATCCTCTTTTCCCACCCTTTTTCAGAGTGAATGGTCCCATCCAATTTCCCTTTCCATTATTTTATTTTACAAATCCGATTTTCCCCTATTCCCACTTTTTCCCGCTTTTTCCTTCCTTAAAATGGAGTAAATCCAATTTTTTTGGTTTAAACAAAACAAAAAGCCAATTTTATTTTCCTCTTTCCTTTCGCTTCAACCGTATTACACACGCATCAATGTTGACTCATTCTAAGATTTTTAATTTGTAATTGCGAATTGTAATTCTGATTTGCGATTGTAATTGTAATTCTGATTTGCGATTGTAATTGTAATTCTGATTTGCGATTGTAATTGTAATTCTGATTTGCGATTGTAATTGTAATTCTGATTTGCGATTGTAATTGTAATTCTGATTTGCGATTGTAATTGTAATTCTGATTTGCGATTGTAATTCTGATTTGTAATTGTAATTCTGATTTGTAATTGTAATTGTAATTGTAATTCTGATTTGTAATTGTAATTCTGATTTGTAATTGTAATTGTAATTCTGATTTGTAATTGTAATTGTAATTCTGATTTGTAATTGTAATTGTAATTCTGATTTGTAATTGTAATTCTGATTTGTAATTGTAATTGTAATTCTGATTTGTAATTGTAATTCTGATTTGTAATTGTAATTGTAATTCTGATTTGTAATTGTAATTCTGATTTGTAATTGTAATTGTAATTCTGATTTGCGATTGTAATTGTAATTCTGATTTGCGATTGTAATTGTAATTCTGATTTGCGATTGTAATTGTAATTCTGATTTGCGATTGTAATTGTAATTCTGATTTGCGATTGTAATTGTAATTCTGATTTGTAATTGTAATTGTAATTCTGATTTGTAATTGTAATTGTAATTCTGATTTGTAATTGTAATTGTAATTCGGATTTGTAATTGTAATTATAATTCTGATTTGTAATTGTAATTGTAATTCTGATTTGTAATTGTAATTCTGATTTGTAATTGTAATTGTAATTCTGATTTGTAATTGTAATTGTAATTCTGATTTGCGATTGTAATTGTAATACTGATTTGCGATTGTAATTGTAATTCTGATTTGCGATTGTAATTGTAATTCTGATTTGTAATTGTAATTGTAATTCTGATTTGTAATTGTAATTCTGATTTGTAATTGTAATTGTAATTCTGATTTGTAATTGTAATTCTGATTTGTAATTGTAATTCTGATTTGTAATTGTAATTCTGATTTGCGATTGTAATTGTAATTCTGATTTGTAATTGTAATTGTAATTCTGATTTGTAATTGTAATTGTAATTCTGATTTGTAATTGTAATTCTGATTTGTAATTGTAATTGTAATTCTGATTTGTAATTGTAATTGTAATATTTGCGATTGTAATTGTAATTCTGATTTGTAATTGTAATTGTAATTCTGATTTGCCATTGTAATTTTATTATAGTTGCTAAAGAAACTTCTGACTGTGAGAATAGTCTAAAAATCTGAGAGGAGATAAGTATATTCTTTTCTATCTTTCCCAAGAGCTTACATTGAAAAATATTCCTTCAATTTTGCATTCTCCTACCAATATTGCCAGTTGCCCAAATTAAGGAGGTCCCTTCATTGCCTCCTTCCGCCTCTCATCAATTCATCCTCCTCCCCATCATCCTTGCGTCCTTCAAATCATCATCATTTTCATTGGACGCGCCGTAAATATTTCATTTCTTCCGGGCAGCTCAACGCGCAACAACCGGACTAGCTGGCTGAATGGATGGAAAGAGGGCAGGCAAATAAGTTGTCTCTGGACTCTGGTGCGCAATTAGCCCACAACTCTTCTGGATCATCAGGATTGGGGCAAGGAAATATATGGGAGGGGATTGGCGCAATCCGCTGTGTTGGAGACTGGCTCAAGTGGTTGTGTCGGGCTTACCCAGAGGGGAAAGATGGGAATGGGACAAGCGGAAAGTGGAAGGTGATGGTGGATTAGTTGATGATGAGAAGAATGTTTGCCTCCGAAATTACCATAAAAATTGGAAGGACATTTCAAATGATGGATTTTGTAAATAATTGGGTATAAATTCAAGAATTTGCCCCTTTCCTCCTTGATCAAAAATGCCATTATGGCATATTTTTGTCTTCTTGACCTGCTTGAGTTCAAATTAACCACCCATTCCTTCCTTTTTGGCTAAAAATGCGCCATCAATTAGCGCACACCTCAAAAAGGGGCACTATACCGCCATTCGTCCCCGCCAATTCTTCCTTCCTCTTTTCATCCATTTTTTGATCAATTGACTTCATTCGGCCCAATTTCTAATTACTTTCCCCCTTCGCCACAACATTCATTTTTGTCGGCCACTCCTTCCATCATCTTCGCCTTTTTCGGCACATTGCCCCCACTCTTGACTTTTTTTTCATTTTTGTGCCAACAATACAAAAAGATGCCCTTGGAGAGGCCACCACCACAACCTTTTTTGACCGCCCTCTTTCTTTTGTTTTGCCCCCACACTCCAATTTTTCATCAGCAATTTGACAGTCCAAAATGAATGGATGACCGTCCATCTTCCCATTATATTTTGTATTTTTCTTTTCGGCACAAGAAATGCCCAAGACAATGTTTTTGAATTCTTTCGAATTGGAATCGAGGCAAGACATTTCAGTACCGCCTTTTCAGTACTGCCATTTATTTTGGGCCTATCTCAACAAGGAAGCAACCAATTTAGGAAGATGATATGCCATTCAAAAGCCCCAAATGTTTTCTAAAAAGTGGCTTAAATAATTAAAATAAGTGATTTCCCTCAAAATCGGGTTTACTAAACTCAAAGAGAAGTAACTTTTTTAAAAGGTGAAATTCATTAAGTTTATTATGGCCACTTTTTATAGGACATTTATGGCTTTCAAATGATATATCGCCTTCTGGTATTGGCAATTGCCTTGCTGAACTATTATGAATAAAATAATAGCAATGTGTTGGAAAATGGTGGTATTAAAACAACCCCATACTGTTTAACTTCCTTTATTTGTTAATGAATTAATTCAGAGCTCGACAATTTGGCGCCATTTTCACAGTTCACAAAAATTTGTTTTTCTTCTCAATTTTATTATATATGCACATTTTGGCGCCAACCTGACGCCGGGACACCATTATGAATTAATAAGCCTCCTCCACCTCCACAAATTGCCAATATAAATATTCGGTTCCCTTCCACTTTCATTCCACATATACCGTTTCATTTCCCTTCTCAATTTGTTCTTTTTGGCGCCAACCTGACGAGGGCAATCACATTAAGTTGGTACTAAATTAATGAGCCTTCACCCCACAAATTGCCATTATAAACATATTTTGGGCTCCCTTCAAAATATACCGTTTCCCTGCCCGCCTCCAATTTCCGTCTCCCCCCACCCCTTCCTCCTCGACCTTCTCCATCCGCTGTCCCCAACGGCCTTTTCCCCTCCTCAATAACAATTCGCCTCCTTCCCTCCAAGAAGAAGAAGTTGTTCAGGCAGTTAGGCTCCAGCAGGAGAAGAACTCGACCTTGGGTGAAGATGGGCCTCCAGGACACTCACCTTCATCGCCACTTCAGGACAACGCACACAAAATTCGGCGGGCCGCCTGGCAATTATTTGTGTGCGGGAAGGTGGAAGGAAGGGTCCCCATCTAAAGAAGGGATGGGTGCCAGCCTGCACCGGAAAGTCCTCCTCCGACCATCTTCTTCTCCGTTTCCAAATTGCTGTACTGCGCACACGGGAAAATATGTAGGGGGAAATGGGGAGGACCGGTTTTGCGCTGCGGCCCGCCTCCCTCTTAAAATTTCCCCACATTTCGGCCCGTGATGTTGGGTTGGTTGGTGATGAGTAACTGGCCCACAGTCCGCCGGCGGCGATTGGCTGTGCTCATTTTGAGGAGGCGATGTGGGCCGTATGATGGTGGGGGTTCGGTTAGTTAGGTGAACGATGCCTCCCATTTCCAACCAGCCTATTCTGGCCATTTTTAACTAAGGACAAGCCTCTGGCCATTTTTTACTAAACCTAGCCTTTTTGTCCTTATTGTCCGTTTTCTTTTTGCCAATTTCCATCATATTTTCCAAATTCTAATTTCTAAGTAAACCATTATTCCCTTAAATCAGTATTTCCAATGTATTCGGTAATTTTTGATAGAACAATCCACTTGAGTATCTGGGCTTTTCTTTTGGCCATATCTCAAGAAGGAAGCAACCTATTCGAAAAGGTTATATGCCATTTCAAAGCCCCGAATGTCCTTTAAAAAGTGGTGTAACTATTTTTCAAAATTTAAAAGTAAGTTTATAAAATAAGTGGTTTTTCCTCCTATAATTTGAGTATATTTACATTCAAAGACATGCAAATTTTTAAATCCCAGATTCCTTACAAAATAATTGGCCACCTTTTATAAGACATTTTAGGCTTTCGAATGGCATATCGCCTTCAAGAATCGGCTAGTTCCTTGTTGAGATATGGGCCAAAAAAAATCAAGTAACTCAAAAGACAGTACTTATTCTCTATCCATTTTTGATTACTTTTTACTCATTGAATATACCAAAAATTGTTCCATTTTTTTACAAAATTGTTCATTAAAGTTGGATCAGAGTTATCCCAAATTTCCTCAGACTATTATCCTAATTAGTACGGCTTTAGTACTGGACTTCAAATTCTGGTACTCTTATCTCACATTTTCAGACGAATTTTCAGGCCAAAAAAATGTTTCCGCCTTCAATTTGCCCACCCAAATTTCCACTTCCTCAACCATCTTCAACATCTCCTAATCAGCCATTATTCCTATCATCCAACAATAATAATAATTCCCTTTTGCTCAATGCCATTATGGCCCAAATGCCAATTTGCCAGCCGCCTTCCACTTTTCAACTCTCTTCCGCCCTTTTCTCCCATTCAAATCCCCAATTTCGTCCACCTCCATTTGTTGGCCAAAATGCAATGGCCATGTCCATGTTGCTGCATTCAATCATTGGGAACATGAAAAGGAATACCCAAAATGGTTCGAAATTAATGACTACATTAACGGGAATAATAGGGGAGGAGAAGGGGGGAATTAGAATTAACACCCGATATTCAATAATTTTTTGGCCATATCTCAACAAGGAAGCAACCATTTTGGGAAGGCGATATGCCATTCAGAAGCTCTAAATGTCCTCTAAAAAGTGGCTTAATTAGCTTATTTAATTTTAGAAAAATTAAAAAGTTTTGTAGAAAAAGCGGCTTTTCCTACAAAAATTCTACTCAATTACACTTAGAGACAAGTAACTTTCTTTAAAATTGGAATTCATAAAATGGCTAAATTGTAGAAGATACTTTTGGCTTTAAAATGGTATATCTTTTACCGAAATTGGTTATTTCCTCATTGAGCTATGGCAAAAAATAATTCCTCACATATTGAAATGATGCTACCAAAATATCCACTACCGTATTCCACTTGACATTATATTCAGAATATTCAGGAGATGAATCAATTTTGCCGAGGGCAACAACAATTGATATCCAACAGACAAAAAGAACATCAACCGGAGGAGAAGGCATTCTGATGCCAATGCCAAATTCAAATCCGAATATTTCTCCACTTCAAATTGGCAACAATTTTTTGGCCAAATTTGGTCAACAAATGGCAAAAGGAGTGGTGGAAAAGGAATTAAAAAGAGAGGAAGATGAAGCAGCCATTGCCGGAGATGTTAATAATTGTGGACAAAAACGGAGGAAAAATGGCACATTTGAAAGGAATAATTCCACTTCATTCCTCGTGGAAAGCCTTCTTCCATCAATTCAACACATTTCATCGTCAAATACATCCAGTACAACATCTTCACCTTCAATTTCATCAGCAGAGGCCAAAAATATGGCAGCAAATGGCCACCATCGACCATCACCAACAAACATTGGCATTGGCACAACCGCAACATTACCAGTGGGTTGAGAGGGAATTTTGAATGGAACTCTCATAAAATGAGCCATATTTTCTAAAATAATTGTAAAAACTTTTGGGCCCATAGCTATAACAGCAAATATTTAGCCATTACTTGAATTAGCTAGATTCAGGGCAAGCTAATTTAGGAAATCTTATCTTCAAGAAAATTCAAAGAGTTGAGAATAGCTTAATTAGACCCGGCATAGTTGATTTAGTCTATTAAATTCAATTACAAACCTGAAATAAGGCCTAGGTGAAAGTTAGGAAAACAAAAACCAGTTTCAGATTAAACAATGGTTCAGCTTTTCAAAACAAAGTCATACTGTTTTAAAAATGAAATTTTATAGACTAAATCAATCAAGCAGAATCGTACGAACTTATTTTCGAATCTGAATGAAGTCTAGAAGACGAAATTTTCAAAATTAACTAAAACTAGCCCAGTATCTAGCCAATTCCGGGATTCGCCAATTTCCAATATTCGCTGTAATATATAGAATTCATCTTTATTAGCATTTTTGTCTTATTTTAAATAAATTAAGCATAAATCCAATCCCAAATCAATCCCAAATTTCCAAATCATTTCAGCCTCTCCCACCAGCAGCGGTGCTTCCGGCAATTGTCGCTGCAGCAGCGGCTGTCACCAACAATGTTTCGGCCACTGCCCCAATGCCAACAGCAGGATTGCTGCCATCAATTGAATATGTGAACGGCGGTTATGGCGTCAAAAATCCATTGCTTCAAAGCATTCATAGTCCGCGGGAAATGGACATCATTCGATCGTGAGTTCCCACATTCAAATCGAATTTTTTATGTTAATCAAAAGTCAAATATTGTTCTCTTAGAAAATGATAATTTTTTGAATTTATTATATAAAAATGTTAAGAAATAAAAGGGGAATTAGTTTGAAATGGTTCAATTTTCGAGGCCGAAAACACATCAAATAGGAAAATAATTGCCTGAAATATTTCCGGAAAAGATAACCGGGAAAATATCAAAAAAAAATCGAAGAATCTTTCTGGAAAGAATCTAACCGGAAACAATCTTTCCGAAAAATACTGTTTTCCATTACAGTAAGTCCTTCTCTCATTAATTCTCTTTTCTTTTATCTATCATTTTTTCTAAGCATTTTAAATGTAAATAATGCAACAATTTTGCACAATTTTCTGGTAGCCAAAACACTTGTGAAGCATTCCCCAAAATAATTAGAGAAAATAAAGGAAAATTTATAAAATTTGTCGCATTTTTACAGTGAGCCGAACGAATCCAAACATCAGCAGGGTGCATTGACCTGCCGAACTTGTGGAAAGGTTTTCTCCGCAAAATTACCTTTCAATGAATTCATTTTGCCTTTAGAAATTCAATTTACAAAGACTGCTGAATCGTCATGCCAAATGCCATTCCGATCTGAAGCGTTATTTGTGCTCATTTTGTGGGAAAGGATTCAACGACACTTTCGACTTGAAAAGGCACACTCGAACGCATACAGGTATGTCCAAAAAATGCTCAATTTTTCCCATTAATTTCTTGTCAATTTAAGGTGTTCGGCCATATAAATGCAATCTTTGTGAGAAATCATTCACCCAACGATGCTCGCTGGAATCCCATTTGAGGAAAGTGCACGGACAGGCGCATAATTATGGATACAAGGAGAGGAGAAGCAAAGTATGGCGAAAATATTTTAATTAATTAAATTAAATTCCAATTTTAATTAAATATTTAATTAAATAAAATTCCGAAAATATTTAATTAAATTAATTCCGAGAATATTTTAATTAAATATAAATTGAATTAAATCCCAAAAATAGGTCTTCGTTTGTGAGGAATGCGGATTCACGGCATCCAATTACGATGGATTTCTGGAGCATATGCAGGGAATGCATCCATTCAGTGCGGCATTCATGAAACTTCGGGGTGGAGCACAAAAGAAGGGTGGAGTAGGAATGATGGCAGCAGGGAATTTTGTTGAAGCCAAATGAAAATAAATACATGAAAATACATAATCAATTTGATATCATTTTTATACATAAAACATTCATTTTAAAAGTTGAATATAAATTTGCCAAAAAGCCATTTTAAAATTTTTATATTTAATATGTTGGAGGTTCGCTTCCCAAATTAGACTTCCAATTACGGGACGTCAGATTTGGGGTGAGGGATATTGTTGGGGAAAGTCGTTCATCCCAACCCCCCATTTGCCGAATTGGATATTAACATTCATTTATCCGGATAGAAATCACAATAATAATAATAGGCGAAGTTTGGGAATTGGGGCGGCTGGCCCATCGCTGGGCCGCTAGGAAGCTGGGGAGCCCAAGTCCAACTAATCCTAGGGCCGATCGGGGCGAATGAACACTTAGTGGGGGATTTGGATTGGTTTTATATTCCCGGAGAGCTATTTGGACCTGGGGGAACAGTTGTTGTTTAATTCCCTCTAACAATATTAATTGAATTGGAAAGGAAATTTTCGCACTCGGATTTATGGACATCAAATCAATTTATCAATTAAATATTTAGCTTTAATTTAAACCAATTTTGTACGGTTATATAGCTCCGATTATGATTAATTAATTGAATAAAAATTTGTGGGATTTAATAGAAATTAAAAAGACATTAATTATTAGAGGAAAAAAGACAAAATTAGGGGAATGAAGAAAATTTTTGCTTTAAAAGTTTTAACAAAATTTGAACAAATATGCCAAAATTGTACAATTTTCATTAATTTTGATTTTCCTGGCCATAACTTTCTATGGCCAATTTAATTTAATTAATAAATTACTTATCAAAAATGATTGATAGGAAAGAACTTAAACCAATAATATAAAAGTTTTATCAATATTTTGATAAGATTGCTGAGATTTTGGCCAATGCGCAAAATTCGGATGGTCTTAATTATATACAAAAGGGAAATATGAATAAAATAAGGCGGATGGAATTGACATTTATTTTAAATAATTTAATGAACTAACTTCATCCAAAGTGCCAATCCCCAATTGCCAGATGATGCCATTTTTGTCTACCTCCAAGCTTCAATTCCATTTAGCCGTGTTCCCTTCTTCTCCCCATCCATGGCCTTCGCTTTTCCCGACTCTGGCCAATGCCAATGGCAATGCCCCACATTTCTCTGGCTGCCACTGCATTGAAAATTGGAGGGCATTTTGCTGCCAGCCGATGGCAGAAACATTGGAGGAAATGCCGGCATTGGAAGTGAGCATTAGAGGGGGACCCGAATAAATGGATGGAATGGAGAAGCACACAAAAGCCGCCTCCTTTCTGCCAGCCACCCACTTCCCTCCCCCTTTTTTCTTTCTACTCCATTTGGCTTGGCTCACATCCATTCCAATTATTTATACATTTCCCCTCCCCTTTTTCATTTTCCTCTTTTCCACTCTCACTCAATAAAAAACTAAAACTAAATAATAAAGAGAGGAAATATTCATTTATTTTTCATGTGAATTTTTGTGGCTAATTTGATTCATTTGTGGCCAAATGGGAGACAAGGCAATATTGACGGAAGTGTTGGAAGCGTCCAGATTGACAGACACCTATTCCAGTTTGACCGCATCCAACATTATTGACCAGTTAAGCGGCGAAATGGGACAATTGAATAGCGTCGATTGAGTACCTAGTCATTTCTTTTGGCCATATCTCGACAAGGAAGTAACAAATTTAGGAAGGCAATATGCCATTTGAAAGCCCTGAAAGTCCTTAAAATAGTGGCTCAAATAATTTTTCGAAAATTAGTATAATTTATAGGGAAAAAGTGGCTTTTCCTCAAAAATCGGATCTATTATAATCAAAAGCACATAACTTTTTTAAAGCCTGCATTTCATAAAATTTAATAAGGCCACTTTGTAGAGGAAACTATGTGATTTTCAATGGCATATCACCTTCAAAGATTGGCAATTGCCTCGCTGAGTTATTAACCAAAAATAAATGCAAGTACTAATCGGTGGTATTGGCTGAAAGGTGGAGGAATATTAATAGAAATTTAGAGCTTGGGCAATTCTTTTGGCCATAACTCAACAAGGAAGTAACAAATTTAGGAAGACAATATGCCATTTAAAAGCCTTAAATGTCCTCTAAAAAGTGGCTTAAATAATTTTACGAAAAATTAAAATTTTTTGTAAATTAATCGAATTTTCCTCAAAAATCGGATCTATTATAATCAAAGGCATATAACTTTAAAAATAGAAATTTTTAAAATTAAACAAGGCCACTTTATAAAGGGCACTTTAAGCTTTAAAATGATATATTGCCTTTCCAAATTGATAATTGCCTCGCTTAGATATGGGCCAAAAACCGATCTAGGCACTCAATTGGCGGCACTCGACTTATAAGGGAAGGAGGAATAATGGAAATATTTCCCAAAAATAGGCTCAAAGGCACATCCAGTTCACATCCAGTCCATTATGAGGGAATTGAAGGTAGCAATGATGTGGCAGGTGGAAATGATCAAATACGAATTGGCGAGCCCGAGGATGCCACAGGGCATTTAGCCGGAATTGCTGGGGGAGTGCCGGATGTGTTCACAGTGGATGATGCCGTGGAATATTTGGGCTTTGGCAAATTCCAGCTACTTTTGGCCCTGCTGACCGGATTGGCATGGATGGCGGATGCAATGGAAATAATGATCCTTTCCATTTTGTCACCGGCACTCTATTGTGAATGGGCCATCACGCCAATGCAACAAGTGGGTAGGGGAAGAGTTTTTGGCCCATAGCTCAACGAAGCGACCATAAATTTGGGAAGGCTTATATCATTCGAAAGCTCTAAAATCAGCAAAAAAGTGGCATATTTTTATTTTATAAAAAAATAAAATTTAGTATAGAAAAAAAGGCTTTACCTCAAAAATGTGGGTTTATATTTAAAGACGTGTAGCTTTATTTAATGGTTTAATTATGAAATATAATTTAGCCACTTTATAGAGGAGAGTTTGAGCTTTAAAATGATATATCGCCTTCCAAAATTGGTTAATGTCTCACGGAGATAAAGGCCTAAATCTAAGCGGCTCTCAAAGAACTGTCTCTCCTCTCTTATTGTATATCCAAGGGAACACAAATCACAAATTTCCTTTCTTTTTTTAAATCAAAGGAACACAAATTTTTCCCTTCAATCAAATTGAGGGAACACACTTTTCCTCACTGCAGCAGCTAGAAAGAGAATACGGTACCGCTTTCGATGGGAATCGAGGGAAACACAAATCACAAATCTGCACTACTGTACCGATTAAGTACTAGCATTAGTTTTTGGCTCATATCTCAGCGAAGCATTGGCCAATCTGAGAAGGCGATATACTATTCAAGAGCTTAAAGTGTCTTCTATAAAGTGGCTACAAAAATATTTTATTTAATTTCAATTACAAAAATTTAGATGCATTTGAATATAATAAACTAGAATTTGTTGTAAGGAAAAGTCGTCTATTTTAACAAATTAATTTAATTTTCAAAAATTTAATAATGCCACTTTTTAGAGGATATTTAGGGCTTTCAAATGACATATTGCCTTTATAAATTGGTTGCCTCCTTATTAAGCTATATGAGCAAAAGAATGGCCCCTACTCATATTATTACATCAATAAACGAAATATTCGCTTTTTTTGTTCAGGCATTGATCACCACTTGTGTGTTCTCTGGGATGATGTTATCCTCGACGGCATGGGGCAAATTTTGTGACCGTTTTGGCCGTCGGAAGGGTCTAATGTGTGCGGCCACACTGACATTTGCAATGGGCCTCCTCTCATCGGCTGCTCCCAATTTTCGAGCATTTTTGCTACTTCGGGCATTGACCGGCGTTGGCATTGGCGGAATTCCTCAATCGTTTAGCCTTCCTTTGCTTCGATTAATCCCATCTTTTTTAGGGTTACCCTTTTTGCGGAATTCTTGCCACTTGCCCAAAGGGCAAAATGTGTTGTTCTGATCGAATCATTTTGGGCGGTTGGGGCGGCGTTCGAAGCAATCTTGGCACTTTTTGTCATGTCCACCTGGGGTTGGCGATGGCTTTTGTTGCTCAGTTCATTGCCATTGGCAATGTTCACACTTTCATGCTTGGTAAAAATGGCAAAATTTTTTTAAAATATTTAATTTATCGAAAAAAGTATTGAAATTGCCTAAAAGATTTAACGATTTAGAAATTTATCCTAAAACCATAAACTTATACCCAATCAATAGATTTCTTCAAGATACATAATTTGATTATATTTTGACTTTGGGTTTAACCAATTCTAACTTAGTTTTGAACCATTAAATCAAAATTGGTTTAAACCATTTAATACCCTTTAATTATTGGCCAAACCATAACCAAATTATATGAAATTCATTGACTTTTGACCAACTATCCAATTTTGGGTATATGGTTTGTGAATATGGAGGACAAACCAAAACGATTAAACCCTTAAAAAATTATAATTATTATAAATTTTTTTCGGCAATTTTAATGTTTTATACATCAAAATTAAATACTATCCAATGCCAAAATTTTTTTTACCCTCTCTTTTTTTACCAAACAGTGGCTACCCGAAAGTGCCCGTTTCTTGATGAGTGCCGGCCGAACGGAAGAAGCATTGCATTCATTGCAGCGAGTGGCCAAATTGAATGGTCGAATGCTGCCAACGGGCAAATTAATTGAAGCAAACAATCGAGGCGGTGCAGACAAACACCGAGGACAACTTTCGCATTTGTTTGTGCCCGAGCTGCGTGGAACAACTTTGTTACTTTGGCTAATTTGGGCAATGAATGCATTCTGCTATTATGGCAAGTCGGATTTATCCAATTTGTCGCCGTTTTTAATAACTCATAAAAGAATGAACAACTTTTCAAAATTTTATTATCAAATTGAAGAGCAGACTTTGGCTATCAAAATTATTTTAATTTTATTTAAATTGATTCAGAATTGATGGAGTTATGTTCAAATAAAATCATTTGAAATGACCTTTATTATGGTTTAATGAAATTTACATAAGTTTTTTGGCCATAACTCCATCATTTCTGAATCAATTTAAATAAAATTAATATCATTTGATAGCCAAAAGTCCGCTCTTTAATTTCTTACTAAAATCATTAAAATAGGCCTTATCCTTGATGAGTTATTATAAATGGCGTCAAGTTGGTTCTTATCCAATCCCTTTATCAATCTGAGTTAAATATTAAGGCGTTGTCCTTTTGACCACCGTCCTTTTCCAATCCGGCGATGAATGCCATGGTGGCATGGCACCATCACCAACATTGAATGCCACCATCATTGATGGAGAAGAATCATCGGCACAAATGGTTGTTGGGTGTAAGCCACTTGTCCAAAAGGACTATTTGGATTTACTTTCCACCACATTGTCCGAATTCCCTGGACTCGCTTTGACTGCCATTGTCATTGAATGGCTGGGCCGGAAGAGGACAATGGCCATGGAATTCAGTGTTTATGTTTTCTTCCTATTTTTGCTCTTCTTTTGCCTACAAAGGTATTCCCCATAGGGATTCATTAGCTTCATTTGATCTTGGCCCATATCTCAGCAAGGCATCATCCAATCTGAGGAGGCAATACATCATTGAAAAGCTTTATATGTCCTCTAGAAAGTGGCCTAATAAAATTTTATAAAATTTAAGAATTTTAAAAAGATGCATGCCTTTTAGAATAATAAACACGAATTTTCGAAGGAAAAGCCGTTTATTTTTACAAATTTATCAAAAATTTTTAAGCCACTTTTTAGATGATTTTTAAGGATTTTGATTGGCATATCGCCTTCCCAAATTAGTTCCTTCCTAGATATGCCTAAAAGAAAAAACTCAAGTACTCATTCGGTAAAACTTAAATGTCCTAATTCGATTCAGATTCCCCTCATTCCATCACTCATTAATTCCTCTCTTCTTCCCGATTTGAAGGCATTGGGTAACGGTGTTCATTTTTGTTGCCCGCGCATTCATATCCGGCTCTTTCCAATGCGTTTATGTGTACACTCCAGAAGTTTATCCAACAACGTTGAGGGCAATTGGCTTGGGAGCGAGTTCATCAATGGCCAGATTGGGTGCAATTGGTGATTCTTCTCGCCGTATAAATTTAACAAATGTGTCAATTTTTAAGCCACTCCCTTTGTGGCCCAAGTTGCCTCTGGCCATTCTTTGATGATCCCAATTGGGTGGGTTTGAGAATTCAGATGGATATTAATTTGTCAAAATAGGAATTAATTTGCCTTAAAATTTTCGTGTCGAAAATGGATATTTTTAGACCATAAAACATGGCCAAATCGGACTCTATTTTTAAAACCATATCCTAGTCTAAACTTCTAACATGGAAATCCCACACTTTAAAGTTGACCACTTTTGATAAAACTTTACCTTTTTTCAATCCATAGGATGCCTTCATCTAAAACACAATTATTTTCTGCTGAAGGCGCTGGCCTCGAAAATTATGGCTGTTTGAAAATTTGCCAACTCGCCCTTTTCTCCCATAAGGAATACTTTTTAAAAATTTACATTAACTTCGGTGGTGAGGAGGTGAACTGCGCCCGCTTCATTTTTCAGAGTCACGGGTTCATTTCTCCTTCGAAGAAGGAATTATTTTTTAACTTTTAAACAATTTATTTTTTTGATCCATAATTTCCGAGGCAAATGCCTTCACTCATCAGTAGATAATATTTACGGTTTAGATGAAGGCAACCTATGGACTAAAAATAGGCAAAGGTCTCACCAAAAGTGGCCATCTTAAAGGTGAGAATTTCCCTTATAAGCCTCAAATGTTATGGCCAAGTTATATGGCCACAAAAAATTATTTCGGCAATAATTTTTCAATATTATTTATTTAATCCATTTCAAGAATGTATTGTGGCGCTGCTTTAATCGGCTTAATCGCCGCCCTCTCTTTGCCAATTGAGACTAAAGGACGCCAAATGAGGGTAATAAAACTTGTGAATTAAATTTTGATGGATGTCTTTTATTCACAGGAAACACATTAAAATGATGGCCACAAAAAAGAGAAGAAGGAGAATGAAGGAAATTAAAACAATGCTATCAAAAAATGAATTTATGATTGGAAATTTTTATGTGAAAATAAAGAATGCAGCCATTCATATTTTTGGCCCAGAATTGTACTTAAAAATCCTCGCCCTCCTCCATGTATTGAATCAACCAATCCGAAATAAAACCAATTGGATTTGCTGGCCTTCGAAGCAAAACCTTCAATATTGGATTAAATTTATATCTTTTTAGTATATGACACAACTTGTCGCCGTTTATAATATCTCATCAAGGACTGAACTAAATTTGTTGATTTTGTGATCAAATTAAAGAGCAGACTTTTGGCTATCTAATGATATAAATTTTATAAAAATTAGTTCAAAATTGGTTGAGTTATGCTCAAAAAAAGAACTGAAAATTTCGCTAATCCAAAGTAAAGGTCATTTCAAATGGTTTTATTTGAGCATAATTTCCATTATTTCTGAACCAATTTAAATAAAATTGATATCATTGCATAGCCAAAAGTCTACTCTTTAATTTGATATAAAATTCACGAAAATTGATTCCATCCTTGATGAGTTATAAACTGCGTCAAGTTGGGTTGTTTTCCAATATTTTTGTTTGACAAACTTCGGCCAATGCCTTTGTCAACACCGGTGCCACTGTTCGGGCCAAATATAGGCCATTGTCACTCCTTAAAATGATAATTTTTCCCGCAATTTCCCCAATATTTCCCCTCACGTCGGCATTTCCAATCGTTCATGGAGAAGCCGTTCAAATCGATTCTTCTCCAAATCCTCCTCTTCCTCATCCCCATTGCCTCTTCTGCCCGAATCCGCACCCGAACTTCGACCCGACAATTCACCGACGGATTCCGCCGGACTGTCCATTAGTAATCCATTTTCAAAATCAACATGACCACCCCCTCCAGGGATTTGGCCAAGCCCAGATTGGGCCAACAATGTTTCGGCCCCGAATTCTTCGGCGTCCCTTTCCTTCAACATTTTCAAATCGAAAACTGCATTCCGCCGGTAATAATCCGGTGTTCTTCCTTCCTATAATTGCGTAAATTATTTGAAAATATTATAATATTTAACGATAGGGGAGGTTTCAATTTCAATACATGGACCTATCTTCTGGCCCATAGCTCAACAAGGCGGTAACCAATCTGGGAAGGGGATTTACCAATGGAAAGCCCAAAGTGTACTCTATAAAGTGGCCTATTTTCGTTTTATGAAATTTAAGCTTTAAAAAATTTACATGTCTTTGAATGTAATAAACTCGAATTTTTTGCTTGAGTGAAGAAAAGCCGCCTACTATTTTACTAAAATATCTAAAATTTTAAATAATTAATTGGCTACTTTTTAGAGGACATTTAGGGCTTTCAAATGATATATCGCCTTCCCAAATTGGTCATCGCCTTGTTGAGTTATGACCAAAAGAAATGGCCCAGATAATGAAAATCATATATTTTTTATTCACATTGTCAACGGCCATTGGATCGGCGCCAGCCTTTCCCAATATTTTCAAATAATGGCCGCCATCCCGTGCCGCCGCCGCATAATGCATTGCCGTACGTTTATTATAGTCAGGTGCATTCAGAACGGATGAAAATGTGGCCGCAATGAAACGGATTATTTCCGTTTGCTCATGGATTATGGCCGTATGCAGTGGAGTGCATCCGTGGCGATCGCGTGCCAATGCCTAAAATAAATTATTGAGAAATATACAATTTGACGATAAGAATATATAAAGCCGAAATAATTATAATGGTTTAAGGGTTTAAAGGTTTATCCTCCTTATTCACAAATCACATATACCCAAAATTGGATAGAGCTGGTCAGGACGCATTGAATGAGGTATATAATTTGGTTATGGTTTGGTCACCAATTGAAGGGTATTAAACGGTTTAAACCACATTTTGGTTTAATGGTTCAAAACTAAATTATAATAGAATAGATTAAACTCAAACCAAAATATAATCAAATATGCGTTTTGACAAGATTTATGCATTGGATATCAACACTTTTCGGTAAATTAAATTTTCGCCAAAATGAATTAGCCAATCCCCCTCTGTGCATTTGCCACCCACCAATCTCTTTGTTGTCATCAATTGTTTGACAATTTCCAGTCTGCCCTCCTTTACGGCACGATGAATTTGTTCGATTGTGCCAATCAATTCGGGCAATTCCCTGAGGAATAATTGGGCATCCGGATTCGACGATTTCTTCTCCATCAACAAATCTGCACATCCGGACATGACCAACTGATCCAATTTGGCCAAATTTCCCTCACGAAGCCATTGTTGAATACTGCGCGATTATGAGAAGGAATGGTGAAAAATATATGGGAAATCTACCCAACTCATCGCCATTTATAATAACTAATCAAAGATTGGACTAATTTTGACGATTCTTGTATTAAATTAAAGAGCAGACTTTTGGCTATCAAATGATATTAAATTTATTTAAATTGATTCAGAATTATTAAAGTTATGACCAAAAAATTAGTGCCAATTTTATTAATTCATAGTAAAGTTTATTTTAAATGTTTTTTGGTCATAATTCCAACAATTCTAAGTTAATTTAAATAAAATTAAAGCCAAAAGTCTGCTCTTTAATTTGATACTAAAATTATCAAAATTGGTCCAGTCCGTGAAGAGTTATTATAAAAAGTGCGGAGGCGCATCCCAGCCAATTTACTTTGATTCCAAATAAGAAGGCGCCACCCGATTATGCAAAATTTGCTTCAATGCCTGTTTCGTGTCCAGACGCATCCGCTCCAAATTCAGCTCACCCGGATATTTCAAATAATATTTTGGTGGCCGTCCATTCTGCATAATTTCCAATTTAAAGTCAATTAATCCCCTCAAAACCCACACAATCAAAAATGTTTGGATCGGCGCCAGCCTTTCTCATCAACTTGTACAAATAGCCACCATCCCGAAGTGAGGCTGCATAATGCAATGGTGTCCGCTTTCGTTGGTCCATGGCATTCACGGATTGGGGATAATTTCGAATCAAATACTGAATCAAAAATATTGGGTCATTTGAGTAGAGGAAGGTTGGGTTTTGGACCATATCTCTAAGAGGCATTAGCCACTCTGGGAAAGCGATATATCATTTTAAGACTCAAAGTGTCCTCTACAATTCAGCATATTTTATGATTGATTGAGAAAAGCCGTTTTTTTTAAAAATTCAATGTTTTCAAAAAATAAGTTAAGCCACTTTTTAAGTGACATTTAGAGCTTTCGAATGGCATATTGCCTTCCAAAATTGATTACTTCCTTATTGAGATATGGCAAAAAAACTTCAGCTGCTAAAAATAGGCAGTGCTTTATTTCATAAATTACAGTTACAGGCAGAAAAAGGGAGGAAAGATTTATGTTCATTCATTTCAAAGAAAAAATAGCTATAGGCAGAAATCATTCGATTCTCATCAAATGGAGTACCGTATTCTTTCTTCTTCTCATTGATAGTTCGAGGAATGGAAAATTATGTTTTCCCTCGATTTCCAACAATTACTTTTTTGGCTGATATCTTAGTGAGGAATTAATCGATTCAGGAAGGCGATATGTCATATGAAAGCCCTAAAAGTCCTCTACAAATTTGCAATAAATTATTATTAGATTCAACTTTTTTAAATAGTTTGCCTGAGAAAAATAGACTCGAATTTTTGGTGGAAAACTGCTTATTTTACGTAGTTTTTTAAATTTTAATAAAATTAAAGAGGCTATTTTAGAGTGCATTCAGGTCTTTAAAAATGATTGTTTTAAGTCAAACACAATGAACCTTATTTTACGAAAACTCGCCTTTGCTATCTCGGTTTGCCCAAATACCACGGCTTTATGTAAAGGGGCAAGACCACGACTGTCTCGACACAATGCCAACTTTTTTCGATCCGTCAACAATTTTACTGCCCTCAAATTTCCCTGTTCAATTGCCTTGTGAATGGCCTGGATTTTTGCCTGATATTGAGGTAGCACCTCCAAAAAACTGATCGCTTCTGCATCTTCCAACTTTAGTCAAATATAAAATTTATATGAAAAAGAGGAAATAGGGGCACCTGATGATTACGACCCAACAACAAATCGGCATAGCCATTCAGTATGAGCTCTTCCAATTTGCCAATATTCCCTGTGTGGACCCAATCGGTGATATCCTCTTCCAAATCTTGGAGCAATGGCCGATTCAGCTGACCCGAAATGAGTTGATTGATCACCTAAAAAATGGAAAAGGAGAGGTAAATGAAATGCATTGAGGGAATATGATATAATATAAATTATATGTTGGATTGTGAAAGAATAAAAGCGGTACGAGTGTTAGAATAATGAGCAAAATGTTGAAATTCTGATTTGTAATTGTAATTCTGATTTGCGATTGTAATTGTAATTCTGATTTGCGATTGTAATTGTAATTCTGATTTGTAATTGTAATTCTGATTTGCGATTGTAATTGTAATTCTGATTTGCGATTGTAATTGTAATTCTGATTTGCGATTGTAATTGTAATTCTGATTTGCGATTGTAATTGTAATTCTGATTTGCGATTGTAATTGTAATTCTGATTTGTAATTGTAATTCTGATTTGCGATTGTAATTGTAATTCTGATTTGTAATTGTAATTCTGATTTGCGATTGTAATTGTAATTCTGATTTGTAATTGTAATTGTAATTCTGATTTGCGATTGTAATTGTAATTCTGATTTGTAATTGTAATTGTAATTCTGATTTGCGATTGTAATTGTAATTCTGATTTGTAATTGTAATTGTAATTCTGATTTGCGATTGTAATTGTAATTCTGATTTGCGATTGTAATTGTAATTCTGATTTGCGATTGTAATTGTAATTCTGATTTGTAATTGTAATTCTGATTTGCGATTGTAATTGTAATTCTGATTTGTAATTGTAATTCTGATTTGCGATTGTAATTGTAATTCTGATTTGTAATTGTAATTGTAATTATGATTTGCGATTGTAATTGTAATTCTGATTTGTAATTGTAATTCTGATTTGCGATTGTAATTGTAATTCTGATTTGTAATTGCAATTCTGATTTGTAATTGTAATTGTAATTCTGATTTGCGATTGTAATTGTAATTCTGATTTGTAATTGCAATTCTGATTTGCGATTGTAATTGTAATTCTGATTTGTAATTGTAATTGTAATTCTGATTTGTAATTGTAATTGTAATTCTGATTTGCGATTGTAATTGTAATTCTGATTTGTAATTGCAATTGTAATTCTGATTTGTAATTGTAATTGTAATTCTGATTTGTAATTGTAATTGTAATTCTGATTTGCGATTGTAATTGTAATTCTGATTTGTAATTGCAATTGTAATTCTGATTTGTAATTGTAATTGTAATTCTGATTTGTAATTGTAATTGTAATTCTGATTTGCGATTGTAATTGTAATTCTGATTTGCGATTGTAATTGTATTTCTGATTTGTAATTGTAATTGTAATTCTGATTTGTAATTGTAATTGTAATTCTGATTTGCGATTGTAATTGTAATTCTGATTTGCGATTGTAATTGTAATTCTGATTTGTAATTGTAATTGTAATTCTGATTTGTAATTGTAATTGTAATTCTGATTTGCGATTGTAATTGTAATTCTGATTTGCGATTGTAATTGTATTTCTGATTTGTAATTGTAATTCTGTTTATAATTCCCTCACAGACCGCATTATCCTTCAATGTTCGAATGTTCAGTCTTTTTCCATGTGTTCGATAGTAGAATGGAGTATGCCCATATTTGTCCTCAATGAATGCATCGCCTCCAGCTTTTTGCAATACTTTGATCATATGTTCGCCGTTGGCATCCGCAGCCGCATAATGAAGTGCGGTTCGGCCTGCCTAACATGGGGCAAAAAATGATAAAATATGGGGAATAGAAAAACAAAATAACGAACATGGTCGGGCTCATTCACGCAATGAGGAAATTTGGCCAATAAGAAACGGACCTATCATGTTATAAATGGAATAATTGAAGTAAATCCAAAACCACTTGCCGTATTCGTTTGCCCATACAACAATGCTTTATGCAAAGGAGTCATTCCTGTGAATGATATGAGGAGAATTTTAATTTTTGCGAATTTTCCCTTCCAATTGAATTTAAAATAATCTTTTAGCCAACATTTTTCCTTCCCCATGCCCTTCGCTGAACGGACCATGCCTATCCCGAGCTGTGGCCAACAAATTTCGATCAATCAACGATTTCACTCGCCGCACATCGCCTTCTTCCACTGCTTTGTGGATTGAATCAATCTTGGATTGGTATTGGGCAATGCCTTGCAGGAATTCGGCCGAGCCAATATTTGTGGAGGATTTGTCAGCAAGCAAATGGGCCCGTCCATCCAACACAATTTGTTCCAATTGTTGGACATCACCAATGGCCAACCATCGGCGAACTTGTTCATCCGATGGAGCATCTCAAAAGAAAGGAAGGATTGATTTAATTGAATAATGGTTTATGGCGGTTTTTGACATGAATTCTCTTTTATTTCACATCCAATAAAATGTTAGGCAGATAGGGGACAATTGAGAGCAGATTGAGAATCTACATCTCTTTTTCGGCGCATAGCTTAATTAGGCGAGAGCCAGACGGCAATAAACCATTTGAAAGCCTATATTGTCCTCTTTAAGTTGCTATAGAAATAATTTATTTAATTTCAATTATAAAAATTTACATTCCTTTTGAGTGTAATTTGCCTGAATTATTTAAGAAAAGCCGCTTATTTCTAAAAAATTTCAAAAAATTAATGCCACTTTTTATTGAGCATTTAGGACTTTCAAATGGCTTATCGCCTCCTCAATTTGGTTGCTCCTTTGTTGAGATATGGCCAAAAGAATAACAATGCCACTTTTTATTGAGCATTTAGGACTTTCAAATGGCTTATCGCCTACTCAATTTGGTTGCTCCTTTGTTGAGATATGGCCAAAAGAATAACAAAGAAACTCAATTATCTGGGTTTTTCTATGGCGAACCACTGTCAAAACGGCTGTCCATGGATTGATTCAAGAATGGTCCACCATCATTTCCCTCGCCATCCCCTTTCCCCTCATCATAATAATTTGGTGGCATTTCCTCCTCCAATTCCTCTTGTGTTCCTCGTCGATTCCGTGCTGCCCCCTTTGTTGCCTCGGCCAACAATTCTTCGGTTGGGGCGGATGAATCCAACGAACAGGAACCCTGGGATTTGGATGCCAACAGCCAATGCCCTTTTTGTTGTTGTTGAATTGTTGGTGGCAGCGGTGTTGGTGAGGTCACTTTATGCAACCAAAATTTGTACATTTGCCGATGAAAGGCTTTCGATAAGCCCCCAAATGGAAAAGGGCAAATATTTAGAATTGAAGGAAATGATGATGCGGGAAATGGGGGGACACGCGCCGGATTGCACTAGGATTGAATTGGATTGGGTGGCGACGGAAATGTGTGGGATGGATGGAAAGGGGGGGAACATCATTCATTGAAATAATAATGGGCCACTAATTGGCCAATTGGATTGGATTGTTGGTGGGCCGGTGCAGGGCCATCATTTGTGTGGGCCATTGGAATGTTCTGCACCCAGACAGGCACAAGAGTGTGGCATCAATTTTGTGCTTATTTTCCATAAACAAATATAATACTAATTGTTGAGTCTATGCCATTTTAGGGCAATTCACCAAAAACAAATAAAAAATATGTTTTAAGCGGGTTGGGGAAGCCAATTAAATACTATCATTAATTGTAGGCTCATAGCTCAACGAGGAGAGAGCAAATTCAGGAAGGAAATATACCATTGGAAAGCCTAAAGTGCCCTCTAAAAAGTGGCTTTATAAATTTTATAAAATCCAGGACTTTTAAAAAATTACAAGACGCTAAATAGAATAACCCCAATTTTTGGAGGAAAAGCTGCTTATTTTTACAAATTGTTTTAGGTTCAAAAAAATATTAGAAAGGCTACTTTTAGAGGAATTTTAGGGCTTTCGAATGGCATATCGCCTTCCTGAATTGGTTGCCTCCTTGTTGAGATATGGCCAGACGAATGGCCTAGACGCATTGAATCTTCCAATTTTGGTTTTAAGCTTACCCGGATCAAACAATGTTGATGCATCATCGAATGAGGGATTTCGCATGGAACGGAGTGTTCCGAGTAGGCCATTCCGAGTGCCACCGCCGCCATCCTCATTTGGGACATTCAGCAACAGTGGCAATGGTTGAACCATTTGTTGGGGATTTTGGCGATAAACTTCAGCCGAAAAGCCATTCTAATATATTGGGGAATGGGATATTTGGGGAAGAAATTTGTATTGAATTTTTATTGTAATTTTATCAGAAGAAATGTCATCATAAAATGTGAGTGGAATTTGAATTTATTTTTTAATTGGATACACCCAACTTGAGCCGTTTAAAATAACTCATCCAAGACTAAACCAACTTTGACGATTTTAGTATCAAATTAAAGAGCAGACTTTTGGATATCAAATAATATTAATTTTATTTTAAATTTATTCAGAATTAGTGAAGTTATATGCCTAAAAAAACATTTAAAATGAACTTTACTATGGATTAGCGAAATTTGCATTCATTTTTTGAACATAATTCCAAAAGTTCGTAACCAATTTAAATAAAATTAGTATCACTGACTAGGCAAAAGTCTGCTCTTTAATTTGATACTAAATTCATCAAATTTGGTTCACATCTTGATTAGTTATTTTAAACGGCGACAAGTTGGGCCAATGGATAATTGAGTTGCTCCTTTTTTAAATTCCGAAATTTGTTTCAAAAGATATTTGCCTAATTGGAGAATAATAAGCCTTCAGAGAAAAAGTGAAAAATGAGGCCCTTTCAAATGCTAATTTCCCTCTAATATTCCTCTACTTTATCGGCAATTTGAACATCGGCCCCGGCATCGGCCAATGTCTCATAGATTGCATTTTGTTGAGGTGCCGCATAGTGGGCTGCGGTCCGACCCAGCTAAAAACAATGAAAAATGAATGAAATTTGGGGATTATCAACGACGAACATGATCGGCAATGTTGATTTGTACCGGAAATTGATGCGCAATTTGCTCCACCATTTCGTGCCTTTCCTTCAGCACTGCAACATGCAATGGGGCAAGTCCTATAACGAACAATGGGGAAAGGGAAGAGAGAATTGAAATTTGAAAAAAAAAATTGATGGGGCTTGGGGCAACATATAAGAAAATTGTTGTTTTCATTCAGTTGCGTGTCAATTTCGATGTTTTATGGCTTTTCAGGACTTTAACCGTTTCTTTTGACTATATCTCAAAAAGGAAGCGATCAATTTTGGAAGGCTATATATCATTTAAAAGCCCGAAATGGCCTCTAAAAAGTGGCTTTTCTGATTGTTTTGAAACATTAAATAATTTTGTAAATTAGGCGACTTTTCCTCCAAAATTTAAGTTTATTACACTCAAAGACATATAACTCCTATTCATGTCAGAATCAGAATATATTAAATTAAAAATAGCCACTTTTTAGAGGACACTTTGGGCTTTAAAATGGTACATAGCCTTCCTAGATTGGCATTTGCTTCGTTGAGCTATTACCAAAAAAAGAATGGCCCAAGTATCAATCGGTTGTCTCTATTCTTTTTGTGTGGTAATTTTGGCCAATAAAACAGGAAAAAATTCCAATGCAAACCAACCTCGAATATCCCTTGCCTGCACAATTTCCTCATCCAACAATGACTTCACGCGGCGCATATCATTCGCCTCGATGGCAGCGAATGTTTGGGCCAACCGATTTTGCGCTTGTCGATATGCATAAATGTATTTTACCAATCTGTTTATTGAGAGCAAGATGACAAAAAATATTCTTCCAATTAAAATGCACCATATTCCCATTAGAGACCCATTTTTACTCCACAAATTATTACGTAGTTAATTTTTTCCAAAAAAAGAGAATATTCCATTAAATTCCTCTATACATGCCAACTTGTCGCCGTTTAAAATAAGTAATCAAGGATTGAACCAATTTTGATGATTTTGTAGCAAATTAAAGAGTAGACCTTTGGCTATCTAATGAAATTAATTTTATTTAAATTGGCTCAGAATTGATGAAGTTATGACCAAAAAATAACACGGAAAATTTGGCTAATCCTTAGTAAAATTCTTTAATTGTTTTTTTTGGGGACAACTACATCAATTTTGAACCAATTTAAATAAAATTATTATTATTTGATTAAAAGTCTGCTCTTTAATTTGATACTAAAATTTCCAAAATTAGTTCATTCCTTGATGAATTATAAAAAATGGCGACAAGTTAGGCATAACTCTCGATTCCTTTGGGCTGGCAAAGATGGATGCCCAAGGGTAAGAAAAGCCCACTTTTCATTGCCCAAATGCTTTTTGACGACCCGCCAAATTTCTGCGGTCAATCCTTCGGCATGCAATTTCTCCAATTGGCCATATTGTTTTTGGCCAAAATCGATGGAAAGTAGCCGCCTTTCCACCTCACTGTCCACCGCATCATCGCCTTCTGTAACAACATGAATTGAGGAGGCAGACAATGAATTTAATATTTTAAACATTTTTTTTTGGCTATAAATTAAAACTCATTTCTGTGAATTTGGGTACTTTTGTAATCCAAAAATAAATTAGAAATTGGACCAATAAATTTGGATGCAGGGCGTTTTGGCGCAGGACTTTTAACGCTAAAAGAATAGAAACATTTTCATCCAATTTGATAATAAATTAGAGTGCTAGATTAGATCCATCTAATAATGTTGAATTCACATAATTTGGTTTAATATTCACAAAATTATGTCGAAAAAAGTCGTAAAAATTGGTGGAAAATTAAAAAAGAATCACATTAATATTCTCAAAATATTTTCATAAAGATTTCACTTAACTATTTATGAAATATATTCATTCAAAATCTTTAAAATAAAGCTAAATAAGCCGAAAACAATTTAATGTATGTTAGCGCAAACTTTGGCTCTACACAAATAGGCCAAAAAAAGAATATATTTAGCACATTTTTAAGCCAAATTTAAATTGAATTTTTGCAATTAAAATTTAATTATTGATGGCAGGAATATTCCCTAAAGCAATAAAAATATTCTCCAACACAAAATTCCCATCATCCAAAAATGTCAATGTATTTTATTTAAATTAATGCAAATGTCAAAAACCAACCACTAAATCCATCCTCCTCTTCCTCCTCCTCCTCCTTTTGGCTATCATCCCCTTTCCCTCCTCCTCCTTGGCCAATCCGCTTCCAGCGCAAATCCATGGCCCTTGCCTCATCCAAATCATAATCATTTTGCCGTCCGCCCATTAATGGCATTGGAGGCTGAAAAAAACAAATTTGTGGCCGGATTAGAGAGGGGATTTAATGGGGGAGGAATTTTTGACATGGAATTTGCGGAGAAAATTGATGGAAAATGGAACGAAAATGGAAGCAGAAAAGAAATTCAGAAATTTGAAGGGCACTTTTGCCTTTTTGCCTAAAATTGAGGAAATTGAAAGTGGGATCGAATTTAGGCTTTTCCATTTAAAGGGGAATTCTTTGGGGAAAAAATTGCCCACTTGGAAATTGGAATTTGGGTTTTTATTGCTGAATATTTGCCTAAATTTTTGAATAAAATAAATAAATAAGCAATGGCCAAATTCCCTCATTTTTTTCCATTCCTCCAACCTTTTCATGTCCATTATCATCATTGTTATTGTTTGCCAATTGGCCACCCAAATTATTGTTTCCTCTTCTTGAGGCCATTGTAGCGGATTCGGCGCCGGCCCTGCACAAAATTCGCGTCATTTGTGCCCTCTGCTGCTCATCGGTTAGGCAGCTGGCATAATGCAGTGGAGTGCGATTAGCCTTGAATTAAAATGGCACAAATTATTGGGATGGAAAATGGATGACGCGAGGCGAAGAAGCCATCATTTTTGGATGATGGGATTGAGTGAATGTGTCTTCTTCCCTTTTTTTGTTTGTTCCCATGGAAATTTGCATGACGGGGAAACCACACCGAATTAATATATGGGTTTGGGGGGATGGCACGGAAATTATTTTTTAATGGTTGAAAAATATAATTATTGTTGGTGGGGAATATTCCCTCCATCATATGTGAATTTGAATGTTCCAATTTGGATATCAAAAATGTTCTATAGGGCTTCAAAGAAAATGGCCGGAATTTTACAGAGTTTTACAAAAATCAAATAAATATTTTAATTTAGGGATTTTCAATTTAGGGCATTGATTTGGCCGTATCAAGATTGGTACCACTGATTGAAAACATTGACCTTTCGTTTTGGCTATATCTCAACAAGGAAACAACCAATTTTGGAAGGCGATATGCCATTCGAAAGCCTTAAAAGTTTTCTAAAAAGTAGCTTTTTTATTTATATGAAAATTAAAAACTATTATTTATAAACGGCTTTTCCTTCTATAATTTGAATATATTATACATAAAGACATGTAACTATTTTTAAAGCGTGCATTCGAACATCCCACGAAAATCCCACAAGAATCCCATGAACATCCCACGAGAATCCCACGAACATCCCACGAGAATCCCACGAACATCCCACGAGAATCCCACGAACATCCCACGAGAATCCCACGAACATCCCACGAGAATCCCACGAACATCCCACGAGAATCCCACGAACATCCCACGAGAATCCCACGAACATCCCACTAAAGTACCTGATGCTTTTCAATTTAGAGGTATTGATTAGGCCGTATCAAGATTGGTACCACCATCTATTGGAAACATGGATTATCTTTTTGGCTATAGCTCAAAAAGGAAGCGACCAATTCAGGAAGGCGACATGCCATTCGAAAGCACTAAATGTCCTCTAAAAAGTGGCTTAATTAATTTTTTGAAAAATTAAAACTATAACAGAAGCTGTTTTAATTCAAAAATTCGAGTATATTATACACAAAAATATGTAATTATTTTTAAGACGTGAATTCTTAAAATTTACAAAGGCCACTTTGTAGAGGAAATTTTGGGCTTTCCAACGATATATCGCCTTCCCAGATTGGCTATCGTTTCGCAGAGATATAGTCAAAAGAATGGCATAGGCATTTTTTTTATTTAAATGGATAGACTTAAATTCAATATTAAACAACAAAAATGGGAGAGTAAATAAACTTTTTTGATGTTTTTGGATAGTGGATTCTTTGCTCTTTAAAATGATACCAAAATCATGATGAATGGTTTTATTTGTAATGAGTTATAAATAAATTTAAAGAAATGGCTTTGAATAGTTTACAGTGTGTTGTGTGTATGGTATGCCCAGAGGGTTACATCACAGAAATGCAAAGGAAAAAGGAAGAGCGATTTCTGCGATTCACTCAATTTTTGATTGAAGGGAGCATCGTATTCTCTTTTCTTATTTATTGCTAGGGAAAGGGTGATTGATGTTCCCTCGATTTTCGATAAAAGAGAGACAGTTGAGAATACGGTACCGACGATTGAGTTTGCCAATAGTTTTTTAGTTCATATCTCAGCGAGGCATTAACCAATCAGAGAAGGCGATATATCATTTGAAAGGGCAAAGTCTCCTCTACAGAGTGGCTTTTATGAATTTTAATTTAATTTCAATTACAAAAAATAACATTTATTTGAGTCTAGTAAATTCCAATTTTTTGAAGAAAAGTCATTTATTTAATAAATTGTTTTCCAAAAATTAGTTCACTTTTTAGAGAAAATTTTGGGCTTTCGAATAGTATATCGCCCTTCTGAATTGGCTGTTGCCTCGTTGAGTGGCGGCATTCCAATAAGTTATCAGATTAATAAGCAAAAATAAGTTTGAAATTTGGGGATTGAGCCAAGAGAAAATAAATTATTCTATCCAAAATGGCTAAAAAAATAAATTGAATAAACATACCTTGTCGACCAAATCCACACATTTTGGGAAAAGCAGCAGCAAATAGCGGGCAATCCGCGGCCTACCATGCAAAACCGCCAAATGCAACGGCGTTCGACCATGTTCATCCCTGTTCATATTATGAAAAAAGAGCAAAATATAGTAGAATGCGAGGGATAGGGTGAAAATTAAAAGATTTTCATCATCGTAATTAAATAAATATGGAAATTGGATGATTCAGAGTACAGGGATATGGGCAATTTATTTTGTCAATATCTCAACAATGAAATTACCAATCTGGGAAGGCAATATGTCATTGGAAAGCTCAAAGTTTCCTTCATAAAGTTGCATTTATTAATCTTATAAATTCACGCATTAATAAAAAAATTGCATGCCTTCTTTAATTGAAATAAATACGAATTTTTTTTGGAGGAAAATTCACTTATTTTTCAAAAAAACCTTAATTTTACATAAAAATTGTTAAGCCACTTTTTAGAGGACTTTTGGAGCTTTAGAATGGCATATCGCCTTCCCAGATTGGTTGCTCCGTAATTGAGATATGGTTAAAATTAAAAGAGCGGCTTTGGGTTGTGTATTATGGAATCCTCCCATTCTAAAAATTAATAATAAAAGTGGATTTAAGTCCATAAAATTCGACAATTAAAAATTAATTTTCTGGTACCCTATTTAATCCATTTTCTCAATAAATGGCAAAATCAATTCCCTCTTTTGGCCACCTTCCAACGGCGGTGTCCCAATCATCGACCAACTGCTTCAGGGTGAGCTGATCATCATCCAAGATTGCCTCATGGATTGCCCGAATTCGCATTTGTAAATGGGCCAACATTGGGGCCAGGTCGCGGCATTCCGCTGGGAAAATGCGCCCCTCAATTTGGGTGCTATATTCGCCTTCTATAAAATTGTACAAATAAATTCATTTTTTTGGTCATTACCCAAAACAATTTGGCGCAATGCCTTCACATCCCTTTCCGCAATTAATTCGTCCACATGATCGCCCGGCCAAATTGGGACTAAAATGGAATTTTTTTGAATAAATAAATTATATTTAAATTCTATTTGGCCTCTTCCAAATTCTTTTGTAAATCGAATGAATTCGACTATTTCAAAAGGGTAGGGGACATTTCATTGCTAAAAGATCTATCTTTTGGCCCATATCTCAACGAGGCAATTGCCAATTCAGGAAGGCGATATACCATTAGAAAGCCTAAAGTTTTCTTTATGATTTGGCCAATTTAAAATTTATGAATTCCTTCTGTTTTAAAAAGCTATGTGCCTTTAATTTAGAGGAAAATCCGCTTATTTTTTAAATAAATTTAAATTATCAAAAAATTATATGGCCACTTTTTAAAGGAGCTTTAATAGTTTCGAATGACGTAATGTCTTCACGAATCAATTCAAGCCTTCAGGGGCGTTAAAAATTGGAGGTTCAATTCCCCTTCAAAATCCCCCCTCCCCTCTTGCACATTTGTTCAATCCCCGAATTTGGCGCATATCCAGCAATTGGGGCGACCGATGGAAATTCATTGGTGTGTACCCTTCCAGGTCAATCAACGATTCATTGGCTCCGGCATCCAACAAAACATCGAAACATTCCAATTGTGGTAAATTTGTAGAAGAATGTTGTTCGCCTTGGCCTTCACTCCTCAAAATGCCAGCAAATGCGGCCGCATAATGGAGAGGGGTACGGCCTTCCTATTTATGGGGGAAAATATTGGGTTTAATTTTTGGAATTTTTAGGCAAATTTAGAGTGAAAATGGGAGATTAAATGGGATAAATTAAAATTGATTGAGGCAAATTTGGAATGAAAATGGGCGACCATATTTTATGACATTTTAATTGGATGAATAAATATTAATAGAAATGCCTTCATTTAAGGCCTTTAAATTAAATCAATAGAAGCTAATTAATTAAAAATGAATGGGATTAAATGAAAGGAATTAAAATAAATAAAATTTTACAGAATCACGTGAATCCAACAAAGTTGGCTCTTTGTCCAACAGAATTTGCAATATTGTTGGATGCTCAAAAATTGTGGCCAAATGAGCCTAAAATTGAGAATGAATTAAATATAAATAAAATAATAAGGACGGTGGATGAATGCGTCCTTGGATGGCGACTTTGTGCCAATGCCAATTGGCCATATTCGAGTAAATTTCGAACTATTTCGGCATCACCGGCCACAATGGCCTCTAGGAATTGTTCATATTTTTCCTTAGGAATTTTACAATTGGGAAATAATCAAATGAGTGGCCCTCTAGCACCTTATATTCCGGCAATTGCGCCAAAAATTGTTTGGAACGGCTGTGGCCAAAAATGAAATTTTCTCTGTGCTCTGAGCCCAACAACAAATCCGCTCTTCCGGCAAGGACCAATGCTTCGAGCGGGGCCAAATCCCCGCTGGAAATCCATCTGTTCACCTTAAGTAGTGGATTTTTTTGATGTCATAAAATTCGAAAATAGGTGAATATTTAGGTTTGCAAAAAAAATGATAAAATTTGGGGTCTAACTTCAAATTATATGTCAACTTTTTTGAAACTCTACCTTTTTATAGAGTCCAATAACATTAAAATGTGCAATAAAAATTTTATCGAAAGTTTATCTTGCCAAGAGGTACAGTACGGAGGAAACCTACTAGAAGGGAAAGGAAGGGGGTATCTAATTGAGTAATATGGTAGCTCAAAACCCTAAAATTCCGTTCCCTAAAACCTAAATTCACCTCCTCCGCCGCCCTTTGCCCCTCCATCGCCCTTCGGCGCCATTCATCCCCAACACTGTACGGTGATGCCATAGGCCAATGTGCGGCATGGCCACCAGCAGCCATCGATGTGTCAATTCGCAATTTTTGCTGCATTTTTCGACGTTCCCTAAGGCCATTTGCATTTGTTGTTTTTGCCTTTTCGATGCCATCATTTTCGTCATTATTTCCTTCCTCCTCCAATTGTTCATTTAAAGAAGGAACTTTCAGGGAAACTCGCCGATGTTTAATCACTTCAAGACGCATTTTGCCCACAATTTATTTTTGAATTTTTACTTTTAAACAAAAATGGAATATTTGAGGACGGAAATAGTAGAATGGGATTGAGTGCCACCTTTACAGTACCTATGCTATTTTGGCCATATCTCAACAAGGAATCAACCAATTTTGGAAGGCGTTATGTCATTCGAAAGCCTAAAATATCCTCTAAAAAGTGGCTTGACTAATTTTTGAAAAATTAGAAAAATTTGGGAAATAAGCGGCTTTTCCTCTAAAATTCCAACTTATTACACTCAAAGGCATATAACTTTTTTTAAAGCCTTGATTTCATAAATTTAAATAAGCCACTTTATAAAGGCCACTTTGGGCTTTCCAATGATATATTGCCTTACGAAATAGGCTAATGCCTCGCTGAGCTATCAGAATTTCATTTTTAATTCAATGGCCTTCGGCTAATTTCCTGTTTTTGGATAGGTTAACTATTTTTTTCGATCCTTTAATTTTCCGGTAATTTGAAATGGGACAAACAAAACACACCAACGAATATATAGGCAAATAATAAATATCCGGCAAATGTGTGGGGAAATTGGCAACCGCAATTAACCATTTGAGAGAAGATGGATTTGGTGAGATGAAGCCATTTTGAATGTGGGACGGAAAAATATGGAATTAATCGGTATGGAATGGACTGTGGAAGCCCCACATAAATGATGAATGAAAGTGGCCGAATGCGCGTGATATTCAGCAATGGTAACACTCGATGGGTCTTCTTCTAATGTTCTCCCCGGGGATTTCATTTCAATAAAGTTTGAAATGGCAAAAATGCTCAGAAAAGTGCATTTGGATAATTCCACCGGATGTACATTAATAAGGAAAACTTAAAAAGAATTGGCCCATTCCCTCCAAATTTAACTCCAAAATTCGAATATGTTCAAAAATGCGTCATTCCTTCCAATTCCAACCATTCCATTTCAATGCCTTCCATCAATTAAGCAACTTTTTCCATTCATTAAAATTTTCATTTTTCCATAATCCCAGTCAAACGTCCAAATTCAGTAAAACCCTTTTCGTCATTGCGTATTCCCTCAACTAGAGGTTTCTAAAATTATATTGGTGTTTCCATTTTTTGTATTATCTTAAAATTGTCAATTCGATTGGCTAAAATGGTGGAAAAAAACATCTTCCCATCTAGGGAATCGAACTTCGATTGAAATATAAAAAAATCCTTCGACTAACCCACCACGCTAACCAAGCAACTGTCGTCCTTTTCATTTAAAATTTTTAACAATAAAATGAATGGGAATTTGTCATGAGAATGAGGAGGGTGTTGCAGCGATTTGAGACCATTCAATTTTGAATGATTAGAATTCTATTTTAGAATATTATTGAACAATTTTTATACACGTATTTGGAGTTTGGATGAATAATTGAATATTGAATACAGAAAAAGTTTTGATGATTTATTTTAATTTATTCCTATTATTTTGTTCCTTCCTATTATTTCATTCTTCAATATTTTCTTCATTCGATTTCTTCTTTCATCTTCTTCTTCTGAATAGCTTCAACCAATGTGACGAACATGGAGTCAATGTTGATGTTCTCGCGGGCGGAAACCTCCTAGAAAAATACAAAATTTGCTTTAAAAAATAAGTAAAAAACAACCTTGGAGGGAATACGATTCCAACGAACAAAGCCTTTAAGTTCCCCCGTGCTCACTTTCTTCTCATCATCCACCAAATCGCATTTATTGCCCAGCAACATGAACACCGGCTCTTCGGTCCAATTTTCGGCCTTTAATTAATTAGAAAAAAATGAAAATTTAGCACTTGGTTGTTTTTCTGGTTGCAGATTTAGAAGAATAACCCCAAAAAAGTAACCCCATAGCTTCCTAAAACTAGTCATAGTCACTATGGTTGGATTATTCTATTAAAGTCTCTACAATATCATCTTATGGCTATAGGAGTAGGCTAGAGACATCCTATGATTGATATATATGCGATAGAAGCACTCCTGGGGGGTTTTTGTTTTTCAAAACATGCAACCAGGATATAAACGATAAACATTAAAAATTTTACCTCGTAAATTTCCTTCATTCCTCGCATGAGATATTTAATCATTCCGGGAATATGTGAAAAATCAAGGTAATCAAAGCTATAGACCTGTGTAATTAGAAGAAATAAGATTTGATAATTTACTATTTGCTTAAGAACATTTGGACTTACCATGAGGATCGCATCCGCCTTTAAGTTATTTCGAGAAATTTCATCAAGACACGTCTCACTTAATTAAAAATTATGATTATTATTTAAAAAGGAAGTATTATACTAACCAAAGAATCACACTGCACGGAGAGCCATTCACAATAAAATTATCTCGCACATTGAAGGTCGGACCTTAATTAAGGAAGGTAGATGTAGATGACTGACTGAATATTTAGTGAAGATGAAGAGCAAAATGGATAAAATTAATAGAAATAACTACCTCTTGTCTCCACATATTCCTCCATGTATTGACCAGTGCAGAAACGTTTCATGATTGCTGTTTTGCCCACATGGGGGCCGCCAACGAGCAGAATTCTGTATTCTGGAATCGCCATTTTATGATGTTCTTAGTTTGAACTTTGAATGATATTTGAAGCTGGAATTCGCTGAAGAATGTGTTGAATCTCTGAACAAATATTGAATAAAATAGATAATCGATAATGCGTAAAAGAAGGTTTTTCCTTACTCCCAAATAATTGAATGGATTTGAAATTGTTATAGGCCTTCTCATTATTCTTTGGTTTTTTCCAAATTATTAATCCCGAAATATATTTTAAAAAGATAAGTAAACATAAAAACGTAAGTTGTTAGCTTAAAATTGCCTAAATGGTTTTCACAGACCAACAATAAATTCATAACATAAATTTATTGATTGATTTGACTGAATTTCAACTAAATACGAAAGCGCAGAGATAAGATATTGATTGATTGGTTTGCAGTACAGTATATTGGTGAATGGTAACATTACCGTCAACCAATCAATTTCTTCCAATTTTAATTACAATTTACTATTTAAGCCAGGCGCTAGACCAGCAACGATCAACTCCATTCATCAAACCGCAATTACCAAACAACTTTTCGCCACCACTCAACGCAAAATGATGCAACAAGAACCGATAAATAGCGAAATTTGGGCATGCAAGGACGCAAGCGGAGAACGAGTTCAGGTTTGTTCATCATTTTCCTTTACCAATAATTCATTTTCCCCAAAATTTACAGCTACAAATCAAGAATATATTCGATATCCGAAGTGAAGGCGCTTTTTCCCAAATGTTCTCAGCATGGGTGACCCGAGAAGAAGAAGAGGCTCCAACAAGAGTGGCTTTGAAGGAAATTGAAGTGCCAAAGAAGAATCCAAATAGTCAATACAATGCATTTTATGAAGTTTTCCTGCTTCGTCGGCTGGCAACACGTTATCCGCACAAAAGGATTGTGAGTTTTTAAAATCATCATTTATTTTATAATCTCATCATCCATTCATTTTCAGGTCGAACTTTTATACACTCGAAGATGTGATGGCGGCAAAAACGAAAGGGGCGAGGTGGGCTTTTTTAAATCATTAATTTGTAAAATCTCAACAACATTTTCAGCCGATTCATCTATACAAGTTGATCTTCCTGTTTATGCCGAGCAACCTCAAAGAACAAAGAGAGATATTGAGCAAGGAATGCAATTTGCTGGACATAAAATTGTACATGTGGCAACTTTTTTCCGGTTTGGATCATTTGAGAAAGGTTAGTTTTGCAAATTTACCATTCAAATTTAATCCAAATATTTTATAGGTACGGATCTTGCATCGCGACGTGAAACCAGGAAACTTGTTGGTGGACCCGGACACTGGACAACTCAAAATCGCGGATTTTGGCTGCGCCGTTCGTCTTCGCCAATACTACTCAAACTTCAATCTGCCTACATATGCAATCACTCGACCATACAGGTAAGAGAGGGAGAATACTAAAATTGAATTAATCAATCGCAAATTTACAGACCACCGGAATTATTATTGGGTTCAAGCGTGTACGATTTAATGGCAGGTAGGAAGAAAGGGCTGAAATGATAACAAAAAATGTTGGAAAATTTTTCAGATGTGTGGTCAAGCGGAATCGTTTTCATTGAACTATTCCTTGGAAGGACGCTTTTTCAAACACCACAGGCTTGGACTGACGAACAAAAGCGTGCAATGAGGCATCAAGTGATTCAAATGATCTTCAAATTGTTGGGACCACCGTCGGCGGATGAATTGCGCGGAATGGGAGTTAAAGATGACGTGAATATTGTTGTTGAGCATTCGGCTGATCGGCTAACAATGCAAGGACTCAGATTGGTTAGTTTTGTTTTTGGTCCATTCTTCTTTAATTATTCATTCATTTTCAGGAATTGGTGAGAATTGGCTTCAGAGATGCACAAATCCCGATCGACTTATTCGCCCGCATTCTTCAATATGTGCCAAGCCGACGACTGCATGGGCGCGATTTGCTCGGGGACCCATTCTTCGCGGAGCTGTTTGAAGATGGAAAAATGCGCCAAAATGGAAAACGAATTTCCCTGTCAATTGACCCGACATTGGATTTGCGTTCAATATGGTGAGTCAAAACATTGAATTTAATTAATCCACAATTAATGCTTTTCCCACATTTTCAGGGGTACCAAATGTTAATGGATGCGCCGAATCAGGATGGATGGATGGATGTATGAAAATGGAAGAGAATTGAATGAATCCAGCAGCAGACGATGGCATAGATATTTTGTTGTTTTGTATTTTTTTATGTTTTGTAATCCTCCTCAATTATTGTTTCCACCTACATTCATTTATTATTGTATTTTTTCCCTCAATTGTTCCCTCATCTCATATTTTTTGTTTGTTATTTTCTGTGAATAAATTTTTGTTCATTTTCGGTATTTTTTGTTCTATGAGATTCCATTAAAATTGTTGGCGACAAGGTAAGGTAAAATTCATTTTTGCGGACAATCCTCAACCCGATTATTCGCACCCTTGTCCACATCCGCATTAATTGAATGATAATGCATTTGTAAAGGGAAAACGAGTCTAATTTTCCTAAATTCGAGTAAATTCCATATAACCTATTGGCCCCAATTGCTTCACACTTTATTACAAATTAATAAATTATTCCCAATTTTTTCCTGCCCTCATTTTTGGCGAATTATTGAGTTGAATTTTATTAAAATGATTTATTCAGTCAAACATAAAATTATTGTTGTATCTTTTTGAAAAATTAAAATGAGAACCTGTTGGAAAATGACCCATAAAAAGAAGATTAACAACGTAGATTGATTGAATTTGATGGGATTAAGTCAGCAGAGAGAGGAGGGAAAACATAAAACACGTGATTCCGAATTATATTCAACAAGATTTGATGATTAATTAAAGGCATAAAAATGGCAAGAGATTAAACAAATATATTTGTCTTGTGGTCTTTTCTGCATCCATCCATCCATTTTTCATTGATCGGCGGCAAGTCGGACTCGACAGAAATTGGGCAACACTTCGACAATGTCCACAGTGAATTCACAGTTCGCTTGGCTCCAAAGTTGCTTCAATTTCGCCTGAAAATTGTCAAATTATTCAAATAATATTTTCCATTCATTTTACCTCATCCGCGTCAACAAATTTGGCAGAAAAATGGCAAGATGGGAAACGCCAATTGGGGAAATTGTTGGGCAGCTGGAAAATGTGCTTGCGGAGAATGTACCGCTCTCGGCCATTGTCAATGTCGCGAATAATCGTCCGTTCCTCGCCGTCGTGTCGGATGAATTGGCCACGGCACAGTGATTTACTGGCGGCATCCAGGAAGAAGACACGTTGATTGGGCAGACAATTCTCGAAGGGTGGTTCACGGATGTCCTCCAAAATTTGCTTATACTCGCTGAAAAATGGTCGAAATTTATATGAATTGGAGGAAAATTATTACCTGAGTAATTCTTGGAAATTTTTGAAAATTTGTGAAAGTTGAAGAGTGACGCAAACATCCGGCGATTTGTAGTCAACCATAATCACTTTGTGCCGTTCACCTCGGTGCAAATCAGAATTGTTGTAGAAGAGGGAAGAATCCGTTGGAAATGTGCAATTCTAAATAAATTAGGCTTATTTGATTACAAAATTTTAGGAAATTTTTGAAAATTTTCAAATTTAAGGGCCTCTAGTTCGAATCCACTTATGGGAAAATATATTTCTTGATGCGTTTTAGACATTCTACTTCTATAAAATTTCAGCTAATTCTCCAGCAGTAAATACCTGCGAATTTGGTTGGACATTCATGGCCGTCACAAAGATGCCATCGCCTAAAAATTAATCCAAAATAAAGTTTAAAAATAATTTATTAAACCTTGGAATTCGATTCGGAATGATTCGCTGAATAATCGCAAATAGCCAAGGAAGGCAGTCTGAGTCTCCAACAAAATTTCCGAAAATTGTTGCGGGTGGGCCATTGCCTTGATCCGGCCAAAAAGTTGATTCAACGGTTTTCGCGGTCCATTCTTCGCTTTGAACAACAATTGCTGCGCAAAAATGGCCAATTCCGCAAATTGATCAAAATCCTTCGAATTGGTGGTGCTGGGTCCTTGGCCTCCTCCTCCTCCATTTGTGGATGGAATGGGCGATGGCAATGATGATGGTGGTGGTTGAAGTGAGGATGAATTACGGCCGGATGTTGTTGGCGATTGCATTTGATGGGCACCACCACCAACAATTGATGAGATTGGTGATGGCTAAAATTGGGTCAAAAATTTATTTTTGTCTACAAATTAAAATGAAAGTTCCTGGACCTGGGACCGAGGACGACTGCTACCGGGCGTTGGTGCAGCCGATGCCGAGGATGATGGGGCATTTTTACCAACGAAGACTGCTGGATCGGCTACGGCATCTTTACAAAAATTTCAGATTATTTTTTTTAATTTTTAATAATCTTTTACCGGTTAATGCTCGCAACAATCGAATTTCATAGCTATAGGTCTTCTCCTTCTCCGCAATTTTGAACATTTCCGAGGCCGGCCATTTGCACCGTTTAAAACGATCCTTGACAATTTTGATGGTCTCCTCGCTGCCCAACAGTCGATTCCACTAGAAAATATTTGATATATTTTTTAAATTATTTTTTTAAACCTCTTTGGTTGTTAAATCCGCACGAAATGCATTGCTGTAGGCCGTTTGGAGCTTTTCCATTTTGGCTGACGAATAAACGCCATCATTCAAACGGAACAAATGGATTAGACGATACAAATCGGACTGTAGAATATTCAAGTTATTTTTGGTTACAAATTATTAATTCTGATTTTATTTCTATATTTAAAATCTTATTCGATAATTTGAACAGATTTTTTTTACTTTTGATTGATTTTATAATAAATAATTTACTGGAATTGTTGGTGGCGCCCATTGTTGCATTTCATCAATAAATGCCGTGCATTCCTCATTGTCTTCCGCCCATTCCTTGTCCATTTCCAGTGGGCATTCCCATTCGGATTCACTGTCATAGAACATTTCTTCTCCATCATCTTCATCCTCATCCTCAAAATCGGATGGTTCTGCCCAAATGTCGATTCGCTCTCTGCTCCCAACCGATGAGCCTTTTCCACTGGCCTCGTTGGAAGGTGGCACCCGAAAGTCCTCAGTCCAATTTTTGCTAAATTTATTGAATATTTATTAAATTTGGAAATTTATTCAAACCTTTCCCCGATGTGTCCATTCATCATTTTTGGTTGTTGACTATTGGATGATGATGAAGATGTCGCCGGTTGTTGTCGAATATTTATTTCAATTTTATTCTTCGCCTTTGGCGGTTGCACCACCACATCGCCAAAATCGTTGACCATCGGCCGTGCATTCTTTTTCTGATTTGACGCAGGGACATGACCTTAAGATTTTGTATTCAATAAACTGTCCTTCCTCTTCTAAATCTATAATCCTTCGGTGTTGCGGTCCCAAAAAAAACTATCATCTTCTTGATATTTTGCTCTATCTTATTAGGAAGATAGTATCAGATTTGGTGTTCTGATTGAGCTCAGAATCAGAAAAGTCAATAATTTTTAAATTTATTTATTTTTTTGGCACCGCAGACCGCAATTCCGAATGATTTTTTTTTATTTCACAAACCATTTTGTTTTGATGAATTTGAGGACCGCTGCTGTTGTTGCGAATAAATATCCATCAATTCTTGGGCAGAAAATTTGTTGCCAACAAATGGACGTCGAACCTGGCCTAATGGCACCAAATTGGCATTTTTGCTTCCTCCAGGCAAATTCGGCGGTGGCATTGATGATCGGGGCTGAGCCTTCATTGGTGGTGGTGGCTGGTTTCGCTGATAGACCGAACGCAATTGCTGCTGCTGTTGAGGTTGTCGTGGTGCCGGTGGCATTGACAAAAATCGCGGTTGTTGACCAGGTGGAGGTGGAAACGGAATTTGCTGCTGTCCACCAATGATGGCCCAGGCCGATGATGGCGGAAATTGGGGTTGCATTGGAGGAGGCGGAATTTGATGAAATCCGGGTGGTGGAGCCATTGTCATTGGAATTGACTGTAGATGTGGTGGAATTTGTGCCAATCGAATTGCCGGTGGCTGCTGATTTTGAACAGGAATCATGTTCGGATTCGGCAAGTTCATTTGATTACGCTGCTTCGCCTTGCTCTCCCTGATGTACCTAAAAATTTTATTTAAATTCAAAATCATTAAATCAAACTTTATTTTGTCCATTTCTCTGTTGGTCTTATCGATCAGTGCCATATTTTCCTTGATGTCATCAGTCACGACAGGGCGAAGATGCACAGATCCATCCGGTAGCTCATTGATGATCACTTGTTCCGGGAATGATTTCAGCAAATTGAGAATGTCACTGGCTGGATTTTGTGTGGAAAATCCAAACCGATGCGCGTAATCAAGGATATTCTCGTTCCAATCCTCCCTTAAATTTTAATAAAATTTAACTGATTTTTAATATTTAAAATGCTTACGAAAATAGTCTGCAAAATTCCTTCGCATTATAACCTTTATTTCCATTGGCCCCAAGTGAGGAAAGCAGGCAATTTTTAAACTTGTCACGGATCTTGGCCGTTTCCTCGCTCATTGGTGTTTTTGAAATTTTAGAGTCTAGTCTAGAATTTGATTAGCAATAAAAAACAATAAAAATCTTAAATTTAGACAGATTTATTTAAGACATTCATAATAAGATTAAAATGAATCAAATTCAAATTCAGTGAAATGCTTACTTACTAAGTTGGCTGGGATGGGTTGGTTGACTGATAAAAATGAATAAAGTGAATACACTATTGGGTCGGTCAACTAATGGGGATTGATTCGGTTGGGCTCTAAGCACTTTACTACAAAGAGAGAGCAAATTTTCTTTCATAAAATTGGCCAGCAGCGGCCTTCCTCATTTTTTTGCTCGCTAATATTGGAAGTTGGTGGGTCAATTTGCATTTTTCCCCATTTTTTTATGATTGAGTATTCGATTCGCTCGCAACGCAATTGGGATTGGATGGAAATTAAGGGTCAGGTGGAGTGGAGGGAATGGGAATCGGCAAACGCGGATCGGAATCGGAATTTGATTTCCTTTTCTCCATTTTTTTCCTTCATTTTATTTTTTTTTGTTTGGCGAATTGTTGTTTAAAAATAAATTAGATTTTTGAATTAAATTTGGTTGGTTCAATTTTTAGTACCGTATAGCTTATAAGGAATTTAACGGATTAACTTGATCTTTGCTTGAAATTTACATAAATTTGCTAATGGATTTGATGTATTCAATCAATCTACACATTTTTATTTCATTTTTACATCATAATAATTTGTTAAGGAAGAAAAAAATGTGATTTTTTTTGCAAAAAAGGCGATTCTATACCTTGGCCATTCTTTTTGGCCATAACTCAACAAGGAAGCTACTAATCTGAGATAGCGATATGTCATATGAAAGCTCTAATTGCCCTCTAAGAAGTGGCACTTATAATTTTTGATAAATTAAACAATTTATAAATTAAGCGGCTTTTCCTCCAAAAATCAGTGTTTATAAACATAAAGGCATGCAATTTTTTGTAAAGCTTAAATTTATGAAATATAACTTAGCCACTTTGTAGAGGACACTTTGGGCTTTCGAATTGTATATCGCCTTCCAAAATTGGTATTCGCCTCGCTATGATATGCCACCGCCCATTTACAATTCTACTTTTGATTAATTTTTGCATCATTTATGGAATTGGCAAAGTTGAAAAACCCCAATTATTTGTTCAAAAAGTAATTAAATTACAGCTTCTTAATCATCCATTAAAAAATTTCCAATTGTTAAAATCTTTAGTGCTTTTCATCGATGGGGAATTCGGAATCCAGCAGCGTCAACCCATCCATCATTCGTTTCCCATCCATTTCCAGCTTTTACATTGTGCCGGTCCCATCCTTCCACTCGTTTTTCCATCTTTTCTCGATTCGGTCCAATGCCCTTTTTGACAGCTGACTGGGCTTTTTGATAAGAAAAAAATGAGGCCAGCCTCCATGAGGGGCAATTAAAAGTGGTGGCCACCGGCGGGGGAATGTCCATTCATTCATTCATTCATCCGCTCCAAATTCGCTGTTACTTTTTATTCGAATTGATTGAATAGGCCAATGGACTGTGCCTTTTATAAAATATTCCACATGCTTTTTCAACTGATTCCCCTAATGGCTTTTTCTGCCTTTTGTGAAGACCACCCCCACTCTCCCTCTCTTGGGGCCAACAACCAACTTTTTGATGTGCAAAAAAGTGGGCATAAATGAGAGGAAAACATTGGGTTGGCATTGTGGCCTCTGGTTGGCCGGATCTCTCGAACCCAAAAATTGGAATGTGGTGTGAAAATGTGGCCGAAGTGGCACAAAAAATGAGAAGTAACCCTCCGGGGGGCATTGAAAAATTAAAATGAAGCTGGGAATTTTGCCCTTTTTTGTACTTTTTATCCCCTTTTATTTCCCCTATTTTTGGGCCTTTGTTTTTGCTTTTCATATTTTTGGAAGGTGGCTGGGGGCTCAAATTCATTTTTGGTGGCCTAGCCGGCCCAATTGCGCATCGAACAGGTTCCCCTTTTCCCTCTCCCCCTTTTCCCACCTTCTCAAATTTTTGCCTTCTCTTTTTCACTCAGTCAATTCCGTGGCCTCTCCGTTTGATTTTTTTGTTATGGAGAATTAATTTTAGTTGACTGGCCACTGGCGCGAATCGAATTTTGCGCATCGAATCTCCCAAAAAAGGGATTGATGCCTAAAAATTGCCTAAAAATCATTCACCATTCCATCCCTTTTGCTTTCTCTGTTGGAATCCATTTACAAGGGAAATTAATTCATTTTGATTTAATAAAATATAGGAATTTATTTAAAGTGCTTCTGAATTATTCGCCTTTGAGCTTTCTCATTGCCTAGGAGAAAATTGAAATCCTGGTCGTTTTTTGGCCATAGCTCAATGAGGCAATTGCCAATCTTGAAAAGCGCTATGCCATTCGAAAGTTCTAATTGTCCTCTAAAAAGTGGCCAAACAAAATTTTTGAAAAATTAAAAACATTAAAAATTAACAGCTTTTCCTCAAAAATTCGAGCCCATTACACTCAAAGACATATAAGTTTTTTAAAGATCAAATTTTTTAGAAATTTAAATAGCCACTTTTTCGAGGACTTTCAGAGCTTTCAAATGGTATATCGCCTTCCAAGATTGGCTATTGCCTCGCTGAGATAGAGCCAAAAAACGATATTCAATTGCCCCCTATTCATCAATCATGTTATTTTGAAAGGAATTCAAATTTTTTGGAAGCCTTTTTTACTTCAATAGTAGGCCAAACCTGGGGACTTTTTTTCCTTCGCCACTAACCCAAACCAATTCCCCTCTATGTATTTTCAACCAAAAATCAGCCATTTTTAGCCTTTCACCTCTTTCAGCCTAATTAACAAATTTGGCGACTTTTCCTCTGCCTTTTTTTCCTTCCAATGACTAATTTGCCAAGTAATTTTTCCATTTTCTCCCAAAAAAAGCCTTTCATTTCATTTTCACGTCATGAGCCATTTGGCAATCACAAAAAAGGCTATTGAAAATTGAGAAAATTTATTCAACAAATGAAAATATTAACCAATTTTATAATTACCAGTTATAATTCATCGCCGAAGTTTGTCTTTTTTTTTGTCCAAAATGATTTGAATGAACCCAAAAATATTATTATTTTCATTTATGGCCAAAATTGTAGGGTTCAGCACGGAGTGGTGCCCATTTATTCTTGACAAATTAATAATTGGTGGGGGAATCAAACGCCTTTTTACTGACTCACGCACATTCCACCCTTCCCTTCATTTTGCCTTTTATTTCCCTTCATTTATTTCATTTTTAACTTTTGGTCTTCTCCCCTCAAAAAAATGTTCAAAATTATCCATTCACTTTTTTCCATTGTCTCCAAAGTTAATTTGCATTTTTTTTTTGTTTGGTTTTCCAACCCAATTCTTGCCATCCCTTTGCCCTTTCAGCCGCCATTTATTCCATTGGCCATGACTCTGTGCCAGTCAGACCTCTAATTTGTTGGCAGCCGCGCATTCCCCTTTCCCATTTAGAATGGCCCTTTGCGGCACAAAAGCCCAGGGACTACAATTAATCGGCCCATTTTCCATTTAACACTCAATTTTCCTCTCCACTTCCATTAGAGCGCACATTTTTGCCATCACAAATTGTGGAAGAATCCTCCAATTCAGCAGCGCATTTTGCCCCTTTTTAAAAAGTGTCAAATTTTTGTGCGCTTTTCAATCATTCCCGGGGGGCACAAAAAAATAACAACGTGTGTGGAAAAGGACAAAAATGAGGAAGAAATGAGTGGGAAGAATGTCTCTCTCTCTGGATGGAATAAACACATTCTTGATATGTCCCGAACAAAATTTTGCTTCCTTCCTTTTATGCCGAATCCTCTGGCTGAATGACGAGTTCCCAAAAATGTGCCAAAAAAGAAACCAAATTTGGCGTCTTCCAAAGATTTTGACGTCACAATGACGCCACTCATTTTCGTGAATCTCATTTGGCAGAGGAGTGGGGATAAACTTTTTGGCCTTTCTTTTTTGGCCTCATAATCCTTTTATAAAGAAGGCAAAAGTGTGAATTTTTTGATAAGCTAATTCCAAGGATAAAAGGACAATTGAGCTCCGCCGCCAATTAAGAATACTTGCACATTTGTTTTTGACCAGTATCTCAACGTAGTGATTTCCAATTTTGAAAGGCGATATACCTTTTGAATGAAGAGAATGCCCTTTATAAAGTGGCCACATGTCTTTGAATGTAGACCTGATTTTCAGACGGATCTTAAGGGAAAGCCGCTAATTTTACCAATTAATCTAATTTTTTTAAGAAAATTATTAGCTACTTTTTAAAGGACATTTAGGGCTTTCAAATAGCATAAAGCTTTCCCGAATTGGTTATTTCCTTCTCGAGTTATGGCTAAAAAGAACCGTCTTGCTCAATCGTCCCATTTTCGCCATTCAATAACAATTTGACCCTTCCCTTCCCATAAAATAATTGTTTTGTCAATTCAAGCGGACAGACTTTTTGCCTTTTTTCTGGTAGGGGAATGTGGTGGCAATTTTCGACGCATTTTGCCTCACCTTTTCAAGTTCTCGAGGAATCCCCGCTGGGCTTACGTCGAACTTTTCTTTCCGCCATTGCCTCCTCAATCAAAAGGTGGGGGTCACCATCCAAGGGCAATCCAATATGTGTGCCAAAAGTTGGAATTTTTATCGGCGCTTTTCCCAAAAAAATGTTGGCCAATATAATTTTTTGGCTTCCTTCAATATCCTATGCTTTTCCTTCCTTTTCCCTTCATTGAATATTCGTTGATTTAAGCAGAAAAAAAGCAAACAAATCGGTGGATCCCAGAGCAGTAGCTAATTTCCGTAGCCAAAAAGTGAAGAAGCAATATCTGTAGGGCAATGAGGCAAAAAAGCTGACCCCCTCGAATAAGTGCACACCGTCCCTTCTTCATTAACCAGCCGCCACCCTCCCCAACCACCCTCCTTCTTGACTGGCCACTCAATCCCCCCTCTTCCTCCTCCTAAATTCATCTTCATCGTCCTCCCTTCGCTTCTCCTCCTTATCTTCCCCCTTCCCCCTTTCCCATTTTCTTGATTTCCTTTGCCCTATCAATTGGTCGCATCAATTTCCTCTCCCATTTTTTCCCAATTTTTTTGCTGCCAGTCGGTCCAAACCTCAAAAGGCAACTCCGGTCCATTTCCTTCCTTTCCACCCTCTTTTGAATATTATGAATATATGCCGCCCTGAAGTAAAGTCCCACATCCTCTCCTCCAACCCCGCATTCCATTCATTTATTCATTCATTGTTTTTGTGGCCCCATTTCCTCCCCCATTTTTTTCCTATTCTGCATATTCATCCCCTCTTTTCCTTTTTGGCTTCATTTCCATTCACAATTTCCCCCCAGGCAATATACACACATATTCCTTCCCATCAAAAAGAAAATCATCGAGCCAAAACACTAAATTCCTTCAAAAACATCCTCCAAACGCCATAAAGTCGTCCAGCAACTGCGCAATGGCAGGCCCCGGGGCAAGGGGCGGCCATGGCAAATTGGCCTCGGTGTTCGGCTGGTTACGCCAAAATGCCTTGGTGGTGGCCACAGTTGCTGCCGTCCTCCTTGGTGCCCTCGCTGGGTCACTGATTCGACTCAGCAATCCGTCCAGTCAGGCATGTCTCCTTTAATGACCTTTTCCAAATAATCTCCATTTACGCGATTTTAGACAATAATGGTGCTCAGTTTTCCCGGTGAAATATTCATGCACATGTTGAAGATGATGATCATCCCATTGATATGTTCGCCTTTTATCCCATTAATCCCATTATTGAAACAAGACGATTCAGAATCGCTGATTTAATGTTTAGGCAGTTCTTTTGGCAATAACTCAATAAGGAATCAACCAATTTGGGAAGGAAATATGTCATTTGATTGCCCTTAACGCCCTGTGAAATGTGGCTTTTATAATTTTTAGAAAATTTAAAAGTTTGTGAAAAAAGAAGCTCCCCAAAATTGGGTTTTATCATATTTTTAAGACATGTAACTCTTATAAAATTTGGATCTAAAAAATTAAAATTTTCAGCTACTTTGTAGAGGATACTTTGGGCTTTCCAAGGATCTATCGCCTTCCTAAATTGGCAATTGCCTCGTTAAGCTATTGGCCAAAAACCGATGCCAGCTACATTGATTAGACTGTACTGAATCGTCCTCTCCACTAGCCCGACCAAATTAATTACACATAAGTTTTTGTTCCAAAATTTCAGTTGCCTCTCTGATATCCGGCCTCGCCCAATTGGATGCAAAACAATCTGGCCGGGTCCGTCCAAATACACAATGCCGTAAAATCCCATCTTGTTTAGGTGGGCAGTCTGGCAGTGGCCTATTATTTTGCCACCACCGCAATTGCCGTTGTAACCGGAATCATTTTGGTGTTGAGCATACATCCAGGCAATCCGGAACACCACAAAGACATTAGCAATGGGAAGGAGGTGAAACGAGTGAACACATTGGACGCATTCATGGATTTGATCAGGTGCCAATACTTATCATAAAGGATATGCCCCAATTTGTCGTCATTTATTATAACTTATCAAGGATTAAGCCAATTATTCTGGTATCATCTTAAAGAACAGTCTCTTGGCTATCCAATGATATTAATTTTATTTAAATTGGTTCAGAATATGCCCAAAAAATCACTGAAAAATTGGCTAATCCATTGTAAAAGTCATTTTAAATGTTTTTCATACAAAACTTTATCATTTATGAACCAAATTAAATAAAATTAATTTAATGGAATAGCCAAAAGTCTATTCTTAAATTTGTTACTAAAAACGTTCAAATTATTTCAATTTTTAATGAGTTATTATTAAATAAACGGAGACAAAATGGGCTAACTCGCAGCATAGAAGGGGAAATAAATTGTTTAATTTTGTTTTTCAGGAATATGTTCCCAGAGAATATTGTTCAAGCCACAATGCAACAAATGGAAACCACCTATAAAATTGTGAACACAACCACCCCTGGCCGTGATCCGCTCCGCTATAAGCCTGTCTACAAGGAGGGCACAAATATTTTGGGTAAAATGTTATGCCAAAATGATTGAGTACCGGCTATTGACTACCGTAATCATAGGAAGTAACCGATTCATGAAGGCGATATAAAATTCGAAAGCACAAAATGTCCTCTAAAAAGTGGCTATACACATTTTTCAAAACTTAAAAATTTTGTCAAATAATCTGCTTTTCAACAAAAAATAGTATTAGTTTCAAAGATATAAAGCATTCTTTAAAGTTTGATTTCATAAATTAATAAGCCAAATTATAGAGGACACTTTGGGCTTTTCATTGGTATATTGCCTTCTCAGTTTGGCTAATTTCTCGCTGAATTAGAAGTCACAAACCTATACAGCTACTCAATCGGTTATAACAGATTTTTCTGATCCAAATATTATTCACTCAAATAATCCACTTTTTTGCAGGCATCATCGCATTCTGCATCAGTTTTGGCATTATCCTCAGTCAATTGGGCGAAAGAGCACGAATTATGGTAAGCCACTTTTTGATGACACTTATCAATCTTATTTTTAGGTTGATTTTTTTATTGTCCTGGATATGGCCATAATGCGGCTCGTTTCCTATATAATGTTGGTTATAATGAGTCCATATATAATAAATTCCACTCAAATTTTTTCAGGTGGTATTCGCCAATTGGAATAATGTGCCTAATCATGGGCAAAATCCTTGAGGTTCCTTCCTTTTTAAAGGGATAAAAATCAGAAAGGGAGATACTGTACAGCAGCGAACAGCGATTGATGCCTGAAGGCATATTCAACATTAGAAAATGTCAATAGAGATTTTAAAAGTGTACACAGATTGAGTACGATAATGAGTGCCTGCAGAATTTTTACTTTTGAGTTTTGACCCATAGCTCAGCAAGGCTATAACGAATTCAGGAAGGCGATATACCATTTGAAATCCTTAAATATCCTGTAAAAATTTTATTTATTTAATTATTTGATTCAATATCCATAAAAATTAGAAGTGTTACTAAAAATCAATTCAAATCAGAATAAATTTACAAATCAGGATTACAATTACAATCGCAAATCAGAATTACAAATACAATCGCAAATCAGAATTACAATTACAATCGCAAATCAGAATTATTACAATCGCAAATCAGAATTACAATTACAATCGCAAATCAGAATTACAAATCAGAATTACAATTACAATCGCAAATCAGAATTACAATTACAAATCAGAATTACAAATCAGAATTACAATTACAAATCAGAATTACAAATCAGAATTACAATTACAAATCAGAATTACAATTACAATCGCAAATCAGAATTACAATTACAATCGCAAATTAGAATTAGAATTACAATTACAATTACAATTACAAATCAGAATTACAAATCAGAATTACAATTACAATTACAAATCAGAATTACAAATCAGAATTACAATTACAAATCAGAATTACAATTACAATTACAAATCAGAATTACAAATCAGAATTACAATTACAATTACAAATCAGAATTACAATTACAATTACAAATCAGAATTATTACAATCGCAAATCAGAATTACAATTACAATCGCAAATCAGAATTACAAATCAGAATTACAATTACAATCGCAAATCAGAATTACAATTACAAATCAGAATTACAAATCAGAATTACAATTACAAATCAGAATTACAATTACAAATCAGAATTACAATTACAAATCAGAATTACAATTACAATCGCAAATCAGAATTACAATTACAATCGCAAATTAGAATTAGAATTACAATTACAATTACAATTACAAATCAGAATTACAATTACAAATCAGAATTACAATTACAATTACAAATCAGAATTACAAATCAGAATTACAATTACAATTACAAATCAGAATTACAATTACAATTACAAATCAGAATTATTACAATCGCAAATCAGAATTACAATTACAATCGCAAATCAGAATTACAAATCAGAATTACAATTACAATCGCAAATCAGAATTACAATTACAAATCAGAATTACAAATCAGAATTACAATTACAAATCAGAATTACAATTACAAATCAGAATTACAATTACAAATCAGAATTACAAATCAGAATTACAATTACAAATCAGAATTACAATTACAATCGCAAATCAGATTTACAAATCAGAATTACAATTACAAATCAGAATTACAATTACAATCGCAAATCAAAATTACAATTACAATCGCAAATTAGAATTAGAATTACAATTACAATTACAAATCAGAATTACAATTACAAATCAGAATTACAAATCAGAATTACAATTACAATTACAAATCAGAATTACAAATCAGAATTACAATTACAAATCAGAATTACAATTACAATTACAAATCAGAATTACAAATCAGAATTACAATTACAATTACAAATCAGAATTACAATTACAAATCAGAATTATAATTACAATCGCAAATCAGAATTACAATTACAATCGCAAATCAGATTTACAAATCAGAATTACAATTACAATTACAAATCAGAATTACAATTACAAATCAGAATTACAATTACAAATCAGAATTACAATTACAATTACAAATCAGAATTACAATTACAAATCAGAATTACAAATCAGAATTACAATTACAATCGCAAATTAGAATTACAATTACAATTACAAATCAGAATTACAATTACAATCGCAAATCAGAATTACAATTACAATCGCAAATCAGATTTACAAATCAGAATTACAATTACAATTACAAATTACAATTACAAATCAGAATTACAAATCAGAATTACAATTACAAATCAGAATTACAAATCAGAATTACAATTACAATTACAAATCAGAATTACAAATCAGAATTACAATTACAATTACAAATCAGAATTACAATTACAATTACAAATCAGAATTACAATTACAATTACAAATCAGAATTACAATTACAATTACAAATCAGAATTACAATTACAATTACAAATCAGAATTACAATTACAATTACAAATCAGAATTACAATTACAATTACAAATCAGAATTACAATTACAATTACAAATCAGAATTACAAATCAGAATTACAATTACAATTACAAATCAGAATTACAAATCAGAATTACAATTACAATTACAAATCAGAATTACAAATCAGAATTACAATTACAATTACAAATCAGAATTACAATTACAAATCAGAATTACAATTACAATTACAAATCAGAATTACAATTACAATCGCAAATCAGAATTACAATTACAATCGCAAATCAGATTTACAAATCAGAATTACAATTACAATTACAAATTACAATTACAAATCAGAATTACAAATCAGAATTACAATTACAAATCAGAATTACAAATCAGAATTACAATTACAATTACAAATCAGAATTACAAATCAGAATTACAATTACAATCGCAAATTAGAATTACAAGAATTACAATTACAAATCAGAATTACAATTACAATCGCAAATTAGAATTACAATTACAATTACAAATCAGAATTACAAATCAGAATTACAATTACAATTACAAATCAGAATTACAATTACAATTACAAATCAGAATTACAATTACAATTACAAATCAGAATTACAATTACAATTACAAATCAGAATTACAATTACAATTACAAATCAGAATTACAATTACAATTACAAATCAGAATTACAATTACAATTACAAATCAGAATTACAATTACAATTACAAATCAGAATTACAATTACAATTACAAATCAGAATTACAATTACAATTACAAATCAGAATTACAATTACAATTACAAATCAGAATTACAATTACAATTACAAATCAGAATTACAATTACAATTACAAATCAGAATTACAATTACAATTACAAATCAGAATTACAATTACAATTACAAATCAGAATTACAATTACAATTACAAATCAGAATTACAAATCAGAATTACAATTACAATTACAAATCAGAATTACAAATCAGAATTACAATTACAATTACAAATCAGAATTACAATTACAAATCAGAATTACAATTACAAATCAGAATAAAATTAGAAAACAGAAGAACTTATTGGGTAAAATAGGAACTTTAGTCGAGAAAATGGCAATTTTCAAAATTATTTCCTGATAAAAAAATAAAGCCACTTAATTAAAAACATTTTAGACTTTCGAATGATATATCGTTTTCCTAGATTGGCTATTGCCTTTTTGAATTAAGTCAAAAAGAATTACCCAAATAATGAAAAACAACGGTACCGTACCGATTTGATGAATTAGGGCAACCTTCCCTTCTTTAATTTATATGATATGCCCTCCAGCATCAATCCACCTACAATATGAGAGACATTAATAAATAGGTAGGCTTAACATTTTTTTTTGCAATAAACTGATAAATTTAAATCCAATTTCCAATAAAAAAATTTCTTAATCGCAGGTGGACGACATGAGCAACACTGCCCGTTCCTTGGCCATGGTTTTCCAATCCAAATTATCCCTTAATCCATCCCCCACCCATTCCAGTATTCCATAACTGTGCTACTCGGTTTGGCCTTTCATTCCCTTGTGTCGCTTCCACTCCTCTTCTTCGCTTTAACCCGGCAAAGTCCATTTGTGTTCATGCGGGGCTTGCTTCAAGCTTGGGTGACCGCGCTAGGCACCGCCTCCTCCGCAGCCACCCTTCCCATCACATTCCGATGCCTCGAAGAAAATTTGGGTATCGATCGCCGAGTAACCCGTTTTGTACTTCCGGTTGGAGCCACCATCAATATGGTCAGTTGGGCATTGGCATTTAAATTATTTTAATTTTGTTCAGGATGGCACGGCACTCTATGAAGCGGTTGCCACTATTTTCATTGGTCAGTCTCCAAAATACATTCTATTCTAGTCTATTCAATTTAGCACAAATGAACAACGTACATTTGACATTTGGTCAAGTGGTTACGGTCAGTCTGACGGCCACTTTGGTGAGTGATAAAGGAGGAGGAAAAAATGGGCATTTGGATGGGAGGAAGGGTAAACAGTAAACACCCAAGTTGTCTCCGTTTATAATAGCTCATCAAGGGCTAATAAGCCAATTTTGATTATTTTATTATCAAATTTAATGAAGAGTTTCCTATCAAATTAGATCAATTATAATTTAAATTGGCTAAAAATTTATGAAGTTACAAAAACTGCAAATTTGTGAATCCATTATAAAATAAAGGTCATTTTAAATGGTTTTTCGATTATAACTTCATCAATTCTGAACGAATTTAAATAAATTTAATATCATTTAATAGCCACATGTCTGTTCTTTAATTTGATAAAAATCATTAAAATTGGTTTAGTCCTTGATGAGTTGTTCGAATCGGAGACACATTGATATCTATCCAAATAAAATACCAAGAAAAAACTATGAATCCCCAAAAACTGACAACTTCAATTCCACAGGCATCCGTTGGGGCCGCCTCTGTTCCATCGGCCGGACTTGTCACCATGCTTTTGGTTTTGACTGCAGTTGGCCTTCCTGTTAAGGATGTTTCGTTGATTATTGCAGTTGATTGGTTCCTGTCAGTTATTAGAACATTTCTCCTAAATTGTCTATTTCTTTTTCTAGTGATCGAATTCGAACATCGATCAACGTGTTGGGCGATGCATACGGTGCCGGAATAGTTTATCATTTTACGAAGGATGATTTGGCCCAGGCCGATGCGGAACATGCCCGAAAGGCGGCGTCCGATCAAAATGACGGTGGGACACGTCATTCTTCACTGATGATGGGCCCTGGCTCCGAAAAACGACGAAATTCAAGCGATCGGAGAAGTCCGTGGGGCATTAAAAACCAATTCGGCCTGAGGCTTTATTTAAAGACATTATTGTGAAAAAATGAACAATTTTCATTGAATTTATTGGGAATGAAACTCGGGATTAGCTTATTAGTAAAATGTAAAATAAATTTCTGTAAAACTTGAACCGATCTACCTATTTATATTCATTGAATTGCCAAAAGAAAAGAATGGTCCTAATTAGCAAATTTATTTTTGAGGTCATATAATTAGTCCATAACGAAATGTTTATGACTTTGTAAAGTTAGGACTAGGCTTAAAGCCGGCGGATGGGAATCTTAAATATTTCTGATTTGGCTACGTTTATGACCCTAAAGCCTAAACGACATTTACGAAACGAAAGTTTTTTTTTGTAAATTACACTACCATTCCATTGCCAAAACATGGCTCTTCAAGATGGCACCAAATAAGTCAAAAAAAGGTTCGATGTTTCCGAATTTATGAGAATTAACCGATTATGGCAAGGGATTATGATGTCATTTGGATTCCATTTTCCGTCTTAATTTCCCCCTCCTTAATTTTCAGCGTTTCTCGTCCATGGCGATGAGCAGCAGCTGCAATTGTTGAATTCGACCAGGCACGGTGGCTATGAGCCAGTGCCAAGTTCGGAAGAGCCAACAACAAAAATCATTGGGGATGGCGGTGATTCGGCCAATTCCCCTCATTCACCCCCAATTGGTGGCGGACCAGCCGATCATCTTTAGAAGAATTTTCCGGGGGGAAAAAAGAAGCTGAACAAATTGAATATTTCAAACACATATTCTACTATATTATTTCCTCTCTCAAAAATACACATTTTAACATTCCCCCATCCCCAAACACAATAGATTTATCATTTTTTATTTGTAAATTTGAAGATCGAGGCGGGCAATAGGGGTTGATTCAATATCTGGGCCATTCTTTTGGCTATGGCTCTATGAGGCTTGCTTTCGAAGGGCATATCGCCTTCCAAAATTTGTTGCTTCCTTATTGAGATATGGCCTAAAGAAAGGCCCAGGATATTGTAGTGGAATTGGTTCGCCGCCGGTCTCACTTTAGGAAATTAAAAACATTAATATTTCTAGCCAATAAATTTATTTTAGTCTCACCAAATTTTGAGCTTTTCCCTGCCCCAAAATTATTATTTTTATTCAACAGCTTTTTGTGTGCGATTTTCCCGCGTGACCATTCTCCTCGAATATCAATTTTCCTCCCTCAAAAAAATAATAATTTCATTTTATTTGGCACAAATAATAAATGTATTTTTTTTTCTAATTTTTTATGGCATTGGAGGTGTTGGTAATTTAATTTTTTCGTCCACTTCTTTTTCGATTGGCAAAATTTCTCCATCCTCAATTGAACCCGTTGATGCCGTTGCGATGGTGGATGAGATCATCGGCGTGGTGGAGCCAAAATCCTTGGATTCATTTGATGAACCAAGCCAAAGTGCGAATATAGAAATGGCCAAAAAGACCTAAAAGACAAGAAATAATTGAAGAATATTTGGGAATTGATTTTGCAAAAAAAATGAATATTTATTCTTGGGTCGAAATGGAATGATTTAATATTACCTATGGTCATTCCTTTGGCCATAGCTCAACAAGGAAGCAACCAATTAAGGAAGGAGATATGCCATTCGAAAGCTCTAAATGTCTTCTAAAAGTGGCCCATTTTAATTTTTTGCAAACTTAAAAAATTTGAAAAATATGTGGCTTTTCCTCATTCAATCAGAAAATTTGAATAAATTACACTCAAAGGCAAATAAATATTTTTGAAAGTTAAATTTTATATAATTTTAAATTGCCACTTTATAGAGAACATTCGGGGCTTTAAAATGGTATATTGCCTTCCCAGAAGGGCTATTTCTTCGTTGAGCTACAAGAAAAAAACCAAGAATTTTCCCAATCAATCGGCTCTCCAACAATATAGGGTGATGTTTTCCCAATTGATGGAGAAATGAATTTTGGGGCTCAAGGAAAAGAGGCCACTTTGTAGAGGATACTTTGAGCTTACCGAAAGTATATCTCCTTCTAAGATTACCGATTACCTCTTTGGACTATGGGGTAAGAACCCATTTTTTTAATTACCTCCCCTTTAAGGCAGGCTGTTTTTTTCCCATATAAAAAAAAGAATTTATCCCAAAAATTATCAAATTTTAAGAATATCTAAGAGATCGCACAATTCCCCCTCAGAAAAAATTACGGCAAGTAATGAGCCGAACATGACGAAGACCCAAGTTTGAATGCCAAAACAGCATTCAGCCATTCCTTCGCCACAACAAATGTACCAGTGGAATGGGGAGCCCCGAGGGCATTGTGTATGCCTGTCCATACTCATGTTTCGGCACCATTGCCCGAAATGTTTGTCGGCCCAGCGATCGGGTCGAACGAAATTGGCCGGAATTGGTGGTGGGATTGGCCAAACCTATGAAAAGGAGATTTTGGCAATTTTTTTGGCTTGAAATGAAAACAACTTTCCAATAAAGCCATTTCTGTACCTCTGCCATTCTTTTGACTGTATCTCACCGAGGTAATTACCGATACAGGAAGGAGATATATCATTCAAAAGTCCAAAGTGCCTTCTATAAGAAGGCTTTATGTATTTTGAATTCCATCCTTTAAAAAAAAGTTAGTCTTTTGAATATAATAAATCTGAATTTTTTGTAGAAGAGCAGCTTTTTTACAAATTATTTTAATTTCCTAAAATAAATAATGCCACTTTTTTGAGGTCTATTTGAGCTTTCGAATGGCATATCACTTTCCCAAATTGGCTCCTTCTTTGTTGATCTATGGCCGAAAGAACGGACCAGGTACTGAATGGCGGTACTACTATAAAAGGCTTGGTTCGGAAAAAAAAACAGACTTGAAGTGGCTTTGGAGGATTTTGGAAGAAGAAATCCATTTTTGAAGGCCAATTTGATGAGAAATTTATGGGGATTTTGAAGCCAACCAAAAATTCTTTTTTTTTTTACGAATTCTTGAGGCAAAAATTGAAGTTTGAATGAAAAAAAAGAGAATGGGGATTGGAGGGGAACGATTTGAAGGGATTTTGGAGATTCGAGGAGGGTGGAAGGTCGTTTTGGTTTGGCGCACGGAAATAAAAGGGAGATAGAGGATTATCAAAAAGGGAAAATGTTGGGGGATGCCTCTGGATTGGATGGAAACAAACCGACGAACTTTTGGGAAAAGTTATTGGTATTGGTGGGTGACCGGCTGCCCCCTAAAGGCTGAATGCGCGGCGACTTTTAATCCCCTCCAAAATCGGGAATTGTGAAAGGAAATGGGGTGGGAGAGAGGGGGCAATGTTTTGTTTTGGTTAGGGGGAAAATTGATCGAGACAAGACCGAATTTGACCATCATTCAGTAGATCAAATGAATCGGAGAATGATTGCCAATTAAATCAAATATAATTCAATTATTTGGCCATCTCAAATGTTGGCATTTGAACATCAATAATGGTTGGCAATTAAAGGCAATTTGTATTGGCTATTGAGAAGAAGCAGCCGAAATTAGTTGGCATTTCAATGTCAATGCCAATGATTTTGAGGGTCGATAATTCAGTAAAATCTTCACTAATTTTAATGATTTTTATATCATTTAGTAGAGCTTAGAATGCTCTATATAAAAATATAAAATTATTATAAATTTTGCTAAAAGGAATGTCTTTTAAATTGGAATTATTAAAACATTGTTGGTCTGAATTTCAATAATTAGGCAAAAGGGGGAAAGGCCCCATCTTGTAATCAAATTGTTTCTGCAGCTGGAACCTGGAATGAATGAATATTTTTGTATTTGCCAAACCCTTATATTCTCCGCAAATTCCACTCTTATAATATTTCCCACTTACCTACTTATTTTTTGGTTGTGATTAAAAAGGTTTAAATAGGCGCAATATTAAAAATATTAAAAAAATTATTTATTATATTGAAAATTGATAATTTGGAGAAAAATGTCTGAAAATGGAAGAAAATCAACGAGAAATTGGGAATTGGAAAATGGTCATTTTGCGCAATTTGGAGAATTGAATGAGGGTATGGTGGCCGTTTAAATAAAGGGATGTGATGATCGAAGGAGGGATACACTTTTTCGGGGGAAAAATTAGCGAAATTTAACCTTGTGAATGAAAAATTAAAGAAAGAAAAAAGTTTAAGATGGAAGGCTGGTGGCAAGAAATGAAATGTTTCGGGAAAACTTAAAAACAATATGACCTTGAATGGCGACAAACAATTCGGCGAATTCAAGAAAGGAAAGGGAATAAGGGGAAAGGAGAGGGAAATGGAGAAAGCACCAAAGTTCATCATCGACGAAGTCGGGTGGTTTTGGCCATATATTGCACACCAAAATTAGAGCAATTCAAATGGATCGGGTCGAATGAAATTGCGAAACAGAGAATCGACACGATGATCGATGGCAAAATCACGGCGAAGAGGCGTGGAAAGGGCAAAACTGTCGAGATGGTCGAGGCGGAAATGTTGGCCTCCGGCAGCAGTAGAGGAACTGTGGGAAAATTTATTAAATTTTTAAGAAAATGGATTCATGTAAAGCCATTTTGCCGACTCCGATAAAATAAATCCATTAAATGTGTTTTCGATTATAAATGTAATTGTGTTTTCGCCTGCTAAGATTGTAAATGTGTTTTCGTTTGCTAAGATTGTAAATGTGTTTTTGTTTGCTAAGATTGTAAATGTGTTTTTGTTTGCTAACTAAGATTGTAAATGTGTTTTCGTTTGCTAAGATTGTAAATGTGTTTTCGTTTGCTAAGATTGTAATTGTGTTTTTGTTTGCTAAGATTGTAATTGTGTTTTCGCCAGCTAAGATTGTAATTGTGTTTTCGCCTGCTAAGATTGTAATTGTGTTTTCGCCTGCTAAGATTGTAAATGTGTTTTCGTTTGCTAAGATTGTAAATGTGTTTTCGTTTGCTAAGATTGTAAATGTGTTTTCGTTTGCTAAGATTGTAAATGTGTTTTCGTTTGCTAAGATTGTAATTGTGTTTTTGTTTGCTAAGATTGTAATTGTGTTTTCGCCAGCTAAGATTGTAATTGTGTTTTCGCCTGCTAAGATTGTAATTGTGTTTTCGCCTGCTAAGATTGTAATTGTGTTTTCGCCAGCTAAGATTGTAATTGTGTTTTCGCCAGCTAAGATTGTAATTGTGTTTTCGCCTGCTAAGATTGTAATTGTGTTTTCGCCTGCTAAGATTGTAATTGTGTTTTCGTCTGCTAAGATTGTAAATGTGTTTTCGTTTTCTAAGATTGTAAATGTGTTTTCGCCTGCTAAGATTGTAATTGTGTTTTCGCCTGCTAAGATTGTAATTGTGTTTTCGCCAGCTAAGATTGTAATTGTGTTTTCGCCAGCTAAGATTGTAATTGTGTTTTCGCCAGCTAAGATTGTAATTGTGTTTTTGTTTGCTAAGAATGTAATTGTGTTTTCGTTTGCTAAGATTGTAATTGTGTTTTCGCCAGCTAAGATTGTAATTGTGTTTTCGCCAGCTAAGATTGTAATTGTGTTTTCGCCAGCTAAGATTGTAATTGTGTTTTCGCCAGCTAAGATTGTAAATGTGTTTTCGCCTGCTAAGATTGTAAATGTGTTTTCGTTTGCTAAGAATGTAATTGTGTTTTCGTTTGCTAAGATTGTAATTGTGTTTTCGCCAGCTAAGATTGTAATTGTGTTTTCGCCAGCTAAGATTGTAATTGTGTTTTCGCCAGCTAAGATTGTAATTGTGTTTTCGCTAGCTAAGATTGTAATTGTGTTTTCGCCAGCTAAGATTGTAAATGTGTTTTCGCCTGCTAAGATTGTAAATGTGTTTTCGTTTGCTAAGAATGTAATTGTGTTTTCGTTTGCTAAGATTGTAATTGTGTTTTCGCCAGCTAAGATTGTAATTGTGTTTTCGCTAGCTAAGATTGTAATTGTGTTTTTGCCTGCTAAGATTGTTAATGTGTTTTTATTTGCTAAATGAATGTGTTTTATTTCAATGGTATTTTACCCTTGTCCCCCGTTTCTTGTTTCTGTTGTCATTCTTTGTTGATGTCTTGAAGGTGTCCTCCAACTGAACACGCGCGGCCTTTCCATCGTGGGCAATGTGGTCGATGAGGAAGATGAAGACGAAAAGGATTGAGCGGATGAATTGAATGGATTGAAGGGATTTTGGCCTGCACCGAAGGAAAGGGAACTGCTGGATTTGGATGTGGGCATTGGCATTGTAGGACGGTGGCTTTAAAAATTCAAGGATTATTGGGACGAAAAGCACGAAAGGGGTATTAAAATTAATGTTTTTAGCAGGATTATTGACCGTTTGGAAGAACAGAGTACAATAATCCGCTTAATGATGATGCCTTTTTCGATGCCAATTCTGGGGAGTGAGGCTGAATAGTTTTGGCTTTGGATTAGGAATAGGCAATAATCCGCTTAATGTTGATGCCTCATTTCAGGAATATGATAGATGGCGTAAAGGACGATTTCAAAATTAGACATAAATAACACAATTACGGTTGACTAATCCCAAAATGGAGTGGCTTTTATAAATAAAATTATCCATCCATTTTTTTTGTTATTCCTCCCTTTTCCATTTCTGAATATCGCAGATTTTTTTTTGATTCCTCAAAGATCACAATAGTAGCGAGCTCGTAAAAAATACCAAATCAGAATAAAATAAGATTAAGAAATCAGAACAGAATTAATAATTAAATCATAATTCATTACTGTACTGAGAATGGGCAAAATTCTAGTGTATCAGGATTTTAAAAGATTTGGCAATTGCCATCAAAGTTATGGGGGCAAAAACTAAAAACCTATTCATTTATTTTCCTCCAACCCTTCAATACAGTATATTCCAATTTAGAAAAGAAAAGGCCCCTCCTTACCCCTCGTACACAATGGAGCGTTTTCCCGCCGCGGGTTGTAAAAAGTGTGTTCACAGTGAAGCGGGAAAAATGGAGCGGGAAAACGCTCAGCGGGAAAACGCAACCCGCCAGCGGGTTTTGGTTGTGAACACTCTCCAGCGGGTTCCCGCCGCGTTTTCCCGCAGCGGGAAAACGCAACACGCTCGGCGGGTTTTTCATTGTGAACACCTCATTGGATAAATCAGAGCGGGAAAACGCTCAGCGGGTTCCCGCAATCGCCAAAAATCGCCCACCTGTTCACAGTGAAGAGTTTTCCCGCGGCGTTTTCCCGCAGCGGGAAAACGCAGCCAGATCAAATTATTTGATTCTACCCGCAACCCGCCGAGCGGGTTCCCCCCAAAAATACTAGGGTTGACTTTTTTAAAAATATTTTAAAAATATTTAAAAAATTTTTAACATTTTCAAATCGATCCTATCCTATGTAAAAGACTCTGCTCTTTTCAATGATATAAAAATTAATTTATTTGAAGAAAGAATAAATTTATTTATGATAGTGAAAGTTAAATATTTACAAATTTTCATTTGATCTTTTATTTTTTTACATATAAAAATTTCTAAAATATTATTTACAAATTGGTAATTAATCAACTTATTAACTATTTTCAGATTTTATATTTTTCTGGAATTTTTTAATCATTTTAATTCATTATAAAAAATATCATTAAAAAGAGGCGATCTTTCTGCATCGCATAAGCTACCTATAATAAATTTATTAATAAATTTTAAAATTTTTTTATAAAACCCTATCTCCAAACCTAATATATTCCATAAATAATTTCTTTTAGGTTGTAAAAATTTAATTTCTATATCGTTGGAAAGAAGAAATTTTTCTCTATCAGAAATGGGTTAATATAAGTTTTTCTTAATTTTTTAAAATTTTAAAATAATTTTTCAAATTTCTTTCATCATTGAAAGAACCTTCAAAAGGACCATTCATTCATTCATTATTTTCCTGCAAACGCTCAGCAATTTTCCATTGTGAACACCAAAAACTGGAAAACGCTCAGCGGGTAACGCCGAGTTTCCATTGTGAACAGAACGGGTTTAGCGGGAAAACGCGGCGTTTTTATTTTCTTCCGCGGGTTAAAAATCGGGGTTGCATTGTGAACAGCTTCATCTCTAGCGGGAAAACGCGGCGTTTTTTTTTCCCTCCGCGGGTTAAAAATCGGTGTTGCATTGTGAACAGAGCGGGTTTTGCGGGAACCCGCCGAGCGTTTTCCCGCCGCGTTTTCCCGCTGCATTGTGTGCGAGGGGTTAGCCATTCTTTGATTGTGATGTGAGGGCATGTCAGCAGGCAAAGAAGATTTGAGTCACAGTAAGCGGTACCGTATCCCCTCTTCTTCTCATCTATAGCTTAAGGCAACCTCATCTTTTGGATCAAAAGGTGCAAAAAGAAGGCAAACTTTTGGAACTTATAACTCATCTTTAACTGAACCAATTTCGATGATTTTGGTACCATTTTGAAGAGCAGAAAATCCTCTATCTAATTATTTATAATTACATATCGCCTTATACCAGTGATCCTATTAAAAAGAGAATCAAAATTTGATTAGTCTAGGTGGAGTGGGCTAAAAGCCATTTTAATTTGTTCAGCAGCAGCAGCAGAGGAAAATATGGCAAATTTTAATTCATTTTTGCCTCTAGATTTCTTTTACTAATTGGCCAATTTATTCTTCCAGTTTTTCAAATATTTTCATAAATTTGTCATGAATATTTTTGGGAGGAATTCTAAACTAAAAATCGGCATTTTTAATTTTAAATTCTATCTTGCCCTAATCCAACCCTAAAGTTAACCCCAAGCCCTATCATTTTATGATGGCTAAGTTATGTGGCCTCAAAAATAAGTTTTTTAATTAATTCATTTATATTATAATTCAATTGAAAATGGCAGCCGATTATAATTATAAAGGGGATGGAATCATTGCCTAAAAATATTCTCCAATTTTATTTATTGGACTTCAACTTATTTTCAATATTTCATCACCTCTGCCATTTCTTATATGTTTTTTATTCAAACCCAAACCCCGAGGACCTTGGACCCCCAAAATTTATGAAAAATAAAAAAAAGTACACCCCAAAATCTGCGGTAAATAAAAATAGGAAACGCCAAATGAAAAACACAGGATTATATGTGAGAAGAGGACACGGACAGAGATGATTGGGAAATGAATTGAATGAATGAATGAATGTGCACTTTGCCTAATTTGAATGCAAAATCCTAGCCAATTTTGGCTTATAAAAATGGGGGAATATGTACTGTACATATAATTTTTCCTGTCTCAAAATATTTACAATATTTACCACCTCATTCCATGTTGTTGGTTATTTCCTCCACCAATTTCGTTGATCATAATGGCCATTGGCAATTTTCTTCCTTCATTTCCGTTCCTTTTTCCATTCCATCCAAATGTTTCACGTCCCATCATTTCATCGCCTTCCATTTTGCCTTTCATCATGGATGCCAAAAATGGTCTATCATCCAGACTGTGGGCCTAAATGAGGGCAAATTAATGTGGCAGTATTGGATTCATTTGGTCAAAAATTTGTTTAGAATTTTACTCAAAATAAATTAGAATTTTATATATTTTCTTATGTTTAAAGAACCATATTCCTTTTAGTAAAGCAGGACGATTGAATAACTGAGCCATTCTTTTGGCCATATCTCAACAAGAAGGCAACAAATTCGGGAAAGCGATATGCCAATTAAAAGCCCTGGATTTCCTATAAAAAGTGGCTTTACTAATTTTTTGAAAAATTGAAACTTTCTAGAAAAGAGGCTTTTCCTCCAAAAAATTGGTAGTTAATTATATTCAAAGACATATAACTTTTTTAAATATTAGAATTAGTAAAATTTTAATTAGCCATTTTGTGAAGGACATATTGAGCTTTCAAATGATATATCGCTTTCACAGATTGGCAATTGCCTCTTTGAATTATGGCCAAAGAATTGCTCACTTTCTCACCCCCCTCTCCAAAAGTATATTGGGAAAATTAAAAGAAATATAAAGGATGACTTGGCGTTGAATTGGCCGATGAATTTGCTGCTGGACGAATTGCCGATTTGAAGAACGATTTTGGGATTGTTGGCTAATGTGTCGACTTGACACTGCCGAATGTTGGCGAAGGTGGCTGGCAGGTGGATGTGGCAAATTTCGCTGCAAATTTTGATGGTTTAAATTTGCTTGAATGGCAAAAAAAATGTTCACCGTTAGTGGTGGCGGCATTTCCCTTGAATTTGAATGTTGCCTCCTCCCAATTTGATGACCTTCCAACCATTCTCGCCTTCGTCGATTTGTGTTCGATTCATTGGATGTGGGCAAATCCCAGGAATGAATTTGGCGTTGCTTGGCAAAAAGGCGGCCACCAGTGCCAATTGGATTCGATCGACTTGGCCCAAATTGAGCCAAAGAACGAGTGGGAACTGCGGTAAAGGCAAGGACCTCCTCGACCTGTTGCGGCTGGGAAATAAAAAAATGCCGATAATTGTGGCTTGGAAAGGATCAGAGGAGAACAATTAATCACTGGGCAAAATTTCTGCCTTTAAAATAACTCATCATGTAATAAACTATTTAGAATAGACTTTAGGCTATAAATTGATATTGATTTTATTTAAATCGATTTAATCCTTGATGAGTTATATCCAATTTACTCACTGCTTTTTCTATTGGCCATGATGGCCCTGTTCCTGGCCTTCTTGCTATCTTTGAAGTTTGGGCAGTCAATAAATTCGACGAAACCCCGGATGATTTGGAGATCAGCTGATTTCCCCATTCCACTGGCCAATTTGATGCCCCAAAGATCAAATGTGCATTGTTGGGGGTGGTGGCCGAAATCCCAGTAGATGGCCATGGATTTGAAGGCAGCTGGAAAAATTTGAACTTTTTTTTTGCAAAAATGTGATGAGAAAGGAACAAATTCCAATTCGGATTTCGAATAGGGCAAAAAAGGCCAAATAGCAGATGGGCAAATAAGGAAATGGATATAAATTGTAAAGGCAATTTCAAATTCCCTTCATTTGATTTGGCCAATCGATTGACCCCAGGTTGCCACTCATAGAATTGGCCAAGCACTTTCCCTTGTGATTTTCCTCCTCCCTCCTCAAATCGATGCTCTTGGCATTTGGCCCAATCCTCCCTCTTTTGCCCTGCCTTTCATTTTGTCTTTTCTTCCTATAGAGCTATTTTATTGCCACCTCATCTCATCAATATTCCTTCTATTAAAATTGATCATTTACTAATGGAATGGCCTGCCATTTCAAAGCCTATTTAAAAAACCCTCAACACATATTTATAACATTTCCCCTTTCCGTTCCGCCTCCGTACGTGTTCGTCATCCACATTTATTAATCGCCTCCAAACATTTAAATTACTAATCCAAAATGAGAGCCTTTTTGGCCACCCACTTTATTGTCTTCTTGGATAAAAAGTAACAAAATAAAGGAAGTAAATTCTGCTCAGCCCCAAGGATAGCCCAAGGTTTCCATAAAAGTAGGCACAGAAGCTGGGCAAAAAAGTTTTACCATATAAAGGCTAGATGCTAATGAGAAAATTAGATTAGAAAAAGGCTAAGAAAATTAGATTAGAAAGAGCATTAGGATTCCCTTTTAGGATCACAAGGCCTTACGGGGGATAAGCCTAGATTAATTTTTTAAATGATACAAATGCCCACTCCTTTAGGGCTATTCCAAATCCACTAGGAGATAGATAGATAACCAATAACAATAAGTATCTTTCCACCTTCGCCATTTCCATTGATCCTTTACTAATTGAATGGAATGCTATTCGGCCTCTTTATAAACCTCCGCACATATTTATAACATTTTTCCTCTTTCCGCCTCCGTACGTGTTCGCCGTCCAAACAATAAATTACTAATTCAGAATGACAGCCGTTTTTCACCAGCCACCAGCCTCCGCCCACTTTATTGTTCTTTTTTCCCTTAAGGGCACAAAAAAAACACGCAGTACAATGTTTGGAGGGGCTGTTTGAGAATGGACAAAATTAGTGATTGATAATTTCCCCTCTACCCTAAATTGGAAGATGTCCTTCCTCTCCATTCGCCTCGCTTTACTATTGCTGCCAGCCGACCGAATTTTTATATGTGCCTTCTGCCTTGTGCGCGCCCAATTAGTGTCGGCGGAGCAGAGCTCCGCGCGCCTCCCCTCCCCTCCTCCGATTCAGCCATCCATCCATCAATTTAGCCAGCCGTCCAGCCAGCCAAACTGCCCTATATAAAGGGCGACCATTTTTGGGGCGACCCACCAACCATCCTCACAGCCCTTTCCCCCATATCCAACAATTCGCCCCGGGGTGCTTTACTGAACTAACAAAAATTTGTTTCCTCATCTATTTGTCGCCAAATCCACCTAAATTTTCCTCAATTTTTTCAAAACATTTAAAATATATGCAAATCCCCTTTCCATTCTAATAAAAACATTTTTAAAATCATCAAAAATAAAATTTTTAAAGGGCAATCCGCGCGCCTCCGCCCGATTCTGAAATCCATCCATCAATTTAGCCAGCCATCAACCAAAAACTGCCCTATATAAAGGAGCCAGTTCAGCAGCCTTATTTTGAGCCTAATTCCATTCCAATCCAAAAATTCGCCCCGGCTGGGTGCTTGGAACAAAAACAAAATTTTCCTTCCTTTGTTTGTCGCCAAATCTGCTGATTTTCCCCCTCACTTCTATGGCAAACATCAATGGGGCAAAATTTATATGTAAATTCTTCCAGTTGCCTTTTCTAAAATCTTTTAAAATCCGAGCGCCACTCTTCGATTCAGCCATCAATTTAGTCAGCCGACAGAGTCATAAATCCAACTGTCCTATAAAAAAGCGACCCATTTTTGGGTGGCGAGGAGGGAAGAGCATCAAAAACCCTGCCAGCCTCATCCTCATCAATGTCGAATTCCCCATATCCAAAAATTCGCCCCCCCCCCCTTGGGTGCTCCTGCTGAACCGACAAAATTTTTGTTCCTTCTACTCCTCTACATATTTGTCGCCAAATCCCCAAAAATTTTCCCCAATTTTTGCCAAATATCCAAAATATATGCAAATTCCCTTTTGCCTATTCCGAAAACATTTAAATAATATTTTTCGGAGGGCAAACAAAAAAGTGGCGCATGCAAATTTAAGCCTATCCAAAGTCCAAAATTCTGCAACTTTTACAAAAAAAAGAAATAACGAAATGAACCTAAAAAGGGAAAAAGTGGCAATAAAAGGAAGAGAAAATATGATGGAAAACCACAAAAAATATACAAATATAAATGTTCTTCATTTGGTACATATAGGGAAAAAATTGGGCGTTAAAATAGAGAATTTTATTAATAAGGGAAAAAAACTCCAAAAATGTTCCAACTAGACGAAATGAACTTTGGTTTTTTCTATTTTATGAGGTTTTTGATCATCCAAAACATTAAAAAAATTTTTGAGGGTCAAAAAAGGAGCGCATGCTCAAATAGAAACTCAAAAAGGGCTGCAACTTTTATTAAAAATTGGAAAAATTAAAGGGACAAAAGTGGCATAAAAATGAGAATGAAGAATAATTTAAATGAAATTAAAATTTGATTTGTAAATTAGAAAATTCCATTAATCAGCCTTAAATTAGATTGGACAGAAATTGACTTGAGAAATATTTGTGAAAATGCCTCGGGCGAATATTATTTTGCCACAGGGAAATTACGAGAAATGGGAATCCTTGACTGAGAAAGTTTGCCTAAGGCAAAATTATGGTAAAAATGAATAGGTGGCTTAAATAATGAGCGATGCTTTTGTCTGGGAAATTTAGCCATCTTTGAGGGTAAATAATAATAAGTGTTTGACTGATGACCCACTTAAGTGAAGAGACTTATTCCTCGCAGATTGGACCATCAACAGGTTTTAGTACCTATGTTTCATTATCTTTGTCATTCTTTTGGCTCTATCTCAACAAGGAACTAACCAATTTTTGAAGGCGATATACCATTTGAAAGCCCTAAAAGTCCTCTAAAAAGTGGCTAAAATAATTTGTTGAAAATTTAAAATACCTTGAAGAAAAAGTGACTTTTCCCTTTTCCTCCAAAATTTGACTCCATTATATTCAAAAGAACATAATTTATTTTTGGAATCAGAAATTATAAAATCTAAAATGGCCAAATTGTAAAGGACACTTTGAGCTTTCAAATGGCATACCGCCTTCTCTGATTGGCTGCTTCCTTGTTGAGCTATGGCTAAAAGAATGGGGACCAGAGAATAATGAAACATAAACCACACTCATCGTTGATCTATTTTAGGCATATTTATATCAGATTCGGTGCAAAATTTTTTTTGGAACAAAATATTCCTTTTAACATCAAAGGGGAAAAAGTGGCAATAAAAAGGCAACTTTATGGCGAAAAAATCTACAAAAAATGTCCCAAACGGAGTTAACTTTGGTCTATTTTATGAGACCTATTCCATTCTGATTCTGATGCAAAATTTAATCTCTTTTTTGAACAAAATGATCATTTTTGGAGCCAATTGCTGCCTAAATTCAAAAAATGGGGGAATGCACGTGACGTGGCCCGGAGCCTTTTTGTGCCTTTATCAGCCCATTCTCTGCGTTATCATTATGGCCCTAAATTTCTGGGCCTAGTCCGATAACATTTTTATAGATTTATATATGGGTGGAATTGGCCTTCACCATCACCACCATCCATCCAAGGGCAGGGCAGGGGGGCAGCTAAGCCAACACTACTATACCCCGGAGGGGGGAATGTAAATGGTGAATAGGGAGGGGAAGAGGACTATAAAATGCCAGCAATTCCCCATTCCTCTTCGCATTCTACCAAAAATGGTCCCAAAACCCAAGCCTTCCCTCTCCTCTCCCCCTTCTCGAGATTAGTCAGTTTCCCCTTCCTCCCCTTCCCCAATTTGGCCTATCTCATTATTTTTGTGTGTCACATTTATGGCTCTGATGGGAAGCAACTATAAAACCCAACGGTCCTCTCTCCACCAAACCCAGACCTTCCAATCGTACACAAAAAATGTTGTTCCTTCTCCTCTCCTTCAATTGGCTACAAAATTCCTCCGAAAAAAATTTTGTACATCGTGCCTAATATTTATTAATGATGTAAAATTTGTCACTTTTTAATTTGTTTGATTTTTGATCATTTGAAATTAATTTGATATTTATTTTAAAGAGAGCTCAGTCAGATGGCCGACGAATTATTGTTGCGCACATCGCTGCAACGTGAACGCGACGAGATTGCCCGCCTCCAATCACAATTGAGGCAACAACAGCAGCAACAAAAGACGCCAAATGGCAATGTAAAAGAGCAGAGGCAACAATTTGCTGTGCCACAAATTGCGCATCCAAATCGGCAAAGGCTTGATTTGGCCGTACAGCAACGGCGCCTTCTTTTGCTCCAACAACAGCAGCAACAATTCCAACAGCAGCAAATTTTGGGAAAGCAGCAGGAAAAACAGAAGCCGGATTGTGGCAATGGCACAAAATTAGCCTGCAGTAGTAGGTGGGAAATTGTCCAAAGAGGGTTTTGGATTAGGGAATGGCCTAACGGCAAAATCAGGGATTCATTCTTTAGCACATTTTTTCACATTATTCTGTCCATTTTAAAATAAGCCACATTTTGTTTTTTTGGCCAAACAATCCATGTACAATTTCCTCTTTCACCCCCCTTCAATCAGAATACGCCTCCAACTTGTCGCCGTTTAAAATAACTCATGGCGGATTAGCTAATTTTGAGAGTTTTAATATCAAATTTAAGAGCAGACTTTTGACTATCAAATAATATTAATTTTATTTAATTTGGCTCAAATTGATGAAGTTATGGCCAATAAACTAATGAAAATTTGGCTAATCCATGTTAAAAGTCATTTTAAATGCATTTTGGGTATAGCTCCAAAAATTCTAAGCCAATTTAAATAAAATTAATATTATTTGATAGCCAAAAGTCTGCTCTTTAATTTGATATTAAAATTATCAAAATAGGTTCGGTCCTTGATTAGTTAATTAATTATAAACGGCAACAAGTTGGCTTCGATCCAATTCTGAATCCACGTAAAATTTCCTTCCCGTCAGCTCAATTCAATCCAATTTCCCCACCCCCAATTTTAGCCCTTCAAATTCCATCAATTCCTCCCCATCACTCCCTTCAATTCCACCATCCACCACAACATCGCCAATGGGCTCATCAGCGTCGTTTGCGGCTGCGGCTGCCGCCTATTTGTTGGCCCAACAACAATCCAAAGTGCTCACCACCAATTCGGGCACTTTCCTTCCACAATTTGCCTTTCCCCTTCTTTACCATTCGCCAACATCCACCGTGGCAAACAATCCCAATTTATATGGAGGATTGGCTCATCAGCCACCCAACTCTTCGCTCACCAACATTGGCCAAATTGGCCAACCCCAGAGTAGTCCATGCCCAACGCCCGCCTATCACTATCAGTTGGCGGCACCAAAACCCATTCAGGCGCCAATCAATTTTGGGCACATTGCCGATCATCTGCTTTCAATGGCCAATCATCGGCCATCAACAGGCATTGGATTTGGTGGGGAAGTTGATGGATTAAAAGAAGCCACGTCGACAATTAGGGAGGAGGAAAATGTGGGAGGAAAGAAGCAAGGCGAAAAGGAGGAACATCAAAAGGAGAAGCAAACAGAAGGCCTTGGAGCCATCATCAAATCAAATAGTAGTAGCCGAAAAAACAGCAATGAAAAGAAAGAGGCGAGTAAAATGAGAAGGAATATTTAGAAAAATGTAGGGGGCTACGGTTTTTGGCCCATAACTCAGGGAGGCAATTACCAATTTCTGGAGGTTATATACATTTTGAAAGCTTCAAATGTCCTTTATAAAGTGGCTAACTTTTAATTTGAGAAAAACTAGATACAAAAAAATTACGTGCAAAATTGGGTAGAGTACTGTCCAGTAAATGTAGCTTGCATCGGTTTTTGGCGAATAACTTAAAGAGGCAATTATCAATTCTGGAAGGCGATATAAGGTAAAAGAAAATTTTCGGATCAAGCTATTTTAATTTTCAAAAATATTTATTAGCCACTTTTTAGAGAACATTTAGTGCTTTCAATTGGCATTTCGCCTTCCTAGTTTTGTTGCTTCTTTTACAAAGTTATGGCCAAAAGAATCGCCCAGTCATCCCTCCTTAGTAAATATTATCAAATTATCGGAGGATGTCCGTAATGTTTGTAGGATGCAGTTTGATCAATGATCCTTCTGCTACTGATTAGAGCAAATGAAAATAGGACGAAAAGGAAATGCTTTTAAAAATAGGCAAAATTGTCTATTTTCCAACATTTTTTAGGCACAACCAGCGCAAGGCAATTGGTCGCCTTCATCATCAACATCCACCACTGTTGGAAACAACCAAGGGAATATCAGTCCATCTCGCCGTAAATCCCCACAAGAAGTGCCCGTCTACCAAATCAGTCCCCAACAATTGCATTTGGCTATGCAACAATTTTTCCGGAGCCAACAATCCCGGGAATCTTTCGATTCCGGCTATTCCACCACATCAGGCGGAGGCGGCGTCCCGTCCAGTCCAAAAAGGGCTGTAATTGTTGGTGAAGGTGGGAAGTTGGCAAAAAGTCGAGGCGACAGTTTGGAGGATGAAATTGTGGTGGAGGATGGGGAATGTAGCCAAAAAAGTGGCAGTGGCGAAGGAATTGGTGCAGGCGAAGAATATGTGGACGTGGTGGGCGATGGAGAATCCATTCGAAGTTCACAGCTGAAGCTGCAACGAAAAGCCCATATCGAATTCTACAGGTAAAAATGCGCAAATGGGTAATATTTAATTCGGCCAAAAAACAATAAAATGCTAGAAAAAAATGGCAGAATTATAATAGTTTAAGGATTTGCCCTCCATATTCATAAATCATAGAATAAAGCTGGTCAAAATTAAAGAGAATTAAACGGTTTAAACCAATTTTGGTTTAATGGTTCAAAACTAAGCTGGAATTAATTAAATTTAAACCAAAACATAATCAGATAATAAGTTTTGACAAAATCAATCGATTGAATTTAAGTCTAGAATAAATGAAATTATAATCTTTTCGGCAAATTAAATATTTCCTAAATACAAACACCCACAAAAATGTATTAACCATTTTTTGTACTCGCAGAAAATTGAAAAGTTTCCGAAATCGAGGCGACCAACTCGACTGCCAAATGTGCTCAACATCAGTGCCAAACACGGATGCCTCAATTCGTTCACATATACATGGACATTGCAAAACTGCACTGTTCGTGTGCAAATTATGCCAACGCGGTTTCCAAGATCAACATTTGGTTTTTGAACACATTGGAAAGGAGCATCCCGTCCATCGGGGCACCCAATTCATCGAGGATCGTCGCGATATGGGTACAATTTTAATGGGAAAATAATCCAAAAATGATGTATAATTCCAGGCATTCTAATGGATTTGCTGACTGAATGCTTTCCCCGTGTGCTTTGTCGCGCTCGTGATTGCCTTTTCGAGGCAATTGGCCGATTGACAGCATCCGCCGAATTCCAGGGCCAAACCCAGTTGGCATGTCGTCTTTGTTCCGTTCAAGTGGCTGCACAGAAGAATGCCCTTTATGGTCATTTGAATCAACATCCATCATATAAGTGAGTCAAATTTTGATTTCGATAATAATGGTTGAGGGCAATGTCCATTATACAAATTAGACAGAGGATTTTTTGCGCTTTAAAATGATACCAAAATCATCAAAATTGGTTTAGTCTGAGATGAGTTATAAGTCCAAAAAATTTTATCTTCTTTTTGTACCGTTGTCACAAAAAGATGAGGCGAATATGAATTTTCCCTTAAGTAATACGATATCTCTGTTGTTGATTGGCAACACAAATCTTTCCTTTTTTCCCTCGCTGCTACTGTGCGATGACATGCCTTCAAGGAGTGAAATGTGAATAAAAGAAGAGAGATCTCTTTGTAATAATTATTGGAATACAGTACTATAAAATGGAACATTGGAGGAAATAATACAGACTTATGTTTTTAGGAAATTATTTGGGGAAAAGTTTACATTTGATTTTTCCCATTCTCATCACATAATTACTAAGTTGCAACTGTTATTCTGATTTATAATTGTAATTGTAATTCTGATTTGCGATTGTAATTGTAATTCTGATTTGTAATTGTAATTCTGATTTGCGATTGTAATTGTAATTCTGATTTGTAATTGTAATTCTGATTTGCGATTGTAATTGTAATTCTGATTTGTAATTGTAATTCTGATTTGCGATTGTAATTGTAATTCTGATTTGTAATTGTAATTCTGATTTGCGATTGTAATTGTAATTCTGATTTGCGATTGTAATTGTAATTCTGACTTGCGATTGTAATTGTAATTGTAATTCTGATTTGCGATTGTAATTGTAATTCTGATTTGTAATTGTAATTGTAATTCTGACTTGCGATTGTAATTGTAATTCTGATTTGCGATTGTAATTGTAATTCTGATTTGCGATTGTAATTCTGATTTGCGATTGTAATTGTAATTCTGATTTGTAATTGTAATTGTAATTCTGATTTGCGATTGTAATTGTAATTCTGATTTGTAATTGTAATTGTAATTCTGATTTGTTATTGTAATTGTTATTCGATATGTTTAAAGAATTAATTTTACTTTTAATAAGGCATTTCGATAATCATTATGAACAATAAAATTGATGTGATATTATCTGAAATTATTGGGAAGAAATAGCCAAATCGACTCACTCAAAATTATTAATTTATTATTTATTGCTTCCTTTTTCTTGACTAAATTACTCACAATTTTCAGATGCAAAAAATGTAAATTCTCTTGCACTGAAGAACGAGGCCAATTGGAGCATCAGAGAAAGGAACATCCCGGAGGATTGGAGATGGCCAGCAGCAGCAATAGTGGACGAGATCGAACCTATTGCGTCTCATTGGCCTTCGATGTTTTGTTGGACACATTAAAATGCTGTTTTCCCCTTGACCAAATTGGTCAAACTCCAAATTCGTCGGGAAATGTTCAGCCAATTGAAAAAGTGAGGGCAGGGAAAAAGGTGACAACCTCAGGAACTGTAGAAGTGGCAAAGAAAAGGAGGGGACGCAAACGGAAACACAAAGATTCGACGGGAACATCGTCGGGGGATGATGGGACAGAAATAGTTTTGTTGGATGATGAAGAAGAGGAGGAAGAAGCAGAGGAAGAATGCAGTTGGACAGAGGAGGATTGATGCGCGGAATGGAAATTGGAGCCGGAATTGAGGGCTATTGGATGATTTGGCCCAAAATTTGGACATCAAAATGGAAAGAAAGCTGCTTTAAACGATTTTTAGTGCTGCTGCAAATTTATTCAGACCCATTAAACTTTCAAATTCATTCATTTTTATTTTTATTAGGATTTATTTTATAAGCCAATTTCCAAGTGAAATATTTTCTCAAAATTTGCTTTGATTTGGCCATCCTCACTATGTTTTTCTCATTCTCAAACAAAAATTTGCCAATCGCGCCCTTCTTAAACTCTTTTTTATTTTGCAATTTTTTTTTGTACCTTAAAACTCCAAAAACCCCCCGAAATTTTGATCCTCGAATTTTGTGTCGTGTCTCTCATTTTTCCAATGCCATTGCCAATTTTTCAAATTTAAAAAAAATTCTTAAAATTTCCCCAAAAAAATTCCCACCAATTTTCCGACCTCAACAATTCCTCAATTTGTTTTCATCAAAAAAAGGCGTGTATTTCTCCCCATTTCATTCCATTCCCCTGCCAATCTACTTCTTAACACCAAAATTTATTTATATTTATTTATTTATTTTATTTTGTATGAATTTTTCATCTCATTTTTTGCTCATTTTCTGCCATTTGCCTTCCAAAATTATGTTTGTTCATATTTTTGCCTTCCCCATTCCAAATTTTAATGTTTTCTTTCATCAATTTCACGTGAAACAAGACGATTGAGTACCAGACCTGTTTTTTGGCCCTATCTCAACAAAGAATCGCCAAATTTGAAAGGCGATATGCCATTTGAAAGCTCTCAAAGTCCTCTAAAAAGTGGCTTTTCTAATTTTCTGAAAACTTTTAAAAATTTAAAATAGAGAGCGCCTTTCCTCTAGAAATCCTGATTTATTACACTCAAAGACATGTAATCTTTTAAAAAATGAATTTACAAAAATATAATAATAGGCCACTTTATAGAGGAAACTTTGGGCTCTCGAAAGGCATATCGCCTACTCAAATTGGTTATCGCCTCATCGAGCTATGGGCCAAAAACCGATGTAGATACTCATCAATCGACAATACTCAAAGTTTCCCTTACCCAAATTTACATATCCAATTTTTGTGTTCCTATTTCCATTTTTATGCCTTTGGCAAAAATTCTTTCAGAGGCCACATTTTTTATTTATATTTATCGATGAACTTTCGAACCAAAATTCAACAATCATTCCCACCTTTCAATTTGTAAAATATTTTCCCTCTTTTTATTTATATCTCAAAATTCTGTCTGCCTTTCCTCTTTGATAAAAAAAAACATTTAAAATCCGCTTTCTAAAAGTTGGGCAAAAATCGAGAATATTTTAGGGGGATATCGCCATTTTAAATTAAATATTTCGTTCCTTCCTTTCAATTAAAAAATTCTTCCTAGGCCAAAATACGATATCCCTAATTAAATTAGCCTCAATCACCTGTTTCAAATGCTTCTTCCTTTGCTGCAGTGGATTCGGATGCCGTCGAATTGAATTGAAATATGATTGGGGTAAATCCTCCTCTTTTGGCCTAGGCAATTGCCTCCTAATACTTTTCGGTGGCTGTTCCATTGATGCATTTTTGTTATTGGCCATCATCGGTGCCGGACTCGTTTGAGTGCCTTTCTCCTTCATCATCAATGATGGTAATGGAATTTGATCATTTTCATCCACTTGACATGATGCTGACATTCTCGAGAATTGCCGTCTTTTTTCCATTGCTTTTCTCATTTCGCCGTCAACTTTTTGTTGCATATTTTGGCCAGATTCCGGCGATTCTTAAAATATTTCGCAAGAATTCATCACATTAATTCCACCTCCCCCCCCTCCCACATTTCCTTCATTTCTTTTGGTGTAAAGGACAACAATTGAATACCGCTGATTACATGCTTGTATCTATTATTTTTGGCCAATAGCTCAACGAGGCCATAGCTAGTTTGGGAAGGCGATAGGCCATTTGGAAGCCTAAAGTGTCCTCTAAAAAGTGGCTTCGAAACTTTCAAGTAATCTCATTTTTTTAAATACACTTTTTTAATTTATTAGACACGAATTTAAAGGAGAAAAAGCCGCTTTTGTGCAAGATATCTTCAATTCACAAAAATTAGTTAGCCACTTTTTAAAGGACATTTATGGCTTTCGAATAACATATAGCCTTCCAAAATTCGATGCTGCCTTATTGAGCTATGGCCAAAACTTGCCAGAAGGTACTTATTGTCCTATTTCGACTCGATTAATCTTATGTTTTTGGCCAATAGCTCAATTAGGACAATAACCAATTTCGAAAGGCGATATACCATTTGAAAGCCCAAACTGTCTTCTAAAAAGAGGCTTAATAAATTTTATGAAATTCATCTTTTAGAATAAGTTATTTCTCTTTGAGTGTAATAAATCCGATTTTTGGAGGAAAAGCCGTTTATTTTACAAATTGTTTTATTTTTTAAAAATTAATTAGCTACTTTTTAAAGGACATTCATGGCTTTCAAAAGATTATATCGCCTTCCCAAATTCTTGCTTCCTTTTTGAGTTATGGCCAAAATTGGCGATGTATACGATTAACCCCAGTTCCATTTTTCCAATTCTCACCATCGTTCGTTGTTTTTGGCCCAATTTTTGGGAACATTTTGGCCAATTTGCCCGTATCATTTGCCAATTCCAACAATAAACTTCTGGTTTGGCCTCCTCCACCCTCCTCCTCCTCATCAGTATTTCGACTAAATTGCCGTTGAAAATGTTGAATCAATGGAGCTTGACTGTGCCCTGGGGGCACAAAAAGAATTGTCGGATTCAGTGACGATGTTTGCTGATTAGGCTTCTGGTGGAAATTTTGTTGCACATTTTTGGCCAACCAAATTTGATGTGGACTTGGGATGAAAAAACTGGAATGCCGGCGCCTTTGGAAAAATTAAAATTGGAAGATATTAGAATTAGGCGAAAAATATGTCAAAACAATCCAACTTGTCGCCCTTTTAGAATAACTCATCAAGGATTGGGCCAATTTCGATGATTTTGGTACCAAAATAAAGAGCAGACTTTTGGCTATCCATGATATTAATTTTGTTTAAATTGGTTCAGAATTTATGAAGTTATGCCAAAAAAAATCACTGAAAATTTCACTAATACAAGTAAAGGTCATTTTAAATTGTTTTTTGGGCATAACTCCAACACTTCTGAACCGATTTAAATAAAAATAACATCATTTGATAGCCAAAAGTCTAATCTTTAATCTGATAAAAAATCAACAAAATTGGTTCAATCCTTGATGAATTATTATAAATGGCGTTAAGTATATCCTCCGACAAGTTGGGTTGTATCCAAATCCCAAATACCTGGATCCTTGTTTCCTTCGCCTTTTCACCCTACTGATTTGCCACAATTTCCAAACATAGACGGCACCGATTACGGCAAACAAACCGCCAATGACGCCGATGACCAAAACAAGGAAGGAGAGGACAATTTTGCCACCGTTCTCAATTTTTAATAAACTGTGGAAATGATTAAAAGTGAATGGCGGAAGAATAAGTTTTTTATGTAGGGATGGCGGAAAAAAGTGCAAATTGATATAAAATGTGTGAAAATTGACTAGATGAGACAAAGGTGCCAAAGGAGTGGGAATTGGATGGGCCAGAGCATTGGGAATTGGCCACATTGGAAAATTTGAAAGATGGATGAGCCAAAGGGAAGGAAGGAAGGCCATTTGGATGAAGCAATTAGCAATTCAGCGTAAGCGACAAAATTCACATCCATCCAATGGCACTTCCCTGTATTTGGGCCATAAAGGCTGCCAATTCGAATTATTTTCCATTCGATGAGTTCAAATGGAACAAAAAAAAACATTAGAAATTCTGATGCAATTTTTGACTAGGATGGAATTCCGTTTTTTTCGGCCAAAAAAAAGGGTTTAGCCTTATTAGAATTTGGTGGAGCCATTGGAAGCACATGACTGAATGGTAGTGGATGGACGTGCCAATGAGTAATTTGTCGAAATGAGCCGACAAAATGAGAGCCAGCACCAGAAAATGGGATGGAGAGGTGTGGGCCACAAATCCCCCAAGGGAGCAAATTAGATTGGGCACGCCAAAAATATGTGCTAACGCCATTTTCGGCCAACGGAATATTAAAAAAAAGGTGTAAAAAATGTAATAGGGTTTGGTTTTTGATATAATAGATTAAATAAAAAGTAATTTTTTAGTTAACTGCCATTTTTGGCACTGAAAGATTAAAAAGGTGTAAATGTAAACGGATATGGGGTACGGTATAAAAAATTTTAAAAATTAAATTCATTTTTTTTGGATAAATTGTCCAAAAATTTTATTTCTTTTTAATCTCTCAAATTTAACATATTCTCTCGTCAAAAAGAAGAAAGGGAGGGAAAGAAAAATTTGGGATGTTCCGATTCCGAGTCCAAAAAAAGGTTTGCAACCGGCAAAAGATGGAAATATCATTTTTTAATTAACAAAAATTTTTTTAATCCATTTAATTAATTAAAGATTAATTAATCAGCCGCAGAAAAAGCATAAAACAAAATTAATTGATTGCAAAATGTCTTCCGAAATCGAAGAAACAATTAAAAGGATACAATCTCAAAAGGGAGTTATTGGAGTGATCATCATGGATAATATCGGTTAATTCTTTTGGCCATTTTTTACGAAAAATATTTCATATTTTTAGGGCGGGCAATTCGATCCACATTGGATGATGAATCCACTATCAAACATTCCATTTTGCTTCATCAACTCTGCGACAGATCAAAAAGCACCGTAAAAGAGATGGACAATTCAAATGATTTAACATTCCTTCGACTTCGAACCAAGAAGAACGAAATTCTTGTCGCTCCAGAAAAAGGTTAAATTCACATTAATTGAAAAAATTAAAACAAAAATCAATTTAGATTATCTAATCGCTGTGATTAAGAAGATCTGATGAGTGATGACCGAAATTTGATGAAGAATTGATTTATTTATGTCATCAATATTTTATTTAATCATATTTCCATCATTTTTGTATAAATTAAAATGATTATTTATCCATATATCATATTATTTACCTTAAAGCCTAAAATTTTGGCTTATAAATTACATTAATAATATTTTGTATTTACCAAAATTTGTCTAAAATTTCATTAGTTTTACAATGTCTTGGCTTTTCGGATTCAAACCGCAACAACCTTCATATCCGGTGGACTTACCGAATCCACCACAATCTGGCAATGCTCCAACCGGAAATGATGATCGAGGTCGTCAGCAACGTCAACCACAGCAAGGAAAAGAAGGCGACAAAGTCGGCTCACAAATGGCCTATTCATTTGATTCGACGGCGCTGGAGAGGGCAGCACAGGCAGCCAAAACACTTGAAATGTCCTCGAATGCAAAACAAGCGCTGGAATTGAGCAGATTGCAGGAAATGACAAAGCAAAAGGAATATGAACTCCAACAAAAGGTTTTTTACATTATTTTGACTATAAAATTGATGATTTATTTAGCAAATTGAAGCTCGGCTAGCCTCAATGCAAGCCGAGAATATTCGAGTGGCCGAGGAAGAGCGCCGAAAGACATTGGTGGAGGAAACGAAACATGCAAGAGCGGTGAGCTATTAATTCAAATTTCAAAACATTTTATGTAAAAATGGCTAGAATAATCCATTTCTAAGTTTTTTGGTCGAATGATTGTAAAGCAATCAGAATTTAGTTTCATTCTTGTTTAGCTCATTAAAGCACATTGATTTAGCTATTATAAAGCTGAATAACAATTTTAAAAATTTTTAACCCAAAGGGAGGGGGATCTTTCACTTTACAAAATTTAAGTCCCGGGTTCGAACCCGCCCAGAGGAAGTTATTTTTTCAGGCTAGGTTTTCACTTTTTGCATTTTTATACATTCTCTCTAGGCTTTAGAACAAAAAATAATTAAGAAACTAAAAATAGCTAAACTTACCAAAACATTTAATTAGAAAAATAATTATAAAAATTTAAAGAGAGCCGAATACCAAGATCAATTGGCCCGGAAGCGACAAGAGGAGGAAATGTCAATGAAGGCCCGATTGCAGGAAGAATCCCTGAGGAAGCAAGAGGAATCGGTGAAAAAGCAAGAGGGCATCCGGATGAGCACCATCGAACGAGAATTGCAACTTCGGCACAAATTGGACTTGGAACGAATTGAGGCAGAGGTTCGGGCAAAGACCAAGGCGGCCAGGGAAAATAGAGACGTGAATTTGGAAATGATGAAAGCGGAGGAGGAGGAGAGACGAAAAACAATGACCGAGAGGATCAGAACAATGGGATCGGTGCTTGGTGCCGGATTGCAGGATTTCATCAGCGACAAGACCAAAATTACAGCAGCGGTAATATTTTTTGAATATATTTATAATAAATAAAGGACAGATTTTTAGGTTAAAAAAATCGAAAAATAGGTGTCTATAATTATAATTATATTTTTATAATTTACCTTTTTATTGCATTTTTCTAACGAAATTTTCCTCAAAAAATGCAAAAAATAAATAAAGAAAAGATGTCAAAAATTACACTTAAATAGTTACAAAAATAGGCCTTCGAAACCTAAAAAATCACAAAATAATCACCCCAAAAAAAATTAAGGTCACCGGTTTAACTTTCCTTGCCGTCGGCTGGTATTCCGCAAAACGTGGCACCGGGATTATGGCAAAATATGTGGAAGCCCGGCTCGGCAAGCCATCATTGGTCCGTGAAACTTCTCGCATTACCCCAATTGAATTTGTCAAACATCCAATTGTTGGCGTCAAACAATGGTTTCGACGAGGCGAAGATCCACTCAAAGGGATTGTGTTAAATGTGGGTTTTTTATTAATTAAAAATTATTTTTTAAATTTATTTTTATAGGAAAAATTGGAATCCCACCTCCGGGATGTTGCAATAACAACACGAAACACCCGACAGAATAATGGCCTCTTCCGGAATGTGCTTTTCTATGGTCCACCGGGCACTGGGAAAACGATGTTTGCCAAAGTTTGTCCTCCAATTTTCTATTTTACCTTTTTTCATTTAATTTTCAAGAGTCTTGCCCGCCATTCCGGTCTTGACTATGCCATCATGACGGGCGGTGATGTGGCTCCAATGGGACGGGATGGCGTTTCGGCGATCCACAAAATTTTTGATTGGGCCGAAACCTCTAAAAAAGGTCTGATTCTGTTCGTGGACGAAGGCGATGCATTCCTTCGAAAGAGAAGTACGGAACAAATCAGCGAGGATATGCGTGCCATGCTCAATGCTTTCCTCTTTCGAACCGGGGAACAGTCGAGAAAGTGAGTATTTCAATTTAAATTGTTTAATATTTAAATTCACTTTTTGCACAGATTTATGTTAGCTGTGGCCTCCAATCAACCGGAACAATTCGATTGGGCCGTGAATGATCGGCTGGATGAATTGATCGAATTTGATCTACCAGGTAGAGTGAATTTATTTAATTTTTGTGTTAATAGCAATTGAAAACACAATATTTAATCACGATTACAATTTAGTTTCAAAATTACAATTTACAATCCAAACCAAAATACATTTACAATCTTAGCAGGCGAAAACACATTTACAATCTTAGCTATCGAAAACACATTTACAATCTTAGCTGTCGAAAACACATTTACAATCTTAGCTATCGAAAACACATTTACAATCTTAGCTATCGAAAACACATTTACAATCTTAGCAGGCGAAAACACATTTACAATCTTAGCTGGCGAAACACAATTACAATCTTAGCAGGCGAAAACACATTTACAATCTTAGCTATCGAAAACACATTTACAATCTTAGCAGGCGAAAACACAATTACAATCTTAGCAGGCGAAAACACAATTACAATCTTAGCAGGCGAAAACACATTTACAATCTTAGCTATCGAAAACACAATTACAATCTTAGCAGGCGAAAACACATTTACAATCTTAGCAGGCGAAAACACAATTACAATCTTAGCAGGCGAAAATACATTTACAATCTAGCAAACGAAAATACATTTACAATCTTAGCTAGCAAAAACACATTTACAATCTTAGCTGGCGAAAACACAATTACAATCTTAGCTGGCGAAAACACAATTACAATTACAATCTAAGTGAAACACATTTACAATTACAATTTAATCATTTTCTTAAAAATAATTTAATGTTACTTTTTATAGGAGAAAAAGAACGAGAACGAATTCTGTTGCAATACTTCAAGGAATACATCGCCGATCCGGCCACATCCGGGGCGCGAAAACAACGCTTAAAATTGGGCGACTTCGATTGGATACCCAAAATGCAGGAAATTGCAAAAATGACGCAGGGAATGTCCGGTCGAGAACTGTCCAAATTGGTTTTTGGATGGCAGGTGAAAAATCACAAATTCCATTTTTTTATAAATCAGCGGAATTTTTAGGCAAGTGCTTATGCCTCGGATGATGGCGTCTTAACAGTGCAAATGATTGACCAAAACACGGCCGAAGTGTTGAAGCAGCATCAACGCAAAATGGAATGGTTGAATGCAGAACGGGAGAACGGAAACGGAAAAGGCGTATCGGCCAAACGGCAGAAATTGACGGGAAAAGCATCATCGGCAACGAAAAAAGAAGGAGGAGAGAACCAAGGAACACCCGTTTGAAATTTTTGAGAAGTGCATCACTCACTTGAATATTTAGTAGCAAATTTTGTTGATTTTGACCAATTTTGCCATTATTTTTATTTTTGAATAAATTTATTTTATCCGTCCATGATATTTCCCGTTGTAATATTAAATTCGGTGCCATCCTCTGTGCCTTCCTCCTTCCATTCCATAGATCCAACATCCAACCAGTCTACTGTCCATTCGGCATCCACCCCTCCCCGGATGCCATGTTTGCTCATGTTCCCATCCTCCCAAAATTGACCGGTCATTCAGCCCATTCTGCTGGACGGCATTTGTGCGCATTCCCCCTCCCATTCGCCCACAGCACCGTGCCAGTCCGCTCAATGTTCCCCTCCAGCGCCCATTTCCTCCAAATGCCCTCCATCCATATATCCTCTTTCAAGCCACCAACAGCCACTTCTCTTCATTAGTCCCCTTTTGCCCCCGTTGGGTGGTCGTCTTCTCGCCCCATCCACCCAACTGACCCAGTCCCTTCCCCCACCATTGCTGACCGCCGCTGACCCATTGGGCGGTGGAGTCGCCCTCGGCCTTTCCCCGCCAGGCACGCCGCCGCAAATAGGGCGGAGTCACAAACGATGACCGGCAGCCGGCTGAAAGGGCCTCCTCTCGCCCCTCCTCGTGGCGGTCAGTCCCGTCGCTGGTTGTGAAGCTGGCACTAACCAGCCGAAAGGAATGTGTCCCCCCATTTCCTCAGAATTCGCAACAACAATAACCGCCGATTGGGACAGGGAATATTCTCAGTCAAATTTAAAGGGTTATTGGTCAGTCCTACTGAATTCCCCCCCCCCCCCCCCCCCAATAGCCAATCAATGGTCATTTTTGGCTAATAGAAGAGAACGGCAAAGGGTGGTGGATATTGACCAACACCGATTTCTAATATCTTCATATGGAAGTAACCAATTTCGGAAGGCAATATGCCACTCGAAAGCCCTAGATATCCTTTAAAAAGTGGCCTTAAAAAGTTTCAGAAAATCCTAATCTAAAAAGATTTTCAGGTTTTCAAACTGAATAAACCCGATCTTTTTGGGGAAAAGCCGCTTATTCAACGAAGTATATTAAAAATTTCCAAAAAATTAGTCAAGCCACTTTTTAGAGGGTATTTATGGCTTTCGAATGGCATATCGCCTTCCCAAATTGGTCGCTTCCTTGTTGAGTTATGGTCAAAAGAATGGCTCAGGGATACTCATTTGTCCTCTTTCCTCGATTTAAAGGATAACTCGGTTGGTCATTCCTTTAGAAGAATTCCCCTTCCATGGCCAACCAATAGTCATTTTTGCCATGGATAGAGCGGACTGGTGGCAGCTTCCGCTACTACCATTGCTCCCGTTTGTTGCCCTACTCGCCCATCATCATTTCATTTCAATTTTGTGCTCGCGGTGTCATCCTCTCGGCCTTCTCGCCCCGTCACGACCGGAGGGGCAAGGGGGTGCGACTCTGACTTTGTGGTGGTGGGCAAAAGGAGGGGGGAGGGGGAAGGCTTTTCGCGGGGGAAGCCGGCAGGGCGATTCACTCACACAATTCACAGTCCGAGAGGGCCGGGGGATTCGGTGCACTCTCAACCCCATTTTGTTCATCAACGAACCAGCCGGTCACCACCAGCCAGCCACCCAAAATGGTCGCTTCCCTCATTCCATTGGTCATTTTACCCCTCAGGGTCCATCACATCGCATTGCGGCTGGAAAATAAATTATTGTGCCCGGAAAAAAATTTATTCCATTAATTTTTGAGGCGAATTTTCAAATTTTCAATTAGCCAATTTACAGAGGAAAGCGGCAAATCCACACAAATTATAGAAACAAATTAGGCCGTGCCCCAATTCTATTTTTCCTTTGCTCAACACTGCCACTGCCATTTCCCTCCTCCCTTCATCCACTTCAAAATATTATGGCTCCTTATTTGGCTGAATCTTTGCCACCGACGGCTGCAATACTTCCTTCGGCCAATATCAACAATGAAAATGAGGCCAGATCACCCCGGCCAAGCAGCAGGGAAATGCCACCGTTGATCTCATCAAAGTTGGCGAGGAGGAAACGACTTCAGGTAGGCATGAAAGTGAAGACTACCGATTGGAGTACCTAGGCCTTGCTTTTGTCCATAACTCAACAAGGACGCAGTCAATTTTGGAAGGCAATATGCCATTCTTAAGCCCTAAAAGTCCTCTAAAAAGTGGCTTAACTAATTTTATTAAAAAAAAAGAAATTGAAAAATAAGCTATTTTTCCTCCAAAATTCGAGTTTATTACACTCAATGAGATGTAAATTTAAAGGGCGAATTTCATAAAATTTATTTAGCCACTTTTTAGAGGATATTTTGGGCTTTTGAAAAACATATTCCCTTCCCAAATTGACGAGCGCCTCGTTGAGTTATGGCCAAAAGAATGGGCCCAGGTACTTAAGAAGGTGTATTTAATCTTCCCTTTTCCAAAAAATGACCCCTTTTAATTTTACAGCATTTTCTGGCCCAAATCAAATTGGCAGTCAGGCAAAGCAATGGCCGAGGTGGGGGAGGAATTCGTCGCCTTAGCACATTGGACGCATTGGACAAAGCCCTTCAAATGGTCAATCTCATTGGGGGAAGGAAAGGGGAAACAATGGAAAGAGGAGATCAACGGAGAAGGGCACATTTTCGTAGAGGGGATGGCATTTTTAAGAAAGGCAAAAGGGTGGCACAAAAAGGGTGTTTTAGGATGCCATCGAAAAAGGCCATCTTTTTTTTTTGTTCGTCCAGCTGACCCAAAATGAACAAAGCAATTCCCCCCTCACCCTTCCACCATTCTTCATTGCCCCCATTTCGCCCATCCTCCACCCAAAAAGTCAGTAGCAGGTCATTCGGTCGGTGGGTCGGATGCCAACCAACCAATTCGGTCCAGCTGATGTGCTGACCATTGTGCCCCCGTTCTCCCCATTTCATCCAAATTTTATGCAAATTTTGCTGCCTTCCCATTTTCCCCTTTTCTCCAACAATTTTCTGTTAAGTCATAGTTTCTTTATAGCATTTTCACTTTTAATTGAGAGAATAAATTTGGATGATGAATAGATAGGTAGATTCCACAAATCATTGAGAAATAAGCCCACATATTAAACCCATCCAAATCCGGGTCAGCCGAAATCAGTGGCCACGAATTTTGGCTCCCTTATTAAAACGAAATTAGACCAAAATTCATCCTTCTTGATCTAAAGTCTTTAGCCTAAACCCCAACACCTAACCCAAGTCCTTAATCTTATTAAGCGTTAAGCCTTAAATTCTCGGTTATTGTTTTTTGGTAAAGGCCACAAATTTCCCCATAAGCAAATCCTTAATTTAAGTCCCATTATTTAAGCTCCATCATTCCCAATGCCAAACGGCCACCATTGCTCCTTCGCCACCGGCCAATTCACCCTCCTCCTCAATTCCATCACCAGCTCGGGAACAATCGCCACCCATCAAAACTGAACAACAACAATCCACTGCCATTGTTGCAGCGCCCACTGATTTGCAACTGCTCAAATCGTGTGGATCCCCTCAAAGTGGTGGCTCTGCTGATTTTGCCGTTGCCCAACAGCCACAACAACAACAAAGTCAACCAATGTTGGGCCGACGCTTCCTTGGCCAATTGTTCGTTTCATTGCCGGAGGGAATTGTTTTGGAATGCCAGGATGCTTCCCCTTTGAATCGAGGTGGCAACGATGAATTGACGTTGAGTGGCGTTTTGAAGCCAGGGGATTCCCTTTTGGCACTTTTACATGGGAAGGGGGCACAAACAATGTTACTGAATGCATTTTGTGGACATTCCCGACGGCGAATGTATGCACGAATGAAATGGTCAGAAATGGATTTTGGATGGGATGATGGAAAAGGGGAGAAAATAGCCATAAAGGGATAAGAGGATGTGCCCCCTAATTATTTCCTTTATAACTTATCAAGGATTGAGCCAATTTGATAATTTTGTAAGCAAATTAAAGAGCAGACTTTTGGCTATCAAATAATATTAATTTTATTTAAAGTGGCTTAGTGTGGATGGAGTTATGACCAAAAAATCACTGAAAATTTTATTAATTCTTAGTGAGGTCATTTTAAATGGTTTTTGGCCATAATTTCATTAATTCTGAACCAATTTAAATAAATTTTATATCATTAGATAGCTAAAAGTCTACTCTTTAATTTGATACCAAAATCGCTAAAATTGGCTTCATCCTTCATTAATTATTATAAATGGCGACTGGGCTACTCCTGGAACATGGAATTATGAGGGAGAATAAATTTAATGAATTGGAATTTTAAACTATTAAATTTCTATATAAAAATATCTTCTCGGCAGGGGGAATGAGTCAAGAGTGCGTGCTTGCGAATTGCTCTGCGAATTCTCGGTTGACCCCGAATCGGTGGCCCGTCGTTTGGCCAACATTCAATTGTTCTGCGTACAAAGTGGCGCATTGCTTCGTCCAATTCCCACCAACAATAGCAGTGAAATTGATGAAGCCGACCAACAGCAACAACAATTGACTTTCACAACACGGCACAATTCCGGATGTGCCCTCATCTATTTGGATTCAAAGTGAGCAAAATCCCTTTGAGTTTCCCTTTGGGCATTCCTCAAAAAAACTGGAATGCGGAATTTCCCAAAGATTGGAAAAAGGAGGAGAATAAATGAGTGGAACTAGGTCACAATCAATCCCCGAATTGGAATAAAAAAAATGGCGAAAGGGAAATTGAAAATTGGAATTCAGAAAACCCAAAATTGATGGTAAAATTGACTTTTTAAAACAAATTTTATACATATAAATTTCACAAAAAAATATTGGACGCAACCGGGAATCGAACTTGGACCCCTCTTGGGTAAAAACCAAAGCCTCTACCGACTGAACCAACCACACCTTGTGAGGTGAGAAGAAATTCTAATATTAAAATTTAAATTTGGATTCGCCTCTCCCAGTCCTTTATAGGATCATCTCCTTTAATATATTTACCCCCCGAGGCGATTCAAATCCGGGTCACTCACATCTTGCCCCCATCCACGCGCAGAATCGGGGTCATCGCCCATCCACAATACACACATTTACCCCATCCCATTTCAAATGGATTCTTCCAAATAGGCTCAAACACAATGTTCGCGTGATTTATTGCCCCAAAAGAGGTCCATCCATCCAGCAATTTCATCGCCGATCCCAAAAGAGTGTGTAGAAAAGGACCATTGGTCACAAATTCGCCTCCCTTCCGTTGTCAGTCCATTCGGTCAATGGTCACTCCGTAGCCCCCACCCCATATCCATTGGTCACTCGGCCCCTTTGCCCCCGGCCGATGGCCCAAATTTCCCCGCCGCCTCGGGCGTCCACTCCCTCCCCTCCGGCTGCCCAGCAGCACCAGCCGGCGCCCATCCCCAGCAGACACCGCCTCGACCGGCCCCTCTTTCCTTCCCTTCTTTGCCCCCGCACCAGCCGCCACCGCCCTCTCCACATTGGCCCCCTTCTTGCCCCCAAAAGCCGCAACAAGCCGTCCATTGCTTTTGGTGCGAGGAAATGGAAGGGAGTGGCGAGTCGCCGGCAGCACCAGGGACGGCAATTAGCCCCGAAAGCAATGGAGAGGGGGGGGGGGGGCGAGTGGACATTGCTGCCGGGCACGAGGCTACTCTCCTCCGACCTCCGTCCCCACGAGGGAAAAGTGACCATTGGTCGAAGCTAGACTAGCCCCCTTCGCCCCTTCCGAACTCATTGTTTACCGCCTCCCTCAAGGGGAAAAGTGGCGAAGAAAGGAAAGGCAAAGGCATGAATTTTGGGGTCATCTTATTTGAGGCCATATTTTAGCGGGGATTTTGGGGGATTTTCGAGGTAATTTATTTAGCCACTAATTTATCCCTTTTGAATGGTAATCTAATCTAAATTCGCAACAAAATTTACGATCTCTTTTTTCAATGAAAAAAAATGAAATTGACCATTTTTTATGAAAAGCCTTCACTTATCCCAAAATTGGGGAGAATATTTATATATTTGTTGCGGTAATTTGAATTTTTGATAGACTAAAGGAGTCAAAAAAGGAAGGGATTTGCCTCAAAGGCTGGCACTGGTTGTCGCCACATTTGTGGCCATTGGCACATCAAAACGAGAGGGAAAGGAGGGGAAATTTGGCTGGAAGAAGAAAATGCAACATTTTGGCACATAAATATTTAAAATAATCACTTACATTTTTATTTGTTTAGAATAAGTTTATTTAAATTCCAATTCTTTATTTGTTTTTTTGATATTTTTTAAAAAATTAGAGTCTAAAAACTATAAATGAGGGACACATTCATTTATGAGAGAATATGGCCTCCTCAAAAGGACCATTCATTTTCATTTAGGCCAAAACAAATAAAATACTTTTTTATTTTCCCCCTTCACAGCTCTATCCCATTGCTGGGCCATTTTCCCAGCGAGGTGACCGGCAAATCATTGTTCAGCCTTGTTCATCCGGATGATGCGGCCAAAATTCGGGATGTCCATCAACAGTTGCATTCCGGTGCCGGCATCCAAATTGTCCGGACTCCAGGCCTGCATTTGCTCGCCTATTCCGGCAAATCCATTGCGGTGGACAGTGAATGGGCCGCTTTCGTGAATCCGTGGACTCGGCATATTGAAATGGTCAGTGGCATTTCATTGAGATATGCCTCCAGCGCCGTTTATAATTATTCATCGAGGACTGAATATATTATGATAATTTTAGTATTAAATTAAAGAGCAGACTTTTGGCTATCAAATAATTATTAACTTTATTTAAATAGATTCTGAATTGAAGGATTTATGGCCAAAAAACCATTGAAAATTTCGCTAATCTAAAGTAAAGGTCATTTTGTATGTCTTTTTGTACACAACTTAATCATTTCTAAACCAATTTAAATAAAATTAATATTATTTGATAGTCAAAAGTCTTCTCTTTAATTTGATACAAAAATTATTAAAATTGGCTCCATCATTGATGAGTTATTTTAAAAGGCGATAATTGGGCTATTCCAGGATCCATAGCAGATAATCCCTCCCTAATTTTCAGGTAGTTGGGAGGCATACATTCATAGCTACTGTTGATGGTGGTGATGGCCAATTGGCAAAGGAAAATAATGCAGAAAATCATCATCAACAACATTTTGGAGAGCAACAAGCCGCCACATTTGTTCATGCCCTTCTTTCCGAGGTCCTTATTAGCCACCGAAATATTAGCCATATCTTAATGAGGCGATAACCAATTTGGGAAGGCGATATACCATTTTAAAGCCATAAATGTCCTCTTAAAAGTGGCTTTGTAAATTTTTTGAAAAACTAAAATAATTTGTAAAATAAACGACTTTTTCCTCAAAAAATCGGGTTTATTATATTCAAAGGTATATAACTTTCTTTAAAGCTGGAATTTTAAAAATAAAAATAAGCCACTTTTTTGAGGGCACTTTATGCTTTAAAATGGCATATCGCCTTCACAGATTGGCAATTGCCTTGCTGAGCTATGGGCCAAAAGAATTACCCAAATAGTGAAATGTCCCCTGCCCGCATTACCACCTTTTTTAGTGCTAATTTCTTTTCTATTTCCAGCCAGTTCCTGACATTAATTCTCAACATCAACAATTGTTAGAGGAGGGCCAAAATGCCACTAATGAATTGATGCAAATTTCGGATCAACACATTGTACAAAAGGATGAAATTATTGGCAAAACGAATCAACAACTTTCATACAATCAAGTCAATTCCATCCAATAATTGCTCAATTAATAAATTAAATTTTGCAGATTAATTGTCTGGAAAATGTGCATCGACTGTTGAAAAGTCAAAGTCAATCACGTGAGGAAAACAACGATGAATTCGGAGGCCAACGGGAATCAGAAGGCATCTTTACCGATCAAACTATTAGCCATCATCATCCAAAGAGTGGATCGCCCTCACTGACTCGGGAATTATTGCTGCAGCATGATCAGCGTTGGGAGGAGGAATGCCGGGATCATTGGCGTCGGAGGCTGAGTGCCAAAACGGAAAATGGGCTGAAACGATCGGCCAGTGGAGGACAGGTGGGATTCAGAATTGTATAGCCTAACTTTCATCGAGTCAACTTGTCGCCGTTTATTATAACTAATCAAGGATTCAACAACTTTTGGTAATTCTAGTAACAAATTAAAGAATAGACTTTTGGCTATCAAATGATATTTTTTATTTAAATTGTCCCAAAATTGACTGCCCAATAAAAACCATGAAAATGACCTTTACTATGGATTAGCGAATGAACCAATTTAAATAAAATTAATATCATTGTATAGCCAAAAGTCTTCTCTTTAATTTGATAGTAAAATCATTCAAATTGGTTTAGCCCTTAATGAGTTATTATAGATGGCGACAAGTATAGTTAAAAGTTGGAGCTTATCCGGATTTATAATTGTAAATGTGAACATTTTAAATTTACAGTTCGATCGAATGGAATCATCCTCGCCGGCAAAACAATTCAGAAGGGGAAGTGATGGTGGAATGGCCACAGGCACCAATCATCTAGAGGTGGTCCTTCAGCGTCAATTTCATTTAAATTTTTGGGATTTTTACAGAATCCATGCTGTCCGCTTAAACATCCGCCTCCATCTTTCTTTCCGCCTTTCCCAGCAACAGTAGACCAATCCAACGCTACCGTATTCCCATTGCTTGGCAGCAATAATCAAATTGGTCTGTCCAATGAGAATCTTCTCCGTACATTGACTTCAAATGCCGCCGGCATCCATCATCATCCACATTTGCTGGAACAACTTTTGCAGGCGGCAAATGCCGCTAAGAATACGTTGGCATTGAAACTATTCCAACAGCAACAAGAAATGGCATCCACCAATGTCATTGGCCACAATCATCATAATCAATTCAGCAATTGACACCTTAATTTATTAAATTTATTTAAATTCCTCATTAATTTTAATTTAATTCCATTCAATTTTTTCTTCCCTTCCATTCCATTAAAAGGCTCCGTATTCCATTCATTTTCCTTTCAATTTTTTTCCATATATACCAGCTGACTGTCTGCCAATTAGTTGATCACTTTTTCTTTCCTTTCCAACAATATATCAACCACACCCCATTCTTGGCCATTAAAAATTCCTCCTTTTTATCATTTTAAAATTCTATTTTTGCCATTTTCTCTTTTAAATTGCCTAAAAATTTGCCGCCACCTTTAAATATTCACCATTTATTTTATTTTCCATTCCAATTTACTTTAATTTATAATTTTTTCAATTGTCTTTCAATAATTTTCCTAATTTGGCCGAACATAATGTGCAATTTTTATGTGAAAAATATTTTCCCATTCACCGATTTTTGTCTCATCAAACCCACAAAAACGCGCCTAAACTGGCTTGTTAATGTCTTTCAAACATTGTATTCAAAGTTCAAATATTTCATCAATTGACCGCCTGATTCAATCATTTTTATTATTATTAAATTGAGTATTGTCACAAAATAAAACTACCTTAAACAATTTTCACACAAAAGATCCTTTAAAATTTTAATAAAAATGCGAATAAATTATTTTACTATATATTTGTCTATTTGTAAAGAAGGGATATAAATAATTGAAAGAAAGGTGAAAGAAAAGGGGAATTGTGTAATTGTAATTCTGATTTGCGATTGTAATTGTAATTCTGATTTGCGATTGTAATTGTAATTCTGATTTGCGATTGTAATTCTGATTTGCGATTGTAATTCTGATTTGCGATTGTAATTGTAATTCTGATTTGCGATTGTAATTGTAATTCTGATTTGCGATTGTAATTGTAATTCTGATTTGCGATTGTAATTCTGATTTGCGATTGTAATTGTAATTCTGATTTGCGATTGTAATTGTAATTCTGATTTGCGATTGTAATTGTAATTCTGATTTGCGATTGTAATTTTGATTTGCGATTGTAATTGTAATTTTAATTCTGATTTGCGATTGTAATTGTAATTCTGATTTGCGATTGTAATTGTAATTCTGATTTGCAATTATAATTCTGATTTGTAATTGTAATTCTGATTTGTAATTGTAATTCTGATTTGTAATTGTAATTCTGATTTGTAATTGTAATTCTGATTTGTAATTGTAATTCTGATTTGTAATTGTAATTCTGATTTGTAATTGTAATTCTGATTTGTAATTGTAATTCTGATTTGCGATTGTAATTGTAATTCTGATTTGTAATTCTGATTTGTAATTGTAATTCTGATTTGTAATTGTAATTCTGATTTGTAATTGTAATTCTGATTTGTAATTGTAATTCTGATTTGTAATTGTAATTCTGATTTGCGATTGTAATTGTAATTTTAATTCTGATTTGCGATTGTAATTCTGATTTGCGATTGTAATTGTAATTCTGATTTGCGATTGTAATTGTAATTCTGATTTGCGATTGTAATTGTAATTCTGATTTGCGATTGTAATTGTAATTCTGATTTGCGATTGTAATTGTAATTCTGATTTGCGATTGTAATTGTAATTCTGATTTGCGATTGTAATTGTAATTCTGATTTGCGATTGTAATTGTAATTCTGATTTGCGATTGTAATTGTAATTCTGATTTGCGATTGTAATTGTAATTCTGATTTGCGATTGTAATTGTAATTCTGATTTGCGATTGTAATTGTAATTTTAATTCTGATTTGCGATTGTAATTGTAATTCTGATTTGCGATTGTAATTGTAATTCTGATTTGCAATTATAATTCTGATTTGTAATTGTAATTCTGATTTGTAATTGTAATTCTGATTTGTAATTGTAATTCTGATTTGTAATTGTAATTCTGATTTGTAATTGTAATTCTGATTTGTAATTGTAATTCTGATTTGCGATTGTAATTGTAATTCTGATTTGTAATTCTGATTTGTAATTGTAATTCTGATTTGTAATTGTAATTCTGATTTGCGATTGTAAAATTCTGATTTGCGATTATAAAATTCTGATTTGCGATTGTAATTGTAATTCTGATTTGTAATTGTAATTGTAATTGTAATTCTGATTTGTAATTGTAATTCTGATTTGTAATTGTAATTGTAATAATGATTTGTAATTGTAATTCTGAAATATTATAATTGTAATTTTATTCCAATTTGTAGTGATTTTTGTCACTTTAAATTAAACAAAACAACTTTTAGTGGTCCAAACTCCAGAATACACCGTTCTCTTTAGCCATTCTCTCATTAAATTAAACCAATTCCCCTTTCCTCCCATTTTTCTTCTAATTTTATAAAATTCGTAGTTTATTTATACTCATTTCTGTGCCATTTTCTGCACCAAAAATATTGAAGTTTTGAAGAAAAACCACAATATTTTAAGCGAATAAATTATTTATAAATATTAGTAAAAGGTCAAAGTTTTTATCATTTCAAAAAAATTCATCCGAAATAAGTTTAACATATACGACTGTGGTCACACAATAATATTCATCAAATCAATCAATTAATGTCAATTTGATCAGTCCAATTCCATATTGTCATCATCCTTGCGTGGCGACTCTTTGGCTTGCTTATCCTTTGCTTCTTTTACTTTTTCCTCTTCTTTCTTCTCTTTTGCCTCCCCTTTCTTCTGCGCGGAATCGACATTCTCTTCCTGGTTCGATTCTTCCTCGATTTTCTTGTCAACTTAAGGAAAATGGTCAAAAAATGTTGAATTTATGGGCTTACCTTGTTGGGCTGTCAGTTTCTCAGCAAATTCCACCAAATCGCCGTTCTTTGCTGCATCCACCACCGGTTTGTCCAGTTTGAATTGCTCAAGGGCTGCACTCATTTGTCCAGTTTGAAGTGTCTAAATTGCCGTAGGGAAAATGTATTTTGGAGAAGAAGTTAATTGTTTTTTTTACCTGACCAACCATGTCCGCAGTCACTTGAAATTGAGGATTGCCCACAGTTTGGGCCAATTCAGTGCTTTCATTTTGTAATCCATTTTGATTGGGCAAATGCGGCAAAAGATCTTCCTTGTACTTCTCGACAACCTTTAAATTAAATTAAATTATTTATTATTTATCGGATCGAGTTTTTTGCACTAATTATTATATTTCGTCTAGAAATGAATAAAAGCCACTACCAAATCCGAAAAAATACTTTCCTCTGAGTGGATTTGAACCCCTAAATTTTGAAAAGCATCCCCTCTTCGGATTGAAATTTTCAAAAAATTTTTCGTTCTTTATAAACTAAAGCCAGCTTAAGAACAAACCTCCTGTGTATTTCCGCGTGTCAGCATGGTGGATAGTTCAACGGCCGGTTGGCGATTAGTTTGTCCTCCATTGGCTGTGGTTGGCGGTATTGCGCTGATAATTTGACTTAACATTTGAGCATTGACAGCCATCCCTCCTTTCTGTGCGCTGCCCACAACTGGAGTTCCTTCTTTGGAGCCGGTACCGCCCGCTGGTTTAGTGGCGGGTTGACCAAGCAAAGCCGCAAGCGGATTCATTGGGACGGCTTGACTTGGACTGAAAAGTGGTAATAAATAGAATTCTTTGTAGATTTTTGATAAATTCGGTCGAATTTACGTCCACAATTTGTAAAATTGAAGAGAAGACCTTTTGTTTTTTGCTGACTAGCTCTTAAAGTTAAGGCTTATTAGATTAAGACTCGTCAAGGTTTATAAATTTTCCCAAAAAAATTAATCCGAATTATGAGTCTTTTCAAATTGTGGTTTTAAACTCTTATAAATTTCATGAAGATATTTTAAACTAACTTAGTCGCGTTTGGAGTTGAACCAATCAATTGTGGAAGTAAATCGGCCGCATTTCCGTTTCCATTCATCAACGAGAACAGACGCATCAATTCTAAAAGTTTTTAATGAAAATTTCAGACTAATAAAATATTTACGATTTTGATCCATATTGCTGAGAGCACCAATTTCATCGAGGTTTCCGCCGATGGCCTGGTTCAGAGCAGCGAATTGATTTCGGTTGGGTTGAGCGGCGGCGGGTGTTCGAGTTGGCGGTGCATTGCTCAACAAATCATTCATCTTTTTGGCCAGTTCCGCATCTTTGTCCTCGTTTGGTTCTTGCATCCAGAAGAGATAGCGTTCTGTGCCGTTTTTGAATTTGAGCATGAAAACGCGACCATCCTTGCATTCATTTATGCGAAGAAATTCGGTTTCGCCCGGGAAAACGATCAAATCCTTTATTTTATTTTTAATAATTGTAAAATTGGAAAAAATAAACCAATTCAGTTTTGTTGGTTTGTCGATCCTTCCAACAAAAATGCAGCAATTGATCATCCGGGGAATGACGAACGTAGATAAGTCCTTGAGCCGGCATGGCCACCGCTTTTTTCTTTTCCGGTGTAGATCCATCCTCGATATTAGTTCGACCAGCCTTTAAATTAAAAGTTAATAAAGAAAATAGTTAAAATGATACCTGGAATTCCAAAAGGTAGCCGGCCCCAGCGGGCTGTTGACGATTTGCAAACATAATACTCATTTTGGAACACAATAAATTTATATAATACTTCTCTGAAATATTCAACAAACAATTTATGGTTGGCTTATTCGAATTTTGAATGGTTCTTGATTAAATTAAAAAATGATGATTATTCTCTTGAGGTGGCGGGTGGCCTTTTTGTCTAATAAAAGCTCCCTCCTACTATACATTGAGACTGAGAATAGAAATTAGATTTAAACTGATTTAAATTTGTCTTGGAATTTTTTTTTGCCAGACTATAAAGCTGAAGCTGAGTGAATTTTTTTTAAATGTTTTAAACTTTTCTTAGAAAATGTTAGCTATTTTCAGCTTCGATTGTTTGCGTGCGTAGATAAAAAAAAAACACAGCAGAATTTGTTGGAAAGTTGGAACTTTATTTATGTTAATTAATTTTTCGAATATATGATGATTAATGAAAATTATTTAATGACAAACAAATGCATTGATCAATCAATAATCAATAATATCGATTATTGATTATTAAAATAAAAACATATATAAATATTAAATATAGCGCAATCATAATCATTCACTTCACTTCGAAACTCATTTTTAGGTTGATTTTTATTCAACATTCAGCAGCAGAATGCATTAAATAAAGAATCCTATAGCATTGAAAATTATCTAAACAAATTGTATTTACCTTTACCTATACCTAAAAAAAATGTGTGGGAAAATTAGACTACCGATATTTTCTACTTTTTAGAGTAATTCTGAAAATCATTCATGATTGAAATGAATGAATGAAGGAACGAATGCAAATTTAAAGCCCAAATAAACATTAAAAACATCCTCTATTGCATCAATTTAATTTTCAGAAAATAATTCATGAAAAATTCGAAAAAAGGAGCTAATAAACAAGATTTAATCGAGCTATTGAGTCCAGCCATCAAGGACTATTTCCAAAAAGGATTGAAACATTCGGAATTGACGCCAGTCCAGGTATAGAAAAAAACAAAAAAAAAAATCAATTTGCTGTTTTCCGAATATAAATTTTGAATAAATTGTTAAGTGAGATGGATAGTAAAAGCAGCTTTGCCGGCGGAAGAAAGAGCGAACAATTCCCTGGCCTGAAATATTCAAAACGACAATCATGGATTGTTAATATTGTCAATATTTTAAATGAAAGTATTCCATCATTCAACGACATATTCGATAAGGTTATTTCTTCAAAACAATATAGATAACATAACAAGATAAAATTTTAGGAAACATTCTACAAATTTGTCTTCATTGTGGTCATTGCATCAATTTTGTTTGTGTTACTGATGGTCAAAGTGTTCAAAGTTCGCATCAGAGAATATCCAATGAATATACCAGATGGTGAATGGCGAGATTGGAGGCCGGCTAATCCATTTCGCTTTCCTTGGCAAGGCCAACCAAACAGTGAAAGAAGGCGGCACCAAAAGAATGATTAAACTGATGAATGTGATTTTCTAGCCAATTCCAGATTTTCAAGTTTTGCAATTTACACTTCAATTTGTATAATTGAATACCACAATAAAAAAAAATAATAAATATTCGGAAAACAGCAAAAATGATTAAAATATTTGGGAAATGAGAATGAGCTATAAAATCAATAAATTACAGCGATGTACAATCAAAAAATTACTTGAAAATTTTGACTGTGTTGTGCAGGCACCAACTGGTTCGGGGAAAACACTGGCCTATATTCTTCCAACAATGCATATTATAAATGAGAAAAGACCAAAAATGGAGGCAGAAAAAAGCAATGACATTTGTCAAATAATGGCGTTGATTGTTGCGCCAAGCCGAGAGCTGGTCAATCAAATACATGAATTGTTCAAACCAATATGCAAAACACTGAAATTTGAGTCAATCCGATTATTTGGGACTGGTGGACAGCACAAAAAGCGAGTGAAAATTGGAATCAAACATTTCAAGGGACCATGGTTTGCAATTATTTTAATGTATAAATAAATTAAAATTCGCAGTGTTTTAATTGCAACACCAGGCCGGATTGAATCATTTTTGGCACAAGAGCCTGTGCTGAAAAATTATCTGAAATATTTGGAAATTTTAATCATTGACGAGGCCGATCGCTATTCGGACCATGAATCGAGAAGAAGGTTTAAAAAACATTTAAAAAATAATCATAATTTGATTTTTAGTTTGACTACACTTTTATCAATTTTGCCAAAGCAGCGAAGGACTTCTCTATTCTCAGCAACTCAAACAACAGCAATGGAAGAATTAATCAAATTTGGACTGAGAAATCCACTTCGATTGAATATCAGCGGAAGTGGTAAAGTGGAGATGGATACAAAAGCAATTGGTCAAACAATGGCAATGGCAATGGTAGAAGATGATGAATTGGAAAGCAGTGGAGTGAATGGCGTTCCGAAAGAGCTGACCAATTATTATGCGGTAAGAAAAAAAAGTAAATGATTGGGGTAATGGTTTTTCAGTCGCAAAAAATAAGTTATTTTAGTTTTTTACTAGATTTTTAATGAAATTTTCCTTCAAAAAGTGTCAAAAATTATGGCAAAAATATGAAATAAATGCTCAAAAAATTAAATAATAAAAAATAGGTAAAAACCTAAAAATCCTTTCTCAAATAATTAATAATTTTCACAGTGCGTTCCGGCGGATTGCAAATTCATGGCAATGCTCAAATTCATGAAATCTGAAAAGAACGCAAAAATACTCTGCTTTGTTTCGAATGCCGCCCAATCGGAATATTTCTCGCTGATTATTCCTCCATTATTGGATGATCCGGAACGGTTGGTGCTCTCATTGCACCGGAAAATGGAGCAGAAACGACAGAAAATTGTATGTGAATTTTTGAGTTAAAAATTAAAATTAATTGTTTTTAGTTGGAACAATTTCGAAGCACAAAACGCTCAATTTTATTCGCTACGGATATTTTGGCACGCGGGGTGGATGTGGTCGACATCGATTGGGTACTGCAATTTGACATCCCAAAACTGTCCAACATTTTCATCCATCGAAGTGGCCGATCGGGACGGATGGGAAGAGAGGGAAAATGCCTTTTGCTTTTGATGGAAGAAGAATCCGGATATGTGGAATTTATTCAAAAACATGAAAATATTACATTGGAGGAGAGTGATTTTGGCAAATTGAAAAGGGAAAAGGCGGAAAAAGTTCGGCAAAAAATTCAACAAATGGCCATTGAAGACAGGTCAGGTTTATTTTTAATGTGCAATTTGGAATATAAAATTATTTACATTTCTAGGAAAATTCTTGAATTGGGCTCCGCTGCATTTGTTTCGGCCATTGAGGCCTATAACAGACATGACTCACAAATTGTTTGCAAAGTTAAAGGTAAATTTCTTATATTTTATTTAATCAAAAATATTTAAATTAATCAGATTTGAACATTGTTGGGATGGCAAATTCATTTGGTCTCCTCCGTTTGCCACGAATCAGAGAATTGAATGGAAGAAAGGATTTGGGAGAATTCCAACCGAGAATGGACATTAATACGGGCGAAATTAAATTCAAAGAACAAAAATTGGAAGAGAAAAGGCAAAAAGAGAAAATTTTGAAGAAATCTCCAGCAAATTCGACTGCGGTGAATAAAAAAATCAAATTTGAGGAAAAGAATGAAGAAGAGGAGGAAATGGATGAAGAAAAACCAAAAATGAAGACGAATAAGAAGAAGAGGAAAATGCCAGAATGGGAACAGCTTGAGAAAGAGGCAAAATTGATCAAAAAATTCAAGAAGGGGAAATTATCTCGAGAAGAACTGGACAATGAAATGGATGAATTTTAATTAAATAAGCGATGATATATTTATTCATTTTTGTTGCTTGTTTTGTTGCTTTGTTAATTAAAAAATATTTTATTTTTATTTATTTCACTTGATAATAAGTTTTAACAAAAAATATTTTCAATTAATTAAAATAAAAAATTTAATTAATTTTAAATTTTAACAGAAAATGAACATTTTAATGGTGGCGGAGAAGCCAATTTTGGCTGAATCAATTGCCAAAATTCTCTCAAATGGAAATTGCCGAACGAAAAAAGGCTGGAATGGCGCCTGCTCCGTTTCGGAATATAAAGCAATGTTCAAAGGAAGGTCGGCCACATTCAAGGTTACCTCCACGTGTGGACATGTGATGGGCGTCGATTTTCCGGCAAAATATAATTCATGGGATCGAGTGGATCCATCCGAGCTGTTCACTTGTCAAATTGAAAGCAAAGAGGCAAATCCAAAGCTGAAAATGCCTGCAGTGAGTTCCACATTGATTTAAATAATATTTATTTTTTAGTTCCTGGCATCGGAAGCCAAAAATTGTGATTTTCTGATCCTCTGGCTTGACTGCGATAAAGAAGGAGAGAATATATGTTTTGAAGTGATTGACGCGGTCCGGCATTCAATGAGGCCGAATTCTGGTGGTGGTCGATTCATGGATGCCGTATTCAGGTTGGATTAATATAATAAATTATTAAATATTTTATTATAATTTTTTAGAGCCAAATTTTCTGCCATCACTGAAAAAGAAATCAAAAAAGCAATGGCTGAATTGGTTCGACCAAATTTGAATGAATCCCTTTCGGTGGATGCCAGACAAGAATTGGATTTGCGGATTGGCTGTGCGTTCACTCGATTTCAGACTCGATTTTTTCATGTTTTTCCATTTTCCAAATAAAATTATTACTTTTCCATTAATTTAAAAGGACAAATACGGTGATTTGGACAGCAATTTGATCTCATTTGGTCCATGCCAAACCCCGACTTTGGCATTTTGTGTTGTCCGGCACGATGAAATTGTGAATTTTAAACCGGCGCCCTATTGGCTTTTACACGTGGAAATTGAGTTGCCAGGCCATCGAACCCTAAAATTGGAATGGACTCGGGACAGGCAATTTGATAAAAACATTGCGCAAGCATTTTTGAACAAAATTAAGGTAAATTAAAAATTTGAATATTTTAGTAATTTAATTTTTTTTTAAAGAAATTCATGGAAGCAACTGTCATTGAAGTCAGCCAAAAAGAGCACAAAAAGGAAAAGCCGGTTGCGCTGAACACCGTTGAATTGCTCCGAGTGGCCTCAAATTCGCTTGGCCTTTCCCCGGCAAATGCAATGTCCGTTGCTGAACATTTGTACACTCGCGGATATATTAGGTTGAAAATAAATTAAATATTGAATATTTAATCCCCGAGTTTGCAGTTATCCCCGAACCGAAACGACCGCATACCCGGAGACATTCGATTTCATTCCAATATTGAGGGAATTGGCCAAACAGCAATCATTTTCGGCAATAGCAAATCAGGTAAACTTTTGAAATTAATTTATTGAATTAATTTTATTAATTATTTTTAACATATTATTTTATTTAATTGGGAATTTTTAATTAATTTAATTTTAAAGATTCTGAGCGAAGGCATTTCAAAACCAAAATCCGGCACTGACAAAGGCGATCATCCCCCAATTACTCCAATGAAGGCGATGGATGGATGGTTGACTGGAGGTAATCAATCAATCTAATTAATTAAATAAATTGCAAAAAAATATATAATTTGTTTAAATTATCTAATTTATTTTTTTAGATTATGCCAGAGTCTATGAATACATTGCGCAGCATTTTTTGGCAACATTAATGCGTGCGTGCAAATATTTGACAAAAACTATCAAGTAAGAGAATAAATGTAATAAATTTTATTATTAAAATTTGAAGATTTTCAATTGGCGAAGAAGAATTTGTTGTTCATTCCCGTGTGGTCATTGATCCCGGTTTTACGCAAATTCTCACTTGGATGGCCGTCTCACAGGAAGAAATGCTCGACTCCATTCAAAAAGGCCAAAAATTCTCAATAAAGTTTATTAAAAAATTTAAAAAAAATTTAAAATTGATAATTTTAGAGAAATAAAATTGGTTGAACGAATGACAACGCCACCGGATTATTTGACCGAAGCAGAATTGATTACATTAATGGAAAAATATGGGATTGGCACGGATGCGAGCATTCCAACACACATAAACAATATTTGCAATCGAAATTATGTAAAAGTAAGTATAAATAAATTTTAATAAAAAAAATTTAATTACAAATTAAATTAATTTAATAATTTTTAATTAAATTGTTAAGGTTGAAACAGGCCGAAAATTGATTCCAACAAAACTTGGCATCGCCCTTGTTCATGGCTATCAACGAGTTGACCCAGAATTAATTCAACCAACCATGAGGGCGGATGTCGAAAAACAATTGGATTTGATCGCAAAAGGGCGAGCGGATTATGAGACAATGAAAAATCAAACATTGGAAATATTCAAACAAAAATATTCTCATTTTGTGCAAAATATTCAACAAGTGGATGCACTTTTTGAAGGTATAGATGAAATGGAAAAATGTTTAATCGAATTAATAAATATTATAAATTTAAAGATTCATTCAAAACATTGGCCGATGCCGGCAAACCATTCAGCAAATGCGGAAAATGTCGCCGATTCATGAAATTGGTCGAGGCCAGACCCCAGCGGCTATATTGCCCGACATGTCAAGTAAGAAAAATGACCTTAATTTAATGGAATTTTTTATTAGCTAATTAAAATATGTTTCACTTAGATTGTAATTGTAAATGTGTTTCACTTAGATTGAAAATGTGTTTTCACTTGCTAAGATTGTAAATGTGTTTTCGCTAACTAAGATTGTAATTGTGTTTCGACAGCTAAGATTGTAAATGTGTTTTCGCCTGCTAAGATTGTAAATGTGTTTTCGCCTGCTAAGATTGTAAATGTGTTTTCGCCTGCTAAGATTGTAAATGTGTTTTCGCCTGCTAAGATTGTAATTGTGTTTTCGCCAGCTAAGATTGTAAATGTGTTTTCGCCTGCTAAGATTGTAATTGTGTTTCGCCTGCTATGATTGTAATTTTGTTTTCGATAGCAAAGATTGTAATTGTGTTTTCGCCTGCTAAGATTGTAAATGTGTTTTCGCCTGCTAAGATTGTAAATGTGTTTTCGCCTGCTAAGATTGTAATTGTGTTTTCGCCAGCTAAGATTGTAAATGTGTTTTCGCCTGCTAAGATTGTAAATGTGTTTTCGCCTGCTAAGATTGTAATTGTGTTTCGCCTGCTATGATTGTAATTTTGTTTTCGATAGCAAAGATTGTAATTGTGTTTTCGCCAGCTATGATTGTAATTTTGTTTTCGATAGCAAAGATTGTAATTGTGTTTTCAATTTTTAAAATTGTAATTTCAATGTAGTTGTGTCTTAATTTTATGTTTAATAATTCACCTCCATCGAATTCGATTCAATTCTCTTTTAGGAAACTTACAACCTCCCATCGGCAAAGGATGCCACCGTTCAACTCCATTTTGAGCGGCAATGTCCAATTGATGGATTCGAACTGCTCTATTTCCATACAAGTGGCGGCAAACTGTCCAAAGCATTCGCATTTTGCCCTCATTGCTACAATAATCCACCATTTGAGGATATGAAGGGCAAATCATTGGGATGCAATGAATGCAGCCATCCCGATTGCCCAAATTCATTCAAGTGAGTTTTTTTTTGTTTTAAATTAGCTTCTTGGTTTCAATTTTTGTAAAATAATTTCATTTTCTTCAGGACTCAAGGTGTACTTCCATGCATGACTGGATGTTTCGGTGGAAAAGGCATACTCGTGCTGGACCCCCAATCAGGGCCAAAATGGCGTCTATGCTGCAATAAATGCCCAGCGGTGGTTGGCATCTTCGAAGGCGCTTCAAAGCTACGAGTTTTGGAGCCATGCGCACAATGTGGGGCCAAAAAATTGACCGTACAATATAAAGTGAGTTTGTCCATATTCAAATTTTGACTTGTTCTAAGACTAAATTTTACAAATTACCATTTCCAAGTTTGAATTTATCCTAAGGGTAAAAATTTTATCCTTAACTAAAGATGAAAAATTTTCCATATTACCATATTCCGATTTTATTAAATAATTTTAAGGATGAAAAGTCCTCCAAATTACCGGACAAGGCACTCAGCTTCAATGGCTGCGCATTTTGTGAACAACACACCTTGGATGGTTGCATCAATTTGAACCATGCATTCATCGACAGACGACCAGCAACCGGTGGTGGAGGAAGAGGAAACAGATGCGGCGGAAGAGGAAGAGGAGGCCGAGGAGGAGGAAGAGGCGCAGGACGAACCGGAGGAGATGAATTTGGAGGAGGCAACGGTGGTGGAAGAGGAGGAGGAAGAGGATCGGACAGAGGAGGACAAAGAGGAAGAGGATACCCCGGAAGAGGTGGCGGATCAAACAACAGACGAGGAGGAGGAAGAGGAAATCGGTAATAATGTGCAGTTTGGACCAACAAACCAATTAATCAGATGAAAATCTCAGTCCCTAAGCGCTAATAAGCCCCTTGTTTCCACACCTCATCATTGTTGTTTTTTTTATCACATTATTTTCATATATATTTACCAAAGGCCTTAAATTACCATTTTTGTTGTTACCCAATTTTCTAATTTTGTATGATATTATTAAATTAATTAATACATTTTTCCCCCATTTTCTTTTGTTTTCCATTTTCATTGTTGTTGCCATTTTTATTTGCGCATAAAAATATCCAATTCTTTCTCTACATTCATTAATATTCAACTCCATTTTTAAATGGTGGCAAAAATGGTAATGGATGGAAAGGAAAGGGCCAAACGCAATAATCCTCCCCCCCCCCCCCCCCCCCTATTTAATTATTCCATCCATTTTTGTCAACGTCATTCACATTAAATTGTTGAATGTGGAATTAAAAATGTCGAAAAATGGCAAAAAATGTAAATAATAAATAGTTTTTATTCTCACATTTTCAATCTGCATCAAATATAGCTTAAAAAACACACACATAAATTATAAAAATAATAAAATTTCATAATTAAAAAACACTGTTTGTTGCTGCTTCGAAATTAAATTGAAATACAATTTTGATGAGGACAATAATAAGCAAATTTTAGACCGACCATTTAAAACAACAAAACATAAAAATGAGTAATAAATTTGAATCAAAAGAGGTTGAATTGATGAAGAATAAAGAAAGCCTAATAATTAAATAAGTTGATGTGCGCAAATTTAACAAATCTATTAAAAATGAAAAGAAAAGAGGGATTTCGGTCACATTTGATGGATTTATGAGATGAGATTTGTTGGCCTATGTTTTTTATTCCGTTTTTCTTTCATATTATTTGAACTTTTTCTGGGGATTAGAAGGAAAGGGCAAAAAACGCACAGGAGGAGAAGTGTTTTTTGGAAAAAAAGGAAGAAAAATGAACGAATTAACGATGGAAGACCCATATTAATTAAACGATATTTTGAGGTCTGCTTTTGCTGATGGATGATAATTAAAAATGAATGAATTTTAAAATGGAAACTATAATTATGGAGAAGCAGGGAGACAAATTGAGAAGTAATTAAAGGGAAAAAGCGAGGAGAATGTGTGAATTTTGGGACAGTCGTTTTTCGAGGTGTTATTGGGATTTTAGAGGGAGGAGGTGGGTTGCGCAATGACTAACAAAAATTACAAATAAAATGGAAAAAAACAATAAAAATTCGGTGGGAAAACTTCATCTGAATGCTACATTTCTATCAACTATTGTTATCCTTTCTTTTTCCGCGCACCAATCACAATTCCTCTCAATATTTGAATGCCGTTCCATAGGGGCCAGCGGAACATGGTGTTGTGTTGGTTGGGGGCGGTGTGTTCACAAAGAAATATTGTTGCTGACGATGTTGTCCAGGTGCAGCGGATTGAGGGTGCTGAATGCCACCGTTGCCCCTTTGTTGTTGTTCCAGTGAATAGAATGCCGTTGACGTCGCCGCTACCGTAGATGCCGATGTGGGGGCACTGAGTGGCGGAGTACACTGATGTTGGGAAGTGGCCCCACTGAAATGGCGATTTCTGCTGTCATTAACGCTGTTGGCTGTGGCATCCATGCCAATTCCGCCTGATTGTTGTGGCCATGCATGGCCTTGGTCCAAAATTGTTGTTGTTGGACTGTCGCGGAGTTCATTTCCGCCTCCTCCAACCTCCGTCGCTCCACCCGTAAATGTGCCATCAACAAAATATTTTGCCGCAGCCGACATTGCCGTGAATGGATTGTTGCCCACTCTTCCGCCTCCGTTTCCCTCCGGCGATGATAGTTCACTGCTTTGTTGTTGTGCCGTTGAATACATTGGCATTGGTGCCAACAACAACTGTTCCATGCCCGAGAGGATTTGGTGTTGGCCTCCATCCGTCGAATATTGTTTTTGTAATGGCTCCAATTGTTGTTGTTGGCCAAAGGAATGATGCTGCTGTTGGGAATGTTGACTGCCACTGCCACTCTGGCCACCGCTGGATCCGCTCGAAATAGGACCTGAATCCCAAAATTTTCTTTTCAGAGCCAGAATTTTTTTATTTGTGTCAGATTATTCTAATTTTTTAATTTTTACTTTGAATTGGACAAATTCCCTTGGGTCCATTTTTGTTATAATTTTCCATATTATTTATTTATTTCACGGTCCGAATTGCTCAAGTAAAAGTCAAAATTCACAAGAAGGATTTTATTTTGTTTTTATACATAAATTTCTGTTAGAAGACCAAAATTTGGAAGGCACAGCTCTACTGACCTGACGAAGGTGGCGATGCAGCCGAATTTGTGGAAATATTCGGCAACAATGGATGCATCCGTTGATGATGCCCCGAGGCTGCCATCATTTGGCCCATTGATGAATCATCCTGGAGGAAAATGTCCGCAAGCAGTGGATCCAACGATTGACGGCCAAACATTTTTGCCAGCTGGACATTCTCAAAATAGATTGAGGACACTTTGGCGACGGCCGGCAAAAGTAGAAGAATGTTGGCGAATCGGGAACTGGTTTTGTTCAGTGAATGATCGCATCGTTCACGGACATGTTGGAACAGGGCATTTTGCAGCTTATCTTTGATCAGGTAGAGGCCACAGCAATCTCCGCTTTCCGGGTCGCCCAATGAACTTCGACTGTCTTTAAAAAATGGATAAAAAATATTAAATATTAATTCCAATTCATTTTGGTATAAACGAAAGAGCATAATAGAGAACCTAGGCCACTCTTTTGGACATAACTCAGCAAGGCGATATCGAATCCGAAAAGGCGATATACCATTTTAAAGTCTTAAATATCCTCTAAAAAGTGGCATAATTAATTTTCTGAAAAGATTATCTACCTTTCAAAAAAAGAGGCTTTTTCATTATCCTCAAAAAATTCTGGTTTATTACATTCAAAGACATGAAGCTTTTTTAAAAATCAGATCTACTAAAATTAAAATAAGCAACTTTTTAGAGGACACTTTTGGCTTTCGAATGGTATATCGCCTTCCCAAATTGGTTAATGCCTCGTTGAGCTATGGGTTAAAAACCGATTGACTATTGAAGTATCTACTTAATTTGTATCAGTACGGTAAGGAAAATTTTGTTCCCTCGATTTGAAGGAAGGGAATTTAGGGATATCGTATTTTATTTTCTTATTTATAGCTAGAGGCGGCCTCAATTTCCAAAAAGAAGAGAGAAAATTGAGAGAAGGGAGAAGGCCGATTAAAAAATGTCTGAAATTTTTTGTCGCATATCTCAACGAGGCGAAAACCAATTCAGAAAGGCGATATATCATTTGAAAGCCAAAAATATTATCTACAAAATGGCTTTAAAATATTTTATTTATTTTCAATTTAAAAAAAACTGTATGCCTTCTTTAAATACAATTAACTCAAATTGATTGAGGAAAAGTTGCTGCTTTTTTTATAAATTGTACCAATTTAAAAAAAATTAGAAGCCACCTTATAAAGGATACTTTGGGCTTTTGAATGATATATCGCCTTCCCAAATCGGATATTGCCTCGCTGAGATATAGGCCTAAAACTAATGCAAGTACTCAATCTCCTGATGAACTCAATTTTCTTTCTATCGTTCCTCTGTTAATTCCACTATTAGTAGCCCTGGGACAAATATCTATCAAAGACCCTCTAAATTGGATATTATAAGAAAGGGGACTTTTACTAGAGAGGGCGATACGGTAATCCAAATCCTTCCCCCATCCCCCTTCCCTTCCCATTTGTATTTACCCCCATCCAGAAGAATCAAAGCGGTCAACGCCACCCGTTCCTGTTCGGTGAGTTGCAATCGACGCAGCGGGACAACCAGCTCGTCAAGGACTCGGCCAACCAAATTGTTGGCCAATAAATTGGTGTCATCCAAATATTGTTGCGGTTGATCGCGAGTAACCACTGTGCCATTGCAAAGGCAAATTGCCTGTTGTTGATTGGCCCCAAGGCCAACAAATGAGGAAAGTTTGGCGGTGGTGGCTGCCTGCTCAAAAGTGCAGAATGCGGCGAATGAGTTTTTGATGCAAGAAAGCTGAAAAACATATTTAAAAATGGACCATTTTTGTGCCATTTTGCCTACCTTTTCCTGTGCATTGTCCAATCCGCCCATTATGAACAGGGCATTCACCCAATCCACACACATTAGCACATATTTACGCATTGCAGCCGAAAAATGTTGCGCATCAGCCAATTGGCCTAATTCCACGGGTGAGACCTGTGTGCCAAAAAATGAATATTCCCAACATGGGATTGGGTAAGGTCGTTAGGGAACATTTCAATACCGCCAATTCAGTATCTGGGCAATTCTTTTGCTTTTTGCAAATAGCTCAACACGGAGTTCACCAATTTTATAAGGTGATGTACCTTTTGAAAACTAAACGTGTACTCTATAAAAAGGCTTTTTTAAATTTCATGAAATTCTACTCTAAAATGTTATATAATTTTGAGTGAAATAAATCAGAATTTTGGAGGCAAAACCGTTCATTTGCAAGATGTTTAAAGATTTAAAAAAATTAAGCCATTTTATAGAAGACATTTAGGACTTTCGAATGATATTTAGTTTTCTTGAATTGGTTGCTTCCTTTTGAGATATGGCCAAAGAATGGCACACCTACTCAATTGGCGATATTGAAAGTCATGTTTCGTGGAGAAGGAAAAGAGTGGCTGACCGGTTCCCGGCATTCAGCCATTGCTTGCGGATTCTGAAGCAACAAAATCAGCGAAATGTCTGGATCCGGCTTCACGGTTAACATTCGCCGTTGCGGTGCGGATGGTGCCGCAATGCCGATGGCCAATTCCATCAAAGATTCCTTGGGTGATGTGCCTTCTTGTTGCTGTTCTCCTTCCTCCCCATTAATGGAACATTTTGATCGGCCCCAACAATTTCTACTATTCCCAAAAATGCCGCCTCCACCAGCCTTCTGATGAATGTCCATCAGAAAATTGAGTAGCAAATCCTCTTGTTGGGAACTGATTAATGAAGGGATTTAGTCCAAATAAGGGTGAAAAGGACATTTACAATTAAAATCGAAAACATATTTACAATTTAGCAGGTGAAAACACATTTACAATCTTAGTTAGCTGGCGAAAACACATTTACAATCTTAGCAGACGAAAACACATTTACAATCTTAGCAGACGAAAACACATTTACAATCTTAGCAGGCGAAAACACATTTACAATCTTAGCTAGCGAAAACACATTTACAATCTTAGCAAACAAAAACACATTTACAATCTTAGCAGACGAAAACACATTTACAATCTTAGCAGACGAAAACACATTTACAATCTTAGCTGGCGAAAACACATTTACAATCTTAGCTGGCGAAAACACATTTACAATCTTAGCTGGCGAAAACACATTTACAATCTTAGCTAGCGAAAACACATTTACAATCTTAGCAGACGAAAACACATTTACAATCTTAGCAGACGAAAACACATTCTTTTCTTAGCAAACGAAAATATAATTATTTAGCATATATAAACACGGACCCATTAGATTCGGTGCCCGGCGATGGAAGGCAACATGTCTCGCCGCCACCCAATGGGCCACCACCAATTGGATCGCCACCTCGAGAATTGCTACTTACAGAACTTCCGCCGCCACCCCCACCATCCGACTTTTGGGATTGGCCCATCAAGAGCAATTTCTTCTTGCGAGGATTCTTCTGCTTCCCAATTACATCCCGATCCGGCCGAATTGCTGTAACCTCCATGCCAACTTGCAGACAACGTTGGAAACGACAAAAACGGCATGCATTCCGTTGATCTGTGTGAATAAAAAATAAATGTACAATTGAAATGTGTAAATTTGTGAATAAAGGCCATTTAATAATTTCATGAAATATTATAATATTTTAAAAATTCCATTTTTATTACGAAAAGGGACTTCAGTCCCACCGTTTGAGTCCCAGCAGGCTTCTTTTAACAATAACTCAACGAGTAAGCAACCATTTTATGAAGGCAATATACCATTCGATAGCCCTAAATGTCCTCTAAAAAGTGGCTTAACTAATCTTTTAGAAATTAATTATAGGAAGTTTTTCCTTCAAAAATTTGTGTTTATTGCACTCAATGACATGTAACAATTTTCAAAGGTAAAAAATAATAAAATTAAAAATCAGCTACTTTTTAGAGGATACTTTGGGCTTTAAAATGGTATATCTCCTTCCAAGATTGGCAATTGCCTCGCTGAGCTATGGGCCAAATAGCGATGCGAATACTATATCGACAGTACTCAATTGTCCCTTACTGCAGTTTATGATTATCAAAAATGCCAAAAATATAAAGAAATGTTTTGCCCAAAAATGAAATGAAGTCTCTACAAGTCTTATGAATATGTAAAATAGATTATTCCCATTGCTTTCCATTTTAAGCCACCTTTATCAATGGAACATCGCTGCTGGAATCGGCAATTGTAACTTTGTTTGGAACGAATTGTTCGCCGAAAGAAGCCTTTGCACCCGTAGCAGGCCATCACCTATGATGCCAAAATCATCAAATAAGAGAATTTATTGCCCAAAAACGCACTCCATAATGTCGACCGGCGGATTTATCGCCACAAACCGAGCAAATCCCATTCTCCAACAATGCAGCCGTGCCCATCGACGAAAGGATTGATGGGTCCATCATGATGGGGGTTGGTGGTGGTTTATTTGGCGCAGGGAGAATTTATTTTAATGGAATTTGTTGGATGGACAACCAATTTTTGGGGCTGATTTTGAATGTCTAAATTTGTTGTGGAAATGAGTTTGGATCAATTTTAAAGCCAATTTTTTTATAAAATTCAACAAAAAAGAATTCAAATTAATCAGCTGGGCCAAAAAGTTTGAAAGAATGGAAAAAGTTACAAATCGGGAATTGAGGGGCGCCCTATCAATGATGAATTTTTCTCCAGAAATGAATCACTTTGAATTGTGAAAGGAAATAAAAGAGAAAGAAGGAAGGGTGGGCAAAATTGGGGAGAAGAAAATATTCCAAAATACGATATTCTGAATCTGCTGGAGGCAATTTCTTTTGAATTGAGAAGGAATTTCCTTTTTGGAAGGGGGCCACTGGGAAATGTTGCCATCCATAAAGGAAGATGAAGTTCCTGAGAGGTAAAATTTGAGGGAAGGCAAAATTAAAAACGATCTTCTGAATCCGCTGAAGGAGACAACTATAAATCCCTTTAATCTCTTTAGGGCGAAAGGGGCAGCCACTTTTTATGGGGAAATGTTGCCATTGAAACATTTTTCAATGAGATTATCAAATCATGAAAAAATTCGGTGAAGCAAAAAAATCACGAATGGTCGCGTTGTGAAAGGGGAAGGTTCGATCAATTGGATTGTGGAATTGGAGAAGAAGTTGGACTAGGGGAAAATTGGAATTGGATGGAGGAATGGGAATGGGAAAATTGGAAAAAAATTGAAGGGGGGAAGGACGATTGGAGTTGAATTGTTGGGGGAAATGAGGAGGGGAGGGGATGGAATGGGTTGGTGCGGAGCCGGTTGGTTGGAAGGTGGGGATTGGGGGCTGGATGGAGGAAGGCATAAATAAAAACAAACCAACAAAAGCAAACACACACAAAACAGTGGGAGAAGAGAGGGGAGGAAGGCCGAATGAGAAACGAACGCTGAAAGCGCCGAAGGGGACGAAAAGGGAGAGGGGCGAACGCCGCTGGAGGCGAACAGCACCGCCGAAGGGGAGAAAGGGACGAACGCCGCGGGGCGAAGCGAACACATTTTGGGGCGCAAATGACGGAATGAAATGAGAGGGAGGACACGGCCAAGGGAATGAGAGAGGTGAAGGAGGCAGAGAATATAGGAGGGGAAATAGATGGATTGGGGACAGCCGTCGCCGTCGGCGATGTTGCCTTCGATGTTGATGAGTAGAGTTTACGTGAAAAATGTTGAAGGAGAATGAAAGAGGCAGAGAGGAGAATATTTGCAAGTGGCCTTCACCCTCCCCACATCCCCATCCATCCATTTTCGACCCCCTCCCTCCCCCGGGGCGAACAGTCGGCCTCATTTTTTACCCCTGAGGGGATGGCAGGGGGAATAGAAGTGAAAATGGAAATAGAAAGGGACCACAAAAAATGTGTATGTGCGGGGGAGAATTTGTAATGAAATTGTCGGAATGGCACAAAAAAATGGAGGGTGGCGAAAATGTGCTATGGCAAAAAAAGAGGGGAACGAATTAGCTGCGCCTTACTCCCTCAAATTTGAATGGAAAGGGGATAAAGCCTTCCCCTCCCTCCATTCGATGCTATTTTTGTACATGGAAATGTGCCGGCCGAGCGAGACCAAAAGACGCGGCGAAAATTGAGAGGGAGGCGACAGGCGAGAATGGGGTAGGGAAAGGGGAATTAAATTGGAGGGAATCGAAAAAAGGGACCGGGCGAAAATTGCAATTTTCTCGAAAAAGAAGAGGGTGGCGAAAATTAAAATGCCTTATAGGGAAATTTTTTGAAGTGCGAGGGAATTAAATTCAATTCTATTTAAAAATGGAAGGAATCAAATTGGATGGTCCAAATCATTTTTCCATTTCACCGTCGATCAAATTTTTGCCCAAAATTGGCCAAGTTTTTCTCGCCTCATTCCTCAATCCCCATTCCCCTCAAAATCCATTCTTTGTTCTTTGTGCATGCCTTTCATCAATTTAAGTTGCCCATTTCCATGGCCCAACCAGTCGTCCGTGTCGTCGGTTCATTGGCCTAAAATGTGCGCGAGGCAGCCATCCACATTCCCCCTCCTCCCATTTCCATCCATTCCCAATTAATTCCCCCTCCCTCATCCATATATGGCCGCCTGTTTGGTCGGCTGGTTGGTTGGTTGTCCGGTTGGTCGGCAATTTTCCATTTTATTTCAGCGCCCAACATTTTATATATGTGCCCCCCCCCCCTTCCCCTAATTCTCAGAGAGCTTATGGCCCCTCCAGCCAGCGACCATATTTGGATTCAGCCACATTCAAATGCGCCGGAGGGAGGGGAAATCGATGAGAATATGGGAAATTGTTGCATTCATCGTGTTCTTCGTTCTTTCCCGCCAGCAGCCGCCTCAACTTCCCTCCTTCCTCTCTTATTTCCAGCCGGCGGCGGCGGCCAATTCCCCACTTTCCACCATCATTAAAATTTCAATTCCCATAAAAACTTTTTAGGGCACTTCAATCCCCTCCCATTCAAATTCAAAGGTTTTGCCCAGTGTTTTGTGTGTGTGTATTTATTTTGGGGATTGTATTTTTGGTTTGGCCAACAAAAATTTGGAATTTTATTCTCATCAAATTTTGATGAAAAGGCCATGGGAAATTAATTTATTTTTGGGGTGCCTCCTTCATTTTATGGCATGGGAAAAGCGTGACAAAAAGAGACCCTAAAATGGGATTATTCCAATTCAAAATTGAATTGGAAATGTGAAAATGAGTTGGGGAATTTGAAACAAAATGGAATGGCCAAAATTTGAGTTGAAAAATGGAGGGGGAAGGAAAGGGAATTAAAATGAAATAAAATGAATGGAATTTTAAACAATTTTAATCAGGCAAAGAATGTAATAAGCAGGGGGAAGGAATTATTGTTATTAGTTTTCCTAATCGGAGAATGAATGAATGGGGGATAAGCAAAGAATATGAAAGGAAATGTTCGAGACTGAATGGCGAGAGGGAAAATTATCAGTGAAGGAGGAAAAATGTGGACAAAGGCAAACGACGGGGAGAGGAGAAGCCCTCTGTTTTTTACGTTTAATCTATTTGATAAGGAAATTCTTAAATGCAAATTGTTATTCAATGAAATCAACAATGGCATGTGTCATTTAGGCCATTTCAAATTCAATGCCATGGAACCTGGATAATCAGATTTTAAAAGAGGTATATTTGCCTTTGATAAAAGACGTCGCTTTATACGAATTTGGCTTGGCCTTTTTTGAAAAAGGATTAATCCAAAAAAGTCACTTTATTCTGATTGTGAATTTAATCCTTTTTATTGTTTTTATTTGAACCAATTTTGGGAAATTTTCACAATATTTTTGCCTATTTCTCGTTTAAAATTGAATGGAATTGAATGAATGACGGCGTTGAATGGAATAAACCGGAATTTGTGCAAATGATTTGCGGTGGCTGCCATTTTGCCCCTTTTTCCATGTTCATTTCCCTTCACATTTTGGGGTTTTTCAAGAAAATTGCGGAAAAATGAGAGAAAAGAGGCCAAAAGATTTATTGCCTTGGGATTGGGACCCATCGCCTTGATCACTTCGAATGATTGGAAAGGAAATTTTCGGGAAAAAAAGCCGTCTATGTCGGCCTTTTTTTGGCAACTTTTAACCTCCTTTTTTCCTTTCCTAATTCATCTTCTTTTTTTCGGCACGGATGTTTCACTCCTTTTCCGTATGGCCATGAAATTGTGAGGGGAATTTTTAGGATGTATGGCAGAATGTGGAGTGTATGGACTGGAACTGGATGCCGGCAAAGGCACACATTTAAAAGGGGGACACGAAAATGGGAAGGCGGGATGAAAGCGGGGCCCTCAGGGCTTTTGCCGCCCCTTTCCCCTCCTCTTGCCTCTATTTTCCTCCCGACCTCAATTTCTCGATGGCCGAGAGCCGGCTGGTTGGTTGCTCCGTGGCTGACACTGGCTGACACGGAATAAGGGGGGATAAGGGAGGGGAGAGGAAGCGACCACAGCTGGCTGGAAGGGGATTTGGAAAAGGGGAGGAGAGGAAAAGCAGCCACCAAACGAAAAAGAAGAAGGCAAGAAGGATTCCCGAAATAAGCAGCAAAATGAGAAGGCAAATTTTTTTAAGAGAAGGGGAACGTGCCGATTAAAGCATTGATGAACCATCGCAAATGTTCAAATTGATGGCATTTTAGTAGAGGGGGAATGTGTGCCACGGCATTCGGCTGGTGGATGTCCGCCTCTGGGCATTTGTCACCTATTTACATGGGGTTTGGCCATCAAAGAAAGGGGGGTGGGGAGGAAGAAGTCCACTCATCAGCTGGTACTGGCCGGCACCGGCACTGTTATGTGTGCCCTGAGGGGCAAATCAGCTGGCGGCATCATGGAAAAAATAGAGGGGCCGGAGAGTGCGAAATGGACACACAAATGTGAGTGTGTGAATTGGAAAAACAAATGGAAATGTGGATGGACTTTGCGCCTTTGCGGCATTGGCAATCCCGGGAATTATTCAAGGGGGAGGGAGAATGTGGCGTGGTAAACAGCACACTAAAAGTTTGTGGGAAGCAATAATAATTCATTATTTGTGCAAATGTTTTGTTATTTTTTGGGTGTTAAATTCGTCGAATGAAATCAACCATCATTAGAAATGAATTCTAATTTTAATTAGTTCATAATAAATTCTTGGGATTTAATTTTGTTATTTTCCAAAAAATTATTAAAGGTGTACTTTTTGCCTTATTATTTGATATTTTTATAATATGGGGCTTTATGGGAAAAACAACAAAACAAATTATGAAGGAGGGTGGGGAAAATATTTTGGAATGAATGGGAGAAAGGCCCTCCTTCCCTCCAATTGGCAAACATTTCATTGAAATTATCGAGAATGTTTTTTTGGTGGTTTATCGAGAATGTTTTTTGGAGGGAATTAAAAACATTTGGGGAAGCAAATGTTCAAAGAATTGTGGAAAATGAGGAAAGGGGGAAGGATGGAATATCGGCCAAAAGCATTTTCTAATTATTGCATATTATTTTTGTATTTTCCGCCACTTAATTTGCTGCTGTTTTTGTCAATCGGGGGATTTATTTTTGATGGAAATGTCGGCGGAAAAGGAAACAAGAAATTTTGTTATTTTTGAAGGGTTATTCTCCTCAAAAATGTGGATTCCATCGAATCCTTCCTTCAATTAATCTAGGACAAATTCCAATGGCTACAATAGGGAAATGTTTACTGTAAATAAAATTCCACATTTATGGGAGAGTTCCTGGGTCATCTGGCTAATTCAAATTTTTATATCACTCTTTCGTATTATTTATTCAAAAAACATAAAAGTTGCACACTTTTTTCATCTGAATTCGTAAATTCATTACCCAATATTTATCATTATAATTTATAAATCGACCCAAATTCATTTCAATTTAAATCTCATTGAATTCATTTGTTGAAGCAGCTGTTCACTAATTTCACCTCAAAATATCCAGAAATGAATTAAGCAAATAGCAAATAGAAGATCAAATCAATGAACGGGTTAAATTTATGTTGCTCTTTTTCAATTTTTAATTATAATAATTGAACAAATAAATATTGCTCTTTTTTTATGCCATTTTTAAATTTATTTTTCTAATTTATTAATTGGCCATTTTTATTTTTAATGGGCAAGAAAAACAACAAAAAGAAGAAAATGAGGGAGTTAATTGGGGTGGAAAATTGTTGGGAAGGTGGACAATTTGTTCGAATAGAAGGCGAAGTGGGGAAGCATGAAAAAAATAATAATTAAAAATTATTTGAGCATTTTTAATGGGAACGGTGATGCATTGAAGGATATGATTGAAATTCGTTGTGAAATTAGAAGGGGAAATAATCTTTGGAAATCCCGATTTCAAAGGTTGATTTGACCATGGGCAATTTGACACACTTCAGTAGATCCATCAAAAGAATGAACACCGTTGATTCTCCTCATCCTCCCCGTTTCCATCCTCATTTTGGCCACCCTGCGCATCCTCCTCCCCTTGTCCTCCATCCACTGTCAGTTTCGGAGGCTGCGGCCCCAATCCCGGCTGTCTTGGCCCTCGTCTAATTCCCATTCCCTTCCTTCCGTTCCTCCTTTCCGATCTTGAAGGCGTACAACTGGCCACAAGACGGGCAGCGGCCGCCACCAACAACAATTTGAGTTGGGCATTCAGTAGGTGACCACTGCTTGATGAAGGGGGCCTTCGATGGTTTTGTTGATGGTCCAAAGGGGATTGAAATCGAAGCAGCATGGCCAAACAATTAGCAGGTCGACTTTGATGCCTACCCAATTGGGGCAATTCCAATTCCTCCAGTCGAGCCAATGTTTGGCCATCATTCTCGGAGAGGCAATGGAAAATACGTAAATCGCTACTAAAAATATTGGGGCTTTATATTCTTTAATAAATTTTGTTGTAACTAGTGAAATTTTTTCGTTTTAATAATTAAGAATGTGTTTTCAAAATGCTGATTATAATGTGTTTCCAATTTTAAAGGTTTATCATTTGTTAAAATTGTAAATGTGTTTTTGTTTAGCTAAGATTATAATGTGTTTTGGTAGGGTTAATTACCCGGGGGCGGGTAATGAAAAAGCGGGTAACGGGTAATACGGGTAATTGGGGTCCGGGTAATGGGTAGGGTAGGCCAAACTCGAAAAATACCCGCGGGTACTACCCTACCCGTTCCTTGTTAAGACATTTTTTGAAATTCGTTTAATAAAATTTTTAAAATTGGCCAAAATAAATATCATAATAAAAAATAATAAAAACTCTTCTTCATCTTCAAATTTTTTTTCACTCAAATCTTTGCCTTTTGCAACAATTCAGGCTTTGAAATAAACATATTAAATGCTTGTGAACAATTAAATTCAGAATTTTCTTTAATCGAAACAAGGGCATTCACTGTATCAACTTTAAAACTGTTTCTTTCATCCGTCCAAACATACGTTGGCAAGGAGGGCAGGACAACCACCAATTTTGTGCCTCCCTAAAATTGCCCGCGGCAGCGAAAAATTTGGTTTTTGTAATGGCCGCGCAGCGAAAAATTAGGTCTAAAAATGGCCCCGATAGAGGAAAATTTAAGCCAAAATTAGGCGCGCAGCGAAAAATCAGAGCCAAAATTAACCGCGCAGAGAAAAATTAGAGCCAAATTTAGCCGCGCAGCGAAAAATTAGAGATAAAATTAGCCACGCAGCGAAAAATTTTTATAATTTCAGAAAATTGGTCAAAATCAGGCTTTATCAGGCTTTTTCCGAAATCAGGTTTTTGTCAGGAAAAATCAGAAAAAGCAGGGAAAACCTGATAAATCAGGCATTCTGAGAGCCCTGCATAAAAAAATACAATTTTTGTTCCCTAAATGGTGGCTTTAAAAAGGTTACGGGTAGGCGGGTAGTCGGGTAGTCAAGGTGCGGGTAATGGGTAATGCGGGTAATTGGGGTCCGGGTAACGGGTAGGGTAATTTGCCCAAAATCCTTACGGGTACCCTACCCGACTACCCTACCCGTCAACGGGTAATTAACCCTATTTTGGCCTGCTTAGATTGTAATTGTGTTTTCGCTTGCTAAGATTGTAAATGTGTTTTCGCCTGCTAAGATTGTAAATGTGTTTTCGCCAGCTAAAATTGTAAATGTGTTTTCGCCAGCTAAAATTGTGTTTTCGCCTGCTAAGATTGTAAATGTGTTTTCGCCTGCTAAGATTGTAAATGTGTTTTCGCCTGCTAAGATTGTAAATGTGTTTTCGCCAGCTAAAATTGTGTTTTCGCCTGCTAAGATTGTAATTGTGTTTTCGCCTGCTAAGATTGTAAATGTGTTTTCGCTTGCTAAGATTGTAATTGTGTTTTCGACAGCTAAGATTGTAAATGTGTTTTCGCCAGCTAAGATTGTAAATGTGTTTTCGCATGCTAAGATTGTACTTGTGTTTCGCCTGCTAAGATTGTAAATGTGTTTTCGCTTGCTAAGATTGTAAATGTGTTTTCGCCTGCTAAGATTGTAAATGTGTTTTCGCCTGCTAAGATTGTAAATGTGTTTTGGCCTGCTTAGATTGTAATTGTGTTTTCGCCTGCTAAGATTGTAATTGTGTTTTCGCTAGATAAGATTGTAATTGTGTTTCGCCTGTTAAGATTGTAAATGTGTTTCGCCTGCTAAGATTGTAAATGTGTTTTCGCCAGCTAAGATTGTAAATGTGTTTTCGCATGCTAAGATTGTACTTGTGTTTCGCCTGCTAAGATTGTAAATGTGTTTTCGCTTGCTAAGATTGTAAATGTGTTTTCGCCTGCTAAGATTGTAAATGTGTTTTCGCCTGCTAAGATTGTAAATGTGTTTTGGCCTGCTTAGATTGTAATTGTGTTTTCGCCTGCTAAGATTGTAATTGTGTTTTCGCTAGATAAGATTGTAATTGTGTTTCGCCTGTTAAGATTGTAAATGTGTTTCGCCTGCTAAGATTGTAAATGTGTTTTCGCCTGCTAAGATTGTAAATGTGTTTTCGCCTGCTAAGATTGTAAATGTGTTTTCGCCTGCTAAGATTGTAAATGTGTTTTCGATTGAAAGGATTGTAATTGTGTTTTCGTTTCTAAGTAAAATGTGTTTTCGAAGGCTATAATCTTTTGAGTTAAAAATTTTTTATTGTGAATTTTCCATCCTAGAAATTGCCTAATTAACCATTTTTTTCCATCGAATTCAGGTCAATCTATTAAATTTTTCCCCTCTCACCCTTGGGTCATTTCCATGCTGAAACGGGCCACATTCAGTCGGCGATTGTCCTGCACCAAGAAAGGCAATCCAACCACAAAATGGGCAAAACATTCGCCATCGGGATTGTCCACCCTTTGGACAATTCCATCGGAAGGGGAAGAGCTAATTCGGCTCAAAATTGTTGGCAAAAGCCAAACTCGTCGATCCAAATCTGTCAAAGTGAGTACGGTGCGGCCAAGAGATTCAAAGACCCAGGAGGGCGATCGAAAACAATTAGCACGTTGCCATAGGTCCAACAGGGGAAAACCTTCGGAATCGGTGACCTGCAATTAAATTCATTTATTCATTTGGGAGAATCGGGATTGCGAATTGGAGAAGGGAAATGAAATTGATGTCCTCAAAATGAATGATCAATGTTGAACAAATTGGCATAATATGGAAGTGATGGATTGAAGATTGGTGGACGATTTTCCGAAATGGGACGATTGTCCGAAATCTTTAGCATGTACTATTTCCGCTAGACTCCTATGCTCCGAATCCGAAGCCCATAAGCCCATAGTCCCTAGCCCCTACTCTGATTTCGGACAATCGTCCTATTTCGGAAAATCGTCCCTCCACCATAAAAACCATTCATACTTGCCTGCAATTCTGTGCCCGCCCTTCGAATTTGGAGCAGTTTTGCATCCACAATGAAGCTGAGGGCATAACTGGTAAAAAAAAAGTACATAAATAAATAATGAAAAAAGTCAATAAATTTATTGCTTTATCAATGAACTTTTTGCTAAAATTATTCATCAAATTCCACCCACTTACTCTTTGCAAGGTCTGGCTTTGGTGTTTCTGCCGCCTCCATCAGGGCCTGATCCACTGCCCGGCGATATTGGCCCACCCCCAGCCGGGCCCATTCCTGCCAATCGTCGAATCCTCATTTGGATTTCGTTGGCTTCATCGCCGCCTTCCTCTTCTTCCTCTTCCCCATCCAATTCATCATCGATGCCACCCTCTCGGCACCCAAATTCACCTCCATTTTGGCCATTGTCGAGTGTGGGAGGATGGGCACGGCCAGAGAGCAATTGATCACCAATTTGTTGAGTGGAAGAACAAGATCTGTGCGAAAGGGGATAATAGAAATAGAAATGATTGGATGATGGGAGAAAATTTGATACTGTACGGGCAATTGAAAAAGGAAGGGAAAGGAAAGGACCACACATAGATGAAGATACCCTTGGCATGCCTGCTAGCTGGGTGCTGATTGGGGCGACTCTGCTACAGTATTTTCTTTTCTCCCTTCCTTTTTCTTGACGAGATAGCATTTCAAAGTGCCCTAAATGCAAAATCATTTCTACCAATCCTTTTTTTGTGGGAAGGAATGTTTTTAAAAAGCTTATAACTCATCAATGGATCAACCGATTTTGAAGATCTTGATATTATTTGATAGAGCGGAAAATGCTCTATTCAGTAATTTAATAATATTTTGTAAAATATTAAAGTGAAAAGAGAATTTAAGAAAAAATTCTCAAAATCTTACAACTAATAAATTGGGGAAATGTAGAGCGATTTTGGGGATGTCAAAAATCAAAATCTAAGTACAAATAATCGATAGATATCGAATTATCGATAAATCTTCTTCTAGTCCCAGCTAATATTTAATTTAGACATAAAATTGCTTCTAAATCTAAATTCAATTCATGATTAATAATTTGCTAAGTTTTTTGAAGACTTACGGATATTCAGCATTGTGCTGTGCTACTCCATTTCCCTCCTTCTCCATCATCATTGATTCCACATCCTCATCAATTCCTCCTCCTCTTCCATTTCTTCGTTCATCATTATTCTCCAATAATGCCAACTTTTCGCTTTCATTTCCCAACTCATTTCGACCATTATTATTGTTATTTTTTTGATGTTGCATCAGCAAGAGTGTTGATGGACCACCATTAGAGAGCACTCGATTATCCGGCATTTGTGGGCAGCAATTAGACGAGGGTGTCGATGGAGGATTGATGATTATATCTGAAGAAGAGGAGGGGCGAATGTAACGGTTAAATGGATTTATATGGAGGAGAGAATTGAATGAATACAGCCGATTGAGTAGCTGCGCCATTCTGTGGACTATAACACAACAATAAAACAACCCATTCGGGAAGGCGAGATGCCATTTTAAAGCTAAAAAATGTCTTCTAAAAAGTGGCTAACTAATTTTTCGAAAACATAAAATGTTTAATGAAAAAGCAGCTTTTCCTCCAAAAATTCAAGTTAATTACTCTCGAAGGCATGTAATCTTTTTAAAGGTTGAATTCATAAATATTAAATGGGCCACTTTTTATAGGATACTTTAAGCTTTCAAATGATATATTGCCTTCTTGAATTGGCTATCGCCTCGCTGAACTATGGACCCAAAAACCGATGCAGGTACTCAATAGGTGATGCTCATTTTCATTGTCAATTTTATCCCTTACCCTGCCCCTCTCTGCATTTATATAGGGAGGGGATTTTGAACTTTGCAGGAAAAAAATACTAAAAATAAGGAAGGAATGTGGTTTTGAATGAATGGATGAAGTCTGGGTGTTTACCTATGCAAAATGCTCGGTTATGGCCGAGAATTGAGAAGATTTTTGGGACTCCCCAAAATTTTTGGACACACAAAGGAAAGCGGAAAAGAAGGCTCAATGGAAAGCGGAAAAGAAGGGGGAAGGGGCAGCCGTGCTGGCCAATTCACTGCTTCTTTCTGGCCCAAATTGGGCAATGGCCCGAGGCAACGGCGATGACAACGAAGACGAGGAAGGAGGAAGAGGAGGGCGAGAATGGACGGCATTATGAGCCGAAGGGCCCCGCCACATTTCTTTGTGTTGTTGCCTCCTCCTCCCCTTTCGATGGGCTTGGCCCCCCTTTCGGCCACCGGATAACTCAATTTCCCTTTTTTGGGTAAAGGAGGGGAATCCAAATGGACCAAAAAGAAAAATGAGCCGCTGAGAGATGAGCAAAGCCAAAGGGATAAAATGGCTTTTAGGATGGACGAATTACCAAAAATGGGGGGATGTGAATTGGATGAGGATGGATGGCTTCAATGTGGGGACAAATTGGCGAAAATTGGACCAGCAGCAGTGGGGCCTAAAATTGATGGCCAAATTGGGTGGAAATTTGGGTGGTGGGGCCAATGTCTCCTCCATTTTCCATGGGAAATAGACCAATTGGCCAACGGTGGCCACAGATTGTCCAATTCTTGGTAGCACCGGACAAACTGCGATGGCCACAGGAGGGACCAATTCCCTTTCTTCCATTTTTTTATTTGCATAAATCCATCCATCCTCTCCTAATTAGTCGGGGACTTGTTTTCGCCCATTTTTGCTCCTGGTCTTTGCCTATTCCGTCCTTCTTTATTTGGTGTACTTATTTTACATAGTTTATATTGGAAAATATTTATGGATTGCCGGAAAATTTGGCATAAAATTCAGAAAGAAAGTTGCCAAAAGCCCCCTACTCAAAAGCGAGGGATTAGTGGGTGCCATTGATTCAGATGTGCCATTCTTTTGGCCATAGCTCAACGAGGCAATAGCCGATTTGAGAAGGCGATATATCCTTGGAAAGCTCTAAATGTCTTCTAAAAAGTGGCTTATTTTAATTTTATGAAATCCAGAATTTTAAAAAGTTTCATGCCTTTGACTGTAATAAACCCGAATTTATCGAGGAAGCCGCTTTTTTACAAATGGATTTAAATTTTCAAAAATTAAAATAGGCCACTTTCTGGAGGAGATTTAAGGCTTTCAAATGGCCTATCGCCTTCCCAAATTAGTTGCTTCCTTGTTGAGCTACGACTAAAAAGAACGGAGCAGGAGTCCTATTTCGCGCTCACCAACACTCCGATGATTTTTGTGCCTTCCACCACCGATGGCCCCAATTCCATGGGGTCGATTATGCTGCGATTGGCCATGCCTCATTGTCATCAATGGCATTGGTGCATCGATGCCAAGACCCGAATTTTTTGATGGCACCGTTCCATTCCGTTGGGAAGATGATAAAAATGTGCTCATTGGGATTGATTGTTGGTGGGATTGTGTGGATGGCCCATTTTGAAAATGGCCAACATTGTTGAGTGGATGCGAATTCTGGCGATGCTGTTGACAAAGCCTTTGCCGATGATGTTGATGGGATGGCTAAAAATCAAGATGATTATAGGGGGATAATATGGCCCATCATTTGGGGTCAAAATTGGATAAGAATATTCAGTTTCGTCCACAATTTGTAAAAATTAAAATGGGGATTTAATTTTACAGCCCAACTCCTTATTAGGTTGTGGCTTAGATTAGGGCTAGATTTAAGCTGACTATGGCCAGGATTTATAAAGATTTTAGCAAAAATTTCCGAAAATGTTGAGTTGAGGAATCCCTCTTGTACTTTTCACAATAAGAATGTAAACACTAAATTCCTTGGAGGCCCATCATTTTTTGGGTAATTCACCTGCTGCTGTTGGTCATGATGTTCCGTCGAATTGGCCATAAATGAGCGGAATGGGCCACCACCGCCAATTGGGTGATGGGGAATGTGATTTTGGTGATTTGAATGATGATGATTCGAAGATGGTGTGGAGGAGGAGGCGGTGGAATGATGGAAAAATTGGGTGGCCAATGGGGAAGGCGGATTCATTACTTTCTTTTGTGGATTTGACGGGGATTTGGGATTGGCTGGAAATGGATTAGGTTTAAATTTTAATCTTTGAACGATTTTTTGGAGAAAAAGCCGAGAGAAAGGAATGCGCATTAAAAGAAAAAAAATATATAATTGGGAAATTGGAGGAAAAGCTTGGAAGGAAAAAGCCTGGGTAAAAAGGGGGAAATAAGGCTTGGTGGAAGGAAGGAAGAATGGACTAATTGGACGAAAAAGGAGACATTGAAAATGGAGGTATAGATAGGGAAGAGGATGCGCCAAAGAGGGGGTTAAAACGGAATTAAATTTGCAAAAATTGACTGGGAATCAGGGCAGATCGTTGTTGATTGTTTTCACAAAAATGTGGCCTATTAATAGGCAAAATATGCTCATTAGTTAATCAATGGCATTTTTAGCCCTAATAGAATTATTGACACATTTAATTGAAGGGGCAAAATGGAAGATATGGCCTAATAAGGAGGAAATCATGTTCAATCTTCAAGCCCTCTCCACATTTTGATATGGTCACGCCATCGATATTTGATGGCCAAATCCCAGGCGGCATCAAATGCTATCATCATTCAAATTATTCATCAATTCTGGCAAAAAACTTCTGAAATCAGCTGGAAGAAGATTCGACCTTTGAACATTGATAATTCAATTGATGATGCTAAAGGCAATTTGTGCTGTGGAGTGTGGATCATTGGCAAAACAAAAAAATGCGAAATTCCCTCTCATCAAAATGGAAAGGAGGGGAAATGACACTCGAATGTCATTTGCTTTGCATACTGATGATGTTAGTGAGGAAAAAGCACCTGTGGTTGACCAAAAAAACCATATGAACAAAATATAAAATGAGTGGGGGGAAATGGCCAACAAATACGCCGCCCAAATGTGGATGAAGCATTCCTCACCCCCGCCCCTTTTGGCACAATTGCCAAAGGAGAGAATGGGCGATAAATTGGTTGGACCATCATTATATGGAGAAGGGCCCGCGCTGGCCTTGTGGGGCACAGATTGTGGTTGGCCAATTTGTTTGCACTTGGCCAAATGTGTTGAAGGGGGAGAGGGGAAGGGGCCACCCCGGCGGGAATTGGCGAGGGGAAAACGACGGAGATTTGGGGTCGGCGGAAAATGGAAGTGGAAATTCACGCCTGAATGCCGGCCACGGGGTGAAGGGGAAAAATGGAATGGTTTAATGCTAGTTTAATGCTAACATTGGAAGGGGGAACTAAAGGGAATAAGTCGAGATTAATTCCGCCTTTTTCCAGAAACTATTAATCCGCCTTAAATTATAGACAACAGAAGACTGATTTGCGATGAAATATGCCATTGATTGTGCAGTGCGCAGAAAATCGAGCCTCCTTTTTACCATTTTGCTGCCTCCTCTTTTGCCACAATTTCCCTCCGGCATTTTGGCCACTCCTTTTTAAGAGGGTCAAATTGAGAATGTTATGTCCTCCTCCAATTTCCGTCCTCTCACTCAGATTTATGTTGTTTCCTCCCCTTCTCATTTTCTGGCCCTAACTTTTCTGCGTTGTGCGCCATTTTTGTTGGTGTGAATAATTTTTTGGTTGGTGCCCCCTCCGTCCAAATGTGCAAATGCTGCTTATATGGAGGGAGGAAATGTGAGCAAAAAATGGGGGTGGAATTGGGGATGCCGGCGGAATTGATGAGTGGATTGGTGGGATGGGGACAAGGTTAGGGCCATGAGAGGGAGGAGGATGCTCGGGACTCGGGAGCTGGGACTGACTTGAGTGGGCACCGGAGGGAATGGATGGAATGGGACAATGAATGAATGAATGAAGGGGGATGGACCGAGCGGTGCATAAAAACAAAGGAAAATGGGGAAAAGGGGAGGAGGATGAGGCCAAGATGCGGGGAAATTGGATTTGCCATTTGGCCATGCATTCGGCCCGCCGATTCCCCTCGCACAAAACTTTGCCTCCTTCATCGGTGGCCATAAAGGATGGATGAAGTGAATGTGAGTGAGCAGGGGCCAAACTATTCGGTTTCCGTGCCCTCTTTTGGAAGGGGTGGCAAAAAAAGTTGTTTGGCTTGAAGATGGGATTTTTTCCTTTTTTGATGGCAATGAAATTGGACGGGATTTTTTGTGGAAAAAAGGAAGGAAATGTGTTAGAGTAAAGGGCGAAATCCATCTCGCGCGTCGCGCCTAACAAATCATTTTTTGCCTCTGGAAACAGATTGGAATGGACAAGTTCGGAGAAGGGAAAAAGGGATTCGTAACGATGGAAAAGTTCCAAATGGTTTTGGGTACAATTCGAATATAACATCAAAAAACCAAGGCCAAATTGAAATTGGCATTCATAAAAAAAGAAGGCAAAATCTAATTAAATAAATAATGAACCGTCTCATGTTGAGCGGTTGGTCGATTGGTTAAATTCCTTTGTTCAACTACCATTAGGATGTGGGTTCGATCCCCTCCACCGGTGGATATTTTTATTTTATGGGCAAAAAATTTTTTATTCATTTTTTTTCGGTGAATATGTTCATCTTTTCGGCCAACCTTTTTTAAACCCTCAATGGCCAGTGCATCATGGCCCCAAAAATATAAGGTTGGGTGGGGATGGATTGCAAAAGGGGGCGCGGAGGCAGTAAATTTTCCTGTGTTGGTCCCGGGACTCTTTGTTGGGCGGGAATTTCGGCAAAAACCGGCTTCTTCGCTTTACTGGCCAAGCACACAAAATGGGAAGGAGGGTAAGGAATGGAGGGCAAAACAGCCCCCAGCAGCAGTGCCCTCTGCCCCAATCCAATTCAATGTGGTCTGACCCCCTTGGCCCAAATGCCATCGTCCAAGGTCCAAATGTGCCCACCTCCACACATCTTTTCTTGGCCCCCATATTTCATCGCCCCCTTCAATATATTCTTCCCCTTCTTTTGTGCCCATCCCGACACCGTCAATTCTCAATGTTGGCCTCGGACCCCATTTTTAGGCATTGGTTTTGAGACCAATTCGCCGCCATTTCCCCTCTTCAAAAATATTTACCCTCTATTCGACCAAATAAATTTATTTTGCTGTCAAATAAATTTGGTCAAAGAAAATAAATTAAAATTTATATAAAATTTATTTATGCCATCCGAATGTGTTGACTGGAAATAAGTAAAATATTTTGTATTTTTAAGGCTCTCACATTCGAATTTAGAGGAGGATGAATGGAATATTCGAATTTTGGGGAATGTTTAATAAAAAAAACATAAATTTAGGGCAAGAAAGTGAATGAATTATGTTGGAAGAGAGGCAAGAAAAGGCCACAAAAATTTGATGGGAATGAAAAAGGTCATTCGGTAAAAGAGAAATGGCCACAAAAGGAAGGGAAATTTGAAATGGAATGGGATATGTGTAAATGAAATTATAAATGAATGATTAGAAGGCACAGTATATTTGGTTAAATACACAACTAATTAATTAAACGGGATTCAGAGATCAAAATATACAATGAATAATAATAGGAGGGAATGAACAATGGAATGGAGGTGGGAAAAAGGCAAAAAGAATGAATTAGAGGAGTCACCGAGAAGGGAATATAAATCAAATTCTTCTTGTGTTTATGCTGAATTGGATGTGGCCGAAATGCAAGGACGATGAATGTTCGGATTTGTGCGAATCATTGAAACGCCGGCCACAAAACGATTGTAGGCATTTTCCAGGTTCTTAAATGAAGAGGAGGAATATATTTAAATTGAAATTATATCAAAAACCTTTGCGGATTTTGGATCCAAATCGACAATTCGAATTGAATAGGCAAAACAGAGTGGCCGTCCATCGATTCCCTGAACTCGAATGTATCCACCACCACCGCCGCCACCCATGGCCGTGAACATATTCTCATTCGGCATTTTCTCCACAAGACGCATGCTAATCTAAATTTTTGGAATTAAAAATAATAATTTAATGGAATAAATTTACTGACCATTAGGGAACAATCCTTCATCGTCGCTGCCAACAAATAGCGTTCAACCATCGATCGGGCATCATTCTTCTCCAAAAATTCAATCCCCCTCTCCAATAGATTGGATTTTCTGCGCAATTCTTTCTGCAAATTTTTGGAATTAATAATAAAAATAAATTTATTAAAGATTTCACGGTAAAAAATTTTCAACACAAAAGAAATTAACTTTTAATAAAATTTAAGTCTCCAGTTCGAACCCGCCCGGTAAATTATTTTTTCGTGCGTTATGAACACATTTTTACACTTACATATTTCAGGTATAAGAAATTAATTCGAACAAAAAAAAAGTTGGAAATTGGTTGTTTTTTTTCTATTATTTTGTGAATTAAATTTTAAATATTTTTGATTATAAAAAAATGTTCACCTGAATATCGGGCGACAAACTCTTGTAAAGACCATAGGCTCGGACAATGCCAACCGTGTCGATGCGTTGTGCTTTCAGCAAATCGTGGAGTACGCTGCCCTCTTGGAGGCGAAAATCCGCTTTCTCTTGATCATCCGGAATGCCGGCCAAAATGCAAGTGATCTACAAAAAAATAATTAAAATTAAATTGTGATTATAATTAATGAATTACAGCTGATATGAATGTTTGAATATTTGCCGATGGATTGAACGGGAATAACAAATTCCGCAGTTCCTCTGCACAAAAATTCGACGATTCTTCATGGACGGCACTGCCATTCACAAATATGCGCAAATTTCGATGAGGATCACGAATCAGGGAATCCAATGAAGCGCACATTCGCCGATAGTCACCACTGTACAGGGAGAGAGGGCAAAAGTCGTACATTGTGGTGAAATCGGCGGATTTCCATTTCTCAATCTGAATGATTGAAATAAATATTATTTTATTTAAGTAAAATTGACCTGAAGAATGCAATTATTGCAGAAGGAAATATCAATGCCTGGGTGATTTTGGAAGAAACCTGAAATTAATTTATTAAATTCAATCAAAAATGTGTGAAAATTTGCCTTGTTTGGGTTTAATTTCCAGCGTAAGTGTTGGGCCCAAAACATTGGAGAGTTGACGTGGAATTCGGGTGGCATCCGGCATTTCCAAAGCACAAATATTTTGATGGCCATTCCCATTCCTATTATTGTTGAAATGCTTTTGAGGAAAACGTGAATTTTCGGTTGAATATTTGGTGACCAATTCGTCGAATTCCTCTACTTTGAGATTATGCGGAAGATAAGGAATCTAAAAAATGTATGGGTTTAATTATTAATTTAACCAAATAATTTACCTTTGCCAAATGATGGAGATCGCTCGATTTTATGTGAACAAGTTTGGCTCTGATGAGGTAATCATTGTTGAGGAATGGTGAAATGAATTTTTCAAGATAAGTGTTGATTATACGGCATCCAAAGTAATAATAAAATGATATTTAATTTAAAAATGATAAATATAGCTTACTTTGGTTTGTAATTCACAAGTCCTGATCGTCTCTTTTTTGCCAATCGCCAGACAATCCTATGTTAAAATGACGAATTAATGTTTAAAGGATGACTCATGACTGACCGTATATTATCTCGTCGACCCTTAGCACTGATGACAACATTTTGACGGCCTTCTCCTCTGAAGCAAAAAGCTCGATATTCATCCAAATCAACGATCGAATCCAGCATGCAAATATGGAATTGGGCGTTTAATATATCTGTGTTATTTAATTGATATCTGATCTAAAAGTTTATGATTAAACGGAAAATTAATAAAAAATAGCCATAAAAATGTAAAATCAATCAATCATTTTCTTTATACTTTACTTGGTTTTAGTGGATCAAAAATGTTATTTTTATTTTCTCCCAGCTGCTGATCTGATTAAATCAATTTTATTTTGATCAACACTGCTCTTAAAAATGACAAAAAAATTGTCAGAAAAATGGTTTATTTGTGGTTCCCTTTTCTCCCAAAATTACAACGGCAAACCAAACTTGCTCGCTGCGCTGCTGCGCAGTGCGCAGTGCGGTGCGGTTCGGCGTTCGGGTGGAAGAGAGAGAATTGTTGGTAAAGAAGTAGAGAATATAGAATAAAAATCCCCAATTTTAACATAACAATCTTGGCGGTAATTTAAATATTTATGAATGACCCTTTGATTTTTATTGAGTTTGAGATTTTTTAGTTGAGGTTTGAAGATTTTTATTCTTGAATTTAGTACGGCGTAATGACAAAAAGCGCCATCCTATTTTTTCGATTAATATTGCGTTTGTTTCATGGTATTTGTATTTGCTTCTACTCCTGATATTGATATCAAACAATCATTTTAATAATCAATCAATAAAAGATTAACTGGGATTAGGTTCATCTAAAAGATGTGCATTTAATATGCTTTATCAATCAATATCATCAACATAACACAAACCTTATAACCAGCATTTACAATTATTAATGAATTAATTAGTTCTATTCTAGATGGGAAAATCAACAGCAAATAAATCACAACATGACGGAACGATGGAAATTGAGGAAAAGACCGAAGAAAATCCTATTCCAGCAGTTGCTGCAGCAGCACCAACAACAGATAAAGAAGAATATGAAGCACTTTGTCAACTTGTTAATCCAATTGCGCAACCAATGGCAAGTAGAAAATTGGCCAAGAAAATCTACAAATTGGTGAAGAAGTCGGCCAAGGAGAAAGGCAATCTGAGACATGGATTGGCTGATGTGATGAAAGCAATACGGAAGAAAGAGAAGGGCATCGTTATTCTAGCAGGTTTTATTAATAAGAGAATTATATAAAATATAACAATTTTTAATCCTTAGGGAATGTTTCGCCTATCGATGTTTACAGCCATATTCCGGCATTATGTGAAGAAAAGGTTTCTATATTAGACAAAAAGTATTAAATACCAATATTATTCAGGAACTTCCCTACATCTTCACTCCATCGAGGGAGCATTTGGGTCTTTGTGCTGGTTATAAACGTCCAGCAATTGTTTTGATGGTCAAAAAGCATGAATCCTACGAAGATCTCTATGAACAAATTTATGAATTGGCCAATTCTCTTGTTGTTGAACCTGTTGCTTAATTCTTTTTGATTATATTTGTTATTTATGAATAAAATATTTTACTCTTGAAATGCAATTTCCATCATATTAACGTTTTAAAAACGAAATATTTTTAATAATGTTTGTTTCCATTTTCAAATAACATTTTAATATCAACAAACAGGATAGAATAGAAAGGTGCCAAAATGGAACCGAATAATATAGCGGCATCGACAACTGTTCGGGTCAAAAATGTAATTTTTGATTAAATAAATGTATCAGATTTTGATTTTTTAGATTGATAGCAGCGAAATTCTTGAATTATGTTCATCATGTTGCAATAATGTTCAAAAATTACGCAATACAACGTCATCAAATTTACAAATTGAAATTATAAACAATGACAACCAGCAAGTGGGAAATGCAGAAATTGCGGCAAATGAACGGCCAATTTCTTCATCATCAAACGAAATGTGTGCATTTTTTGATGGCATTTCAAATCAATCACCACCTTCGCAAGAAGAAGAAGCACCACAAACAACAAATGGACCACCAAATAATGAACATGAAAATGGCGAAGAAGAAGGCGATGGCCTCGCAACCGAAACACACATTGATAGCGAAAATATTGAGGAGGAGCCATCCAACCGGCGGGAATCGAATGAAATTGTTTATGAAACTACAACGGAAGAGGATGAATTTGAGAAAGCGGTTGGTGAAGAAGAGCAGAGAATTTTGCATCAGCAAAAATCAACAGAAGATTTGGCCATCTCATTAATCGTAAATGATGCGGAAAATGGGAAACAATTTGAGAAAGCAATCAGTGAAGAAGTACAAAAAATATTGGTTCAAGAGAAATCCGCTGCAGATTTGGCCTCAACATTAATCGCAAATGAGAAGGAAAATACACCAAATAATGAGGAAAATATTGTTGGCGAAGACGAAGAACGAATGGACATGGTTTCACCATCAGTCGCAAATGAGAAAGAAATGCCATCGAATAATGAAGAAAATGATGAAAAAGACGAAGAACAAATAGACCAACAGACAATGAATGAAACGGATGATGAAACCGAAACAGCCATCGAAATGGAAGATGAAGAATTTCAGAAGACAATTGAAGAACAAAAGCAAAAGAAATTGCGTCAGGAAGAAGAGGATGCCGCCTTGGCAGCAAAGTTGGTCGCAGAAGAAGCAGAAAATGCTGAAAATGAGGAAAAATCAAGGGCATTGGCATTGCAACTTCAGGCGGAAGAGGATGAAGCCATAGCCAACGAATTTGAACAACAACAATCACCGGCTGATGGTGGCGATGAACAGTCAAAGTGCGATAATGCAGCAAAGAAGCAACACGGCATCAAGAATATGGAAGTGCGCATTCGGGAAATGGATTTTGAAAAAATCATCAACGATGATATGCAGCGGAAGAAGAAGGTAAAATTATTGATTTTTTGCTACCATTGGAGTTTGTTCCATACAAGGGAATGAGGAGGATGATGAAGATGATGATGAGGAAGAAGAAGATGGTTGAAGATGAGGAAGATAATGTAGGATGATGAAGAAGATCATCCACATTTTCATCTTCGTCTTCATCATCATCACCATTCTCATCCTTTCTCTCTAGTTAGTAGGGGACAAACTCAATTAGTGCTGGCTTTTCATATTAATCAATATAATTGCAAAAATTCTAGGGCAAGAAACGAAAAGCCTCCGGATCAGATTCATCAGATTATGAGGACATTAGAGGTGCAATACGTTTGTTGAACAATCATAAGAAAAAGAAATTGGCCAAAAAAGGAAATGAAGAAGGGATGGAAGTTGATGGGGAAGAAGAAGAAGATGAAATGGAAGAACAAGATCCATTGAAACCATCCACATCATCAAAAAGTGCGCCAAAAACGCGAAGCAGTGCCAGCAACAACAAAAAATCCGTACGTTTTACAAAACACAATACATTTCGTATTTTCAATTTTTTGATAAATTCATTTTCACAATGTCCAATGTCCATTTATGTGCTTGTTTTAAATCAAAAATATATTTATCATTTTAATTCAAATTTTAATTATTTTTACTTTAAGAAGCCACTTTCTGCTCGAAAAATGAACAGTGACAATGATGATGATGGAGGATGGCTTTCGAAGGATTGTTCAGGGGACAAGACAAAATTAGAGAAATTGGGAGTGAAAATTGAGGAGGAAAGCAGCTCATCGAGCGGCGATGAATCGGATTCGGACGATTCTATGGTATCGAATAGGCCAATGACTCGTGAAAAGTACAAACAAGACAAAGTTAGTTTTTGGAATAGCCTAAATTGATTAATTAATTGTTTTAAGGAGATTCGAGAATTATTGAAGGAAGCTGATGCAATAAATCATCAGAATAGTGATGAAGAAGAAGATAAAGAAGAGGAAGTGACGGTCGAAGAAGATGATTTTGACTCGGATGATGAGAAGAAGACGAAGAAGAAATCGCCAAGGAAGAGAATGTAATTAACATTAAACTTTGCTTTTAAAATTATAATTTTAGAATTGATTCGGATGATGATGATGAAGTCATTGGTAATGATGATTTGGATACTGATTGTTTCGAAGTGCTCACATTGGGAAAGAAATCAACAAAAGCCGCGAAAAATGAGAATAAAGAAGAGAAGGGAGAACAAAAGAAGAAGATGACCGCCAAAAAGGTTTCCTATAAATTTGTAATAAATTGTAAAAATTAATATTTTTAGCAGCATAAAGGAAAAGTGCCTAAACCAAAAAAGGAGAAGGAAATGGTGCCAAGAAAACGCCGTCGCCATAATATTGTGTATTCGGATGAAGAGGAGGAAATGATGCAACCATTGATGGACGAGACGGAGAAGGAAATGGATGTAAGCGATGAGGAAGAAGAAGAAAGGCCAAAAAAGTCAAAGGGCAAATCCGGCAAAAAGCATAGGGCACAGGAGACGAAAGAGGCAGAAAAGGCGGAGAAGGAACGAAGGAAGAGGCTGGAAGAACGGCAAAAGGAATTCAACGGGATCGAATTGGTCCAGACGGAAGAGGATGGCCAGATTCATTATTCGGGAGGAGGTAATATTTATATTTATTATTATTTAGGGAATAGATTTTTTAGTTCGCAAAATCACAAAATAGGTTTTATTCCATTTTTCTAATTAAATTTTCCTAGAAAAAATGCCAAAATAGAAACCAAAATTACATCAAAAAATAGATCAAAACTTAAAAATCCGCACCCTAAAATTATTTTTCAAATTTTCGAAAATTATTTTTAAGTTCCGGTTCCGCAACTTCGAAACATCGTGCTTGATCGGGACGCCGAAAGCGACGACCCAATGCCCGTCAAAGTGCATCAATCGCTGGTTGGAGTGCTCAAAAAGCATCAGGCCGAAGGAATTCGCTTCATTTACGATTGCACAATTGAATCACTTGCCAAGCTTGATGAAGGCGGAGGCGGTTGCATTTTGGGCCATTGCATGGGATTGGGCAAAACCCTTCAAATCATCTCATTCCTCCACACAATTATGACACATCCAAAAATTGGCCAACAAATCAACAAAGTTCTCATTGTGGTTCCAAAGAACGTGGTCCTCAATTGGATGGATGAATTCGAGAAATGGCTCTTCAACAATGACGCAGAATTGGACGCAATCAATGTAAATTAAAATATTAATATTATTCTATTAAATAAGGTTGAAATAGTTTTGCAATTTTTATAAGCTGAAAAGTATTTTTTTTATTTGGATTAAAGTGAAAAATAGTTTTTTAATAATTGCGGGGTTTTAGCCGATTGGTGAAGAAAATAGTTTTATTAGACATAAATTGCGTGGGTTCAAATCCCGCTCGCTCCGCTTAATTTATTTTAACGAAAAAATAATTTTAATTTAGTCTAAAAATGATTTTAAAAAGGTATAAAATTTTTTAAATTCATATCCAATCCATACCAATAATCTTTCTCACATTTTTAATAGTATTCCAATTTGGATCGAGCAAAGAATAATCAAGAGCGATTGGACATTATTCGATATTGGGCCAGTGCAGATGAACCATCGGTTTTGATCATTGGCTATGAAATGTACAGGAATTTGACTCTGATTGAAGATGACACTGAACATTTGAAGAAGAACAAAAATAAACCTCCGAAGAAAAAGAAGAACCAATCAAAAAATTTCAAAGAATTGGAAAAATTGAAGCCCAAATTCCGGAAATATCTTCATGAAAGTAAAAATGTGCATTTTTTTAATAATATTTGACAATTGCAGCTCCTCATATGGTGATTTGCGATGAAGGACATAAATTGAAATCCGCTGATACTTCACTGTTCTGTACAATTCGCCACATTGTGACCAAGAGAAAAGTGTGCATGACAGGTGATTTTTACTCGTATTCAAATTTAAATGGTTAAAAAAATTTAGGAACGCCAATTCAAAATAATTTGAAGGAATATTATTGTATGGTCAATTTTGTCAAGCCAAACTTGTTGGGAACTTGGAAAGAGTACAAAAATCGTTTTGCCACACCAATCAAACAAGGAAGGGCAAAGGACGCGAGCCAATATGAAATTCGAAATATGCGCTGGTGGGTTTAATGGATTAATAATATTAAGAATTGTATTAATTTACTTAAAAAATTAATTAACTTACTAAAAAATGACATAACTTTTTAAGAAGCTCTCTTTTACATTCTTATATCCAGCTCTATAAGCATCTAGCTTTTATATCTAACTTATTAGCAACAACATTTCGTTATGGCCAAATTATATGGTCGAAAAATTCTGTAAATTAATATTCTTCCTCTTCCTGGAATTTAATATTTGTGTAGCACACATTTTAATAATTTAGGCGTTGCCATATTCTCTTTGAACGACTTCGAGGCATTTTGGACAGACGTGATTATAGCATCTTGGTCGATTCACTTCCACCCAAACATGATTATGTGGTTTTGGTTCGATTGACGGAGGTAATAAATAATTAATAATTTTATTAGAATTACAAATTATTTTTTAGCGTCAAATTGAACTTTATGAGCAATGTCGCCAATTTTTGAAAAGTATTCCCGATTACAAAAAGAAAGTGCTTCACGCACATTTCATTTTGCACAGGTGAGCCAGCCAGTTATATTCATTCATTTACAAAATTTACTAATAATTAACAGAATTTGGACGCATCCATATTTATTGATTGAGCATGAAAACCATGAAGAGCGTAAAAGACTTTTTCAAGACGAATTCAAAGATTTTATTGACGATGAAGACTATGAAGAGGAAGATGATGATGACGATGAGGATGATGAATTAGAGGAAGATGACGATGAAGAAATGGAAGATGGTCCATCCACCTCGACGGCAAAACCAAAACGACCATCAAAACCAAAAAAGAAAAAGGGCACAGCAGCAGGGAATCGCCGAAAGAAGGACAGAAAATCCTCCAAATCACCGGAAATTGATGGTCGTGAAACACCGCCACCCGAAATTCAAGAATGGGCCCGGGCTTTGGTGTCCGAAGGGAAATTGGTTTCCGAGGCCGATCAAGATGCGTTTCAGCTGAGCAATAAATTGATGCTTTTGGCGGAGATAATCAAGAAATGCGAGGAAATTGGAGACAAATTGTAATTATTTAATCACATATTTAATTAAATAATATTTTTGTTATAGGCTGGTCTTCTCCCAATTTCTGAATTCCATTTCCCTGATTGAACGAATGCTCAATTATATGGTTCAAACAAATCAATGGTTCGCGAATGGGCATTCCGCATTGATGGCCGGTGAAGAACAATGGGCTTGGCATAAGGGCATCGATTATGACATAATTGATGGGACGGTGTCATCGCAGGTTCGAAGCAAAATCCAAGCACAATTCAATGATTCCACAAATTTCCGGTATCATAAATTTTGTTTTAAAATAATTATAATTTTTTGTAGCAATCGTCTTCTGCTGATCTCGACCAGAGCCGGTTCATTGGGTACAAATTTGGTTGGCGCCAATCGAGTGGTCATTTTTGATTGTATGAATTAAAATTTTACCTTTTTAAATTATATTATTTTCTAGGCTGTTGGAATCCTTCACATGACACCCAGGGTTTGTTCCGAGTCTATCGATTTGGCCAGACCAAGCCCATCTACATTTATCGCCTTGTGGCTCAGGTTTATAATTATATTTACTATAAAATAAATTAAAATTATACAAATTTAATTATTATTTATTTATGAATGAGCATCATAGACAAAAATATAAAATCGAATACCTATATGATGGATAGTTGAATGGTGAAACGCTTAGAAATTTAGTTACATGGTACTCGAGTTCGAGGCCCCGTGGAACCAAGACATTTTTTAATCATCATTTTTGATTTTTTATCCGTTAGTTAATTAGATTTTTGCTTTATAGTTATTTTTTAACATTTAAAAATAGGGATAGTTCCATGGTGCTTGATCTTGTTAATTTATTCCTAAATTAGAACGTAAAATAATTTTTAAATTACTCATTTTCAATTCATTTTAGGGAACTATGGAAGAACGCATTTACAATCGGCAAGTTACCAAGGTTAGTTTATTGAGAAAATCCAAGAAATAGTAAAATCGTGATTGCTAGGAATCCGTCGCAAAACGCGTTACCCAATCCGCTCAAATTGGACGTCATTATACAATGGAGGAATTGGAAGCGGAAGAAATGTTTCAATTCCATCCGGCGCCACTTCCAGACCCAAATGCATCGGACAAGCCACATTTGGACCCGCCCAAAGTATAAATTTTCCGAGGATTTTATCAATCATAAACGTAAATTTTAGGATCGCCTTCTTGGTGATATCATCTTGAAAGGCGGCGACGAAATTGTCAATTATCACACACATGATCTGCTTTTCAACGATGTTGAGGATGAGAAGCTCACCGAAGAGGTTGGAAAAAATTAATTTAAGGATTGTTTTTCCGGGTCTTTATCTTTGATTTAAAGCTTAGATTTGGGCTTGGTTTAGGCTAATGACTAATGAGGGTTTATAAAGATAAAAAATATAAAAATTTTTTACCAGAGCCAGAGCCCTTAACTTTTACTAAATTTTCGAACGAGTCCAGAGAATTTCAAATCGATAGATAATATTTGTTTATTTTAAAGGAACGCGACCAGGCTTGGGCTGATTATGAGCGAGGTAATTATTTATCAACCTGATTAAAAATAAAATAATTTAATTAAAAGAACGCCATCCACTGCCACCGCCACCTTTGCCAATGCCAAATGTAGATGGAAATCAACAACAAATGCCAATGCCAATTGTTGGAGGATTTGGCACTGCGGCCGATGTTCTTCAACAGCAACAACAGGCATTTATTCAAAACATTCAGCAACAACAAAATCAGCGGGCAATTGACCCGCTGCTTCTCCATAAATTACAACAAGCACTTCAGGTCCATATGGCATCGCAAATGCAACAGCAAACGAAGGCACCAGGCCAACAGCAACAGCCCAAAACCAATCAAATTCCTCAACCGATGAATAACAACAACCAACAGAAGCAACCATCAACGTCGAAGTCGTCCGAACCACCCTACAAACAAAGGCAGAGAGAATTTGCGCAAAGTTTGTTCTTTAAATATTTCATGCATTAATTTAAATTGAATAATATTCAGCAATGTACTCACTTTATCATACTTATGCTGTGGACAAATTTTATGTAATGTGCACAAATGAATTTAAAGGAATGCCAGCAGAAATGGCAATGAAGCTGTACAAAATCAAACAATTCCTTTGCTATTTTGTGGAACAAATGCCAAAAACAATGAGTGGACAACTCAATGACGCGGATAAATTAAATAATTTTTTTGACAAAATTCTTCAGGTTAATTTTGGACATAATTTTGAAAGCTTAAACAAATTTTTTAAAGAGTGCCAAATCCAGCAATCATGACCATAATTGGATTTATGACAAAGTGTTGGCCACATTGCGAACGACAATTGAGATGGCAAGCGGTGTGCCATCATGTACGGTTGCAATCAATTATGCGGCCACCGAATTCCCCGATGTTCAAAATTTGTAATCGCCCTAAGAGACAACTTAATTGACAACATTCTTTAATATTGCAATTATTGATCTTATTCCATACATTGCCACTTTCAAATATATTTGTATTTTAATTTTGACTTTGATCTTCTAAGATCTTCATTTTTATATTTATTCTTTTTGATTGTACGGGATAATATTGGATAAAGAGAAAAAAAATCGATTTTAAATTAATCTATTTTAATTATAAAATGATGAAAAATTAAATAACGAATTTTTAAAAGGTGCAAGAAAGAAAAAACACTAAAATTAAACTATTTGGACCGCTAGGGAATTGAACTTGCGCCATCCTGGAATCAAGCCGGACGCATAACCAGATAGGCTAAAGGGGGAGGGGCGCGACCAATTTTTATTCGTATTAACTTTGGTCAATTTGAAAGGGAAAGGACAAGTCTTAAATAAATCTTCTTCACCATGGAGTCTACTAGCCTCTTTGGTCCAGTGGTAGTGCGTCAGTTTTTCGCTCTTCAAAGTACAAGCCGTAGGTTCATTGTTCGAATCCCAAATGGTGCTGCATTTAGGGTTTGCAGCTTAAAACGTACCCCTATAAGAGCGGATGCACTTCCAGTCTCGGTCGTCACTTCCAGTCGATTGTATTCACTTTAACTCGGCGCCTTCGGGCCTGGGGGTGTTTCTCGGCTGGTGAAGAGGGCTAAAACATGATGTCTGTGAACCGCAGAAAAGGGCGAAGCCGGGTACGCGCGTCGGGGGGCCAACTCCATTGTAGTGGGTCGGACTCGAACCTTCGGTGCTTCCCTTGGATGACTTTGAGGCGACCGCTCGACCTCCCCCAAATTTTTTTAAAATTTTTATTTCAGTTCCGTTCTGAATATAAAACCCGAAGATTTAACAACTTAAAAACCCAAATGGTTATCATCAATAATAAAAAATAAAAATGAGAACCAAAAATAAGATTTATTCGAATAATTTATAAATCAAATATGTCATAAATTTATAATAAATAATATCAAATTCTTATGATCTTTTTTGGAATTAATCCACCCGCAATTTTCATTCCATCTTCTGTCGGTTTTGCATCCTCTATCAATAGCAGTGTTCTCTGGTCTCGAACGACATCACCCCAAAGGAAATCGACTGCACATTTTGGGCATCGTCCAGTGATTGGGGAAATGCGCTCATTCAGAAGGCCTTCGGAATTGAGGCAATTTTCGGCAAGGCAATTCACTGTAAAATGAAGTAAATATTAGTGGTGAAATTCATCATAAAAAGAGAGAAACCATGGAAATGGGCGCCACAAACTTCAGCGGCCAAACACCTCAGCAAATGCGAAATCTACAAAAAAAAGAATTTATTAAACCGTTAATTATTTGGTAAATAACCTGTTTAATTGGTTTTTTGCACAAATCGCATTCTTTCAATGTTGTGTAAGCATTCAGCTCGATTGGCACCGACAGGGTGAATTTTTGCACTTTTCCTTGCGCCAATTTCATGTGGGAAGGCAAATTCATATGCGGAGGAAATGGAAGTTCATATTCCTTTAAAAATAAATGTTCTTTTGATTTTGATAAATATTTAGGCTTAATTGCCGTAAATTAACCAAGTCAAGTTGGATTAATTTTGGGAATCGCGCTTCCGGACACAATCCAGATAACCAAGAATAAGCTCATTCGACAAAGCATAGTCGATTTAGTCTTTGAAATTCAATTTTAAACCGATATTATATTGTGCTATAAAGTTAAATCGCCTTGTTTTAAACCAAAACCGGTTTTCGGTTCATTTATTTTTGCCTAAGCATTAATATTGGTCTGCAATTGAAATTTCATTAACTAAATCGACTTTTGCTATAGCCTATTCTCGAATTTGGGATTAAGAAGCCGAAATTCTCATAATTAATCGAAATATATATACGAGAAAGACATACCGAAATCAACCATCTAAATGTCAGCGCCATTTCCCTCCAAGGCCTTGTGTTGAGCATTTGGGAGGCGACCCGAAAACGGAAAGCAAATGGACTTTCTTTACGGTCCTTCTTCATATTTTGACGTCGAATCCTCTTGGATTTGTCCGGATTTTGCCAGGCCCATTCAAATTGCAAAGCCGCAATTGAATTTGGGAAACCGTGAATGATGCAAACCATGTCCCTAAAGTAAAATTAATTTTATTATAATTCAAAAATGTGCGCAAAAATACCATGGACCACGATTGTCCGTTTTTCTAGCACCGCCATGGTCGTGGCCAGCATTGTGCTGCCGAATTCGTCTGTTCGGATCCACCGTATAGCCAATGTAGCATCGATTCTATGTAATTTACGGTCAAATTTAAATTAATCAAAAAAAAATGAATTACTTTGTACAATTTTTCTTCACTTTTGCTGACCAAACAATAAACACCAAAAAATTCATCCTGGACTTGTTTGCATTTTGGTGGGAGAAGCTGCAAATTAAATATTAAAAAAAAGAGTGGAAAATAATTCAAACCGGTTCAGTCAAATCGAGCAATTTTTGCATCATTTTTCTGGACCTGAAAAATGCGATTTTATGTATTATAAAATTTAATTAAATTTGTAATATAAAATATACATGGAAATTAACCATTTCAAATTATTTTTAAATAAATTTTTTCACATTTATTTTTATTTCATTATTAAAAAGGCAGGAAAAAATACTTTATTAAACACAAATAAATAAGTTAAATGCAAAAAAATCAATAATCAATCAATTTGGATTGTGTCCAATGTCATCAATTTGGATTTCGGGTCATTGTTCGTTGATAATTGTTGAATTCCTTGAGCCTTTCCAGTGTTTCCTCAATTGGCTAAATTAATTAATTAAATTAAGTGAACAATTCCTCTCATATTTGGAATACCAAATGATTTCGTTCCTCCGACCTCTCTGCCATTTGCAATAAATGCTCAATGTGGGTGTACGGAAGCAAAAGGGCCAAATCTTCTTCGGCAATTTTGGCCATTGGATCCTTGCGAATTTGCGTCGTCAACAATTCTTGCAAGCGCACTTTTGCCCCATCAATTTGTTTGAACAATAATTTGAATGCATCCGCCAAATCGCCGTAATCCAGCAAAGTTCGAAGCAAATCAGCAAAATTTGTTTTCTATTAATTTTTGAAATTAAATTTAAATATTTTGGTGAATTTTACCATGTATCTATGCAAAAGCCAATTGGGCAATTTGATTGAAAATTTCAGGAAGCAATTGGTCACACATCGAAGTATTGCCGTATCATGGGGGAATAGTTTCATGGCCAAGTCCAAATATGAGATCACAATGCGCCAATGGGATTTTTGATGGCTAAAATAATAATTTATATTTTTTCGAATTTTTGAAATTTTAAAATTAAAAAATTATTAATTTAAAAATATTTCCATTCTTCATCCCCCAAGCCCCAATCTCAAAAGCTTACCCCCCAGTATTGTAGTCGCGAATAAAATTTCGATTGCACAAAATCCAATCGGGTTCCATTCCTTGATCCAATTCAATTTGTTGCTGCTCATCCAAATAAAAATCTTTGTCGTAGTCAATTCGAATGGACTCCTCTGTGATTTTATCCAACAAATCGTACGGTTTCAATTCAAATTCCCTATTAAAAATAATTAATTTTTCAAAAAACCATACAAAATTTACTTAATCAGCAGCCAGGCCATATCATATCGTTTGTGTCTGAGGGATTCCCGGAGGATGTCCTCCTCATCGCTCGGCGGCACTGCACTCTCATCGGCATCAATCAATGCGAGACGGGCCTCCGCTTTGAGCAGCTCCCTTGCCACATCGGCCAATTTAATTTGTTGTTGAAAACATCGAATTGGATTTGTTGGCATTTCTGGCAATAATTTTAATAGTAATTATAAATATTTTTATGGCCCACCTTGTTGTTCCTTTTCATTTATCTCAATCATGGCAAAATCGTCTTCCACTCCATTGTCCTGAGGACCGTTGCTGCCTTCTTGAACATGATCGGAGGGTGCCTTCTATTTAAAAATATTTTTATCAATAATCAAAATATAAACTCACATATTCAATCACATCAACATTTATGACCATTTCCGTGTTTTGTTGTTCGACAATTTGCATTGTTTGATAGACGGTGGCCAAAACATTGCATCGTTTTTGAAGCAAATTACTATTCTGTATTTCCCGGCGAAGACGCATTGAAAGTTCATACATTAATTTGGCTGCTGAAATTTGTAATTTTTTTCTTTAAAAATTATTTAAAAACTTGCCTTTCGCAAATTCACAACGTGAAACCAGGAATGCATAGGCAATATTGTACATTGGGCCTGGGTCCGATTCCATTTTGCAATGCACTTCGAGAATGTCCACCACAACGTCCACCAAATGGTCGTAGGGAAGGGCGACAAGCACTTGGGTTTGACGAGTGTCCAATAAATGAGTGATCAATTGGCGGAGACAAACAGATTGACGTTTCTCGACGGGGTTGAGGAGAACAGAGCGAATTGCCTCCAAATAGTCCTTGGCGACCAAATGTTGCGTGAAGAGGGTGGTGTAAACTTCAGACTGGAAATTTTTATTTTTTAGTTTTATTTTCATTTATATTTGAACGTACCAATAGTAATTCGTCGCCATCTTTTCCATATTTGATTGCTCTATCGCCCGCCATAATCACATGAGCGGGATGTTTGTGTTCTTTGAAGATGAACATTACCTGAAATTATTTGAAATAATTTTAATCTATCAAAAATTTTGAGAAAAGCTCTGAAAAATTCAATTAGCAATAAAACTCGTTTAGATAAGAAAAAAAACACAATAGCAAAAAACACAATTACAATCTTAATTAGCAAACAAAAACACATTTAAAATTACAATCTAAGTGAAACACATTTACAATTACAATCTAAGTGAAACACAATTACAATTACAATCTAAGTGAAACACATTTACAATTACAATCTAAGTGAAACACATTTACAATTACAATCTAAGTGAAACACATTTACAATTACAATCTAAGTGAAACACAATTACAATTACAATCTAATTGAAACACAATTACAATCTAAGTGAAACACATTTACAATTACAATCTAAGTGAAACACATTTACAATTACAATCTAAGTGAAACACAATTACAATTACAATCTAATTGAAACACAATTACAATCTAAGTGAAACACATTTACAATTACAATCTAAGTGAAACACATTTACAATTACAATCTAAGTGAAACACATTACCATTACAATCTTAGCAGGCGAAACACATTTACAATCTTAGCAGGCGAAAACACACTTACAATCTTAGCAAGCAAAAACACATTTACAATCTTAGCTGGCGAAAACACATTACAATTTTAGCAGGCGAAAACACAATTACAATCTTAGCAGGCGAAAACACAATTACAATCTTAGCAGGCGAAAACACATTTACAATCTTAGCAGGCGAAAACACAATTACAATCTTAGCAGGCGAAAACACAATTACAATCTTAGCAGGCGAAAACACATTTACAATCTTAGAAGGCGAAAAAACAATTACAATCTTAGCAGGCGAAAACACAATTACAATCTTAGCAGGCGAAAACACAATTACAATCTTAGCAGGCGAAAACACATTTACAATCTTAGCAGGCGAAAACACACTTACAATCTTAGCAAGCAAAAACACATTTACAATCTTAGCAGGCGAAAACACAATTACAATCTTAGCAGGCGAAAACACATTTACAATCCTAACAGACGAAAACACATTTACAATCTTAGCAGGCGAAAACACAATTACAATCTTAGCTGGCGAAAACACATTTACAATCTTAGCTGGCGAAAACACATTTACAATTACAATCTAAGTGAAACACATTTACAATTACAATCTAAGTGAAACACAATTACAATTACAATCTAATTGAAACACAATTACAATCTAAGTGAAACACATTTACAATTACAATCTAAGTGAAACACATTTACAATTACAATCTAAGTGAAACACAATTACAATTACAATCTAATTGAAACATAATTACAATCTAAGTGAAACACATTTACAATTACAATCTAAGTGAAACACATTTACAATTACAATCTAAGTGAAACACATTACCATTACAATCTTAGCAGGCGAAACACATTTACAATCTTAGCAGGCGAAAACACACTTACAATCTTAGCAAGCAAAAACACATTTACAATCTTAGCTGGCGAAAACACATTACAATTTTAGCAGGCGAAAACACAATTACAATCTTAGCAGGCGAAAACACAATTACAATCTTAGCAGGCGAAAACACATTTACAATCTTAGCAGGCGAAAACACAATTACAATCTTAGCAGGCGAAAACACAATTACAATCTTAGCAGGCGAAAACACATTTACAATCTTAGAAGGCGAAAAAACAATTACAATCTTAGCAGGCGAAAACACAATTACAATCTTAGCAGGCGAAAACACAATTACAATCTTAGCAGGCGAAAACACATTTACAATCTTAGCAGGCGAAAACACACTTACAATCTTAGCAAGCAAAAACACATTTACAATCTTAGCAGGCGAAAACACAATTACAATCTTAGCAGGCGAAAACACATTTACAATCCTAACAGACGAAAACACATTTACAATCTTAGCAGGCGAAAACACAATTACAATCTTAGCTGGCGAAAACACATTTACAATCTTAGCTGGCGAAAACACATTTACAATCTTAGCTAGCGAAAACACATTTACAATCTTAGCAGGCGAAAACACATTTACAATCTTAGCTGGCGAAAACACAATTACAATCTTAGCAGGCGAAAACACAATTACAATCTTAGCAGGCGAAAACACATTTACAATCTTAGCTGGCGAAAACACAATTACAATCTTAGCAAGCGAAAACACATTTACAATCTTAGTAAACAAAAAACACAATTACAATCTTAGTAAACAAAAACACAATTACATTCGAAATCATTTTAAAATTTTAGCTTGCCTTATGGAAATATTCAATCAATGAATGTTTTTGTGGACTATTCTCTGCCTGCTGTGATCGTCTTTTGGTTGAAACAATTGATGCAGAAGGGTACATGGATGTTAGCAATTCATTTAGGACAGTATCGCCAGCAATAATTCCAGTAGAGACTTCCTCAAAAATGGTCCAAGCAATTCCGGGTTTATTTTGTCCAGAATGGGCAATTGCCTGGAAGAAGCGGAATGCAAAGGACAATTCGCATGAGAATGGTTCATTTAGTGAACAATAATTCTGCAAAAAATATGAATATTAATTAAGTGATTTAATTTATTTCCCATTTTACCCGGAGTGCATCAAAAAATCTGCTCTCAGCCAAAAATCGGGGCAACATCATTCCATGAGATTCGGGCCAAAAAACGGTTAACATCCCATCGATCAGCTCCATAAAAAATCGACTGAATTGTGTGCGTCTGGTTCGTCGAAGTTGGCGCATAAATGTGTCATCCCAACGGGAAGGAGGTGGAAGTGTTCTTTGCAAGGCATCATCTTCTACTTCTTCTTCATCCTCTCTTTCATCTTCTTCTTCCTCAATTCCACCTCCAGCAGCAATCACTTCGTCCGTGTCCAACATTTCAATTTCGGCAATATCCTCTTCTCCAAATGCATCATCGTCATCCCCGTTCCCTTCTTCTCCCTTGCCCAATCTTCCTTGAAGATTTGATCGTCGGAAATAATGGCCTTGATTCAAAAATGCTTGAGCCACGTTAATTTGCTTTGGAATTGGTTCATGACTGTAAAATTTGGAATTTAATTTTAATATTAAAAAGTTGGTTTTAAAGTTTATCGTCATTTTTCTAACATCTTATTTTTATTCTAGACAATCATTTGTCGAAATTTAAAGCTTTCTATATCGATGCATAACAAAAAGCTGGTTCCTTTCCAAAAATAATTTTTGTTTTATAAGCAAAACTTATTCGCTTTGATTTTTCCTATACCCTAACTATAGTTAGGAACTTAATTTTGAATTAAAAATGATATATGTTTTGGTCTCTGAAAGTCTATTTTCATTTCGAGTTGTTCTGGAAAGTTTTTCTAGCCCGACCAAGTCCAAATATTATTTTTTTGTTATTATTTTGCACTTATCCCCACCTGATAAGCCGAACAGAGAGTGCAATCCACATTGTGGTATAATGATTAATCAATTGGGCAATTCGTCCTTTGTATGCGCCAATCACCATATCCAATTTTGGATTCATTCTTGATTCAGACTTAAAAGCCATTTTTAAATTCATTATTTTATTCAATTGACCCACCGAAATGGCCAAAATTTGTGGCATCGCACCGCTGAGACCATTGATTATCCAGGCTGCCTTCAATCGTGCCAAAATTAAATTTCTTAATGCCATTGACACCAAAGCAACAGTGAATTGGGAATTCAGGTAGGGAGATCGACTTTTGAGAACTAAAAATTAAAATAATTAATAAAATAAAACATTAAAAACACCATTTAATGAGATCGCTGGTGAAATATTTGCGGCAATTGCAATGATCAGGCGGCACAGCTCATTTGTGTTATTGTTGATGAGTTCGAGGGTCTTCTCCGGATCCTTAAAATTGGAGTGCTGCAAATTTTTTAAAATGTTTTCATTGTTTCCCAAACATCAGAAATTAATTGGTACTTGTCGGTTATCTACAGCCTGGATTAACACCCCAAAAAGTCACCATATATATTTTTATAATAAAAATAGAATTTTCCCATCGTTTAACAATCAATGTAAAATAACAGAAAAAATTTGTTCAAATTTGTGGTGGTAGATAACTGACAAGTACCAAATAATTCCAGTATTTTTACCTTATTTGGACGCATCAATTCGAACAATTCCTTGGCCACTTTATTATCCGGAGAGCATATTGCGCGCATTTGTTCATCCGGAGGGCAATGAACAGTGAATCGACACTAAAAATGATAATAAAATAAGGCTTCTTTTAAGAATTTTTGTTAAAATATTTATTTTGTCTATAAATTACTGCACTAAATACTAAAAGATGTATAAAAAATGCTCAAAAGTGACAAACAAGGTCGAAAAAAAATAACTTCCTCTAAGCGGGTTCGAACCTGAGACCTTTAAAGTGAAGAATCACCACTCCTTTCGGGTTGAAATTTTTCAATTTTTTGGTTAAATCTTTTTATATTATAAACTCTACCTAAGTATTTATTTACATATATTCTAGGTTCAATTTCCAAACCAACCAACCATTTGAATGACGCCGGTCAACCCGGTGGTGGATGAATGCCACAGAGCCAATGGTGCCAACCGTTCCTCTTGCAGTTGATTGCATGTTTTTTGGAAGTCAAACCAGAATTTTTCGTATGCATTCCGGAGTTTATTGTCCTCCCTGAGCAGTCCATAGTCCAACATTGCATCTCCCAATCCATCTCCATCGATGTCATTTGCCATGTAAACTTGTTTGAATTGGCCGGATGCGAGAAAATCGTCCAAATGTCTGCTCAATCCCAGCCAATTCCCATATTCAATGTGCTTTTGTGGTTGTTTGCAAACAATCTAAAATAATTAATTTTTTGATTTTAATAATTAATATATTTTTACCTGCACTGCTCGATTCACAACATCGAATGAATAGTTGTTACTGTCGAATATTTTGTTCCGAATTCCCTCCGAGTCCGGGTATTTGAAAAGCAAATTGTCAATTGCGCCAGAGGTGGTGGCCGGTCGGACCAATTCCCAATTGAATTTTGCGTCAGGTGAATCCACAAATTCACATTTCTTCAGTGTATACGGTTGACAATCTTCATCCTGACTCCAGTAAGAATCCGAACTGTCATTCACAATAGCCCATAAACAATATTTATCCTCATTTTCTTCATTTGCCGATTGATGAATTGTGCAAATAAAATCTTTGATATAGGCCTGTGAAATTAATCGATTAAATATATTTAATTATTTGAATAATTTACATCTTCCAATGTGATAGAAAAGAAGACCGACAGCCTTTCTTGATGTTGTTGGAGAAGAACAAACTTAAAATTAATTAAAAATTAATAATAAAATGAGTATTTAATTTGTTTCTTAATAAGAAAACTCACATGACTATTCCCTGACACGACCATGTGGATAAGCAACAGCTCTGGTCTTCCTTTGCCCATTGGTACACTTTTCAATGTGACATCCACAATTTGAACCGACCATTTTGGAATTAGCTCGGTTAAATCAACACATGCGAGCATTGTTGTGGAATTGATGTCAAATACACGAATTTTTCCATCCCTCGACAGGTTGAATATTCGTAATTCACCCTTTTCATTCGCGGCAACTGTCATGTCCCAGGTTTCGATGATTTGTTTTAGGAAAATGCGATTTAGCATGCCAACACCTTGGAGAATGACCTCATCTATAAATTGAGTTTTGAATGATTAAATATTGTCAAAATAATTTTAAAAACCTGCTTCCACAGTTGCCATTGGACTCAGCGGTGGGAAAATTATTCGAATAAGTTGCCGGTCCATCATGCAAGCCGCCGCCACAACCAACCCGTTTCGGTCTGATCCAATTGAGACTTTTAGTGCAATTCCGGCAAATTTCCATGCATGGAAGTCGGTATTGGCGAGCAGCTCACCGGATTGATGCAATCGACTAATCAATGATTGGTCGCCCTTAAAATTCAATCACTATTAATTAATTAAATGCAAATTAAACTAACCAATGAATCATCCTGATCTCGTTCCAGTGGCACAAAAAAGCGATGAATTCCAGACTGGGTTGGCACCATCAATAAGAAAATTTTGTTGCGAACAATGAAAATTCGGGTGCCAGGAATGATCAGTGAGTGAGAAAAATTGATGCAAAGCGAAGAGCCAATAAGTTCTCGATCGATCGAAAATTCATCAATATAGAGATTGGAACCGTCAGCACGCCTAAATTATCGATTGAATTTATTTGTTTTAACATTTCGAAACAAACCATAAAATGAATCTGTTTTGTAGACCTCTTTCCGGATATGCAAATGAACCGGCCGATGGTGGCACCTCCGGGGATATAAGCGTTTTAACTGGCAAATCTGAAATAAAACATAATTTAATTATATTTGATCATTAGGGAACGGATAGTTATGCATTTAAAAATAGTGAAATATACGTATAAAATATGCACAAAAATTACAAAATATGCACAAAAATATGCAAATAAAATTGAATTTTTCTGCCTTTTTAGCAATTTTTTTAAATTTTTCAAAACCAATTTTACTACATTTTCAGAGAAAAATGCCTAAAATAGCTTTAAATAGGTTTTTTCGTCCAAAAAAAATATTTGGATGTGACAGGATTCGAACTTTAGACCCCACGTAAGTTTGCATTCGAAAGACTACTCTCTCCGCTATTCAGCCAAAAATTTTCAGCTGCCAAGATTGGCTATTTTTATCAATTGAAAACCAAAAATGCAAATTTTTTTATCTTTTCAAGATTTTTTTGACAAATTTAATCCAATTTATTAAATCTCAGTTCTAAAATTTTCATTTTTATTGCATTTTTGATTGAAAATTTCCCTAAAAATGACAAAATATGCATAATATGCGGAAAAAATGCAAAATATGCAAATATGCACAAAAAGTTGAAAATATGCAAAAATATGCAGTTTAAAAACCATTTTTTTACGTTCAAACATAGTTATAAACACTTTTTATATTCATATTACAGCGATACAAGTCCAGGAAAAAAATATGTATTTGCATAACTATCCGTTCCCTATTGATCATCTTTTACTAACCTGTGTTCATTTTGATTGTGTTCGACGGCCTCGGTGCAAAATATGCATTGCAAAATGCTAATTCAGAACCACAGAAAAGCTCCATTTTATTTAAAATTTCTAAATAAAATTTTCTGTTATTCTTGCATTTATTTAAATGAGAAAATAAAAAATATTTATCGATAATTATAAATCGATAATTGATATGCATATTGAATATTTTATAGGTCAAATTTTATTAAAAATTTTAACATCGATTAAAAAACCCCTATAAACTCAACCATGAAAACAAAAATTGTACAAACAAAATTAGAGGGAACATTAGGATAAGCGAAATTGGGAGGGGGAATTAAAATGTCAGCAGCATTAACAATTATGATTAATATGTGATTTAAATTATCCGAGCATTTATTCTTGTTCAGAGTCACTTCCTTCCGTGTAATCGTCGGATGATTCGCTCGCCTTGTCAACTTCCTCCTCCTCCGTGTCTTCATATTTAATTTGAGGCGGCTCTCGGGCTGGATGAACTTCCATCTTAAAATCCGAAAATATTAAGAAAATTTACCAATAGAAATAACCTTAACATCAACCGAATAATCAAAGTCCATGTAGGAGTCAGATTTGATGTGGAGGGTGTAAAAATATGAGCCTTTTGTTGCGGGTGCCGGAAATCGAAGATCGAACTGTTAAATAAATGAATTATTGTTGATTAAACATTCTTATTACCGTTTTCTCTTGATCCAGCGTTTTACAAGGCACAATTGTAATAAATTTTCGCGTTTTCCTCTCCACCAAATACATGTACCACCATTCATATTTATCGCCCGGAAAGTAGGGACAATGCACTTCATGGTGGGTGGTCGGTTCGCTCTCCAGCAACATATCCTTTTTGGCGACCAGATCATCACTGTCCTCATTCTCCCAATCATCATCGTCATCAGCGCCTCCTCCTCCCTGTTGCTCTTGATTGAGCGATTCCTCCTGATCACTGGCCTCATTTGTGGACTCTTCTCCATCCTTTTTTGATTCATCTTCACTCGCCGAGTCAGAGCCATCTTCGCTGTTCTCCGCCGATTTCTTCTCGCTCATCATTTTAGTTGTTTTTGGCGATGCTGGAGCAATGTTTTCATTTGTTTGTTGATTTTGAGGTTTTTGTTGCGGTTTCTTGGGCTAAAAAGGTTTAAAATTTTCTAAATTATTAAAATTTAAAACAACCTTTTGTGTCGATTTTCCGCCCTTCTTCATTTTCTTCTTCGGCTGTTTCTCCCAAACTTTTCGCTTATTTTGTTGCGATTGTTCGTCTCCACCGCCACCTTCCTCATCCTTCATCGATTCCTTTTCCACGGTGGTGCTCAATCCGTTATTCTTTTCCAGCATTCCCTTCTCCTTTCCTTCCGCTATTTCTTCTCTTCTTTTGTCAACATCCAATAGGGAAAATCGCTTCAAAGTGACTTTGATGGTCACAACCGAGCCAACCGTGACAGTTTCTTTATCGTCTTCTCCTTGGACTGAAAAATATATTTAATTTATTACCATTTTTTAAAATTTTACCTTCTATCCTGGTTTCAATCTCCAATCTGGGCATCATTGTGAGCACATAAATAATATCATCATATTGGTCATAGGTAATTGTGTTCAGAAGAGAGCGCCGTTTGAATTCATTGAGTTTTGACAAATCCTGACAAGTTAATACTCGATGCTGGAAAAAAAATAATCAATAAATCAATACAAACAAAAATGGGTTGTTACTTTTCTCAAATAGGCCACATTGTGTTCAGTTAAATGCGGGAGTTGAAGTAAATTACTGTTCCTTGGCCAAAGGGCTTGCACCAACATGGGAAAAACACGGAGTGTATTTTCAAGTGAATCGATGGTCGGCGTCCGTGGGATTGGCCATTGCATCATTTGAAGCAAGAGACGCAGGAAATCTTCCATCAGTAAAAGCGACCTTCCAATCATGTAATTTTGATCTGAAATTTCACAAAAAAAATTAAAATGTTTGCCATATTCAAAATTTAACCTGCTGCAAGTTTTTCCGATTGTAAATCCACTCGAGTCAAATAAGCATGGATGAGGGTGCGCGCTTTTATGCTCCAAGGATAGCATAGTGGTGGTTCCTTTTTGTTCTCGCCCAAATTTCTCAATTCTTTCATCACCCTTGGGATTTCTTTGTCATCACTTTCACGCTCCACAATTTCTGTGTTGAATTTTTTCCAAAATTCATAGGAGCCGGCCAAAATCATTATTATTCCTAAATATTACAAATAATAAATTTGTAAATTTTCACTACTTACGGTTAATTTCCATGCTTGGCGTTTTTTGCAAAAAATAACAATAAAGTCTGGAAGTCTCGAGCAAAACTTTGTCAGCACTGTATTTGATTGAATTATACCACCAAAAACCCTGAAATATTCTCAAAAATATTAATTTAATTTTTAATTGATACTTACAACTCCCAATGGCAGAACCACCATAAAAACAAGTGTATACAGGCCAAGGACCCAACCGCCGTATTGCTCACTGACTATCCATTTTGGCAGAGCAATTCCAAAAGTGGTCGCCTTTGGACCATCCGGATTTCCGTATAGGCGCCAATTTTCTTTGGATTCCTCGTCCGTGAGCGCTTTGTATGCCTTGACAATGCCATCAAATGTGACCGGATCGCCGCCTTAAAAATGCATTTATAATGAAATCTTCTTAATCTTATTAATTTTAACCTTTATCCGGATGGTGGGTTTTACTAAGCTCCCGGTATTTCTTTTTTATTTCACTGACATCCGCATCCTTAATTATTAAAAAAGATTTTCAATAAACGAATGTGGTAAATAAACCTGATCAACTCCAAGTATTTTATATGGATCATATCTTTAAATTTTCTTGAATTAGTATATTCAAGTTTCAAAACAAACTCTTCATGTTGTGTTTCCAACTGGGAAACTTTGTAGGCAAGCAAAATGAATAGTGCCCAAAGAATAAGAAGAACCACGCCTTTCATCAAACATTTTGCCTTTTCCCATGGTTTGATTTGCTCTTTTTTGAATCGTTTCACCAGATCACCATCACAGCGACATCCACGTTTCGGTGCATCCGGTCTTTTTGCTAAATTATAATTCATTTATTTTGGTTTTAAGTTTGTTATCTTACGTAGTGATGGCCACATGAAATGTGTCAAGGGGAAGAGTATCACAGCAAAAAATGAGACAATAACATAATAAAATGTATTGCCGACTTCATCATATTCAAATTGAGCTCGAGCCATGATTTCCCTATTTCTAAAAAATTAAATATGTTTGTTTTTGAACAGGTAGTTATTTTAATGACAGGTGGAAAAAAATTCTCTTTTAGAGGACAAAAGAGAATCAATTTATTTAATCTACTCTTGGCATTATTTTAAAAATTTTAAATGAGTGGAAATAGGAAAAAGTTTATCACTTGAATCAAATTCCGATTTTTAAAATAAATTAATTGCTAAAAAAAGCAATAATTGAAATGTTGAGAATCTTTAAATTTAATCATAAAATCAGTTTTATACTTTTACATTGGCATAATGTGAATGATACAGTTTAAAAAGGGTTGAATTTGTGCAAATTTTTAACCAATTTTGTTCGATATTTCTCGTAATTGTTCGCTAGTGAAAGTATTAACTCCATTTTCATCATCTCCTCTGTCTGGATTTCGTTTTCCCGACATCTGTATTGGTTTTAATAAAAATTTCAAATAAATAATTAATTCAAACCTGATAATATATATCCACAATTTCCTTCCAGTCGATGACTTTCTCCAAATTAAAGTCTCTGGCCTTATGATGCTCATCGTTCGCCATTACTAAAATTGGATTATTAATAAGATAGAGCGTATTTATGTCATACCACGTTCCGAATCATCAGAACCGACTTTGAAGGTTGGGCTTTGGCGTCCCTAAAAATTATATGTGCTAATTGAATTTATATCTATTTTAACCTGCTGACCATCCATCGAGAATGCATCAATATTCTCTTCATATCGCAAATCTTGTTGAGCCTTTTGAGTGCAAAAACGTACTGAAAAAAACAGTGAATATAATTATTTTTTACCCTGAATTTTACGTTTGTTTCTGTAGGCCACTTTAAGCACAATATACCTTAATTTTAAAATTCTTTTACTATTTTTATAGTAAATAACAAACAATTTTGTAAGCATGTTAATTGGCGATGGGGTGGCTGATCGTTTGTTCATTTGTCTAATCAAAATTGCTCTCCCAAATTTCCATTCTTTGTCCGATTGGGCTTGGATTCGTTGATAGGTGTCGCTCATCATAGCAATAAGTAGATTTATTAACACAATTAATGTGACCATCATATAAATGCCAAAAATAGCCTTCAGCACAATTTTGGCAAAATCAGGGACCAAATGCAATGGAGGCCTTGGAATTTGAATGATTTATATAATTTTTAATAAAATTTTACATGCTATCCGGTTCCACTAGTCCAAAGAGAGAGAAGAATAACATTTCCAGCGTCTGTCCGGGTGAAGCCAATCTCATTAATTCGGCAGAATCCTCGTCGACAGGTTGATAAGCGGGTTGGAAAATTGAAGTTACATGAAGCGTGAAACCGGCAACAAAAAGCATCAAAATAACCAAAAACCGTGTCAAATCGTACATAAGATCTGCATGGAAATTAATGCTTAAAATTAACTTTTTCAATAATAAAAATTACCTCTAATGATGATAGCCCATGGGCCGAACAAATGATGCACAGTGAGAAAATCAAGGAATTCGACGAAGGCAAAGAGCAGAGCAAATGCGAGCAATTGATTCTTCTAAAATTAATCAAATTATTTATCATTAATGGATTGAATGGATATACCAAATAGAGCATTGTTCGAGCAAAATGAAGCTTCTCATCATTGTCCAAATGTGTAAAATATATTGCGGGAAGCAAAAAAGCCAAAATGTGAACAGCAATGGCAATGGCGGCGAGCACCAAAATCTAAATAAATGTTTCAATGTAATTTGTATTTGGATATTTAATCAATTTACCAGCACTTTAACAATGCCCAAGCCTGATCCACCTCCGACATTTGAAAGCTCGGATACTAAATTTCCGGAAAGCCACAACAATAAAAGCCATTCCACAGGATTTGGCACAATTGAAGTGACCTGAATTTAATTTTAATATTTATGGAATTAATTATTTTGGATAATAAATGGATAAAAAAATTACCCTACCCAAAAAGGATTCGAACCCGCCCGTTAATGAAAACTAAACAAAGAAAATAACCATTAAACTAAAAGCGCCATGAATTGGTCATTGATAATCGTAACCTATATTTAATTTATAAAAGTACAAATATTCTTACATTATAAATTTTGTGTGTGATGTTCAGTACAACAATGGTGAGCAAAATTGTGAAGTAAACGTGTGAGACGATATGGCAAACAAATTTGATAATTGGGGCACGACCAATTCGACTATCCAAAGGCAGTGAAAAATAGAACCATGCTGGAGGGCAAATGAGCACAAAAAAGGCAAATGCCACTGTTTTGCCGAAAGACCAATCCACTCTTCCCGTCCAAATTTCCGTTAAATATCGTTGCACTGAAGCATATGAAACAACTTCTTTCTGAAAATTATGTTTTTGGGATTTAATATTTAGCAAAATTGCGTTTTTACCTGTTCATTCTCGATAAGTACATCCAAAAGTGGTCTGCCTCGATGATCTTTAGCCTTCAAAAGGAGTGCTGCATTGTATTTTGCCGCCGAAATTCCCAGCAATTCAACAGCCAAATTTTCGGCAAATGTTGCTACATTACTCTGTTAATTAAAATTTAATTAAATAGTTTAAAATAAATAAACAGACCAAATCCTTAGCTCTCTCCTTTTCCTTTTCACTCATTTCCCTATATAAGCTCGACAATTTCACGGCAGTATCGATGGGCGCCGGACTTTGAAGGATGAACTCTTGCAATGGTTGATTGTCATTTCCTTTTCCACAAACCATTAAGTCAAAAATAAACTAAAATTCATTTGGAATTATTATTCTCAATAAATTATTATTTTTTATTACTTTTCTGTCCTCCATCAATTGATGTGTATCATGTTTTTGTTTTAACAAGAATCGAAGGCATTCAATCTGCAAAATGTGGCGTTTAATGTTTGAAATTTGAATATTTTTACATGATTATTTGCGGCCGCAAAACACAGCGGAACTTTTCCATCTTTCGTTTCCGCCTGGGCATCCGCCGAACTCATAATGAACAATTTGACCACCTCCAAATGGCCGGCTTTCGTTGCAAAATGCATTCCAGTCCAACCATTCTAATAATTAAATTTTATCCAAATGTAAAAAACTGTAACTAACTTGGTCCATCACATTAATGTTTGAGCCTTGTGCAATCAACAGAGAAACCATTTCTGAATTAAATGAATGTATATTTCGATATAATTAATATTTTAAAACCTTTTTTCCCATTCACGGCGGCCAAATGAAGTGGAGTTCCTTAAAAATGTATTGTATTCATTAATGAATGTAATACTGACTTCCTCTCCAATCCTTTGCATGCTGTTGTTGTGTACTTCGAGAAAGGAGCATCCCAACAACGGCGATGTGTCCTAAGGAATTGAATATTGAACAAAATTATGATAAAAAGAGCATTCAAAATGACCTTGTTGTGCTGCCAAATGCAAAGGAATTACATTCTTAAATTATATTTTAAAAATATTTTCTGGATTAATTTTATTTACCATTGTCGTTGTTGCCGCATCAACTTGAACGCCTTGATTTAATAACATCCGAACCAATGAATCATGGCCCGCTTGGGCGGCTACATGAAGTGGCGTAAATCCATACTGTTAATTCAGAGCCATTAATTTAGAAAATAAAAAATCAATTTACCTCAGTAGCGAATTCTTTGACGACTAAATGATTGAAAATTGGAGGCTCGGAACGAACACTTGCGGGCACATATTTCATTATTTCATTGATAAAATCGGAATGGCCTTTATAGGCGGCAATATGAAATGCATTAAGTCCAGTCTAAAATTAATATGTTGTTTTAAAATTGACATGAAAATGAAAGAATACCTTTTTTGAACATTTTCGCCAGTATTTCTTCTCAAAACAAGAAAGTATTGAGGTATGGCCATTCCATGCAGCCAAACTAAGTGGCGTCATCCCATTTGCATTCTCATCTTCAGGATTTGCCCCATTTTCCAACAATATTTTTACCTAATAATTTTTAACAATGAAAAGTTTACTAATTTGAATTTGCTTACAATTTTCCCATGGCCTCCACTCGCCGCCATATGCAATGTTGTGGCTTCCAATGTTTTTGTTTTTGCATGGATCACCATGGATTTATCGATCATCATTAATTCGCGGACCACTGCCAAACTCCCTTTCATTGCTGCAATATGGGCACCCTAAAAATTAAAGATTTTTTGAATAAATAAAACAATTTGCCGCCAAGTGGAATCGAACCCCCGATCTCGAACCAATAACATAAAGGGCTATACCTATACCACTAGACTAACCATGATATGAATTTAAAACTCATAATTTGAACTAGGAACATAATAGAAATACTAAAAATTTGCCTCGATTTAAAGGTAATTCGCCGGTTTATACCCATCTTTCCTTTTTTAAACCATTCATAAATTACATACCGTGAAACCACTGTGATCAACTGCGGTCAATACGGCATGGTTATTTTGCTTCATTTTTAAAAACAGCTTCACTACATCCGGAAAATCATTCTCTGCTGCCAGATGCAATGGCGTTTGTCCCTTGTCGTCTCGCGCATTTGGATTTGCGCCTAACGCCAATAAAGTTTGGGCAACAATTAATTGGCCATGTTTAGCGGCAAAATGGAGTGCAGTTTGGTTGTCCAGTGTGATTGCTTCAAGACTGGCCCCATGCTCTTGAACCAGCATATTCACAACCCGCGGATGACCGGCTTAAAGAAAAATGGAATTAAAAAATAATTTTTAACCCACCGGCAGCCGCTAAATGTAGTGGAGCTTCTCCATTTTTTGCTTTACTAAATGTTACAATTTTTATTTTATAGTGAATATTTTAATAATTTACCTGTTAACGAATGCTTTATATTTCAGCAATAGTTTGGTTAATTCAATGTGGCCGTTGGCACTTGCCAAATGCAATGCCTTAAATTTTAATTAAATTTTTCCAATAATATTTTAATTCACCGTTCTTCCGCAAATCAATTCTTGCGTGATGTTGAAGTAAAATTCGCGACACTCCAACATGTCCACGGGCACATGCTTCCAGCAAAGGAGACCATCCATTCCTTGATTTTTTGTTTTGAACAATTTGCACAGAACCTGGACCAATTTTATTGACCATTGCCAATAAAACTCCTTCATTTCCTGATCTGTATTGAGCAATTTAATTGTATTAAATTTAAAATTTATTAACCGAGCGCACATATGCATTGCGGTCTCCAAATTCTGGAAAAGAATATGTTTTTTTAATTAAAAATATTTTTAAAACGAACATTCAAAGTTTGCAATTCGCAATCGCCTCCATAATCCACCAGAGTTGAAACAATTCGGGCATCTTCTTCCTTGAAGTGGACTTGATCGGGCAAAATTTGATTTGCATAATGAACGCTGGTTTGGCCATCATCCGTCAGTGAATTCACATAATTTTTCACATCTCTATTGTCCGAATTTTTGCTGAGGTGTTCCAAAAGGAGAAGAACAATTGGCAAATGACAATATTTTGAAGCAAAATGTAAGGCAGTTTCACCAATCTGTGAAAAAATGGTTGATTTTATTTTGTAAATTAAATGAACCTTTGATTTCATCTCAACATCCGCCCCTTCATTTAACAGTAGCCGGACCATTTCACGATTCCCTGCCCTTGCGGCAATATGCAAAGGGGTCAGACCATCGGATCTTTTCACATTTGGTTGTGCCCCACTTTTCAACAGCATTTGGGCACATTCAATGTCCCCACTTTCCAGTCCAGCGGCAACATGCAACGCAGTCTAAAATAAAATAATAAAAATAAAAAAAAATGTTGGAATAAAAATTTGTAAATTAGATTAAATTTTATTTAACTAATTTTTAAACGTTAAAAATTATTGAATTCACCTCTCCAATTTGCCCTCCTTTAATATGTACATCGGCACCGAATCCCAGCAGTGTTTCCACGCAACTGGCTTGCCCCGATTGAACAGCAACAGTCAATGCGGTGTAATTATCCTAGAAAATGAAATTTTACTTAAGTTAAAAATAATAAAATACCCTCGTTGTAATGTCAACTTTAGTGCCTCTTGCAATCAACATCTGTTAAAGTGATATGTTTTATTCAGTAAAATAAATATTTTTAAATTTAATTCACCTTAACAACATCATTATAACCGGCTGCAGCCGCCGCATGAAGTCCTAATGCACCATTTTTGTTTGGCATATATAAAGGAACGCCTCGTTCTGTGAAAAATAAAGAATTAATTCATATCAAGTTAAAATAAATATTTTTACTTAAAAATGCCAACGCCGTGTCCGCATGCCCGGCCGCCGATGCAATGTGCAAAAGAGTGCTCCCATCAAGTGTTCTGGCTCGAATGGAAGAGCCAAATTTGTCGATGAGTGTTTCAACGACGGTTGTATGACCTACAAAAAAAAGAAGTAGAATTAATAACAATTAATTAAAATGACCTTTTTCGGCGGCAACATGCAACGGAGTCTTCTCATTCTTAAATAAAAAAAATTTTCTCATTTAATTTTTATTCGCCCGATCATTGATTACCTTGTCCGCTATATTGGCATTTGCATTTAATTTCCACATTAGCTTCAACATTTTGTCCCTTTCCCTTTCATCTTCCAATTCGGCGATTTCATGAAGAGGTGTTCTGCCCATTGCATTTTGGATGTTCACGTCTTCGCCGCCTCCACTATCAACAATTATTTTCAGAAAATCATTTCCTTAAATGGAATTATTTTCATTTAATATTTTCAAATTGATTCACCTTTTTGTGCGGCCAAATGCATTGGAGTGTTTCCATCAACGTCTTGAACTCGAATTTGCTTCTCTGGATCTTTGGAAAGGAGGAGCTGGACGATGGGAAGATTTCCCGCCCGAATTGCGCAATGCAAAGGTGTAGAGCCTTTTTTGTCCGCAGCCGTACGACAGTTGGGATTTGCCTCAAGCAATAATTGAACAATGTTGAATGCACGTGAACTGGTCCGATCACAGGCAAAATGAATTGGCAAACGGCTGAGTGGCTAAAAAATGGTGAAAGTAGATAAAACTTTAGCGTATATCTTGTAAAATTTTTTGGATAGAATTAATGTATTTCCTCTAGAAATGTACTGAATGTGTAAAAAATTCATAGAAGTGGGAATTAAGGCCGAAAAAAATACTTGCCTCTGAACGGATTTGAACCTGGGACCTAATTTTGTGAGTGTGAAGGGTCACCCATTTGGCTAAGCAATTCCCAGGGTTTTTGGTTAAAAATTTAGTATTTTGTGTAGAAACACATGTTCGAATGTAAAAGTGCATAAAGTCCAAAAAAATTTTTAAGGTAGATTCGAACCCATTAACTTTTTCCTTTGACTAAGCTTAATTTGAATAATAATTTACCCCGGCTGGTCGTGTAATATCCATCTTCCTTGCCAACAACCGCTGCATTAAATCTTCATTTCCTGATCGTGCACAAACATGGACGGCAGTCATTCGGTCCTACAGAAATTCATTAAATTGAAACAAAATTAATAATAAAAAAAACCTTTGATGATGCAAACAAATCCGCTCCTTTTTCAACCATTTTCTCGAAAATATCAGCCTTGCCCGCTTTCACAACCAACAAAAGTGGAGTGTACCCGTCCTGATCGGCAAGGGTAAAATCGAGTTGTTGGTTTTGGTCAAGTGATTTTCGTACTTCATCCCATTCGGCTTTCTTCGTTAGCAACAATAATTCTGTGCTTTGGTCACCACCGTGCTTTTGTAATCTGAACATTTTGTATTTTACTAATTCAATGAATCAAATTTACTTACGATTCGAGTTCGGCAATTTCCTTCTTTTCCACTTCGGTCAAGGAGCGTTTTTCCGATTCACTATCCGCTTCGGATGATGAGCCCTTTCTATAAAAAATAAATAAATAAATATTTGCAAATTTTGTGAATTTTTTTACCCATTGGCATTTTTTCGTCGTTGTTCTTCCAGGCCATCCACTCCTCCAATTTGTCCACCGGCTGCAGAGTTTATCAATGGAAAATTGGCACCTTTATAGGTTCTCTGTTTCTGCACCTTTCCTCCTTTAAGCACTTTTGGTTTCTTTCCAGCAGCGGCTTTTTCGGCATCGGCGGCTGAAAACAATGGAGGAATAAAATGCAATTTTTCTAAGAAAATTTTCAATTATTTCAATTCTATTTATATTTTTCCTTCATTGTCTCCTAGCAGGCCCGGCGCCAGGGGGGTGCAACCTGGGGCCCGGGCTCCCCCCGAAATCGAGAAAAATCCGGAAAAATAGGGGTAATTTGGAAAAAATTAAAAAATAGGAAAAAGTGTCGAGGGACCCCTCCAAAAACCCTATGGACCCCTCCAAAAAAAAATCCTGGCGCCGGGCCTGTCTCCTAGAATTATTTAGCCGAGTGGGTGTTCACTTTTTGCAAAATTTAGGTCGCAGGTTCGATTCCGCTCATAGTCTAATATTTTTTTACGTACTTGATTCCTACTTATATGCATTTTCTATACATTCTAAGTACATTTCAGTACACTAATGTCCCCCATCTTTAATAAAAATAATTCACTTACCGCTTCCTTCACTGGTCGTTGTCGATGGATGATTATATTCCAGCAATTCACCTTTGCTTAATCTCCGCTTCCTCCGCCTTTCAAGCGATTTTCCCAAAATTCCATAACGATATTCATCATCGGAAGAGTCCACTATTGTTGTTGGGCGCCTTTTGGTGGCGTTGAAATTGTTCAATTGAGTATTTCCTGCTGAAGATCGAGGTCGTCGTAGGAGGCCATTTACAGCAACAGAATGTCGGCGATGTTGACGAAGTGCGGTGCTGAGAATTCCTCCACGCATTCGGAGCTCCCATTCTTCCGGACTGTATTTCGCCACTTCTCTTTCATCATTGGCAATTGCAGAAAAATCGATAATGGAGTCTTGAAGAACAGCACTGCGTGCCGGTGCTGGGATGTTTGGGACCGTAACACGTAAGGCTGTGTCACTTGCGCCAACAATTTCAGGTTCGATATTCGTGGCAGCAGAGCTCTTTGCCTTAATTTTCAATTATATTTTGAATTAATTTCCTATTTAATTTACTTGATTTAATTGCTGCTGAACTGATGGCAAAACAACCACAGCAGATGGGCCATTCCCATCATTTGGCATATCATCGCCATCTTCCTCATCCTCCGACCATTTGGATGTTTGTTTTCCAAGTGCACGAGCCAATATGCCTCCGCCGCTGATTTTCCCGCTTCCAAGTGTTCTCGACAGCAATCCTGTTACATTTCTTGTATTAGAAGAGACATTTTTTGAAGGCAATATTGGTAGTTTTTCCATTCTTTTTGGATTTGAAAATAAACCCAATTTTTGCCCAACTATACTAAAAAACTTTATAGTTGTTTTCACCAAAGATTTTTATGGCCACACTGAATTGCAAACCTGTGGGGCCAAAATTGGCGGAACTCAAAAGGGGAAGGCCAATTATTATTGTCCAGTCCTTCCCGAAAACTGAAAACAATTTTTTATGTAGAATTATTACAAGTACTTAGAGTTTAAGTAAAAGTAAAAAAATATAAGTTTAAAACTTCAAAATTGTAATTGTTTCAAAAAAAAACAAATTTATACAAAACACAACACAATATAATACAACAATAATTTGATGGAAAATAATATAAACAAACAATTGGGAAATAACAATAGCACATATTTAATAATTATTTTACAATACGAAGGACAAATATTTTATCATTTCTATTCAACATCCGCCGCCATTCTTGGACATCACATTCATCAATCCGTGCCGGCTCCTCCTGATGAATCGTCCTCGTCGTCGTCTTCTCCTCCTGCCGGTGCATCGTGGTGGCTGCAGCTGCTTTTGGCCTTGTCTGGAAATGCCTCGAATTTGTTGGAGAATGAAGCATAGATTTCCTGAAAAAGAAGGGATGTTTAATTCATTAAGAAATGCAAAATCAAAACTCACGTAGAAGGTTATCAGCGAAGACAGGGATTGGAATTTCGGCTCGCCTTCAATGTCGACATGCAGCAGGCCTTTGCTTCCGGAGCGCAGAATCCGAATGTGACTGAAAAAAGTGGGATTAATAATTCATGTTATGTGATTAATAAATTTACCGGTAATTTCGCGATGCAGTCCGGTAGACGATGAACAACGGGAGCAGGTGCTGAAGAACATCCTTGTCGTCAATGACCTGATGGTAGAGCAGGAATCCTCCGTCGCGTTTGCACAGTTTCTCGGCCATCCTCCTTGTGCATGGTCCAATGTAGTACTTGATCATATCTTCTTCCTTGGGATTCACTCGGTCCCCATCAATTGTTCTCAGTTCAGCGTAGGTACTAAAATAAAAAAAAATTATTTTTTGATTATTAATGTGTAGTTTTTACTTTTGCGATGGTGATGCAGGCGGTCCATTCATCCTAAAAATTGGGAAAAATTATTGAAAGATTAAATTATGAAGAAAATAAAACTCACACTCGGTTTTGATGCTCCGTTCTTTTGTACACTTTTGGCTCGATCTCGATATCTTCATCTTCGTCGTCATGTTCTTTTGCCGTTGAAATTCCTTCGTCATCCTCTTCGCCAGTTGCTTCATCTGTGCTGCCGAGTCCTCCATCAGGTACGAGGTCATAATTTGATGCTTCTGAACTGCTTTTCGGTGCTTCTTCTTCAGTGCTCGCTGCTGATTCTTCTGCTCCGTTGATCGCCGGTACCATGTTTTCGTAGATGCTGTGTTCTTCTGTTTCGGTTGTTTGCTTCTTCTTCCGCTTTTCATTGGCTTTCGGGCATGGCCTTCCGTGTTCACAGCAAACAATGTCGTCGTCTTTGTCATCCTTGGAGCAATGCTTCGCCTTTTGATCATCTTTGTTGCCCATTGGTCTGCCGGTTTTGATTTGTTTGTTGTTGAAGTAGAAGACTGGAAACGTTGTTGTAGATTAGGGTGCAGCCAAAAAGAAGGGTGAACATAGCTTTCTTTTATAGTTTTTGTGTTCAATACATTTTTTAAGCATATCATATCATCAATCGATAAAATACACTGTAAGAAAAGAGAGATAATAGAAAATTTAATAGAGTTAGAGAAAGAGAATCAACAAAACTAAGAAAATGACAAAATATCCCAAAGAAAAAAAATGTTCTTCTTCTTCCACAATCCACATTCATCAATCAGTGCAGCAGATCAGTCATAGTCATCACTCATCAGTCATCACTCGTCACACCTATACCTATACGCTATACCTACCGCCATCGTAAGATTTCCTTTTTATAAACAGTGCTACCGCTACCGTCCACATCCACGGGTAATTTCCAGATATCGAAATGTCGGAAATCCTTATATAAAAGGATCAATAATTTTGGATTTCTTAATCATCTCGTTTCAGTCAACAAAATATTCTTATTCCATCAATCGACGAAATCTGCCCAATTTTTCAAGTGATGTCAGAATTTACTGCAACAATTCTTGGGATAATGCAATTATTTCCGGCACCCTCAACAATTCCAGCGTTCGTTGTTGTTATGGCTGCTGCTGTGTCAATGTCAATTGGGATTATGCAATGTTGCTGCGGAAAGGTTGGTTATGTTTATTTCCAAATTACTTTTAAAATAACCTTTCAAATTTTACAGAAAAAGAGCAAAAACTACAAGCCGGCAAAGAAGATGAAGAAGGCGCCCAAGAAGAAAATCGGAGGAAAGGAAGGAGTCAAGCCCAGTCCAAAGAAGAAGAAGAAAGGAGGAAAACCTGCTGCTGGCAAAGGAATAAAAAAAGCAAAATCGCCTGCCAAACAACAACCAAAAATAACGGGCATTGAAGTACCAGTCACGTAAGAAATTTGAATTTTTAAACTTTAACACAACCTTTTTTCAATTAAGAGTTGAATTTGGCCCCAATGCACCGGCATCAGATGAAGAAGAAGGTAGGAGCTTTACAACGATTATAAACCTAATTTCAAATATATTTTAACAGATTTGCCACAAGAAGACCCGGCCCAGCAACAGCCAGATGCCCAAGATGATGCCCAAGCTCCTGCAATGCAAGCACCAGAAGATCAAATGGACGGAAGAGAGCAAACGCAGCAAGGCATGGCACACGACGATGAGCAGTACAGAACGTTGGCAGGTAAAAATTTTGCAATTTAAATTCCAATAATAAATGTCCCCTTTTTTAGATCTAGATAGCGACGCAATCTTTGTTGAGGGCAACCGGCAACCACCAGAAGAACCCTATTAATGAAGAAGGTTGATCTACAGCCAAAGATGTGCGTGACCCATTGATGATATTTGTCGGCATTCCTCGTTTTTCCCAAAATCACATTGTATATTGTTGTATGTCCCTCATTGTTAAAAATACCATCTATATTGTTTTCTTTTTCTATATCATATTGTTGTGAATATATTTTGTTTTTAATGATAAAAATTGATTATGATATGAATGCTGTGTTTGATTTTTGTATGAATTATAATTGCATCATTCTTTAATTAAAATCCAAATAAGTTTGACTTCATTTAGTGTGCATGAAATACAAATTTATCATACAAATATTGCTGGGGTGATGTCGTATTTGTTTGAAAAATCAGAGAACAAATTATGTGAATAATTGTATTAATAATAGAATTAGAAGGCATCAAATGATTTTGGGGCGAAGGGGAGGAGGTGGAGTCAAGATTTCCGACTCGTATTTGGGTAAGTTCGAGAGGAGGAAGGAATTAATTGAGAATTAAATCGGCTTCAACAATTGGATGTTCCTCCTTTTCGCCATTTTCGTAATTTTTCAAATAAATTCATGCATTTTCCCCTCTCCACATCCATTTCCGCAACGCCCATTTGGCGCTTTTTTCGTTGAGAAAACCGACGAATTGCTGCATGGAAATCTTCCGAATCTTGAGAACTTCGTTGAATAGGTCGATTATTCTTAAAATTGATGGGATGAATTTAGAATAAATTTGGAAACGAACAATCGAATTATTATTGTTGGTCTGCGTTTGATCGGAAATGTTCATTCGGAAGGATTCCTTCACTTGTGCCACGATGCCAACGAGTAAATCTGATTTTATCGAATGCAAATTAGTTCCATCCACCTTTCAAATTCCCTACCATCAACATCGTGATTCAACGCTACTGAAACTTCGAAATGAGGAACATCGTACGTGAGCACCGCATTTTTCACCTCTGGCTCCATCACTGCCCTTTTACGTTCCAAATCCGCCTTATTTCCAACCAACAGAATTGGAGCCGGACAATTCTCGGTTCGGAGTTGTTCAAGTTGCCGAATGGCAATCCGAAAGCTGGCTTTACGGTCAATTGAGTAGACTAGGAGGAATGCATGGAATATGCTCATTTTGGAATGGATCTCCTCTTGTTGTTCGGGTATATCCCATTCGGAGAAGGCCAATTCACATTCATGGCCCCCAATGTTGACGGAGACGGTTGTGTCCTCGCCGCCATTTTGTTGAGGGACACCGTTCTCTGAATGCATTTCATCCGAGTCATGAAAGGCCGAAGAGGAGAGGAATTGGCCAATCAGCGAGGTTTTGCCGGCACCAGCTTGTCCAAGTACGCAAATCTATGAGTGAATTTGAGAATGATTAGCCCCACGGGAATATCACCTTATATGAGCAACTTGGTCCTTGGACTGAATGGTCACTATTTCCATTCTGATGAATGACTTCTGTTGATTCATTGTTTTGAGGTTGCTGCTGGGCAAATGCCGATGAACTGCTCACAGAAGTACGGGTTGAACTATTCTGTAAAATGAATGATAAAATGGACAATAAATGTAGTTATTTTTACCCCAGTTTCATCCTGCGGTTCAATGCCCTCATTTCCTGTCCCATTTCCATTATTATTTTGTAATTGTTGATTCTCTTTTGTGCTATTTTCGGTTATCCTCCGTTTCCGTCGAAATGAATCGCCCCGATGAATGACTGCCCCTTTGGCATCAATATTGAATTGACGAACCCGTGTCCAATCGGCCCAATCAGGCAATTGCAAAAATCGTTCTTCCGCTTCACTCATCGGCTTGGCCTCTGGCCAAACGTCAATTCGCGGTTCTCCAACGCCTCGGGCGCCGCGGCAAAGTGAGGCGCGTCGATGGATTGTTGGAGTGGATCGGCGTCTTTCGGGCGTTGAATCCACCTCATTTTGTTGGGCAGCAGTGGCATTGAGGCCACCGCCACCACCACGACGTTGATTGTCGCCTAGAAGGGCATTTGGACGAGGTCGATGCCGAAATGATTGGGAACGATGTGGGGGAGGTTGAACCATTAGAAGGGAGGAAGACGGTGAATCTGACCTGCAAAAAATGGGAATTTAATTAAGGAAAAGTGAGAATTCATCCTAATATCCATAAAAAGTTCACATTTGAAAATCAAATAAATGTAGCATTTTTTTCAAGCAAAAAAGTGCAAATTCTCATTTTAGGATGGAGGAATATTGGAACCAAATGGATTTGGTAAAATCCTCTCCCTTTCGGGCAGATGTGCAACTTTAGCAAAACTAGGAATGAATTGGGCGAAAAGTAGAATGGATGGACGGCGAATTGGCCAAGCCCGAATGTGAATGTGGACGGAAGAATGAATGTAAAAGTGGGAATGGGGGAAATGGACTTGAGCAGACTGCTCTGCAGGCCAAAGGAAATTGGAGGATCAAATGACGAAAGAAATGGAATGGACGGCGGCTGGCGGACACTTTGTGATGGCCAACATATCCAAAAAGATGGCCATATGAATTGAATGGTGGGGGAAGGAGGGCTGGTGGTCATCGAGATGGAGAATGGCGGAGGGAATTTTGGGCCGATGGACTTAAGCTGATTGGAAGGAAGATGGATTTTCTGGTTCTTTCGAGATGTGAAGAACCCTTTTGGCCACTTTACGAACAATTGAGAGGGGAGGGGATAATCAAAAGTGGTAAATCTCTTATGAAAATTACTTCCTTTATTCAATGGATGGGATTTTGACCGATTTTAATGCCATGAAAAGGGAAAATTTTGGTGAATCCACTTGGAAATAAAAATGAAGTGGAATTAAATTAAAAGGGAATTGAGAAATTACGTCATTTGAATGAAAAATAAAATGGAAAAGTTTAGGATCACGGGAACATATTTTGAAGAGGCATTGATGAAAGAATATGAATGAAGTGGAATAAAAATGGTAATTGAATTGAAAATGAATTGGCCTCCGATTCTTCTTCTTGGGTCTGGCCCGAGGCGCCTTTTTAAAGGGAAGACGATGGCCAAGTGGGTGTGTGGGAATAGTTCGGCCAAAAGGCCACTTTGCTCCTTTCATCATGGACCACTCATCGTCAAAATTTTCCACAACAAATATTTTGTTGAATCCTCCCATTGCCGGCATTTCACACGCGGCCCCGTCCCCCGCCTCTTCAATTCGACCATTTTGCTGGGAAAATTCATAGCGAATTGGATGGGGATATGGGGGAATGAAAACCAATATGGCCCCAGTTTTTGTGCCCAGTCTCATCCCCCAATGCGCCTATGGCCATTGTGGACAATCCACACACATTTTGGGGAAGGCAAATAGTGAAGGAAGGAGGGCGGATGGGAAATTGGTCTATTTGCCCGTCGACTTTGGCACAAAAAAAATGGCAGGAAGGCGATGAATGTTCAGAAGGGCTAATGAACAATTTGTGAGGAAATGGCATCAATTAACACGAATTTGGAATAATTTGGCCTTTTCTTATGGCCTATAAAGAATGGGGAAAGGGGTTGACTATCTTACAAAGATTGAAAAAAGGCAATCAAAGATAAAAATTGAATGGATTTGTTTATTTATTTAGTGGAAAAATTGGGTGGAAGGATTCAAATGATAAAGTGGATGATGAGGGGCAACATCGAGAGGGGACGGAATCTTTGATTTCCTCGTGTGTATGTTTTGCGCGAAATTTGTTTTGCTTTTAAATTGAGTGAAAAGGATCAAAATGAAAGGGGAAAGGAAAAAATAGAAAACTGGAAGATGGTGGCGACAAAATATTTTCATTTTGTTATCCGAATTTTAGCACAAATTTGAGTGAAAAAAAAAGAAAAAAATGTGGGTGACTCTTCTTTTTAAGCCGATGCCCCAGAGCTTTGTTTATGGCCAAGACCAACTTTTTTCCATCCAATGGCGAGAAAAGAAAGGAACCCGAAAGAATATGATGAGAATTGGGGCTGGCGGCAGATGGGAATGCCCTAAAGGGATATTTGGGGGTTGGGGGAAGGCCGAATTCCCGAATTCCATTTTGAGTCGAATCCTCCAGCACAAATCCACATGGCCAAATTCCAATATTTCCTCTTTGGAACATCCATTTTTGGGTTTTTAAAAAATCTGACTTTGCTGTTTATTCTCCTTTCTCCGAATAATCTTCCAAAAATTTGCCGCCTTTCCCGCCTATTCTTTGGTCATAAACTTTTTGGCCAAATTGGCCATCAAAATACCCAAAAATCACGAGTGTTTTGGAATTGCTTTTCAGTCATTTTTTGTTCCTTTTCCAGGCCATCTGATGAGTTGAATGCGTCAAAAATAGTAGGCTATAAGGCATAAAGAAAAAAAGATGCCAAAATTAGTCCCCGGGGGATGGATTTGAATGTAGAAGGAAGGCAAAGGCATTGAGACGGAATGAGCATAGAAAGAAGAGAGGAAAAGGATGGCAAAAGGAGGAAATGGGTTTTTGGCCTTCATTTGGTTCAAAAATCATAGAGTGGCATTTTCTATGCCTGAAGCTGATTAAAAAGACCTCAAAATTGACGAAAATGCGAATCTTTTTAAGCTAAAATTTTGCATTTCATGAATAGAAGGAATTTTGAGGAAAATGGAAGAATGGAAAGCGAGACAGAAACCTGCAAAAGACGAGAATGAAATTAGGAAATGGAAAAGGGAACAGCCAGTGAGAAGGCAAAGGCATAATTGGATTTAGCCATGTTCATAATGGAGACAGACTGCCGGCTTATTAAGGCCATGATTTTTTGGCCAATGTTTTGGATGGAAGGAGAAACGTCCTTCAAAACCAGTGGTATTCGGGGATTTGGCCATTTGCGAAATCAGAGGAGTGGAGGAAGAATGTGGAATGAAAACAATAAAAAAACAATGTCGCCTTTCGTGTCCGTTTGGCCACCCTTTTGGCCAAATGGAAGGAAAGTGGAGAGGGGAGGGTGGATCGGGTGACAGGCGGGGAAATAAATAAGTGAGGGTGGAACAAATGAAAAATTGTGGATTTTTGGGTGGATTGGAAGTGCCAGGGTCCGGTGTACCGCTCCACCCTTCCCATTGTCCACCTTTTTGTTTTTCCCGAAAATGGTTGACCAAATGAACATTTTCTGGATTAGTCATTCAACCGAAAATATTCAATGACTTAATGAATGGACCCCAAGGGAAATTCAAAATTCTTTTGCTTTAATTCCTTTCAAAGTGTTCCAATTTCCCTACCATTGTTGTTGTTGTCCTCCCGTTGAACTACCGCTGCCCCTTCTTCCTTCGGCTGATGATGTTCCTGAAGCCGCAGATGTATACGATTTACGGCAAACTCGTTCACTTCTTGGAGGCGATAAATGTTGGGAATGCTGAAAACAAATTTTTGGCGGAAATGTGGCCAATGCCCAAATTCACCTGTTGGCTGTTTTGTCGTTCTCCTCGGCCCACACCGGCTTTTGATTGCCGACTGGTTGGCCTGGGCGGCACTGGCGAACGTTTTCCACTCATTTTGGGTGGTAAAATTGTTTTGAATGCCAAAAATTATTTGCGTCAAAAATTAGGCAAATTAATTCTTCTGAAAATGGCAAAAATTGCTTCTGATGAGTCCAATGTTTAAAGGCATAAAATTGTTTTTAAATTCAATAAAAATGGCTGAAAAATTGAAGGAACTAAATGGAAAGGAAGGAAAAGGGCTATCGAACGAAATCAACGGAAATTTTGAGGAGGGGAAAAGCGGGTAAAATGGGGACAATTGGATTTGTGGGGCCGCACAGCTGGATGGATGGATGGATTGCCCCTCAAAGGGAGAATTTGGGGCCATTTTCGCCGAATTCGGCATACAAAGCAGGGGGAATAAAGAAGGATGGGTGGCATGGGCACACAAAGCTATTTGTTCGAGGCGAAATTTTTGGACATGCTAATGAACCGAAGAAGAGGAGGAAGGGAGGGGCGATGCCGTCATGTTTTGGGACCATCCCAGACAAAAATTAGCAAAAATGAACATGATGGCATATTATTATGATAAATGGGGGAATGGCCATAAAATAATGGACTCCGATATAATGATTTTAGTGCCAGCCAATAAAAAATGTTCTCCCAAAATCAACGCATTTAAAAAGGCAAAATTACTGGACCAAAAAACATAAATAATTACTAAGAAATTGGGAAACATTTTGTAAAAACACAAATTGAATACAAAATTGTAAAGCAAAGGAGGGGGGGGGGGGGGGGAATGAAATGCTTGGACATTGGATTGTTTGGCCCCAATTCATATATTCTTGTGGGCGTTTCCATTATGTTTGTTGCATGTCGGCTGAAGGGCTTTTCATTTCCATCTGCTGCCCCATTTTATATTGAAGTGGAGCCGAAGGGGGAGCCGCAATTAAGTGGCAAAGAGTGAAGGGGCCGGCTGCGCCAATTAATTTGGACATGGCCAATTCATTCAAGCAACAAAATTGGGGGAGCAAAGGGCAATTGATGAATGTCAGGATGGATAGATGGACGTGTGCCAAATTTGGAGTATGCCGTAGAATATTGGATGAATTCGAACAAGAGAACACAATTCAGGGAAAAAACAATTTTTAATTTGCATTTTTCTTCTACACAAATTAATTCTTTCCAAATTGGATTTCCAAACAGGAAATTGGCCCAAATCCCATTCGTTTTAATTTATTTATTCAATTCTTTTTGCTTCACAATTTTTCGATCCCATTTAAAATTTCGTTTCAATTTTTTCCGGTGTTCGAAATTGGGCTTTTCCCCTTCCATTTTTTTCTCTTCAAATTTATACAGCAGTGGCCTTCAAAATATACGAATTTCTCCCCAAAAAGTGCAGCAGAAATGAAGTGCAAACTTCAAAATAAATTGAATGGCCCTGCCTGGGGAAATGGATGATGAAAGTGAAAGGAAAATTGGAAGCAATGATTCCTTTTTGCCATTTTTCCAGTCATTTCAATTTATTCCACAATTTTTTGGTGTTGGCCAAATTGCGTGACGGCGAATTCAAAGAAAGGAGTCCTTGCTTTTTGATGGAATAATGGATGGATGACGCACAAAAATTGGGGGCAAAAAACTTAATTAAATTGAGGATGGATGGACAAAAAGGAAATCATTGACTTGCAAAAAATGAAGATGACTTCCATGCCAAGGAGGAAATGCCAATGGCCATGGGAATGGGGACATGGAAAATGGCACACCCTGGGATTGATGAAAAGGTTTTGGGAAGGAATGAATGGAAAATTGAGTGGAAAATGGGACGAAGGGAATGATGGAGGCATAAATTGGGACGAGCGCGCATAAATTAGCCAAATTTGGGTGTGGGAGGGAGGATAAAAAAAATCGGGAATATTGGATGAAGCATTTGGGCGACATTTTCTATGGTGGAAATTATTTTTAAAAAAAATAGGTGGTCAAAGAATAGAATTGATGGAACATTTTTGAATGTAAGAAGGGGAATATGGTTTAAATTTATGTTTCCAAAATGATGCAAATAAATATGGACAAAATATTGGCACAAAAAAGAGGGAAGGGGACAAAATTGGCAGGTTGTCTTTCAATTCCAGGGGCCATGAAAATTGGCAACCTTTTCTCAACAATTTCCGCCAAATTCGAGTTGACTTCTTTGTTCTCCCCTTTTAGCCAAATTAATCAACCAAATGGACAAAAATGCCGAAAAAAAGAGGGCAAACAGGGAAAGGAATGGAAAAAATGTGTTTTCTTTAGTGAAATAGAATGGGGAAAACTGGGTTTTGAAAAGTTGGCAAAAATTGAAAAGGAAAATGACGTGGAAAATTGGAGAAGGAAAGTTTAAAAAATGAAAAACAAAAACAGAAAACAATGGAAAAATTGTGGGAGGAAGAATAAATAAAACATTAGTGGGGGTAAAAGTTTAAAAGTACATAAAATAAATTATGTAAAAAAGGAGCATAAATTGTAAAGAAAACCAATTTATTGGCCAAATATTGGATGGAGAAAAATAAAATTGATGGCCTCAAATTGAATTTGAATTCAATTTAACCGGAGGGCCACTCATTTCCCCACTAAATTCCAACTTTCATTTCCCAAATATATTTTCCAATTTGCCTTCATCAATTTCACGATTTCCATCAAAAAATGTTTTTATGGCCATTATTCCTCTATATTTTGCTTCAACAATTTGGTGAATGCCGAAGAAAAGTTTCCATTCTCATTCTCCTTCAAAATCAACAAAATTTGCAAATGAATTTGGGTGAAAGGGGCAATGATGATTTGAATCGAATTGATGAAGCTGTGATGGCAGAATTGGCCAAAAGGGAAGGAGGAATGGAAATCCAATTGATCCCATGGGCCATGGAGGGAATAAAAGCAGAACCAAATGAAGGAAATGGACAAGATGAGAATAATAATAGGCAAGTTGGACTAGAATCTCTCCTTTTTTGTTAATAAGATTGTAAATGTGTTTTTGCTTGCTAAGATTGTAAATCTGTTTTTATTTCCTAAAATTGTAAATGTGTTTTCGATTGCTAAGATTGTAAATGTGTTTTCGCCAGCTAAGCTTGTAAATGTGTTTTCGCCTGCTAAGATTGTAATTGTGTTTTCGCCTGCTATGCTAAGATTGTAAATGTGTTTTCGCCAGCTAAGAAATGTGTTTTCGCCTGCTAAGATTGTAATTGTGTTTTCGCCTGCTAAGATTGCAAATGTGTTTTCGCCAGCTAAGATTGTAAATGTGTTTTCGCCTGCTAAGATTGTAAATGTGTTTTCGCCTGCTAAGATTGTAAATGTGTTTTCGCTTGCTAAGATTATGTGTTTTCGCCTGCTAAGATTGTAAATGTGTTTTCGCCTGCTAAGATTGTAAGTGTATTTTCGCCTGCTAAGATTGTAAATGTGTTTTCGCCAGCTAAGATTGTAAATGTTTTTTCGCCAGCTAAGATTGTAAATGTGTTTTCACCAGCTAAGATTGCAAATGTGTTTTCACCAGCTAAGATTGTAAATGTGTTTTCACCAGCTAAGATTGTAAATGTGTTTTCACCAGCTAAGATTGTAAATGTGTTTTCGCCAGCTTAGATTGTAAATGTGTTTTCGCCAGCTAAGATTGTAAATGTGTTTTCGCCTGCTAAGATTGTTAATGTGTTTTCGATTGTTTCCATGAATCTCATGGACTCCATGAATCTTGAATCTCAATCTTATTTGCTTTGGGCAATATTAATTATAGCGTGGGGAAATTCCAAGAAAAAGAGAAATAAAAATGGGAACTACTTTTTTATAAGTCTGGGAAAAGCGGTCTTCCTGATTTCATTATTTGAATTCATTCACAATTCATTTATTAATTTTTTAGTAAATTTGCGATTGAAGAATCAAGCAGCATAATGTGGTTGACCAATGAATTGGTTTGTCGTCGGCTTCTCAACCGTTCTTCGCTGGTTTTATTGGTGCAACCGGACGAAAGAGATTCTCTGCTCCAACAATCGGCTACCTATAAATCCTTGTTTTCGACTGTTGCATCGGCCCTTGGCTTCTATCGAGTGCCAACAATTGGGACGAACATCAAAGACGTTGAATTCTCGAGAAAAGTATGTGCACATTATGGAGGGGAATTGAACGATTTTAATTCTATCCGTTTTATTTTTAAATGTACAATTTGCCTTTTAAAATATCGTTACTGTCATAAGGAATCGAACCATCAAGTGAATTTATAGATCGATGCAAGATCCTTTCGAAAAGGGGCTCATATTTATTCAAGACAAAATTGAGTATTTTATGATAAATTAAAATTCAAGAATTAATTAGCTGAAAATGTGGAATAATTCCCATATTCAGAATTTATACCCAACATTTTTGCGCACTTCACCTCCGCACAGCGATGATGCATTGGTCATGGTTCGAGTACTTGGCCGTCTGAAATACCGACAAATTGTATTGATTAACGTGAAAGGCGATCAAAATGGGGCAGAATTTGTTGCCGATGTGCAGGCACATCGAAGGACCCATAAAATTCATGTTAGACCAAAAATTGGAATTTAAAGGAGAATTGGCATAAATGATTGATTCAATTTTGTGCAGGTCCAATCGGAAATTAGCCTGAATCTGGCACAGGACCAAGATGAATTGACCAGTGAAGTGTTGGAACATTTGGCTCAAAGCACAGCGAATACGGTGCTCCTTTGGGCAAAGTTATTTGGGAAGAAGGGAAATCAAATAAAATTTAATAAAATTGATAAAAAGGCAATCCGATGCAGAACGAATTTTCGCTGCAGCCCGACAATTCACAGGTCCAGGACGAGTTTGGTTGGTGAATGAGGCGGCTGGCTGGGCCCAAAACCTGCCAACAGGAGCATTGACAATTCGGCTCAAACAAACAATGATTTCGGCATTGAGGGATGGATTGACGGTTGCCCAAGGGGGAATTGAATTTTTGGAAGCAAAATATGGAGAGGATTTGGGGAAGAAGGAAACGGTAGAAGAAGGGGAGGGGAATTTGGGGCCACCGGAGGGATGTGGAGCCGAAAGTGAATGGACAAGCCGAATTGGAATGGAAATGTTCAGGTGAATATTTAGGGCGGAAAATTGAAAGAATATGTATCGTTTCCAGAGAATTGCTGACTAAAACTGTGGATGACCCATGGAGTGGGGAACAAATTAAATTTAATGGCCGTGGCGATAGACAGGGATTGGCCTATTCAATTTTGAATGCACGTGGAATGGGTGGGCAATTGCATGAAATTGGCCACATGGATGGGGATGGGCAATTGGCGTTGGATGAGCGCGCAATCCTGTGGCCCGGTGGTCAGCGTCGGCGACCATCTGAATTGACTTTGCCCAAACATTTGCGCGTCACTTTGGTCCAAGATCCACCTTTTGTTTATGCGCTGCCAGGTGCCAATTTGCTCCATCTTATTTAATGGGCAGCAAATCTTGGCGTCGTTTATAATATCTATCAAGGACTATATCAATTTTGATGATTTTAGTAATAGATTAAAGAGTAGACTTTTGGCTATCAAATTATATTAAAATTTATTTAAATTGGCTCAGAATTGATTGAAATTATGTCAATAAAACGATTTAAAGTTCACTAATCCATAGTAAAGGACATTCTAAATGGTTTTTTGGGCATAATTCCAATAAATTTGAAATCAATTTAATTAAAATTAATTCATTAGATAGCCGAAATTTACTTTTAAATCTTGATAGTAAATTATCAAAATTAGTGCAATCCATGATGAGTTATTAAAGGGCGCCAAGTTGGCCATCCACCAAGTTCGATTGCCCCATTTAATTGTCCATTTTTGTGCAGTGGATGAACCGGCCAGATGTGCACAATTGGAGGCGCAAACCAGTCCACCTGAAGTGGATCGTCTGCCAATTGTCCATATTTCTTTCCTTCCTCAAATATTGCCAAAAATTCAGGCTGGTCCCTGGTTTCCTTGTTCTCGACGTCGCCTCCATTCGGCTGGGCCCGGTACAAGGCCGGAAGAATTGTTCTGTTGCAGTGGATTGGCCGTTGAATTGTTGGCACAAGTGGCAAGAGGTGAACCGAATACACCCGATGAATCTGCCGCCGGGCAACAAGCGGACACTGGCTTCTCATTTGAGCTTCATTTGAATGAATCCTATGGGGCAGTCCTTTTGAATGAGGAAGAGGGTGGTGAAGGCCGAAATGGGGGATTCCGGCTGAGTGGAATGGTTTGGCATGGAAATTGGAATGGTTGATTGAATTTTGGGGGAATTAAGGTTGGCGAATTGGACGCGGATCGAGCGGATATGGCCATTGGGGTATTTTCCTGCTTCTCCCTTTTTAAACCTTTTCGTATAGGCTTTGAGCATCAATCCGGAACGAGAGCGATTCATCGACTTCAGTGAACCCTGGCTCTATCATGGCATTCAAATCCTCGAAAGATGGGTGGGATTGACTTTAACCTAAACTCCCCAAAACTTCTAAACAGCGTCCAAAACGTTCACCGATGGAATCTTTTCTGCAACCTTTGAAGGGTTCACTTTGGCTTTCACTGGTTTTGGCCGTTTTCTTGGTGGCCATTGCCATCCATTTGTTGGATTTAAAATCTCCATTTGAACGATTCTATTCGGCCATTGAGGATCCCATGTTTGAGAGGGCGGAACAGGAAAGACGTGTGACATTTGGGGAAGTAAGAATTTTGGGGGAAATTTTCAATAAAATGAGCTGTCTTCAGGCACTTTGGTTTGTCTGGGGCGTTCTCTTGAATTCTGGAGTCTGTGAAAGTGAGAAGGGGGAGGGGATTTTGTCATAAATGCCTGATGGCAATATTCCAGAGACACCACGCAGCTTCAGTGCCCGCGTTCTTGGCCTTGTTTGGTGTGGATTCTGCATGGTTAAAATTTATACAAATTTTTGTGAATAATACCTATAAATGATGAAAAAAATAATTTGAAATCCTGCCCTTAAATCTTGAAACGTGACATCTGGGGTGCCGCCGTTCGTATAGAACCATTCTTGACCATATCTCAAGAAGGAAGCAACCAATTCTGGAAGGCGATATGTCACTCGAAAGCCATAAAAGTCCTCTAGAAAGTGGCTAATTAATTTTTTGATAACTTTAAACATTTTGCGGAAAAAACGGCTTTTCCTCTAAAAATGCGACTCAATTACATTCAAAGGCACGTATTTTTTTGAAGTCCAGAATCATAAAATCTACACTGGCTAAATTGTAAAAGATTATTTGAGCTTTCAAATAGTATATTGCGTTCCATGATTAGTTGCGTTTATGTTGAGCTATGGCTAAAAGAATTGCCAAGTACTCGATCGGCTGCACTGAGATGTTCCCGACCGTTAAATCCCCTTCCCAAAAAAGATCATGGTGGCCTCATATACGGCCAATTTGGCTGCCTTTCTCGTCCTTGACCAACCGGAACGAGCGTTGAGCGGTGTCAACGATCCACGGCTACGGAATCCGTCGGCCAATTTCAGTCTGGCCACTGTGCTCCATTCCAACACCTATCAATATTTCAAACGGCATGTTGAATTGTCCACTGTTTTCCGCAAAATGGAGGCACACAATCAGCCGACAGCCAAGGCAGCAATCCAAGCACTTTTGAATGGGTCATTTTGGGTGATTATTTACTGAATCCTCTTCTCCTAATTAAGTTCAATTAGTGCATTCATTTGGGATTCAATTCGGCTTGAATTTGAGGCTGCCCACAATTGTGAACTTCGCACGCGTGGCGCCCTCTTTGGACGGCATGCTTACGGGATTGGGTTACAAAAGGGCAGTCCATGGACGCCACACATTAGCCAGGCAATTTTACGCCTTTCGGAAAGTAATAATTTACTTTGTTTTTTGCATAAATTATCCATAAAAAGGTGGTACTTTGGAACGACTCGAGCTTAAATGGATTCGATCATCGCGTCCTTGCAATTACAATGATCCGAAGGCACCAGCCCGCCTCGGCCTCCGCTCCATGCGTGATGGGCTGGTGATTGTTGCCCTTGGCATTTTGATTGGTGCCGGAATGAGTGTAGTGGAAAGGCGATTGGGAAAAAGGAAACAATGGAAAAAGTTACGAAAATCTTAATAATTTATTAAATGTATTCAATTTTGAAGAAAGCGACAACAATTGGCACGTCGCTATGCCGCCCATTGGCTTGATTTGGCCCGGAAGCGAAAAAGAGCAGGCCATCTTTTACTCCAACTTTCATTGGCCATTCAAAATGTGGCAGCCGAACGAAGGCATAAAGTAAGCCGTAGAAATTAATTATCAATCAATTATTTGTTTAGCTTCAGAAAAACTCATTTTGGGATGACAAAAAGAAGCCGGAAATGTTCATTCCCCAATTAAATTTCGGAAGCAAACCGTGCCGCGTTTATTGCCCACGGTGCCATGTAAAATATATTGTATTTTTGGATATTTCAACGAGAACATTTTCAGCTATTAGTGAACACAATTCCCCGTCCAGTATTGGGCCGTTTTGCCATAATTTGTTCGACCATTCTGGTCATTTTATTGCTATTTCCATGTGCTTTGGCACCAATTTTTCTAACATTTTTTGCCGATTATGAACACTTTTGCCCCAATGAACGATGCAAGCACAAAATTGGAAGATACCAACGATGCTGGAAGCCAAAATTTTATGTTTAAATTACTCACAATTCATCGTAGATTTCAATTTTATCCGAAAATAAATACCATCAATAATTATTGTATTTTTTATTCCTTTTTGGGTCATTCACAATTTCATCTTCCTTCAATAGGAAAAATGTTGTTTAGAATGCCTTTCGGGCCCGAGCTCGAAGACGTGCGAACACATCCTGAATCAGAAAATGAAAACTTCACAAAAAAATCCCCGTTTTTGACTTGGTCGCTTGCGAATTGTGTTCGGAATGGCTCATCAAATTTGCAACCAATTGTCCAGGTCCCAGTTGCATTCAAACATTTTCCCGAACGCCAAATGTACCTGACAATGAGGAAAATTGCCACAAGCAATTCACACCGAAATAATTACCAATCCTGTTCACGTTTCTCCAACTGATATGTGTAATAGTTGAAACAGGCTCGATGCCCTTGGTCAATTGAAGAGTGAAAAACGGTGTGTGCTTTTGGGCAGACCAAATCACAATAGACACGTTGTTCACCATTGTGCTCTTCCTTACAGTAATAAGGATAATATTAACCAATCACCAGCAGCAGTAAATTTTCCCCCCAATGAAATGCAAAATAAATCGCCCTCAAGGTCAACACAATATTTCCCTCATTTGTTCCTCTGAATAACCCTCAATTTCAATTCAACCAATCAACCAGAAAGAGAATCTCCCTAATAATCCGTATAAATTGTCACACTAACCGTGAAGCATCCATCTCCCTGAAAAGTATGAAGAAAGTTTATCAGATGGCAAGGAAAAGAACCCCTTAAGGAAAAGGGACCTCGGGTGCCGGGCGCCCAGGGCTTTCATTTTCGGCATCCTTAATTATCATATGGCATCGGGCACGGTCTTTACCACCCTTCAACGACCCATCCGGAGTTGCGCATTTCAATTGTCGATATTCTTTCAGAGAATACATAAAATTTGTAAAAAAAAATGAAATTTTACGAGGATGGGCAAGGCAAAAGCCGACTAAAACAATGGTGAAAAGAATCAGTGAATGCGTTGACATTCTCTTATTAGGGGATTTATTTGGAGGAATGAATGCGTCTTCCTTGGATTAAGACGGGAACAGGCTAGGAGGTGGTCACATTCCCTTTTATTCTCCGGGACGAGAAGCGGATTTGCCCGAGGCAATTGGAAATGATGGTTGCGCGATCGGCAAATAAGTCAAAAAAATTGAGCTCTCCTCCCTCCACGTCAGATTGGTTATTAGCCACTAAATGTTCCCCAAAAAAGTGTCAAAGACAATACAATTCACTGATTAATCCACATCCAATCCAGCAGCTGTTATCTTCCAATAGGAAGGTCGAGAAAAATGGGAATTTTGTTATGTCATTTTCACAATACAGTATTTAATTTGGCGAAAAAAGACTGAAAAAAATTAACGGTTTACTACATTTTTATAACCATTTTAAAATTAGTTTTGAACCAATAAACCAAAATCGGTTTAAACCGTTTAATACCCTTTAATGTTGACTAAACCATCACAAATTATATACCATTCAATGCGTCTTGACCAGCTCTATCCAATTGGGTATATGGTTTGGGAGTCTAGGACAAACTATTGAACCGTTAAACCTCGCCTTTTTCAGTTTTTTTTCCTACATCTTCAGTAATTTTCCTATATTTTCAGTAATTTTTTCGACAAATAAATAGCATCTCTATATCTTATCGTAGAATGATCAAAAACAAATTGGATTTTTATTATTTTTTATACGATTGTAAAATCAGAATCCAATCAAAAAAATATCTTCTTCAATCAAAAACAAAAAATAAATAAAATGAAATCGTCTAATCGGAATTATTCATCATCTTGTCGTCTTCATTATCATCCAGACGCATTTCAAACGCTGGTATTGGCACAACTGATTCATCACTGCTCAATTTCTTATCGAAAACTTCCCAATCGGTCCTTAAAAAATATTGAATAATTTTTTTCATTTAAAATATTAAATTTACGTAATATTCCATTCCTTCAATTGCTGATCGGTCCATGCCCGTTGGTTGATGTAATCGGCCAAATGTTTCTCGCCAATGACCAGTTTGAGGCAATACAGCGTACCCGGAAATTTGCCTTGGTTTGCCTGGCATTGTGCAATCAATTCTTGGTACTCATTCGGTTTCACATCATGCTGCTTCTGAACCATCCGCTGTTCTTGCTATAAATATTGGGAATAGATTAATTTATAAAAGAATTTAAAAAAAACCCGAAGATAATCCAAATTGGAGGAGTTGTAGCGTTTGTGATGGTCCAAGTAGCCGTCCAATTTGATGAACGCATCGGTCACCTCAATGCACTGTTTGGCAATTCCCATAACCTCTTTTGGGCTCATCACCTTTAATTTATCGATGAGAATTGTTTAAATCTTCCAAAACAAACCCGCGGGATCCATTTTTCCAAATCCGATTTGTTCTCCGGCACAAGAGGTCGCTGTGCTTTTCGGTAGCCTCGCCAACGTTCCAATCCGCCATTCTCTTCATCCTTCCTGTTCACATATTCACCACGTCCCCAACGCGGCATTTGTTGTTGCGGATTGAAGGTTGAGAAACGAGAAGTAGGTCGTGGCTAAATTTGAAATATCATAAATATTTGTTAGCAAAATTGGATGCTTAAGAATTTTCTCAATTCGATGATATTTTTTGCTACCTATATCCTATGTTATACTTACCACTCTCTCCTGAAACTGAGATGTCCGCCGTTGTTGATATTGTCTATGGGTAGGACCGCCCTTCAGCGCCAGTGGTCCAGTCGGCAGTGTTACATATTCTGGGTCGACAAAACGGCTCATTTTGTTAAATTTTATGCTGCTTTTTGATCTTTCTGAATTGATTATTATTTAAATCTATGTAAATGAACAGTTTTGAGATGTCCAATAAAATAGACCTCTTCTATTAAAAAATTCAAGAAAAAATTAATTAAAAATTAATTTTTCTACTAGGTTTAGTAAAAAAAATAAATCTGTTTCGCTTCGAAAAATAAATATTTTTAGTACAGTAACAGTAACTCATTCGATAAATCTTGAAATAAAATTGCGCGCAAATTTCTTTATCGTTTTCGGCATAGAAAATTGAGAAAATTTTAATCAATGAAAATTCGAATTTTTAGAAAAATTTATAAATCATATCAGAGCTCTTTCTTCAATTGTCTTTTCTTCTTCCTCTTCAGCCGTTTCTTGCCAGATTTTCCAATAGGTCTCTCCAAAGTTGGAGGTTTGAAGACAATGTTAGTTGGTTGTTTGCTTCCAGCATATTCAATTGGCTTCAGCACGTCCCGGATTCGGTTGATAATATCGGTGGTTTCGTTTCGTTTATGCAGGGTTATGGCCGAGCAAGTTTTGAAGTTTAATTCCTTGGAAATGGTCGAAGAAAGATCGGGAACAATGTAGAAGGGAACAAGTGAACTGAAAAATAATAAAATATACAAAAATATTATTAAAAATTCACAACCTAATTGCATAAAGGCCGATGAGATGTTTGATTGCAGTTGAACCAACCAATTTGGGATCGATGAGAGCCACCAATTCTTCTCTGCTTTCTGCCTTCAATTCCGCCGATCTTTTCTCAACCACACGAAACAATGAATTGAGTCCAATATTAGCCAATTCTTTTTTCGACACTATAAAAGATGATTTTTGTATTTTATTTTCTTATTAATTATTACCAATTTGTTGATTAGCCGTAGTGTCCATTTCTTGTTCCTGTTTGATTTTCTTCTTTTTCTTCTTGGCTGGTATCAAAAAACCGATTGATTTTAGGAATTTTCCGAGTTCATCCAAAATTTGCTGCACATCGTCACCCGTATTTTCTGCAATATGGAATTCCACCTTCTTTGCGGATTTTATATAAGGTTTGGGTGTTTTTGGTGGCATCGCTTCTTCTAATTAAAAAATTGATTTATAATTTTTCTTTTATTTAAGTCAATTAAGTATTTTAAAGATAGAAACATTTGGAAAAACAAAACAGCAATAATTTTGACTTGATGGTTTTTGTTTTGGTCACTATCACGATGAAAAAAGCAATTAAAAATCAAAAATAGAGAGTGAAATATTGCAACATAAATTAAAGAAAATAAATTTGGGATTACATTAAAAATGAACACTCAATCAACAGCATTCAGGATAGGAAGAAGACAATTTCTATCGGGGTCGGTGTGAAGGAATATAAATATAATTTTTGGTCATTTGAATTGAATTAATATCAATTTAATTATACAATGAAGAGAGATGATTATGGAATTCAGAGAATATTTCAATCATCAGCGATCACCCAATGAAGTCATCCGCTGCCATTTCGTCCTGTTCATCAAATTCACTTCCCAATTCTTTGACTCTTAAAAAGTTTATTTTAAATTTAATATATTGTTCAAATCAATTTACCGGTCCGCATATCGAAGTGTGTTCATTGTATTTTCGACACAACTAATTCCGGGGCTTATCATCGCAATCTTAAAAAATAAATCATAAATAAATTCAACCAATAATAAAAAGAACCATGCAAGTTTTGGCATTTCGACCAACAAATGAATCCCTGAGAATCAGTGTGAGTTTGGAGCCACGGAATGGGATGTGCTGTTCATCTCGGCCCATCGCCCGGATGCATTCCTTTAAATTGATAATTTAGGAACATAAGTATTAAAAATTGGACCTTGAGTGCCAAAAGTGATTTGTTGATTTCACCGCCCTCCAGCCGAGTTTGCCGGTCCGAACTAATTGTGTCAGCTCCACGTTCATTGCCGGCCAAATCGATCAGCGAGAATTTTCCATGAATTTCCGATGGTTTTTCTCTGAATTTTGAACAAATTAATTCCATTAATAAGCAATTTAAAACCGTTTTCGAAGAATAATTTGGAAGACGGCATGCGACCGGGAAGAATTGGAATTTGCGGATGTTTGCCCTGCTGTTCGTTGGTCCGAGCCAATTTTGATTAATTTCAGCACCTAAAAAGAATATTATCAAAATATGATAAAATTAATAAAGTCAAACCTCCTCGACATTTTGCACTTTGATTTCCTTGAGCCCAACCACTTGGACGAGTTTTTTGCCATCCTCCAAAACCCGAAGAACTGCTCGCCGCGAAAGCAAATCAAAAACCTTTAAAATAACTTTATAAATTGTGAATACCATTTTTGGTGTAAACCTTTGATCCGTAGATTTCAAAAAAGCTGCATGAAACGGACAATCCCTCATTTCGATAGGCGGGCGAGTGCAAATATGCAAACACGTCAGTGGCCGTCATCGCATAAACTCCATTGGCGCAATCTTGGACACGGCCCTCGATGATTCCGCCCATTGTGTGCGTTTTTCCTGAACCGGTTTGGCCCTTAAAATGTTATTTAAAATTAGCATTTAAAAAATAAAACAAACATAGGCAAAACATGTGGCAAATCCTCGTTGGAAAATTGTCCTGACCAAAGGTTGAGCGCTGAATTTGTAGACCAACTCGTTGTCGGTGTTCTCATTGAAGGCATAGTCGAATCGGAACTTTTGGTTGACAAGATATTTGGTCAAATCCACTTTAACTTGGGGCTAAAATGAAGAGTAAATTATTTGAATTAAAATTGAATGAAAAAACCTGATGGACAATGACGTGGTTTTTGCTGGGAATTGTGACCACCTCCACTTCCTTGTTCATCATTTCCTTCTTCCCCAATGGTCGCTTCCGAACGCAAACACAAATTCGATTGTCCACCACCGGGTCAGTGGAGCGGAGTGGTCGGTAGACCAATTGGGCCTGGTAGTCACGAATCATGGCCAAAAATTCCCAATTCGAATTGCCCGGATCAATTTGCATTTTCATTTCGCGTTGTTTTCGCGCATTTCCCTGCTGTGTTCGTCGATGTTCCCTGTTCCGTTCAAGCTCCTCGATGTTGGAGAGCAGTTGAGATTTTCGTGTTGTAATGTTCGATTGAGGGGCGGAGGGCAAAAGCATCGGCTCATTCTCTTTAATGTCTTAAAAATGGAATTTATTATTTTATTTTGGATATTAAAAAAAATACCATTGATGGGAAATTCGGGCGAAAGTTTGGTATCTTCAAGGAGGTAATCTTCGTTCTCTTTGATGTCACCCAGCTCCGGCATTTTCAATTTGCCACTTTTCTTTATTTGTCCAGCAGAATCAGCTCCCTTTGAAATTTGGTGGGTACGTCTAAAGATTTAAAATAAAATTAATAAAAAGTAATTTTCATACCGGCGAGAATTGTAATGTTCATCAAACTCATCCGCATTATTTGTCGTGTCCATTGGAATTGTTGCGGCAGCGGAATAAGAAGATGAAGGTTGTTCCATTTTGAAGTTCGTCAAATGTTGGTTTTGAATTTTTGATGAGGTTGAAATGTTGCGAGCCGTTTGTGAACCACCACTGGACAATTTTTTGCTGCCCGAAGTTGGCAATGCAATGGGATTTGAAGGTGGAAAAATTTCAGGATTGACACGTTTGATGATTTTCATATCGATTTCTTTGCCCCTCGTCTCGCCCTAAAATTTTGGTTATTAAATATTTATCGATAATTTTTCGAACCTTTTCAAACCATTCCACCGAAACCATCCGATTCTCTGGATTGATTTGAGTGACCACTGCACCATGAACTCTCCCATCCGACCTTTCAATATTCACATGCATGCCAATGTTGATTTTATCTAAAAAATTAAAATAAACTTTGAAAAGTCGTCAAAGTTGAACCATAATTTTGCTCGCGAATTTCCAATTTGGGTCCTTCTGCTTGTTCCAACATAGCCACAGGAAATGTCACATTCGGATCATGTTTTGCAGCAGTTTGGTTTGGGCCCAAAGATTGATCCTTAAAATTTGATTTTTACAAAATAAAATCAGATTTAGAATAATTTTACCTGTAGATTATCTGCAATTGCTTTTTCCACATTTTTGTTTGAAGAGTTGGATGATTGTTGTATATTTGTTCGAAAGAATTCTGGATTGACTTTCTTGATCGCCTTGAACTCGATTTCCTTGCCCTTGGTTTCGCCCTATATTTTTTTTATTTAATTGGATCTATTCATTGTTAAAAATTACCTTTTCAAACCATTCAACTGATACCATCCGAGTATCTCGATTGACTTGGGTAACCATCGCACCATGAATTCTGCCATCTGAACGTTGAATATTCAAATGCGTTCCAGTGCCAATTTTATCGATTTCTTAATTGGAAATTTGCAAAAAAACTTTTTAGTAGATGAAATAACCTTCCGATTGATCACAGGATGTTAAGATTTTTGAACGTTGATGGCTCATTATTTTACGCTAAAATTTAGATCAAATAATCGCTTATTTATTCGAGGTCGAGGTCGATCGAGTGATTGATTCGATTTTTTAAAAATCAAAAAAAGAACTTTCATTTTTATTTTAAATTAAAACATATTTGGCATTATAAATTTTTTGACAATTTATATTTATCGATCGATCGATTAGAGAGTGAGTAGAGAAGAGAGGTAAAGAAAAAAAAAGAAAAATGATGCATTCAAAATGAAATGATGAAAATGAAACTCGATTCGGTTTAGGTTCGGGATTTTCGAACTTTTTCTGAAATGATAACATGGCTATGGCTTGAATCTCTATATAGGATTTTATAAATAATTGTTTAACCAATATTAGATTAGATTGGAAATAAAAACAAATATTTTTTTTGATTAAGTATTGAGAAAGACCAACATAAACCGAAACCCCACTTCTCATTGTTCTATCCTATCTACTTAATTTTATTATTCAATGCCGGCAGTTTATTTTTTTTTTTAATTTTAGAAAAACAAATTTAAAAAAAAAATGTCATATCCTCGTCGTGGAGAATTTAATGCATACAGTCAAAACAATAGACCACCACCGGCAAATTATCTGCCACCAACTGATCTGCCCGAATTTAGTAATGGTGGTCTGGCTAGAATGAATCGTGAACAACTTCAAAGAACATATAGTGCAAGACAACTCGCCGAATATGAACGTCGACAACATCAGATAATCGCGGAAGCAATTCGAGATGAAGAAGCGCGCAGTTCATTCGGGATTAGGCAGATTAATCCCGATGAATGGGACGACGATGAAGATGCAATTCCAATGGTTTTTGCTAAAAATATAATTCATAGAAAATATTTTTAATTTTCAGGCAAGAGTCAGTTCTATATTAGACCCACCAGACCCTGCTTCATCGGCTTCTCCACAAATTATTTACGTGCAAGTGCCAAAGAAGAAGAAGCACAAGAAAGAAAAGAAACATAAGAAGAAGCACAAGCGTTCTTCATCCACCTCAGATGAAGCTGATGAAGAAGGAACGTCAAGTTCGGCAGCAAAGCGTGGGCGATTTGAGGATAGTCCAACGGTTTGTTTTCGATATTTTTTAATTCATTTCTGACATGAAAATTTAAGATTGAAAAATATAAACTTCTGCGGAAAGGCGATTGGAAATATACAGTTGCACATTTGTCCCACGAAACGAAACCGGATCTGGAAAATAAGAAATATGAAAAGGCATCAAAATCTGAGGTCCCGGAATATAAACGACAATCACGTGAACCGGCTAACACAAATCATGGCATTGCTGAGCATCGGGCCATTGCTGAACGTTTTCCAACCATGTTGAAAGATTATGAACAGTTTGCGCTTGACAAAGAACGATTATTCACCAAGAAGAATATGCGAAATTGGGAGACCGACACAGAACGAACATTCCGTCAAAAACTGGCTGATGAATATGAATCAGAAGACATCATAAAAATAAGTCATCAAATGCATGATGGAATAGATGGAGGGGTAAATCCATTTTAATTTCTTTTGGATTATATTTCAACTTTTTAGGCATCAAAGCTTAAGTTCGAACCGGATGATGATGTGTTCAACAAAATGGACGCTGAAGATTATGAGCACTTTGTCAAAAGCCAAGAGACTAGTTTTCAAGAGGCATTGGCTGGGAACAACATCAAAGCCCAATACAGTGTACTCCATAACAAAATTACCATGGACAAAACGGATGCAAAGGCATGGATGGAATTTATTGAAATTCAAGTTAGTTTTGGTATTCATAAATCGAAATATAATGTCATCACAATTTAAGCGCCATCATTTTGCCAATGAAGAATCCGGCTATCCAGAAGCCCCAATCCAAAATAAAAGGGCCTATTATGAACGTGTTATGGATATTATCAAAAAAGCAATTGCAGCAAACCCAGCAAATGCCGACTTGCAAATCAAAAAGATTCTACTCATGCAAGAACACATTGGCGTTAACAGTCCGGAAATCAAACAGGAATGGACCAGGGTTCATTTAATTTTATAAAATTAAATTTAAAAAATTTTCTTCAGCTGGAAAATCGTTTCATCAATAGTATTGAAATGTGGGAAGGAGACCTGAAGATGCGAATTAATGACCGTTCCACATTCAAATTGGATCAAACCGTAATTCATATTTTATAATTTTATTAATTTATTGATGAATTTTAGATCGAAAAAATCGACCATTGCATTACCAAATTGGTCAATTTGAAATATGGCAACATCAAAAGTCATCCATACATGGACGGAACAGATGAGGTTTTATTTGTATTAATTTACTTTTAAATATGTTTTGTTAGTTTCTCGTTACATTGCTTGTCACTCGGTGCCGTCTTTTGATTGTCGCTGGTCATCTGGCTAAAGTAATTTTAAATAAAATTATTTAATAAATTATTTTCCTAGGCTGTTGGAATGTTTCAAGCCTTGGCAGAATTTCACTTCTTTCGGCCAGAACATTTGAACAATCCGCGATGGCCGAAATCTTATCAATGGAATAAAGCAAAGGAGGAGTTCAAAATGTTTTGGGAATCTGGCACCCAACGGATTGGGGAATATGATGCTCAGGGATGGAAGAATAAGGATGAAGATGAGGATATAAAAGATGAAGACGACTGGAAAGAACAACAAAATCAATGGAAAGAGATCGAATGTAAGTTTTTTTGAATTTTATTTTAAATAATTTATTTTTGTAGTGGAAAATTTGAATGCTTCATTAGAAAAATTACATCTGGCTGAGGACCAGGAAGTCAATAAATACAAAGATGAGGGAATTTCGATAATGGAAGCCCAGTGCCGATTTGAACAATTTCGCACAAAAGTGAGCATTTTATCAAAATTATATAATTCAAAATTAATTTTTTAGTATATTTGGGAGCCAATCAAATTTCAACATGACAGCGAGGAATTGGACATATTCAAATCTCGATGGGTCAAATTCTGCCACATTGAACCGGTGCTATTCCCACTGGAAAATGATGCACTCATCCAGAATCTTGTGTTCAAATTATTCCACCTGTTTGGCATACCAATTCCTGGACTGAAATTCCACTCTCAAGAGGACACTCTTCGCGAATTTTCTTTCGAATTGTTCGAATCAAGCCGGCCAAATTCAATGGACTTGGAAGGATTTCAAGATTTTTTCCAACATTTCATTCAATTGCTTGCCGAATCAAACAACATGGATTCAGCTAGAATCTACGCTGCATTGACAACAAAGTTTGTTCTTCAACCAAACATTTTATAATTCCATTTTTTAAGGGTTTCCCATTCTTCGATGCCAGAGAAGGAAAAAATTAAACAATTGAAAGCGCTGGCAACAAATTCGTGCGCCGGACATTTGAAACGTTCTGTTGTTTTTGCTGGTGAAAATCGCGCTTTAACACAGGAATGCATATTTTCCATTTTGATATTTGCATTTGATGAGGTTTTTTAGTGTCAACATTTTTGTTATTTCTTTTCTTTTTTAGTTGAACAAATTGAAAAGAAAAGCGGATTATAAGGCAATGCTGAATATTCGAGAATATCTCTTTCTCAATTTGGATGGCAAAAACACATCATTATGGGATATTGGCATCAAGGACGCCGATGGCCATCCCATCACAGATCCAGTTGAAAAAAAAGTGAAAAATCGAGAGGTAAATCATTTTTAATTATTTAAGAAATATATTTTTAATCTTAGCGCCTCTTTTACATGCGTTTCATCCTTTTTATTCTCCGCAATTTGCCTTTTTCCGATGAAGAGGGAGCCTCTACCAAATTTAGCAATGAAAAAAATGGCAATCAACAATTGCCGGCATTGAAGACCAAACAAGAATTTTTACTCAGTTTGTGGGCCAATGGAACAGTTTCGGAGGTAGTTTTTTAGAAAAGAATTTAAAACAAATATTTTTTATAATTAAGATTCCCAAAATACAAGAATTGCAATCGATTGAACGAGCAAGGAAAAGAGTGGAGGCATATCTGAAAACAGGGGCACCCAGAGATCCGGAACATTTGCCAATGCGTTGGATTGGGAATGAGGCTGAAATTGGTGAGAAATTTTAGTTAAATTATAATTTATCAATTATTTTTTTTAGGATTTGAATTGGCTGCATTATTTTCCTATGAATTTCCCTTCGTCCATACTGTTCAACGTTACAAATTCTTCCAAGAAGAGAAATCGCCACTCTACAACAGTGAATTGGCCAAGTCATTGAGTGACAGCACTGTATTGCAAGAAATCCGAGCATATGTTTTAAAGGTAACAAATAATTTAATTAATAGTAAAAAATTATTAATGAAATGACAAAATCAAAAAAAAAATTACCGATTATTTTTAATTAATTCCCTCATCAATTTTAGCACATTATTCATGCTCGCCAAGGCTTGGAATTTAATCCGGGAAATTTGGTCCAATTTTTGGCCGAGCAAGTGAAGCAATTTCCACACAGCATCACTCTTCTGAAAATGTTCATCGACAATAGCAAAGGAGGCGCTGAACAAATTTTTCTTGCAAAATATCCAGGAAATGGTAATTTTAACAAATTAAAAATTTTAAAAAAATTTAAAATTATTTTTAAGATGACATTTCGCGCCTCATCCGCAGTTGCGGCCAAATTTACACTCAACGTTTACGTTTGGAGAACAATATGGATGAAATGGATGAGGAGGACAAAAAGAGAATTGTGGCTAGTATGGTCAAAATTTACACGAAAATTGCCGAGAATAACAGGTAAAATTGAATGAATGAATTTCAGTTTTTAATAGGTAAATTTATTTGCAGTGATAATCTCATTCCGGATGATTACATTTGGACAGCACTCATCAAAATGCTTATGATTAGGGGCCGAACCACCATTACGCTCAACAAAATCACGGAGGTTAACCTTTTAAATAATTTTTATCAAAATTTTATTTAAGATCTTCAATCTTGGCCAAAAAGTGTGTCCATGGAGCAAGAAATTTTTGTTCACCGCTGCTCAAAATCGACCAATCTCCGAGCGACATTTCATGAGCACAGTGGATGAGCTGATCCGTGCACACGGGCTGACGAAATTTGTTTTCGACAAAGAAATTGAGCTCTATATGGTCCAACAAATTGCCTAATTTATTTTGAGAGGAATTATTTCGATTTACCAAATTTATTTTCTAATATATTTATTTAATTGATCGATGATATGTTAAATATTTTGCTTTGCTCTTTCTTTCTTCTCTAATTCAACCGCCACGGACCATTCACCAATGTATTTCATTTGATTTGACTTCATTAAAATTCATTTCATTATATAAATAAAGTTATTTGGATAAATTTGCTTATTTCAATAGAAACAAAAAATATTTTTTAATGTTTAATTATTTTTTATTTATGGAAAATTAAAATTATACAAAAATATTTAAATTTTTTATTAGACGATTCAGTGTATGGCACATAATTTTGAAGCTCAAATGGACTTTGGCGACACTCGACCATTGACCGGCGGGTTTGGATCATTCAAGTAAGGTTTTTTTTGGCTATTTATAATTAATTTCGCCCATTTAAAGGCATCCCTTCATTTTGATGACACATTTGGGTTTCCGTTTCGGCGCCATCTGTTTCTATGTCCTGGCCAATTTCTTCACATCCTCATTCATCATTCAATTCCTTATATTGGTTTGAATTTAAACAAAATATGGTTAAATAATATTCATTTTCAGTTAACTCTTCATTCTGCCGATTTATGGGCAGTTAAAAATGTCACTGGACGCCTTTTGGCCGGATTGCGATGGTGGAACTTGGTGGATGGAGAGGGAAAGAATCATTGGCGTTTCGAAGTTACTCAGGTTTTAAAAATTTCCGCAAAAGTTAATCTAAATAAATTTCAGCATCCCGAAAGATACGACACTTTCGAGAGGAAAGTGTTCTGGGCCACTCTGATCGCCGCCCCACTTTTCTGGATTCTGCTGGTCAGCACCGCATTCCTCACACTTCAATGGCAATGGATGGTGGTTGCGGGAATTGGCGCCGGAATGACACTGACAAATTTGTACGGCTATTTGCGATGCAAGTGGAACAGTACGCAGGAAATGACCAACTACTTTACCAAATGGGCCTTCCTTTCGGTGAGTAGTGAGTTGATTTTCCGCTGGATACATCCAAAAATTGGACGCCTGACAAACTTGGCGCCTTTTATAATAACTCAACAAAGACTTAACCAATTTTGGTAATTTTAGTATCAAATTAAAGAGCGGATTTTTTGCTATCGAATAATATTAAATTTTTTAAATTGGTTCAGAATTTATGGAGTTGTGTCCAAAAAACCAATGAAAATTTCTCTAATCCATTGTAAAAGTATTTTAAATAGTTTTTTGGTCATAATTCCATGAATTCTTAACCAATTCAAATAAAATTATTATCATTTGATAGCCAAAAGTCTGCTATTTAATTTATTACTAAAATCAGCAAAAATGGTTCGGTCCTTGATGAGATATTTTAAGCATTGCCATGTTGGCCCAGCGCCAGTTAGGCAGTTCCTATTTTCATTTTATTTTTAAATTTGCAGATGCTCAAAAGGAATTATTCTCAGCAACAAGGACAGCAGGGATCTTCGCAACAATTACCAACACGACCGACCGAAATTGTTTGAAAATGAGCGAATGAAAAACGCACAAATCATTCAACACATTTATTTTCTCTCACATAATCATATATATAAATTGTTTGAATATTTTATAAAATGAAATTTTATTTAAAAAATGGAATAAATTATTGTGATTTTACAAAGATAAATAAAAATAAATAAATTGGGGAAAATGAGTAATTTTGAGTATCAAGGACATTTCCTCTCCACAATTTGCTTTCCACTTTCCTCGTATTCCCCTTTGGAGATCCACAGCTGTTGGAAGGTGCCAAGGGAAGAGACAATAGAGCCACCAATCCACGCACCGAATCGTCGTTCCGCTGCGACCGGGGCGGCCGAAACACGGATTTTCTGTGTCTAAAATTGAAATATATTGAATTAAATTGTAATTTGTTAAAACGTACACTTAAACATTTCTGCGCCAAATCATGATTGAGTCGATCCGTGAAACCCATTATCAACGAATTCCCACCGGTCACCATCAAATTGCTGTAGAGTGACTAAAATTGGATTTGATGGTTATTTTGATTTTGAATATTATAAAAGAAACCGGTCGAATGTCCAAATCGCACATTCCCGCTGACATCAGCGCAATTTGGGAGACGGGAATCAGCGATTTTCGTTCTTCTTCGCCCATTTCCGCATGCTTCAGATCAAAAAGTGCTTCCGGTATTTTTGCTCGTTCTGCGTGAAAATCACGTCGATAACCGCCTAAATTTATTCCAAAATTTTGATTAATTAAATTGGCTTACATGGAAATCCATAAGTGACCGCTGGTAATTTATCCATGAATTCAATGTCCAGCGGGGTGTCGCATAATTGCATTGTGGAATGGATTAAATCCTCAACCAATTGCTGAAAATTGTAAAAATTAATTTATATCCATTTCCATGCCCTTACATTTTCCATAAATTGTTCAAAACTTTTGGTGACTTTTGGCAAATTTGTGCGCGGCGTCCAAATTGGCGCTTCACCTTCTTTCACTTCTCGCTTAAATTTTAAATAATTGCTTCCATTTTATTATTCGCCTACCTTTGATGCCACTTTGTAGTAAGGTACAATGTCGACCTCCTCCTTTTCCAACATTTTTCTGCTTTGATCCACAATAAAATCACCGCCAATTGGTGAATGAACGACCGCTGTAATTTGCGAAAATTTTATCAAATTTGTACCCAAAAATTAACCATTTGTGATGCAATATCCATCGTAGACTGGAACGGCCGATGTTTGGCTAGCCCCACTGTCCACAATCAAGCCGGCGGTTCGACCGTTTGCAAAACTACCAAAAAATAGAATTATAAAACAAAAATTAAATGTTTACGCTGCAAGGACGGCATTTTTGACGAGATAAAAGGCAGGAACATTGTATTTCTCAAAAATCAATTCCGTCAATTTTTCACGCTTTTCCTTTTTGTTCCACTAAAAAATGATGAATATTATCCAAATTTGAAAAATAAAACTGACCGGCGATTCAGTGAACAAAGCCGAATGATGTTTGCTTTCTGCAACCAAGCATTTTTCATAGATGAAATCCAATATTTTCTCGAAAATGTCCCAATCTTCGACTGCAAAATGAAGTGTGAATTATTATCAATTGATCCAATGCCCAAAACAAACTCAGTCCATCCTTCATGTAGGAAGCAATCTCGGTTCTTGCCCGTGGAACATTCAATTTTGTTGTGCCAATAAAATGTTCATATTTTTGGCGAGGTTGTTTCCGTCCAGTGGCCACCTCTTCGATTGTCTCATCCGTCGTCGATTCGATCAATTCCCGGATGCCAACTTTTGCAGGAATATCGAATTTCGGGATTTCCTCGCCGCCAAAGCCAACTCGAAAACTTAAAGCAGCAGGATTTATAAAAATTATTATTTTATTTTTCAAACCTATGAGATCCTGAATCGAAAACAATTGCGCCAACATCGTCGCCACCATAAATTCCACCGCTCATTATTTTATTTTATGATTATTGGCTATCTAAATTTTAAAAAAATTTTCATTAAAAAATTTTGAAAAATTTGATTAAAAATTTTATTTTAGTAGGTAAGAAAGAATAGAACAGCAGCAGAAAACAATAATAAGATAAGAAATGAAATGAAGTAGGTTTTTTTTTACAAAGAATAAAGAAATAATATTTTTTCAACGACCACCAAGCTTTTTTTGATTTTGAAAAATATAAATTTTAATAAATCATTTAGGTATAAATTTAATTAATTTTGTGATTTAATTTTCAGAGCTTTATTAAATAAATAATTGACGATTATTAAAAACGAGAAAATGTTCATTCGAAAAGGTCCAGCTCAACCACCACCTTATCGTCCACCTCCTGGCAAATTGGCAATTTTTCATACAATTTACAACGATGAATTCTATTGGTTTGTATTTTAATTGAATTTAATAGACAAAATTTTAAAAATTCAGGCCATTAACAAAATCCGTAGTTGGTTTTATTGTCGGAATCATTGTGGCCAGACAAATAAGCGGGGAATTGGACGCTGCAGGACCGGGCATCATCTGAGGAGGAGAAGAAAGATGAAATGCTAAAATTGATGAGAAAAACTTCATGGATTATTCTATTATTTATGATTTGTTAGATGATTAAAATTGTGGATCTTATATTCAGTTTTATTTTCCACTTTTATATTTTTCAAGAATAAATTGAATAAAATTGTTTGTTTGTTTTTAATCCCCAATGTTAAATTTCATTATATTTAAACTCTTTTTAATTTCCATATATCAATTCTTTATTAATTAATCCAGAAGATGAGTTCGCGCCTAGTTGATTTGTGTGTTGCCATTTTGGAAGATCATTTCGGCTTCTACGTCTCCAATGTCGGCAATTTACTTTTACGCCAACAAATACCATTGATGCTGTTGGCCAAACAACTCTCCGGAAAGAAAATAACATTAAGAGAGGTTTGGAATTAAATATTAATTCTAAGGACCAAAATAAGCAATCAAAAACTGTTTATAAATATGATGAAAAGTTCACAGTAATAGGATGAGAAAAATTCTGGTTTTAGGATAAGAAAGAGTTCATTAATATTGGAATTTTATTTCACACATCATTATTTTTTCAGATAAAGCGATCTCTGACAATTCTGGACCAACACAATTTGCTCAAATTCGACTCAACTTCACGCGCCATTCTTTATTCAATTTGTCCTCAACCAGTGCTTCAGCTTATCCGTGCGCCGCGAGCAATTCTGGTTAGTTCTATATTTCACTTAAAAATAAATTACATAATAAATAATTAATCAAAGAAGAAAATAAGCTCTCTTAATTTTACAGGTCATTAAAACACTCTACGATGGCACAGCGGAGGCAATATTCGAGGATATCCTCTCCCAGGGCAAAAGCAGCTGTTCGGACTGTATTCGTCGTGTTTCCAAATGCTTGGACAATTTGGCTTTTGATAAGGTTTTTCATGGATTAAAAATCAAAAAAATGTGAACCATTCAAAGGTAAAATCAAATTTTGTTCGGTTGACCGAGGCCCAAATTCTGATACGATGTGAGAAAGTTTCATGGGAAGAAGATGCGCCGTTTCCAAATTTCAATGCCGAACCGGACCCTTTCCTCATGCCCGATGTGATTTTGGACGCCGCCGAAGAGGAAATGGAAGAGGATGAGGAAGAACCACCACAACATTCTGGGACGACCACAAATGGAACTAATATTGGTGAAGGTTGGGGCACTTAATCAATAAATTTTACATTCAAAAATTAATTTAAATAAAAAAAGATCTCCAAATAATTTATGAAATAATTAGATAAAATCAATAATTTATTTAAATTTATTACCCTCCAAATTTTAGGAGAAACTCAAACAACACCGGGCCGAAAACGCAAATTTCCGACCAATGAAATGCAGCAAAGGAGGACAAAAGACAGCGATGCCAAAATCCTTTGGCGAATAAACTGGACGAGGATGGAACGCTTTTTCCGCGACGATTGCATTCTGGACGCATTGGGCGGCGGTGGCAATGAATTGTTGGAGGACAAATCGGCACTGAGGGTGGCCCAATTGCTGCTGAAAGTGGGCGAGGTGAAAAGCACACTCTATTCCGGTCAATCGAATCCAATTGCGGTGAGTGAACACATGAAAATTTGAAATAAGTCCACAAACAATTTAATTTACTATTCACAGCTCCAAGATGTCTGCCGCTATGTCCGAGAACATCAAATTGAATTCAGCCGTGAATTGATTGATGAGAAACTGAACATGATTGGACGGGACACGGCCGGCATTGTCCGAAAGATTGGCGACAGCGGCGGCGGGGTCTACATTATCAGTGAGTTTTTCAGATTTTATTCTTTGATGAAGGGTAATAGATAGCGCAAAGGGTAAATTGATGGGTTTCTAATTTATAGGATGGAAGTTCAATTCCCCGCTGTGATAAATATTTTTTTTCACCTAGTTTTTATTTTTTATTTCGTCCCAAATTAATTTTCTAAGCTAAGAAGGAACGAAAAAGATTCTGTCAACTTCAAACCCTGCTAGGCTAGTTAAATTGAAAATTAATTTAAAACCCAATTTTAAGATTACGAAAAAGGCATCGAGTCCCTCTGTCTGGAGCATGTGGAGTCGGCAATTCGTGAGAAAATTGGCGACAAAGCTGTTCGAATATTCCGCCTACTACGCTCCCGGGGCTTTCTTGAAGAGGATCAGGTTCAAAACAGTACACAAAAATAAAATAATTTTAACCGCTATTTTTCAAGGTTGAAAAGGAAGCAATGCTTTCCACAAAGGAGACCAAACAATTGTGCTGTACACTAATGGGCGATGGATTCATCACAACAAGAGTAAAGCAACGGGGGAAAATATTTAAAATTGTCGTGGCTTTTTCCAGCAAATTGCTCGGGCCAACGATTTTGCCACTGCCCGTACCATTTTCCTCTATTTCGTCAACCTGAACCAAGTGTTGAGTTCAGTGTTGCATTTCACCACTGGAGCCATTCGAAATGTGATTCGGCGTCGAATGCTGGAGAGGGAAAAACATGAGTAAGTCCGCGGTTGGAAAATTCACAAAAACTTTGGTATTTTGGATGTATGGGTATAAAATGGTTTTCTGACCTCTATTATGAGATTATTTAATGTGAACTTTTCTATTTTCCATTTAAACTCTAATAAGTATTATGATTAATAATTCCAACCCTAATTTTGAAATTTAAATCATTCAAAACATTTATAGACCACTGCTGGATCGACAATTGAAAATGGAAGTGATCATCAACAGCATTCAGAATAATCCGAATTTTGCTGAAGAGGAGGATGAGGAGGCCAAAAAAGAGCAGGTCTATTTAGCTAATGAAGCTTCCAAAATTATTAAATTAATTTTTAGATTGCCGACGTGGAGCAAACATATATGACGGCCGAGGATCGACGACAACTCGAGCGGTTTAGACGCGCAGAACGCCGATTTTGTAGTACGGAAATTGAATTGGAGCGGGTCTATTTTGTGCTGCAACAATTCCAGCAAATGAGGCAACGGGCCAATGTGGAACAAAGAAATCAAGCAATATTGGGAAAGAGGAGAGGTGGAGGTCGAATAGCATTGCCAATTAAAATTTGATATTATAAATTATTGTTGAATTTTGTATAAAATTTTTATTTTAAAATTTAATTACTTTCCCATTTTTGGTTACTTCCCAAAAATTCTCTTTTGATTTTATTCATATTATTCAATTTAATTTATTAGCAAGTTTATCAACAATATCATTGAAAACAATGGCTGATGAAAAAGTGGACCCGGCTTTGGTCAAAGAATTTCAGGTTTGTCATCCTTAATTCTAAACAAAATTCAAATTTCTCAATATTTACAGAGAATCGCAATTACGGCCAACATTAGCGGTGCGGCTTTGAAACTCACGACTCAATGTTTTGAGGTTTGCTACGGAGGCTACAGCGCCTACAAAATGCCAACTCGAGATCGGGAACGACAATGTGTGGAAAATTGCGCCGAGCGAATTCTCGATGCCCAAGAATTGCTGGAACAACATTTGGGCAAAATGCAAATAAAAATGTGACGAGGAGCGGTGGAGGAGGAATGAAATGAAGTAAAACGAGCTAGTTAATTCACATAAAAAATTCATTGTTGTTCACCCATTTTATTTTGTTGATTTTTTCATTTTTTGATATAAAATTTCTCTTTTGAATCAATAAAATTTTCTTTGCAAAAATGTCTTAAATAAAATAAAATTTGATGACAATAATTTATTTATTCGAAACAATAGAACAAAGCATGTAGGAAAGAAATTGACAAATGGCAAGAAGGAAGGATAATACACAAAAAATACAATCAAATCACAACAATATGAAAATGGGTTGAACAATACAGAAAATTGAGATTATAATGGTACAATTATATCTGGGGGGAAATTCATCTGGGATTTCGGCATTCCACATCAATCATCCGCACACATCATTCTTCTTCGGCTCCATTCATCAATTGTTGCGCACCGACATCATGCCCTCTATTGTCGGATATGGATTGTTATCTTTCGGGTTCTTCTTCAAGTTTTCCTCCTTTATTCGCTTCTGAAATTAGAGGGGGAATTATTGATTTGTAAGGGATTTTGGGAGACTTACCGCCTTCTCGTCGAGTGGAATTGCCCGGGGCGCTTGAATGTCGTCATCAATATTCTAAAAAGTAGGAATTCATTTGGGTTATAGCTCAAACAAAACTCACCACATCGACCATCGACCTCATTGCTGTTTTTGGGTCAGCTACTTGCGTTTTGACATCTTCTTGTTGCTGATCGGCTGCGACACATCCATTTCTTGACTGTATTGCTGCATGTTCGGTGTGATGAACTGGTCCATCCTTTGGCCTGGGCTTCGGGCGATTGGTGACGATCGGACGACTCTGAATAAAAAAAATTAGTGAAAATTATTCAAAAATAAAATAAACTGACCCTTGTGACTCTTGTGCTCCTAACTTTCTTCTTCCTGAATCCGGCACATCCGCAAAATAGCAGCAGCATTGATGATGAAGTGAAACAAGCAAATATGGCCAGCATGAGTTGAAGAAACATGGTTGAATGGTTGGACGGTATTGATTGACTGATTTGATTTGTTTTGATTGCTGGTTGGTTGTTTGATGATTTGACTGAAGAATTTTGCTAGCTTTTATACCTGAATTCATTCACTTGTAACTGTTATTGATTGATTGACTATCGATATACTGTATAACTAACTGTAACGTACAGTTTCTATTATCGATTTTATAATTTTAGCTCATGCATTAACATTTAACACACATGGCCAATCACATATAAAAGGACGCTGCACCACCACATTCGCTCAACAAATCATCAAGCAAGCAGTGATCAACCAACCTTCCGCCAACAAACGAACGCAGCAACAGAAGAACAACAACTCAAATGGGTGACCAATCTGCATACATGCCATCGCCGGGATACACTCCAGCAAAGAAGACGAGCTCCATGCCACAGGTTGGTTTTCATTTTTTTAGAAACTTTAAGCAATTTAATAACACCCCATCAATTTTCAGATCAATCCCAGAACCGGCGGCCCAGGCTATGCACAGGAATACGGTTGGTTTAATAATTTCCATCTATTGTTCAACATAAATCATCCCAATATTTTTTCAGATGTCGGAGAAGCGCCCCCGCCACCACCACGACGCAGCAATGTCAATGTCCCAGCCCCAACCGCCGGAAAACCGAAGCTCGCACCTGATCAGTCGGCATACATGTGAATATGAAGCGCACGATGAAGGACGGCAAAGGAGCAGCTGTGGAAGAATAGGACCAGAAGAAGAAAAGGAAACGATCATCTTGTTCATCATCCTCTTGACCCTCTCTCACTAATTGTATTTCCACCATTGTAATATTGTGTCCCCTAATTCCCATCATCATATATTGTTACCATGCCATTGTATTGTATCACCATATTAATTATTGTGAATAAATGTTATAAAAAGAAATTTCTTGCTTTTCATTTTATTTGTTGGTTATTAATCCGATAATTCCTGAAGAAATTTTATCCAGAGTCCATCCAATCCTAACCGATTTTTCGTAAATTCCGTGAATGAAATGAAGGAATAAAACGAAAACATAAAACCAATATTGTTTTCGAGTATGTCGGGAAAATTATTAAAAACTAAATCTTTAGGTTATGTTTTGTTGTAAACGTTTTATTTGATTAGCATGTTGCTTTGCTTTGAAAACCCCCAAACCCGAACAAGTTGTTTTAATAATTTGATGGAAAATTTAGATAAACAAACAAACTTGTTGGGAAACCAAAGTTAATGCTCAATTATATATTTCAAATACTACTCACTCATTTATTGTTTTAAAACTCCAAATATCTAAAAATTAATGGTCTCGAAAAGGTGGGTGAACAATTAAACTATGAAAATAAAACACATCATTTAGCATACCAAAATCCTATCGTCACATGTTTGGTGTTGAACCTAAGCGAGATGCAATAAATGAAGCATATGGAAAACCAAATGAATATCAATATGCTGCCAATAATGAGGTTCATGAAAACAATAGCACCAGCCATACCAATTCAGGCCGTTCAAGGTTTATAGATTTATTATTCAAATTTATCGCATTCAATGTTCAGCTCAAATGCATCCGATCGTTTTTATGAACATGATAATGGTGCGACTAGTTCAAGCAGTTCTTCAGCAAATAATCATGACATTTTTGGAGTTGGACAAATTCCTTTGCTCAACGCCACCTCGACTCCACGTCCAAAGTGGGCTGTGAGAAAATATTTGCCTTCTATTGAAGGAGTCCATCATGAAATCTACGACTTATACAAATGGCTTAAACCGACAGCCGAAGAGATTGGTTGTCGTCGGAAGGTTGTCAACGAAATTAAATCAATTCTGCTTGAGCTATGGCCAGACGCCGCAATCATAATGTTTGGAAGCGTCGGTAAGTGTTAGAATAGCATATTTTTTTATTTTGTTTTGCTTTTTAGCAACCAATTCATTTCTACCCTCCTCCGATATTGATATTTGCGTGATGCCTAAAGAACAATTATCACTGGTAGATGATCTCAAAAGGGTGGCAGAATCAATCAGGTAAAATTTTGATTCATAAAAATAAATATTTACTACAAAATTAAAAGTTTTTGATACAGTGGTTTTCATGTTTTTTTACTTTTTAGAAAATCCCAAAATTTCGAGAATGTCGCGGTTCTGGATAAAACTGGTAATAAAAATTGTTTTTCATTTTTCAAATTAATTATAATGCAAATATTAATAATTTTCAAATTTAAGCAATTCCAATCATCAAATGTGCTCATAATCAAACCCAATTGAGGCTGGATATCATTTTCAATTTGAAATATGTTGGCCAAACTGTTCAATGGGTCCAAAAGATGATGTACGAGTTTCCGCTCCTCGAACCACTGCTTCTTATCCTCAAACAATTTCTTGCCCAAAGATATCTCAATAATCCATTCGATGGAGGGTTACCCTCATATGCGCTTATTACAATGCTTGTTTGCTTCTTTGATGTATGTTTAAAAGTTAAAATATGCAATATATATTATTTATTTATAGGAAATAAGGCGAAGGAATTTGAAGGATTTGCAACATCTTGATGTGCTCCAATCAAAAACTGTTCGTGGAAAACGACCATTGGGCTTTTTGTTCATCTATTTCCTGGAAATGTTCATCGATTTTGATTATGTCAACAATGGAATCGACTTTTTCAAGAGAGAAAAGAATGGAAAGTCTTATAGCCGCTCATGCATTACATCAAAACATCGTTTGGCAGAAAAATATGGCAAAGATGTCTACTCAAATGGATTTTGGATTTCTGATCCTGTTCAGAAAGGTAACCAATGAGATTAAACTTAAATTTAATTTGTTTTTAGGCAATAATCTTGGCAAAGGGGCCCACAATATATTGGCAATCAAATCGGCTTTTTGCGATGCCTATGCCATTCTTCACAATGCGCTGATTCAATTGGCTCAATATCCGGAACAAATCATTGAACATTATTATTATGGCCCATTGACATCGCTGATTATTAACACTGAATTCAACAATCGCAGTGCGAACATTGAAAGCTCCCGTTTGATTCTCTTTGGCCAATTGATGGAAGGAAAGCAGCAACCGAACGAGGAAGAAGCAAAAAATACAAGTGATGAAGCAAATTTAATTGAAGAGCATGGAACTACTGTTGAAGATGATTCAATCTCAACCATCAATGACGGGGATGGCATTATTAATAATGATGATGTGGTTACAAAAATGAAAATTGAATAAACACAAAAGTGCATGAAATACTCTCCAAATCCACACTAAACATGATCTATTCCCCCAGCTTTCATTGTGTATTAAAATTTATATTTTTCCCAATTTATCCATGAATATGAATGCATGGTTTTTTGTAACCTTTCAATTTTTCAACTAAAAGCTTTCCACCAATAAATACTCTGCCTATTAATTCTTTCCATCCATGGTAAATTGAATGAATGCATTATTATTTGTTTGTTGTTGTTTTTCATTTTTCAACATTCATAATTTCCAAAAAAATTGTTCACCACCAATCAGCCTTTTTTGCATTATTATCCGAAATCCACGCATCAATATCACAGATCTGAAAATTTATTTAAAAATGGGTAAAAACAAACGCAACACTTCCCATCCCCTCTCATACGAATTATATTGTCTGTTTGATTCAAGTATGATGAATGAATTTATTGAATCATTTTCTGTATAAAATTTGATTAATTTTTTGAAAAATTTTGTTGATTTTCACAATTTAATATCTGCTGAATTTTATGCTCATTTTAAAATTAATTTTTGTTAATAAATTTCAACAAAATTATTAACCGACGACGAAATGGAACCATGCCAACAACCATCCGAGGCTGTGACAATGCCCATCGACTCTGCCGGCTCCAGTTCCCAAATGACAAATGCATCGCAAACCGAAATACGGGTCGAGGTTTGTTAGGAGTATTTTAATTACTAATTTATATCGATTAAATTAAGTATTTGAAACACAATTGGACAGTGAAGAATTTCTCGCATTGCTATCAAGAATATTTGGAAAATTATGTGAATTTGCCGAACAGTGATTTGACATGGTCAATTAAAATTTATCCCAAAGGCAACGGCGAAAATAACAAGGTTTATTTATTTATGATTTTAATTTTAAAAATATTTTTTTAGGACTTTGTGTTCCTTTGCCTGAATAGAGTACTCGGAAACAATGTGAAGAATAACAAAATTGGCTTCAGGTTTTTTTTAATTTACTTGCCAACTTAATTTTACAATTTAAGATCTCGCTTTTACTTGAAAAACAGCGAGAACAAGGACATTGAAATGAGAATTCATCCAAATCCTTCTCATTCTGACTATGTTTCCTACATCAAAAGGGATGTCCTCTTCCCACAAATCCAGCCGGCTGATAGCATTACGGTTTTTGTGGAAATTGATGTTGCCGTTGAGACAATTACCACCTCAATTGATGACACATTCGGGGTTAGTTTTGTGATTAAAATTGAACAATAAAAATCAATTTTAGCCCTGTCGAACTTGCACTTGCGAACGGCAACTTGGCGAAGATTATTTGAAGCTGTTGAATGAGGATGTGCTCACCGACTTTGTCATCAAAGTTCAGGACAAATCCATCAATGTGCATAAAGCAATTCTTGCCGCACGATCGCCGGTTTTTGCTGCCATGCTTCACCACGTCGACACAAGTGAATCAAAAACGGTTGGTTTATTAATTGAAAATGAATAAAAGCGAATGCACAATATTTTATTTAGGGTATATTGGAAATCAAGGATGTGGAATATAATGTGGTCAAAGAAATGTTGCAATTCATTTATTGTGGCCGAAGTTCTTCAGAGCTTAGCGAAATTGCATCGGAATTGATGATCGCCGCTGATAAATACAGGTATTGATTTTTTATCGATTTTAAAATTACAATTTTTTATTTAGACTCGAAGAATTGAAGAATCATTGTGAACAAAGCCTCATTCAATCAATCAACTTCGAAAATGCTTGCCAATTACTCATCATTGCAGATATGTAAGATTTATTTACAATATTAATTTAAAATTATTTAAATTTATTTAGATATGGGGCCTTAAATCTGCGGAAGAAGGTGCTCCATTTCATCAAGTTGCATCCAAAGAAGATTACTGCAACGGCAGGCTGGCAAACCATAATCAAGGAGCATCCGCAATTGGCCACGGACATTGTCGCCTCATTTGAGAAGAGCTGAAAACATTTCCTTCCCACCAAACCAACAATTCCCATTGTCCTGTGAAGTAGAAGAATACACTAATTTGCTTTTGTAAACCATAGAAGAATTTACCGATCTATTTGACAAAACTGCGCTTCGTCACTTCTCTATATTCTAATCTTTTTTGTTTGTTTTTTCAAACTAAAAATCATCAACCTTTGAAAATTGTATCAAATGTGTGCACCGTTGCACTGTTTTATTTTCTCTTATTTGATGTAAAAGACCACCTAAAATACATGCAATTTTAATTAAACCAAAATGTTTTATCACCGAGCTCCTTTCACATATATTTTCATCCATTAAAACATTTTGATCCAATAAATTTTTTATGAATTTGCAAATTATTAAATCGGTTTTTCAACCGAATGATTTTCTTGTGTACATTATGAAATTAATTTTACAAATTATTTTTAGTAGATGACGGCTAAACTGCGTCAACATTCCCTCTCCAGTGTCCGAAAGTTACAAGAGGTTTTTACTGTTTAGTGGAAAATAAAACATTTACTTTTTTAGCTGCTGAATGATTGCAATGTTCATTTAGCAACATTGCGGAATCAGGTCCAACAAATTGGTACCCAATCCGATACACCACAGCTCAGGAGAGAACTTGATAATGTTGCGAAGGTTGACTTGTTAATTATTTCATTAAGTAATTTTTTAAGGCATGCTATCGGGCCTGTGAATCCACAAAGAATAGCGTGTTACCACAATTAAAGAAAGAGGGTATAAATCACCATTTTTAAAACAATTTATTTGAATAATATTCAGGAAATACATTCAGCCAATGCGTTATTGGCTTTATCGGATGTGTTAGTGGCCTCCTACTGGAATTAAAAAGATGCAATTGCCTGGAACAAACATTTCAAATGGATGAAAGTCCTCAAATGTGAGCATTTTTTTTGTTTATAATTTAATTCACTTTTAAATTGAAGAGCCGAGCCATTGGTTGCACCTGTTGAAGAAATGCTCGAGAATCTTGAAAATCTCATCACAGTCCATTATGCAACCAGTGAAAGTTCGCCGGAATCAAAAGTTACACCAAGAAGAAGGAGGACAGCAAGTTGTAGATGTGTATGCTCGGATTTAGTGAAAACCAGCTATGCCTAACAATTTATTCATTTTCTATTTTCCCATCCATTATTTTTGCCAATGCATAATTAAATTGTCCTAGTCACAAAAATATAAAAGCAAAATATTTTCATGTCCCAAAATCCTTTATGAATCTCGCTTTTTTTTTGTATTTTTCATAATTGTCACAATTTAAATATTTTTTTTTTGAAATTTATTGATTGATTGAATAAATGAAATCCAATTTATTTTTCATATGTTTTTATCATTAATACATATACATTTTATTTAGATTAAATTACATTTATGTTTTAATCAAGCATCAATTTATTTATTTTGTGCAATCGATTTGATTAAAAATGCTCATATTTTATTCAATTTCTGTTCATCAAATGTGAAGAATTAAGAAAAGGTAAAGTATAAATGAAATTAAAAATTCCAGATAAATGGCATTTTATGTGAATGTGAACTTGTATAGTTAAGCCCACTATTTTCAAAAACAATGGGATGTAGTCTAGATTTTAAGGTTTAGGCATAGTTATGGGCTATATTTAAGACCAGGTTTTTCAAAAAAAATTTCTAAAATATCGAGTGAAGGTTCTCCCGTTTAATTTTGCCAATTACTTTTTCTCTAATCAAAATCAAATTATTAATTTACATTTATACTTTAATTCCAAATCTTTCAGTTAATTCGAGGCCTTCGATTCAATTCTGTGAATCCATCTGATGAATATTTGGCTGATGATTGTGAAAATGTTCGGTTAGAAGGAAGAAGGACACACACACACAAGAAGGTTTGTGGTCTCACAAATAATTCTACTTTAAAATTCTGGAAGGCATCGTGCGAGCCTCAATATGTTTTTTTTTCTTTGCTTATTCTTTCTATTGGCACCAATGCCAAATAGTTGAGAAGAAAATGATGAAAAGACTAGGTTAAGTTGGAGACCTTTTCTTGGGTTAGGACAAAAGAAGATGTGCTGCGGCAAGTCAGCCACCATCACAGCTTTGTGGATGGGAAAAGGGCGCGATCACCGCAAACAATTACCACCATCCTTTACCACCTTGTCGCTCGCTATCCACACAACTCTCGGTCTTCTGCCAGTTTAAATCCTTACTGGCCTTACTTCCCTATTTTCCCATTCCTACCAGTTCTTTCCTCATTCACCAATGCTCTCGGGGAAGTCTTTTCCCCAAGTCGCATTCTCGGGACTCGCCGGAAGAATTTTGAGGGAATTTTTCCTCAGTCAGCCAAATTCTTCCATATTTTTCTCAATTTTTTTCCTTTCCCTCACTAACACCAAATACATTGACTGAAATGCATACGCTCTCGCACATTATTTATTCCACCAAACTGCGGCTGGCAATGTGCTACCTTCCCATCCACCGCTGCTTTCCCATCCTTCCATTCTTGCTTGCCCGTGTCCGTGTGCCTTTTGTTCCTCCCATTCCCTTTGCGGTCCAATGCTCTCTCATTGCGGTGGGGAATGCACCGCCGGCCGGCGCAATGCCAACGGCGGCAAAGCGCTAGCTGACTGGGACTTTAAGCATGGCCTAGACTTTCTCTTATCCCGCCCAACTAAGCTTGCCATGCGCTTTTACAAATTCACTTGGTTCCTCATTTTTCTCTTCTTTCCCAAAAAATTTTCTTTTGCCTCCACTCACTTCGTAGTCCACATCCATTCATTCATTCAGCCAGCCACCCCACCTACTACTACTGATTGCGGCTATTTTAGAGGATAGCGCCACCACCACCGCCTCCTCCTCCTCTTCCCAAGCTAAGAGCCATTCCCTTCTCTTCTATTGCCCGCAGCCATTGCCAACCACCGGCGGCCTAGGCCATAGGCCCCATTGCTCCATTCACATTGGACTCCTCCACATCCATGGCCCATTTGCGGCTGGCTATGGGCCACCGTCGACCAACAACGCCAATTGCTCGACCAGACTGTCCTCTGCCCTCTCCCCGCCTCCTCTCCCGGGCTGCTGCTGCTCACCACCTCCCTCTATCCCGCTCATCCAGTCCCCACCCCACCATTTTTTACTTTGTTATTATTAGAGCTACTGCTCTGTCCTTGTCCTTGCTTAATCCTCCAATTCCCCCTTTCCCGCTTCACCTTTCATTGACGCCATCTATCCCCCCCCCCCCCCCCCTTCCCACCATCCAGAATCCCGATCCCCTCTCAAAAAACTTCCCAAACTTCTGCCCTCTAGCCCAATTGTCGAGATGAGGGCACAGGGCATGATGGCTCGGATCAACATCCGCTCTTCTAAACATTATTGCCATTAAGCCAGCCCTCAGTCAATCAAATCGCAAGCCAATTCCCCGTTCCCCTTCTCGCGTTTCATCAGATCCATTCATTCCCAATCCACAAAAAACGTTCAACAATTCTTCCCTCCCATCATCTCAAATTCATCTTTGGTTAGTTGATATTTAGTTTAGTTGGTTGACCGTCTCCCAAACATCTATATTGCCCCCTTTTTCATTCCGCTACTTTCCCCCCAATTGCCTTTATTTTCTCGGGGGAACCAACCAATCAGCAGAATTTAGCCACCACCAATCAATTTATCGCATATTTCGAGATAATTTATCAATTATCAAAGTTATTGTTGTTATTTACATTTAAATATGTTTAAATTAAATTTTAAAATCAACATTTTTCAGCCAAGCCGGCTCCCGCTAGTCACAAAACAACCACAACAAGGGTTCAGTGCATAATCCACCAATTTTTACACAATTCACCTCAATCAACAACCAATTTTAATCCCAAAACGGAAAAGTGGCAACAACGGTCGATCTAATCACTCCAACTACCGCCCGAAACGCCTCAGCCTTCACAACATATTCAACAACAACAATTGCTGCTGCAACTATTTCCAAAAATAAGAGCACATCGATAGAGAAGAAAAAGGTCAAAGAGAAGGACAAAATTGTGTTGAACAACAATAACGACCACAGTGCAACGATCACAAACGGATACAGCAGAAACAATAGCAATATAGGTGTAGAGGAGATCATCAGCAGCGACCAGAAGCGTGAATCTGCTGCCACCACTTTCTCATCATCAATCATTGAGAGCACTTCAACCGCACAAGAGAAAGGCGGCGCAGAGAGTAACGGCCAGAGGCGATCAGCCGCCGGCCGGTCAGTAAAACAATTTTAATATCGTATATGGCCAAAAACTTAAGATAGTTTAGAAACCTTAAGACAGTACAAAAAACTTTAAGATTGTTCAAAAACCTTAAGATGGTCCATAAACCTTGAAATGAAAATCATAAAAATCAATAATTATAATTTAATAAATATTCTTAAGGTCTGGCGGTGGCTCCTCCTCAACCGGCTCATCCAGTGCAGCAGCAGCGGTGGCCGCTCCCGGTACAACAACTGTGAACGGCGGTTCTTCCTCATCCGCTGCAGCGGTCAGCGGATTGGAGGTGGACGGCGACAAAAAACGCCATTCGACTGGCAGCAAGAAAAAAATGCGCCTGATGGGCTGCGTTCTGGGCCAGGGTGGGGGCGGCACAGAAGCTGATGAAGAAGAAAGAGAGAGGCAGCGACTGAACAAACAAGTGAACAAGGAAATCAACAAGGAGTTGAAGAAGGACAAAAAAGTGTTGCGCGCAACTCATAGGCTGCTCCTATTGGGTGCCGGTGAAAGTGGCAAATCGACAATTGTAAAGCAGATGCGCATTCTGCATATCAATGTATGTTTTCGATAAAATAAACGAACTAACAAACAAAACATATTTTACAGGGCTTTAATGAACAGGAGAAACGTGAAAAAATCCAGGACATTCGACGGAATATTCGCGACTCCATAACGGCAAGTTTTGGGGAAAAACTAAATTTAAATAAATCCAAAATTGAATCATTTTTATTAAATTTGCTAATTCAGGTAATCCTCAAGGCCATGGACGAAATTGACCCACCCGTCCAGCTGGATGACCCGTTAACAGAGATCAGCAAAGTCTACATCCTCTCCCTCTCAGCCATGACACCTGATGAATTTCCACAGGTCCACAATTTTATTCTTTTATGGATGAATCAACCCATTTTCCATTCACACATTTCTAGAAATAATTTTTTGCCATTTCCTCTTTTGTCCGTTACAAATTCTATTTTTGGACTCATTTCCTTTTTCACAACATATTAGGACCAAAGTTTCCCCCTTCACACACAAAAAAAAGTCCATACTGAGGAAATGATCAAAAATTTGGGGATTCAAAAATGGAAGAATGTGAATATTTGTGGATTTCATTCTAAAACCATTTCTACTTCTTGGAAGAAGACGGAAATTATGCCCAATTTTTGGTGGCCTAGTAGACGCCATTATCCTCTCTATCCCTTTGGAAATGGGACAGGAAAATTAGCTCCCATTCACCAAATTTTGATCATTTTGAACAGCAATAATAATAATAATATTCGGAAGAGGATTCGAGGGAAAATATCGATAAATAAATTGAGGTGAAAATTTCAATTTTTAATGGATTGTGGAAGTAAGCCTTTAGTTCAGTGCCATGATTCTGGGTTTTAGTGACTTAGGTTCGAATCCCGGCAACGGAAAGTATTTTTTTATTAGTAAAAACATAATAAAAAAATAAAAATTTGATTATAAAAATAATATTTTATTTTTTTTTAGGAATTTTACGATCACGTGAACAAATGTTGGGCGGATAGGGGCGTCCAAACATGTTTTCAACGCAGCAATGAATATCAATTGATTGATTGTGCCAAATATTTCCTAGACAAAGTGGACGAGGTGCGGAAACCTGACTATAATCCATCGGAACAGGTTAACCCTCTTCCACTTATTTAATTATTTTATTTATTTGCTACATTCCAGGATATTTTACGCTGTCGTGTCATGACTACGGGCATTTTTGAGACCAAATTTGAAGTGGACAAAGTGCGCTTTCAGTAAGTTTAATGAAATGTTTGACGTAAATCTCAACAAAAAATCATTTTAGCATGTTCGATGTGGGCGGCCAAAGGGATGAACGCCGAAAATGGATTCAATGCTTTAATGACGTGACAGCAATAATTTTTGTTTGCGCTTCTTCCTCCTATAATCTGGTAATTTTCATTAATTTTAATTAAATTCAAATTCAATTTTAGGTGCTCTGGGAAGACAATACCCAAAATCGACTACGCGAATCACTTGCCCTATTCAAGAACATTTGGAACAATCGTTGGCTGAAGAGTATCTCCGTGATCCTGTTCCTGAATAAACAGGATATGTTAGCCGAGAAAATCAAAGAGGGACGGCACAAACTGGAGACATATTTTCCCGAATTCGCCAACTACCAATTGCCTATGGACGAGCGTGTTCCGCCGGAAGAGGATTTGAATGTCTACAGGGCAAAGTGCTACATTCGAGGAGAATTTTTGGTTGGTAAACATTTTTTTGGAATAATAGTTTAGGCTTTATAAAAAGGGAATCGGGAATTGAATGATAATCAGCCCCAAAATAAAAATGTTAAAAATTCTTCGCCATTTTACTTACGGTGATCGCTGACTCCACCCAACCATTTTATCATCAATTGGTTATTTGGTGGTTCATGACCCCTCCCCTCTACCTAATTGGTCCTTTAGGATGGACCGTTTCATTTCCTCCTTCTTTCCCTTCCAAAATTATCACCAAATTATATTCCCCTAATTTACGTTCCCCATTCCAATTCCAAATTTCTTTCCCCTCAAAAAACTTTGCGCGCTTTTAACCTATTTCAATAATGACAAAAATAGGGAGAGGGAATTTGGGTTGTTATTTGTTTGGCCAGATTCCCAGTCGCACATTCCTCCACCCTCTCCCTCCTCATTTCTATATTTGGTAAAGGTAAAAAGGGGGAATTGATCGTGTTGAGGATGGCACGGAGTTTTGGCCACTCGGTTGTTTCCCATTCCTCGTACCCCTTTCACATTTCACTATTGCTCTTTCCCATCCTCCCCCATCTATTTCTGCCCACATTCACTGCCAACCGCACCAAACACTAAAAATAACACCCGGAGGAGCTATTTTTAGAAATTGTAGGAATGGAATGAGGGAAAGGGGAAGAAAATGGAGGAGGGGAGGTTGGCAGCCGCTGCTGATATTGCAGTCACAGTTGGCTAAAAGGAGGGACCTTACGGCTCACTTACTTTACTTACTGCCAGCCGACGGGGAGAAGACAAGAATTTCAACGGAAACAAGTAAAAAATGGAGGGGAATGGAGTTTCAAAATGAGCTTTTTTGGAATGGAATAGATGGGAGAGGAATTGTGAAGAGGAAGTCCCTTTTAGGACACCTTTTTCAAAAAAGAAGGGGGAACAACTTAATTTATTGGATAGGCTTCCGAAATTGAACTTGAACCAAATGGGTCCTTGGAAATTATTCATAAATGTCTATTTAGTTCATTTCATATTCCAAAAATACATTCTTTCAATTTTTCGCTTTCCAATTCTGTAAAATATGGCATAAAAGGGCGATTTAAGTGCCGAATAATTTCAAGTGTCGCGGCTTCTTCCTTTCCCCCACCCCCATTTCCACAAATTAACCCCCCACTCTTCGCAGAGGGCATTTTGTTCCTTCGTTTGGCCAGCCATCCACCAAAACTAACCCTAACCAAAACCAAAAAGTGCTATCCCAATAATTACTCTCGGGCCGAGGATGGGATGGAGGTTCGGCTGGCTGTTGGTCGGCCATTTCACTCACTTTCTTGCCCCATCCATCCATTCCGCCTTCCCCATTTTTCTTTCTCGCACGATTAATTCCCCTTCAAAACCCATCGAATGCTTTTGCCTACTGCCAGCCTCCTTCCATTTCTTTGCTTCAAATTCTCTTCATCCCCTTTCAATCCACAACATTCCCCCTTCCATCCGTCTAAAAATAGCATCATCAATTGCGTTTTGCTCGGGTCCACCGAGGCTATTTTTAGTAACCAGCAGCCCCAAATTCGCCAATGCTATAGGCCGCCAAGTGAGGCGAAGGGTGCTGGTGGTGGTGGCGGCCCTCCTTTTTATTACACATTCCTTCCTACTCTTTTTTGTTGTTGTCTGCTTGCCAGCAGCCAACCCAACTCGCCATGGCCACAATTCATGCACACGCGGAAATATTTGAAGAGGGGAAGAAAATGAGGGAGGAGGATGGGTCCAGGGGACTTTCCGCGTAAATTTGGGTGCAAATTTTGGACAAAAAGCTAAAAAAGGAAACAAGAAATGATGATGAAGGGTCCACTGGAGGCAAAATTCATTTCCTTTATATATATATATAAAAAATTTGAAATTCGTTAATTATTTCAAGTTGGCGAAAATCTAGCCAGCCACTTTTAGCCATCTTTTCTGAAAAGTTACCTATATCGATGGCATATACCAGAAAATTCCAACTTTTTCAAAAACTTAAAGTGGCTTCGAGATATTAGCCAAAAACCGGTTTAAAAAATTGAACTTTTTCGGTTTGCCCAGGTAAAACTTTTTTCCTTTTGATTTTACGATACCCATTGTTATTCTAGGAACCTAAGTTGGAGTCTTAGCTACAAAATGATATATGGTTTGCGGGGTCTATCTTCAAAACCCAGGGCTGTGGAGGCCGGCAAAAATTGGTACCTCGGCATTTTTCCCTTCATAGCCGATTGGCGAAGATGGGAGAAGCTAATCGGAGGTCGCGGGTTCGAATCCCTCCAAGGTCCAATACTTTTTTTAGGGGTTTTCGATGATGGGGATCACGAATTTGAGGTTTATTTTGAAAATTAAACCGGTTCAAATTTTTAAACCGGTTCTGCGCGAGTTAAATTTTTATCAGAAATATGGGGAATGGATTCTATTATGAAATTTAACCCTTCTAGGAATCTTTTAAAGCGCGATAGCGCTTTCTTTCTACCGTCCCACGTATTCCTTCCGTCAATTTTATATATATATATAAAAAATTTGAGTTTCGTTCATTTTTTCAAGTTTAAGACTATCTAGCCAACCGATTTTCGTGATCTTTTTTTTAAATGACGCACAATTCCATTGCGCATCTGAAATAAATCAGACATCTCGAAACACCCAACCGGTTTCGAGATATTAGCCAAAAACCGGTTTAAAAAATTGAACTTTTTCGGTTTGCCCAGGTAAAACTTTTTTCCTTTTGATTTTACGATTTTAGGCCGGGAGACAGGAATCATCTAGGGAATCTCAGCTTTCGAATGATATATGGTTTATGGGGTCTAAACTCAAAATGAAGGGTACTTTTCCTCGATACTTTGTGGCCAAGTCGGCACTTTTTCCTTCATGGCCAATTGGCGAAGATGGGGGATGGGGACGGAGGTCGCGGGTTCGAATCCCACCAAAGGCCAATATTTTTTTTAGAGGTTTTCGATGGTGGGGATCATGAATTTGAGGTTTATTTTGAGAATTAAACCGGTTTAAATTTTTAAACCGGTTGTGCGCGAGTTGAATTTTTAATCAGAAAAGTGGGGAACGGATTTTAATATTAAATATATCCCTTCTAGGAATCTTTTAAAGCGCGATAGCGCTTTCTTTCTACCGTCCCACGTATTCCTTCCGTCGCCACCTTAAGAACCAGCGGGCTTGCCCCGCTGGTTCTTACTTTTTAAATTATTTTTGAAAATAATAAATAACATTTTCAGAAGATCTCGTCAGGTGGCGTCAACAACAAGGATACCAACCATACGCATACATGTTATCCACATTTCACGGTATGTGAACATTTATTGCCAATTCTTTCAAATCGTAATTTTTATTCACAATTTAGTGTGCCGTTGACACTGAGAATATTCGGCGGGTTTTCAACGACTGCCGGGACATCATTCAGCGTATCCATTTGAAGCAGTACGAGCTATTATGACGATGCGTGTGGCCAAGAGGGAATAATTCAAGATGAATGTGAGCACCACTTGATCGTCCAAATCAAAAAAAATCAAGTATAAAAACATTTTTAAAACCCAACCCAAAAATCCTTCCCCTCCCCGATTTTGTACGCTTTGAAACGGGTTTGCTAATTTCTCCTTTATTATTTTCTCATATTTTTCTGTTATTCTTCTCATCAAAAATTGCATTCAAATTAATTTTTTTGTCACCCCACAGTTTTTTAAACCAGCGAGAATATTTCATTTTAGTCTTCTTCCATTTTTACTTTAATACTTTTTGTGGAACATCAAGCATTTTCATTCATTTTCTTCAATAGTCCCAGCCAGAATCCAACAATGCCTATTTCTTTTAAAATTTTGGAAATATTTTAATTTGAATTTTTCAAAGCAAAAAGAAATGGCATAAATTTTTTTCAAAATTTCCAGTCATACAACCGCAAATCTATTTTACCCTTTTTATTGTCCATCGCTCGCAAAATTTATCAAAACCCTGTTCCCGTCATTCATTTAATTGCATTGCATTGTTTTTATTTACTAGAACCATTTAAATTTAATAAAAAAATTAAACATAATTGTTTGGCAAATGTTTTAATTAATGAATGGAGACTAAGAAGACTAGAATGCCTCTATATTTCAACAAATTCTCCCCAGGAAAGTTTTAATTTCGCCTCTTTTCTGGAGGCTCTTTCATCCTTCCTTAGATTGAATTGAGTAGGGTTTGATTCCTTAAGACAATAAACGATTTTTTTTAAAAAGCAAATTGAGCGTATTTAGTTTGTAAACCAAATATTTTTTAACTTCTCTAATCATCTCATAACTCATATCAAAGTGAAAAAAAAGCATCTTTTAGATAGAATAATAAAATGAATGGAAGTAAACAGAAATATTCGCTCAATTCCTTCCCACTTCCCATAATTGAGAGATAATTAGAAATTAGAATTAGAATGTGAATATGCGTTCCATTTCCATAGATTGCCAACGGTCTGGCGGCATCAGCTAATGCTCCTTCGAAGATATCTCTCGTCCATTCCCGTGGTATATTTCCAGGCCAGGCCATTTCTATGCCAAGCTTTTCTTCACTTCCACTCAAAATGTTCTCTGTGAAGAAAATCGATAAGGGTATGCCATCTTTTTCGGCATTTGCTTACCCTTTTTATTCTATTGCCGACAGCCGCTTTGGATTTTCCACGGCATATTTACCACCTTTTTAGTTGAAGTATAGAGAGAAACAAATTGCGTATGCCGAAATAAACATTCACTTAACAAGTTAACAATATTTTAAACATATTGCCATTTGGAATCTTCAAAATACCACCTTATGTGTGATGAAATGTTTTTATATTCCAGACTTCCATATGAATTCCAATTTAATTTTGGAAAAACGGAGTAGTAAGGATGGAATTTGGCTGTGGAATGCGGTTGGGAACAGCAGAATGGCGCTTTTTTTGATTATTTTATTGGCAACCATATTCATGGTTAGAGCTCAAGCAGTTTACGATCAAGTCAGGCATCCTCCCGAATTTCAAAGGAGTCGTTGTAATGAGGTCGATTTTTAACACATAAAATTGTTGATTTACGGAAGAATTCAGTGGGAATTCTCATGCAAAGATGGCAATTGTATTGCCCGATATGATCAGTGCGATGGGATTGACCAATGTCCGGATGGGTATTTTAATTTAAATTCGAAATTAAATAAATTTGAGTATATTTTATAGCTCGGATGAGGAAGATTGCCACAGGCAAGTGTTCATAAATTTGTGTTAGTAAACCAAATTCTCTAAAGATACGAACAACATCATAATCCAAATGGTCAACCGAATCGAGAACATTTTAATGACGGACGACAACAGCAGGGGATAGACGGTCGAACCATTCAACAGAATGTAGCAGAACCGCACCAACAACGACCTTCTACAAATACAAATGCGGCATCAAAAGCCACTGTGGCCAAAGAACCCGAAAGGCATCCACCACCCATGCAATTTCTGCTTATCGGTGCTTCAGCATTCGTGATCGTTGCAATTGTTGTTCACGTTGCAGTGAAGGTGAAGAGAAGAAAAAAGAATATGGGTCGGGGAATTGGAGTGCGCGGCTTCCGCAACGGTGAAAGTTTGATCGATGATGAAGATGATTTGTTGATCTCTCAAGCATACAATTAATTCAATCGCTAAATTTTGCGATTGATTATGATTTATGAATTGAAATTTCTATTAAACAAGACAATAAAGATCCTAATATACTAAACGAGTCTTAATCTATTTGGCGACAACTAATAAAACAAAAAAGTACTTAAAATGTCATTCTTTTTCTCTTTTACCCTACGTTCACAATGGCGCGTTTTGCCGCCGCGGCAAAACGCGCGCGTTTTACAAAAAATCGCGTAGGTGTTCACAATGGGCGCGATTTTTGTACTCGCTGGGCGGCAAAACGCGCCGCGTCTTCCAAAAAATCGCTTAGGTGTTCACAATGGGCGCGATTTTTGTACTCGCTGGGCGGCAAAACGCGCCGCGTCTTCCAAAAAATCGTGTAGGTGTTCACAATGGGCGCGATTTTTGTACTCGCTGAGCGGCAAAACGCGCCGCGCCTTCTAAAAAATCGCGTAGGTGTTCACAATGAGAACTCGCCAAGCGCTTTGGTGTTCACAATGAACGCGTTTTATTATAAAAAGGAAAATCGTGGAGCGTTTGCGGGAAAATAATGGATGAATGGTCCTTTTGAGATTCTTTCAATGAGAGAAATTAGAACTGATATTTCTAAAAATTATTTTTAAATTTTAAGAATGTCAAATCGCGTGGGTGTTCACAATGAAAGCGATTTTTATGGCGCGTTTTGCCGCGGCGCGTTTTGCCGCTTTGTCAAATCGCGTGGGTGTTCACAATGAACGCGATTTTTGTGGCGCGTTTTGCCGCGGCGCGTTTTGCCGCGGCGACAAAACGCGCCATTGTGAACACCAAAGCGTTTAGCCGCGGCGGCAAAACGCGCCATTGTGAACGCAGGGTTAGTTTTCAACTTTCCATTTATTTTTTATTAATCAGTGCCTTTTGGTTTTTGATTGAAGTGAAATAATAATTTAATTTTTACATAATAATAGCAAGTTTTTCACTTATTAGCCTGTAAATTTTTAAAAAATTGGTTTTTTTACTTGCTAGCATTAAATGTTTTTTAAAAATTAGGTTGCAAATACTTAAAATAAATTTTAAAGCGAATTTGTGATACAGTATGATTTAGTAATCGATATCGATTGACATATTCACACACTATTTTTCTTTTTTCTATTTCTCTTTCTACTACATAAAACATAATACACAACACAATCCACAGTCCACTCCACAACCACACACACACCAATCAATAAATTAGAAAAAATAGAAGTGCAAATGTTTCACAAATCACAATGCTTTTTATATTTCGCACGTAAATCCAACTTATTATTTATTATTAATAATAGACCGGAATTTTCAAAGAAAAATCTAGCTTAATTTTTTAGCTAGTCATTCTTATAATTTGATTAAAAAATCGGCTCAACATAAGCTTATATCAATAAATTATTCTCAATATTTCAAGATTACATTTTTTTAAAAAAAATGATTCGAATTATTCCGCGCTCAATTTTTCGACCAAATTTGTTATGTTCAAGAATGGCATCAGATTCAAAAGAAATCTCCAAAGAATCACATGTGCCATTTCCAAATCCAGAGGATGTGCCAAAAACATGGGAAGGAAAGATGGGATTTCCGGAGAGAAAAGCATCAAGTTGGGGCGAATATGCAGTGATGCGAATGGACGACCTGATGAATTTATGCCAGCGGAACTCATTATGGTTTATTTTAATTGTTTTTTGATGATTTTACTTTTTATTAGGCCATTAACATTCGGATTAGCTTGTTGCGCAGTTGAAATGGTATTAATTTTTATTAACAAATCATTGATTAATTATCCAACTTATAGATGCATTTTGCTGCTCCCAGATACGACATGGATCGCTATGGAGTGGTTTTTCGTGCAACGCCCAGACAAGTCAATTTGATCATTGTTTCGGGGACAGTTACAAATAAAATGGCACCGGCGTTGAGAAAAATCTACGATCAAATGCCAGAGCCAAGGTTTAATTATTTATTTTGGATTTAATGAACAATAAATTGTTCAGATTTGTTATCAGTATGGGATCATGCGCCAATGGCGGAGGCTATTACCATTATGCATATTCTGTTCTCAGAGGCTGTGATCGAGTCATCCCTGTTGACATTTGTAAGTCACTAAACTCATCGTGTATTATAAAATAATGACTAAATTTTAGATGTTCCCGGCTGCCCTCCTTCGGCGGAAGCACTGCTTTATGGCGTATTGCAATTGCAAAAGAAGATTAAGAGGATGGAAAGAGGTCAGCATTGGTACCGGAAATGAATGAAGCGTGCAAATTGTACAGAATAGTTGATAATTAATAAATTCATTTAAATTTAAATACACTGCATAAAAATGATTCAAAAATTTCCAATTTACACATATTTAAATTGTCAGGTTTATAAACCTTGACCACTTATTGCTGATTGCTCATGAACTAATTATCATTTTTAGATTATTATATGCGAATAAACAAAAATAAAAAATTTATTAAATTTTTTATTGAATGAGTGGAATCCAGATTAGTAAAAAAGAAATAGAAGATTGTGAGGTTCGTTGGTGTGAAGAATAGCACTTTATGCACCATTTCCTCACAAAAAATAATTAGGACAAAAAAAGATAACGAAAAATTTAGGAAGCTGTCAAAGATTTTCGCGTCAACGAACTTCATCAACTTGTGGGCTTGTTCAAATATCCAAAAATCGGAAAAAAGCAAGAACTTGTTAATCGGTTTCTTATTTTTTATTACATTCTATTTATGTTTTACTATTTTAGTGCTGTCACAATTCTCAACAATCCAAAATATCAATTACAAGCGGTGCAAAAAGTTCGAGAAATTCAAACAAATAGCCGACTTCGCGAAGCAACAGCAATGCCATACGCACCGCAATCGAACAATGGAATGGCGAATCAAATGGCTAATGGAATGACAAACAATGGTTTGATTTTAATTTCTTTACACTTGGGATAGAATATTTAATCAAATGAAGAGATCAACCTAAAATAATTTTCGGAGCATATTTAGCATTCGATTTTTTCTCGGTTTTCACATTTCGAACAATAGAAAACCATTATAGGTTTTTTGAGTCATAGGTTTGTAGATATTTAGGGTTTAGGTCGGATATGGAGTGTGGTCTTTAAGAATATAGATCCTTCTTACAAGGATTAGGATTAAGGTCTTTCTTTAGTTTGGTCTTTTAGTGATTAGATGTAGGATTTTTGGGAGTACCAAATTATTAGGGTTTAGGTCTTATAGGTTGGACTTTGGAGGTTAGAGGGTCGATCCGATCCATCCAAAATAAATTCAAATTTCAAAAAATGTTTACTTCTATAATTAAATAATAAATTTACAGCAATGCACCAACAACAACCGCAACAGCATAATGCATACCATCATCCGAACATGAATGCAGGAGGAAATATGTTACAGCCATCGTCCATCCCGAATGCCTACAGTAACTTCATGAACGCAACGGCTGCCTTCAGTTTGGCTTATGGTCAACATTTGCAAGGTCAATTTCAACATCATCTTGGTGGCTATGCGGCTCAACAACAAGCACCTCCTCATCAACTCCATCAATCACAACAGCAACATGTCATTCCGAATATGCAGCATTCATCCGGTGGTCTGGTCAAGAATTTGCGCACTGTTGAACTTCCATTTTATGATGTCAAAAAGGTTCGTTTTTTTTTTATTTTTCATAACATAGATATATTATTCGCAAAATTGCTAGAGTTAAATCGATTACAATTCATTTTAATGAACGAATTAAGTACTAGGAAGGTAACGAAAGTTTTTTTTTCAACATTTGAAATGCTTAAACAACTTTGAACACATGACTCAAACTTTACAAATGAAAAACATCCCTTTGGGTGAGTCGAAAATTTTACAAAATTTTATCATAATCAAGCTAAAAAAACAAAAATTCTAGCCTTAAATTTGAAACAAAAATGACCATAATTTAGGTGATCCTTCCAATGACGGAATTGCCCTCATATCCAGTGCCAACACGCCCGGGCGAAGGCCGCTTCTCTTGCCATTTCGGTGTTGCAGCTGAAGACATTCCACGGGTCACCTATCCGGAAAGTCAAGAATTGCCACGCTACGAAATTCAATTGCGCGTATTTTTGTTGGAAACCAGCGAAGAGCAACAGGACGCATTCCCACCGGGTTCAGTGGTTCGCCTCGACGATTTTATGGTCAATTTGCCGGTTTGTTCCATATTTTTATTTTGAATTAATATTTTTGAATAAATCCATCATTTAAAGGGTGTCATTCCAACGAATAAACCAAATGCGGAACAAAAGCGTTATCCACGTCCGGTCAATTTGACGCCGTATTGCCGTCCGGCGCGTGGACGCGATCGCCCCCATCGACTCATTTTTGAATGGAATGGAGATAAGCGGGCATGGGCATTCCAGGTTTTTTTAATTTGTCAATAATTTGCACAAAATAATTTGAAGATTTTGCTGGTCCATCGCCAAAATTCCGACATCCTCTTCAAACGGATGCGCCAAAATCCGCAATCAACTCGGCCAAAGGAACGCACCAAGGAGGTCATCATCCGGCGACTAAATGGCGCCGACGAAGACGATGTTCAAATGGACACACTGAAAATTTCGCTGACTGATCCGGTTTGATCAATTTCAATTAATTAAGATCATTTTTCCTTTCAGCTCATGAAAACTCGGATGAAAGTTCCAGCCCGTGCCGTGGATTGCACCCATCTTCAAACATTCGACCTCAACAATTATTTGATGATGAACGAGAAGCGGCCGGAATGGAAATGTCCTGTTTGCACCAAGAAAGCATACTACTCGAAGCTGATCATCGAAGAGTAAGTGGAACAAAACAAATTTTGAGGAATATTTTTGGTTAACTTGGTCGAATTTTTTTATTTCGTCAAGTATATTTAGAATTCTAAAAATACATAGAAATATGCCAAACAAGCCCGAAAAAAATATTTGCCTCTAAGCGGATTCGAACCCTTGAGCTCTAAAATTTGCAAAAATTTTAGGTTCCTCCTTTGATAGAAAATTTAAAATTTGATCTAGATATGAGCAGCAAAATGTATAAAAATTTCATAAAAAGATAACCAGCCCCGAAAAATACTTTCCTCTGAGCGGGTTCGAACGACCTCTAAAATTTTTAAAAAACATGAAAATTTTTCAAATTTTTTGGTAAAATATTTGATTAACAGTTTCCAAATTTTAAGGTATTTTGAATGCATGCTGAAGGAAGTTGGCCCCTCCGTTGAAGAAGTGGAACTTTTGCGCGATGGCACTTGGCGTCTGGTCCAACAGAACAAAGTTGTTTCACTCGATTCGGATGAGGATGGTGCCGATGAGGACGGGGACATTATGGTTGTGAAGAATCCGGCAAAGGGCGAAAAGAAGAAAGCCAACGCTGAACCGTCGACAGGACCACCAAAAATTGAGGTCAGAGATGAAATGGAAAATGCCCAAAATAAACAAGAACTTCAACAGCCGCAGAAATCATCCACATCTCGTCCGGCACCCATCATGGCCACCGTCGATGATGACAGCATCATTTGCTTGAGCAGTGACGACGATGAGGATGAACAAATTGCCAATGCAATTGCCGCATCCAACATCCGGGGAGGACGGGGCGGCTCCTCTTCATCGGCCGCCGGCACACCGAATAGCAACAGCAACAATGCATCGAATAATGTGGTATGGAATAAAAGAAGAAACAACGGAGGAGTGGGCCAAGGCCAAAATAAAATCACTAAATATTACAAAACAACCTCCGCTAGTAACAATTTTAAATAGACACCTCCCAAATTGATTATGTATTTTTTTTTGAAACACACCATTTTCAATTTTTGGTTAAATTGGTTCTATTTTTAAATTCATTTTTTTGAAATATGTTGGCTTGGTACCACAATTATCTCAATTTTATTAATAATTTTTATTTAAATTCAGACCCAGAATGCACATTGGCCAAATGCCGGACTGGCTGCTCTGCTGAATGGGCACAATGTAAGCGGTGGAAGTGGAGGATCAACACCGGCCATGCCGCCTGAGCTTCAAATGAATGGACATCCACAGCAAATTTTCCGACCAATCATCGAGGAGACAGCCAAAAGCCAAATTGCCAAGCACCTGGCACTGTTCCTTCAAGATGTGTATTCAAAGAACAACCAACTTGCAGCAAATTGCGTGACCAATTCGAATAATTATCACTGATTTGAATATACCCATAAAGATGATAGAGTTCCTTCCCTCCCTTTCACTGCAATTTTTGTTTTATTTTTTCCTACCTATTTATCCTTTCGCTGTCCCCTTTTGATATAAATACAATATTCTTGACATTGTATGTTTATTTTATGCCCGCCGGATGGATTGTTCTACTTTTCGTCTTTTTTTTTTTGTTTCCAATTACTTCATAACATAATTTTCCACCCATGTCACACGAACACGATAAATTTATGATTTTCTTGTTTGATTTTTATTGAATTAAAATCCAGTTAATCAGATAAGTTGATGGGATTTTTTTTACAAACTATTTGTTTTTCCTAATCTCTCTAGTTTTCTAGAAAGAAGCATTCATTCATTTTATTTGGCATTCTGTTATTTTAATTTGGACAAATTTTCGGATGAGAGAGTGTTAAATTAGGAGGAATAGAGATTGCAACAAATGACGAGATAGTGTGTAGTGTGTTAAAATATCAATGGGGATCTATTCTATTCTATTTATGTTATATTCTATTCTATTTATATTTTATTCTATTCTATTCTATTTCTATTCACTATTCTATTCTTTTCTATTTATATTCTATTCTATTTATGTTATAATCTATTCTATTTATATTGTATTCTATTATATTCTATTTTATTTATAGTCTATTCTATTTATATTCTATTTATATTCTATTCTATTTATATTCTATTCTATTTATATTCTATTCAATTTATATTCTATTCTATGTATATTGTATTTATATTGTATTCTATTATATTTATAGTCTATTCTATTCAATTTATATTCTATTTATATTCTATTTATATTGTATTCTATTTATATTCTATTCTATTCTATTTATATTCTATTCTATTTATATTGTATTCTATTTATATTCTATTCTATTCTATTTTTATTCTATTCTATTCTATTTTTATTCTATTCTATTCTATTTATATTCTATTCTATTCTATTTATATTCTATTCTATTCTATTTATATTCTATTCTATTCAATTCTATTCTATTTATATTCTATTTATATTGTATTCTATTTATATTATATTCTATTTATATTGTATTCTATTTATATTCTATTCTATTCTATTCCATTTATATTGTATTCTATTATATTCTATTCTATTTTAGTCTATTCTATTTTATTCAATTTATATTCTATTTAATTGTATTCTAATATTCTTATTCTATTCTATTTACATTCTATTTATGTTATATTCTATTCTATTTATATTCTATTCTATTCTATTAATATTCTATTCTATTTCTATTCACTATTCTATTCTATTTATATTCACTATTCTATATATCAAAAAATTGGGCCTGCCTGAACACTGAACGTTCAGCCGTTTTTAGTTATGAATTTTTAAAAATTTTTGAAAATACAAATAAAAAGGGAAAATTTCAAAAATTAATTTTTCAAAATCGGCCTGAGTTTTCGGTCTCAAAATTTTTGATAAAATATTAATAATAATAAACTATAATATATCAAAAAATTAGGCCTAAATGTTCAGCCGTTTTTTAGTTATGAATTTTTAAAAATTTTTGAAAAATACAAATAAAAGGGAAAATTTCAAAAATTAATTTTTCAAAATCGGCCTGAGTTTTCGGTCTCAAAATTTTTGATAAAATATTAATAATAATAAACTATAATATATCAAAAAATTAGGCCTAAATGTTCAGCCGTTTTTTAGTTATGAATTTTTAAAAATTTTTGAAAAATACAAATAAAAGGGAAAATTTCAAAAATTAATTTTTCAAAATCGGCCTGAGTTTTCGGTCTCAAAATTTTTGATAAAATATTAATAATAATAAACTATAATATATCAAAAAAATTAGGCCTGAATGTTCAGCCGTTTTTTGGTTATGAATTTTTAAAAATTTTTGAAAAATACAAATAAAAGGGAAAATTTCAAAAATTAATTTTTCAAAATCGGCCTGAGTTTTGGTCTCAAAATTTTTGATAAAATATTAATAATAATAAACTATAATATATCAAAAAAATTAGGCCTGAATGTTCAGCCGTTTTTTAGTTATGAATTTTTAAAATTTTTGAAAAATACAAATAAAAGGGAAAATTTCAAAAATTAATTTTTCAAAATCTGAGCATGGGAGAGGTCTGAAAATTTTTGATAAAATATTACTAATAATAATCTAAAAAATTAAAAAATTTCAAGGCCGGATCTCTTATCGTTTTTTTGTTATGAATTTTTAAATTTTCATAGGCTTTGAAAGAATCATTAGTCATATTTTCGTTCCCTTTATTGGAATATTTTTGAAATTAAAAATTTCTATACTAAGTCGACCATTCTGAATCGAATAAGTCATGGCCGAACACTTGAAACTAATTTCTAAGAGAGTAAAAAAACATTTGCCTCAGAGCGGAATCGAACTTTGGCAAAAAAGGTCAAACGCCAGACGCTACCGACTGCGCTAAACATGCTATTAGCAATTTCTGCTTCAAAGTATTAAATATATAATAAAACCGTTCCCATTGATTTTTTTTAGAACTCTGAGATGACTGATTAAATAACAGGAATCATAATTAATAATTCAGAAAACAAATGAATTCTCCTTTCTAATTACTCTTAGGTTCAATTAAACTAGTTAGAGCACATCTGGATCCGGAAATATTGCCAAAAAATTAGAGCATTATTCACCTCTCAATTATTAAAAATATTGTCAATCAAAATAGCAAAATTACTCAGTGGGATTCTCTAATTTATTTATTTTTCTGCATTAAAAGATATAATATAAACATACAAAAAAAGCAATTGGAAAATTTGGATTGGAGGATGTGATTCGGTGAATTAATTGACTATAAAAAAGAAGGGGGACAGGACGAAAGAAAGTAGAGGCGTACCGTACATTCATAAACATTATCAAAATGAATAAATATATTTTCAGAGGGATAAATCACATCATCCGATGTCAGAAGAAAAAATATAAATGGTGGGAGACAATAATGATGGATGGCGAAGCAACGGGCTGATTGACAATGAATGAGTGTGATTTCTAGGATACAATAGTGAGGGCGGGCGGGAGGGAGATAGTTCATATAGTAATTAAAATTTTAAACATCATTTCTTTTTTTTTTTTTGTTTTTGTGCACTCGGGGAAGAGTATCACGTTGAATAACTCGAATTCATTTGGTGGAGTAGAATGGAGTGGATTTGAGAGGTCCGAGGATTTTGTGGGGCGGATTGGCCAATTGCGCTCATTCCATTCGAATTGGTCACCAACAAACAAATCATCATTATAGGATTGACTGGGACTGCTGAACTGCCTTCCAATCCTGCACAATTTGATGGTGATTGTTGTGGTCCAGCCGAATTCGCTTTTCTGCCGGCGGCGGTGACTGTGGCGGTTCGGCCTTGAGCTGTTGCTGATTTTGTTGTTGTGGATATTTTCCATGCTGTTGTTGTTCATTCAGCCATTGTTCCATCATGCCATGCTAAATTTAATGGGTTTTAATAATTAAAGAAGGAACTTTTATTCGTTAATTGTTTAGAAATTTTATGCATTTGTTGGTTAATTAATTTGATTTTTTTTTGTCTTGCTAAATCGTTCTGGAAAATGTTTAATTCCGGAGATTTGTATTTTCCTGTTAGATTTGTGTTTTTATTCCGGTTAGATTTATGTTTCATTCCGGCTCTCCTAGAGAATTATTAAATGGATTGGATGTATGCCTGTTTTAATATGTACCATAAGATAAGTTTATTAAAAGTCTAACAGGATTGGTAACAAACCCCAACCTACTAAAATAATTTAGGGAACTATGGTGCGACTTTGGGGATGTCTTCATCAAAAAATTAAATTGTTATTTGTCTTCCCCACCTGTTGTTGAAGGTGTTGGTGATGTTGTTGCTGTTGCTGACTCATCATCATCATATGGTGTGGTTGAGGGGTCAACGATTGTGGCGGCAATGTTGCGCCCATTCCGCCTCCTCCGCCCGGTGGCATCAACCCATACGGAGTGGATGCCGGCCTTTGATGTATTGAGGAATGTTGTTGCGGTGGCCCGTGTGGACTATTCCCGTCCCGAATGCCCAATTGTTGTTGTTGCTGATGCAAAATTGGATCGACTGTGCCGGCCGTCAATGAAGATCCTCCACCGCCGCCACCTAGGGCAGAGGCCAATGGATTGGCGGAATTTGGCGAATAGGCGGCTTGCTGGGAGAATGCCGAAGAAGAGGTGGAGGCAAAGTCCTGAAATTGTGAATTTAATTACTATTTAAATAATTTAAAGTATTATTTTTTCTATTTATTAATCCATTTGCCCTTTTCCAAATTAATACCCTCTATGCTCTAGTCCTTTTAATTCCCTCCATTTATATTCCCCTTGCCATTTTCATCATTCACTCCAAACATTTCCATTTGCGTAATCGCGCGTGCGCGGGAAAATAGGCAAAAAAAAACTTAATTTTAGGTGGATTGCTGAACATAAAAATTCCCCCCTCTTTTTTATTTCGTATTCTTTTCCCTTTCCAAAAGCTTCAATCCCGCGTTCCTTCCCATGTTCCTTTTTCAATTCCATCCGTCCAAAAGTGGGAATGCGCGATATCGGCGGGGGACAAACACTTTTAATTAGCAGCCAAGCAAGCCTCCCCCACCATTTGGCCTCCCCTGGCTTTTCCGTTTAATGTCCCCCTTTCCACCCTTTCGCGCAATGTCGCGTCCAAGGCAACAGGTCGGGATTAGTCCCCCTCACATCCAAACATCCATCCATCTCTCCCCTCTATCGGTTCATTTGGCCATCCCTTCACTTACATTCACACTTCCCAAGCCCCCATTTCCCTTAGATAGGCCTTTCTGGCAACACATTGACGTCAGTTCTTTTCCACATACCCCCTTGGCCCCAGGCTTTTCCCCTAGCCCTCTCTCATTTCCTTCCTTTTGGCCTATGCTTGTGTGCCCGAGCAAGTGGCCAATGCCAATTACTGCCCCCCATTGCCCATTCCCCCACATCCATCCATTCTTGTCCGCGTCGTTCCATTTTTACGCCGCCAGAGTGCCAAATACGGATGGATGGATGGGTGGGTGCTGGGTGCCCGGCTGACAACAAGGCTGTGGCCATCGGGCAAAGATGGGGGGAATGAGGGGGAGTGGGGGACAAACTTTGGCATTCGGAGAACAGAGCCAGCCGGCTGGCAAGTAATCGAATTGATTGGACTTAGAGGAAGAGAGGAGGATTGTGGGGAGCCTTGGTAACGGGAATGGAAAAGGAAAAAAGGTCGGAAATGGAATTGTGGTTGGAGGGCAAAGGAAAATGAACGGCTGAAATGGTCGAGAAATGGAGAAGAAGGAATGAAATGAATGTGTAATGGGTGACTAAAAATAGAATAAAAAAGTACAGACCAAAATTTGGGGAATATTGAATGAATTTAAAAGAGAAAAAATTATTTGCCGATACGGGGAGTCGAACCCTTGACATTGGGGAAAAAATACCACTGCTTAACCAATTCAGCTAACCATGTCCTATGGAATTGACGATTTTTTTTTTGATTATATTCTTTCTGTTTTTGGATCTTTTACTCATTGGCGAATGGCCCATTTTTATGCATTTTCGCAATAATTTTTTGACCCAACTTAGCCCACTTTTACGGCACAATTTTCCCCCATTTTTTTACCCACCTGGTGCACAATTTTTGGCGGTGCTGCCTGTTGCCTCTGTTGTTGCTGCTGTTGAAGTTGTTGTTGGCGTGCCTGCAGGAATACATTGGTGTTTTGGCCAAAAATGTGCTGAGCAATGTTTTGTACGCCGTTGAAGTCCGCATATGCCCCATTGCCATTTGCTGTCGTTCCACCGCCCCCCGCCGTTCCATTCGTTGCATATTGTGCGGCGGCAGCCACCGCAGCCGCAATTGGCGATGGAAAAGTGCCTCCTCCGGTCGATTGGCCAAGTGCCGCCATTTGTTGGGCCAATACACCGCCGCCATTTTGATGAATTTGCTGTCCATCTAAGCCGAGGCCGTGGCCACCATTTATGGTTGTCGATGGACTGCCAGCTGGTGAGCAGAATTCATCGTCCGAATCGGCCCCAATTCCTCCCGATTTGCCCTCCTTCCTTTGCAGCGTTTCCATAATGTCAGTGTTTGTACGGCTTTCGTGTGGTTCATTGTATTCCGTGTATTTCAGCAGCACTTTGTCCATATCCGTACTGGCATATTGGAATAGGCGATTGGAGGAGTTGAAAATGATCAGTGCAATTTCGCAGTCGCAAAGCACCGACAGCTCGTAGGCCTTCTTCATTAGGCCGAATTTGCGTTTGGTGAAGGTGACCTGTAAAAGAAAAAAGCATAAAAAATAATTTTTATCGTTTTTTGTTTTTAAATTAAATAACCTCCCATCAGGGGATTCGAACTTTAATCAAAATGAGCAAAAAAGGGAACGATTAACCAACTGCGCTAAAGGGCTTATTGGTCGGCTTGACTTTTTTTCTAATATTTTGAGGGTTTCATTCTTAATCTCACAAATTGACCAAGAATTTATTGCCTTTTAATTTTTTATTATTTTCATTATCTTTCAAAAATATTATTCCCCTCAATAATTTGACTATTTTTAGTGGAATGATAAAAATTTTGGATTCTATTTTTGGAATCAATAAATTCTCAAAAATTGTCCCCTCTTTCCTTTTGGCCAATTCCAAAAGGAAATTGGCTTAATTCCACAGTGTTTCTCTGAGATAATTTGCCAAATTTGAGGCAGTGAAGAAAAATGATCCTTTCGGCAATTTTCTATTGGATGGATTTATTATTTTTGTAAAAATACTGACCTGCCGATTCCTTTCGTCCGCAATCCGGGTTATTTGAATCTTCTTCCGGCCCATTCTCCTTTTGTTTGGTTGTGGCGGTGCGCCCTGTCCCTGTTGTTGGACCGTTTTGGCCTGATGGCCGCCGATGGGGACCGGCTGAGCCGGAGGGCCCTGGAGTTGATGGAGCAGCTGCTGACCGCCTTGACCTTGTTGTTGTTGGTTGTACTGTTGCTGCTGCTGATGATGTTGTTGGGGGTCAATGAATTGGTTGTGTTGTGGGTAGTGCTGGGTACGAGTGCTTCCGCCGATTTGAGTCAGTTGGACCGTTTGGGAGTGGTTGGACGGGGAAAATTGCTCCACTTGCTGGTGCGGGAACAGCGGATGAACTGTAAAATTCATAATAAAGGATAAATAAATATTTTGAGAATTTTCAACCCAAACCTAGCGAGATTCTTCATTTTTGTAAAATTTAGGTCTCGGGTTCGAATCCGCTTACAGGAAAATAATTTTTCAGGCCTAGTAAAACCTCTTCATTCATTTCTACACATTCTAAAGTAAATTTAGAAAAAACACAGTTATTCGAACAAAAAACCTGACCCGCATGATACCTAGTGTTACCTCAGATTTGTTTTGAATTTAAATTCAATTTCGACTTACGCGATTGATGCGTATTGGGGATGATATTGGCGGGGAACTGGGCCGCGGGTTGAGGCTCTGGTTGCTCAATTTCGGCGGATTCCTGGTGACAATTGTGTGCGGTGTGCCGACTGAATTTGTGTGCCACCTCAAGCAAAAATGCTGATTTTTAGTCCACCTCTTCAGCAAATTGTTGATTCGGGACAGGTGGTGGTGGAATTTTTAGATTTGGCAATTTGATGGCTATTTAGGCTGTAAAAATTGACGATTATATTGAAAAAGATTATTTGAAAAGTAAAAAAACTTTTCACGTAAAGTTTGGAAAGTAGCAGAAATGGGGAAACCGACAAAAAATCGATTTGACGTAAAAAGGAGGAAAAGGAAACCGAGGAGGAAATGGTCGGCTGATCGGTGGCGGTAAAAAGACAAAAGGGCAAAGTTCAAAAATGGGGAGCCAAAATTTTCATTAAAAATATTCTGCGAAGGGGTAATGGATGAAATAACATGGATAATCTTTGATTTTAATTCACTAATTAATTATTATGGGGTTGACCGCAATGGAAATGGCCTGAGGCCGCTGTGCTTGCTAGTCAATTCGCGCAACAAAATATTATTTTCGCCAAACATTCTCCCTTCATGGTATTTTGCTGGTGGCAATTCACGCATTCATCCACCCCGGCCGCCTAACATCGATCTATTTCTTTTGCGGTGGTTGGGGACGAAAAAGGGAGAAGTGTGAAAATAAGCGGGACGGGGCGAAAGGCCGGGGCTGGGGAGGGGGGTTCTGCTGCTGGGCGGGGCATCATCGCCGGCGGGTGTGGTGGTTGTTAGGCGAAATGGGGATGGATGGCGTGTGGCAAAGATATGATTAATGGATTGCATAAAGGAACGTGAAAACCAGGGTCAAGAATGGAGTGGCGGAATTTATTGTGATTTTTTGGCCGAGGCCAATAAAAATTCAAGGTCGAAATTGGCAAAAATCTAATGTAGGCTTTTTTTGAATAATTTTGCTAGTAAGAAAGATGCGCAATGTGCTGACAAAAAGTTAAAATAAAAACTTAAAAAACGTTGAAAAAAAATCGAAAAAATTATAAGTGGGTTCTTCTGTCATCTATTTTTTAATTAAAACAAAATGCCAGATATTTTAAATTATTTAAATTTCAATGAATATCTCTTTCGAATCTCTCATTTCTCCTTAAAGGAAAGAAAAAAAAGTTTTACTCAATTATTTGTAAATTTGGCAAATGTTTATCGAATTTTTGTATTTCGAAAATTGTAATAAAATAAAAATGAGCATTTTGATCATTAATTTTCTTCATTTTTCATTGGAAATTTTCATTAATCGTTCATTATCAATGAAGTGGGAACCAAGTAAAAAAGGCCAAACAATTCCCCAAATAAAAATGATAAGCCCCATTAAATAATGAATATCGGGAGAGAAAAAGCGTTCAATGGAGTCGAGGAAGGACCGAAAGAATAGGGAGGGGGAGGGGTGTTTTTCTTCCTAAACCGCCTTCCCATGAATTTGATGGGCCAAAACATTGTTTGGACAGTCGTCGTTGTGATGTGCTGCACACCAGGATAAATAAAAAAAGGCGGTGGCCGGGTTCCTGCTATGCTTTTGATGGCCCAAAAGCTAATAATAATGTGGAGAAGGAAAAATAAGCATTCATTCATTGACTGATGTGTGGGGGCCTAGCCCGACGACTGTACAACTGCCCCAAGCTCAACAATTTTGTGTGAGCTTTGCTGGCCAAAAAGCCTGCTTCATACATCAATTCTCGCCCTTCCGCCTTTCTCTCTTTATTCCTCCATTCATTCAGTTCCCCATAGCCGTGCAGCTGCTTGTGGCCAGCATTGAAGCCTTCTTTTTGACTGTGGGCCTTGGCCCCTCAGCAGGACTGCATGGAATTGAGAATGCGCAGGTCTGAGTGAGCCCAAGAGCGAGCAGTGCACCCGGAGTAAAGCTATTGGATTGGGGAGATGGGCCCCGGCTGGCCAGCCGGTTTCCCCGATGGCGGACCATTCTTCGGCTCTTTGTGCTGGTCGGGAAAAAGAAGGCAAATAGCGGGCCGGGAATTGAGGGGGGAACCGGGCCGTGACTGGTCGATGTGCACAGGGAAAAAGCGGGGGTCGAGAGCGGGAAAGAGAATTGTGGAGGAGGAGAAGGACCAGCCGATTGATCGATTCAACTTATGAAAGAAAGGCCAAAATATAGAAGGGGGATTGATCGGGGACAACTTTTACAAGAGAGTTGGGTGGCCAATATATTCAAGTGGATCATTTTTTGTTGGTTGCTCCAATTCCAATGTCAACATTCAACGGATTCAAGAGGAGGGAGTAACCAAGCGAGGGAATTAGTCGAATTCCCTTCCATAATTATACAGGAGTTAAAATTAATGCCATCAAATTATGGCCACTTTAATTGTCAATGTAATTTTTTTGTCTGGATTTGATGCAATTCTGCCTGCCTATCTGCCGGGAAAGGGAAAAAAGCCTAGAAGGCAATTCAGCACCGCCTATTGAATACCATCATAAGTTTTTGGCAGATATCTCAACGAGGCATTAGCTTATCTGGGAAGGCGATATTCCATTTTAAAGCCCAAAATTTCCTCTACAAAGTTGCCATTTTAAATTTTCTAAAATCTAGGCTTTAAAAAAGGTACATATCTTTGAATGTAATAACCCCAATTTTTAGAGGAAATGCTGTTTATTCTATAAATTATTATAAATTTTAAAGAAATTAATTAAGCTATTTAGGCCACTTTTTTAAAGGACATTTAGGGCTTCAAAATGGCATATCGCCTCCCAAAATTGGTTGCTTCTTTGTTGAGCTATGACCAAAAGAATGGTCAAGGTATTCAATAATGGGTACTAAATTGCCTATTTCGCACTAAAATATGGCCACATCAATTTCAATACTTTTTGAATATTAATTGTCTGGATATAGCTATGTTTGAAAAAGGCAAAAACAGCCGGTCACTTGGTGTTGGCTCTAATCTTGATTGCACTTGGCCTAATTACATTCACATAAATATTTTTTATTACAAAACAACATTCGCACTTTCCACCCGATATAATAAATATTGGCCATAAAAACATTCTAATGGGATTGGAATGATGGAAGGGGAAAAGGAATTGAATATATTATTGTTCATATAATCGGCTGGCGATTGTTATGCGAGATCGTCGGCTGTCCCCATTTTTCCCGCACATTGTTTATTCCCCCATATCGTTTTCTTCTCTCCATCCCCTGTCAAATTCCATTCGATCCCCCACACTTTCCAATCGCACTTTCCCTTCACACATTTTTATTAATTCAAGTTTATTTGCCTGCGGTTTTGCCATTTTATCGCCACTGCCTTTCCCCAAGGGGAAAGGAAATGCTCATTGCTCACGGTTTCACCCGGTTTTGGGGTTTTTTCTGTTCATCACTAGGGCTGGCAAAAATAGTTGCCAAAAATCGCAAAATAGTTAACTAGAATAGTTGCCAAAAATCGCAAAATAGTTACATAAATAGTTGCAAAAACCCAAAATAGTTACAAAAATTTCAAAAAAAGTTACAATTTTTTATCGAAATAAAAGGTTAAAAATAGAAAAGAGATTTAAAAAATTCATTGATCAGATCGTTCTTGGTTATAATTGCAAATCAGATACATTTCGAGATTATTAATGTTGAAACTCATTCGATTATCAGCCAAAATAGACTTATACATAGAGAAAGAACGCTCAACATCACAAGATGTGAGTGGTGACTGGTGAATATTTGTAAAATGGAATTAGATTTGGCGAAACATCACAATTATTGTTTTGGCCAGAAAGAATATTGCAGATTTGGGACATGATTTCGATTCCGGGATTATTGGAAACAATAAACTTGAATTTCTCTTGAATTTGTTCTGCACTTTCTCCGATTGCCATTTCCATTTCATCTTGTACTTCGCCAAAGATTTGCAATTGTTCATAAATGGATAGGCCTTGTTTTTCCAATTTTGTGATCGATTCGGCCAATTTGGCAAAATTAGATTGGATATAGGCGAGGTCCTGCCAAACAGCAGATGAGGCCAAATCGAATGTGAATTGGTCGGGAATATTTGAGGTTGTTGCGTCCAAAAATTGTTGTTTTTGTCGTTTTTCCTTTTCTGAAACTCGAAGAAGGGCACGTCTATGCTTCAATGTTTCATTGTGTTGTTTTAAATGACCAAATAGTATTGTAGAACAATTTTGTTGAATAACCTTTTGTTGAACAAATTCCCGTTGTCTATTGGTCGTTGTAAATTTTATATAAACCTGTTGTTGACACGCTTCACAATAAATCCCTTTACCCTCTTTGGTAGTATTGATTGTATAAACTGAATTTCCATTTAATCGATCAATCCACTGGCGAAACAATGCATATTTTGTATTATTTGGTGGCATTTTTAAGAAATTTCCAAAAAAAGTTATATAAAATAGTTGTTTTGGGCTGAAATAGTGATCAAATAGTTAAATAGTTGCAAAGGTAGCAAAATAGTTAAAAATAGTGAAAAAAGTTGAAAAAAAGTTCAATATTTTGGGCTCAAACCAAGTTAGATATGTTTTTTATTGCGTTTTTATGCATAAATAATGCTCCGCATAAAATAGTTAAATAACTATATTTGCCAGCCCTATTCATCACATCCATTTTTGGGTTCTCGACGCCCATTTTTGGGTACCGTTCCGAGAAGGAGCAAAGAAAAGAAGGGCCACTTGACCCGCAATATGGAGGAGGGGACGAAGATCGCGCAGCGATGAGGGCGCTCCGAGGAGGCGAGATGGGTCACGCGCGAAAAATGGTGGATGGAAAATTGAAAAGAGTGGAAGGTATGGGGAAAGGGAATGGCCATTTCGATCAAAAAGAGGGGAAAAATTAAAAATGGATTCACAGCCTTTTGAAAGGGAATAATGGGAAGGGTGGAATGGAAGATGGGAAAATTTGACGGCACATTCTCCCAGGCTAATTTAGCAAACAAAAAGGGTGGCAAGAATGGAATTCGCGCGACATCATTTTGAGCCATTTATGGAGCAAAAATACAAAAATTTGAATGCTAAAAAATTCGTCAAAAAAGGCAAAACCAGAGATTGGAATTGTATGGGTAAAATGCCGACAAATTCAAATGGGAAAGGGTGGAATAAAATGGAGGGGGCAAAGGAGTTGCCAAGGCGCGCTTGAAAAGCCACAAAAAACATAAGGGCAAACAAAGAAAGAATGCCAATGCTTTGAATGGGGGGAGGGCAACAAAAAAGGAAGGCGAGGAGGGGACTATGGCCAAATGTGCCACCCGAAACATGTAAGCAGAAAAAAAGGGAATAGGCGGAATGGAAAAAGAAAGAAAAGGAAGGCCGAATGGGAATGGAATTGACAGGGTCGGCTGGTTGCTTTTAGTCTATTTGGAGCGCCCACGGGCAGCCCAATTTGGCATTGACGGGACGAGAATGGCGCAAATGGAAAGGGAAAGGAAAAGGAAGGGAGGCGGAGCATTTGGCGTCTTTCTCCGTTTTTGGCCACCGATTATCAATGGCGGAATGGAAATGGACAAGGATGGAAGGAGGCCATGTTGGCGCACGCAAAAAAGACTGAAAAATGGGAACGAAGACCGCGTGTGTTGGCTTGGGCCAGAGAAATTTGTGAATGGGGGACAGCTGGAAGGAAGGATTATGGCCAAGGCTGGAAGGAGCAATCGACGTAAAACGAAGAATAGAGAGAAAAAAATTGGGAAAAGAAACCGATGGAATTGGGTGGGGGGCAGCCGATGAGGAAGGACGGACGGTTGCCTGGCCTACGGGGAGATGGCAAAAGAGAGGCGAGACTTCCTCGGGAGCCGAGAATGCTTGGTTGGGGGAAAAGTCCATCAACATTGGGAGGGGAATACGACGCCTCAGTCCACGTATTTTCCCTGCCTCTCAAAAATTGTCCATTTCGCCGTTTCTCTGCTTCTTCCTCCGGCTAAAAGTTTTCGCGGCTGGCTTCTTCCCCCTTGCCGTTTACGTCAATGCCATTTTGTGGCCCCAACGCCTCCCCATCTATCCACAGTGGTCCCATGGCTAACCACCTTTCATCTCAAAAGCAGAGGAGGAGTAGACAAGGCCCCTCCGGTTGCCCCCACACCATACTTTCACGGGAGGCTGGCCAGAAAACGATGGGCGAGAATATGAAAGGAATCGAATCGAAAGGGGGAACACCGAGATGGGCCCAAAGGCAAAAAAGGCCATCTTATGTCAGCCCTTCTTTTTTGGCCGGCTGATAACGGAGACCAACCAACCGAGAATTTTTGTTCTTCCCCTTTGGCCTTGCGAGAATGGCAACAACTGTTTTTGGGTTATGTTATGGAATGGAGGGAAGGCACAGCAATTGGCCTTGAAAAATATATCAACCAAAGACGCAAAAACGTTGAAGGGGGCAAATTTTTGTGGAGATTGATGATGGCTATCAACAATATAAGGGCAAAAATTGATTAGGCAATGAAAAATTATTTGTGGGGTAAAAAGTTCATCTCAAGAGGGGAAAGGGCATGGAAGGAAATGGAAAATGGGGAAATAGGTATTAACAAATTTGTGAATTTTGAAAGAATTTGCGCGAAGGCAATGTGAGGCGGATTAGAGGGATGAAGCTGGATGGATGGTAATGGATTGGACATTGGATTGGATGCCGATGGTGGTCTTCCCCTTACCCCCGTTGGCATTTGTGCCCTTAATACATATCCTCCTTACAGCCCTTTCATCGCAATTAATTCCCCCCCACCCCTTCTTATATTCCCGTGACATTGGGACATCATTGGGCCGAGCCTAAAAGACGACAGCGGCGGCCAACTGCATTAATCGGCACCCTCTTTACCCTACATTTGTCCCTTTTCACACTTTCTCGGGGACAGTTCAGAGACATGAGAGTGCGTTTCCGGCTCAGCTGGTGATGAGGAAGATAGCGGCTTCACTCCTCAGTCAGTAAGACATGGCAATTGGCAATCCTCAATGCCGAATAGGAGGACAATTATCAATTGGCCAAACGAAGTTGAAGAACAAAAAGGAAAGGGGAGAAGAAGGAACGGAGGAATTGGAGGCAAATTTACAATAAAAAGGGAAAGAATTCTAGGGGAAAATACTTGCGCATTATGGTGGAGATAAAATTTTTTGTGTTTAATTCCATCCATTTTATTTTCCATTCCAAAAAATGTTTTTTCACTCTTAAATGAGGTAAATACATATATTAAAAGAATTTGGATTTACAAATACAAATGCTTAATTTGGAATCTGCCTTTTAAAATTGCTTACCGCTATAAGGATATCAAACTCAACTCCATCTCGTATTTCCGGAGAGAAATCAGAATCAGAATTAAAACTTTCCGGAAAGAAATCAGAATTAAAACTTTCCGGAAAGAAATCAGAATTAAAACTTTCCGGAAAGAAATCAGAATTAAAACTTTCCGGAAAGAAATCAGAATTAAACTTTCCGGAAAGAAATCAGAATTAAAACTTTCCGGAAAGAAATCAGAATCAGAATTAAAACTTTCCGGAAAGAAATCAGAATCAGAATTAAAACTTTCCGGAAAGAAATCAGAATCAGAATTAAAACTTTCCGGAAAGAAATCAGAATCAGAATTAAAACTTTCCGGAAAGAAATCATAATCAGAATTAAAACTTTCCGGAAAGAAATCAAAATCAGAATTACAACTTTCCGGAAAGAAATCAGAATCAGAATTAAAACTTTGCGGAAAGAAATCAGAATCAGAATTAAAAGTTTCCGGAAAGAAATCAGAATCAGAATTAAAACTTTCCGGAAAGAAATCAAAATCAGAATTACAACTTTCCGGAAAGAAATCAGAATTAAAACTTTCCGGAAAATAAGCGGAATCAGAATTAAAACTTTCCGGAAAATATATTAATTTTCCTAAAAACACAAAAATACATCTAACCGAGTCTTTATCTCAAATCAAATCAATTCCTCTTTTCTCTCATTAATCCCACTCATTCTTACAAAATTTGATGTTTATTTACTCATTTTTCTGCCATTTTCTGCTTTCAAAATGCGGAAGAATAAATAAACTTTGGTCTTTCAGTGGCCACCTTCAATTAAAAAAAAAAACAACTAATAAACCATCAATACCCCAACAATTATGTTTCAACTTTCAAACAACTATTTTCTTCACGCATTTGCAGTCATTTTCATTTCCCACCCCCTCCCCACTTTTTCATTCTTTTGACAACAAAAAGCGAAAATGTCCAAAAAGTGGATCGTCATGATGAGTGGCCAATAGCCTCTTTGCTGCTGCCCTCTTGTCTGCTTTTCCTTCATGCAATGTAATCTATCCTCCCACCTGCTGCACAATTCATTTCATGTCCCATTGTCCACTGCTACTGTTGGCTACTTTCCCTTTGGTGCAGTGTCGATTGTTGTATCCACCCATCAATTCTTATTCAATAGCTGGCAAAAAAACAAAACAATGGGACGGTGTGCGCAGAGAGAGAGGCGGGAAAAGCCTCGGCCCATCCTTTTGGCCAACACAAGGAATTGAGGAGAACAAGAGTAGCCGAATGGCTGGATGGGCAATTGGGCGATTGGAGCGCATTCAAAAGCTGGCCGGAAACGGCCATTCCCCCCAGGCCGCACACTTGATTCGGGAACAACACACAATCCATTCATCCCCATTCAAACAATTCGCACCCAATCCCTCTTTTTTCTTCTTCCCCGTCTTCGGCCTCGCCTCGCCCTCCCTCTAGCGCAAATCACATTCCGCCACAATTACCAACTTTTTTCATCCAATTCATTCTGAACAAATTCCGTCCAAATTTATCTGCTGTTGATGGCGCGACAAATTGTTCTGATGGTGCCCTTTTTGTTTTTGCTCCTCTCAACCTGTCCAAAACCATCGCCAGTAAATGGCATCGATGTCAACAGGAAAGAGGTCAATAAAAGGCATTTGAGGAAGAAGGCACAATCAATGTTTAGGAAAATGTTGATGATGGCCAGAGAAGGGATCGAATTGCACGGCAATCCAGTGCCGGTGGCCCTTCCAGCAACAAGGAATTTAATGGGGGAATATATTGGTTGGCTGCAGATGGACCTGATTTTCAAATGTGGCCGGCAATGGGCGCCGCTGGCTATGGTAGTGGTGGCCAACAACAACAAATGGCCAATCTTGGGGCCATGGGCCAATCAAATGGCCAACAGCAGCAGGCATCCGGACAGCAACAATCCGCCAATGCTGGAGGACAACAACCGTCATCCTCAATGAGTGGCATTCAGCAACAAGCGATTGTTGCCCAACAGCAACAACAAATGTTCCCACAAATTCAGCAACAAGTGAGGCGGGGTGGCATATTCCTTACAATTAGATAGTGTATTGAAGAATCGGTACCGTAATCTCCCATTATATTTTGTAGGGTTTTCCGCAGAGTGCATTCGCCGGCTATGGCCAAATGAGTGGAGGCCAACAGCAGCAAAGTGCTTATGCCGGTTATTTGGAGAAACAAATCAGTAGTTATCCGTAAGCCTGAATACCCCTCCAAAAATCCATCACTAAACCCTCCAAAGTGTGATGATTTACACATTGGCCGATTGTATCCCCTGCCAACGGGCAAAACATTTACTGGCCGTCCATTATCCGGATGTTCGTGCCCACTATTTGGAGCTGTCCGGGAATGAGCCGTGGCAGCAACAATTGCAAATTGATTTACAATATTTGACTGGGGTAATCCATGTTTAAAGTAGCCTTTCAAATGTGTGCCACTCTTTTTTAAGGCCATGACTTTCCCATACATATTTGTTTGTGGCCAATACATTGGTGGCTCCACCGAATTGTTTGAATTGCATGAAAGCGGACAGCTTAGGTCTAATTCCACAATTTCATGGGAAAAGTTATTTTTCATTGAATTTAGGCGACTTGTTTCTCAATGCCTTCAAAAGCCACCACCGAAATGAGCGAAAAGAATTGAGAAATGCTTGGGAAGGGATGATCGGCGAAAGGAATACCATCGAAAATGGCTCTATTTACTAAATTATTGGACGGAAAAATTCAAAACGTTTACAATTATCTTTTCCTTCTTGTTGACAATAAAATCGTTGATTTTCCAATTTTTTTGCATTTTTTTTGCAAGTTAATATTATTGTATTTTTAATTTTTGAATTTATTAAAAAATTTATTAGGATAAAATGTCTAAAATTTTATTTCTCTAGCAATAAAATTTTTAATGCTCTTTCTTCCGGAAAAATGTTAAGTTCACACAGCGGCCGCTGTGAGATGTGAGTTCAGTTCTCGCTCCCGAATCGGGTTTAAAATTAAGGTTTAAGGGACGCATTTAGCCTATTTTATCCATATTTTATTTAAACTAAATTAAAGTGTCTTAATTTATTCCAGTTTTATCAATGCAAAAAATTTTGATTGAATTATTTACGAATCATTTTTACATAAAATTATTCAATTTATAATCAAATTTTAATTAAATTATAAACATTTAGATAATCAAGCAAAAATGCACAAACATAAATCAATTTACTCTAAATTATATGTTCCATTGTCGAGGAGGGCAAAATTCACACCCAGAGTTGGTCGACCGCATCGGCCCAAAATGATTGCTTGGCATGGGCCGGATGCTTTCTTCAAGAATAGGTAAATTTAAAAGAATAAACTGTTTAAAAAAGTAATTCATCCAAAATTGAAATCCAGGTTCTATGAATTGGACAGTTGGTATAAAGCGAGAATACAACGGCCAGAAATTCTTCCAAAAATGCATATTATTGATCCGGATTTATTCATGGAAAGTTATGAGCAGAAAATGATTCGTACGGTTTTTAAATTATATTTTAAAATTAATTATATTAATTTAGGTCAAAAACCGCGAACATTGAACATTGGATTCAGCAAATCAAAGGAATCGGTGATGAAGAAAACGGCAGAAGAAAAAGCGAATATTGAAAAGAAAGCAATCAGCAATGAATGTTTGTTTCAAAAAACAAAATTAATTCATTCATTTTACGAAAAATTTCAGTGATTATCGATTTAAACCAAGTGGATTCGTCCAATCAGCTGGCATTGAGCGAACATTTCAACATTTTTGAGGATTTATTTTCGCCTGGCGTTTATTTCCACAACACTCAACCATTGGATATTTGCTGGGAGAGTGGAGAGGGCTCTTCAAAATTGATGGAATTTGTCCATTTTGGAAATATTTTGAGAGCGGAAAATGCACAAAAGCGGCCTTCCGTGAGAATTGGCAAAATCGGAGGATCATCGGCCGCATTTAACACATGTAAGGGCAATCAAAAATATTTACAAAAAATGAATTTAAATCAATTTTCCAGTACTAATGGTCAATTTGGAAGGACCGGGCCAAGAAGAAATTGCCACCAATCAATCCAACAAATCGCCCTTTAATGATAGAATGTCCAAAGGCGGTGGCAAAGGGAAAGCAGGGAAGCCCTCAACCGATTTGGGTGTGCAGGATGCGGAGACGGAAATGCTGGAACGAATTGAGCGGACCCAACTGGTGCATTGGATGGTGGCCAATATTCAGGACAGTGAACAGGGAATATTGGAAGGTGGAGAAGAGGTAAGCGGAGGAGGCTTGGGAATTATTAAAATTGCTATTTTTTATTTACTAATTATGTTAATAAAAATAAAGAGGTTTAAGAAAGGTTTCTAAAAAAATAGCTGAATGGGTATCCATTTACTTTGCAAATATTTTTTTCGGGCCGCCCATTTTTGAAATTTTTATACATTGTAAATTGTACAGTACATTTCTAGACGAAAATAAAATACAATAATTAAAATCAAAAATGAATTAATCCATATATTTTTTCTCCTAGGTTATCCCATATTTACAACCAATTCCATTTATGGGCACCGGCTATCATCGATTTGTCTTCTTGTTACTACGGCATCGAAAAATGTTGGACTTTTCTGCCTTTAAAAATGAAAATAGGTAAAAAACTGTTACAAAAATTTTATTGAATTTTTTTCAGCAAAAATCCCGATTCTCTGCTGCAAAGAGCTTTCAATGTGAATTCATTTTACAAAGCGCATGAAGAGGAAATGACCCCATCGGCCATAAAATTTTGTCAAATTAAATGGGATCAAACTTGCGATCGGGCAATGCACGAAATTGGTAAGGGCAAATAATTTAAAAAAGATATTTTTATATTTTTAAGGTCTAAAATCACCAAAATATTGGTACGAATGGAATGAGCCGTTGAAGCCGGAGCAAAAGGAATTCCCGAAAAAGTCAATGCCCTTCAATCAGTGAGTTTCATCCATTCCTTTCCTTTTTCTCATAAAACATTTCCTAGTTATTTGGATTTATTCCGCAATCCGTCAACAATGCGTCAAGAAGTACAAAAAAGGCGACTGGAAATGTTGGTCAAAATGAAGCCGGAAGAACAAATTTTGAGGCCACAAAAATATCCGGACATTTTCTACGCAGAAAATCGACGTAAATTGCCCGAATTTGTGCATCAAAGACGAATGGCCGAGAATATTGGGGAAGGCATATTTTCCGCACTTTATCATCCTTACGAGAATCCGGCCGAACAACATGAAATGGAAAAATGGAGAATTGATGGAGATGGAGAGGAGGAAAAGAAACAAATGAAGGCGACATAGGCAATGAACATTCATTCATTCATTTTTTTGAATTAATTTGTTTTTTCATTGTTTTCTTAATAAATTTATCAACAAAATTTGAATTGATTTACCCTTTCTCTCATTTTTCATAAGTTAGATTAAATCCGCCTAGTTTCCGGTAAGTTTTATTTTATTTCCGGTTGGTTTCCGGAAAGTTTTAATTCTGATTCTGATTTCTTTCCGGAAAGTTTTAATTCTGATTCTGATTTCTTTCCGGAAAGTTTTAATTCTGATTCTGATTTCTTTCCGGAAAGTTTTAATTCTGATTTTGTTCCGGTTGTTCCGGAAAGTTTTAATTCTGATTCTGATTTCTTTCCGGAAAGTTTTAACTCTGATTTCTTTCCGGAAAGTTTTAATTCTGATTCTGATTTCTATCCGGAAAGTTTTAATTCTGATTTCTTTCCGGAAAGTTTTAATTCTGATTTCTTTCCGGAAAGTTTTAATTCTGATTCTGATTTCTTTCCGGAAAGTTTTAATTCTGATTTCTATCCGGAAAGTTTTAATTCTGATTTCTTTCCGGAAAATTTTAATTCTGATTTCTTTCCGGAAAGTTCTAATTCTGATTCTGATTTCTTTCCGGAAAGTTTAAATTCTGATTCTGATTTCTCTCCGGAAAGTTTTAATTCTGATTCTGATTTCTTTCCGGTAAGTTTTAATTCTGATTTCTTTCCGGAAAGTTTTAATTCTGATTTCTTTCCGGAAAGTTTTAATTCTTTTCTTTCCGGTTGGTTTCCGAAAAATTTTATTTTCTTTCCGATTATTAATTCCGCCTATTTTAAGTTAGAATAATTGAACAATTTAATCTTTGATGATTATGTATTCTTTTGGTAAAGTTGTGGAACTTCGCCTCCAAACAAATTTTATGTGCTTTCTTTTACATGTTTGGCCACATTTTGCGCTGTTTTTATTGGCCACCAATGTCCTCGGCGATTTCTCTTTTGTTCTCATCTCGCTCCACTCCACGTTCTCTACGGGATAATCGAAAAATGAGAGGATAATGGAAGGAGGCCATGTGGGAAAGAAAGAAGCCAGTGATGATGGTGAGCTATGTTTTCACGTTGAACTAGATTAGCTCCATGAAGCTTTTAAGCCATTCTCAGTGGCCATAATCTCTCTTTGCTGCCGACTGCCACTAAAATGCTGCCACAGAGCACAGGCTAAAATCCCTTACATCGCAATGCTGCTGCCGCTGATCTGATCCGAGAAGAGGCCAAGTCAAGTCGAGAGTAGGAATCGATAGATTGGTTGTGGCTAATGCGGAAGCAGCAGCCACTTCTTCTTTTCTTCCAATTCATTTTACCCACACAGTGGCTGCCGGCTTCATCCAAGATCCAAGCAGCACATTATTCTCTCTTGGGCCTAATCCACATCCCTCCACCTCTGCTTCTTCACTAAAATCCATTGTGTGCACCCACTTCCGATGCCCCTCATTTCCACTTTCAACCCTGTGGCCTCTTTCTTGGGATTACCCTTTCGCCCTCTCCTTTTTCCCCTTTTCTTTTATTGTTATTTTGTGCAATAATTTTAGTAAATTTGTGCCAATTTATTGCCTCAACAAATTGTGTCCATTCATTTGAACGTTCCATTCTCCATTAATGTTTGCTCCGGGCACTTCGGAGTTAAACGAGGAACACGATTTAAAGGTGTACATTTCGACGGTGACCGGCAATGCCGAAGTTGGCTCATTCACCTTCAATTTTGAATTCATTCCAATTTACATAGATTCGTAAGCAAATTCAACGGATATTGATGATTCTGGATGGAATGGGTGTTCCATTCCAATCGATCGACATCACCGTCCGGGGCAATGAGCCCGACAGGGATTTTATGCGCGAGAAGGCCATCAACCCAAGGAACAATTCTGACATTCCATTGCCACCACAGATATTCTACAAGGCCGAATATATTGGAGTCAGTGTTGCGGGATTGGAATAAATTATGATAAAGCACTTTGCAGAATTATGACGATTTTGAAGACGCAGTTGAATGCAACCGACTTGAGGAATTCCTTCGGCTATTGCCACCCGAAGAGCCAATGGAAGATGAAGAGGAATCCTCGGTAAGAGAGAGTAGAAATAGAAATGCCTTAAGGGAAAATCAAATGGAAATGATGAATAATAAACACAAATTCATTTTAAGGAAGAAGATGAGGAGGAAGATGAAGAAGGCAGCGACGACTATGATGAGGATGAAGAAGAAGATGAAGAGGAGAAGATGGAGGATGAGGAAATGGCTGAAGGAGAAGAAGACGGGGTGGTTGAAGCGAAGAAAGGAAGCAAAATTGCATTGGAGAATAATGTGAATGCCAAGAAAGTTGCGGTAAAAGAAAATGATGTAGGTGTGAAGAAAGGGCCACCAGTGGCAATAAAGAGTAATAAAAAGGCGGCATTGGAGAATAATGAAGAAAAGGAAAATGACAAGGCAAAAGTGGGAGCGAAAAAAGTGGCCGAAAAAAGGAAGGAAAAAGCAAAAGAAGTAGAAGAGAAAAAGGGCACTGAAATGGCCAAAAAGCCGGCATCGAAGGTCAATGGGAAAGAGGTGGCAGCACCAAAGAAGGTGGCAGAAACGCCTAAAAAGGCTGCAACTGCGCCAAAAGCCAATGGACAGGAAGCGGCACCGAAAAAGCCTACAACGAAAGAGGCACCAGCTACAAAAACGATAGCGAAGCCAGAATCAACAACGAAAACCACAAATGCTGCCACAACGGCAAAGGATGCCAAAAAGGAAGTGCCATCAAAAACAGCGGCACCAAAAACTGCGCCAAAGCCGGCGGCAAAGAAGGAAGAGGAAACCATAAAACCGGCCACCAAGGAGGGTATGACAAAAAAGGATTCAACTGGGCCAACGTCCGAAAAGGATAAAATGCCAAAGAAAGAACCGGTTCCATCACCAAAACCAGCGCCTAAAAAAGTTGAACCGAAGAAAGAAGAGGCAAAAACTCCAGCGGCAAAACCGGTGGCTAAACCAATAGCAAAGAAAGAAGTGGAAGAAAAACCAAAACCGGGAACGAGCAAAAAAGAAGAAGTGAAGAAACCGGAGGCGAAAAAGGTGGATGAAAAGAAAAAGTTGGAGGATGAGAAGAAAAGAAAGGAGCAGGAAGAGAAGAAAAAGGCGGAGGATAAAAAGAAGGCGGAAGAGGAGAAGAAAAAAGCGGAAGAGAAGAGAAAAGAGGAAGAAAAGATGAAAGCGGCACCTCCGGAAGAGGAAGAATTGGAGGATGAGGAGGAATGGACATATGAGGTAAAGAGGGATTTGGGCATTATAAAATAATTATGAATTTAGTACGTGACCGACGATGAAGAGGGAGAGGAAATCGAGGAATTGCCAAAGGAAAGCACGAAGAAAGAAGAGCCCAAAAAGCCAGAAACGTCTGTAAAGAAAGAAGAGCCGAAAAAGCCATCAATTGTGCCATCGCTCCCAGCAAAAAGGGATTCATCGCCTAAAAAGGAACCAGCAGTAACTAAAAAGGAAGAAGAGCCCAAAAAGGAGCCACCAAAAGGAGCAGCAGCGAAAAGGGAGGAAATGAAGAAGGAAGAAGATAGGAAAAGGAAGGAAGAGGAAGAGAGAAGGAAGAAGGAGGATGAAAAGAAAAAAGAGGAAGAAAAAAGGAAAAAAGAGGAAGAGAAAAGGAAGAAGGAAGAGGAGAAGAAAAAGGAGGAAGAAAAAAGGAAGAAGGAGGAGGAAAAGAAAAAGGAAGAAGAGAAAAGGAAGAAGGAAGAAGAGAAGAAAAAAGAGGAAGAGAAGAAAAAGGCGGAAGAAGAGGAGGAATTGGAAGATGAGGATGAATGGACTTATGAATATGTCACAGATGAGGAAGGAGAAGAAGAAGCTTAATATTTGATTGAATTCCAAAAGGAGTTGGTCTGAAAAACGGGTTGGGCCGATCGTCAAAGATAGAGCTCAAAAATTCACTTAATTTTATTGTACTTTCTTCCCCATTGCCAAATGTGCCATTTTTGTTTTCTTTTTTGCTGAAGAGCAAATTTTAATGGCATAAAATATTTAAATTTTAATTAATACATGATATATGGCTAATTAGCTTTATAGAAAGCATTTAATGCGTCCAACATTAATTAATGCCATTAATTTGGCCATTTTGAGGACAAGATGTACGGTATTGGAATCGCAGTTAATTTTTGAATTTTACATACAATTTTTTGGCGTTTCGTATTATTTTATCATTATCGATCGTCATCGTCATTCGTTCGTATTCGTCAATCGTCAGCGCAGCGTCGTTTCTTTCTTCATTCATCTTAATTCTTCATTCATTCTGATTTGGTTGTGTTGCTGATAAAACTGTTTTTCTGATGCTATTCATTGTTAGCTCCATGCATGCATGGAGTGCTAATAATTAGAAGTAGAAGCTTATTAATTCATCTTTATCACACGCACTACATTTATCAAAACGCTTATCAAGCACAACATTATTAATTAATCATTTTTTTCCAAATCAAAACATTTAAGATTATTGTACAGCGTTGGAAATTCACATTATTGTCAAGCTATCTAATCAAATATTTACAATCTGTTGCTGATGGGACGACCTATTGATACTTCACCGCGTTTTAGTCCATACAAGCAGCGCAGTCCGTTCGGGATTGTAAGTTTTAACACTAAACTGATCAAAATAATAAATACTTTTACAGCTGTCGAAAAAGTTCAACTCTATGTTTTCATCTGCAAAAGCAATTGGAAATGGTTTGCGCCGTTCATTTACCAAAGCAATTTTGAGCAAAACTGGTATCAAAGATTATACAGATAAACAATAGAGATGTTTAATTTTAAGATAAGCCGAATCTTGCTTCGCTGCCATTGGAAATTGCTTTCCATTTGTTCGATTTGGTTAAAGGTTTTGCATCTTTATTATCTTAAATCTTAACTTTTATTTTATTAGCTGAACAACTCCTCCAGTTTTGCTCTTTGGACCATGTTCACATGAACAAAATGATCGCTTATCTGGAATCCGAATGTTTTGTCAGTCGACTTCGTTCACTGCTTTCTTCCACTCCATCCGGTCAAAATCAAACAGTGATGAGTTTGTCAGAAATTCAAGCAGTTGATGGGGCTTCCCGCTTCGCATTTTCTCCAGCAGCTTTAGGTAGTTTTTACTCTAATTATTAGATCAAATTAAATATTAATTTAAGCAAAAATTATCCGTGTTTGTCACATTGCTAAGGGCAACAATGCGTCGGACAAATGGATGCTTTCAGCACAATTCATCATCAATCTTTACATGAAGGTCAATTTCCCATTAAATCATCCAATTTTAACATTAATTTTTGTTCAGGTTGGCTCTCATAAGAATGCCGTTCATGACCATACATTTTGGGGCAATCTCATCTCAAAGGTTAGTAATTCTATTGTATTTCAAATATTCGAAATGGATTTTTCAGACAGCGGTTGATTGGACTCAACTCCAATTCTACGAATTTCTGCAAAATTTTGTCCGTGTCACTGGCCTCCATTTTCGCACGGAAGCCTTCCTTCTGGATGAATTCGAGACTGACAAGGAGGAGGAGCTGATTCTGCGCAATTACATTCGTCCACTCTTCCTGGAAAATTGCAACATGATCGGCGGCTTCAATTCCCAGTACAAAGGGAAAGCACAAGAATTGCATTTCCGCGTGACCGCTTTGCTCAACATGTTCTCCATGCGTTCATCCTCTTCCCATCGGTTCATTCTGCTTCTTGGTGCGCCCATCAATGTGGATGACAATGGCCAAAGTAACAAATTTAATGCATCAAAATTAATTTACTTTTTATAATTTTTAGAATTTGTCGACTATCAACGAATCTCCGCTGAGCCGATTCAGGACTTTGAAATGGCGAACACATTTTTGGGTGATCTCCCTTTGCTGGTGAAACAACTTTTGCTGACCACCAAACTCGACATTGAGCCATTGCGTTGGACCGAGCTGGAAGTGTTCAATTTCCTTGAGATGTTAACAAGTTAGCCAAAATTTTACAATTTTTAAATATTTTTAATTTATTAAGCTTATCCCGAGCCGTGGGTACTCCGCAACTTCGCATCATTTTTGGTGGCCGAACCGGAACTTGCTCGAATTGCCATCTACATTCGTGCCCTCCATGGGGATCCGGGCGAAGCGGGCAGCACATTTTACAGTTGTGTTGAGGTAATAATTACAAATAAAATCTAATTTAAATTGTTTCAATTTTATAGGCCAGTATTCTGCTCGGCTCCAATCCGAACATAATTTTCCACGACACGATGTTTGCTCTTCACACCCGCTGCACTCTTCCATCCCGTTTGACTGTCATTCGCGAAGCGGTTTCCACCTCAAACACACTTGTGGCGGACATTTTGGGCCAGAACCAGCAGAACAACAACAATGCTCAACAACAAGCGATGGTGGTGCATCCAAACGCTGTGGACTTGATCAGTTTGAGGAACGCGCTGGACGCAAATCGACAAATTTCCGCACTCTTCATCACTCAAATCAATCGCATTATTCACTGAAGAACAGAAGAAGCACTTGGAATGGAACCTCAATCATATTTGAATTTTATTAATTTTGTTAATGTTTTGTTGTTGTTTACCCCATATTCACCCCCTCCTCTACCCTCTATTGTGTCTCAATTAAACTTTCAATCCATCCAAATTCCAAATCAATCAAAAAACCCAATCATTCCCTCACTTTACTCTTCCTTCCCTTCAATCGGTGATCTCCTCTAAAATAATAATTTGTGTGCAATCTCAAAATTAATTTCGAACTTATTTATTTCCTCTGTGTCATTTTTCATTTATTTAAATTGTGCAATTTTCCCATCTTGCATCCATTTGGCCTTAAATATTTTGTTCAAATCTTTAATTCTCTCCCCCAACCCTCCAAAAATAATTTTGATCTCTCTTCTCTCCAATAAATGCCATAAAATGATTTGAAATAATGTTTAAAATTTAATCTTCTCACGATAATAAAATTTTTCTCCAAATTTTGCAATAAATTACATAAATTTTGATCAATTTTATTTCAATATTTATCCAAGAATAATTTGATAAAATAAAATAAAAAAATTAATTAATTTTTAAAAGAAGATATGGCCACAGCTGATGAGGTGGAAAATGCAATTCGAAAGAATATCACCTGGGCCAAGCTGCCCGATGAATTACGAATTGTTTTGGGCGGTTCACAACGTGAATATGAAAAAAGAATTTTGGATTATTCAATTCGAAATCAGCTGAGGTACAAGGAAAATATTGGTTAGCTGATTTGTTTAAATTTATAATTAAAATTAAATATTGCAGTGAGATTTGTGAAAAAAGACCAAGAGGATTATTATGAAAGCCTCCTGAATTTTAGCAAAGCGAAGATGGTGCTGTATCCATATCGTTGGTTTTTTTTTAAATTTAATTAATCAAATGAAAATAATTTTACAGATTTATCAGACATTTTGGTCCGTGAACTCAGGATAACACCATTCACTTATTACACGTATTTTACCCAATTAAATATTCTTAAACTAAACATAAATTTTTAGTGAAATGATTGTTGAAGTAATGCAATCCGAGAAAAGTTATGACTCCATCCCGAATTTCACCGCCGTTGACATTATGCGAATTCTAAGCATTGGTCGAAATCAATACATTGATTTAATGAATCAGAACAGGGCAAATCGACGCCTTTTCCGGCGTTCCAAATCAATTCGAGAAATATTACCGCAAAAACCGGCAACAATTTTACCAATTGAACCGTGGTTTTTTCTTGCCTACGGATGCATTTTGGAAAATGATATTCGAGTAAGAAATAATTTAATAAAATAAAATCATTTTTAATTTTAGTTACTCAATTCAGTGGAGAAGGAAGTGATCGATCGGCTGATGGATGAGGGCTCAATTTTATGCGGTTTATTGGACAAATCCATTGTGCAACGACTGTTGAGCAGAGGATTGGTTTATTTGGATGTTCCAGTCAATTCGGATGATTTTGTGTTTGTCCCAACCCTCGATGGTTTTGTTATGAATCGGGTAAGTTTTTGCAATATTTTATGTCCGTAATTTGAAAAAGTATAGGTGAAACCTGAGTTTTTTTAAGGCCGACCTAATTATTAAAGATTTATCCAAAAAATTCTCCCTTTATTTTTAAAAATGCTTCAATTAAAATTTATTTTTAAGGTACAAGGCGACTATTTTGAAACACTTCTTTACAAAATTTTTGTTGCCATTGATGGGCAGAATTCAATTAAAGAGGTTTTAATTAAATTAATTTAAATGTAAAAATATTCAATTTTAGCTCTCCGAAACAATCAACATTGACATTGATCTCGTCAAAAATGCAATTTCCGTATTTTGCCGGCTGGGATTTGCCAAAAAACGTGTGACCGGCATTGAAAGCCAACAATTGAATCCAACTTGGGCCGAATATTCAAGTGGAAGTTCTGGATTGACTTCGCCAACCACCGAAAGAACGCCCGAACCATCATTGAATGTGGAATTAAGTGATTTGTCTTTGTCACTGAACGCAACGGCCAGCACCGATTTTGACGAGGATGACATTGTGGCGGCAGTGGAAAATGTGCTAAAAGCGGACAATTCGGCTCCATCGATGCAACAAATTTCGCCTGCTCTTCCAACGCAACCATCGGCCACCACACCAACATCTCCAACGGAAATGATGCCATCCATCAACAAGCGAATTGCTTTCATTTTTGACTCAACACTGACCGCATTCCTTATGATGGGCAATTTATCGGCTGTGAGTTTTTTTATTCAAAAAATAATTAAAATAAAATTAAATAAACAAATTAATTAATAATTTAAATAAAATAAATAAATTAAAATAATTAAACAAAAAATTTTAAATTTTTAGAGCCTAAAGAACCATGCGGTCACACTATTTGAGGTGGGAAAATTGAGCGACGACGCTTTGGACAACTTCATTGATGAATTGCAAAATGTATAAATAATTAAAATAATATATAAATAAATTAATCCTATTTAAAGGTGAATTTCTTCGCCGAAGGCGAGGCACAACGCTATTCGGAACATGCAATGACTTTGCTGTACACAATCCAATCGTTGCGGAGCACCAGTGAATTGGATTTAATCCGTGGGGAAAGTTTGTTGAATTTGGAGGGTTCAGCCCGACTCAAAGTCATCGAAAAATCATACAAAATGCTAATATCGATGGCACCAATTGCAGCTGATGTAATAAATTAATAATTATCAAATATTAATCAATAATTAATTTTTAGGCATGTTGCCTCCAACATTCTCAACTTCCACATTTGGGCACAGTTTCGGTTGAGGTAATATTTTGAATTTGAATCATTTATTTTAATTATTTTAAAATGGACATTTAAGGTCTAAAATCACAAAATTAGTTCCTATAAATTTATGTGAAATTTGCAAAAATAATAACTTTCGACGACCTTAAAATAAATCTTAAAAATTAAATAAAAGAAATAAATATTCAAATACAAAATTAGGTCAAATGAAATATGAAACCAAAAATCCACTCCCTAATTTAATAATAATTTTTTGCATTTTTTTTCAGCTTACCTCTCCATGGTTTCGTTTATATTTGTATGAGCTGGCTCAAAATGGACCACCTGCCTATTTTCTTCCATTGGGCACTCACCTGAACAGGATACCCAGACTTTTTTGGAAATGCCGACGAATTATGTTGGCCCAAGGCAATCATGAACCAATGATCATTCCAATTGAAAATGCACTCCTTCCAATTGAAGAGGCACTGCTCGGTGCACCAATATTTTTGCAGGTTATTTTTGTTAATTGTTATTCTATTGAAAATATTACCTGAGAAAAAAATGTATGAAAATTTTGATCCAAGGAGGCGGACTTCCATATTTACGTCTCGGGTTCGAACCCGCTCAAGGGAAGCTATTTTTTAGTGCTTACCTAGTTAATAATTTTATACAATTTTAAATATTCTACATACAGTAATAGACAAAATTAAATAATTCGAATTTCGAACCAAAAATACTTCTACAAATATATTTTAAATAAATTCAGGCCTACAGTGATTTGGTCACCGATGCTGAAATTGTCAAAATTCCATTTCCATTCGATGATGACCAACCAATTATTTTGGAGAATGGGACCAACTCAGAGGAAGAAGAAGAGAACAATGCACCAAATAAACCATTCACTGAACATCCAATTGTGCTAAAATTGCATTCCCAACTCAAATTGGATCAACTTTGTGGCTATTTGGTTCTCATCAAATTGCACAATTCGCAACAAGACATCCAATTGGATGATTCGGCAAATTCACGGGAACAATCTTCAAAAATTGATGAAAATGCCGGAGAAGAAGAAAACAACATTTTGGGTGGTTTGCTGGCTCCATCGCCTTCAAATTCTGGAATGTTCCATTCACCACAAAATTCCATGTATTCACTGAACACTTTCCAACTGAGCAGTTCAATTTCAAAGGATCCAAAGTTTGATTAATAAATTAATTTTAAAAAATCAAATAATTTTGCAGAAAATGCACATCAAATCGAACACATTTGGCCAAGGGCGAATCTTTTGAGGATTATGTGCTCTATGATTGTGTTTTTGGCATCCCTCTCTTCGATGATAATCTCAACAAAATAATTTGCACTCGAATTTTGCAAAGGCAACTTTTGGCGACAGAGAGGTTTTTTATCCAAGATAATTTTTAAAAGTAATTTAATAATTCAGTTTTAAAAAGACCCAATGCGCAATGCAGGAAATCATCGGTGCCACCAAACAATTCATTGCCAGATTTATTGATTCCTCCACTGCGCCCTCAACATCCCAAATTGGTGCCAACAACGACCTTCCACCTTCAATTCCATACCCAACATCGGCAGTTCTCTTTGATCCAAACTCCCCGGAAAGAAAATGCCAATCGCAGCTCATTGTTTAGAAGAATATTATTCATTTTATTGTGCAACTGCTTATTGTTTTTTTCGCAACTTCAACTCCCAATTTATTTTTTGCCTTTTCTAGTCTCCCTCATTCATCTCTTACAAAATTATAAAAATTGTTGTGGCCAAATTCTCGAAAAAATTCCAAAGATGAATCGATATTCTCTCTCTCCCAAAAGTGATAATTAATTATAAAATACATAATTTTAAAATAAATTTGATATTATTTATTGCGAATAAATAAAATTCATCACATTTTATTTTATCATTATTGTTAATATGTTAAAAAACATTAAATTATTTGATGAACAATTTTTTATTAATTAATTTTGATTAGAAGATCAACAGCAAGTAAAAGCGGCAAAATGATTGCGACAAGATCATCACAATATATTGGAATTGGATTGCTGGTGTTTGTGAACATTGTAAGCTTTAAATGAATAAAATAAATGGCAATAATTTACGAACGAATAAATAATATACAAGAGGCCTAATTTTAAGGTCATAAAATAGGCCAAAAAAACATTTATTCAAAAAACTAAAATTACGAGACTAAATTCATTAATTTGTTCTATATTTTAAAGGTTTGGGTTGCCGCTTCGGAGATCACAAGGGTAAATTTAGTATTTTCAAGAATAAAGTTTACCATTTAATTTTTAGTATCTGTTCATTGATCTCGACTTCAAAAGACCATTCTTCTTCACTTATGCCAAATCATGCATGCTTGTGTTCTTCTTCATTCCATATGTGTGTAGATGCCGCAAAAATTCGGAAGAATCATCTTCAAAAAAATCTGGCAAAGTTTGATAAACATTCCTTAATATTAATCAACCAAAATTTTAAAGAGTTTCTACAGGCGATTGAAGAATGAATACGATGACGATGATGAGAGTGAAAAAGAGGAGGGAAGCGACGATGAATGTTTTGACAAAACATTGGTAAAATTTTAATATTAATTAATAAATTGGTAGCACTTATTAGCACATTTAGGACCTGGTTTTCTACTCGAATTATTTTTATTTCATCTAGAAATATACAATAGAATGTATAAAAGTGATAACCAAACCCAAAAAAAATTATTGTCCTCGGAGTGGATTCGAACCCGGGACCTAAATTTTTCAAAAAAGGATCAACCCACTACGCTAAAAATGTCGTTTTTAGTAATTCGGTTAAATCTTCTTTATGAACCCAAACCAGCCTAAACCGAAATTTTACTATAAACAAATTTTTATTAATAATTAAAAATTCTAGACGGAACCAGATTTCGAATTGATGGACCTTGAGTCGAACACTGGCGGAGAACATTCAACACGCGAAGGAAGTCAAAGCAGTTTAGTGGGAGAGAACAATCAACAACAACAACAAAGAAGAGCGAAAAGTCGCCGTGTTAAATTCAACAAATACCGTGAAGTTCGAAGTATACCAGAAAAGTTGGAGAATGCGGCCAAATTAGCCAGATTGCCGTATAGGCCAAACAATGGTGGGGACATGATGTGCTTGGATTGTGCCGGCGCACAAAAGTCTGCTCTCTTCAATTATTACGTCTATTTTGCTCCATTGGTATGCAAATTTGCATTTATCTAAGGAACTGGTTTTTTATTATTATTTTTTCAGTGGCTTATCGGCTCGGTCAGTTATCAAACGGCGCTGGCCTATTCATCGGTGTCAGCAGTGAATTTGATTGCCGCCTCATCCCCGCTTTTTGTACTCATTCTCAGTGCATTATGTGGTCGCTATTCACCGTTGGACCAGTTCAGTTGGTTCAAGGTTAATTAAAAATTCAAAATACATTCAATATTTCATTTATAGTTAATCATGGTTCTGTTGAATTTTGGCGGTGTTTGCATTGTATCAAAATTTTCCGACTCATTGATCGGCTCCATCATCTCCCTTTTCTCGGCATTCTCCAACGCACTTTATCTATTCGCCCTGTCCAGGATGTCAACAAGGGAAGGAAATGTGGACATGCCTTTGATGCTTGGTAAGTGTGAGGGGGGCTCATAAATTATTAAAAAATAATTTTATGGGTTTGATATATTTATTAAATATTTAAAAATATTCACAAAATTAAACCAAAATAAATTCCATTTTCCACCACACAGGAACTGTTGGCATTTTCTCATTGCTCGTCTGCACTCCACTCATGCTGGTAATATATTTTTAAAAATGGAATTAATGCCTAAAATTATGGGATTTAATATTATCAAAAAAGCAGTTCATAAGGCCAAAATAATTAAAATGGCTTAATAGTTTGCCCTACATTCATAAACCATTTAAGCTAGTGTTAAGCAGCGAATGGTTTATATGGTTTAGTCAAAATTAAAGGGTTTTAAACGATTTAAACCGATTTTGATTTTTGGTTCAAAACTAAGTCAGATTTGGTTAAACCTAACTAAACCATTAACAAAAATGCAAATAGATTGAAATCAATTGGGTATAATTTTTACTTGTCTAATTAAGCTTTAGCTTTTAAGCCGTTATAATCACCAAAAAAATTAATATAATCTAAAATTATTATTTTAAGATGTTGCATTTCACCGGCCTGGAACCTCAACTTCCATTCGCCAGTTTTAAACAATTGGGCGTGCTCACAATCAACTCCTTTCTTGGCACCATCTTTGCCGATTCTCTTTGGCTCTATGCCACCCTCAAAACGGGCGCATTGACTTCGGCCTTGTCCGGCTCGCTGGCCATCCCATTGTCCATCCTATTCGACACGTATTGGCGCCATCAACCACTCAACACATGGCAATTGCTCTCTTCAATTCCAATCATGGTAGGCTCATAATTCGGCTATGCGTTTCTTACCTCATATATTTCAATAAAAAGTTATGGCCATTTTTAATTTCACTGGTAGAACCAAGATTAGACTTAAATTTTGGCTTTAGCAGCCTAGGGGTTTTTGCTTAGAGGGTTAAATGTGCCCAGTTTTGGCTGACTTTTATAAAAGTTTCACCAAAAAAAACACCCAAAGTTTTTAGCAGAGTGGGTTACCTTTACTTTCAAAATTTAGGTCATATGTTCGAATCCGCTTAGGGCAAGTTATTTTTTTTGGGATTGGTCGTCACTTTTATTCATTTTTATATATTCCTCTCAAAAAAGGGTACGAAACGCGCTAGTGTTACCTACAATTCCGCAGAATATTATTCAAATTTTCCCTCTATTTTAGATCTCATTCATCGGCGCTTCATACTATACGGCCATTCAGACGCCAACAATCCAGCATAGGCCACTCAAAAATGAAGAAGGCGGAGGGCATGACGATGAATGTTCAACAACAGCAACAAAGGCAACCAGCACCGATGTATTGGAGATCAATTCATTGCATCCGCCACATAATTCCAACAATGCATCATCTACAACATCACTTCAATCCCAAGTCTCAATGTGATCAATTCAATGTGTTGTGCATAATTCAATTCAAAATACGATAATAATAATATTAAATGCTTAAAACACATTCCCCCTCATCAAATTTCCGTCCATTTTAATTTTTTATCCAGTAATCATCATTTCATTTGATATTGTTATGAAAATGAAAAGTATCATCAAAATGTGATATGTAATTGATCATTATCATTGCTTTTCTTTCCCCTTAATCATTTCTGATCATTCTCATTCAAATCCAATTCCGTAAATATTGTCAATGCAAAGTCCCAAATTTTTTTTTTGTTATTCTATTTAGTCAATAGAGCGCATTATATTATTATGGCATCAAGAAATTTTTGCTTATTCCCAAATTTACCTATTGACCCAAATTTACACATCCAACCCAATTATGAATTATATTTTCTGGCCCAGTTTTGTTTATGAGCCCAGTGATGACAAACTAAATCAGTCCCAATCAATCCTCATCAATTAATTAATGTCAGCTATTCATTTTCATTTCTTTCCTCCACAATTTTATTCCTCAAAATGGCTTTATATGAACAAAATGCAGCATAAATATTCAAATGACTTAAACGAATTTCCAAAATTTATTTAAAAAATTGTCGGGGATTTCCTTTTTTCATGAATTTCCCAGAGGCCATTTCCCCTCCAACATTCAATCCCTCAAGTAGAATTCACTAATTCTTTCCCAAAAACATCAATGGGCCCATCTACATTCAATAAAAGATCCATTTTTGTTGTGTTCAAAAAGTGGGTCATCCATCGGCGAATGGAGAGCGAAGTGGTGACCACGAAAGGAGAGAATATCAAGGCCAAATCCATTCGGGGCAAAATATATTGTAATTGTAAGTAGGATGAAGATTTGTTTTTGTTTTCGTCATCGTTCATCAGCAATTCCATCGTCCTATATTCCCTCCCCCAAATTCCATCTTCATTTCCGCAACATCTTTGGAATAATGGCAGTTAGATCATAAATTTTATTTTTTTCCGGTCGGAGTAAAAATCCGCCTGATTTCTGGAAAGTTTTAATTCTGATTTCTTTCCGGAAAGTTTTAATTCTGATTTCTTTCCGGAAAGTTTTAATTCTGATTTTGATTTCTTTCCGGAAAGTTTTAATTCTGATTTCTTTCCGGAAAGTTTTAATTCTGATTTTGATTTCTTTCCGGAAAGTTTTAATTCTGATTTCTTTCCGGAAAGTTTTAATTCTGATTCTGATTTCTTTCCGGAAAGTTTTAATTCTGATTTCTTTCCGGAAAGTTTTAATTCTGATTCTGATTTCTTTCCGGAAAGTTTTAATTCTGATTTCTTTCCGGAAAGTTTTAATTCTGATTTTTTTCCGAAAAAGTTTTAATTCTGATTCTGATTTCTTTCCGGAAAGTTATAATTCTGATTCTGATTTCTTTCCGGAAAGTTTTAATTCTGATTTTGATTTCTTTCCGGAAAGTTTTAATTCTGATTCTGATTTCTTTCCGGAAAGTTTTAATTCTGATTCTGATTTCTTTCCGGAAAGTTTTAATTCTGATTCTGATTTCTTTCCGGAAAGTTTTAATTCTGATTTCTTTCCGGAAACTTTTAATTCTGATTCTGATTTCTTTCCGCAAAGTTGTAATTCTGATTTTGATTTCTTTCCGGAAAGTTTTAATTCTGATTCTGATTTCTTTCCGGAAAGTTTTAATTCTGATTCTGATTTCTTTCCGGAAAGTTTTAATTCTGATTCTGATTTCTTTCCGGAAACTTTTAATTCTGATTCTGATTTCTTTCCGCAAAGTTGTAATTCTGATTTTGATTTCTTTCCGGAAAGTTTTAATTCATTCCGATTAGAATATATCCACCTTGTTTCCGGATAGTTTGATTTTAATTGTCCTTTAGCCGTTCTCCAAATAATTGTCCAACTTGTCTAATGCCATTCTAGTCCTGCTGTCCATTTAGCAATAATTAATTCCATAAGCATTTTATAATAATTCATTTAATTCAAATTCGTCCATTTCCCCATTATTTAGAAGGCAAAACATTTGAATCTAAAGAGCCCCGAGGGAAAATCACCATTTTTCGATTCCATTAATTTGAATTTAGTAGGCAAACATATCGCCCCCAAAAATGCGCAACATTCACATTTTTTTCTGTCCCCATCCCCAACCCATTTCCCCACTATTATGCTGCTCTGATGCTTTTGATGTAATTCCTGTTGATGATTATGTTGTTTGGGATGGATGCGCTAAAATGATGAGTTCCGCATTTGGTATGCGGATGAAGGGAAGAGGATTGGGATGGAATAGAAGAAGTGGATGAAAGGGAAAGTGGGCGAAAAGCTTTCACTCCATTTTTGTCCGTCCACCATCAATTGCGCAGCATTTTTGGGAAGTAGAGGATGAAATTGCGCGCAGTCCTCCTCCATATTGGTGCGTGCCCATCATCATTGTGTGTGGATTGGATTGGTTGAAAGAATGAAAACAGGTTGTGGCCCTCATCATCAATGAGATGAACAAGGAATTGGGGGAGGAGAAGCTTTTTTGGGAAGCGGCTATTTTGAGAGCGAAAGTGAACATCGCGCATCCTCGCCTCTCGAACCAAGGGGGTCCAATGAACTTGTAATCAAAAGAAGAACGAACGATTCCGGGACCCCCAAATAAGGAAATATGTTGGGGGAACATTGTGGTGGGTGTTGCTGTAATCCAGAATGTGCAATCCAATCAAAGGAGGATGGTCATCGCCAACGGGGGCCATCATCCTCAATTGATGTGAAAGGAGGAGGAATGTTTGAATGAGTGTTCCCCAAATTGGCTCTCCCGCAAATTCGTTGTGTCCTCCGTAAAGCTTGCAGCTTCTTCTTTATATCTTATGTTGGTCCTTCCTTATTATTTGATCATCACAATATATTTAGGGAATTGGATGTGCGCGAATTAGGAGACATGGAAAAATGGGAATAGAGGACTCCAATCATCGTCATTCAGCCACTTTTCCCTTTCTATAATAAAATATGCAAATTACATTAACTTTTTGGGAATGTTCCTATGCAGCAGCAGAAGGGGATTTTGGGAACATTTCCGCTTTAGAAAATTGCCAAAATTGAAATGAAAAATGATCCGCAATCTGCCCTTTATTTCTAATTATCAATACAGAAAAGTCGAATTTAGCTTTCAGCTTTCATTCTGCCCTAAAATTTCCCCTTTGAATCTGAATCGTAACCCACTTATTTAAAGCTTAATTCCGTTTGACCTGCTGGCGAAAATCAAATTTCCCAAATTATTTGATTCCCCCAAATATATTTTAAAATTTTGTTTTGGTTCCGGTAATGTTTTTGTTTTTGGCTCGCTTCAATTTGGCCTTGACTTACAATGATGGCCTTTTTCCAAAAAAATGAATCGTAGATGAATTTATTGGGGATCATCGAATCGAAGATTTTGGCAGTGTAAAAAAAAACCAATCCACATTGGCGGTGGAAGAACCAGCTGCAAAGGCGCAAAAATGGGGACGATTGGAAGGAATTTGTGCGCTGCAGGGGAAATGGCCTTGAACGGAAGAAAAGTGGAGTTGGCTCATTTTGGAGGGGCTGACTTAGACAATGTTCCATCCCTCAAAATTGCGCACAAATTGGGCAGATCTTCGGATTGGAAGGCAAAAATTGGATATGGAGGAAGTGGAGGCAAAAGTGCCTGAGCGAATATGTATGCCCTGGATGCCAAATTAAAATTTTTGGACATTTTCATCCATTGAATTCAACGATAGGCGACGATTGAGTACATGCATTAGTTTTTTGGCCCATATATCCACGAGGCATTAGCCACTCTGAGAAGGCGATATGCCATTGGAAAGCCCAACGTGTCCCATAAAAAGTTGTCTATTTTATGAAATCAAAATTTTAAAAAGCTTCATGTCTTTGAATGTAATAAACTCGAATTCTTGGAGGAAAAGCCACTTTTCTCCTAATTGTTTTAAGTTTCAAAATAATTAATTAAGCCATTTTCCTCTTTTTAAAGGACAATTAGGGCTTTAGAATGGCTTATCGCCATCCAAAATTGATTCCATCCTTGTTGAGATATGACCAAAAAAACGACCAAGTACTCGATCATCGGTATTCAATCGTTCTGTTTCGTAATTTCAGAATTTACTTTCTATTCAATTCCGAAATCTCATCCAAATCTTTGATCGGTCATTCCTTCTCCCAAAATCCACCCATAAATACATCCCCATCATCCCCGGAGGCAAATTTTATGTGCGTGGAATTTTATAGGTGAAAATGCCGAAGGGCAAAAAGAGGCGGCGATGAATGCGCTGCAAAATTTGAATAAAACCAAAGCCGAGGAGCAACAAGTTTTTGGGGTGGATGGCCGGAATTGATGGTCGCCCCGAAATCCAGTCGAATAGAAGGGGGAAAGTCTGCCAGCGGACGCCGCGTGATTTGCCCCCACTCCCCGAAAACCCAATTTCCCTTTTAATATGTGCGCCTTTATCCAACCAGCCGCTTCCCAAAATCATCCTAACCAGATCCTCCTCCCCACCCTTATTCCCCCTATTCATTTGGTTCAACATTTTCAACCCCTTCCTATCATTCATTCATTCATTTTTGGGTTTATGCATTGCGCACGGGTGGTCCCAATTTATTCATTCAAAGTGGGTAAATTATTTGAGCCAAAAATTTCAACTTTAGTCAGTGGTCACAACTTTAAAATTGCCCAAACTTTTCGGCATCCCAATATCATAATTCCATTTATCAATCGACAAGTCTGGATGTGAGCTCTTTTATCAAATTTTATTCAAAATAATAAATCCGCCTAGTTTCCGGAAAGTTTTAATCTAATTTCTTTCCGGTTGGTTTCCGGAAATTTTTAATTCTGATTCTGATTTCTTTCCGGAAAGTTTTAATTCTGATTTCTTTCCGGTTGTTCCGGAAAGTTTTAATTCTGATTTCTTTCCGGTTGTTCCGGAAAGTTTTAATTCTGATTTCTTTCCGGTTGTTCCGGAAAGTTTTAATTCTGATTTCTTTCCGGTTGTTCCGGAAAGTTTTAATTCTAATTTCTTTCCGGTTGTTCCGGAAAGTTTTAATTACTGATTTCTTTCCGGAAAGTTTTAATTCTGATTCTGATTTCTTTCCGGAAAGTTTTAATTCTGATTCTGATTTCTTTCCGGAAAGTTTTAATTGTTTCCGGTTAGATTAATGCCGCCTGTTTTCCGGAAAGAATATTGTATTAAAACCCAATGCTCTCTGAACCTAGTTTCGCCCATAAAACAGACCAAGTTTTTATTTTTTGATCAAATTTTTTCCAACCAGCCCCAAAATTAAACCAAATGTTCTACCCAAATCTCAATGGCAAATTTCCTTCAATTTTTGGCCATTTTCCTTTCTCCTTTTCTGCCAAATCGACCATCTCTCTCATCAATTCACCCAAATATCCTCCTTCCAAATCCCCTCCACCAAAATTACGCACATCCCTCTCCCCCATAATAAATTGTTAAAAATCCATCAGCGGATCCATCGTCGTCCCCAATTTTGCTGCTGCCAGCCGGTCTCACTTCCCCCTCTTCCTTCATCTTCCCAATTCTTCCAAATTTTCATCCTCTCTTCCAGCGAAAGTCGGCCTCCCAAATGTGATCCCCTTTTGTGGGTGCCCGCCTCCTCCTTTCCCTCCCAATTTTCTTTCATCTTTTCGCGCACCCCACTCTTTCACTCTCCGCCCCCTCCAACCCTTTTTGGGGAGAAAGGGACAGCCCTGACCCAGTTTGTTTCGGTGGGTGCTGTTTTCTTCCATCAACAGTGTATGGAGAGAGTGGTTGCTGGCCTCCCTCCCAAATTGTGCTCTGCCTTCCTCCAATTTTGGTCGTCGGTCGCCTTGGGGGTTGCGCCCATTTCTCCCTCCTATTCATTCATCCCTCACCAACCCGGACCACTGAAAGAACCGCCCCCTTTTTTGCCTTGGTTGCTGCGCCGATGGGGAAGAATTGGGCGAAAGCCTCCCTCCCAGCGAATATGCGCATTTATGTGTCGATCCTTGAGGGGAAAATCCGCGCGCCCTTTTCTCCCATTTTATTCCTCTTTTTTTCACTTTTATTCCGCGATCCCCTGAATTCGCCTGGAGCAGAATTGTTGCTCTTCTTCCCTCACTTTTTCTTGGGGCAAAATAATGCCCGGAGGGTAGAAAAATTCCCTCTGGCATTTCTCCTAAAGGGCAATTTATGTTGAAATATCCAACTGATCATTTTGTACATTTGGCTTAAATGGGATCAACAATTGCACTAAAATGAGGCCAACCAATAGGGCCATGTGTCATTTCTTCACTCCCTCATTTGCCATTTATTTTCTACCCATGAAAACCCTAATTTGGTATTCTTCCAATCAGAACACAAAGTTTACCCATACTGTGATTGAGGCCATCCCTTCTAAAATATTTCATCTATCCCTCCCTGCTTTTTGACTCCATTTCCATTCATCTAAAATATATCCATATATCTCCTTCAAATTTAACTTACTATATTAAGGCAATTTTATTCACTTTTCCGTTAAAATTCTCATACGCGCATTTTTTGCCCCATCCAATTATTTGGATTTATGCTTAATTGAAATTGTACCAAAGAGGAAAGAATGCTTTGTTTGATTTTTGTGGAATTTTAAAGTTGCAAAATTTGCATATTTTCGCGCACAATTTTCCCCCCTCTTTCAAAAAATCTTTTCATTCATTCAGCTTTTTTTGGCAAAAATGGATTTACAGCAGCAAATGTTGTTGGCCGCCTGGCTTCGTCCACCTCCTCCAGCAACTTTGCCAATTTCATCCTCCTCCGCCAATTCTTCTTCCTCTTCCTCATCCGCCCATTCCCTTCTTCTTGAATCGCCTTCTCCGTCTTCCTCTTCCACCCATTCATTGGCAACTCTTCGCCATTTATTGGCCCAACAACATTCACAATCGTCGGCTCCGGCCCCAGTGATCCGGCGTGTCGCCTCCTCCAGTCAATTGACCGTTTTTGACCCGGCACAATTGGCCACACCCGCAATTGGCTCATCCTCAATGGAACCATCCACTTGCATTTTTGGCCCACCCCCTCCTTCCCTCGATCATCCACAATTTTGTCCCCCATTTCCGCCGGCACATTTCCATCACCAAATTGGGGCCAACTCAACGCCCCCACCCCATTTGAATCATTTGATGGCATTGGCCGTCCATGAAATGTTGGAGAAATTGAGAGCAGCCGAAAGTGTTGCACAAAAACAACAAATTGGCCAACATCAACAGGTCGAAAATACATAAAGAGGGAAATAGAAGAAGGGGCGAAACACGGAGCATTTCATTAAGCTAGGCCACCCTTTTTGGCCATAGCTCAACAAGGAAGCAACTAATTTAAGAAGGGAATATACCAATCAAAAGTTCTAAATGTCCTCTAAAAAGTGGCTTAATTAATTTTTAGAAAACTTAAATCATTTCGGCTTTTCCTCCAAAAATTAGGGTTTTTATACACTCAAAGACATGAAATTTTTTTAAGGCTTAATTTGATATGAATTAAAAGGCCACTTTTTAATGGACATTTAGGGCTTTCAAATGGCATATTGCCTTCCCAGATTGGCAATTGGCTTCCTGAGATATGAACAAAAGAATGACCCAAATAATAAAATTTCTCCTACCTAGTAGAGTTGGATTGCCATTTACACCCAAGGGGCAAATTTGAAGGCTAATGTGCTACATATTAATAATATTTTTTAATAATCTAACAATGCCATCATTTTTTATAGGCCACAAATCCTCTGCCTTTGGATCATTCTGTTCCAAATCATCACCATTTTGGCTTTCACCCATCCGCCTTTTCCGCCGTCCATCCTTCGCCAATTTTGCCAGAAATGGCCAAAATTGTGCCAAAATCGACGATGGCATCATCTCATCCAACAGAAGATCATTCCACGGAAAAGCCATCAAAAGATGTATGCCCTCCTGCTTTATGCCAACGGCCAAATCATCAATTTGTGCCGTCCCCATCGACAAGTGCCGACGAATTATTGGAGGAGGCATTGGCCAGATTGGTGCAACAATGGGATGGGGAAAGGGAAAATGGCAATGGAAGCCAAAAGGGGACGACAATGACAAATTTGGGAACGACGGCGGCTGGCGGCAATGCGCAGGCACAACATCAGGGAGGAGGGGGAGGCCAAGAAGGTGGGAATGAATATTTATTGATTTTGGCCATATTAGCACAGAATGGGGAGAGCTAGAAGAGGCTTAATAGGTGTCAAAAATGTAATTTTAAAACATAGCCAAATTTGAAATATCTAAATCAATAAAAGGGGGAAAATCTCATAATAAGGGAATCGGCCTTTCTCGAAGGGTGGGCATTGAGTCCACTATTTTCGCCATACCTCAACAATTAAGTAAGCAATTTTAGAAGGCGACATGCCATTTGAAAGCCCTAAATGTTCTCTAAAAAGTGGCACCTGTAATTTTTAAAAACTTCAGATAATTTATAAAATAAGCTGTTTTTTCTCCAATTAATCAGAAATTCGAGTATTTTATATTCAATGATTAATAACAAAATTAAAAAGGTCAAATTTACATATAAATTTTAGGCCACTTTTTAGGCTACTATTAGGGCTTTCCAATGGTATATTGCCTTCCAAAGTTGATCATCGCCTCGCTGAGATATAAGCTAAATAATTGCTTAGATATTGAGAAGTCCCCTTTCGGTCTTTTCCATCTTTAAATTTCCCTCGAAAATTCAACAAAAATCATTCCAATTTTCATCCACGTTCACCCACTAATTTCGGGCCAATTCCCACTTTCTCTTTCATTCCATCCCCATTCCCCAAAGAGCCATGCATTCGACCGTATATTCCAATAAAAGGAGGGGGGAGAAGAAGCGGATGAAAGGAAAAATGGAAAGGGGGAATTAGGCTGCGTCCTAAAATCATCACACGGAATTCCAGCAGAATCCTCTTCCCAATTCCCCTTCTCTCATTTTTGATTCCAGTTCCTTTGCCCCCTGCACTGTGTGCATGCAAAAATGCGCGGGGGCAGACGGGCAAAACTGGATTTTTGGTGGGGCTGATCTGGGCGAAGAATTGGGGGAAAAGCAGGCAAAATTGGGAGAAGGCGATTTGGGAGGATGATGACTTTTTGGGGTCAGTCCAGTTCACCCATTCCCACCCAGACATTTGGTGGTCGATTTTTGTATGTAGGGCAAAAATATGAGAGGGAGGAAAATTTGCATTTTTGGAGGGGCCAAAATTGGACCAAAAATGGAAAAAATAACAAAAAAAAGGGAAAAAGGAAAGGAAGGGAATTTTTTGGTGATTTACATTTTTTAATTCAAAAACATTCACACACAAAAGAAAAACATTTGGACCAAAGTTTTGAATCACAAAATAGGAGGAAGAAAATAGGGGGAAAATTGATTGGAATTTGATTGAATTAAATAATTTATTCATTGTGAATTTTGTCCCAATTTATGAATGCGCATTTTAAGTTAATTTTAGTCCTTCAATTTCCAATTATTTTGGCCTCCAAAAACATCTGCTTCTGTTGATGGATGAAGGTGGCCGAAGGCCCTGTTGCCTTTCCCATTCATTTTTGTGTTTGGTTGACCCAATTCCCTCCCTCCATTTCCACTGCATCAATTTGGCCCAAAAATGTGGTGTCCATCCACTCCACATACTATTTATTCCCCAGCCAAGCCCCAATTGACCCCATTTTGGCCTTGACCCATACCACCACCCAAAATCCAAAATCATTAATGGAAAAAGGAATGGGGAAATGATTGACCCTGGGGGGAAGAAGTGGTGGTCGCCGAATGGACACACACCACAAAAATTCTGGGTCAAAATGGCGCGAAGGCAAAGCAGCGAACAGAGAAGGGAAAATGGCGGGAATGAGTCGAGAATGACTAATAAAAAGTGGATATTTTGGATGGATTTTTGAGTGGATTTGAGGGATCAAAAATGGATGGGAGAGTCCATTGAAAGGGATAAACCCTCGTAGATGAATTCAATTTTTTGGCATATTTTAGTGTGGAATGTATCAAAATTCGGAAACCAAATTAAATTGTGACTTTGTTTCCAGTGGCTAATAGTTTAGGGCATCATGATTAAGTTTGGAATTTGTTCAATATACCTAGATGACGAATAAACCATCGTACAAAAAAGTGCCAAAAATAGTCAAATGGCAATGGAAATGTGTAGATGGTCAGTCAATTCAAATTCCCCTTGCTAATAAGCTTTTACTACATGTTTTAGTGGAATTTTGCCATTCAATTATAATATAATTCATTTCAAATTTAATTGCCATTTTCATTAATTTCCACAGGTCCATCCACCAATGGCAATGGATCAATTCATTCCGATAGTGGACTGATAGCCGGCGAGGAAGTGTTGCTTTGTAAAGTTTGCTCCGACAAAGCATCCGGCTTCCATTATGGCATTTTTTCATGCGAAGGATGCAAGGCAAGTTATTCCCAATCCCAATGGCACATTTTCCTTCTTTAATCCAAAATTAGTAATATTAAATTTATCAAAAAAAATGAAATTGCCGAAAAAATTATAATATTTCATTTCATCAGTGCTTTGTCCTAGATCCCGAAAATTTATACCCAATTCGTAGAACGCATCAAACGTATAATTTAATTATGTTTTGGCTACCAATTCACTTTTAGTTTTGAACCATTAAACCAAAATGGGTTTAAACAGTTTAATACTCTTTAATTTTTACCAAACCATGACAAATCCATTTTATGACTTTTGACCAGCTCTATCCAATTTAGGGTATATGATTCGTGAATGTAAGGACAAACCATTTAAACCTTTATAATTTTTTCGCCCTTTTTTCACTAAATTAAATAATATCCTAAAATCAATTGCGCCGGCAGGTGCGATTGACCCAAAAAATTAACAAATTTGGAAGAAAAAAAAAAGGAATTGAAAAGAAAGCGAAAGTTTCAGTCTGACCCATTTTTAGTTGGGATTGAATTGAGAATTTGGATAGAGGAATATTGGAATATCCGGTCGATAGGGGATTTGACCCAATTTTTGACCCTCCAAATCCACAAAACTTTCTCCTCCAAATTTCTGGGTCACCTCCACTTCTTCCCTCCTTCCCTTTTTGCAACCAAAATGAATGCAATGAATGAATTGAAATTGAAAATGGGCGAAAAAGGGCGAATGGGGGGAATGAATGCGCACTAAAATCTAAAATGGGGTCAATGAATTCGTCGCCCTCATCAATTCCACCCCTTACGGGGATGAATGGATGAATGCCAGTAAAACTTTCGCTTCCATGACAAAGCGCTGGGGGGCACCCAACCCAAATATATGACCATTCATTCAATCGACATTCATTTTTGGTTGGGCAATTTGGGGCATTCTGCCCAGACATATTGAGGAGGGGAAAATGACCCAATTTTTGGAAGAAATGAATAAATTAAGAAACAAATTGAAATATGGAAAAAACTATTTAGATTTATGGGAATTTGGCCATTAATTTATCATCATTCCATTTCAGGGTTTCTTCCGGCGTTCGCTGCAAAATAAAATTGACTATCGGCCTTGTACGCAGAGCCAAAAATGCCAAATTGTTCGGGCCAACCGAAATCGATGCCAAGAATGCCGGTGGCGAAAATGCATTGAGGCTGGCATGTCAAAAGATGGTAAAAAACTAATTTTAATTTTGACTTAATTTTTGGACAAATAATTTTGTGTATTTGGCGATTTTCTCCCAATTTTGGTCGGTATATTTCAGTCAGAAGTTTGACCGTTCTTTTAGTTCATAACTCAACAAGGAAATAACCAATTCAGAAAAGGGATATGTCTTTTGAAAGCCCTAAATTTTCTCTAAAAAAGTGGCTTAACTAATTTTTTCAAAAGTTAAAAGCATTTTATAGAAAAGCAGCTTTTCCCTCAAAAATTTGGATTTATTACACTCAAAGACATGAAGATTTTTATTATTGAAATTAAATAAAATATTTTATAGCCAAATTGTAGAGGACACATTTGGCTTTCGAATAGTATATTGCCTTCCTAAATTGGTCACCGCCTCGCTGAGATATAGGCCAAAAACTAAAGCAGATATTTAATCAGCAGTACCGTACTCACAAGTGTCTCCCTTTCTCTTGATTCTTCCCTCATCAGTCAGACTAGAAGAGAGAATACGGTATTGGTTATTTCCCTTCCATCAAAATTGAGGGAAATCAACAGCAGAGAAATCCCTCCTTTCCTTTTTCCTTTGCTTTGCAGCAGTGACATTTCCCTCAGGGCATATCATTAACATATATCCAATTATACTATGCCATTTTTATAAATTCACATAACTCATCTCAATCAAAACCATTCACCACAATTTTGGTATCATTTTAAAGAGCAAAGAATCCTCTACAATCATATTTGAATGCTTTTATTAATTTCAAAATTTTTGTTATTTAATTTGGAATTTAAATTGAAGTTTCATTCCAATAATCCATTGCCATTCTAATGACTATATCTCAGCGAAACTATTACCAATTTAGGAAGCCAATATATCATTTTAAAGCTTAAAGTGTCCTCTAAAAAGTGCCGTTATAAATTTTATGAATTATTGTTTTTAAAAAGTTACATGCCTTTAAATATAATAGATTCGAATTTTTGAAAGAAAAGCCGTTTATACTATAAATTATTATAAATTTTAAAGAAATTAATTAAGCTAATTAAGCCCCTTTTTAGAGAGGACATTTAGGGCTTTCAAATAACATATCGCCTTCCGAAATTAGCCACATCTTTATTGAGATATGACAATATAAAGGCCCAGAATTTTTTCCAATCCAAGAGGCAAAAATGAATGAATATTTCACATTCCATTGTCAAAATTTAATTAGCAAATAAAAATTGGAATTCACATGAACATTCAAAAAACGAAAGGATTTTTTGGCGCCAATACCGTAGAAAAGTGGTCCAGTCCGCCAGCCCTGAATCCCACCAAATTTGTGAAAAGGGACAACAAAAAAGTGGAATATGCGCATTTGGGGCGAAAATGGGGGAAATGTCCTTGGGAATAGGCCATCGAAAATTGGGGCCACCACCGTATTCCATCCCCCCCCCCCCCACTTGGATTCATTCACGTGACCTTTCACCTCAATTTCCCCCAAAATTTGATGCACTCACTCAATCCCCCTTCGCCCTTTCCCCTTTTGCGCACAAATTCCCTTAAATTGGCCGCACCAACACAATCCCCTCCCCTTCTCCAACTTCACCCAAAAGGCCGATTTTGCCCCTCAATCCCCTATATTTCCCCACTTTCCAATTCATCCATTCAGCCAGCCGGCGCGGCCTACACTTTTCCCTCCAATTTTTTTTTTAAATTTGGGCGCCTCCCCCCCCCCCCCCTTTCCTCCCCAATAGCCCCATTTTCACATTCCCAATTTCAATGGGGGAGGGAGGAGGGGGGAGGATGGGCCAAGGTCGTTTTTGGAGGGCCGCGCAAGGCCACCACCACATTGAATGAGGGGTGGATTGGAAGGAATTTAGAGGAAAGGGGAAGGGAAATCGCGCAAAATCGGGGACTGGGGCCCTTCAAAAAAAGTGAGGGGGAAAGAGGGCACATTTTGAATTGAATGCATTTTTGGAGGCCAAATTTGGGAGGGACCAAATTATATTTATTTGAATGAATTCAAATTGAATTCGAATTTTTTTGGAGAGGAGTCAAAAATTGGTACAGCCAAATTGAAAGAAGAAGGCGGGATTGTTGGAATCTTTGATCGAATCAAACAAAAATTGGCAAAAAAAACACATTAGAAGAGGGAAAATTGTGCAAAATGAACTTTTTGGTCGATTGAGGGAAATTGAATAGAAAATGAGGGAAGGAAAAAATTAAATCAATATATTGGAAATTGAATATTCAAGGAATTTAATAAATAAACAAAGAAATTAACTCATAAAAATTGAATTAATTTTATGGCCAAACTTTAGATTAAAATTGTAATGCAAAAATTGCCCACAATTCATTTAAAAATCATTGAATTCTAAGCCAATTTTATAAATTAAACAAACCATTTTTGATATGATTGGAAAGAGGATTCTTTGCTCTTTAAAATGATAGCAAAATCGTCATGAATGATATTGCTTGAGATCAGTTGTGTGAATTTATAGAAATGGCCTAGAATAATTGGAATTGGAAGATATGCCCTGAGGCACCTCAAACATAGGGAAAAAGGGAAGGGGGATTGGTGTTATATCACCTCCTTAGATTGACTTACTACCTCTTTGAATTAGTCTAAAAAATGACTCGTTTTAAGGTATTTAAGGTCCCCTATAAGGCCATAAGACTGGCACGAAGCCACCATGATTTATAGTATACAAAGCCAATCCTACTTGGATGGCCAAAACCAAAATACTTAATTAAATAAATTCTCACTAAAAAGTAAAAACTCAGCAAATGGCATTATAATTCTTTAATTATGTAGGAGTTCGCTATGGACGTGTGCCAAAAAGGGAAAAGGAGAAAATGCGTGAACAAATGCAACGGGATTCGGTGCGAACTCTAACCGAACAATTGGAGCTGGATTTGGGCGGCGATGAAGGCGCCAAAATGATGATGGACAAATTGGAGAGTGGATGGGCCGAATTGGGCCATGAAATTGCCGAATTGAATGGAGGAATAAAAGGGGAAATAGAAGAAGAAGGAATGGCCAATGGATTGGTGGATGCCAGCAAACTTTGTGGATTGGCCAAAGCCATCGTCCGATTTGCGGGCAAATTGGCCGGATTCCGCCTAATTCGAAGGGATGATCGAGTGCAGTTGATAAAGGCAAGTATTAATGGAGAAGGGGATTATATTTTGGCGCATATATAGCCTCCTTTTAATTCAATTATTAATACAAAACCCAAAAATTGCCCATAGCATTTTTCAATAATATATATGTTGAAGCCGATCTCGATTTCCACTGGCCCCAAAAATAGTACCTAGGTTTGGTCGATTTAATTGGATAAATGTCTATTCTCCTAGATTTGATCCGTTTAAAAAATATTAAGCCGGTTTAAAACCCAAAATTTCTATTGGCTATAAATTTGGTTCAAAAACTGAGCAAATCTATTTGAAATTATAAGCAAAATCGACCCTAACGAATCGATTGTGCCATAGATTAAAGTTGGGATTAAAAATTTGTGGTATGGCCAAAAATTCAAATATAGTTTTGTTTCTTTAAACTTAAATTCTATACACCCTTTCAGGAATCCATGTATCCAATTTTGTTGTTGCGTCTTTGTGCCAAGAATGGACCCATCAATTTGTTCGATAATTTGAACGGAGAATGCCCTCAATCAATAGCCAACAAATTATGTAGTGTATTTTGCATGCCCCAATCCCATCAAAATGGCCAACTCTTTGAATCTTCCGCAGAATTTGTTCACAGATTAAGGTAAATATAATGGATGGCATTTGCCTCAAGAAAGAGTCAAACATGTCGCCTTTATATTATTAGTAATTCATCAAGGATCGAACTAATTTTGATAATTTTAATATTAAATTATAGAGCAGACTTTTGGCTATCCATTGATATTAATTTTATTTAAAATGGCTCAAAATTGATGAAGTTATGCCCAAAAAACCCATTGGAAATTTGGCTAATCCATAATATCAATTTAACTGATTTTATGGCGATAATTTCACGGATTCTGAATCAATTTAAATACAATGAATATCATTTAATAGCCAAAAGTCTGCTCCTTAATTTGATACTAAAATTACTAAAATTGTTTCAATCCTTGCTCATTAGTTATTAATAATATAAAAATGACATGTTTGGATGTGTAATTTGCCCCAGGGTCAATTCATATTCATAAAATTGTAGGGAAGCAAAACCACCAGTCGAATTGGCATTGTCCGATCGCCAGTTGGCCATTTGTGCCGCAATTTGTCTATGTCGATTGGATGGTGCCGGTTTATGTGCAGCTGGTGGAGGAGGGACAAATTCGGGCACAATGGGCTGCGCTTGGGAGGAACAATGCGGCCAATTGGCCCAAATGGTGTGCCGTAGATTGCGGGAATGCCTTCTTCCTTTGTTGAATTTGAATGCTTCTTTGGGCACATTTTTGCCCAGAAGTTTTGAGCCCGCAATACCAATACTTCGAACCGATTTGATGGTGAGGAGTGCATTGAAATTTATTTTATTTGGATAGTATTTAATTTACCGAAAATAGTATTGAAATTGGCAAAAAATACTACATAAAAGATAAAAATAATTATAAAGGTTTAATGATTTATCCTACACTCACAAAACATATTAATATTGAATAGAGCTGGTCAAGATGCATTGAATGTTATATAATTTATTATGGTTTGGTTAAGATTAAAGGGTATTAAACGGGTTGAAGCAATTTTTGGTTCCTGGTTCAAAACTAAGTTAGAATTGGTTAAACCAAAGTCCAAACATACTCAAATGATGCGCCTAGATGAGATCAATCTATTGGGTTTAAGGTCTATGGGTTTAGGATAAACTTGTTTTCAATTATTTCGACAAATTAATTTCCCTTATTTTTGCCTCAATGGCTAAAATTAATTATTTTTAGGCTCGCCAACATTTGGCTTCCTTATTTGAACGATTGAAGCAGTGCCGCGATTTGCATAGGCAATTTTTGTTGGCCACAAATTGTTGGAATATTCCATTGGAATTGTTTGCCTCTTCCTCCAATCATTCATCGCCATCGACGGCCACCACCGCTAAATTGGAAATGCCAATGCCAATTTTGGGCCAAAATGGAGAGGCGAGAAAAAGGAGGGCCGGAGAGGAAGGAGGCGGAAAAGAAAGGAGGGAAACCAATGGAGGAGACGAAAAACATCAACAAAAACAGACCAACGACAACAAAAATGGGAACAAAACGCAGAAACAAGGCAAATTAATGGGACAATCAAATGAAATAGGATATTTCATCGCCTAGGCCAATTCTTTAGGCCATAGCTCAACAAGGAATGAACCAATTTTGGAAGGCAATATGCCATTTGAAAGCCCTAAATGTCCTATAAAAAGTAGCTTTATTAATTTATTGAAAAATTAAAACGCCTTTAAATCATTGACTTTTTCCCAAGCAACTCTGGTTTATTATATTCAAAGACATGTATTTAAAATGCTAGAATTCATTAAACTTTATCAGGCCACTTTGTAGAGGACACTTTAAGCTTTCCAATGGTATATCACCTTCACGAATTGGTTGATGCCTCGTTGAGATATAGTCAAAAGAGTGGCCAAGGTATTGAAACTGCGATACTGAAATTTTCTTTACCGTAAAAAATTAGGGGACAATCAATTGAAGGGGATTATGAGGAGGAGAAAATGGCCACAAATTAGTTGAATTAAATAAAATAGAAACAACCAAAATCCATTCTAGTAAATCCCAAAATTTTCAGCCGATTCGTTGCCGACACTTCGCCGTGCCCTCGAACAACCTTCGACCATTTTATTTGGCCAAAAGAGTGGAGGAAAACAACAACAAAAACAGCAAAAAGAACAACAACAGTGCTCCCTAAAGGAAAGGCATCGGGAAATGACCGAATTGTTGGAAAGGCCGCCCCTCATTCCCCCAATGGAATTGGCAGTCGACGATGAGGAACAACCCCTGAATTTGTGCATTCGAGATGGCCAATAAAGAATGGAAAGGAAATGAGCGATTTGTCGAATTTATACATCAAAAAATGAACAAAATATAAAAATTGGAAATATTTCAAAGCATTTGTTGGCCACCACCGCCAAAGCCGCCGGCGGATGAATGGGAAAGGGCGGTCATTCGCCTGGACAGCGATAAATGCCGATGTGCCGGTGAATATGAGGATGGCCGCCGGCACAATGATTCCTTCTTCAACAGCTCCTTCCTGTCCATTTGGCCACAGCAGCAGGCACGTCGGAATTCTTTGCGGAATTTTTCTGCAATTTTTCACTTTTTTTTGTTAAATTGTTGTCCCTCTCCCATTTCCCGTACATATTTTTGTAGATTTTAAAGTGCATTTTAATGTTCCCCAATTTAATTTATATGTCTTTTTTTTATTTGAATAAATTCATTTCATTTATTTGTTTTTGTTGGATTACCGCTCATGAAATTGTAGGTGATTGGGTTGATCACAGAGGAGGAATAGCTCATGACCCGTGGCACAAATTTGCGAAGGGCAATCAAAACGAGTGAAGGCTCCTCCTCTTCCGGGTCCAAATGCATTTGAAATGAACTGTTTTAATTAAGGGGGAATATTTTTTAATAAATATGAATTTTATTTGGATTTTTTATTGTTTCTTTGTAGCTTTTTTACTTATTTATCTAGTCCATTTTTCGTACCATTTTCTGCCTTGAATGTTAAAGTTGAAGAGTCGGGAAGGAAAGAAAGACTAAATGACACAATACAGTAAAATAAAACACTATATTTTGCAAAAAGGAAATGAGAGAGATAAATGAAAGAAAGAACAGGAGAATTGACTTGATTTTAGATAAAGACTCGGTTAGGTGTATCATTTTCCGGAAAGTTTTAATTCTGATTCTGATTTCTTTCCGGAAAGTTTTAATTCTGATTCTGATTTGTTTCCGGAAAGTTTTAATTTTGATTTGTTTCCGGAAAGTTTTAATTCTGATTTGTTTCCGGAAAGTTTTAATTCTGATTCTTCCGGTTGTTCCGGAAAGTTTTAATTCTGATTTTGATTTCTTTCCGGAAAGTTTTAATTCTGATTTCGTTCCGGTTGTTCCGGAAAGTTTTAATTCTGATTTTGTTCCGGAAAGTTTTAATTCTGATTTTGTTCCGGTTGTTCCGGAAAGTTATAATCTAATTGCTTTCCGGAAAGTTTTAATTCTGATTTTATTCCGGTTGTTCCGGAAAGTTTTAATTCTGATTTCTTTCCGGAAAGTTTTAATTCTGATTTTATTCCGGTTGTTCCGGAAAGTTTTAATTCTGATTTCTTTCCGGAAAGTTTTAATTCTGATTTCTTTCCGGAAAGTTTTAATTCTGATTTTATTCCGGAAAGTTTTAATTCTGATTTCTTTCCGGAAAGTTTTAATTCTGATTTCTTTCCGGAAAGTTTTAATTCTGATTTTGTTCCGGTTGTTCCGGAAAGTTATAATCTAATTGCTTTCCGGAAAGTTTTAATTCTGATTTCTTTCCGGAAAGTTTTAATTCTGATTCTGATTTCTTTCCGGAAAGTTTTAATTCTGATTCTGATTTCTTTCCGGTAAGTTTTAATTCTTTCCTGTTAGATTAATTTCTCTTTTTTTCTGGATCTCTCTTAAATGTGTTTGTTTTTTTTTCTGTTAGATGTTCTATTTATTTCTGGTTAATCTATTTTTTTGGCCTATAAAGGTTCCACTTCAAACTAATTTCCCTTTTCTTTTTTCTCACATTCATTTATCTCCCTTATTTTACTTTTACCTCAAAATTAATGTTCATTTATTCATTTTTTGTGCCATTTTCACTTTAACTTGGTCCTCGTTTCAACCCATTAATTAGTCGATCTAATTTTTCCCAAACTCACGTTGCAATATTATGCAAATGAACGGGCATATAGGACAGAGCGAACACAAAAACCACTGTGACCAGCATGCGCATGGCCCTTTGCCTTTCGCGCAAATGGCGTTCACCAATTTGCAGTGCCTTTTGCCGCAACACAATGTTCATATGAAGGCAGAGGGCGGAAATGACCAACAATGGGGTGATGAACAAGGCCACCGTCTGGATTAGCTGATATTTTTGCTGGAATTCGGGCGACCACGATTCTTTGCAACGTGTTCCCCACTGAAAAAACATGGGGGAATTGGCCATAAATAATTTTTAATTTCCATTCCCTCGATTCAATTTTCCAATTTTTTAATAAATTGTTTTTCCCCTACTTTTGTGCTCAAATTTTTGCGGGCATATTCCGCCGGGAATGTCCTAAGTGTGAATGGCTCTGGTAGGGAGAGGAGTGCGGCCAGCAGCCAAATCAGTCCAATCACTTGACAAGTCCGTCGCGATGGCAATGCTCGGCTCAACGGCTTAGATATTGCCTTCCACCGTTCCAGGGAAATGGCAACCAGGGTTAGCACCGAAACATAGACCGAAGTGTTCTGTAAAATTTTAATTTTATTCAGTGGCTTTTTCTTAAGCCTATAAAAGTTTAATCCCTTTTGTCCGCCAAAAAGTGTGGGAAATATTTTAGGGTGGGCGGACCTGAACAAATAACATTGCTTTGCAGAATCCCTCGGAGAGCCAAAATGTTTTGGTGATGTCGTTGAGGACCGTTGGAGGCAGACAAAATACCTTGAGGGAAAATTGGATGACGCATTTTTTTGTGGAGAAATACAAACCAGCACAAGCAAATCGGAAAGGGCCAAATTGGTGAGGAATAAATTCATTGAAGTCCACTGAAATTAATTTAAATGAAATGGTTGGAAATTGAGGACTATTGGGTGCGGTAGATGATATTTTAGTTTTAGATATGATTAGATAGATGATGCCTTTGAAATAATTCCAAAATCCTCATGAATGTTATGTTTGAAATGAGTTATGTGAATTTAAAATACTAAACGGCCTAGAATAATTGGAAAATATGCCCTGAAGGAAATGTCACAACAAAGCAAAGGAAAAAGGAAAGGAGGGATTTCTGCTGCTGATTTCCCTCAATTTTGATGGAAGGGAAATTACCAATACCGTATTCTCTCTTCTTCTCACTGAGTGAGGGAAGAATCAAAATCAAGAGAAAAGAGTGACAGTTATGAGAATACGGTACCGCTGATTAAGTATCTGCTTTGGTTTTTGGCCTATATCTCATCGAGGCATTAACCAATTTTGGAAGGCAATATATCATTCGAAAGCCAAAAGTGTCCTCTATAATTTGGCTTCTATAAATATTATGAATTCAGGCTTTGAAAAAGTTACAAGTCTTTGAACTTTGAGTGCAATGAACTTTTAATTTTTGGAGTAAAAAGTTATTTTATTTTATAAATTATTATAATTTTAAATTTTCAAAAGTTAAAAGGCTATTTTGTAGATGACATTTAGGACTTTTAGAAGGCGTATCGCCTTCCCAGATAGCTTTTGTATAGTTATGACCAAAAATTGGCCTAATAAGTATTGAGATGTCCTATTTCGAATTTGATTGGATGAATTTTGGTTTTGTGATCTCAAAATTTGGTGCCCCTTTCTATTCAATCAATTAGTTGTTTATTCAATTAGTTGTTTATTCAAATTATTCAACCAATCACTAAATCTCATCAATGCCTTGTAAACTTAATTCATTTGTTAATTAATTTAATTCTAATTCAATCATTCATTCAACCTAATTGATTACTAAATGAAAGGAATAAGCAAATTTATTTCCTTCAATTCTTTTTCCTTTTTTCCCTTCAATTTTTCCCATCGGAAGCTTCATTCCAAAGTTTAAAGTATTTTCATCCATATTTTTGCCAAAAATAGAGCAGATTGTCCCCTCCCAAATTTTACGCATTTCCTTCCATTTTCCACACCCTTTTTTGCACAAAAAATGATTCAAAATTTTCTGCACATTTTCGACCCCACAAAATAGTCTTTTAATATTATTTTTGGGTTTTATTCCAATTTTATTCAATTTTTTCCTCTGATTCTTTTTTTTTCATTCAAATTGGATGAGGAAAAAGGCCGGAAATCCAAGAAGAATAAAAAAATTGTGGGCACGCAATTGGGCCAAAAAGAGAAGGAAAAGAGGAAGGAAGGAGAAAAAGGATTGCCAAGAATTGTTTTTGTATGGACATTTGGTGGCCACATTTTTGTTTATGGCCAAATTGGCCATAAAAGGCAAAAAATATGGGGGCCGGCCGATTATAATGAGAGGCGAAAATGTTTGGAATTGGAATATAAAGGCATAAGATTCGTGGAATTTGGATTAAATTTGGAATTATTGAACAATAAAAAATGATCAGTGAATGAATTGAAATGGGTCAAAATGTTAATTTGGAATGATGGATTGCTATTTCTACATAGGTCATTCTTTTGGCCATAGCTCAATGAGGCATTAGCCAATCTTAGAGGGCAATATATCAATAAAACGCCCAAAGTTTCCTCTATAAAGTGGCCTAATTTAATTTTACGATTTCAAGCCTTAAAGTAGGTTACTGCATTTAGATTTAATCGACTCGATTTTATGGAGGAAAAGCTGTTTATTCTACAAATTATTTTAAGTTTTAAGGAAATTAATTAAGCTAATTAAGCTACTTTTTAGAGGACATTTAGGGCTTCCAAATGACATATCGCCTCCCAAAATTGGCTGCTTCTTTGTTGAGTTATGGCCAAAAGAATGGTCAGATTTAAAGTGGCGTTATTTGAAACTTCATTTTTCGGATAAATTTTCAGGCGTTTTTGCCCTTTAAGCTCTCTTATTTAAAATAAATAATTGGTTTTTACACCCAAAACTAAGAGATGGCTTGGGTCATATTTCCTTTGGCCAAATTAATTAATTAAAATACATGTAAATAAACTGACCATATGTTTGTTCCTGAAATTGGGATATTTGGGAATTTAGGCAATAATTTGGAAGGGAGGAGGCGACCAACCTGGAGACCACATAAACCACCAAACAATTCCCACAAATTCCAATAATCATCAATGAAAGGAAAATGGCCACAAAAATCTGCCAATGAAAAGAGAAGGAATAAATTGGCAAAACAATAATATAAAGGAAAATGGCCAAAAAAAATTAATATTCCTTTGGCCCAATATCTAATTATATGGCCTAGCTAATTCCCAAAAGGTATGCCTTGACCTATGCCTTTAATTTACCGTAAATCTCTATTAGAAGCCCCGGGGCTAATAAATTCTATAGATCTTCGAAAAGTGCCTGCCAAAAAATTCATTTTTTACTTTTTTTCTCCTTAAAAATCTTCAAAAGTGTGCTTAAATTAGAGAGGGTGGCTTCTAATATAGAATTTACGGTAAGCCTGATTAATTTAGCCTAGGTTAACTCCCTCCCTTTTTTGTGGGTAAAACTTACCCATTCGATTGGGGTTGGCTTCAGGAAATTGGCCACAAAGTCGATGTACTCATCGTCGGTGAGCCTGAAAATGGAAAAGGCTAGAGGCACATTTTTGGCATTATTTTCATTATTTTCTGTTCCTTAATTCTTATATTTTCCTTTAAAGTTTTCCTCATTTTTGAACTTTAATTCACTTAATATTTTTATTCCAATTTCCAAATCCATTCATTTTTGCACTTTTCATTCATCATTATAATTTCCTGCTTCCTTTTAAATTAGACATAAATAATATTCTTCCTTTTACTGAAAAATGGTTAATGGCCATATATAAAATGGCCAATTTAAAAAAGGCGAATTATAGGGAGTCATCTTACTGGCTCAAATATGCGTCTTCTTCATCATCATTTGGATAGGCCAAATCCTCCTCTTGTTGGGCCACAGGAAAACCATCGGTGGATGTTGTCAATTGGAAGGACAAATTTGTGGCAAAATTAGCACCAATTGAGGCAACGGATTTAGGCATTTTGGAAAGGAGGGAAAATGACAACAGACACTTCTAAATGTGCCGTTCTTTTGCGCAAATAAATAAAGGAAAAATATTTCTAGAAAACAATTTAAAATTTTTAAAAATAAATGAAAAGATTTTGAGAAAAAATTTTAAAAATTTTGAAGGAATTTTTTATAATTTTGAAGGAATTTCGGCGTCACGTCGAATATAGAAAGAATTTTTCCATCAATAATTGACCCCACAAAAAATGATGGTCTCCATCCAAATTAGTGGCTGCTTGTCCGTATCCCACCAATTTTGTGTGCCATTCAAAAATGTGCCGCCGTCGCCGCCCCACAAAATATTTTGGTCTCGATGTTTGAATTAAAAAGGAATTTAAGGCCAAAGAAATGGGAAGGGATGGCTGATGAGCAAGCAAAATATAAGGGAGGAATGGCCAAAATCATTTGTGGCCATTTGGGAGTGTTGCCTTCGGGGATTTTTTTGTATTGAAAGTGACAAAATGGGCCAGACTGAAGGCAGAACAAAATTTGAGGGCAATTGGGAGGAGGAGAATGTGATGAACCCCGCCGAAAATTCGTCTTTTGCCCGAGGGCATATCCGTTTACTAATTTTTCGCACATTCAAAAAAAATTTTGACATTTGAGGGTGGCAAATTTAGCAACGTTAAAGGCAAAATGAAGTTAAAAATGGGATCAAAATGGGAGCTAAAATAGCCAAAAATGGCATCAAATTGGACGGTTTGGAGGTTGATAGACCAAAAATTGGAATTTTCTTTTTTGAATTCATAGCAAATTCATTTTTTTTCCATCATAATTTTAGATGACATTTACATAATAATGTGTTAAAAGGGATGGTTCAATTTCTCGACCATTCTTTTGTCTATATCTCAACGAGGCATTTGCCAATCTAAGAAGGCGATATGCCATTTTAAAGCCCAAAGTTTTCTCTAAAAATTGGCTAAAAAATCTTTACGAATTACTTATAATTAAAAAAGTTACAAACGTTTGAGTATAATGAACCCAAACTTTTCGAGGAAAAGCCGCTTTTTCCACAAATTATTATAAGTTTTAGAGAAATTAATTAAGCAAATTAGGCCACTTTTTAGAGGACATTTATGGCTTTCAAAAGACATATCGCCTCCCAAAATTGATTGCTTCCTTGTTGAGTTATGGTCAAAAAATTGACTAGAGTATTGAATGGGCTTTAAATTGTTCTGCTTCGATTTTAATGAATGCCATTGTCATTTTCCTTCCAATTTTTTTCACAATTTTAAGCATCAATGTTCAATGAGGACATTTTAGAGGGGTATATTTATTGTGTATTTGGGTTGAGACAAATTGGCAAATGGGAAAAATGAGGGTAGTCTATGCTTTGAATTTTTTGCCATTTACGCAGGCAGTCAGCATGGCCGGCGGCCAAAAGGGCTAACTCTGGCGGGGACCGGACATTAAAAAAGAGGATGAGAGGAAGCCATTCGTGGCCATTAATTTATGAGTAAAATAATGATTATTTTATTTGGCTTATGTAAAGGGGAATGGGCAAGGGAGGGGATGGGCCTAGTTCTCATCATTGGCCATAAAGGGACCTCAATATAATTCCATGGTTGAGGAGGAAAACCAGTTGAAAGGGAATTGGGTTGACACGCAAAATTGTGGGCGTCGATGTTGGGGGGAATTCTTTGTTTAGGAATGAAGCAACATTTTGGTAATAAGCCGAATTGAAAGGAGTTGGGTGGGTGGGGGCTAAAAATCCAATCCATTTTTGCACTCTTTTAATTCCATAATGGAGGGAAAATTGGATGAAATTATGGCCCCAATGTATTTGTTGCGGATTATGTTTTTGACCTTTTAGGCATAAGAAATGGATGGAGGGGAATTTTTGGCACATTAATTATGGAATAATTCCCCCAATAATATTCTTTGAATTGAAATTGAATGGAATGGGCAAAATACAAATGGATTAATTTGAAATGGCCAAAAGGAGGCTTCCCTCCCCGCCTTGGCCAAATTTAGGTGTGCATTATTTTTGGCACAATTATGCTATTAAAAATTAAATGAGGGGTCAAAGTGCATGCTAATTTCCATTTTCATTCATTTTCTGCCCCAAAATTTTCCTTTCCGATTCAGCTATCTCTGATTAAAAATAGGAAGGGACCAATTGCCAATAATTGATGAACATTGACCAAATTGGGGAATCCCAAAGAGAATGAATTAATTTTAGTTGTTTAGAAATTGGCCAAAAAAGGAAAATGTACATAAAAATTGGCAGAAAATTGGGGAGAAAATGAATGCGAGGAATTGGGTTTGGGCCAAATGAATGGGACAAATGAAGCGTAAATGGGAGAGAAGGGAAGTAAGTTGAGAGAAAATGCCTTCAAAAATGCATGGGATTTTTGTGGATGAAGTTTTGGGAGTAAAGGTCAATTGAATCCATCCAAATTCTTTGAAGTTTCGTTTCCTCTTTAAAATGAAATGATTTAGGCTTCAAGGCATTTGTGAAGTATCAGCTAAAAGTTCAAATTATGCCATGATTTCTCCAGATTTTTTGCTGTCTATTTGGCATTCAATTCTCAATTTACATGATTTGATTTGATTTTGTTGGAATAGGAGGAGCAGTTAACCATCTTTTAAAACTATGGCCATATCTTTTATCCATCTTATTTTTGATAATTTTTATGCCAATTCTTTTCGATGTGATTTTATTCCCAATCCCAAGGAGTTAAAATTATTTACCCTGTAAGGTTGGAGGGAATTCCCACTCCCTCCACAAATATATTTAATGAGGCTAATTAAGTCTGCAAAAAATGGCCAATTGTTTTTGGAATTTGCAGAATCGACAGATTGTCGACAATTCAGACGTGAAAATTGAATGGAGAAAAGAGAAATGGTGGAGCAGAAATTTGGGAGGGGGACAACAGATGGGGCCCCGGCAAAATGGGCCAACAAAAACTACTACTATGGAGATATATGGCAAAGAAAGGGGTGAAGGGGATAATGTGGCCAATAGTAGCACAAAATGAAGCCGATGTTTGGTTGACAAATTGGGTGGAAATGACGATGTGGCCAATGGCATCTTCATTTCGCACTTTTGCTCACAATTTTATGACTTCCACCACACCTTTGTTCTTGAAAAACAATGAAAAATTCTTTTCGTCATGGGCGCCCAAAAAAAAGAATATTTAAATGCTCTTTGTTGGCGTCACAAACAAATTTATGCTAAATATTCCCTCATCAATATTTTTGCAATTATTTCCCCCAAAAATTTTTGTATTCTTGATAAACATTTTTATAAAAAATTGGAAATTGGATGGGTAACAACAAATAAAACTATTTTTTAAATATTTAATAACCAAAAATGGAAAACAAAATAACAAAATTAAACAAAACAATTTAATAAATTTGAATTATATTTTTGTTTCTGAAATTGGTGGCCACTCCAAATCCACTTCCAGCACGTCCAAATGCAAAATGTCCACTTGGCCCAATTCCAAACCCATCAATTCCGCCAATGAAGGCCGCGTTCGACCAAAATCGCCGTGTACAAATTCTTTGACACTGCAAAGATGAGGGAAATTTAAACAGAATATAAATGACCAAAACCAACTATGTGCCGGCCTGTGTTTGGAGGCGAAGCATGAAATGAAAATTGTCAATTTTGAGTGTATCCATCCAATGGATATGGCGCACTCTGTCCAAGAGCGGACGCCTTTTGAGCACACGGATCACTGTTTTTTGATGTATTTCCACAGGGCATTTTTGGCTGAGGCATTCCAATTTTGATTCTGTCAAAGGCACTTTCGAGTAGCAAAGGGCAGAATATGTTTTACGTTTTTCTTAATTTTTAATTTGGAATGGGTGCAAATAATTAATAAATAATCCACCTTCTTGGCCAATATTGAGTATTTGTGCCTGTTTGCCGGTCACTCTTGTCAATGAATGGACGCTGATGTCACAATCGGAGTCGTTGATCATTTTGCCCAAATCCACCTAAAATTGATGAATTTTATAAAATTTGGATTGTTTAATGATTTATATAATATTATAATATTTTCTGTTTATCGTTATTTTTTCAAACATCTCAACTTCTACCGGGCCGTTTTTCGAGATCTTTTTTTTAAAAGTTTCCCATATAGATGGGACATACCAGAAAAATCCGTTTTTTCCAAAATGTTTTTCCGGTTTCGATCGAGATATTAGCCAAAAACCGGTTTAAAAATTTGAACTTTTTCGGTTTGCCCAGGTAAAACTTTTTTCCTTTTGATTTTTTGATACCCATTGTTATTCTAGGAACCTAAGTTGGAGTCTTAGCTACAAAATGATATATGGTTTGTGGGGTCTATCTTCAAAACCCAGGCCTGTGGAGGCCGGCAAAAATTGGTACCTCGGCACTTTTTCCTTCATGGCCGATTGGCGAAGATGGGGGGATGGAAACGGAGGTCGCGGGTTCGAATCCCACTAAGGGTCAATAATTTTTTTAGAGGTTTTCGATGATGGGGATCACAAATTTAAGGTTTATTTTGAAAATTAAACCGGTTCAAATTTTTAAACCGGTTCTGCGCGAGTTGAATTTTGATTAGAAAAATGCGGAATGGATTCTAATATGAAATATAACCCTTCTAGGAATCTTTTAAAGCGCGATAGCGCTTTCTTTCTACCGTCCCATATATTCCTTATGTCCCCATTTTCAGAACCAGCGGGCTTGCCCCGCTGGTTCTTTTTTAGTATAAAAAATTAATCCTTAAAAAGAAATGCTAATTTGTAAGGTTTCCGGTAAAATTTAATGATAGATTAAATCTAGCAAACAGTTTTTTTTATTCCGATTGTTCCGGAAAGTTATAATCTAATTGCTTTCCGGTTGGTTTCCGGAAAGTTTTAATTCTGATTTTGATTTCTTTCCGGAAAGTTTTAATTCTGATTTTGATTTCTTTCCGGAAAGTTTTAATTCTGATTCTGATTTCTTTCCGGAAAGTTTTAATTCTGATTTTGATTTCTTTCCGGAAAGTTTTAATTCTGATTTCTTTCCGGAAAGTTTTAATTCTGATTTTGATTTCTTTCCGGAAAGTTTTAATTCTGATTCTGATTTCTTTCCGGAAAGTTTTAATTCTGATTTTGATTTCTTTCCGGAAAGTTTTAATTCTGATTTTGATTTCTTTCCGGAAAGTTTTAATTCTGATTTTGATTTCTTTCCGGAAGTTTTAATTCTGATTCTGATTTCTTTCTGGTTGTTCCGGAAAGTTTTAATTCTGATTTCTTTCCGGAAAGTTTTAATTCTGATTTTGATTTCTTTCCGGAAAGTTTTAATTTTGATTTCTTTCCGGAAAGTTTTAATTCTGATTTTGATTTCTTTCCGGTTGTTCCGGAAAGTTTTAATTCTGATTTTATTCCGGTTGTTCCGGAAAGTTTTAATTCTGATTTCTTTCCGGAAAGTTTTAATTCTGATTTCTTTCTGGTTGTTCCGGAAAGTTTTAATTCTGATTTCTTTCCGGAAAGTTTTAATTCTGATTTTGATTTCTTTCCGGAAAGTTTTAATTTTGATTTCTTTCCGGAAAGTTTTAATTCTGATTTTGATTTCTTTCCGGTTGTTCCGGAAAGTTTTAATTCTGATTTCTTTCCGGAAAGTTTTAATTCTGATTTTGATTTCTTTCCGGTTGTTCCGGAAAGTTTTAATTCTGATTTCTTTCCGGAAAGTTTTAATTCTGATTTTGATTTCTTTCCGGAAAGTTTTAATTCTGATTCTGATTTCTTTCCGGAAAGTTTTAATTCTGATTTTGATTTCTTTCCGGAAAGTTTTAATTCTGATTTTGATTTCTTTCCGGAAAGTTTTAATTCTGATTTCTTTCCGGTTGTTCCGGAAAGTTTTAATTCTGATTCTGATTTCTTTCCGGAAAGTTTTAATTCGGATTTCTTTCCGGTTGTTCCGGAAAGTTTAATTCTGATTCTGATTTCTTTCTGGTTGTTCCGGAAAGTTTTAATTCTGATTTCTTTCCGGAAAGTTTTAATTCTGATTTTGATTTCTTTCCGGAAAGTTTTAATTTTGATTTTGATTTTTTTCCGGAAAGTTTTAATTCTGTTTTCTTTCCGGAAAGTTTTAATTCTGATTTCTTTCCGGAAAGTTTTAATTCTGATTTTGATTTCTTTCCGGTTGTTCCGGAAAGTTTTAATTCTGATTTCTTTCCGGAAAGTTTTAATTCTGATTTTGATTTCTTTCCGGAAAGTTTTAATTCTGATTTCTTTCCGGAAAGTTTTAATTCTGATTTTGATTTCTTTCCGGAAAGTTTTAATTCTGATTTCTTTCCGGAAAGTTTTAATTCTGATTTTGATTTCTTTCCGGAAAGTTTTAATTCTGATTTTGATTTCTTTCCGGAAAGTTTTAATTCTGATTCTGATTTCTTTCCGGAAAGTTTTAATTCGGATTTCTTTCCGGTTGTTCCGGAAAGTTTTAATTCTGATTCTGATTTCTTTCCGGTTGTTCCGGAAAGTTTTAATTCTGATTTTTTTTATTTCTTCTGGAAATTTTAATTGAAGATTAACAGATACAATTTTAATTTAAATTAATGTTTATTTCTCAAAGGCTACTTTCTGGGAAAGATATAGTGTTTTCTTATGATGGATAAGATATCCTTGAGGGGGATTCTCAAATTCCGGCAATAAATTTTAAATAAAAAATAATCATCAAATTTACCAATATTTGTTCCGATACATGCCCATCATCCAATTCAGCCGTTTTATGTGCATTCAACAGCTGAACAACAAAAGGCCGCCCTCTTCCCAACATTCGAACATCCATATCCTCTCGGCCGGATGCACTGAATTTGCTGGAGGTGGCGGCAAATTTTTTTACCAAAATTGGAGACACTTTTTGGGCTACCTATAAAATTAAAAGAATAAAATCAAAATTTTAAATAAAAACAATTTATCTTATTACCGATGTTCCATCTGGTCCATCCGAATCTGGTCCCCAAGGGGATTGTGGCAAGCATCTCGAATATTTGCAATATCTTCCCGCAATAAACACCGGATCCCGCTCAAAAATGGCCGAAAATGTGCATTTCTTCGAGGGTGGCAGCATTTTATATTTCCTTAATGGAATATTTTTCACTAAAATATCTGTTCAATCCCTTTAAAAACTCACTTTGCCATCTCAATGCTCATTTCATTTCGAATTGTTCGCATTTTCTGTTTGGTCAACAGCAATTCGGGTTGTGCCACACCATCTCCACAATTCCCATTCCCTTCTCCCCCTCTTTTGCGTTTTCGACTGTTCCCATGGCCATCGTTTTGGATGAATTCATTTGGGAAATTTTTGATGAAGAAGTCAAAATCAGTTGCAGCGAATTCATCGGTTTCAATTGAAATTGTCAAAATCAAATTGGAATTAAGCGATGGGCGAAGACCGATTCTCTTAATTGGAATTAATTAAATATTTTTTAAATAAATTTTCAAAAACCTTTGCAATTTTGTCCATTAAAATGCGTGAACACAATTCTTTTGGCGACATCAATGCCGGCGCCCATTTTGATTCAGACAATTTCTCCAAAATTAATTCCCGTAAAACTTGAGTTGGTGGCATATTCATGGCCAACAGAAAATTGGTCCCATCGAATTTTTCCGCCAAAAATACTCGACCGGCTTCCTCGGCAATTGAATCCATCAGTGGATCATCGCAAAGGAGACCAAGGCAAAATGCACAATTTTGTTGTTGGGATGTGGAGCATTCCGGAGTAATAGATACTTCATTCGGCAACGATTGAAGAAGGATTTGTCCAATATTCGTTTCACAAATTTTACAAAGCATTCCACTGAATCTATGAAAATAATAATTTAATTAAAATTGGAAATAATAATAATAAATATATTTAATTGACACTCGAATTTTGTAATTCATTTATTGTTTATTTTAATTAATTTATTCAAAAAATTTAAAGCATCGAAAATTAAATTCAATATAATTAGAGGTACATCACAAAAAAAAAAGCATCGAATCACATTTAATTAATCAATTAATTCCCAATTCCCTTCTAAAATATTCAATTGTTGTGCGCAATCCATCGAAACCCATCACTTTTGGCCGCCATTCCAACATTTTCGCTGCTCTGCTAATATCCGGCCGTCGTTGTTGTGGATCATCCTCCAATCGATTTGAGTGAACAATTTTGCTGTTGCTCCCTTAAATGATGTGGATTATTTAATTTAATTATTTGAATAGTTTTACCTGTCAAATTTCGAATAATCTGGGCAAATTCAAAAATGCTATATTCCTCCGGGTTTCCAATATTCACTGGCAGAGTTGTGTTTGAATTCATCAGTGCAATTAGGCCATCAATCAAATCGGAAACAAATTGGAATGACCGAGTCTGCCTTCCATCGCCATAGACCTTAAATTTTTAAGAAAAAATTAAAATTTTTAATTTAATTCAAAACCGTCATTGGCTGCCCTTTCAGCGCTTGGATGATGAAATTGCTCACAACCCGTCCATCGTTTATGTGCATCCTCGGCCCGAATGTGTTGAAAATGCGTGCAATTCGAATGTCCACATTCTCTTGTTTATGAAAGGCCATCATCAACGATTCACCGGCTCTCTTGCCTTCATCATAACAAGAGCGTGGTCCAATCGAATTGACATGGCCATAATATGTTTCTGGCTAATAAATTGAATTTATTTTAGTTTCAAATAGAATAAAATTACCTGAGGACTAACTTTTGGGTCTCCATAAACTTCCGATGAAGATGCAAACAAAAGGCGAGCCTTGACGCGTCTATTTTAATTGGAAAATTAATTTTAAGTTTCAAATTTATTTAAAACCTGGCCAAACCCAGCATATTTATTGTGCCCAAAATGTTGGTTTTTAGCGTTTTCACCGGATTATACATGTAATGGGGTGGAGAGGCAGGACTGGCCAAATGGTAAATTTGATCAACTAAAAATAAATCCAATAAAAAATTTTAATTATTGTTTGATAGTTTGGCTGAATACCAGAAAAATTTTAAGTTCAAATCGGTTTTAATAATTTTTTATGTTCTCTAAAAAAATCTGACCTATTTTGCACAAAAGTGAAAGGCTTGGGTCGAATTTTTTAAAAATTTTTTGGACTAACCTTCACTGTAGAATGGATTGACTGCATCGTGATGAACCAGCTCAAAGTTGGGATGCCCAATCCAATGTTCAACATTTCGCTTTCGGCCAGTGAAGAAATTGTCCAGTGCGATCACTTCATGCCCATCTCGCATCAATCGGTCGACCAAATGAGAGCCAACAAAACCGGCACCACCCGTTATCAGCACTCTTTTTCGGTCGGCCTCATTGCGAATTTTAACCAGTGGATATGGAGGAGAGTCCGTATTGAATTTGGCGTGTTCTTTCCGCTCAAATGATTTCAGCGTTTCTTCTTGTCCCTTCATCGCGGTTTGAAGTTCAGCGATTTGAGCTTTAAGCATTTTCACTTGTTTTTGCAATCGATTGAATTGATCACTGCAAATTTAATAAATTTAATTAATTTACATTATAAATTAAAAACCTTTTTGAATTATCATTCGCCGGACTAATCATTTGGTATATGCGGGGGAAGATGAGCAATACTAAAATATTTAAATAAAACTTCTCAATTTAAATATAATTTACTTACATATGAACAATAGAATGGACCCGAAAAGAATTAAGGCAAATATTTTGAAGAAATGATGTTTCATTCTGCCGGTCCTCAACCCCACCCATTCATGCACCACATTAAATATTGTTGATTAATTAAATGAAAAGTAAATATTATTGCAAAAATATATCAAATCAAAATCAATAATTTCAAATGAAGTTATTATAATTATTTAAGACAAATTTTATTCAAATTTTAATTAAATTAAGGGTTAAAATTAAGGCTTATCTAATGATAATGAAGTGGATATGTTTATAAATGCTTCCCGTCTTTTCTTATTGTCATTAATATTCTCAATATTTAAAAGCGCAACATTTGTTTGTCTTTAACTTTCTCCTGTACATAGGCACTGAAGGTTCGCAGAAATTTTGGATATTCCTTCTTGTAAACTTGTCGAACACCAATTTTTGGGACCCAACCGCCAGGATGAACTAAATTATCATTTACGTTCAATGTCTTTTTTATTTCAAACCTTCTGCAACATAGGTGATCTTGCAACGAACATCGCTTCTAGTGAGCTCGCCGATGGCTTTTTCCACTTTCAAGACTGTTTGACAAAGCATGGCGATTGTCAATTTGACCCGAACTGCCGAAGAGTTTGATAACTTCACATTGGGTAAATCAATTGATTGATTGCAAACCTGGAATTTTAAATTTATTCCCATATTTCCCCCTCAAAGCTCAAAATATACCATCCAAGCATCATGTGCTCCCGCAATTTTTGCCGAATTCACATTGAGCCGTTGTGACCAAAAAAGTGACTCCCGGGTGGCGGTAGGCCACACTCTCTTGTGAATTTGATGCAAAATGACAGTGTTTGAGGAGATTTCGTCGATGATATTGCAACTTTCTATTGTGTCATCCCACTCCTTCTTAATTGTCGGCGCAAAAAATAAATCAATGAATTCTCGGGCGGTGACACCCTAAAAGATTTTTAATTAATTTTATTCTGTTAATTAATAAAACTCACATCAATGGAATGCAATGCTTTCAGCGGATCGACAGCAATTCCATCAATTTCCTGCTCAAATTTGTACATTTTCAAATCGCCATCTTCCACAAAAAGTTCCCATCCTGCATTTGTGTTGGACACATCGGCCAGCGCATGTTGAAGCTGTTGCTTTACAATGCGCTCTATGTCCGAATAAAGTTGGGCATGTGGTCCGGTCAAATTCTTTGAAAGCAATTCCAAAGTCTCGATTGTGTCCATATTATTGTCCTTTATGAATGGATAAAAATATTTGCATATTTGTGTATGTTTTTTACCTCATTTTCATTTCGATCCATAGTAGAGTCTGTTTCCGACATAATATTCTTCGAAGATGAGGCAAGATCCCGATGGACCCGAAAGTTGTTTAATTAAAATCCACACAAGGAAATAAGCTAAATAAAAAATTTCATATATCCAACTTTTCATCGTAATAAAAATACAGAAGATTGGTCATCACACCCAAATGAATAAAAATAATCATTAAATAAACAAATAATTTATTCTAATTTATTCACATTAAGTACAAATACAATATAGAATAATAACAAAAAAACAATATGATGATATGCAAAAAATGTAATGGAAATATGTGGAACAGAATTATCATCAAGGCACAAAATACAATATGATTTTATGAGGGAAAGGAAACAAAAAAAAAGAATTAGGGATCATCATATTTGTGTTCATCTTTGCGTCCATCCATCGATTCATCAGTAGCAGCATCCGCCTGTACGCCCATGCTCCATTGCTCGGTCCATAAACGAACATTGTCGATCACACAGCAATCTGCAAATTTGAAAACTATATTTTTGTATTAAAGTGTAAAAATGACATACCTATATCGAAGACAGTAGCTTGCAGCCATATCGCAGATCAGACTTCGGCCCAATTCATCAACCCACATCAGCCAATCAGCCATGCGCCAAGTGAAGCCAGCAGAAGTGCTCAGGAAAAAGTGCGTTGGCGGCCATATCAATCCAATTGCAGTTGCCATCAATGAAGCCATTATTGAGTAAAGCTTGCCGAGGAAGATATAGAAGACGAAGAATGCCAACAGGTAGAGAAGAAACTAAAAATAGCCAAATATTAACAAATTGAAATATTTCAAATAAAACCAACCTTGTGATCCAGGACGTAATTGAAGAGCCGCATGGAGAGCGCAATGGATTTGACGATTATTTCCCAAAGCTGCAAACAACAATCGAAGTCATCTCCCCTGCCGCCGCCGTCGTCGTAAAAGTCCATATCCACCATCGATCGATTGGAACTGAAAATTGAAATTAGTCATTTAATAAAAATTGAAATATTCGAACCTGCCATCCGCCGGTTGGTCATATGTTGGGGCTGTGTATACGCTGACATTAGATCTGCAAATAAAAAATTGTAAAAGACATAAAAAAGAATATGTAAGGAACCAACCTCTTCTCAATTCGTCTTTCTCCCGGTACGTCTTGTCCGTAAATGGTCCTCGTCATGGCAATGCGCAGTTCATGTTCCACGGTCCTTGTGCCCACTGTACTTGCAATCGAATGGCGGCGTTGTCGATCAGTCCTTGCAGCAATTGGCGTCAATTCTCCCTCATTTGTAATGGCCGTTCGATATGATTCCGGTTCGCTGCGGCTTTTGATTGGTGGTATGATCCCTCGGTGCACGGCTCCTTCCTGCTGCTCAACATGGAGGTCTTCGTATGGGTCACTGAAAAATGAAAAAAATATGAGATAAGATTATTAATTTCTTTAAAGTAAACTCACATGCCGTTTGTGCCGTTTGATGACGCTAGCTCTTCTTCTGCAATGTTATCCCTGTTGTTGAGCACATCATCAATCCTTGGGCAAATTGGAATGTCTTCGCTCCGTCCGTTTGGATCCCTGAAAAATTAGAAAATTACATTTGTTAAAACGGACAAAATATAAACTCACGATTCGTGCACAATTCGGCGCATTGACTGTGGGCGATGTGGTCGTTCACTCGGTTCAGTTGATCTTCTAATTGCAGGCAGCATCCTCAACATCCGAACAGACAATTTGACTTCTGCCATGGACTGAATTTTGACGGTGAATGAAGCAAGAATAATAATAGATAGCACGGGAAAATTTAGGAGGATTTTTGGTTCTGGATTGAATGAATGATAAAATGATCAATCGCTCGTTTTCTTTAAATAGCAGATTTCCAAATCAATATTTTATTCAGATCGGACTTCGGACTATAACTATAACTATTACTGTAGTGTAGAAAATGAAAATAGAATGTTAAAAATTTAAGGTTAAGAAATGAAGAAAAGTGAGAGTGTATGCTGAAATTAGAGGGAATAAGAAACAGATTTTTGGATATTTTGTCATCCCAAAAAATAAATCTAATCTCGAGAATAAATTTTTGATGACAGCAGAAAATAAATGAAACTCAATGTCGCAAAGAGAACAATTTATGGACATCAATTTTTTGTCATTATTAATCATCTAATTATAATTTTGATATTTGCTTATTTTTTAGAAAAAATTCCGCGTTTAAAAATGGCTTCGGCTGTGCAGAAAATCGTGAAAGATTTGCCAAAGAAAATGAGCGGATTCACCGAAACATTTTTGCTCTACTTCAACGACAAACATGGTCAAATGTGGCAAAATCGCAACTTATCCCGTCTGTACATCGCAATCTATGCTACAATCGGCGCTGTATATTTCTGCCGAAAGAAGAAGAATGCAATCCGACTTAGGGTTTTTATAAAGTTTCTATTTCTAAAATAAATTATTAATTTTTAGGAAGAGAAGGATCGATTGAAGCCATTTGTGGTGCAGGATGCTCTTCTTCGTGCTGGCATACGATGAACTGAAGACAATTGCACATGAGACATATATGAGACCTTGAGTTAATTGTTAGGATTTTTCTATAAATGAATATTGTTTAGAGGATGTTTTATGTGAATAGTAAAATGAATAAAAACTTTGACATTTTCTTTGATTTTATTGTAATTTCAATCATATATATGATAATATAAAATGCTTCAATTAATCAATTTTTAAATAGCGTCAAATTTTGTGTTCTCAATCAATATGGAAATTGATTCACCAGCACCACCAAAAAGCGTTGAAGAGACCACGACAGTGAAAGTCGAATCGGAGTTGGTCGCTTCTATTAAACCAAACGACGAAGATGAAGAATTCGAGGAATTTCCAATATATCGAGCTTCCGAAGGTAAATTGTAAATTTTTTTTAGATCTAATTTTAAAATTTAGAGAATAATGGAAGCGCAATGAATGGAGAAACAAGTTCTAGCGCCACCGTTGTTGAAGCCGCCACACCAAATGTTTGGGAAGATAATTGGGACGATGAAACTGTTGAAACCGAGTTCCATAAGCAATTGGAGGAAGAATTGAAGAAGAATGGCCTCAAATTGGATTAAATTGATTATATCCTTCTTTTGACGATTTTATTTCCTGTTTCTTCTGAATAAATTTAATCTATTTGTTGTTCAATTATAAAATTTAATGCATTGAAAATATGCTTCACAATATTTTACGCCTAAATTAATTTTATTTATTTTTTGATAATATTTAAGGCAATGTTGGATACAATTTGTTCGTATTTGCCCTCTTGGATCCAGAATCTAAGCTCGGTTTCTAATTTTTATTTTAAAAAATGAATAATTTCTAATATTTTAGCACATCGATTTCGAGGGACAAAGAAAGGCGGAGCGTGTCTTTCAAGTAATTTTTAAATTATTTTTCAAAATGATGATAATTATAATTTTAAGATAATTTTGATTGTGCATGGAATTTTGGGCTTTATCGCCGGCTATGTGACCCAGCAACTCTCGGTCACAATGTACACGGTTGGTGTGGGCTTCATTCTCTCCTGCTTGGCTGTGCTGCCTCCGTGGCCATTTTATCGTCGAAATCCATTGAATGTAAGATTTTGGATAATTTCAAATTAATTTAATTTTTTAATTTAGTGGCAACCGAATCCGGTGCGCGATGGCGGAAATGATGACAAAAAAGGAGGGGGAGGAGGTTCAACTTCGACTTCTTCGGGCGGAAAGAATTCAAAAAAGACCCGTTGAACAGAGTGATGGATTATTTATTATGGATGTTAAAATTGATTTACATTTTGGGTTTCTTTTCTATATTTTTTGATAAATTGTTTATGGGAATGCGAATTTAAAAACAATTTTTCGTTTTATTCGATATTATATTTACAACTATTCTGTTGAATTTATTTTCATCTTAATTGTAAGTCTCAATTTATTGCTCTTAATCACAAAAATGATTTTACGGAATATGCTTTTGGCCAAATTAACAAACAAGCTGGTGCGGAATTGGGCACCATTGTATCCGACATGTTCGCAACCAATGACATCAACAACACGTTTATGGATTAAAAGGACATATAGCAGTGCAATGTAAGCATTTTATTATAATATAAATAAATTATGCTGAAAATGGAGAAAGTCTAACTAATTTTTGGTTTGCTGAACGCATAAAAATAGGAGATGAGACCGAAAAAAAATCTCACTCAAGAGTGTTCGAACCAGAGTCTCAAATTTTGAAAAAGTTAAGGTCCCTACTTCGGATCGAATTTAAAAAATTTTTTTTGATAAAATCCATTATTTAATATGTTCTATTGAATAGGAATGGTGACCAAGATGACCCAAATATACCGGTGGACCCGGATGCTGCAGAGATCACAATTTATCATGACACACCGGTCGAAAGGTACCAAATCCCGGATGTATTGCCCGATCTTCCAATCATTGCAATAAACCGGCAGCCATTCTTTCCGGGATTCGTCAAGAAAATCGATGTAAATTATTTATTAAAATAATTAAATTAAAACTTTTATTCAGTTGAAACAAAGTCCGAAACTCATAAATTTGATCGCAACTCTTTACCGCGACCAGAGGAAACCATACGTTGGTGTATTTCTCAAACGGGACAATGAGTGAGTAAAATTTAAAATAATTTGTATTTTTTTAAAATTAAATTTCTTACATTTTTTAGTAATAAATCTGAGACAGTTTCGTCAATCAGTGAACTTTACAATGTTGGTGCATTCGCTCACATTTCGGACCGTCGCCCTGAAAATCCTGATGGAAAATTCCTGGAAATGATTGTTCATTCGCATCGACGAATTATAATTCAAGAAAAATTGGATCCGCCATCATTTGCCACGGATGTCAATGTTGCCACCAACAAAATGAATGGAAGAAAAGCAAAAAACAAGCAATTCACGAGAAAAATAGTGACGCCAGAAATGAGTAAAACGACATCGGAAAATGAAGAGAATTCAGCAGAAGAAAAACCTCTTATCTATGCTCGCACTGCAAATTACGATACGGATTTGAAAGTAGAGATGACAGCGAATATTAAGGTTTTTATTTAGCACTAATCTAAAATTAAACACACTGGCTAGACTGCTTTTTTGATCAGTTTTTTTGCTCGAATAATTGTAGAAATTAGAAATAAACATTATAATATGTAACTTTTTTCGGGCTCAATTCTCACATTCATTTTATACATTTTACTGATGAGCATTTCAGTATTAAATATAATATTTTGAACAAAAAAAAATTACCCGAATTGCACTAATTTTAACAAATTTTACTCATCAAATAATCATCCATTAATTTAAGATGAAAATGGGATCAATTGTGTCAACCGTTCGGGATATTGTGGGCTTGAGCAATTTGATAGCCACACATATTGTGCTTTTGATGCAACCGGAACAGAATTTTGCGGATAATCCAATTCAACTTTGCAATTTTGTTGGGATGATTTCGCAAAATGCTGAACCCGAAGATTTGCAAAAATTAATGGAAGAAAAGGATGTAAGTTATTTTTAAATAATTACATAAATAATTTTGGAAAATTCAGATAACTGCAAGACTTATATTGGCCCATGAAATTCTGGAAAAAGAATTGGCAAAGGCCAGAACAATGCGCGAGATTCGATCCAGTGTTGAGAAGAAAGTGCATGAACAGCATCACAAATTCATGTTGAATGAGCAGTTGAAGGCAATCAAAAAGGAGCTGGGCATAGAGAAAGAGGACAAACAAGCAGTGCTGGAGAAATTGGATGAACGGCTGAAGGAGCTGAAAGTGCCGGAATATGCGATGAAAGTGATCAAAGAGGAACAGGCTAAACTGTCATTCCTCGATCCGCACAGCAGCGAATTCAGCATTTCCAGGTTAGTTTGCGTGAAATATTTAAATTAGAGCTGAATCTTTTTGTTAGAGTGACGAGAGCATTAGGCACTAAAAATTTACTTTTTTTTAACTAGAAATATAAGTAAGATGTATAAAAAAGTGGCATCCAAGCCCGAAAAAATATTTGCCTAGGAGAGGGTTCGAACCCGCGACCTAAATTTTACAACAAAAACATCAACACACTAAGCTAAAAATGGCGTTTTTAGTTTGGTAATTAAATCTTCTTTATAAACCCTAACCAATTTAAATCTAAAGAGCAATAAAAATGGAATTCCAAAAGCACTAGTGTTACCTTTTACTTTTACCAAAAAGATTTATTGAAAATTTTAACCTAGTGGGAAACCATTTAAACAATTTTTAATTCGAACCAAGAACCAACCAAAAAAATAAAAAAGATAATTCCAAAACAATAATAATTTTTGTTGGATTCAGAAATTATTTGGACTGGTTGACCAACATTCCATGGGGAAAAACATCGGAAGAAATGAAGGATGTTCACTGGGCACGAAAAGTTTTGGACGAAGACCACTACGGGATGAAGGATGTGAAGGAACGAATTCTGGAATTCATCGCCGTTGGAATACTCAAACAACAAACAAATGGCAAGATTTTATGCTTTTATGGGCCTCCTGGAGTGGGAAAGACCAGTATTGCCAAATCAATTGCCCGGGCATTGAACAGACAGGTAAAAACAATTTAAATTAATATTTAAATTAGTATAAACATTTTTATTTTTAGTATTATCGCTTTTCGGTTGGTGGCATGACGGATGTGGCGGAAATAAAAGGACATCGCCGAACGTACATTGGCGCAATGCCCGGCAAATTGATTCAATGCTTGAAGAAGGTCCAAACAGAAAATCCGTAAGAAACCATTTTTGTATTAAAAAATTAATTCAAACATTTTAAAGGTTGATTCTCATTGATGAAGTCGACAAAATTGGCGGGGCAGGTGAATATTTTATGAATTTGTTAAAAAATAATTTAAACAACAATTAATTAAGGATATCACGGCGATCCGGCATCAGCTTTGTTGGAAGTGCTGGATCCAGAACAAAATTCCAATTTTGCTGATCATTTCATTGATGTGCCCGTCGATTTGTCAAAAGTTTTGTAAGTTTTTTTAAAATGATGAATTGAAATACTTTTTAAAAACTTTGAATGAAATTTATGATTAGAGAGCAGATTATTAATTAAAAAAACCGCAAAATAGGATTTATATTTTTTGTAAAAAACTATAATAATATTTTGGTTTTTTATTGCATTTTCTAATGATATTTTCCCTCAAATAAGTGTCAAAATAAGCAAAAATAAATTTAAAAAATTACATCAAAAACATATTATTTATTTACTTTTCTCATCAAATCTGATTTATTCTAAAAAACATCAAATAATTAAAATTGAATAAATGAAAACAATTTTCTTTAGGTTCATCTGTACAGCAAATGTGATCGATCGGATACCGGGCCCGTTGAAGGATCGAATGGAAATGATCGAAGTTTCGGGATATGTGGCCGAGGAGAAGATGGAAATTGCCAAAAAATATTTAATCCCCAAATGCCAGGAAAAATGGTATAAAACTTTCAATTCTAAAATAAAAATAATCATTTATTTCTTTGCAGTGCTCTAATGGACGACAAATTGGTCGTCAAGGACGATGCCATCGATGCGCTGATAAAATCATATTGCCGCGAATCGGGAGTCCGAAATTTGGAGAAACACCTTGAGAAGGTAAAATTTGCTCATTAATTTTAGTTATTTTTTTATTAATTTTTTTAGATTTATCGAAAAGCAGCACTGCGTTTGGTCAGCGACGAAGTGAAAGAGCCACCATTGGTGGTGTCCAGTGAACAACTCAAGGATTTTGTTGGCCGAGAAAAATTCACAAGTGATCGACTGTATGAAACGACGCCGCCCGGAGTGATTATGGGATTGGCATGGACAGCAATGGGTCAGTTTTTAATTGAAATTTGTTAAGATATTACTTTGGGAATTTGGATTTTTTAAATAAAAATATTTTAATTGAATATTTAATTCGATTTTCTAAGGTGGCTCCGCACTCTACATCGAGGCAACTTTGGCCAGGAAATTTCGACCATTTGGCGCCCAACGACTTGAAGAACCAGTCCAACAAACCAATGCACAACAACAGCCACCCGCTGGGGGAAGTTTGGAGGTGACAGGCCATTTGGGCGATGTAATGAAGGAGTCAATGCGAACAGGTAAAATTTTATTTATTTTCGATTCGGGCTAGGTTTAGGCTAACTAGGGTTAAAAAGATTAACAGAAAAAATTATTACAATTTTTCGACTCGGTTATCACTTTACATCAGGGTTCGGATCCGTGCTTATTTATAAGATTTGTGCTTATTTTGAAAGGTCAAATCTTACAAAATTAAAATGTGCTTATTTGTAAGAATTGTGCTTATTTTTGGTGAATTGTCTTATTTTGTCTGATTTTTCATAAAATTTCATTTTTTTCCTTAAAAATGTCGAAATTTTTCGCTGCGCGGCCATTTTTGGCAAGAAATTTATTAAAAGTTGAAACAGTGAAGAGCCTAGCACAAGTGAAAATTAATTTTGATGATCAAGATTGTTCAAAAATATATGATTTGATTATTTCCTCCCCAAAATTGCTCAAACAAATTATGGGAGGCGAAAAATATGATATTTAAACAATATTTTACATGAATAAACCAATTTTAAATAATTTTAAAGCACTTTTATAAAAATCTTATTTTTGACCACAAAATCTTATTTTTTGATCTAATTTGTCTTATTTGGAAAATTTTTTGATCCGAACCCTGCTTTACATTTAACTACGCTAGGAATTCAGAAATGTTCTCTTTCTTGTAAATTATTTCCTTTTTCTTTTTTAGCCTACACTGTGGCCAAAAATGTGTTGATGCGCAATGATCCCGAAAATGATTTCCTCGAACAAGCCCATATCCATGTTCACGTTCCGGAGGTGATTTTAATTTTTTTCTAATATTTAAAATAATTTTTATTATTTTTTGCAGGGAGCCGTTCCCAAAGATGGTCCATCGGCCGGCTCCACCGTTGTGAGCGCACTTCTCTCATTGGCTTTAGGCCAGCCGGCAGTCCAGGGAATAGCAATGACCGGGGAAATATCATTGACAGGAAAAGTGCTCCCAATTGGAGGTGTAAAGGAGAAGGTTGGTTTTCCATTTTTATTATAACATTAATATTAATTTATCATTTCCATTTTTCAGTTAATTGCGGCAAAAAGGGCTGGTGTTAATCGAGTGATTTTGCCGGAGGAGAATAAGAAGGATTTTGATGATTTGGATGAATTCATTCGGCAGGACATCACTGTGCACTTTGTGTCCGAATATGACCAAATATTTCAATTACTTTTCCCTGATTTCAAGCCAAAAAGTGGCTAATATCATTTTTGTTGTATTTTACACATTTTTCTGACACATATTTTCATTTGGTCCATTTTTGACCCATTTTCCCATCATTCACAAATGTTTTCCTCCCCCAATGCCGGTTGTTTTGTTGCCTCTTTTTCATTTCATAAAACAATTTTTCATTTATAATAGAATAAATTAGTAATTTAAATTTTTTGCAAGCATTTTCATTCCCTTCAAATTTCCAAATATAAATTCGCATATTTTCCGTAAAGTTTTAATTCTGATTCTGATTTCTTTCCGGAAAGTTGTTTTAATTCTTGATTTCTTTCTCATTGGTTTCCGGAAAGTTTTAATTCTGATTTCTTTCCAGAAAGTTTTAATTTTGATTTCTTTCCAGAAAGTTTTATTTCTGATTTTGTTCCGGAAAGTTTTAATTCTGATTTTGTTACGGAAAGTTTTAATTCTGATTCTGATTTCTTTCCGATAAGTTTTAATTCTGATTTTGTTCCGGTTGTTCCGGAAAGTTTTTAATTCTGATTCTGATTTCTTTCCGGAAAGTTTTAATTCTGATTTCTTTCCGGAAAGTTTTAATTCTGATTTGTTTCCGGAAAGTTTTAATTCTGATTTTGTTCCGGTTGTTCCGGAAAGTTTTAATTCTGATTTTGTTCCGGTTGTTCCGGAAAGTTTTAATTCTGATTTTGTTCCGGTTGTTCCGGAAAGTTTTAATTCTGATTCTGATTTCTTTCCGGAAAGTTTTATTTCTGATTTTGTTCCGGTTGTTCCGGAAAGTTTTAATTCTGATTTTGTTCCGGTTGTTCCGGAAAGTTTTAATTCTGATTCTGATTTCTTTCCGGAAAGTTTTAATTCTGATTTCTTTCTCATTGGTTTCCGGAAAGTTTTAATCTAATTTTTTTCCGGTTGGTTTCCGGAAAGTTTTATTTCTTTCCGGTAAGATAAATTTCGCCTTTTTTAAGAAAAAATTAAAGCCAAGTTTGTTCATCCCAAACGATTTCCAACAAAAAAAGCCTGCTAAAAACCATTGTGCCCATTCTCCATTCCCCACAATTGTATAATAAACGGGGTTAACTCGAAGATGGATGGTTGACCCATTTAGTTGGTAAAAATGGGGGAAGAGGCAAAAGCCATCAGCCGAAATCACCGGTGGCCCTTGTCAGGGAGCAGCTGGATAAAAAATGTTTCGAGTGGTTATCTTCTCACAGAATCGAAAAGAATAGCGGCGGCTTCCTCGAGATCAATTCGAGAAACATACGATTGCGATAGAATGTGGATGAAGAGGCCACAGGGTAAAAAAGATGAAGCCACTTAAATATGATGCTAGCTACTCTTCTGCTACTTGTAATCCTCTCATAGTTGATGATATTGAAAGCAAGAGAAAGGAAGGACAAGGGGAATTAGTAGTTGAAGATGATTTTAGGAGCTAGAATGAATGAAGAGAGAGTCCTCGGGATCCGAGAATGATGTGAAACTGCCGATAAGTGTTAGCTATGCCACTGCTGGTCCAGTTTTTCTGCTCATCTTCAAAAACAAGCAAATCCCTTGACTGTCATGACCCGAGTCTAGTCGGTGTGTAAACGATATCTTCTTCAAAAAAAAACCCGATTTTTTGCGCAGATGATTCGAAAAATATGTAATGTGAAAAAAAAAACATTGAAAAATTACTTGCCACCACTGGGAATCGAACCTCCGCCCCTGGTGGACTCAAAATGAACGCCTCTTTAAACCTTATTGACCAGGGGGACATCATGGCAATTTTTAAAAGCTATATAATTTGCATATTTCCATATCAAAATGTGAGAATATTCCTTCTAAAGGCCATTAACTACAATGATGGATTACATTTTTACGGTGGATCATTCCCCTCTAATCACCCCAAATTTGTTCTCCTCATAATGAGGGCAAATAGACAATGGGTCTGGAAAGAGAGGCCACCAAAAATAGGGCCAGATCGCCTCCGCCTCCTTCTTCCGACTTGGCCAAAGACGCTTCTCGCCCTTCTCATTGCCTCCATCCTTTAATGCATTCGTCAGCCAGCAACTTTCCCCTATACCACCCTTTGATCCATTCCATCGATCCGTCCATCCATCCGTCCGTCCATCCCTTTTATCTTCGTCGTCCGCATATTTCCTCCATTGGGCCAACTTTTTTTGCTCCTCATTTTTCACTTCCTTTCCTTCCTTCCGGCCTTCTGCTGGAAGCCTCCCCAATATCCGCCTTCACCGATCGCCCCCACCCCTTTAAGCTGTGGCCAGCAGCCGTCCATCCAACCCACCAAAATTCATCCAAAAAGCATTCTTCGCCCCCATTTTTCTTTTTTTCCTTTCAATCAACCCCAAAGGCAACTGTCCTCTGTCCATTTCCTTTCTTTCTCCCCATTCGCAAAGAAAAGTTTAATTTTTTGGTCCCTTGACTAAAAGGCTACAATTTGGTTTCAATTTTGGCCTCCCTTCAAATAAAAACAATTGAAATTTTTTGGCATCGAAAAAGAAAGGCAAATGCCTGAATTGGCCAAACCTGATTTGGAGCAGTTGATAACCGGTAAAATGAGGAAAATTAGAGGGGAAAAACATTAGTCTCCTACAGAATTGTTGGTGGCATTGAGGCCAACATGTTGCCGCCTCACACAATGCCCCGATTTGAGTGCGGACCCGGCAATTCCCTTACAAATTCCCGGCCTTGGCCAACTCATTTACATTGGTCAGTGTCCAAACAAAAAATAAGTTATTTTTGTGCCCTCAGTTCCCGACACAATTTCCACGGAGGAAGCAGCCAAACAAATTGAGCGAGGCCAAATTCTTGCTACCAAAAATGTATTTCTATTTTGACCTCTCCTCCCAACTCACATCCCTTCAAATCCATTGCAGAATTTCCATATCGTTTCGGACGGAAGGCAAGGCCAAGTTTTGTATTTGAGCCTCACAAATTGCACCTCAAAGCGATGGCGCCAATCCATTCGAACTGTGTTGACCCGTCTTTTGGCCGATCAATGGGAAATGGTTTTTGTGGAAAAGTGGATGTCAAATGGCCACGCAAAAATTGGCCTTTTGCGAGCCAGTGAGGATGTGGAGGAGAAGGAATTGGCAAGGGAAGAAGTGGATGAGGAAGGGCCAAAAGAGGTTTGGATGGCACCCGTGAATCGAAGAATTGTGGCCGGATGCGTGACGAAAAAAGTGAAAAAGAAAATCATCAGAAAAGTGGTGAGGAAGGCGAGTCGAGGAGGTGGTGAGGAAGAGGAAATGACGGCACCAATGAATGGGACAATTTGCAATGGAAAAATTGCAACAGAAAATGGGGAAGAGACGAAATCCACGATGGGAGAATCAACGATGAAGCCGAAACAGAACGGAGGCATGCGGGGCTTTTTGGGAATGTAGGGTTATTTAAATATTTGGACCATTCTTTTATCCATAGGTTGATAGGGCAATATCAAATCAGGGAAGGCTATAACACCTTATGAAAGCCTACTCATACTCACTTCTTCAGCATTTTGAAATGAGAAAATGCAAAGTAAAATGAATAATTAAACATCGAATTTTGTAGAAAGAATTGAGAGGGATAAATGAAAGAAAAGGGGAATTTGTTTTGATTTGAGATAAGACTTTTAGATGTATTTTTGTGTTTTTAGGAAAATTAATTCCACTTATTTTCCGGAAAGTTTTAATTCTGATTTCTTTCCGGAAATTCTGATTGTGATTTCTTTCCGGAAAGTTTTAATTCTGATTTCTTTCCGGAAATTCTGATTTTGATTTCTTTCCGGAAAGTTTTGATTCTGATTTCTTTCCGGAAAGTTTTAATTCTGATTTCTTTCCGGAAAGTTTTAATTCTGATTTCTTTCTGGAAAGTTTTAATTCTGATTTATTTCCGGAAAGTTTTAATTCTGATTTCTTTCCGGAAAGTTTTAATTCTGATTTCTTTCCGGAAAGTTTTAATTCTGATTTCTTTCCAGAAAGTTTTAATTCTGATTTCTTTCCGGAAATTCTGATTTTGATTTCTTTCCGGAAAGTTTTGATTCTGATTTCTTTCCGGAAAGTTTTAATTCTGATTTCTTTCCGGAAAGTTTTAATTCTGATTTATTTCCGGAAAGTTTTAATTCTGATTTCTTTCCGGAAATTCTGATTTTGATTTCTTTCCGGAAAGTTTTGATTCTGATTTTTTCTTTCCGGAAGGTTTTAATTCTGATTCTGATTTCTTTCCGGAAAGTTTTAATTCTGATTCTGATTTCTTTCCGGAAAGTTTTAATTCTGATTTCTTTCTCATTGGTTTCTCTTTCCGGAAAGTTTTAATTCTGATTTCTTTCCGGAAAATTTTAATTCTGATTTTTTCCGGAAAGTTTTAATCAAACTTCTTTCCGGGGTTAGATTGTTTCCAATTAGTTTCTTTCCAAAAGAATATACTGTTTTGACAAAATATGATTAGTGTGGTGTTAATTAAAATAATTTTTTTGAAAAGAAGAATGGACTTTTCTGTGATTAGATGGGAAATGTAAATTGGATAAAATTCATTTTTTTTTGGCCAAATCAATCAACACCCAACCAAATGAATGCCATCGGCGTCATTGTCGCTATTTTCAGCATATTTTTTTGGAATTTTTTGGGGAAAAGTGTGAAATTGGAAAGTCAATTAGAAACAGTTGTTCATTCTTCATTCCATTCTAATGAGATCAGAATAAATGAGGGAAGAGAACAATGAATGAATGAAAATAATTATATTGTTCAAATAATTATATTTTTCACAGGTGAATTGGCAATGCAAAATGGCCATGGCAAAACACCTCCGGCCTCACCGAAGCCACAACAGAAAAATGGTCGAGCCGAAGGGCTAGTTGGCCGAATTGCGAACATTTTCAATGGAATGGGGGCCACCAATGGGAATGGACTACAAAATGGCAGGGCGGGCAGAGGCCGAAGCCAATCATTAGAGGAACAAAATGGGGGAATGCCAACAGCAGAAAAAATGTTGAAACGTGCCGATTCAGAGGGAACGGCCAGTTCGGAATCGACGACGGCCACAATGACGGAGAAAACCGTCCAACAACAAAATGGAAAGGATGGAGGAAGCCAAGGAGGAAAAGCAAATTTGGAAGGAGAAAAGGTGGATGGATGGGGATGATTCATTCATTGGGAAATGTTTTACAAAAATTGAATGGATGGCGATGATTTATTGCCATTTTAATCACACAAAAAGAGATGAGAATTTCATCAGATTTTCCAACCATTTAAAATGCCACAATTTTTAGAGCCAATCAACAATGCTTCAAAGGCAAGATTCCTTCAGTGGCCCATTTGTCCGAATCCCAGTCCAATTGAACGGGGGAACACCATCGCCGGAACGAAAGGAAAATGGCAACAAAAATGAGCCATTGGTGAATGGACAAATTGCCTCATCAGAAGAGAAACAATCTACAAAAATGGAAGGAGGAAACAATGCAAAAATAATGGCTAATGGTAGATGGATCATTCTTCGCTTAAAACCTAATTCATTTCCCCCAAAGGTCAAACAAAGCCATTGTCCCTGTCGGTGGCCTCAAATCGGCCAATCACTTCTTCTTTGGTCGAATGTTCGCCACCATCAAAAGAGGATTCGCCACCTTCGCCAATTTCGCCACCATCCGATGATTCGCCAAATTCCTTCCATTCGGCAAGCGGCGAATCCCCAGTCACTTTGGCCACCGCCTCACGTCGATGGCGCCGTGAGGATGCCCCGTCCCCTTCGGCATCGCTCATTCAGAATGTGCCAAAGAGGAATGCAAATGGGGGGCCGGGGACATCTTCCATCAGCAGCCGATTGGGCCCACCATTGGGCAGTTTATTGTCGCCAATTAGTAGTTGTGGAAGTGTGGAGGCACAAAATGTTAGTTTTTTTAAATCCAAACCGTATTTTCTCTATTAAAACCCAATTTTGGGAAGGCAAAAAAAATTTGAAGTATCTCCGAAAATTATAAGCCTACTCTCTAATTAGAAGGCCACTCTCTAATATAAGACCACCATAAAGTAGCTCTAAAAATTATAAGACAATATGCTACTAAAAGAGAAAATCCGGTATAGGAAGCATTGTACAAATTCAATTTTAAAATCGATCATAAGAGAAGTAGCGCCATTTCAATATCTGGCCATTCTTTTGACTATAGCTCAGCGAGGCATTGGCCAATCTGAGAAGGCGATATACCATTTTAAAGCCCAGAGTATCCTCTAAAAAGTTGCCAATTTAAATTTTATGAATTCAATCTTTACAAAAAAGTTATATGCCAAAAAGCTTCATGACTTTGAGTATAATATATTCGAATTTTTTGGAGGAAAAGCCGCTTTTTTTACCAAAATGTTTTAAGTTGTCAAAAAATTATTGATGCCACTTTAAAAGGACTTTAATGGCTTTCAAATGACATATTTGTTATGTCCGAATGCGATATAATAAAATAGTTTTATTCCAATTAAATAAATAATACGAATGAATAATTGGGATGAGAACAGACAATTAAATATTTGGGACAAAGTCAAAGACTGAGATGAATGTGGGGAAATGGGAATCTTTTTATAGGGAAGGAAATATATGAAATGCCAGGGGATATAAGGTCATGTCAAATTTAAATCTTCTTTCAAATACACTACAACTCCTCCCCACCAATTCTTGGCTTCATCTTCATTCACTTGGATCAAAAATCTTCCTCGGTTTAGGCTGACGGCGATTTCTTCCTACTGCAAGTGGAACAAAGACCTCTGGTTCTTCCGGCTGCAATGGCACGGCATTTTGATGTTCATCCACTGGCTCAATGGCCTCAATCTCGTCCATCTCATCATCGGATTCTTCCGAATCGGAATTTTCTTCTTTGCCTGTTTCATCGGCTTTCAATTGATCCAAGTGCCGTTTCCAAATTCCCCTTTCTGTTCGAACCAGAAACAAAGCTGAACTTTGTTGGGCGATAATGCGCGCTGGCATCCATTTTGACCCTTCACGGTAGTTTCTGGCGAACACATTTTGACCAATTTCAAATGACCTTTTTCGAGTCTTTCTGTCAAAATTTCTTTTCATTCGTTCCGTGTATTTTTCCTGGTGCATTTCTCCTCCCTCTTCCAAAGAGTTTTGGGACGGATTTACCAAGTCCAATAATGTTCTCACTTTCCTTCCAAACATAATTTCGGCTGGAGAAATTCCTGTGGCAGTGTGCGGTGTCACTCTATATTTCAAGAGGAATTGGTTCATTGCCATATCCGGCTGCCAATTGGTTTCTTCCTTCAATAATTTCATGCCATTTTTGAATGTTTGGACAAAGCGTTCTGCTTCTCCATTTGATTGTGGATGGTATGGAGCAATCAGAGTGTGAGAAATGCCTCTTTCTTGGCAAAATTTCGCAAATTCGGCCGATTTGAATTGTGGACCATTGTCACTCACAATTTGCTCTGGCAATCCATGGGTCCAAAAACAATTTCTAATCGCTGCAATGGTTGATTCGGCAGATGTATTTTTCATTCGAATAACTTCTGGCCATTTGGATTTTGCGTCCACAATGACAAGCCACATCGAACCAAGGAATGGCCCACAAAAATCAATATGCAATCTTTGCCATGGCCGCTCAGGAATTTCCCAAGGATGGAGAGGTACCTGCCGCTGTTCTGGCCCATTTTTCTGACAAATTTTGCACTTTTTCTTAATGCCTTCAATGTCCTTGTCGATTCCTGGCCACCAGACTTTTTTTCTGGCCAAGGCCTTCATTCGGACTATCCCTGGATGCGTTGCATGGATTAATTCCAGAATTTTTTCTTGAAATTTCTTCGGAATGACTGTGCGCGTTCCAAGCATCAAACAGCCATTTTTCAATTCCAGGTCATTTTTCGCCAATCCAAATGCGCGAAATTCATCTTCGATTTTCTTTGGCCATCCATTTTCCACAAAGACTTTGATCTTTCGTAGAATTTTGTCATTCTTTATCTCATCGGCGATTGAATTTGCCGTTATTGGCAGTGTGGCCTGGACATCATTTTGAATTTCTTGTATTTCTTGATCGACCAGCTGAATTTTATTTATTTCTGGGTTTGGCAAACGCGATAAAACATCCGCATTTCCAAATTCTCGAGTCGGACAATATTCAATCTCAAAATCGTAATTCATGAGAATTAAACTCCATCTGTGCAAGCGTTTTGCTGCCACGACTGGAATTGCACTTTTGGAACCAAAAATTTTCTTTAATGGCTCATGGTCCGTTTGGAGAACAAATTTGCGTCCATACAGATATTGATTGAATTTTTCCACTCCGAAAATTATTCCACGCGCTTCCTTCTCAATTTGCGCATAATTCCTTTCAGCTGAATTCAATGTCCGGGATGCATAGCCAATCACTCCAACTTTTCCACTTTTCAATTCTTTGTGAAAAAGCACAGCACCGACACCATAGTCCGATGCATCTGTTGCCAAATATAATGGTTTATCCGGATCATAATGAACCAAAAGTTCATTTGAAGTCAGCATTGCCTTTATTTTTTCAAAAGCCTCTTGCTGCTCATTTTTCCAAAACCATTTGACGCCATTTCTTCTCAATTCATTTAATGGCTCAGAAATTGTTGACATCGATGGAATAAATTTGCCATAATATCCAACCATTCCCAGAAAAGATTGAAGTTCCTTTAAATTCTTTGGAGCTGGCATTTTAATAATGGATTCGATTTTCTCTGGTGATGTATGCACTCCGTCTCGATCGATTATATGCCCTAAGTATGTAATCCGATCTTGGAGGAAATCACATTTTTCCTTTTTCACTCGCAATCCAAAAGTTTGAAGCCGTTGAAGGACCATCTCTAATCGTTCCAAATGTTCTGCATCATTTGTTCCAGTGATTAGAATGTCGTCCAAATAGACAGCAATCCCTTCAATGCCTTGTAAAACCTCCTCCATAATTTGTTGAAAGATGGCAGGAGCAGAAGCCACGCCGTAAGGCATGCGCTTGAATTGAAATAAGCCTTTGTGTGTACTTATTGTCAGGCATTTTCTTGCATCCTCATCCAAACATAATTGAAGATAAGCTTCTTTTAAATCCAATTTTGAGAATTTTTGCCCTCCATTGAGAATTCCAAACAGATCATCTGGCCTAGGCAATGGATACTGGTGAATGTCCAACCATGGATTTACTGTGATCTTATAATCGCAGCACAATCTTATTTTGTTGCCTGGCTTTGGAACGATGACAATTGGTGTGCTCCATTCAGATGTATCAACTGGCTCGATTACTCCATCTTTCAGCCATTGATCAAGCACTTTCTCCACTTCTGGACGTAGTGCGAATGGAACTGGACGAGGTTTGCACTTTTTAGGCTGCACATCCGGCTTAAACTTCAATGAAACTCGCCTTGTGCACCGGCCCAACCCCTCCTTAAAGACTTCAGGGTATTTTTCCAAAATTGATTTTAATTCCATTGTGACTGGCTTTTTGGCAATTTCATTAATTGATCTGATGCCGAATGCTTTGTTGAGGTCTATTTGAAGCCCCTCAATTAGGTCTCTTCCGCAAAGATTTTTCCCTCGGCCATCGATCACAAATATATCAGTGCTTGTCTTTTTGCCATTATATTCAATGCCAGTATAGAAAGAACCAAGGACATTTATGGGAATGCCTCCATATGCCTCTAATCCTGAATTCTTCTCCAATTTTGGCTTTCCAATTTGAATCCAGTCATTTTTGTTCAAAAGTGTGGCATCCGCACCGGGATCCAGTTCAAAATTCATATTATTGTCATTTAAAACCAATTTAATGTTCACTGGCGGAAATGATAATTTATTGATTGATTTGGGCTTAACCACACTCGCAATGTAATGCTGCTTCTTCGGCACGCATTTCTCAGCCAAAATCTGGTTCACCTTCTTTGGTTTATTTCCCATTTTGCTGTCATTCGAGTTGGTTTTTGTCTTGCATTTTGACGCCCAATGACCGATTTTTCCACATTGCCGACATTTATCATTTTTATGCGGACAATCATTAGCCCAATGGTCGGCTTTTCCGCACCGATTGCAACTTCCTTTGCTTTTTGTCTCAAATTTCTTGTTCCCCCCTTTTTTGAAATGTTGAACCTTGGCAATTTCGGCTTTTCCACTATTCATTCCAATGGCCTGTGCGTCAATTTTTGATTGTTCAAGCAAAACAGCTCTTTCGATTGCTGCTTTGAATTCAATTTTCTCTTCTTTGATTAATTCCGCACGAATGATATCACTTTCCAAACCATTGATGAAGAGGGCGGTGAGGCACATATCCACTGATTCATTGTGCCATTCCGCTTTGGTGATCAATGTTCGCAGATTGATAGCAAAATCTCGAATTGTTTGTCCCGCTTTTTGTCTAGCCGAGAACAATTCATGCCGTTTGGCCGCCAAGGATTTTGCTTCACCAAAACGGTCTGCCATTAATTCTTTGATGTCTTTTAATGCCATTGTACGAACATCATCCGGCATAGCCATTTGCCGAAGTTCCTCATAAATTGGTCCAATTTCGGTGAAAAATAATAGCCGTTTTGTCGCGTCATCCGTAATTCCACGAAGTTCAATATAGAAATCAAATCGTTCCGACCAAATGCTCCAACACATTTCGGCCGTAAATGGACCCGGTCCTTTTCCAATTTTGGTGTTGGGATTTGCCGGTGCTGCCATTTTTGATTATTTCAAGCCCGACTTATACACAATAAGTTCGATTATAACCACACAGATTATAATAGGCTAGGCTGAATAAATTGACGGAATGAATTTTTTGATGCACAATCAATAAAAATGCAGCTGCACAAGCTTAACTTGTGTGTTGACGATTTGATTATTTTAATTTGACGTTTATTATTTTCGCTGACTGCGCCAAATTGTTATGTCCGAATGCGATATAATAAAATAGTTTTATTCCAATTAAATAAATAATACGAATGAATAATTGGGATGAGAACAGACAATTAAATATTTGGGACAAAGTCAAAGACTGAGATGAATGTGGGGAAATGGGAATCTTTTTATAGGGAAGGAAATATATGAAATGCCAGGGGATATAAGGTCATGTCAAATTTAAATCTTCTTTCAAATACACTACAATATTGCCTTCCCAAATTGGTTGCTTCCTTCTTGAGCTATAGTCAAAAGAAAGATCCGAGTACAGGAACAGCAAACTGGGAATATCACGTTTTGAAAAAATCAACACAAATTTACTTTTTGGAAAAAATACATATTAGTAAATAGAAATTGTGTCAGCCTTTTCAAAATTATGAAAGTTCAAAAAAATTTTTCGACAATAAACAAAATATGGTTGGAAAATGATATAATAAAAATTGGAAATATACAAAATAATTTTACCTTCAAATTAATGCCATTATTATATTTTGGCTATATTCACTTGAATGGGATAATAAATATATGTTTTTTTACTTAAATTGTAAATTTTTTAATTAAATTAATTAGCCAATTAATCAGCCATTTTTAAATAGGATTTGGATGATGCGGCGGATGAGCATGTTGGCTCGGAGGAGGAGGAAAGCACTTTGATGCTGTTGAACCAGGCCAGTGCCGGCAGAAGCACATTTGGCGGGGAGGATCCGGATGAATTGAGTTGTTCACTTCGAGAGGATTTCTCGATGGCCTCGAATAGTCAAAAGGCAGGGCCAACCGTGGAAAGGATTGGAGGCCGAAGTGCCCAAATTGGGTCGACATTTTCGACATCGGCGGCGGCTGCCTCCGCAATTCGGCAAAATCTTTTGACGCAACAAACAATTGGAAGGACACCGCAAATGATGGCCTCCTCCTCCATCCATTCAAGCGGACGTGTCCAATCGCCGAGTCCTCCAAAACAGGCAAAAATGGGGAATTTGGATGGGGGAACAGGAATTCAATAATATGCCCTTGTTCTTTTGTAATAGTTCATTAAGAAAGCAAGAAATTCTGGGAGGCAATATGCCATTCGAAAGCCTTAAATATTCTATAAAAAGTAGCCTTAAAACTTTAGAAAAAAATTAAAATAATTTCTGAAATAATCGACTTTTCCTCAAAAATTTGGGTTGATTAGATTTAAAGATGTGTAACAATTTCATAAAATTTTATAAAGCAACTTTGTAGAGGACATTTTGGACTTTCTAATGGTATATTGTCTTCCGAAATTGGCAAATGCCTCGCTGAAATATAGGCCAAAAAATAATGGCAAATGATTATGGAAATGGATAAGCTTAAATTTAAAATCCAAATAAAAATCGTAGAATAAACCAACTATTCGGAAATGATTGGATAGAAAATTCTTGCCAAATTATAGTGAATACTTATAGCTTTAAAATGGTATATCACCACCCCAAATGGATTAATGCCTCGCTGAGATATTGTTAAAAGAATGGCAATGGATTATTGAAATGAATGGACTTAAATTTAAATTCCAAATTAAACAACAAAAATGAGGGATAAAATAAACCATTCAGAAATGATTGGATAGAGGACTCATTGCTCTTTAAAATGATACCAAAGTCGTCACAAATGATTTTATTTGAGATGAGTTATGAGAATTTAATATAGACGGCCTAGTACAATTGGAATTGGAAGATATGCCCTTAGGGAACAGTCACCGCAAAAGCAAAGGAAAAAGAAAGGAGGGATTTCTGCTGCCCTCAATTTTTGATGGAAGGGAAATAACCAATACCGTATTCTCTCTTCTTCTTCATTTAGCCTGACTGATGAGGGAAGAATCAAGAGAAAGAGTGACAGTTATGAGTACGGTACCGTCGATTAAATATCTGCTTCAGTTTTTGGCCTATATTTCAGTGAGGCATTAACCAATTTTGGAAGGCAATATATCATTCCAAAGTCCTCTTCAAAGTGGCTAAAACTTTTTTTTGGAAATTTTAATTATAAAATAAGGGACATTCCCTCAAAATTAGAGTTTATTACACTCAAGACATGAATATTTTTAAGTGAAATAAAATAAAATATTTTTATGGCTACTTTTTAGAGGACTGTTGAGGCTTTCAAATGGTATATCATTTTCCCAGATTGACAAATGCCTTGTTAAAATATAAATAAAAGAACGGCCAGAGCTAGTGAAATTATAGTATTACCGAATATGGAAGTTGGGAAGAAATTAAGCCAAAATTAATTGAATAATCTTATTTGGGAATTATTTTCCTGAAAAACACATTTAAATGAATTCAAATCTTTTAAAGGCTGTAAGCCAGAGTCCGGTGCCCTCAATGGTGCGTGGAATGGTCGGTGTATTTCGGATGCCCGTTCCCATTCTCCAACAAATCATTGGCTTATTTTCATACAAAGAGGCGAGTACTTTGTCAATTATTTTATTATAATATTCGAAAATAGAAATATTTAAATTTCCATGAAATTGAAGAAAAGAGTTTAGATTAAAATAATTTTAATAATTTATGAATTGCCCTATTTTCACAAACCATATATACCCAATTGGATAGAGCTGGTCAAAACGCATTGAATGGTATATAATTTGATTATGGTTTGGTCAATAATTAAAGGATATCAAACCGTTTAAACCAATTTTGGTTTATGGTTCAAAACTAAAAATTTAGGATTGGTTAAACAAAAGCCAAATTTTAATCAAATGATGTGGCTTAATAATAAGATCTATTAATAGGGTTTATGGGCTTATGATAAACTTTTGAACCGTTAAAATCATTTAAACATTTTCATTATTTTAACTCGTCAATTTCAATACAACTTTTTTGGACAAATTAAATAATTTACAGATGGGTGAATTGCGTCGAGTGCACCCGCATTGGGACGAATTGTGCGGCCAATTGTTGAATGCGGCCCATTCCAATTTGTTGCATCAGGCACAACGCCTGCTCACCGATTGCCAACGCCGTGTGCACCGGGAGCCTCGGATGGCACAACCCGTCCAATTGTTGACAAGATTGCATGTTCATGTGCTGAATCCGGTGGATGGAATGCGGGCATTCATGGATGAAGGTGGGAGGGGGGGGGCACAGATATTTGGGGATTTGGATTTATTAATTAGGCAAAGAATTGGATTTAATTAGTCAATTAAATTGTGGATTGGATTAAGTAAATCATACTGAATTTCCACTTTAAAATGATCGAATTGATCCATTAATTCCACTTTAAACTATGGCCCAATAAATATGAATTAATTTTGACGATTTTAATGGGCCAATCCTATAAACCTTTATTAGATGATCGATGGGAAGTGTGGCCAATTCGATACATTAATTTAGAAAAATCATATGATAATTTTGGCCGGATAAATCTTAGAATTTAATTATTCATTTTCCTCCCACCGAACTAAAAATAACTCCAAGGTGTTCTCTGCTTTCCCTATGGTGCCCTACTCGATCGGGCCTATGCCATGTTGGACAGAATCCATTTGATCATTGCCAATTCCAATATGGACACAACAAATGAGGCCAGGGAACGCGAATATGATAATGTAAATTTGGAGCCATTTGGGAATTATAATTCATTTTGGAAGAAGGGGGATTCAATGGCGGTTTCGGTAACTGACCCATTCCTTTGTTTATAACTCAATGAGGCATTAGCCAATTTCGTAAGGCAATATGCCATTCAAAAGCCCAAAGTGTCCTCTATAAAGTGGCCTAATTTAAATTATATGTAATTCAAGCTTTAACTAAATTTACATGCTTTTGAATGTGATAAACCACTTTTCTGATTGAATGAGGAAAAGCCGACTATCTTACAAATTTATTTAGCATTTCAAAAAATTTGTTGATCCACTTTTTAGAGGACATTTAGATCTTTAAAATGGCATATCGCCTTCCAAAATTGGTTGCTTCCTTGTTGAGCTATGGCCAAAATAATTGGCCCAGATACAGAAATAGCCTCTTTCTTACCATCACATTTGAATATTCACCATAAATTTCATTTTAGGCCAGCATCCAAATGGACCAAGTTGGTGAGATGGCACGGCGTGCCGCCCTGCATTATCGGCAATGGGTGGAGCCGGAAGCGGAAAAGCGAATGTCCGAACTGTACCGGGCATCGGCCCAACAACGCCTTCAGCGGTTGGACTCATTTTTGGTGGAAAGCAACGTGTCCCGGGTGGAAAGGGAGTCAGAAAAGGTGGGCAAAATTTGGGTTGATGGGGAGGATAGGCAATATTTTTTGGGAATAATTTAATTTGAAAAAAAAACATTGAAAAGATTATGAAATTATCATGCCCCAACTTGTCGTCTTTTGTAGTACCAACTTGTCGCCTTTTGTATTAACTCAAGAGAGATGGGGCCATTTTTGTTGATTTTTGTATCAAATTAAAGAGCAGACTTTTCGCTATTTAATTTTATTTAAATTAGTTCAGAATTAATGAAATTGCACCCAAAAAATCCACTGAAAATTTTGCCAATCCATAGTAAAGTCATTTTATAGTTTTAAAACCATAATTCCACCAATTATGAAAAAATTTATAAAATTAATCTTAAATATTTGATAGCCAAAAGTCTGCTCTTTAATTTGATTACAAAATCATTAAAATTGGTTCAATCCTTGATGAATTATTATCCTTGACGAATTATTATGGCCAAATGGAAGAGGGGAGGGATTGACAATGATTTATGTTTTGAATTCATTGAATAATGAATCCATTTTAATTGGGTTCAGGCTCGTTCCGAGTTGGGCTGGGAAATGGAACAATTGAAGCAACAAAATCAACAATTGAGGAAGGAGAATCGAGAGCTGAAGCAACTTTGCCAAAAATTGGATCAACGAGTGGATGTGCTGGAACGAAAATTCAAAACAATGGCCAGATTGTTGCAATAACGATGAGATGTTCCCTTTTGTCTTTTTGAGTTTATTCTCAATTTTTGTTCGCCCTCATATTTTAAAATTCCATTTTAAATAATCCAATTTTATTAGGCTTTTGGTTGGCTGGAGTGGTGAATATTATTGTCCAAATATTTAGTGCATTTATTGGATGCCATTGGCAGCATCAAAAAATTTACATTCATATTCATTTATTTTTGGTGAGACTCCCCAAAGGACCTTCTCTCCTTTTCGCCTTTATTTTGTACATAAATATATTAAAATTAATTAATTAATTAAATATCTTTATTTCCTCCAAAATTTGTTTTTATCCCTCAATTCTGCCAATTTTCCTCATCCAAAATGTAAATGCCATAATTATTGGCTGGCAAAAAAATATTTTATGTTAAATAATTCATAATATAAATTTATTTTTATTATTATTATCTCTGATTTTAATGAGTATAAATACAATTCTGACTGGGATATTTGGAATGTGGTGTGTAGAGGGTTTATGGAAAATTTATTGTAAAAATGGCAATGGACGAATGGCAAAACGGAGGAAAAATTCAACATAAAATCTCACCAGAATTAAGAAATTATGAATATTGGGTTGGAGAAGAAAAATAAAAGTTGGACTAAACATTTTGTTCAGAAAATAAATAATTTAGAGGAAAATGAATATTTTGAAAATGGATGGGAAAAAAGCGAAATGTGATTAATTAGAAATATGTGAAGAGAAAATGAAATTTTATGGATGGAATTGAAGGATTGGAGTAGAAGCCGGATGTTATTTGATTAGAAAATAATAAAAAATTGAAAAAAAATATTAGATTATTCTTTGGAAAGGAAAGGAGCACCCAAAAATATTTGAAAGAAGAAGAAGCACTTTTCTGGGCATGGCATTGTCGCCATCAAACTTGTTGTGGCATATTTGTGGGCGGCGGTTTCGGATGTGGCATTAGCATTTGAACCAAATTCACATAAGTTTGCGGTGGTGGTTGCTCCTCTACAACAAATGGGGTGAAAATATGCCGGAAATCCATTCAAAATTGACCAACCTTCCTTCCAATGTCGACGGGCCACCATTGCCCCATGGCCTTGGGTTTGTTGCTGACCACCGGGCATTGTGCTTCGCCGTGTACCAGTGCGAATTAGGAAAAGGCCGAGTGCCATCAGGCCGAATGCAACGCCGCAGGCTGCAAACACAGCCCTGCACAAATATTAGAATAAATTAGAAGAAAAAGAAAGTTGACAATTCAACAATGCCGATTCGAATCTAGGCCCTTCTTTTGATCTTAGCTCAATCAGGCAATAACCAATTTTGGAAGGCGATATGCCATTTGAAAGCCCAGAATGTCCTCTAAAAAGTGGCTAAACTAATTTTTTGAAAATTCTAAATATTTTAAAGAAAGAGCGGCTTTTCCTCAAAATTCGAGTTCATTACACTCAAAGGATTGAAGCTTTTTTAAAGCTTGAATTCATAGAATTCAAATAAGCCACTTTTTAGAAGATATTTTTTAGGCTTTTAAATGGTATAATGTCTTACAAGATTGGCTAATGACTCGTTGAGATTGAGATAATATAAATAAAAAGAATGGCAGAGGTATTGAAACTTCCCTTTACTCGAAGGAACCATCCAATTCCTCCTTTGTTAATTTCCCTTTTATCATCATATTATTTATTAAATTGCATTTAGTCCCAACTATTTTATTTCCCTATTCCCTCGTTCAAAACTGACCATGCCCAAAGTGGCACATGACTTCGCAATTTTGGCCTCAGATTTATGCCACCGCCCCCCGCAGGCTGGGACCGAACCAGCGCTGTGCCAACGCGCAAAAGGAATTGGCCAAGCACTCGAAAGAGAGGGCGGCCCTCCCGTTGGAGTTGTTCATTGGCCTCTTGGACGAAAATTGACAAATGGGGGCCAAGCCGATCCAACACCAACGGGCCAGGGGCAACAAACAGCATCTATGGGAAGAGGGTGAAATAAATATTTACGTAAAATTGAGGCAATAATCAATAATTTTTAATGAATGTTCTTCTTCCAAAATAAGTTTATTTTTATGCCAATGTTATTTGTCCATGAATAATTTCCATTTAATGATGAATTTCAATCTCAAAATTCCTCTCCTTTCCTATCATATTCAATTCATTTAAATCCTAATAATATGGTCGATATAAAAAATTATAAAACAATATTTATATAAAAAGATAGACAATTTTCTCCTCTATCCAACTATATTAAGATCATCAAAAAATATTGGCATTGAAGTGAGTTATGAGTGCGCAAAAATTGCTGACCATTAAAGGGAATGGAGGGAAGGGAAAAGGAGAAGATAAGTGAAGAATCCTTAAGGGCATATTCATATTCCCTCGCTGTTGATTGGAGATTAGGGCCTCTCTGTCTCTGCTACCGTACTTTCTCCCCTTCCTTCCAATCAACGAGCGCGAGGCAATCCCCTCTCTGTTGATTGGATCGGCGGAAGACAGTTCTGCTGCTACCGTAGCCGAACTTCTCCCTTTCCCTTTAATCAACAAACGTTTAATGTGCCTAAAGCGCCTTCAACTTTGGAGCAAATAATTGGAAACTTTTAAAAAGCTTATAATTCATTAATGTATCAATCGATTTTGATAATTTTGATATGTTTTGATAGAGTGGAAAATGCTCTATTTAATGATATAAAATTTTTGTGCAAATTTTTAATTTCAAAAGGGAAAATTAGAATTTAAAAATCAATCCCCCTTTTAAATAAATGCCATTAAATGTTTAAAAGAAATTAATTTTAAATCCACCAAATTTCCCAAGTTTTTAATTGATTAAATATTGGAATAAGAATTAAATCCCCTTCAACATGATTTCAAATATTTCCAATTTTAAATTAATTAAATATTAGAATTTATTGGGCATTTCCTGTGCATTAACTCACCGGCAATGGGCCAAATAAGTGAACAGTGCCAGAAGAGAGAGGACCACCGGAAATCTAAAAAAATCAATTTCAGGCTATTATAAATTTTTACCTGCTGAACGGGTGGCCTTTGCACAACCAAAAGAAGCAAATCTTCGCCACATTGGCCAAGTGTCCATTGTTCTCGGAGAACATTGGCAAAATTTTGAGCATAAAGAATGAAGGCATTGTCCGGATCCCTTAAAATGTTTTTATTTGAAATTTAGCAGAAACAATAATGCAAATATTAATAAATTTGGAAGAGAAAACATTGTTAAAAATATGTAATTTTGCTACCGAAAAATATACCCGGAACAGCCCATATTAGCATAAGAAGCCGTTAAAATAACTCATTCAGGACTAAATCAATTTTAATCATTTTAATAATATCAAATTAAAGAGCAGACTTTTGACTATTAAATAATATATTTTAATTGGTTCAGAAATTGATGGAAATATAACCAAAAATCATTGTTAATAATTTTAATGATTTTTTACTAGGCATTTGCGAATTTTTCACTGGTTTTTGGTCATAACTTCATCAATTCTGAACCAATTTAAATAAAATTAAATATATTTTGATAAATATTATTTGATAGTTAAAAGTCTGCTCCTTAATTTGATACTAAAATTATCAAAAATGGTTCCTTAATGAATTGTTATTAAAGGCGATAAGTTGGAGCGTATTCGAAATGTATTCCCTTTTCCAATTCCACAAAGATTTTCAATTTCAAATCCGTGTTCTCATCATATAAAAGCCTTCAATTCCTAACCCTTTCCCTTCCTCTCATTACATTTTTTACCTTTCCCAATTTGGTGGCAATTCAAAATGTTTCTGCCCATTTTCATTCATGCCATCCCCCAATGTTGTGGTGCCCTCCTCTGAATCATCATAAAACATTGAAGAAGATGCCGATGATTGGCTTTGATTGTTCAATGATGGTGGCGAACATTGGTCGGCGCTAAAATCAAAATCCTCATTCAATTCTCAATCCATTCATTTACTTGGCCACATCCGGAAATGGGCCTCCAAGTTTTTGGACGAATGCAAAACCGAATCGATGCCAACAATGAGTGGCAGAGGGGGATTCCTTGCTTCCAATAATGTTGTTTACGGATGAATCCAAAGATTCGATTGGGGCATTAAATGATTGAGGGCAAACACAGTTTTGGCCATATTGGCCATAAAGGCGTCGAATGGAGTCGTCAAGGGCCGAAACTACATATGTGAAAATAGGAATTAAATGAATTGGAAAGGGGAAGAACTTGAATAATGTATTTTTATCCAAATTTTACGGAAAAAAGGGGAATGGGAAAAGCCGAAAAATGAAGGCGATTTATTTGGCAATTTTCTTCGAATGAAGCATTAAAAATTATTAAAATTCATTATTTCATTCTTTGCTAATTTTGCCAAAAATGAGTGTTTGAGGTAGCGGGTAATTAAATACCCCCAATTGAGTGGTTGCCGTTAGACTTTGACCCGTAATTTAATAAGGCAATTGCCAATTTGGGAAGGCAATAAACTATTCGAAAGCTCTAATATTATTCCAAAAGTGGCTATAAATATTATGAATTTTTCCTTTATAATTTAGTTATTGATCTTTTAATATAATGGACCAGAATTTGTTGAGGAATAGCCTTTTATTTTAAAAATTGTTTAAAAATTTTCAAAAATTTCAAAAATTAATTGGGCCTCTTTTTAGAGGACAATTAGGGCTCTAAAATAATATATTACCTTCCAAAATTTGTTGCTCTCTTGTTGAGCTATGTTCAAAAGAACGGACTGTCTTATTTCTCAAAATATGCCTTCAAAATCATTGAATTTTCCTATATATTTTTGTTCATTTTTCCCTTCCAAAATCTAGATGGATCTAGGGCGCACACCTTCACTCATGGATATGCTGGATTCAGGGTCACAAAACCATCCATTCAGCGGTGTGGCCATCGAATCATCATCTCCGTTTGGGGTGGCAAAATCGCCACTTCCCAATGTGTAGACGGCTGCCCTTCTTTGTTGTTGTTGATGGCCCCGCTGGCAACTGAGCCAATCCTCCAATTTTGGGAATTGGCAAACTGATGTGTACAGACCAATGCCGAATGGAATGAATTGAAAGAGGAGGAGGATAATTGGCAAAAATGATGAAATTGCGGGAAAATTGAGTAAAGGAATTGGCAACAATTTTGGCATCATTTTCAATCACTTTTGATGATAATTTATATAGGGCAAATGGAATAATTGTTGCATTTTATACATGGCCTTATTTAATGGAATATTTTGGTGCTAAAATTAAGGGAAATATTTGGGCAAAAATAGAATGGAATTTAAAGCATTATTTTTGCAGAAATATTTTAAATCTTTTGGCTTAATTTTATATGAGACATAAAGGAATTGAATGATAGGAATGAAGGTTAAAGGATAAGAATTTGATTGAAATCCTCAAACTTATTTAATTAATGGATGATTAAAATTCCGCGCGAAATTTTCCTCACGCAACAAATTGGAAGGCAAGGGAATGGGAAAGGATGGCCAGACAAATTTGTCAAATTATGGAGTTATAAACACAAGGGAATTTGTACTCGAAAATGGAGGGATTGGCAAAGGCACCTCAATATTGACAGTGAAAATGGGAGACCAAATGTGTGAATGTGGATGTTTGAGCTTGATGGTGCCAATGCTGCCAATTAATTTTACTCGCACGAGCCATTTGGCTAGAGTGAGCCTTTGTTTTTGTTTCATTTGGAAGGATGGCTGGATTTGATGAGAAAATTTGGAGGGGAAATTAGAGGCAGAAGAATCCTAGCACTCATAGGAAATTAAAATTGGGGCCAGGGAATTGGCCATAAAAGAATTGCCCAAAGTAGAAAAAAAAGTCGAAAGAATGTCGCCAAAAATAGGCTGTCACAATATTTTGGATTGGAAAAGTTTTGGATAAAATGAATTTGAGTCAATTAACTATGGCTAAAGTGCTTACAAAACCAAAGAATAGATGGCGGAAATATTTGGACGGAAATATTAACCCAAAATTATTAACCTTTTCCATAGGGGGAATATTTGATTAGATGTTTTTGTTTGTTTTTTGGGCAAAAGTGCATCCAAATTCCAAATCCCAATTTCGTCAAATGCACTTTTTCTGCAGTTTTAAATTGCAATTTTCTTGGATGCATTTTTCCTGGATTTGACGCGGAAGAAAATGGAGGGAGGAATGTGGCCACAGCATGGCACATTTTGTGGACTCAAATTGGAATTGATGGCCCCCAAAGGAAAGTGGAAGGAATGCAAGGGAAATGGCCGCTGTGGGAGTGGGAGAATGGCTGGGGGCAGGCATTAATCCAATTAGTGGGCGAATGCGGGAAAATGGCCAATATGCCGTGTGGATTTGAGCATGAATAAATTTAATATGGATGGAGGCAACACTCTTTTGATGAACTTATTCAAATGGAAAAGATTTGCTTATAATCAAAAAGGGAAGTAAAAAGTGTAAAGAATTAAATGCGATTGAGTATGTATAGGCCCCAACTTGCCGCCATTTAAAATAACTCAGAGAGCATCTAACCAATTCGGATGATTTTTGTATAAAATTAAAGAGCAGACTTTTGACTATCAAATTATATTAATTTTATTTAAATTCGTTCATTGTGAAGTTATGACCAAAAAGAAATTTAAAATGACCTTTACTATGGTTTGATGGAATTGTTAGGGGTTTTTTGGCCATAACTCAATCAATTCTAAATCAATTCAAATAAAATTTAATATTCTTTGATAGCCAAAAGTCTGCTCTTTAATATGATACTAAAATTATCAAAATTGGTTCTGTCCTTGATGAGTTATTATAAATGGAGACAAGTTGGGCGTCTCCCTTGCCGCCCTTTGAGCGTGTCCATATTTGCAGCATCTCATAACTCTTGAAACTTTAATAATTACAATTAATTTTATATCATTTTAAAGAACAAAGTGTTGCCTTTCGAAAGGTATAAATTCCATAAATGGATTGGTCTAACAAATTCGGAAACAAATGCGATAATAACATGGATGCCATTTTTCATAATCTATCGAATTTTTAGCTATAACTTTAGGAATTTTAAGCCAATTTAGGTGAATTCAACATTATTCAATAGATTTTACTGATGAGCACTTTAATATTAATTTGATTGAAAATGTTTCAATAAAGTGTTAAAAATGTTTCGTCCAAATAAATTGTATCCAAATGGAAAATGTGCTGGGAATTGCGTGAAAAAATTATAAATTGTCAAAATATTCTTTTGAGAAGGCATCAAAGAATATGCGTGAATGTGAGAGAATGAAGGAAAGTGAATGGGAAAAAGCCTTGATGAAGAATTATTTTTGGCGTAAAAGGCCAAAAATGAATGAATGGAATTTGGCCTTCTTCTTTGCCGCAATAATTTTTACCCTCCTTCCATTATTTTGGTGGGGCGGCATTTTGCGCGAAAATGGATGGCGTAAAAGAAAAGAAAGAATGAAGGAATTCTGGGAATTTTTAGCCATTGACAATGAATGAGCGGAATTTTCAAAAAGAAAGCGCAATGAAATGAATCTTTTGGTCAATCGTTCAGAGGAAAATCGGCCAGGTAAAAATAATTTTCAGCGTGGAATACAAATGCCAGGAAAATGGATTTCTTGGGAGAATAAATTTGTCAAAAAATGAATGAATTTTAGTGGAAAAAACGGATAATTTACTCGAATTTAAAATGAATTTTTTTTTTTGTCTTTTTGATGACATTTTATGGTCATTTTCTCAATTAAATATGGAAAAACTGTTCTTTGAACCCAAATTGCCTTCCATTTTTAGCCTCAAAAAATGCCAAAAAATTCCGCCTTTCCCATTCACTCATTATTTTTTGGCCCTCCATTTTTTTGAGGGTGGTTGGCTGTCCATAGAAGGCCATTAATTTTGCCTCCGGCTAAACAAATGAATGAATGAATGAATGTGGATGGAGGGAAAAGGGAATAATGCCAAAGGGCCAAATGCCGACGCCTGAATTGGATTTTCTCCTTTGCCCACAGCCCCTAGGCCACAATGTTCCTCACCCTTGGGCGACGGCGACGGGTAATTTGCACAAGAGACGAAAGGGTAAGGGGTATTGGCGCGCACAAATTGGATTGGCAAAAACGATAAGAGGTGGAAAAAAGGAAAATAGATGGAGGAATATATGTAGTCTTTAATAGCTTATTATAAAGGTTATTTTATGTGCAGTGGTGAATGGTGCATGATACTCAAAGTGTCCCTCAATCCCATAAGAAATAATTTTCTGGGGCTAATAACATATTTTGCTGGCAAATTAATTGAAATTTGATTGTATTAGGGGTCCTGCGGATCCGGCAAAATACCGATAGATTCTTGGCAATTTTTGGAGTTTGAATTATAATTAATATCTGGGGGCCGTTGAAAAATTTCCTCATTAATTTGTATGGTCGAATGCTAATATATTATAATTGAATTGTAATGGAAAATCCCAGAATAAATATTTAATTTTGTTTAAAACTTCTTTCTAATTGGTTTGCGTAAAGTTTTAATTCTGATTTTGATTTCTTTCCGGAAAGTTTTAATTCTGATTTTGTTCCGGTTGTTCCGGAAAGTTTTAATTCTGTTTTTTGTTCCGGTTGTTCCGGAAAGTTTTAATTCTGTTTTTTGTTCCGGTTGTTCCGGAAAGTTTTAATTCTGTTTTTTGTTCCGGTTGTTCCGGAAAGTTTTAATTCTGATTTTGTTACCGGAAAGTTTTAATTCTGATTTTGTTTCCGGAAAGTTTTAATTCTGATTTTGTTTCCGGAAAGTTTTAATTCTGATTTTGTTTCCGGAAAGTTTTAATTCTGATTTTGTTTCCGGAAAGTTTTAATTCTGATTTCGTTCCGGAAAGTTTTAATTCTGATTTTGTTTCCGGAAAGTTTTAATTCTGATTTTGTTTCCGGAAAGTTTTAATTCTGATTTCTTTCCGGAAAGTTTTAATTCTGATTTCTTTCCGGAAAGTTTTAATTCTGATTTTGATTTCTTTCCGGAAAGTTTTAATTCTGATTTCTTATTTCCGGCTATTTTAATTCCGCCTGTTTTGATAAGAAAAAAAATTAATTTGTGCTTAAAATTACAACCGAATTCATAATATGAAAAAAAAGAATTATCTCTAAAAATATTTAACAATGATACCAGCAGGACATATAAAGGACATTCGTTTGGCCACACAGCATAGTAGGGCAATTTGCTCGTATTTTATGTGAAAAAGAGGATTAAAAAGAAGGTGATGAAAATGAAGGAAGGCGGCAAAAAATGGAAAGAAGATAAGCATCTTTCCATTTTAAAGGCATGAAAAAATGTGCTTCTGGCCTCCTTCTTGTCTGGCCATAAAATCCTTTTCCCTCCTCAGTTTTTGCCAATTAATTGGCCAATTTGTTGGCCTCCTCCATTTTCTTTTCAATAGAGGTCGTCGTCGTTTTCTTTCCACTTTTTATTCCAGCAGACGTTTAAATTCTTTTGATGATTTCCGGTTTTATTTGGTCGAATTTTAATGGGATTTAAATATATTTAAAATGGAATGGAAATTGAACATTTAAATGCCTTCAAAAGAAGTCAGAAAAATATGTAAAAAGAAGGAAGGACATGGATCCCTTCCCATTTTGGCCATAAAATATGCTTCTTCTGAATATTGGAATGCCCTCCATTCTCAAAAGAAAATGCCACTCATTTTTACGCCTTTTTCCATCCGATTTGCCCCCTTTCCCCTGGAAACACTTCCATCCATTTTGCCCCCACTTTTTCCTGCCAAAAATCCTTTCCACCTTTTTATTTCCTAAAATTTGTGCCAAAGACTGGTTTGAGGAGTTGCCATGGACCACGTTATTTTTGGAACATGCCACGTCTTCTAAAAAGGGGAAACAATTTTGAAAAGAGGATTGCTGGGCAAAGTCATATTTTAGGGCAAAGAAGGGAGGGGGCAAAATGGCAGGGATGGAAGCATTTTAGGCCTAATCTCCTTGCCAATTTTGTCCATATATTGATCCTCCCTTTTTCATTTAGGATGCCGCCTTCCCATTTTAGAAAGGACCAAAATGCCGGAAATGCTATTTTATGAAGGCACAAAATAATCCATTGAATTCTTTTTGAATTCCATAAATTCATAAAATTGTCAATTTCAAAGGCCCAAAAAATGTTCTTTTTGTCCAATTCGCCGGCTTCACCAACAAATCAGCTTCGATCGCCACCTTCATCGATTGGTGGTGGTGCCGAATTCATTGAAAAATGCATTTGTGAATTGTGCGAATGCGGGTTGGTCGGCCAAAAAATAGGTGGAAAAAGAAGGCATATTTGAGGAATCATTTTTTTATGAAAAATTGCAAAATTTATGTTATTAATTTGTTCACATCCTGAAGAATTTGGGGCCAGAGTAAATGCGGTTCTGACTCTGAAATTTGACCAAAAAAATTTGTGACTAATTTTGATTGAATTATTTTAAATTGGCCAATTATTAATGGATTTGAAAAGCATTATTTTCAGCAGAGTTTAAGGCCACACAATAAGTTTATTTAGTAATAAAATATCGAAATAAAGAAATGAAGGAATCTAGAATCCTCAAAAACACTGTAACAGTGAAACGATAATAAATTTGCCATAGGCACATTCAAATATTTCCCTTTTCCAACAAAAAGTGATCATCGTTGCCCGCATGCCGGCACTTTGGGAGTTGAAGAGGCCGCCTCATCCAATGAGGATCGTAAATTTGGTGCCCAAAGTGAATACGGTCGTTCATTTGTGCGCAAAGAAGTTGCGCCAATTGGGCCATCTTTTCGGCCACAATCATTGGCCCCTTCATCCAAAATGAGATTGCCGGCAATGGAATTGGAGAGCACCCATCAGCGTATGAAATAAGGATGGGGGGATTAACAGATTAAAATGATCAAGAATTGGAGTCAATCAATCTATAAATAAAAAAAAATTAATTAAGGTTTATTTCCTTCCGGTTTAGGTTTAGGTTTAAGAGGCTTACATTATCGAAGTATAGAGAAAATTCAGTAATTAAAAAATTTTTATTTTTCCATATATTAGCCGGATTGTATGCAAATGAAATAGAAAAATTGACTATCGCCATTGCCAATTGAGTACCTGTGTCATTCTTTTGGCTTTAGGGAAACAACCAATTTGGGAAGGCGATATGCCATTTGAAAGCCCTAAATGTTCTCTAAAAAGGGGCTTAATTAATTTTTTGAAAAATAAATTCTCTTACAAAAATGGGACTTTTACTCGACAAATTCGGGTTTATTATACTCAAAGACATGTAACTATTTTTAAAGATAAAAATCATAAAGTTTAAATTGGCCACTTTGTAGATGAAACTTTGGGCTTTCCAAAGTTATATCGCCTTCTTTAATTGGTTAAGGCTTTGCTGAGCATTAAGTTAAAAATCGGATGAAGATGTACTCATTCGGTGGTACACAATTTTGACTCATCGAGCAATGTTTTGTAGAATTAAGATTTTAATTAGTTTAAATATCTCAATTAGTTAGCTATAATCCAAAAGGAAATGGACAACTTGTTGAATATAAGGCCTTAATTGTATTCCATTTCACAGATGATTTCCAGGCTTGGCTCTGCGAAACGCCAATTATTAAAGGGCCACCGGAGGCGGAGGCTGAAGCCGAACAAAGATTGGTTGGTCTATCCTCGATCGCAGTTTCATTCTGTATTTGATGCCACAGAAACCGATGGAACCATTCACAGCCAAAACAACGCACCAAATCGATTTTGATGCCAAACCATTACCCGAGGAGAATTTGCTCCCCCAAAAGGGGCAACAATCCTCATTGGTCGACCATTCATCGCCATCATTCTGTCCCTCTCCAAAGGCCCCATTTTATGGCCAAACTGTTCATCACATGGATTTTGGGCCAAAGACGTTGGAGCCGGCCAAATCATTTAGACCTTCGGATAATCGGCCTATTTCCGGTACTGAGAGGGAAATGAGGCCACAAATGGAAGCCGAAACCACACATGGCCATGATTTTCGTCGCTTCGAAGGTGCTGAACCGGCCAAACCGTTTAGACCGCCTTCGGGCAGTAGATATTTGGATGATGATGGAATGGAAAGGAAACAAACATTCGAGGCAAAAACAATTAATGGCCAATAAATTCAACAATTTAATAGGATTTAACTGAACATCGAGCAAATTTTGTCCTAAAATCTGTCCATCCAAGTGCCAGTTTCCGTCCAAAATCCATGGAATGGACAAGGCCCATCAGTCAGCCAATGGATGCCAAAAGTGAATATCAAGAAGGGTTTAGGCCAATGCCAAATGGTAGAGTGACAAAGGCATACTCACTTTCGGCATTCCCGAATGTTAAGTTGCCAAATCCGTGCAAATCCGGCGCCCAGAAAGTCGAAATACCCGAACTGCTGATGGAGGCCCATTCAATGCGAAAACCACTCATCAAATTGATTTTGCACCAAAACCACCAATTCCCGAGAGAATTTGTCCAGCCGAAAGGTAATTCAAATTCCTCTTTTCCACTTCATTTTATTCATATCAGGGTTCTCACTCATCGTGATCATTCCTATCAATTTTCTGGCATTCGAAGTGGGCATCGATATTATCGAAGATTCCAAGCATCTCGGCCTGAACCAATGCAAAGTATGCGGTTGGCGCCGGTACAAGGATGAACCCAAACATATAGGAAATTTGCATTTGATAGTCAAAAAATAGAAAAAATGTGCAGAAATATAATCTGTTTTATTGAAAATTCTAATAAACTAATTATTGTTTATACTAACGAAATTTCGGGACTCAGTTGGGTTGATTTCCCGATGAAAATACAAAAATGAAGAAAAAAACAAAATTAAAAATCATAAGCCACTACTGGGAATCGAACCCGCGACTTCCTTACACTAGAGCGAAGAACATACCAATGCGCTAAATGGTCACGTAAATCAATTCTTTTCAACTGCACTGTGATCATAAGAATAAAAAAAGGAGTTTATTTATCATCGTATACGCCGATATAAATGAGCAATGAAAACCACCCCGTTGGCAAAAATGAAAAGGAATTAATGTGTATTCTTTCTTTCCTTCGGGTGTTCCCAATTATAAAAAGTGGATTGTTGGATTTGCAATCATTTGAAGAGGAAATAATTAATTTTTAATTGAACTCATTCAAAGAATTCAACACAAAAAAAACCCAAAAAAATCAATTATTGAATCAATGAAATTAAAGTCCATTTATTTATTTAAATAAGAGATGAAAATAAAAGAAATAAAAGAAATAAAAGCAAATATTTATTGTCAAAAATATTATGGTTCAAATTCGGAAATCAAGGCAGTTGCTTCTTTCATTCATTGCTCCATTCAGCCCTCACATGGCATATTTTTGCGTCCATTCTCGTGCCAATTGATTGTATCTCTCCCGGTCAGTCTTGTAGATGCGAGCAATTTCGGGCACCAGCGGATCATCCGGATTCGGATCACAGAGAAGTGAGCAGATGGAGAGAAGAACTGCAATATCATTTCCAATTTATTAGTAATATTCATCATTCATGCTAACCTTTAGAAACAGTCAATGCCGGTGACCACTGCGATCGGAGTATGTCCAAGCAAATGCTCCCATTGCTGTTGATGTTCGGATGGTAAATGCGAGTGGTGAACGCAACTTTCGGCGGCTTGAATGGGTAGTCTGTCGGAAAGTTGATGGTCAGGAAGAAGACGCCACCTTGAAATGGTGACTCGGCTGGTCCCATGATTGTTGCCTGCCAATGGAATAAGTCGTCGTTGACTGGACCTGCACTGCATTGAGCTGGTGGATCGCGGCCCAAATCCTGGAGTTCCTAAAATAAAGAATTATTTCATTTTTATTTACAAATCCAAACCTTTTGAATGCGTTTAAGAGCCATATTGTTGACAATTTTCAATATTAGGTTGTGAAAATATGAAGCAAGCAAACGAAATTGTAGTTTTAATATTTAGATTCACTTTCTGAATTGATATTGAAATTAAAAAATTAAATAAAATGCAGAAATATTTGTTTTGTTGCAAATTCTAAGCAAAGCAATTTCAATTTATCTAGGCTCTATTATTTTCTTGTTTGCGCGTTTCAGCGAAAAAATCGTTTAAAACTCAATCAAACCATGAATATGATTTGTTAGTTTTACCCTTTTACGTAAAAATTTATGTTTTAAACTTAATTTAAGTCAAATGAACTGATTCCGAAAACATCACGGGTCTTTTGTTTTAATTCGTGAAATAAATATAAGCCGAAAATCGAATCGGTTTGGATTTCAACGATCATTTTCGGCGAAGCCTGAAAAATAAAAACTCGCAGCACCGTATTTGCATTTTTATTTTTGATGACATTAGATCCTAAAGTATAGTCTGAAAAAATACGCAGTGTATCACTTATAAAGAAAAAGAGTGTTTTTTATCGATCGATCGCGATCGCGATAGCGATTCCTCCCTGACATTGGCATGGCATGGGCATAGGTGTAAACAATTTCGCAATTAATGCTAATTTCCTATCTAATAATTAAGCCTAAAATGGGTTTTAGGATTCTTATTTATAATGGAAAGCGTGAAATTATACATAAAATTAAATTTAGCACACACAACACAACAAACAATAAACAAAAATTATTTTCCTTTTTTTCAACAAATTGCATCGAAAACTGAAAGCTATTCGCCCTACCGTGTGAGATAAATATGTCGATAACATCAAAAGGTTGTTTAACATTTTCACTTTTAATTTGGATAAAATAAGTTTTCCTATTTAGCACGCCAGCATCAAAATCGTCGCAACAGTTCATCAACGGTGTCCAGCCCAACCAAACAGAACAGCACAATTCACTCTTCGTTCGATTCAATGTTCCATGCTTTCCAAGAGTCCGCGATGCTCTCAGCCGAATTTGTTCGCCGCAGCAATGATTGCTATGAGCAGAAGCGCCGTGCCGACTACGATCGTATGGTGATGATGCAGGGTCAACCAATTCCACGACTGCCTCCTTCACGAGTAAGCGAAAATATCCAACAAAATCCAATTCCAATTTTTTAGCAAAGCTTGCCGGACAAAATTCGCCTCACCATGGAAATTCAATGCAGTGACTTTGCCAGCCTATACAATGGACGCGAGGCCTGGGCCGCCAACGATTCGCTCTCGGATATCATGCACGACACGCAATGCATGATCCAATTTGCCAACCAATGCGACACAGAGCGTATGGGAATTTTCAATCAAGTGAGTATTGTGGATATTTTTTCACAAATCACCACCACCGCGATCATCCAGGTCACGATCACCGGGGACATGCCCAACATTGACACCGCATTGTTTCGCCTTCGTGTAAGTCACACTTGATTGTATTCATTACATATTTTAAATGTTAAGCAATATTGCCCAATCACCATCGTTGTGCCGCTGAACAATATCAAGGATGCGATCAAAAATCAGGACCCGGCAAATTTGGTCAATCAATGGTGCAAGGGCAAAGAACTCGGCGAGTACTCAAAGGTGCAATTCAGCATTCTCTATCAGCCACATAATGCGCTCTCACCGGCAAATCAACAAAGTGAAGAGGTGAATTTAATTTACTTTTTGTGTTATTCATTTTTACGTTTAGACCAAAAATGCCTCTCCGTCATTGGTGGTTCGGGCCTCGCGCAAAGATTACCGATTGATGACCGCAGCAAGCCAGGCAATTTGCCGCCTATTGTTCGATGATGAAGTTTGTTTTGAACAAAAAGTCGATTAAATAATTATTTAAGGCTCCAACTTTCTATTCGCACCTGAAGATTCCGGTCTCACAGCGCAAAATGATTTCTGGCTCGCCGGATGGTGTTCTCGTTCGATCAATTTCAACGGCCACTAACACCATGATCCATTACTCCAAACCAACGGAGCCGTCAATTCGTTACTATTTGCGTGGTTCCGCCGGCGATGTCATCAATGCGGTTCGATCTCTCCAGGTTTTTTTTCTAAAAATCGATAATAATTTCTAATGTGGTTTTTAGGACATCAGCCCAGTGCGCATTGAGTTCGAGGCTGAGGATGAGCATTTGATGAATCCGGCAAAGGATGTGCACCGCGAACTGGACTTATTCGACATTGAGCGGGCTGTGATCGTCCAATTGCGCAAAAGCACCTACGAGGGCGATTTTCGATATGAACAGGAGGGAATGCGAGTATGTTTATTTATTTTGAATTTAAATTTATCAATTTTAATGCATTTTCAGCACACATTGACACTGATGACTTCCGAAGAGAATGTCCAGAGCCTGTACAAAGTCCGCCGTCAACTCCTTGTTGAAGATTGCTGGAAGCAGGAAGGCAGTCCGAAGAAGAAAAGTCACCCTGCATACATGGACTTTCTGAAGGTTTCTCTCACAAATTTAATTATTTAAAAGAATGAATATTTTCTTTAGATTCTGGTGATGGAGTCATCGATGCGTGCCTACATTGGTGAGGGCAAAGTGGTCTCGGTTTGCCGATGCAATGACAAGAACCATGATCATCACCCACAAATTCATGCATAAAAGAAAGAAAGATGATGTCTTCAATCAATCGATCAATTTTTTGTTTCTAAAAAACACACAAGAACACAAATAACTTTAATTTAATCGTTTTCTGGCACAAAACAATTGTATTTTTATTAGCAGCTAGTGAAGTTGACACCCACATGAATATTTATTTTGTTTTGTTAGCTAGCAGTGGCCCTTTTTCCGCCCACCACCATCCATTTTTTTGCCTTTATTTTGTTTTTTTTTTATATCAACTATTCTAATAATAAACTAATTTCCAACTATTTTTGTATTAATTTTTATGAATTAATTGTGACGATCACAATTTTATTATATTTATTGGAATTGGAATCAAAAAAAATGGAAGAAATAAAAAAGCACTGTTGTAAATATATTTAAATGTTCTTAACCCATCTACGTCGTCTGGCCAATAATCAGCAGTTCACTGTGCTAAAAAATGTTTTTCCACCGGCACTTGCTCAACAGCATTGGATGCAATTGTTGAATTCGGTTAGTTCATTCAATTTAATATGATCAATTTGGTTATTTTGAGGTATATCATGAAGAGGGTTGGAAGAATTCGCCGCATGACTATCAGAGTTGGCGCCGTTCATTCCCTCCGGATGCGTATTCGATGTGGTATGCCATTGATAGAGGTTTGTCATAGTCAAATTTAATAATTGAATTAAGGCTAGCTTTAGGTTAGTTAGGATTATTAAGAAGATTTTATCAAAAATTTTTTTATACATTTCTAAACGAAATACTATGTTTTGAACCAAAAAACATAAAATAAATGGGAAAAATTATTTTTAATTTACAATAAAAATTAGAATGGACTTTGCATTTCAGAGACTCAAAAAGTTGTGGGATGCTCAAGTATGGCCACTTACAAACCATTTCGACTTCGACAAGAAACGAAAACAAAATTGCTGCCCCTCTCCATGTTCGGCATGTTCTACGTGATGCGACAATATCAAGGGTTGGGCATTGGGAGGAAAATATTCCGTGCCACGATGGATGAATGCAAAGAACGAAACAACATTTTCCTATATGGACGTACGTTTCTTTTTTGAAAATATTATAATTCGTTTTATTTTTCCAGTCAAAGACAGTTGGGAACGATATGAACGTGGCGATCCGGCATTCGTCAAAAAGCCAGAATGGAAATTGTTGGCAATGAATGCAAAACCCGGTGATATTCAAAATGAACGATTGAATGTTCTATTGCTGAAGAAAGTGCCATCCTCGCTTGAAGTGATCGATTGGAAAAAAGGTAAATTTACAGGAACACAAATTTTGTAATTGTTTTGTTTTTTAGTCCCATGGAATCAATTGGCACAATATGATGCGAAATTATCGATGGGATATGATCGTGAGGAATATTTGCGCCAGTCATTTGAACAGCCTGATTCACACACATTGGTGGGTTAAAAAATTGAAATAGAAATTCTTATTAAAATGGAAGATTGAATTCACACTTTTCTCCCATTAAAATTAAACTCGGCTAGAATCAATTATTTGGACACGGACCAGGCCTAATTCATCTCTGTTTGGACCTGAACACCCCCAGAATTACCCAATTGTTTAAACTAGTTGCTGGGATTGGTTAAGAAAGTATGTGTATATTTCTCAAAAAAAAAAGTAAAATGAATTAATTATTAAATTAAAACAAGTTAGATTAAAACTTTCCGGAAGGAAATCAGAATTGAAACTTTCCGGAATAACCGGAACAAAATCAGAATTAGAACTTTCCGGAACAACCGGAACAAAATCAGAATTAAAACTTTCCGGAAAAAATCAGAATTGAAACTTTCCGTAATAACCGGAACAAAATCAGAATTAAAACTTTCCGGAACAACCGGAACAAAATCAGAATTAAAACTTTCCGGAACAAAATCAGAATTAAAACTTTCCGGAACAAAATCAGAATTAAAACTTTCCGGAACAACCGGAACAAAATCAGAATTAAAACTTTCCGGAACAACCGGAAAACAAAATCAGAATTAAAACTTTCCGGAACAACCGGAAAACAAAATCAGAATTAAAACTTTCCGGAACAACCGGAACAAAATTAGAATTAAAACTTTCCGGAACAAAATCAGAATTAAAACTTTCCGGAAACCAACCGGAAAGAAGTTAGATTAAAGTCTACTAGTTCTGAAATCCAACCGAAAAGAATTAGATTCTCTAATATCATCTCCCTTTCTCATTATAAATTAACACATTTCTTTTATGCAACTCTTATTTTTCTGCACTAAAAAGAAAAACAAATTTTACATTCGAAAATAGGACAACACTATTAAGAACGCCCTATTATTCCACTATGGTTGTTTAAGAGGCACTTTTTTATGTATTAAAGATAACAACAAAATTTATGCACAATTATTAAACAATAAAATATATTTCTCCATTTTAAGGTGGTCGTCTCCAGCAAGAAAAAAACCGTCCATGGTCTCGGCCGAATTCGCCGTTGCATTGATGACCACCTCGTCATTGGGCCATTGTATGCGGATGAACCGTTGATTGCCAAAATGTTGTTGCGTGCTCTGCTTCAACCCAATCTATTCCCAGCACCGCCCAAATCCATCCACTATCGTTTGCCAGATTCAAATTTGGAGGCCGTTGACATGTTCCAAGAATTGGCTGAAGGCAAAGTGGAGCTGGAAATTCTGCATCCTCAATTCACGAAGGAAGTCATCAAAGTGGGTTATTTTCTACCAATTGAATTCCTTTAATGAATTTTCTTATTTCTACAGTTTCCAACTGAATTCATCTACTGCGTCAGTGAAGCCGACAATGCCCTTTATTAAGAAGGAGGCAATAATAATGTGAAAAGAATAGATGTGCAAAATTGTGATAATAATAATATTTTTGTTTATTTAATTTCAAATAATCTGATATTTAAATATTATGCCTATTTTTGTGAATAATTGAATGTGAATTGAATTGTTAATAATAAATCATTTTTATGCATCATTCCTCCGATTCTGATTTTCCAAATTGCCAATTATTTGTGCCAATTTTTGGCAACTAAAACAGCATTTTTCCCGAATTCTGGGTTGATCGCAACTGGGAAAATGTTTTATAGAATGTGAAATTAAGAAGGTCTAAATTACGATTGAAAAAGGCGAAGAATGTCGCAAAATCGACTGTGATCTTCGCAAATTTGTTGGAGTGCCGCTGGGGAATAGGGTGCTTGACCATGGGGAATAGCTACAAAAATTAAGAATTATAAATAATAATTAACGGAGAATATTGTCCCTTCTATATGATTTATGAAGTGAATGGAAATTACTGTCTATTTTCCCTCGGGCAAATCTGGAACATCGAAATCGAATATCCTCTTGACAAATGAATAAATTGTCTTGGAGAAAAATTCACTCATTTTCCTTATTAGGTAAATGAGATTTAAAAGAATTTATTATACTATTGTCTCCATTAAATAGAATTAATTTATAAATGTGCATTGCATTTCATTAAAATCACAAAATTCACAAAAAATGTGCATGAGAAAATTACAAAATGTGCAAAATTAGTGCAATGTTTTGGATGTGTAAAAATTAAATAAAATTGTTATTGTTGTTGACGATCATTTTTGGGTATTAAGTTAATCTTTTCTCCAATTCCACTGTGCTACTTTATTCCTCTGCAATTTGTCCATTCGCATCCGTCACAACATTCTTATTATGTGCAAGTGCGGAATGTTTTTGTGCTGGAGGTGCCAATGAAAGTGGCGCCGCTGGATACAGCAGAAATTTATTAATTTTTGGATAAATATAAATATGAAGGATAAAAAAATTTGGGAAGATTTTAAGGCCTATTCAAATCCCATTGATTTAGGCCAAGAATGCCATTTGAATGAATCATTAAAAATATCCCTAATTTCCAATTTCAATGCCACCTTTTGCTTTTCCTTTTGTCTCATTCGGCTTCTCCTCTTCCTTTCGTCTCTCTTCCCCATCCTCCTCCTCCTCCTCCTCCGGACATTCTGGCAGCGGTTTTTTCGGTTGGCACCCACGAATTGCTGCCGGGCGCTGTGATGGCGCACAATTTGGCCCAGCCGGCTTCCGAGTACCGTGCCAAACACAACGGAGCAGACGCATCTGGAATGGAATTGGGCAGATAATATGGAATGGATTGGAAATTTTCGAAAATGGAATAATTAGAGTATCGTTGATTGAGTATTTATATAGCTTTTTGGTCCACAACTCAATGAGGCAATAACCAATTTGGGTAGGCGATATATCAATTTAAGACCTTAAATGTCCTCTAAAAATTGGCCATAAAATATTTACGTATTTCTCCTTTTTAATTTAGTTATTCGCCTTTGAGTGTAATAAACCCGAATCTTCTGAAGAAAAGCCGCCTATTTTAAAAGTTACCAAAAATTTCAGAAAATTATAAAGCCACTTTTTAGAGGACATTTAGGGCCTTCAAATTGGCATATCGCCTTCTCGAATTGGCTGCTTCCTTGTTGAACTATGGCCAAAAGAATGGCAAGAGTATTCTATCGTTGGTACTCATTTGACCTACTTCGTAAATTTTCAGCGATTTTAAAGAAAAAAAATTTGCCTTGGCTAACGCCATTCCTCTCTCTCACCTGAACACCTCCATCCCCGCATTTTTTGCTGCATTTTCCCCAAACAGAAGGTCGCCATTCGGCTGAACAATTTGCTAAAAAGATTAAAAATAAAATTTCCATTTGCCGTTCTGGCACCATTTTGGCATTCCCGCTTCAACTTTGGCCTTGCCTTTCGGTCACATTGCATTGGGCTCGTTTCAGTGCCATTTCCGAATGCGCAGCGCACTTCCCTCCTTTGAAGTGCCGTCTCCTGGCGAACACAACGTGATTCGGCGCATTCACTCCATTGGCCAGTTTCCCAGCGAGGACAATTCTGGTTGATGCAAGGTTGCGAGGAATTTGGCCGCGGCACACCGAATGCCTCGCAAATTGCCTCCTCCAAATAGGCGGCCTCCAGGCCAACATGAATTTGGCATTTGAGGAGGCGAACCTATATAAATATGGAATTAAAAATCTAATAAATTGTTAAAATTGGTGTTGTTTTTATGAAAATTCATATTAGTTTTTAACCCATATCTGAATGAGGCAATAGCCAAAATGAGAAGGCGATATACCTTTAGAAAGCCCTAATAAATGTAGCCCAAAAAGTGGTTATAAAATTTTTATGAATTTCACCGTTTTAATTTAGTTATATTTGTCTTCGAGTGTTATAAACCTGAATTTTATGGAGGTAAAAGCCGCCTATTTTAAAAGTTACCAAAAATTTCAGAAAATTATTAAGATACTTTTTAGAGGACATTTAGAGCTGTTAAATGGCATATTCCCTTCCTAAATTGGTTGCTTCCTTGTTGAGATATGGCCTATAATAGTTCAAGTGACCCGATCGGTGGAACTCATCAATAGTCCTATTTCGATTACCTCATCTTCTTTCTATTTATTGTAAAGCCTTAATTTATGGCCCATTCGATTCATTAGAGTCAGTTTTGTTTATAAAATTTTAATTTCAAACCAATTTAAATGGTTTGAACCAAAGTTATGGCCAATTGAAATTTTGGGGTTTTAAACCGGTTTAACATATCTATAATGAATCAAATCTGAAAATCCAATTTATTCTCCTCATTATTGACCACACCTGAATTCCCTCTCCTTTGCCGCATTCCGGCTGTTCGCATTCGCCCCAATCCGAGACGGCAAAATCCACTCGAATTTGGCCGGGATCGCTGATGGCCGCCAGCTTTTGATACAATGAATGTTGCCCGAGGCGGAATAGCGAGTCACGGACTCGTTGGAGCAATTGGCGTGCCGCCTGCTGCTGTTTTTGTTTTTCAACCTTTCGGCCACCTCCCGTTCGATTTGCTTTTTCTTCCTTTTGGCCACCATCTTCGCTGGGCTTGAATCGAAGTGTCACATTGCCCAGCTCCTTCCCATCCGCACTTTGGCACGCATAAATGCCGGCATCCTTTTGCCTGGCTTGGAATATTCGAAGGGCACCGTTTTGGGATACTTTGATGCGAGCTTAAATGGGCAAAAATATAATTTAAATTAATTTGAATGGGAAACAGGACATTTCGTTATTTTGATTTTTTCTTTTGGTCATAGTTCAAGGAGGAGTTAACCAATTCAGGAAGGCAATATACTTTTTGAAAGCCCAAAATGTCCTCTAAAAAGTGGCTGAATTAATTTTTTGAAAATTTGGAACAAAATCTGAAGAAAAGGTGGCTTTTTCCTTTTCAACAAAAAATCTTCACACTCAAAGATATATAGTAAATTAATTTAAGGCCGAGATTCATAAAATTAAAGCTGGCCAATTTTTAGAGGACATTTTGAGCTTTAAAATGGCTTATCGCCTTTCAAAATTGGCTGCTTCCTTTTTGAGCTATTGTCAAAAGAATGACCTAGGTATTTGAAAAACCCACGATTTTGCTTCAGTGGCCGTCCATTTTTACTCCAAATGAGTTTGCGCCGTTCCCCAGCGGCAGCGGCATTCACCGGACATTTCACTTTTACCGAAGTGCTATATTCAAAAGAAATGCTCATTTTTGGCCTTCCCATTCTCCTCATTCACCCTTCATATAAATTTGCGAATCCGCCGACGCGCAAAGTCAGCCTTCTTGGCTGCTGTTCTCCTTCGCCTTCTTCGGTTTCCCCTTCCAACATTGGTTGATCCTTGGCCACACCCAACAGTGCCAAACTTTGTGGTGGAGAATGGGGTGGCAGTGGCTGATTTGCCTCCTCCATTATTGGTTCGGCATAGGAAAATTGTTGGGGCGAATTTGGCATTTGCAACGGTTCCGATGGAATGGACACCGAATTTTGGCCTAATTGGCCATCCTCACAAGGACCTTTAGGAGGGGAATGCATAATTTTGGCCTCCACTCCATCGTTTTTACCCAAATTGCAGAGGCGTGCCGTGGCCGGCATCGGTTCACCGTTGGCCGCCTGGCTGCATTCCTCCTCTGTCCTCTCCTCCACCTGGCCCATTGAATCGCGTCGAAGGCAACTCAGCGTTCGCCTCTGTTCACCGGGGCCACAACTGGTCGAACATTGGCCCTGTGAATGGATGGGAATATATGGGTGAGTAATGCCTTCCAACTTATTAGAAATTTGCCTCAATTTGGTTTAGGACTATTTTTGACTTTGGTTTATTATAAGGCAAGTTCAATACTTGAGCTATTCTTTTAGTCGTAGTTCAACAAAAAGCTGCCAATTAAAGAAGAATATATGCCATTTTAACGCCTTAAATACCCTCTAAAAGGTGGCTAAACGATTTTTCAAAAATTGAAATGATTTATCCACTTTTTCTTAAAATATTTGGGTTTATTTCATTTGAAAGCATGTAAATTTTTTAAAAATTTGAATTCAGGCGTATAACTATTTTAATGTGGGTATCATAAAATTTAAAATAGGCCACTTTTTAGAGGACATTTTGGGCTTTCCAATGATATATCGCCTTCCAAGATTGGCTATTGCCTTGTTAAGATATTGTCAAAGGAATGACAATGGATTATTGAAATGTATGGAGTATAGACTCAAATTAAATTCCTATTATAAAATATGGGATATTAAACTAACTATTCGGGTATAATTGGTAGAAGATTCTTTGCTCTTTAAAATGATACCAAAATTGTGATGAATGGTTTTGTTTGAGATGAGTTATGTGAATTTATAAAAATGGCCAGAACAATTGGAGTGTATTGTATGCCCTGAGGGAAGTGTCACCGGCGCCGCAAAGGGAAAAAAAGAAGAGAGCCGTCAATCAAACTTGATTTTTGTTCCCTCAATTTTGTTAGAAGGGAAATATCCAATACCGTATTCTCTTTTGTTTATTATAACTGGGAGGAAAGATCAAAAGAAAAAGAGACAATTTGAGACTTGAGAATATCGCCGATTAAGTAATATGCAATTTGGCTCATAGCTCAGTGAAGCAATAACCAATTCGGGTAAGCGATATATCGTTGGATAGCCCAGAGTCTCCTCTACAAAATTGCTTTAAATACATTTTACTTAATTTCACTTATAAAAATCCTCATGTCTTTGAATGTAATGAATCCGAATATTTTGGAGGAAAAGCCAATTATTTTAAAATTTTATAATTTTTAAAATTAGAATATGCCATTTTTTATAGGACTTTTAGGACTTTAAATGACACATATTTAATTCTATAATTGGTTATATTATTGCCACCCGAGCTATGGGCAAAAACAGCCCGCTTAATGGAAATGCCACCTAATAATATAATTATTTAACTCCTTTAAACCTTATTTGAATTCAATAGGTCTAAACCATAAATAATTGTTCATTTTTGCTCAACACCCTAAATTCCATTTTTAAATTCCCATACCCAATGCCCAATGCTCCATTCCGGTTGGCAATCCACCATTCCACAAGGCTCTTTATCGCCGGGTCTTTGTCCAGGGCATTGGCCATCCGGCAAAATCAGCGTGGAAGATGCCCCCGTCCGGGAAACGGCGCGTGCGCAGCGGACAGGACGAGTACGAAGGCCGCCACCGCAGGAATGGGAACAGGCCGACCATTGGCCAATCTATGAAAGAAAATGAATGGAATAATTGGCCCAATCCGAGCGAAGAAGCCCAATTTGACGCCATTTATAATAACTCATTAAGGCATGGACCAATTTTAATAATTTATGTACCAAATGAAAGAGTAGAATATTGGCTATAAAATTATATAAATTTTATTTAAATTGGTTCAAAATTAATGGAGTTAAATAGAAAAAACTAGGTACTTTAAAATGTGGCTAATCAATAGTAAATTTAAATGTTTTGGACATTACTTAGATTCCGAACCAATTTAAATAAAATTAATTTCATCTAATAGCCAAATGTCTGTTCTTTAATTTGATACTAAAATCGTCAAAATTGCTTCCATCCTTCTGAATTATTATAAACAGCGACAAGATGGACTTCTCCAAATTCCTCCCCAGAAGGCCTTACCTCCCAATCGGGCGGGCATGAATGCCGATTGCATGCCCGCACAAGTGTTTCCGGTCTTGGACCAATTTTGGATAATACAGCTTCACACATTTTGGCAGGCACAATTGACTGTTCCAATCCTTGGCCACCGCCAATTTGGACACAAATTGGCGGCGATTTTTGACGGCCACCAAGGCAAGAGGCAGAACAACGTTTCAGTACCGTCATTCATTTCATGAGCCTTTCTTTAGGCAATAACTCAACAAAAAAGCAACCAATCCGAAGAGGCTATATGCCATTTTAAGGCCTTAAATGTCCTCTAAAAAGTGGCTTAACTAATTATACGAAAATTCTAACAACTTGTCAAAAAACGATCTTTTCCAAAAAAATAGGATTATTACATTCAAAAGACTCAAGACTTTTTCTAAAACTTGATTTATACAATTTAAAAAGGGCCACTTTCTAGTGGACACTTTGGGCTTTCAAATGATATATCGCCTTCTTAGAGTGGCTAATACCTCGCTGAGATAATATAAACAAAAGAATTGTCCAGGGACTGAAACTTCATGTACTATTTTTTGAATCCCCATTTTGTTTGTGCTTACTTCCTGGCCCACAACTTTTATCGCACGGACTGAAATGGCCAGTGTCCCGCCATCGGAACAGTTGACGTGCACAACTTTGGCCATCGCCCCCACAAATGCCGCATTGATCGGGTCTAGAGCGGCTGCCAACCAGTCGATCACATCCAACCGGGAGGCAACGCCCATGAAGGCAAACCGCCAATTGGGTCGAGTCAATGGCCAATTGGCACGGTTGGCCATCACGAAGGCGGGTGGGGAAAGTGAAATGGGTGGCATTCGATTGGTTTGTTGTAGTGGCGGATGATGAGTTATTTTTGGCAGAGATGGACAGGCACTCCAGTTGGGAACACTGCATTTTTGAGGGCAAAAGGGGAATAGTTAATTGGCAAAGTTTAAAATAAATTTAAAAGGCCAATTTATGGCCATATTTTTAAGCTGATTTTGTCTTCTCTAATATGATAAGATTAAAGATTCCCTTCATCATTTACCCTAAAATTCATTTACATTTTGAGGCAATTTATTAGGTGAAAGCAATGGATTTTCGGCAGTTGAACGAAGGGCACATTCCAAGGCAAGTGGATTGGCCGGGATTGGGGGAGAGGAAAAGTTGGTAACCGAATAGGGACAATTCTATGAAGGAAAAGTTATTTCTGAAGGACGGGAATAATTTGTGGCTTGCCTTCAATTCGGCCTGACAAATTCGGTGCCGAGAATAGGCACCCGAACAATACATGTCCAGGCAACGGCGCAACTGGAATTGGATGCCTTGTTGGCCACACTAAAATTTGTGTTTGAAAAAAATATATGTGATTTTCCCTAGAGGCTAACTCATTGAAAATTTCATTTAATTAAAATTATATTTTGACATTAGAGGACATTTCTTTTGGCCTATATCTCAGCGAGGAATTAGCCAATTTGGAAAGGCAATATGCCTTTTGAAATCCCTAAATGCACTAAAAATTTTGGTTTTAAATTTAATGAATTCAAGTTTTAAAAAAAGTAAATATTTTTGAATGTAAAAAAAAGCCCGATATTTGGAGGAAAGCTACTTAATTTACAAATTATTTTAAATTTTCCGAAAATTATTAAGCCACTTTTTAAAGGGCCTTTCGGGCTTTAGAAAGGCATATCGCTTCCTAAATTGGCTTCTTCCTTGTTGAGCTATGGGCTATGGCCAAAAGAAAGGCACAGATACGGAAACTGCCTGAAATATCCTGCTTCCATATTTTGGAGAATACCTTTGCCGAACAATGACTCCATTCAGACCATCCACTCCAGCCCATCAGTAGCCCATTGTCGTTCCCTCCTAATTTTGGCAACATTCCGACAAATAATTCACCGTTACGTTGATTTCCATCCTCCAATATTTTTCTTGGCTTCGACAAATTCTTTTGGCGCTCTTTTTGGCGTGGAAATTGACCACCAAAGGCCATGAGGAATGTGGAGGAAAATTGAAGGAAGTAGAGAAAAAGCCACCAATGAAATGCCGGCACCGTCGCTCGATTCATTCATTTACCAATTTCCTTTCAAAAATACAAAATTATATGATACATAATTCGACTGTCAAATGGACTCAATTCGCGAATTTATGGTTCAAAAAAGGGGGCGAGTAAACCAAAATTGTCTCCATATAAATATGGACATGGAAGGCAAAAGTCCACATTAATTGGCATTGTTCTTTCCCCATCCAAGCCAATTTTGTCTCGCCACAATGATTTCAGACTTTGGCCAATTCCCCTAGCCTCAATTCTGCAGCATCGAAAATCTAGGTTTTTCGTTGAAGTCCAGATTTGCTGCACCAAAACAATGGACCCTTCCAACTTTGAGGAGGACGGGGCGAGGGGGAAGGGAAACAAAAGGGGGCCATAGAAGGGGCAAAGAGGGGTTTAGTGGCCAAAAGTAGGGCCAAAAGAAAGTTGGCATGAAGAATGGGTGGCGGCGTTGAGTGGGTAATAATGGGAAGGAAGGAGGGGCATTATGTGGAGGGAGAAACAAGGCCAAGTTGGGGCGGATTGGCATTGGCATGAATGGATGGATTGGGTGATGGCGCGAATGATTCGTCCCCAGGGAATTCAGGAGGAGGCATTCCCACTTTGTATCCTAAATCTTCTGTTGAAGAACATCGTTTTGTTTCCCATTGTAAAGTCAACAAAAAAAAACATTGCCTTTAAGACAATTACCTTATAAAAATTTAGTTTTTCATTTTTTAACTAAGAAATGAACGTGGATGGATTGACTTCGGAACCGAAGAATTTGTCAAAATTGAATTTAAAAGGATGAGGATGAGGAAGGAACAGCGAAAAGGGCACACAATTGCCTTTGGAAATTCGATTTTTATTGGCCCAAAATTTGGCCACCAATTACCTCGAAGGGGCCAATGAACAAATTACTGCCAATATTCTGCCAAAAAAAAAGGCCAAAATAGGGGTTGACCTCTTGAAAACGAAAGAGCAATGCGTAAATTCATCAGACTAAGAAATTGAAAAAGGCCAAGTTTAATCATAAAAATGGCCTCTCAGAACAAGTGAGATAAAAATTTGGCATCTTGGAATTAAAAGGATTCAGACTCAGCGTGACATTAGCCGCTTTGTAAATTATCGAAATTCATTTGAGGGAGTCAAACTATTTAGGTATTAAAGAATGCGTTTGTCGGAAAAAAAACATATCTAACCGAAATGAAACACAAATCTTTTCGTAAAACACATCAGGATTAAACACAAATCATGTGGCAAAATAAAAGAAGGATGTGACCAAAATTTGGACCGCCTTCTGTCCTATAATCTTCTTCGACCTCTTTTTGTGTCGGCTTCGTTCATTAGTTTTTTTGTGGAGCTGCATTCCTTTGTGTTTATAATGAAGAATGTGAACAAAAGGATGTGAGAATGAAAACCATTTTGGAGGAATTTTCCCTTTAATTATTCGATGCCGTCCAAGCCAACCATTTTAACCCATTCCATTATTCATTTTCACATTTCAAGATGGGATTAATTACAGGTGCGAAAAGGAATGAACCAAAAACGAGTGCATTAAAAATTCCATAGCCTAATTTGGTTGGAAAAATGTGAATTTTTTAATAAGATTTTATTCCGATTATCAATAAATTCATCCAAAAAATACATCAAAATAAAAGAAAAATAAGCAAAAAAATATCAAAATGGGAAGAAATATGTGCTTGGTGATTTAAAGAGAGAATACAGGAATGGAAAATACAATCAAAATTGGAGATTGATGAGCGAACAAATTTGGGTGAATTGGAATGTTTTTGGGTGGATTGATTGGCCATAACAAATGAAAAATATGCAATTCTCTCCGTATTTGAATTATGTTCCACTGTTGCTAGTGGCCAAAACGGTTTGCACCAAATCCAAGTCCATTTTGTCGGCAAAATCCATTCCATTGGAGATGGCGTACAATTCAATGAGGAAGGAGGCCGCCTTCTTATCCTTGACCAATTTGGGCACTTCTTTCCGGGCATTGATCACAAATGGCTTTTTGAGTTGGTAGACCTTCTCTGGATCATTCTCAACATCCTGGAATGGGAATAGAAAATTAGAAATAAAAATTTATAAAAGAAATTTTTTAGGGAATTTATTGGCAATTTTGATAACATTAATGCCTTTATTGTAAAGTATTTTTTATTCAAATTATTGTATTTTGTCTAGAAATGTATTATAGAAAGTATAAAAGTGCATAAAAAATGGGAATTAATCCTAAAAAAAATTAACTTCCCCCCAGCGGATTCGAACCCGTGACCAAATTTCTACAAAGAGGGTAACCCATTCGACTAAAAACCTTGGTGAGGGCATTTTCTCAAAATATTCTTTAAAAACCAAGCCGAGCCTGTCTTAAACTTACTCGTAATTTAAGAAATCTTTTCCTTTTCACAATATTTTTAATAATAACATACCTTCCATGGCAAAGCGCTCGTCAACCAATAGAGCATATTATGCACCAAAATTTCCAAATCCCCACGGAATGAGGGAAGACATCCACGATGAGCATCGCAAGAGGTGAACAGTGGCGTTCCATTATGCGCTGAATAAAATAAATTAATTGAAATTTTAATAATTTGTAATTAAAACCTTGTTTTTTGTTCTCCTTCTCCACGAGAGCATCTGGCAATTTTCGGGCCAATCCATAGTCAATGAGCACAACTTTTGAGAAGTCGGTTCTGCTTGTCGCTGCGCCAGCCAACATCAAATTTCCCGCTTTCACGTCGCCGTGCACATAATTCTGAATGAAAAATCGATATGAAAAAGTAAAAATAAATTTAAATCATACAATTTTAAAATAATTATGAGGATTTGTTTTATTTTCATTAATGGAAGAATAATATTCTTTCTTATGTATACCGGCATAGGCATAAACCAACTTATTAATAAAGTTTAGTCTAATCTCTAATTTTTAAATGAAACAAAAAATATTGGATATTGGTACCTGATCATGTAGGTATGCTAAACTGTTTGCAACGGTCCGGGCAACTGCCAATGTCTCGGCCAAACTGAACGTGCCTTTTGTTGCCCGAATTGATTCCAACGAAGCACTATATCTGGGAATGACCAAAAAGCGCACTTCCGTATTCTCGTAGTCGAAATTTCCGGAACTGATATAGTGAGGGAGGCCGAGAAATTTGAGTCCTTTAAAATATGGAAATTATGAGAATTTTATATGAAATTTTTGTGATTAAAACCTTTTTCCTCTTTCCATTTGGCCAAAAACTCAGGTTTTAATATTCGCATATAGACATGCATTTCTGTGAACAATGGTCCATTGTCTTGTGGTTCAACTTTGATGGCAACGCCTGTTTTTGTGCCAGTCTATAAAATATTTCGTAATTTTGAAAAATATTGTTTGTTAATTTACCTGAATTCCTTCGTATATACGTCCAAATCCACCTTGGCCAATTTCTTTGCCAATAACAAATTCTTGTTTTTTTAAGTCTGTGAATTTGGTTCCATTTTTGAGGGCAAGTGTTTTTTTGTGAAGCTTCGGGACTTTTCTGGCAGGCGGCATACTTTATTAATCTGATGAAATTAGTGGGGAAAATATTTTTGAATTATTATTATATGACAAATAAAGGTAGGTAGTAGAGTAGGGTTGCTCAAAGTGTTTCTCTTTAAAAAAATCGATGCGACTTAAAAATGAAATTGGGAATTTTAATGTCGTTTGTCCCCCTCCCCCAATTTTTGATAAAAATTTTTCATTTTCAACAAAAAAAATATGTAATATGGGGTTTTCTAGGTCTGGGTCTGGTATCTGGGAATCGGAATTTGAATATCTGTCATTTGTTTTGAAAACACACACCCGCAACAGATGTTCAAAAATCGGTTTAAAATTTTTTTTGTCAAAAATAAGGCATAGCAAAAGCGAAATTTCTCTCCGGTGTAATTTATTTGTCGCAACTCGCAATCGACAAACAAGAAACAAGACAAGAAAGAAAAGATAAAGAAACAAAACAAAACAATTTATAAAAAAAAAGCGACAAAATAAACAAAATGCCAATTTAAAAAATATTAAATTCCAGATTCACGCATCCCGAATCCCGATTCTCGAATCCCGAACAAAAATTACACAGATTTTGCAACAGATTTAGCTAAAGAAGATTACTAAAAGAGTTTTTCTTGGCCAATATTTTCTTAATTTTTCTAAATTTATCATCTAAAAATTCTCTTCAAGCTATTTTACTAGTTTTCCAATTCTAAATTGGTTTTACGCCCCCAACTGCTCCAAAGAGAGCCCATTAATCTTCTCTTGATAGTGGCTCAATTTAGCCATTGGGTGGGGTGAATGGGCCGCCTGACTCTCACTCAAATGTAGGAGGGAAACATTTGCCAAAAATCGGCGGAATTGAAGACCAAAAAATAGACCATAAACAAAAAGTGGATCAGATCTCATTACCGATACCAGTTGTTGGCCATTCCAATAGCTAGAATGTCCCATTTATTTGTCCACAATTTATTGCGTCCCGTCCATTTTTTCATAGGAATTTGCCGTCAATATAATCGTTAATTTTCTATTTAGCCAATCTCATTTTGAATTTCTACATCTTAAAATTCACCGCCCCACCTATGGATTTTGACCCGGACAACGCGAAATGGCAATGTTGCTGTTGCCGAATTCCAACGGGATTGAAAATTATGGGCCTTGTGGAGGCAGTTTTTGCTGTAGGAGTTATGGCAATTGCACTTCATCTGTTGAATCAACAGGCACAAATAGAAAAGGTAGGATTATTTCTTCATTCATCCATTTACGATTCCAAATTTTGTAGCAAAACGACGACGAAGGAAATCCTTTCTTCGCCTTCTACCTATGCATGGCGATAATTGCCTTCCTAATCGCTTCAACCTCGCTTTTGATGGTCCTTGGCGTGAGGAGGCGAAAAGATAAATGGCTCTACCCAACTTTAGTGGCTCGACTTCTGCTCGTCATTTTTGTCACGGTAAAACAGACGAAATAATACATTTTAAATCATCTTCTCAAGGTGTTCGGCGTCAGTATTGGTGTAGTTCAAAGAGGAAATGACAATACGACGAATGATGAACTTATTAAACCGACCCGACCTCCAAAACGAGGAGCGCGTGTGAAATTGGGAGGCAAAAAACTGGTTAATCAGGTCAGGATGATAATTCAGTCAAATTCTTTAATTTCCAAAATAAATTTCCAGGAAGAACCATCGACGGCACTGAGACTAGGTCTGTTATTTCACTCTTTATTTCATTTTTTTTTTAAATTTAGTCTTCCTCATCTTCCTTATGATCTGTGTCAGCATTACTGTTTTTTATACAGTCTTTTTGGTGGTCAAAGGAATCAATTACATCCAGTCATATAACCGGCTGAAGAGGAGGCGAAGTTCCTTTATGGTTGTGGCTCAATTGGGTGAGTTAAACAAAAATTATCGAATATTATTCCATCTAATTTTTCAGATCCAGGTTTAATGGCACCAAAAAGACCTTCTCAATGCAGCCAAAGCTTGTTGGCAGAACAGCAACAACTATTTTTGGCAGAACATCAACAACAACAGCAAAGAATGATGGAAAATGATCAATATTATTGATGGGATGGTTTTTCATCAATTTTTTACAATTTGTGTCAAATTTTTATTTTAAATGTATATGTAAAAGATAGTAAAATGTGAATAAATAAAACGGAAGTTATTTGTGTCATTCAACAAAATCGTTCTCGAGATTCTTTGATAGTTCGATCCTCTAATTTTCCACCCAATCATTGCTTTTGGGTACTGATGTAAAGAACGTTGTTGCCTCGGATGAATGCATCGCCATATTTGGCCTTTAACTGTCCGCCATGGTATTCTTCGGTCTGCTCCAGAGCGATGTTCATAAAGCCGTCCAAGCAAGAAAGTATACCTTAATTATTTGACATGTGCATCTCCGATTTACTAAAAATTACCTCTATAATCGACGCCAGAATTTAATTTAACCACCACTGGTTTGCCGACGATTTTTTTCAAAAATTCATTAGGCGTTTGACGTCTGCTTACGGATTGCATTTTCTCTGTTATAAAATTGAATTTGATTTTAGCTAATTATTATCAATAAATATTAAAACCGAAAAACGGATTATTCAAATCAAATGCAAACAAATTTATTTGATACATGCTTTATGATTGAAAAGAAACATTTGAAGTTTTATTAGGAATTGTATTACATATTACATGATCAAAAAAATGAAAATGACGAACACATAAATGAGTAAATGATGACATGAGGATGAATGGAATTTTATTACAGAGGTGAAGACAACATCCAAATGAGTAAAACATAATTTGAAATAAGTGTTGTGAGGGATGTGGTGTGGTTCATGTGCCTTGGTTTCTTCAGGCTTTTCGCACATCCATTTCAACCGCCGCCATCGTCATTGTTGGATGTTGTAGTCAACTTTCATCGTCGCCTTGTCCACTGTCATCGCCTTCATCGCTGTCTTGGTTGTCGCTGGTATCTGGAAATAATAATATTTATCTCATATTTTAAATCCAATATTATTACCGGAAGCGCAATCGTCATAATAGTCTTCTGAATTAATGAAAAAATTAAAGTAGATTATTTTAAAATTTAAACTGACCATCTAAGTCGATGACATCGCTCTCCACTTGCTTTGGTGGTTTTGTCTTAATCACATATTCTTCAATTGTTTCTGGCACAATAACTTTGTCCTTCCTTGCCTCTTCCTTCGATTTTTCGACTTGCTTCCTAAAAATTTTATTATTAAAATAATAATAAATAGTTAAGAGAACTTGATAATTTCCGCGTATTCAGAATTGCCTTTTTCTGAAAAAAAAGTTTTATTTGTAAATCATTTTCAATTCGCCATATTCGAACCTTTGTATTTCCTGTAGCTCACGGAGGCATCAACATTGGCCGGCGAATATGTGTTTGGTTCGTTCAGTAGCGAAATCACGGAGAGCAGAATGGTGCGCACAGTTTGAGTTGGATTCCATCGTTCACTGGGCAATTCTCCGCTGTGAGGATCATCGACCGGTGCATGAAGAATGCTTATGCACAATTCTCCGCTCTATAAATTTAATTTACTTTACAATTTATTCAAATATTTTGGAACGAACCGGATAAACATTTGGATGATAGACAGGATGGATGAATCGCATTGTAGGTGGAGAATATGGATAATTTGATGGGAATGTCAGCGTCGCTTTGAAGTAGGCACCCTTCACAAATTATTGTGTAAATATTTTAAATTGTAAACCTGATAGAGAGTTCCAGGAGGTCCAAAAATTGCAACAGTCCACTTGAACAAATTATCATCATCGGCGGTGACTTTGAAACCTTCAACCGGCTGCGATTGGAGAGATTTTAGTTCCATTTGGAGAGCACGGATTGCTGCCATTGATGAACTAGCGTGCATTGACTAAACAAATTTAAACATTTAGTTTTGAATATAAGGCTAAAATCTTACCATTTTTATGTTTGACTGCAATGAATTGAATTGTTCTGCTGGTACCCGTTTTCAGTGAATAGGCTCGATGTATGAGAAGATTTTAGAATTTTTGATAAGTTTTTCGAGTCAAATCCTCTGAAAAATTTAGTTATAAATTAAAATGGATTTTTTAATGATTTGATTAAATTAAAAGAGACATTCTCACGTCACGTGTAGTCTGCTAAAAAATCAATAAATGGAAACAAGAAATGAGAAGAGTTGTGAACACGTAATTGCTTTTTGTGGAGAGTCAGGAAGAGACTTTCTTTATAAAACTAAAAAGTTGATCTAAATGATAATCTCATTAATGAAAAATGGGTTTGTCTGGTTCATTTCAATGGTTTTTTTGAACTTTGCTCAATGTGAAAAATAATTAGAACAATTGGGTTGGAAATAAAATAAAATTGATGAAAATCGTCACTAAAGTGAATAGGTGGTCGTGACTGGTTCGGTGTCTGCCTCAACCTATACTTCATTTTCTATTCCTATGCTGGCTGCCAGCATCCGTATAAACTAGCATAGGACTCTTAAAATTAGGCCCATGTCATATGAAAATATAAGACAGATGGAGACACTCACTGGTGAGCAATTTAACAAGAGATGTTCGGTGCAATGTGACGATTTTAGTCCAAATGGTTGGCCAGAGAAATAAATGGTAAATAATGTTTACTGGATATTGACCTTTGAGACATCAAATTGTGATGATGTGATGATAATTCGATAACAAAAATAGTCAATAATCAATATTTTTATCGGAAAATGAATGAAAATATACAGCAAAAACAATAAAATTATTCGCACTTTCTTGGCATATAAAAAGAGATCAAATTTTCGGATCGATTCCCATTCCCACGGTTGATTGAGATTACAAATGGATCAATTGGATGAAAGAACACTCGTGCATAGCAATTCTGATAAGTACGATTTGATTGGTGGGTAAATTCCAATTTTGTGTGACGTTTTTTCGTCCTTCGGCTGAATAATCTAAAATTATTTATTATATTTTGTTGAGTAATTTTTGATTAACTTACATCATCGATTTATCCACAGGGAATCGATTCTTCTCCAAATTCCCTAATATTCGTTCATCAAAGCTGAACATTTCCGGATCAAAATAAGGTGAGACTGTGAAATGTTGATTGTTTGGCACTGGCAGGGTGGAAAGAAAACGGCGTCGAGTGTCGGCAGGAGTGAAGGATGGAAGCAAAGTTTCTTTTGTAAATTGATGTTGCGCTCGGACATGTCCACAATGTTCCATAGAATTAGGGAAATTATTTGTAGCCAAATGACCATTTTTGAAGAATTCGTTGTGATGTTCGTAAAGTGCAAATAATTGTTCTGAAGAGCGGTCATAAATGCCACAAATTTTGCCATATCGCCAATTGAGTAGAACAAATAGAAAATGGTGTCCAGATTGAGAGAATTCATTATTTTGTGCTAAAAATATTAATTTATTATTTAAAATAAATTAAAACAAACGATGCAAATCCATCCGAATTAGAATCATTTCGGGCCCAACAAATTGTATTTTTTGCATTTTCATAGATTTATAAAATTCAATTTCATAAAGGAATTGCTTGATTTGGCCTCTATTTGCATGTTCTTTAAATAAGAATGTGAGAAAGCTTTGACGAAATCCTAAAATTTTAATAAATAATGGATTAAAAAATTTTTTTAACCTGTAAAAATCCTATCGTTAATGAAATTTGTGGAATTGGCATCCCATAATTGATCATCGTCTAACATGCTTGGTCCTATTTGCCGGAGTTGAATGAATTCGCCCGTTGATTTGCCAATGCCCAGAATATGGATTGTTTGATGCTGGACCGAGAGGATTGCCAATGTCCATTCAAATAAATAAACACCGCTTTGCATATGAATTTCATCGAATTCAAATTTATGTTTATCGGCAACTTGTTCTTTCTAAAAATTGAAATAAATTAATTTTAAAATTAATTTCAATTACAAACTTTCAAATCTATTGAATAAAATGTTGTATTGGCAAGATGTGAGCCTGGTGGAAGGGATTCATTGTTCTGAAATAAATTTTATAATAATCAAAATGTCCAAATAAAATTAACCCTCATTATGCCATTGAATGTAGAACGAATTTCAAGCACCGGAACTGTCGTAGATACAATCAAAAATTGGGAGTCGGGCGTTATAAATGAACAATCTTTTGACAAATATCCAAATTGTAAACGCTCAAGTGATCGTGGATTTTCTTGTTCTCGTGTATCCCAAAATTGAATAATTGTGTGTTTTGTGAATATTTTCTTAAATTATTTTATTACATTTAATTAAGAGTAAATAACTTACAAAAAAGAGTTGAAAAGCGGGACAATTTGATCCGAATTGAACTCCTCTATAGTCAAATACATAAACCACTTGCATCGATGGACCAAATCCAATAAGTTTACTGCCATCCGGTGTAAATCGGAGTGGAAAAAATGGTGGCCGTTGCACTAAATGCTCTTGTCGTTCAATCGAAATTGAATGATAAAATTCTCGAGAACCATTCATGAAATTACTGCCTAAAATTTTAAAAAATATGGAAATTTAATAGAGTAAACCTTCTCGTCTTGTCCCAATCTCGCGTTTGTGTAAGAGACGGACAATGTTTGCAGTAGGAAATCTTTTCCTTTTACACCAATTCAAATCATATGGTTGATGACGATGATTATTACTGCTGCTGCTGCTAGAATTACTGATTGATGTCATAATTTAAATAAAATTCTGTAAATTTATAAATTAAAATTATTTTTTGAAAAATTAAAAATTCATTAAACCAATTTTAAAACTTTAAGGCGAGGCGATTCGCGATGATTCTGTCTGAAATTGAAAATGAAAAGTGGTAGTGGTGGAAGGATGAAGGAAAGAAATGGATAAAATGTCTTAAGGTTTGGACAAAGTGTCTTGAGGTTTCGGTTTATAAAAATTTTTAATAAGAAACGCAATCGCGGAAGCCAGACACGCACGCCGCACCCCATTCCCCATACCTCATCTAGCGCTATCAGCGACCAGCGAGTGGTATTACCATTTAGAAGCATCTATCAATCTCGATGCGATGCATTCAATTCCGTTTCAAACTAAAAGATTGAACACGGAACATTGTTTTTATGCTTAATAATAAAAAACCATCCAATCCCTTTTGTCCATTCCTTTTATTAATTATTTAATCATAATCTTTCAACAAATAATTTTTAGGAGAATCATACTATTTTATTTTCCCAAATTGATTTTGGAAAATCATCAAGTAAGAACTAAATTTATTCAATCAAACACCATTTTATGATATTTTTAGAAAGACAACGGAGTGGTTCAAGCAAAAGTTTATGCGCTATAGCCGACTGGCTACTACAGCTGAGGAAACGGACGAATATACACCGCTAATGCTTGCTACTGAACAAAGTGGAAGTGGACAAAATTTGAATACTGCAGACAACGCTTATTTGCTTCCAATCCTGAATCCATCAGCGGAGCAAAGTTTCGGATCAACAAATTGCCGAATTTATTCGATGTTCCAGTATGCTTGTTTAAATAACAATCGAAAATTCAATAGGATCAAAAATTAAATCAATCGTTATTATAATCTGGTTTGACGGCGGCGGATTATCATAACTCAAACCAATTTTTCATAACAAACATAGCCACTCAAATTAATCATCAATTCAATCCATAGTTTATTAAGACCTTAAATGGTTAGTAATATTTATTATGTAAATCAAGAGCCATTTTCATTAAGAAAGTAAATTCACAAAATTGAATCCAAATTCTGATTTATTGAATTTACAGGTGCGCAAAAAGGCTGTTTCATAGGAAGCGGGCTCTCCATTCGAGAACAATTCGGATTGGTCATGGCCCCGTGTGCACCGGTGGCTATTCTTTCCCGCCAAATGTCATATGCAATCGAAAATATAATATTTTCACCTTTGTACCGATGGTTAGTCATGATTTTATTCAATCATTAAATCAAACTAAACCAACAAAATTTAACAGGTCCTCTTCCAACAATTCAAATTTTTTCTCAACCTTTACTTCTTGCTCATGGCTTGCAGTCAATTCTTCCCACCTATCCAAATTGGCTCTCCCATCACATATTGGGGCCCCCTTTGCTTTGTTCTCCTCATCACACTGATTCGTGAATTCACCGATGACATGGTCAGATTGATTCGAGATAAAGAAGTGAACAGCGAAAAATACGAGAAAATGACACCGGAAGGAAGAGTGACCATCAAGAGCTCGTAGGTTTTTAATATAATTACTCTAATAATTAAATCATTTAAAGGGAAATACAAGTTGGCGATTTGGTTGTGATTGACAAGGATCGTCGGATTCCCGCGGATGTTGTGCTGATTCGAACAACGGAAAAATCGGGTGCATGTTTTATAAGGACAGACCAGGTTTTCATTTATGCTATTATTCATTACAAATTCAATAATTAAGCTTGACGGTGAGACCGATTGGAAGCTGAGGATTGCTGTTCCATTCACGCAAAATTTGGTTGATGAGAAGCAAATTTTGGACTTGAATTGTGAAATGTACGCGGAAAAACCACAAAAAGACATTCATGCATTTGTTGGAACATACAGGGTAAGAATTATTACGCACAAAAATTAAATAATTCAGAACAAATCACAGATTAATGCCGAAGATTGTTCTCATGATGGATCACTTTCTGTTGAAAATGTCCTCTGGGCCAATACAGTGCTGGCAAGTGGAACAGCAATTGGGCTGGTTGTTTATACGGGCAGGGAGACTCGTTCCGTGATGAACACAACATTGCCGGATAGCAAAGTTGGATTGCTGGATAGAGAGGTAAAAATTCATTCTTAGAAATCTTAAGAATGGATTTAGATATCAATTAAATTAATGCTAATAAATTCATCAATTTTTAGGTGAACAATTTAACAAAAATTCTCTTCCTTTTTGTGCTGACCCTTGCCACGGTTATGGTCATAATGAAGGGTCCTGATCATTACTGGTAAGAATTGGCAGTATTTTAATTTAATTTACATTCATTTCACCCAGGTATCGCTACTTGATGCGTTTTGTGCTTCTCTTCTCCTACATCATCCCCATCTCGCTGCGTGTCAATTTGGATATGGCAAAATTATTTTATACATGGCAAATTGGGCGAGACAAAACAATTCCGGAGACGGTCGTGCGGAGCAGTACCATCCCGGAAGAATTGGGCCGAATTTCATTCCTTCTCTCCGACAAAACTGGCACTTTGACGAGGAATGAAATGCGCTTCAAAAAGGTTAAACATTATATATTAAACAAATTTATTAAAATTTTAATTATTAAGATTCATCTTGGGAGTGTCTCATTCGGCAGTGAAGCATTTTCCGATGTTAAAATGCACGTGGAGTCGGCATACAGTGGAAAATTGGCACGCAATTCCTTCTCTGTTAAATTGCAAACCGCAGTTGAAGCAATTGCCCTTTGCCACAATGTCACACCAATTGATGAGAAGGGAAAACCAACATTTTATCAGGCTGCTTCACCCGATGAGGTATGAGGTTTTGTTATTTTTACGAGGGAAAGAATGGGGATGAGGATAAAGAAGAAGAAGATAAAGTGATGACCTTCTTCATCATATTTTCCATCATCCTCAACTTCATCTTCATTACCTTCCTCATCGTTATCTTCCTCATCATCATGCTCTTCTTCGTCTTCGTCATCCTCAATATCATCTTCATTACCTTCCTCATCGTCATCTTCTTCTTCATCTTCCTCATCCCCCTTGTAGGGGACCATCTCCATTAATACCTTATTACATAGTAAATTACACATTTGACAGGTTGCTTTGGTGCAATGGACTGAACAAGTGGGTGTGAAGCTGGCAAAACGCGATTTGGGCAATATGCATTTGGAACTGGCCAATGGACGGATGAAAACCTTTCAAATCCTCCATCTTTTTCCATTCACATCGGAATCAAAGCGGATGGGCATAATTGTCCGGGATGAGCACACCGACGAAATTGCGCTGATCATCAAAGGTGCTGACACTGTAATGTCCCAAATGGTGCAATACAATGATTGGTTGGAGGAGGAATGCTCGAATATGGCCAGAGAAGGTTACAAAATCCAATAAATTATTAGAAATATTCCATACATTTTTAATAGGACTTCGAACATTGGTTGTTGCAAAGAAAGTTCTCAGCAAAGAGCAATTGGCCGAATTTGAACGAGAATATCATCGAGCCAAAATGACCGTCACTGATCGAACAGAGCACATGGCCGCAGTGGTCAGACGGTTGGAAAGTGATTTGCAGTTGCTTTGTTTGACCGGTGTTGAAGATCGTCTTCAGGTTTTAAATTCTTAAAAATTTAAGACATTAAATTTCAAAAACCTTAAGATAAACCTTTAATATCTTTTTAAAAAACTAATTATTTTCTCATTTTTCTAGGATCAAGTAACAACTTCACTCGAATTGCTGAGAAATGCGGGAATTAAAATTTGGATGCTGACCGGTGATAAAATGGAAACGGCAATTTGCATTGCAAAATCTTCCGGCCTCTTCTCCAAAAATGATAATGTGCATGTGTTTGGACAAGTCCGTGACCGAACCGAGGCCCACAATGAATTGAACGCGCTGAGAAAGTTTGCCAAAAATATTTAATACGAAAATAATTAATTTATTTAATAGGAAAAATGATGTTGCATTGGTCATGTCCGGTTCCGCTTTGAATGTATGTCTTCAATATTATGAAGCGGAAGTTGCCGAATTGGTATTCAATACTTCATTAATTTTATAATTTAAGTATCATCATTTTTAGGTTTGTTCATGCACCGCCGTAGTCTGCTGCCGATGTTCGCCCGAACAGAAAGCCCAAATTGTGAATTTGCTCAAAAAATATCGAAAACCGTTGCGTGTGGCCGCCATCGGCGACGGTGGAAATGATGTATCGATGATTCAAGCAGCCCATGCTGGAATTGGAATTGACGCAAATGAAGGTTCATTAAATATTCTGATTTGATTTTTTTAATGATTATTTTAGGAAAGCAAGCTTCATTGGCCGCCGATTTTTCCGTCACCCAATTCTCGCACATTTGCCGCCTCCTTCTGGTCCATGGCCGATTCTGCTACAAACGTTCCTGTGCCCTCTCCCAATTCGTCATGCATCGTGGACTGATCATTTCAACAATGCAGGCCATCTTTTCTTGCGTTTTTTACTTTGCATCCGTTTCCCTGTACCAAGGCGTACTCATGGTTGCGTAAGTTTTGAATATTTTATTTATTTAAATTATTTTTGGCTAGACTAGCATTTTTTTATTCCCATTTTTACTCGAATTGCTCTATCTTATCCAGAAATGTAAAATAAAACATATAAAAGTGACAACCATGCCCTAAAAAAAAATTATTGGACTCTGAGCGGATTCGAACCCGGGACCTAAATTTACAAACGGAAGGGTCTCCCTTTGATTAGAAAAAGAAAATTTTCAAAATTTTTTTGGTCTAAATTTATTAAATAATTTATAAAAGTGCAAAAGAATGAAAATCAAACCCGAAAAAATTAACATCCTCCATGCGGATTCGAACCCGAGACCTAAATTTTGCGAAATTAGAGGTTCCCTTTGGATTAAAAATTTTCAGAAAATTTTTTTTAAAACCTTTCCTAATCTAAATTCTTTCTTCAGTTATTCAACGGCTTACACAATGCTCCCGGTATTTTCGCTGGTTGTTGACCGTGATGTTACCGCACAAAATGCCCTGACCTATCCGGAGCTGTACAAAGAGCTGGGCAAGGGCCGATCACTTTCCTACAAAACTTTTTGCATTTGGGTCATGATCAGTCTTTATCAAGGTTTTTATTCAATCAAACATTTTTCATTATTATTTTTAAAGGAGCTGTAATAATGTACGGTGCGCTCTACGCATTCGACGAGGACTTCATCCATATTGTTTCAATCAGCTTTTCGGCGCTGATCATCACCGAACTGATTATGGTGGCAATGACCGTTCACACATGGCATTGGGCTATGCTGGCTGCACAGGTTGACCAAAAAAACATTTAATTTTAAATAATTCATTCTAAACTAGGCACTCTCATTGACTCTATATGGCGCTTCACTGATCATTTTTGACCGATACTTTGACCGTCAATTTGTTTTGTCCACCGATTTCATCGTCAAGGCAACAATAATAACGCTGATTTCATGTAAGTTTTTTATCATTATCAAAAACATTTAAATTAAAAATTAAGGCCTGCCCCTATATGTTATAAAATTTCTACGGCGCCGATTTTCACCTCCATCTTATGCAAAAGTCAATTGATTGAATGGATAAAGAAAAGTGATATGATGAATGAAGCAGCTTTAAAATGAATGAATGACTTGATTTGATATTTTCGATCCGCGTGCCGTTTTAAAAAAAGATCACGGTTGTGTAATGTTTTCTTCCCTCCCTCAACCTCTCCCCATTCCAATCCTACCATTCAAGACTGTATTTTCCTTCTTCTAAATCATTTTATAGATTTTCCATAAATTTTGATAATTCTGAACAAAAAATTGTATTATTTGATTTGACAAATTCTATTATTATAAATTCTAACAGACGAGTGATACTATTCCATCCCCAATCCAATCTACTCATCTAACATCACACATTTAATTTGTTTCCAAATAAACAAGACATTTCAGTATAAAACATAAATAAAATTGAATCCATCAATTATAAATTGAGAAATTATAAATCAATTAATTATTAATTGAAAAACATATTTTTATAAAAATTATTGATGAATGATGATTTTATTAATTAATTTTATTTTAAAGATGACACTGTTTTTTTCCATTTGCTGCTTCACAATATGTTTTGCCCCATCCTTAATGCTGTTCAGAAGAATAATTGTTTCTGATCCGCTGCGAATTATTCTTTTTGTCCTTGGGTAAGAAATTTCTTTTTTACTCAAAAATTCATCTCAATTTTAGAGCATTTTTCTGGCTTCTCTCCTTGCTATTCACCTCACTGATTTGGGCAATTTCCAGCGATTATCTGTTGGTTCCAGTTTTTGCATCCGTCTTATTTCAAGAATTGGCCAGAGGACTTTACTATTATTTGCTTTACAAGGCTCAAGGGTTTGTTTAATTTGATAATTTTAAAATAAATTAATTATTAATTCCAAATTTAGAGGTCTCGCAAAATTGGCCACGGATGGAGTTGATGTTTCCGGTGTTCGTTTAATGTTCTCATCGCGTAAGTGCACACTAAATTCATCTGATTTGGCAATTTTATTCAGGACATGTTCTGGCCATTGTATGCGGACTTGGTATGGGCGTGATGGCAGCACTAATCTTACTGACGAACATTCTGGCCGATTATTCCGATGATGGTGTTGTTGGCCTTCCGGCGGCTATGAAAGATAATTCCGTAAGTTTCCAATATTTTCCATTAAACATTAGTCTAAAAAATATTAAAATTCCAAAATGAATGAATTAAATTTATTTTATTTTCAGAGTGAATTCGAGTTGCACATTTCGGATGCCTATTTTCCCATTTATTACTCGCTGGCCTCTGCATTACTTACAATGTTCAACGTTATTTGGACGATCACCCTTTGGGATGGATTGCATCGATTTTTCCACAAATTGGGCGGTTTATGGCACATTTGCATTTTGCTTACTCTGCTCTCCCATTTTATGAACACCACAATGGTTTGTTATTAATTAGAATATAGCTTAATAAATTCGGTTTTGGTTTGAGAAAATCAATGAAATCAAAACCGTAATTGGCAATTACTCAAAAACCGAAAACGGAAATTTTTCAAAAACCTAAAACCGGGTTTTTTAAACGAGCTAACAGCCAATCTAAAAACTGACTGAGCTACTCTATTATTTATCACAACTTTGAAATAATTTAAACATAATTTTCAGAGCATTTGGCAGCGTTACGAACCAATTCCTGTTCTCATCCTGCAGGCAGTGCTCCTCGTTGGCCACACTTTCTATGCTGCAATGCTCGTGAAGAATATGCAATTTCATCAACTTTTTCAAAAGGAACGAACCGCCGGTGAACAACAACCACAACCAACGCAACGAAATATGAACGAATGATGACAGAAAGCAGCAGAGCAAATATATTTAATTTATTCCTTCACCTAATTCCCCAAATTACTTTATCATATTTTTTTGAAACCATCATCTTTAATGTAAAAATATTTATTTCGATTTATTCAAAAATAAATTTGAGATCTCAAAATTGAGAGAATAAAATTGCAAAATAAATAATAAATTAAATCAAACAAATAAATTAATCATTTTAATGTCCATGAGCTTTCTTTCTTTTTGGCTTATTCTTCCCATCCTCCTCATCTTCATCTTCATCCCGCCAGTCTGACTCCTCGTCTTCTTCCGTGTCGAACCCTCCAAATTCGTCATCATCCTCCTCTTCTTCACTTTCGTTGGGCAAATATTCATCCTCCTCTTCATCCATTGCCATTTCATCATCTTCATCCACCTCGCCGCCTCCAAATGTTGGACGAGCCCGTTTCCGGGGCTCTTGATCCAGCGGTGAGTGTGGTGTTCGCTTCCTCTTAGTTGGAGATGGTGTTCGCGGGGATGGCGAACCATGATGCAATTTGACTCGTTGCAATTGTTTATGGTTAAATTTGGTGGTGGTTGGCTGTGGCCTACGACCTTAAAAAAATAAATTATTTTCGTAATAAATTAAATGTGATTAACCTGCTGCTCGTCGGAATTTATAAATGTACACATTGATGCCATTCGAGCAGAGGTGATTGTCGATGAGTCGACGAAGCTGCTGTTCATCCAAATTTTGAAGGCCGAACCAAATTTGGGGCATATGAATGCTGGTTAATTGTTGTTGGGCGGCATAATGTTGGACACGTTGCAGACATTGACGAAGTGAAGGCAAATTGATCATTTCTGTGTGAATTGGTTGTTTTAAAATTCCAAAGATTTTATTAAATTTTAATGGAGAAAAATTCTCAAGGATTTTTCTATTCTATTCTCATTGTTTTGTAGGTCTTTCCTATTCAAAAAGTGTTATTAATTTACAAATAAACTAACTTGTATATCGATCCCGGACTGACTGTACAACCATCAAAACCACTGAAATCTTCCGTGGAATTTTGCCTTTCGCTTCCGGTCTATTCTCGTCCGGATTCAGCTCTTCCACCACCTCTGATTCCGGCTGCTCGCAAACATTTTCAATCAGATGTGCATCGCCCCGGTGTAAATCTTCCATCCTCGATGCCAATTCATACTTTCTTTGAATATCACCGCTCAAATTGCGCAGAGCGGTGAACACACCACCAGAGCCAAAATATCCTCAAAACAATTTTATGATGAATAAATGTTTGGTATCAAATTTACCTCCATCATCTACAATTTGTAAAATGAGCCCGTGGGAGCTTTGGTCGCCGGGCGCCCGCTCCGGTTTTGTCACATCCCCTTGGACATCATAAATTATGCCAAATTGCTTGTTGGTGTCATCTCCGCCAACATCATCGCCACCATCCACCTTTGCCGGCGGAGGCAATGGCAAATTTGAGGTGGTGTAATCTTTAAAAACAAACCATTTAAAAACCAAAATTTTATAAAATTAACAAACTATTGCTCGTCCATAATTGTTGCTTCTTTTTCTCCTTTTCTTGGGCCGCTTTTTCTCGGCGTTGTTTTTCCAGTTCCCGTTTTTTACGTCTGCGCTCTTCTTTCTCTTCCTCGGTCAATTTAGGCCTGCTGATCCGTTTTTGTGAATCAAGTTGTTGATCAGCAGTTTTGACAGTTTTTCGAACAGCTCGTTCGATCAATTCCCTTTGCGCATCATCTGGGATGGAAGGGATTTTTTGTTGGTTTTTAATCCCCAAATAATTTTTGGCTTTTAATTCCCAATTATTTTAAATTTCAGGAAGGATGGATGATATTAAAACCCAGATCAGAAGATTGGGGGCGTGAGGTTGTTATGGGGTTTTAGTTGAGAGCAGAAGTCTAATAAATATACACAAAACGCAACAAAAAAAGCAATTTATTATGAGATCAAATAACACAACAAATAATAAAAATGAATACAATATATACAAAAAAAAAAACAATGATGGAAGATTAATATGGGGGAATGAATAATACAATCAATATAGGAACAATTATTCAATCAATAGATGAATTACAATTTATCATGTTTCCTACTTTTGATTGGCGTCTGTTGCTGCCCAGCTTCGGTGATTTTTTTGAAAGCCTCACGGTCCTGGGAGTAGTCGCGTCCTTCGAACATGTACATTGATTCCACGGCCTCTTCCTCGTTGTTTTCCTTGAGTTGCGCTCCATCTTCGTCCAACTGAAATATAAATCGTAAATTATAAATAAATTAATTATCAAACCTTAATTTCCCAGAGTCCATTCGGTGATGTCCGGCCAATTTGCTGTTCCAATTGTTCGTCAGTGAGTACATCATTGGATGGGCCATCATCGCCGCCTTCTTTGTTATTCTCTTCTTGCGCCAGTTGCAGATTTTTGAGCCCTTGAATGATAAGATTTGCAAAATCCGCCTTTGATATGATCGCGTCCTTCTCCTCTGTGCCAAGAATCATTTCGGACAATTTCAGCTTCTTCGATGCACGGCATTTGATCAATTCTTCCACTGTGTTCTTGGCGATCAGTCGGATAATCTTCACTGGCCTAAATTTGAAAGAATTAGAATTGGATTTTAAAAGTTAAATTCGCTTACTTTTTCTGGCCAATTCGATGGCAACGTGCGGCCGCCTGCTTATCATTTTGCGGGTTGAAGTCCCAGTCGAGGAAAATGATTGTGTCCGCGCCGGTCAGGTTCAGCCCAATTCCACCGGCCCTTGTTGTCAGCAAAAAGGCGAAAACATCCGAATCTGGGCGTTGAAAATTCTCCACTGTCCGCAGGCGTTCATCGGTTTTGGTTGAGCCGTCAAGTTGTTCGAAATTGTAGCCTAAAAATTTGGAATAATATTTAAAATTGTTTAAAAAATTAAATTTACCTCGCAACAAGAGAATATCATGCACAATGTCCAAAAAGCGTTTCATTTGTGAGAAGATCAGCACCCGGTGGCCTTTGTTCTTCAAATAGGTGAGCAATCGGTCCAGAATGAGCGTTTTTCCACTGGAATTGACCAAATGTTCTCCTTCGGTGTATGGTTCGGGTTCGATGCCGTCGAAAAGGTACGGATGATTACAGCATTTGCACAATTGAATGAAAGTTGACATCAGCGATTGACGGGCCGTCTTCATTGAATTGGTCTTGTCCAAAAAGTAATCTGTAAATTATTTGCATATTAATTTTTATATTTTAAATGTTTTACCTCGATTATTAGAGAGAAGCGCCTTGTAGAGATCATATTGAGTGGTCGTGACTGAATGGTAGAGAATCACTTCTGACAAAGGCGGCACATCCTCCAAAATATTCTTGGTTCGCCGGACACAATATTCATCAAATAAATCGCGGAATTCTCTCTCAACTAAATTTGTTTAAAATTTACTAATCAAAAATGTTGATTTTACCTTTCTCATCATTGGTTATGGAACTGTACTTGTCCACAAATCGATCCGTTCCATTCTCGGGAAACTTCTTTGAATCTATCAGCTTCAAAAGTGAATACAGTTCCAGCATATTATTCTGAATTGGAGTCCCGGTCATGAGCAGAAGCCATTTGACGTTTGCAGAGTGCACGGCCTTGTGAAGTAAGCTCAGATCATTCTTTATGCGATGTGCCTAAAAATATTGTAATTAAATTAAGCATAAAACATAAAGCAAACCTCATCAAATACGGCGAAGTCCCATTCATCGAAATATAGCAAATTGCTCTCCTTGTCGGCCAGGAAAATCTCGAACGTTGTGAGCAAAACATTCCATTGGGCTCTTCTCAACAGTTTGCGACGCATATTTATTCGATCCTCCTTGCTGCCATAGTAGCGGAACAGTTTGAGGCGATTGCATGAAAACCTGAAAAATTAGTATGGACTGAAATTGAAAAGTAACAAAAATGTTCAAACCTTTTGATTTCATTCTCCCAATGATCCAGAACTGACAGCGGGCAAATGACCAATATGCGCGGATTGTCGATTTGTGTGCTCAAAATGGAGACCGAAACGATTGCTTGACACGTTTTGCCCAATCCCATCTCATCGGCCAATATTCCTCCATGCCCTCGGTCGTACCATCCCAATATTGTTTCGATGCCTTCAATTTGATGATTGCGGAGTGGAAGAGCTGAAAAAGAATCAAATTATTTTTAATTCGGAAAAATTAAAATAAACTCACAAATTTTCTCCAAGTAGGAATTTGCTTCGGCAAGAGTTAATCTGGCTGTCATCATATTATTAGTGGTCATTGTGATGCGGCGGTTTATTAGAATTGTATGTTGTGTTGTGTTGATTGGATGAAATTTATGGATGTCTAAAAAATTTTTTGAACCTTTTTATAAGATTTTCCAAAAAAAATCAGCAAAGGTTAAAGGATTTTTAATTCATAGATCCTCAAGAATTGATTGGTTGGTAGGGGGTTCTGTGTGCAAAAGTGGTAATGGTAAAAAATTTAAATTTCTTTATTGTTGTTTTTTTCTATATCATGCAGTTTTCTAAATACTATTTCAACTTTTTTCTTATCTATGATTAATGTATGAAATCGTGTTGCAATCACAATCGATCGATAAATGATGAAGTTAAGGTTTTCATTTTCAATGTGTTTCGTTCATGCTTAAATGAAAAAAAACCGGAAACCTATAAATTAGGCATTAAGCATTTTTTAGGTGCAAAAATCATTTCATAATGTTGGAAAAATAAAATGAAATTTTGTGCTAATGAAACTCAATTTTATAATTTTAGCGAAATAATTAAATCCAATGATTTATCAAAAATTTGTTGAAATTGGCCGTGTAGTCTATGTGGCAAAAGGCAAGGATACTGGCAAATTGGCTGTGATCGTGAATGTCATCGACGGGAACAAAGTTTTATCTTTAATTTTTAAACTCAAAACAATAATTAATTTCAGGCTCTTCTGGACGGACCGTTATCGGGTGTACGCCGCGGAGTGTTCAATTTCAAGGATTTGCAATTGACCAAGTTCAAATTGCCACTCCGAGTTGGGCAACGCACCAAGGGGGTTCAAAAGGCCTATGAGGAAGCGGAGATCAATAAGAAATGGGATGAAACGGAATGGGCCAAGAGAATTGCCAGGAAGAAGCTGGTTTGTTTTTAATTTGTGCATTTGATAAAACCCAATCACTTTTTTAGCGCGACAATCTCAACGATTTTGAGCGCTTCAAGGTCTTCAAAGCAAAACAACATCGCAATCGTCTGATCCGCGTCGAGATGGGCAAACTCAAGAAGACCGCGAAGGCAAAACCTGCTGCTGCTCCAAAGGCCAGCAAACAAACGAAGGCTAAGAAATGAATGAGAAGAAACATTCGATAAATTGATTGACTATTTGTTGATTATTTTCACTGTTAAAAGAAATTAAAATAATGGTTTACACATTAACAATTATTTGTTTAATTACAAATTCATGAATATTGATCATACATTTCATTTTATTTCAATTAATTTTAAAAGATTTTTCAAATAGCGTAAACAAACGGAAAAATGGCTACAACCAAAAAGAAGACAAGAAAGCTGCGTGGACATGTCTCGCATGGTCATGGTCGTGTTGGCAAACATCGCAAGCATCCGGGAGGGCGCGGCAATGCTGGTGGTCAACATCACCATCGGATCAATTTCGACAAATATCATCCTGGATATTTTGGAAAGGTTTGCTCATTTTACATGAAATCTTGACTATGAGATTAATCATTAGTATGACCTGTAAATTTATAGTAGGGGTTATAGGCAATTTGCCTAGTTTAGTGCTAATATCGTGTAAATGGTTCACCTAGAATTGAACTCATCAAATTTACATTATAATTTACAAAAGTGAAGGAAGTGCCACTTCCGGAATGTTTATGGTATAAACCCTAGACACCCTAAACCTCTCCGCTCTCCCTAATATAAACCTTAACCTTAAGAGCTAGGTTACAAAGCTAAAGGTTTCGATTTTACTTGGAAAGTTATGCTTATTAAGTTCCCATAAAACTGCTTATTAAAAGTAACTAATCATTTACAACAAATTTTAGGTTGGCATGCGTAACTTCCACGTTCGCAAGAACCACTACTACTGTCCGACAATCAACGTGGACAAACTTTGGTCATTGGTCACGGAGGAGACACGCGCCAAATATGCCAACCAAACCGACAAAGCCCCAGTGATTGATTTGGTCCGTGCCGGCTACCACAAACTGCTGGGCAAAGGTGTGCTGCCGAAACAACCGGTCATCGTCAAAGCAAAATTCTTTTCCCATTCGGCCGAAGAGAAGATCAAGAAAGTTGGAGGAGCATGCGTCCTGGTTGCATAAACAATGAATGATGGATGGATAAATTGATGTTTTATGCACACATTGACTTTGTTATGATAAAAAAATACATTTGTTAAACTATTTAACTTTATTTTCATTTTCACATTTTCAATAATTTGGTCCATTGGCCATAATAATATTTTTCATTAATTAATCATTTACATTAATTAAACATTTATTTTATAGAAAAGTGTATTGTTCTCAAAACGAGCTAAGGCATTTGCGACTTTACATTCAATCAAAAATCAATGGCATCAAACCAAGAACTCGCTTGTATCTATGCGGCTCTGGCCCTCCAAGATGATGGTCAACCAATCACTTCGGACAAAATCCAGGCAATTGTGAAGGCTGCTGGCGTCGAGATTGAACCATTCTGGGCTGGTCTCTATGCAAAGGCACTTGAAGGCGTCGATGTCAAGGTATACATAAATCTTCGTCAATTTACAAAAAATAGACATAGTTTTGCCGCCTATCTCTTTTGGTTTAGGCTTAGATTAGGCCTATTAGGGCGGGATATGGTTTTTAAAGATCTTAAATTTCCAAAAATAGCGGATGAATGGTCTTCCATTTACTTTTATAAATACTAAATTTAATTTTATGTTAAATTAATTGTAAAAATGAACTGAATGGCTTTCAAAAAGCACCGTTTTCGCATGATATTTGCGTTTTCCGGCCGTCACGAAAGCAAAATTAAATAGAAATGGATTCGAATGGGTGAGGTTGTGGACAAATAAAATCCAATGTCCAACGGCCTCAATACGAATCCGTACAAAAACATTGAAAAATAAAATAAATTTAATAAATAAATAGAGCAAATTTAATTTATATTCTCCAATTTTAGACACTGATTTCGAACATTGGCTCTGGAGTTGGCGCGGCAGCACCTGCAGCCGGTGGAGGAGGAGCCGCAGCACCGGCCGCCGCTGACAAGGCAGCTCCAGCTGCAGCAAAGGAAGAAAAGAAGAAAGAGGAGCCGAAAGAAGAATCCGACGATGACATGGGCTTCGGACTCTTCGACTAAATATTTTGGAGGAGAATGGAACAAGAAGAAATGACCATCCATTTATCCATATTCGAGATAATCTTCTCATTTATTGTTGAAATTTTATTTTTTTCTTCATTAAAGAAAAAATTTTGTTAAATCCATTTTTATTTTTATTAAAAATTCTAGAATAATTGGGGTAGGCGGAACCGTATGCAGGTCACCTCACCCCCAGGCTATGGGAAGAGAGAGAAGGATTTCGAACATAGGAAATTTTCTTTAAAATTTTACCCCGAGGTTCCATTTTTGATGAATTTTGCCCTAAGGAACCATTTTTGGTGAAGTTTCCCTGTAAGGGGCCATTCTTGATGAAAATTTCACCCTGAAGAATTTTCACCTACAGTAATATATGAATTAAAAAGAGTGTCAACTGTCAAGCCCTATCCCTCTCATGTACGGGCCTTGAGGTGGGCTTCTAAACATTCCCATTCCTTGATGTTTATATTAACATGTTTAATAAGGATTCTGAATGTTTCCATCCGAAGAAACCCCTTTTTTTATAAACAATAATAAATAATAGTACAATTTATTATTGGAATAAACAATAATAGTTGGTAATTTTCATTTTAATCCCCCATTCCTTATCATCAGAAGAGTTGGCCTCCACTGTGGTAAAGTGCGACAAGCCTTCTCAAAACGGTCTTCTGATCCACCGATTCAAAGACATAAGGGGCTGAGAGGAGTACACCAAGTGTTCCGCCCAATGTAATGCCGAAGAAGACCAATAAAAGTAGTCGGTCAATCACCATGGCCACATAGCGCCAATCGTCTCTAACCTGTTATTAAAATGGAGTTTTGGAAGAACTCTCTTAGGTTTTGCCAGTTTTTGAATTAATACATTCTTTGCCTCTTTTAAAATTAAAATTCTCTTTATTAGTCCATCCCCATATTCTTTTGTCCATTAAATGCCTCCAAACTCCAAACAATTCCGGCATTTTAAAAGGGTTAGGATTTTTGCTGAAAGCTTATCACTTTAATGCTTGATCTTGAACCTTTAAACCTTAAACCATTCGATAGAGCTCATTGAGGCGCACATGTTGGCCTATAGATTGTCAGAGTTTTATCAAAAATGAAAGTATTAAACCATCTAAACCATATTTGATTTTTTGTTCATAACTCTAGTTTGATCTAAAATCTTGCAATCTAGGCCATTTAACGCATATCGATGACCTCTATCGAATGGTCAAGGAGGGTTTAAGATCAACCGTTACAAAGTTATAGGCTTTTAGCAAAAGAATCCCATCTTTCGGCAAAACCCTTGCCCATTGTCCATTCTTATTCTACCGTTTTATGCTCCTCCTCTTTGTGTAAATGGTCGGTGATATATTCGATCGCATCAATTGCCCTCAAGGCATCCGGAGAGAGTGGAAATGCTTCAGCAGATGTTTGGCCAAATTCGTCATCATTCCAAGTGCTTCCATGCCTCTCACTCCCTGCCAACTCATCCAATTCAAATCGTCCACTTTCGGCACAATGTGGATGGTGTCGAGGTGGGCGAGTCAACAATGCGAATTGGCCAATTCCAGGCAAATTTGTCGACCTATGACCCATTTGGCCACCTCCTCCGCCAGCTGTATTATTGGCCATCATTGGGGAACGGCGAACGAATTTGTGGCTAGTTGGTTGCCGATGAATTTGTTGACGTTTTGGTCGGCGCATGCAAAGCAATCGGGGAACAATCCTTTTTAAAAAGTGGAAGATTGAGACTGTCAAATGGGCCAAGAACACAATTCACCTCAAGAAAACGGTGCGAACCCATTCGGGCATTGTGTGAGTGGTTGGGCCTCGGAAATAGATGTTGATGATGATCACTGTCACCAGAATGGTGATCACATTCAACACAAAGGTTAACTGTGAAAAAATACAAGTGAGTAAGGCCAGAATGCGAATCAGTCAGCTTGGAAATTTGGTGTCCTTTCTCATTTATAATAAACTTATCAGAGAAGGGAGCAATTCCGGTAATTTTAGTATAAAAATGAAGAGCAGACTTTTGGCTATCCAATGATATTAATTTTCTTAAATTGGTTTAGAATTGATAGATTTATGCCCAAAAAATTAATGAAAATTTCGCTAATCCATAGTAAAGGTCATAAACGGTTTTTGAGCAAAAAACTTCATGAATTCTTGACTAATTTATATAAAATTAATATAATTTGATAGCCTAAAATTTGCTCTTTAATTTGATAACAAAATTATCAAAATTGGTTCAATCTTTGATGAATGATGAGTTATTATTAAATATAAAAAGGCGAAGTTTGATTTCTCCCTAAGGCTGTGAATGAGTTTATCGAGGGTTTGCTGAATTTGTTAATTGTGATTCTGTTTTATCCAGAATCCAGTGAGTACACATTTCTATTGGATTGATCTCTTTTTTCACCACACAACTCACCAATAAGTATTTGGCCATTAGTGGAATTGTTGAAGAAGTAGGCGGCAAAATCTTTGACACCAATAATAAAAACACTACAATGGAGAGAAGGACCGAAATCTGACATTTTAATAAAATTTGCACAATATTGTTCCGATAGAATTGTCAACCGTCAATGTCATTTTCTCGCCTGAATCTGTTGGCAAGAAGAAGACAGCCATTGACAAAAATGCCATCAAAACGGTGGGAATGCTGGAGGGAATTGTATTGGAATTTGATGGCCCCAATTTTGACCCACATAAGGACGACCGTGTAGAAGAGAGCTTTACGGCGAAGCCGTAGCTGAAATTCAATGCGGGAACGGCGATTGACCAACGTGGCCGGGGCACCTCAAGAGGGAAATTGGGGATTAAATAAACCAATCAAAACACACCGACAACATCCCAAATTTTGGATTGGCCATATTCGAGCAAATCGATGCCGGCCGATCGCACAAAGTCCATTTTGATCTCATTTTCATTGTACTAAAAATGGAAGAAATGAATATTTCGATGCTTGATTGTACCGTCCAAGAGCCAAAAATCAGATGGCAAACTGGAAGGAAAAATAATCAAATTTGATTGGCAAAAAAGACAAAAATTGCCTTGCTCATCGAATGGGAAGAATTCCACATCTGAAAAACACGGGACTATTTGGAGCTTTTACACCAGAATCTGACTTAAACCGGATATGGATAATGTCCATTATTGAAAATGAAAAGAACATATCCTTTCTTTCATTCCATTCTCTTATTTGTCGAAATTATTAAATGTAGTCCATAATTTGCAAAATTTAAAGGTGGGATCCATCAGTCGACATTTTCAGAAACATTTTTGGTAAACTCTTTCTTTAGAAACCTTAAGCCAGCCCTGAAAGTTGCTCTAATCTAAGCCTCAACCTTAGTTAGAAGCTTGGCTACAAACTAATAAGTGTCCACCCTTACCAATAATGCATGAACTTTTGTAAATGGCCGGTGGCACCCAAAGCATGTCGCCATCGTATTGGATGATCACGTTGGACATGAATGACACTTCATACATGCCATCAGCACTTTATTAGAATGGGAAATATAGGAGGATCAACGATCGGAAACATTGGGAGTATCGCCAATCGGGTAACTTAGCCATTCTCTGATGAGTATAATTCTCAACAAAGCAAATGTCTATCTTAGAAGGCTATATATCATTTAAAAGACCGAAGTGTCCTTTGCAATTTGGCTTCTGAATTTTTATGATTAGAACCCTAAAAATAAAATAAATGCCTTTGAATGTATTAGACTCGAATTTTTGAAGGAAAAAGGAAAAGTCTCTTTTCGATAATGGCGATTAATTTTTCAAAAAATTAGTGAAGCCACTTTTTAGAGGACATTTAGGCCTTCAGAATGGCATATCGCCTTCCGGGAATTGGCCACTTCCCTGTTAAGTAAGCTATGATCAAAAGAAATATCCAGTTTAACTCAATTGGCGGTACTCTGTTGCCCTATTTCGTAAAACGAGAATTTCTTCAAAAGGAACACGGACTTGTTGAAGAGCACAATGTCCGGCAGCCAAACTTTATCCGGTGAAACACGGCTAAATGAAAATGTTAATGAATTTGGGACAGGATGTATGAATTCAGACTCACAGCTCTTTGATGCCCCCATAATTGACAGGATTCCATTTCAATTGAAAATCCTGCAAAAAAGCCATTCTATATTCTTCCATTTAACCCTCCCCTAATTCACGGACATGCCATTTCAATGTAAGCCAAACATTTGACTGCATTACCTGCACAAAATCTATCCTTAATTTATTACAAATTTATATCCAATTTTTGCCTGGTCCTTTTCGTCCACATTAATCAACAAAAGAAGCTGAAGTGCCATTTTGACAATGAGTGGCTGACTGGCATTTTGGACGGGCAAAATCAGGGAATTGTAACCACGGAAAATGTCCACCTTTTTTGTTGGGGAAAATTATGTCCAAATATTGAGAGGAGGAATATTTGGATTAATTAGGACAATCCAAAAATGGAAAAATAATTGTTGAAATTATTGCGGGAAAAAATGTTCGAATCAGCCTTCCAAAATGGCACATTCCAACTCACCATTAATCGTTCTTCATCGTCACTTCCCTTTGCAATTGGGTAAAATGGAAGAAGAAGAATAAAATGGCCAAATAATGTAAATAGCCATAATTGATTCATTTTACAATGGCTGAATAATAGCCGAAAATTTGAAGTTGCCAATTAATATTTGAACATTGAACGATTAAATGGGAGAAAATGATTGAAAATATGCCGAAAAATTGGAAAGAATTATCATAAATACATCAAAAAATTTTAAGGAAAAATTATTGGCAAAATTAAGTTGAAAATGAGACAAAAAAAGAGGAGAAAAAGACCCGTGAAAAAGGCACAAAACAGCAGCAGAATGTGAAGCCATCCAGTCGAAGCTTTTCCCTTGTTTTGGCGCCAGCTGTTCCTTGAAAATATAAACTTGGCCTCTGGACACCCAATGCCAAATAATGGGATGAAAAGTTGAGAATGAGGCCGGAGAATAGGAGGAGGGAATCTCGGAAATCGACATCCTCAGATGAATTCTTGCAAAATGGCCAATCGGTAGGGCATTGATTGGCCATCATAAATAAATGCAAAAGGTGGTGACAATTGGCCAAAGGAAAGGAATGGCCAGAATCAATTAATTTCCACTAATTAATTTTATAAATTTAAGAGATCAATTAAATGTCCATTAATTTATCATTTTATTATTTTAAGAATTTGAAAACATTTTTGTATTATTAGAACACTTCCACTCTATCAAAACATATAAACATCATTAAAATCGGTTTATCCATTGATGAGTTAAAATCATTTAAAAAAAACACTTATATGAATGTGAAGGCTCATTGTTTAGCTGATGAGTGAAGGCGCCCTCGGGGCATGATGAACTGTCACTCAGTTGATTAAAAGGAAAGGAGAATACTGTAGCCGAGCGCCTCTCCCATCCAACAGTGCAACGGAAGAATATGCCTTGAGGCTATTACTTATTCTTCCCTCCCTTGGAAAGTGGCTGTCCACAATTTTTGCGCACTCATAATCCCTTTCAATCCTAATCGTTATTTATTAAATGAACTTGGCAACAGAAAATTTCCTATATTTTGAATAAAAATTCCATAATTTTTCAAATTGAACAAATTATTAGTATTTAAAGGAAATTGGATGTGATGGAAGAGGAATTCGATTATTACAAAATTATTAATTTAATTATTATTATTAAGCAATATTGGTGCCAAAATTATTCGGGAATTTCTAATAATTTTTTTATGGAATAAAATGATTATCAATGATTTTGACTTTTCCAATTCAAAGACTCATTTCGGCCTCGGCTGATCGTTTTAGCTGATCGATCACCTGGGTCTGGTTGACATATTCAAAAACATTTGGGGCCGAAAAGAGAATGCCCATCGTGCCACCGGCAGTCACCCCAAAGAAAATGTAGAGCAGAAGTCGGTCAATAACCTGAAATTAATTTTTTTGGCACATTCTCGAAGGATAATCGATTAGAGAGATGATAAAATGAATTGGAGGACCCATTTACCATGGCCACAAAACGCCATTCCTCGCGGATTTTCTTGTCCACATTGTCCCTTCGTAAATGTTCAGTGATATATTCCACCGCATCCATTGCCTGCAGGGCCTGATCCGTCAACATTTCGCTCAATTCACTGCCCAAATCACGATGAGATGGAAATTTGGCAGGAGTGACCTTTGTTTGTTTGTGATTTGAATGAGAATATTTGGACTGACCACCGGTTGGGACATACGCCGTTTTCGAAGCATTTGGACCCGGCGTTGTTGTTCCTGATCAGCCGAAACAAATTCGGAACAATGAGGATGGTGTTGGAACTGTGAATGGAATGATGTTTTTTTATGTTTCATTCCGGAAAGTAATATACAATAAAATACATTCCGCAATATTGTTCTCCTTTTCTCATTAAAATCAAACTAATTCAATTTTAATTATCTTTTGATTTTTTTGGAGTAATTCAGCAATTCTTCATTTTGAATCGAACAAATATGAGCAATACTTTAACTTCCCTCATTAATTAAATACTACCTTTCTGGTTCGGCTCATCTCGATGAATTTACCCGGCTGAATTCGTTGTTGTTCCACCACTCTTTCCTTTCCACTGCCCATTCGGTTCCATCTATTACTGCCACCTCCTCCTTTTGCCCCATTTAATAAAAGTGCGGCTGCGTCCCGTGAAAGTCGCTTGCCCAATTTTCTGGTAACTTTCGTGCCACCATGCAATTCATCCGCTTCGCCCCTCGGGCGATGCATCATCAAAAAGAGGGGCAGATAGCGCAGAAAAACGGTGCGGACCCAGCCGGGCATTGTATGGGTGGTTGGACCACGAAAATAGATGTTGATGATGATCACTGTCACCAGAATGGTGATTATGTTCATTACTGTTGGGGCAAATTATGAATAGAATGGATTTTGATTTTATGCCCCTTTGGTGAACTGACCAAAAGTCATAAGCAAATATTTGGCCATGAGCGGAATTGTGTCAGAAGTTGGAGGCAAAATCTTCGAAACCAACAGCAAAAATACAACCAAAGCGAGCAAAATGCTGATAGCCAGTGTGATTTTCTCATCAGCCTCTGCGGGCAAATAGAACACCAACATTGAGAGGAATGCCATCAACACGGTAGGAATGATCAGAATCACAGTGTAGAAGAGGGTTTTTCTGTACGAAATGAGTAAATTTGTGGTGACAGTAAAGGGACCACCTTCGAATCTTGATTTGATAGGCAATTTTGCTCTTTTGATGGATCAACTGGCCGGGCACCTCCATTATGTCCCAAATTCCACTTTCCGAATAATCATTCAACTCAACCTGCCTTTTATTGCCCAAATAGCTGATCACAACCTGTGAATTGTGGGGAATAACAATTTTTCATATTCATTCGAAAACACAATTGAATTCATTGGGCATTGGCCAATATCTCAATGAAACATTAGCCAATCTGGGAAAGCCACATATCATTTAAAAGGTCTACTTTTCTTTATAATTGGCTTGTTTAAAGTTTATCAAATCCAAATTTAAAAAAGCTTCATGTATTTTATTGTAATAAATCCGATTTTGTTTAGAAAAAGCCATTTATTCATAAAATGTTTTTAACATTTACACTTTTTAGAGGACTATTAGGATTTTCAAATAACTTATCGCCTTTCCTGAATTGGCTACTTCTTTATTGAGATATGGCCACTTTTTAGAGGACTATTAGTGCTTCCAAATGGCATGTCGCCTTCCCGAATTGGTTACTTCCCTGATGAGATATGGCTAAAAGAATGTCACTTGTAATGAAATGTCGAGTTCCGCTAAGCATGGACTCACTTTCAAGTATTTAACCCCCAATCATTTTTCTTTAACTAAATTTGGATTACAATTTTAAATTAAGAGAAAATTCTAATTTCTTTAGTATTTGATGAGCTTTGATTAGGCTCTAATGAGTAGAGCCAATTCACAAATCTACATAATTTCATCATAGAATTATAAAATGGCTTCTCTCCAATCAAATAAAATATATCGTATCACGATAAGAGATATTTAGTACCTCATCTTTGTTGAAAGTCCAAGAGCCAAAAATCATTGCGCACGTTTGTTCATCAAAGGGGAAAAACTGGAAATGAAACCAATCAAAATATTCCAAAACACCAAAAAACAACAAACTTCTACATCGATAATGCATGAACTTTTGTAGATTGCCGGTGGCACCTTTTCCAAACAATACTAATTTTGGCAATAATCTATCCCCCAAACTTGCCCAAAGCATTTCCCCATTGCTTTCCACGACAACATTTGAATAGAATGCTTTTTATTGGATGGAAAAAGAGAATTGAAGGTGGCATTTTCGGCACTTACAAACTTCATAATTTCCATCGGCATTGTTGAAGAGCACAATGTCCGGTAGCCAAACTTTCTCGGGTGGCACACGAATTGTCCGAATGTTTCCATAGTCCAATGGATTCCTTTTTCAACAAATTTCATTCCACAATCTACCATTCCGTCCCACTCCCCTTTTTGGAATGAATAATTTCCCGAAAATGTGCCGAAGACTAGTAAAGTAACCAATTCCTCCCTCTAATTCTAGGTATGATTAAGTTCCCCTGATTGAGTCTTTGGGCTATTTTTTGGCTATAGCTCAAACTCAAAGAGACAATAACCAATTCGAGAAGGAAATATGCCCTTGAGAAGCCCTAAATTCTTTTAAAAAATTGTTTTATAATTTTTTGGATAATTAAAACATTTTGTAGAGAAACAGATTTTCTTAGAAAAATAAGGGTTTATTAGATTCAAAGACATGTATCTTTGAAAAAATTTGGATTTATTAAAATTTAATAAAGCCACTTTTTAGAGGACAATTTGGACTTTCCATCTTTCCAATGATATATTCTCTTTCTGATTTGGTTATTTCCTCGTTGAGCTATGGCCAAAAGAATATCCATAGATATAATCGTTCCATTTTGCCCTCTTCCCCCATTTTTGTTATATTTTGGCAAAAAAATTACTTTTCCCACAATCTATCAGTGAATTTCATTACGGTAGCACATAATTCCCTAGGGCAATAATCCCAACAAAATAGTATTGGTGAAATATATGTACCAAACACAACGATAGTCGACCCATCGCATCGTGGGCCAAACATTTGTTTGCATAATTTGGTTTTTCTCGTCCACATTGATCAACAAAATGAGTGCCAATGAGAAACGAATTTCCAGCGGGGTGCTGCTCACATTTGGCACCGGACGAATCAAATGGTTGTATCCGCGGAAAAGGTCTGCAATCAGTCGTTCCTCCGCCTCCGAACCGAATGCCACTGTGTTTTTGATTTAAATTTCATTAGTAAAATATTTTTTGGTTTTGAATTGCTTGACTCGACTTTTAAGTGTTTATAATCAATTTTTGGAGTTTTTTAATTAAAAAATTTGTGAAATGGATCAATTGTTCTTCTTCTTGATGCTCATGCTCATTCGTAAACAAAACACTAATTTTTCATTATTATTAAATTTAAAAGGGTGAAGAATGATGAAAGGAATGGCAAGAATTCAATTATGATCAAATATAATGGAAAAGTAGATAAATTCAATGGCTATCCATTGCCTCCAGCTTATTTTTGGCAATTAGACGTCGAATGACTTGTTGTTGGTCGACCAACTCGAAAACATGCGGAACTGAAAATAAAATGGCCACCGTTCCGCCCAAAGTGATTCCAAAAAAGACAAGTAGCAGAAGGCGATCAATTACCGTGGAAATGAATCGCCAATCATCTCGGACCTGTACGGGAAATATTCTAAAATCCGTACATTTTCCTCTCACTTTTTTATCGCTCATTTCTGTTCGAATATGTTCCGCAATGAATGCAATCGATTCCACTGCCTGCCTCAATCGTTGGCCCATTTTCTGTTCCTCAACCAATTGGCCCAGTTTTGCGCAAACTCCACTGCTGCGCGAATTTGTGCCAATTCCCATACTTGATGATGTTCCGGCTATCGATGCATCGCCTTGTCCGCCCAAATGGCCTCCAGTTTGGGATCTTCTCAATTGGGGAAGGGGCGAACCGGGTGACGAAAGTTGTTGCTCCTCATTCGGCCCCCTTCGACCCTTTTGGGCCATATTTTCTCGACGACGTTTTTGGCCACGTCCACTGGCAAATGGCAACATCCCAGCCATGGCCATCCCTGGTAAAGGATAATTTATTGAATTAATTCAATTGGGAAGGGAATCTCAAATTTAGCCCAACTTGTCGCCGTTATTAATAATTCCATTTATTAGTGAGCCAATTTTGTTATTTTTGTTATATAATTAAAGAGCAGATTCTTGACTATCAATTAATTTAATTTTATTTAAATTGGTTCAAAATTGGTGCAGTTATGACAAAAATCACCACAGGAATTTCATAAATCCACAATTAAGGTCATCTTAAAGTTTTTGTACAGAATTTCATCAATTCTGAACCAGTTTAAATAAAATTTATATCATTTATTTGCTTTCATTCTTTTTAATATCATGCTAAAATCACCGAAATTGATATAGTCTTTGATGAGATAAATGACGACAAGTTGGCTTGACAATAAGCTGATAAGATAAGACGTATCGTATCCATTCTCAAATATCTACAATGTTGGGAAGAAAATAAAATACCAGGTAATGCATCAGAAAGATGGCCGCCACCCCCTCTGGGCCGATTCATAATAAATGTTGAGGAAGTGGAGAATTGGTCAAGGGAGACCGTAGTCTCAGCAGAAGAATGATGAAAATATGAAGGCCTCCGTGGCCGACGCATACAAAGAAGGCGAGGAAGGAGACCAAGAAAAAGCAGACGAACCCAATGAGGCATTTGATGGGTCAGCGCCGATCGGAAATGGACATTCAAAACGCAAACGGTGGACATGATGGTGATAATATTCATCACTATGGGGAGGGAGGATAATGGCATATAATCATGGAATATTGGGGAGAGGTTAAATGTGAATACGGCGATTGAATAAGTGCATCCGTTTTGACCATAAGTTAACAAAGATCAATCAAAATTTAAAAAAGTTTACATGTCTATGGGTATAATAAATCAGTTTTTTTGATAAAAAGTCGCTTATTTAATAATTAATTTATTTTCAAAAAATAGTTTAGCCATTATTTAGAGGTCATTTAGTGCTTTCAAATGACATAAAGCTTTCCAAAATTGATTATTGCCTCGCAGAACTATGGTCAAAAAATAGCCTTGAATCGGCAATATTCAATTGCCCCGTTTTCGGGAATATCGTTTGCCTTACCAAAAGTCATCAACAAATATTTGGCCATAAGGGGAATTGTGTCGGAAGTTGGGGGCAAAATCTTCGAAACAAGCAGTAAAAACACGACCAAAGCGAGTAAAATGCTGATGGCCAGTGTAATTTTTTCGGAACATTCTGCGGGCAAATAGAAAACCAACATTGAGAGGAATGCCATCAACACAGTGGGAATAATCAGAATGACCGTATAAAAGAGGGTTTTTCGCCGAATGACGATGTGGAATTCCACCCGACTTTTGTCGGGGGCCATTCTGCCTGGCACGTCCATAATATCCCAAATGCCACTGGGCGAATAGTCTTCCAGCTCGACAGCCTTTTTATTGCCGTACCAACGGAGTTGAACTTCGTTTGGTCCATAGGTCCAGGAGCCGAATTGAAGCTGAAAATTGGTAGAAATGAGGTAAGAAGAAAAACGGTGTTTTGGCCCATTTAATAGGGAATAATTGGTTAATCAAAATTTAACAACAATCCAGTTTTGTACATATTTCAATTAATTAATTCTGCCAGGTTGACTAATTTTTAATTCCGACAGGTTGACTAAATTTTAATTCCGCCAGGTTGACTAAGTTTTAATTCCGCCAGGTTGACTAAGTTTTAATTCCGCCCGATTGACTTAAGTTTTAATTCCGCCTGGCGAACTTAGAATAATTCCGCCTGTTTGACTAAGTTTTAATTCCATCTGGCGAACTTAGAATAATTCCGCCTCTTTGACTAAGTTTTAATTCCGCCTGGCGAACTTAGAATAATTCCGCCTGTTTGACTAAGTTTTAATTCCGCCTGGCGAACTTAGAATAATTCCGCCTGTTTGACTAAGTTTTAATTCCATCTGGCGAACTTAGAATAATTCCGCCTCTTTGACTAAGTTTTAATTCCGCCTGGCGAACTTAGAATAATTCCGCCTGTTTGACTAAGTTTTAATTCCCTGGCGAACTTAGAATAATTCCGCCTGATTGACTAAGTTTTAATTCCGCCTGGCGAACTTAGAATAATTCCGCCTGGCGAACTTAGAATAATTCCGCCTGGCGAACTTAGAATAATTCCGCCTGGCGAACTTAGAATAATTCCGCCTGATTGACTAAGTTTTAATTCCGCCTGTTTAGCTAGGATAATTCCGCCTGTTTCTAGAAATAAATCCAATTGTTATGTGTTTCACCTAATGAAATCCTTTTTTTTTGTTTATCACCTAATTAATTCCTCCACAAATATGACCCAAAGGAATGAATAAATATTTTTGACTCACCACGCACGTTTGCTCATCAAATGGGAAATATTCAACATCTGTAAGTAAACAAGGGAAATATGCACATTATTTTCAATCGACAATTCCAACCAATTCGACAAGAACTTTTGTATATTGCCGGAGGCACCCAGCTCACATTTCCTTGATAATCAACGGCAACATTACTCTGATAGCTGACTTCATAATTTCCATCGGCACTGCAAAAATAAAAAATATCGTAGGAATTGAACCTTCCAAAAAAACTTGTTGAAAAGCACAATATCTGGCACCCAGACTCGTTCCACTGGCACTCTGATACTCTCAATGCCCCCATAATCCGCCGGATCCCAACTGCATAATTTGTATAAAGAATGAATGTGTTTGGCGACTCAAAAAAATGAAAATGAATTCCATGAATTCCACAGATGTCCTCATTCATAATATGTATATGTACTATGTGAAACAAGCCAATTTTTCTTTTGGTCATATCTCAAGTAGGAAGTTATCAAAATTGGGAGGCTATATACCATTTGAAACATCTAATAAAAGTTTAGAAAGTGGCTTAACAATTTTTTGAAAAATTTACAATTTGTAAAATAAATGGCTCTCCTTCAAAATTTCTAGTCTATCGCACATAAAGACATGCAACTTTTTAAATGCTTGAGCTTGATTTCCATAAAATTTAAAATTGCCACTTTATTGAGAATATTTTGGGCTTTTCAATCCTATATAGCCTTCCCAGATGGGCTAAATCCTCGTTGAGATATGATCAAACGAATATCTCTATGTTCTGAATTTTTCCCTACCGTATACAAACAAGGTGGGAATGGGAACCTGAATTGGCAATCATTCCATTTGAGTGTTAGCCATGCATTCGATTGCATAATTTGATTTTTCTCGTCCACATTAATCAGCAGAATCATGGCCATTCCAAAGTCGACATTTACCACAGTTTGATTATAACAAGGGGAAGGCCTGATCAATGAATTGTAGCCCTTGAATAAAGCAATGGAAAGACGTTCCTCGTCCTCGCCAGAGGCAAATTGAAGAAAGGCAGAAGATTGTTGGGATTGGGACTAGGGTTGCGCCCCCGAAGGTCGGGGGTGAGTTGGACGGGGACGGGGGTGATCGGGGATGACACCTTCGGGGGCGGGGACGGGGGTGACCTTGACGGGGACCCCCGCGGTGATCCCCGCGGGGGTACGGGGGTGATCTAAATTTTTTAAAAGACCTTATTTTTCAGACAAAAAATTTTCTGAAGAAAAATTTACTAAAATTTCAATAAATTATAAGCGTAAATATATTTTACATCGTCATTTATTCCAATTTCCTATCCAATTTCTTCCGCAATAAAACCAGATTTTGTTGGTTCCAATTGAAAATCATCCAAATTTGCTTTTACAACTAAAATTTGACGGAAGTTTCTTGGAAAACTTTTAAATAAAATCAACTATATGGCGAGATATGATGAAGTCAGATTCTTGTTTCCTAAATTAGCTATAGGAAGTGATTTTCGTAAATCTTTGATTGGGAATTGCATACTTAATAATAGAAAAGTTTAGGTTGAGATCATTTCTATCTCGGCTATTTCCGTATCAGCAATTTTGACGAACCATAGTTCATCAATCATCATCCAAATAACCAATCAGAATGTTTAAAGTGCATCTTATAGCCCAATTATTAGCTATCTATTGATATATTGTTCATAAAAAAGTAATGTTTTGGCTAAGTTATGGCCATAAATACAAAAATAAAGGCGGTTTTTCAAAGTTTTTGGACAAAAATTGGCCAAAACTTACATATTTAAATAATCAACATACCAATGGATAGCCAATATTAGGGCTATTAAACTTACTTTAGATCTTTTAAATTGTTTAATTGGGTGGCGAGCTGCAACTCGTCAAATTCGCTGACTGCGATGGAAGTGGCGAGACGGAAATGTCCCTCGCCGAAAAAGTTTCAATAGCCTTGCAGCGAAAAATATTAGCCAGATAAAGCCGCGCAGCGAAAAATTTTTACCGCCCTACAGAAATCTGCACAAAATTTCTTTATCTTATCCCATTTTCCTTGAAAAATCCAATAATATGGGGTGCATGTTCACCCCCGTACCCCCGCGGGGGTGAGCTTTCGGGGACGGGGATTTACGGGGATGGACCTTCGGGGACGGGGACGGGGGTGAGGCCCAAAATCCTCGGGGATCCCCGTCGGGGGTGGCCCCCGCGGGGACGGGGGCGCAACCCTAATTGGGACTGTGAGGAGGCAGAATCGAATAAGTGCGAAGAGACGGTAGGCCACGACATTTTATTGGTTGTCGACGAGGAGGCTGGCCGAGGTGATCGACGGGCATTTGTTGCGGATTGGATGGAAATGAGAAGTAGGAGGCCAATGCAAATTATAAAGAATATTGGCACCGAATGCGGTAATGCCATTCTTTTATTTTTTGGAAACGGGAAAATTGTATTGGCAGGGGAATGAAGTGGGAAAAGCGAGAATATTCATGGAAATTAATGCAAAATTGGAAACATTTTTAATAACAAAGAATTCCAAAATTCAATACTTAAATTGACACTTTTATTACAGAATCTTTTGAATCAATGGCTTCGGGATAATTTATTACCCAAAAATGGCCAATGCCTTCTCTATTTCCATTTAAAATTAAGGTTAATGAAAAAGCCCATTAAATTTACATCGCATTTGGTCACTTATTTTTCGATATTTTTCTTGAAAAGGATGGTTGAAAGTTTTGTAGCAATAAAAAAATTTGTTTGGCAAAAAGAGAGGATTTTGAATGGAAAGGGGGATTTTGGGGAGGAAATGGAATGGGGGAAGGGTGCTTTTGCTTTGCCTTGTTTGTTCTTATTTCCCTTCTTTGTGTCAATGGAAATGAAAAATGGCACAAAAAAGGCCAAGGCGGAGGGCAATTGGATTAGAAGGGCACATTCCTCCGTGCCCTTCCCCACTAAATCCGCTTGTCCCTTCCCTCAATTTCCTTCACTTTCCTTCGGGCATCCATCACTTTCACATGGAGAATGGATGGAATGAAAAGAAAACTTTTGTGTCCATTCAAGGCAAATTCTTAAAAATATATTGGCCAAAAAGGAGGAAGGGATGAATGATTGTTTTTTTATGCGCAAATGAATATTCTTTCATCAAATTGAAAGGAAAAAGTTGAGAGAATTTAGAAGAATTGGGAAGGAAAAGCGGAATTAAGAACACAGAAAATAAGATGGTATTATTAACTCCAAATATTTCCATATATTATAATCGAAGAAGAGTAAATAATTAGACCTCCAAATATGTAAATGATATATGTATATAATAAATGATTTATTCTTGAATGAATCATTTTAAATTGAAATTATTAAATCAAATTGGAGGGATCAAAGTCGAGTCAAGCAATTCAAAAATATTATTTAATTTTATTTAAATTTTAATTCCCAATTCACCTGGTGCGGAATAGGCCGCAATGAAAAGCAGCAGCAGAATGGCCAATGCCATTTTGATTGTTGGCCACAGTTATGCCGTCGAAGATGGCATCAAAATTTATGAATGGAAGGTAGAATGGATGGCTTAAATTTGGAATTGTAAAGAATTGAGGGGAGATATTGGCATTGAAAATTGGTGAGCCGGAAATTGTGTAGAGGAAAAGGTGTATGCGAAGGTTTGCATTGAGAGGAAAACAATGTCAATTTTGGGGCGATATTTGGATTGGAGGGAATCTAGTTTTATTTGAAAGGATCTCTGAAAAATGCAATTTTTGGGGCCATTAATAGTGGATTTTAATATCTAATCGATCTAATTAATAATACCCATATCTAATAAGTTTTGAACCTACTGAACTTTAAGATTCAAATTCTGTTTTACCACCATTTTTGCAGCCAAAAGAATTGTGCTAGACAAGGCAAAAAAGAGAAATAGGAGGGAGGGGTAGGGGATGCCGATAATAAAAAGATTAGTTTGCCATCGGGGCTGGCCCAAAATTGTCCCCCATTTTCCCTCCAAATTCCCATCCATTTTTCTCCCCCAAGGGGGACTTTTCCATTTACAGCAGTGAGGATTAAATAAGGGGTACCAATTGGAGGAAGGGGGTGGAAGATGGCCCTCGGGCGATAAGTGGCCAATTCCCCTTCCTCAATTCACTTCAATTACCCAATGCCGCAAAATTTGGGGAAGGGGGAATATTTTTTGAAAAGGAAAATTGGCAGAAAATGCCATCAAAAATGGACGGGAGAAAAAAGGCAAAAAAAATTTACGGGTGGAAATAAGCCGATTTTTGGAAATTTGGATGTCCTCAAAATATTGCAAATTGTATTGTTATTGGAAAGGAAAATTATGTAGAAATGTTTTTTTTAAATTGAATTAAAATTGTGGGAAATAATTCCTATCCATTACATACATATATATGATTCTTCGACAATTAATTAGCTTAAACTTCAATAAATATGCTGACAATATTAGTCAATTTCATTGTTGCAAAAAAACTGCCAAAATTAATCTCCATTAAAGGATTTCCTTTGATTTGGATCGTCCATATTGCAGGCCAATTTGAAAGTTTTGCCTCCATGAAGAAAATTAATTTAATTGGATGCCAAAATCGTCGAAAATCCAGTTGGAAATGATCAATTGCCATTGCCTTTGTCATTGAATACCAAAAAAGTTTCCACCCAAAAGGATATTCGAGGGGGGATTATTGCATTTGAAAGCGAGAGATAATTCCGCCTGTTTTTAAGAATAAATCCGCCTGTTTTAATTCCGCCTGGCAAACTTAGAATAATTCCGCCTGTTTTTAAGAATAATTCCGCCTGGCGACTTAGAATAATTCCGCCTGTTTGACTAAGTTTTAATTCCGCCTGGCGAACTTAGAATAATTCCGCCTGTTTTAATTCCGCCTGGCGAACTTAGAATAATTCCGCCTGTTTTAATTCCGCCTGGCGAACTTAGAATAATTCCGCCTGTTTTAATTCCGCCTGGCGAACTTGAGAAGAATAATTCCGCCTGTTTTAAGAATAAATCCACCTGTTTTATTCCGCCTGGGTAAAAGAACAACAATTTTTACTTATATATTCCACCCCTAAAGCCATGCATTCCTCCTTTGTCATTGCCCCAAATGATGCACTTCCATTTGATGTTTTTGGAGCCTTAGGCTTCATCATCATCCTCCAAATCTGCTTTTTCTTTGTGCCCTCTTTTGTGAGGCGGTGGTTGGTGGGTGATTAATGTGACATTTGCCCCCTCATATCCTTTTATTCCCCTCCCTTCATTGTGCCAAATATGCATTCGGCCTTCATTTTTCATCCAACACATTTTGGCCCAATCCCGTTTTGCCGCAATTCTCCCTCCCCCTTCATTTTATCCTCCATCGTCGGTCGATTATTACAAATATTATTTTTGTTTTGATAGAAGATTTTGTCAAATATTTCCAAAATTTAATCAGATAAATTTTTTCTGCATTTCTTCACATTTGCCAATTTCCGATTAATTTCCATTGGGAAAAATTTCAATAGAAAATATTTAATTTGATTAAAAAATTGTGTGAGGATGGGGGGCCGAGCGCCCAAACAAAATGATCGACTTAAAAATCCAATCAAATTGCATTTAATTCAATTTAATCGAATAAATTGCTCAATTTAAATTGGGGAAACATTCATCTCCACCTTTTTGGCCACATTCTTTTTGCAGAAATTTTGAGAGGGAAAATTACCCATCAAATTGATTGGAAAATTTTTTTAGCATTCAGGGCCTAAATATTTTACCTTCCTTCTCTTCTGTTTAAATCAAAAGTATCCATTGAAATGAATCATCAACAATTACAAATTAAACATAATAAATTTAGGCTTTGTTGGGGGTGTGCCAATGTCCATCCATTCTTTCCAATTTTGATGATATTATATACCTCCCAGCTCCCACCATTTTTGGGGGCACATTTCCCGCAGAGTTTATTCCTCCAACATTTTTGTGCCTTCCTTCTAATCTGCTGTTTAGCCTCCTCCACCATTCTTTTTTGTTTGGCCAATTTCCTTTGGCCATTGTTCCCCCAACCCATCATATTTTTAGTCAAATAAAACAAATATTTAATATATCCAATTCCTCTTTTGGAGGAAATGATCCAAAGAAATTTATGATTTCCTTTCTTTCTAAGCTTTAATAATATTTAAAATTCCTCCATTTTAAGTGGAATAATCTGTAATCACAGTAAACAATGTTGGTTAAAGGCAAAGGGACATATCATTGAAAATTAAATACAAATTAATTTGTTATGGCTGCAAATTTTTTGTTCTCATCCAAATTCACTCATTAGCGAAAAGCAAATATCAATTTCAAAATAATGGCCAATTTAGAATTTATGATTTCACTACAGTAATTTGGCCCCTTTCCTTCATTTATTGTCCACAAATCCTTTTCCATTGCTGTTGAATGAATTAGTTTGGGGGGATGATTTCCAGCAGTTTCAACAACAAACATTATCCTCCATCCATTTTCCATTTGTCTTCGACTTTGTCCCCGCACCAAATTCTCGCTTTCAAGTGCCCCTAAATTAAGCCAAATAATCCCCCTCCCGCTCCCAAAACCAATCCTCTCAAAACTAAACACAATTTGTGTTCCTCCCTCCTTTTCCCAATTCATTATAATAAACTTTGCTTTTGGCGGCAATTTTGGCTGATTTTCCATCGTTTTGTTGTCGCCACTCGCCAGAATGTGCCCCCTTCTCCCCGTTCATTCATTTCTGCTTTTGGCGCATTTAAGAATATTATTTATTTATTTATATATCGGGGGAGTGGCCCACCACCACCAGCCACCACTTGATTAGACATTGAACTCGATTGCCTCCTTCCCTTCCTTCCTTTGTTTTTGCCTTGATTCTGTGTGCAGATTTCCCCCCTTTCCACCGCCAAAATATCCACTCGAATACATGAGGGGACCACACCCCATTCCACTGTCGAATAATTTTTGTTGGTTTCATTTTTTTATACGGTATAATTAATGCAATTTTTAATGCCCAAATTCTTCAAATTTGTCAATTTCTTTGATCAATTTAAGATGCTTTTCATAGGTTTTTTTCTTTCCTTTCATTCACCTTTGCAAAATTCATTCATAAAGCCAGGCTTGGCCAAAAGAACTCTTGGAAATGGTTGAGTGAATGGAAGAAAATTGGGGGAAAGGAAGGGCCAAGTTATTTTTTGACAGCAACCAACCGCTCAAAATCGATGTCCCTCCATTTGATCAACTCGCCCATCCCCATTCATTCATTTATCCATAATCCCCTCTCCATCCATAATATTTTTATATCCAATTCTCCATTTCCCCAATCCCCCTTCTTTCCTTTGCCGGCCAAAAGTCGGGCAACTGTTAATTGGCTAAAAATGATGAAGTTGATGAAGGAGAAGGGAATTGGGAATGGGGGATTTAGATGGATGGGATTTGATCGGAAGAAGGATGGGGAGAAAGAAAAATAGTAAAGGTGAATCGTAAATAATTTTCAATGAGAATGGCCATAAAGAAAATTGGCATGACAATAGAATTAAAAAATGTTCTGCAAATTTAATAATAAATAAGGAAGTGAGTGGATTTGATCAGTAATTTTTATTAGAGACCGAATTATTTCTTAATGTTCGCCAGGCGGAATTAAAACAGGCGGAATTATTCTAAGTTCGCCAGGCGGAATTAAAACTTAGTCAAACAGGCGGAATTATTCTAAGTTCGCCAGGCGGAATTAAAATTTAGTCAAACAGGCGGGCGGAATTATTCTATGTTCGCCAGGCGGAATTAAAACCTAGTCAAACAGGCGGAATTATTCTATGTTCGCCAGGCGGAATTATTCTAAGTTCGCCAGGCGGAATTAAAACCTAGTCAAACAGGCGGAATTATTCTATGTTCGCCAGGCGGAATTATTCTAAGTTCGCCAGGCCAGGCGGAATTATTCTAAGTTCGCCAGGCCAGGCGGAATTATTCTAAGTTCGCCAGGCCAGGCGGAATTATTCTAAGTTCGCCAGGCCAGGCGGAATTATTCTAAGTTCGCCAGGCGGAATTAAAACCTAGTCAAACAGGCGGAATTATTCTAAGTTCGCCAGGCCAGGCGGAATTATTCTAAGTTCGCCAGGCGGAATTAAAACCTAGTCAAACAGGCGGAATTATTCTATGTTCGCCAGGCGGAATTATTCTAAGTTCGCCAGGCGGAATTAAAACCTAGTCAAACAGGCGGGCGGAATTATTCTATGTTCGCCAGGCGGAATTAAAACCTAGTCAAACAGGCGGAATTATTCTATGTTCGCCAGGCGGAATTATTCTAAGTTCGCCAGGCGGAATTAAAACCTAGTCAAACAGGCGGGCGGAATTATTCTATGTTGCCAGGCGGAATTAAAACCTTTATTCTATGTTCGCCAGGCGGAATTAAAACTTAGTCAACAGGCGGAATTATTCTATGTTCGCCAGGCGGAATTAAAACTTAGTCAAACAGGCGGAATTATTCTAAGTTCGCCAGGCCAGGCGGAATTATTCTATGTTCGCCAGGCGGAATTATTCTAAGTTCGCCAGGCGGAATTAAAACCTAGTCAAACAGGCGGGCGGAATTATTCTATGTTGCCAGGCGGAATTAAAAGCTTTATTCTATGTTCGCCAGGCGGAATTAAAACTTAGTCAACAGGCGGAATTATTCTATGTTCGCCAGGCGAAATTAAAACTTAGTCAAACAGGCGAAATTAAAATAGGCGGAATTATTCTTAAAAACAGGCTATTTATTCAACTAAATAGTCCTCTATTCTATTCATTCTTTCAATTATTACAGAAATAATAATCAAAATGCACATTCAATTCTTCCTCCCTTCCCCTTCAGCCATAAAATCCAATTGCCCTCATAAGTATCTGGAATGGATTGAATTGGACAGTTGTTAATTGGCAAAAAATAATGATTATAAAAATGTGTGTGGAGGAAGGGATTGAGCGGATTTTTGATGAAAAGATATTTGATGAGGAATGAATGAATGAAGGGGAGATTTGGGCCCAATGGATGTGGATGGATGCCCTGGGGGCCATTTTGATCGGGCGGCTGGCTGGCCCATTTCCCCTTGGCCACTTCATCATCTTCCCCCAATTTTGCCTCCTCCGTCCATCCATTATATTCCCCTCCTCATCATCATTTGTTCCACACCCCATTTTTCCGCAAATAAACTGCTCTCAAAATCACAATTTTTTATAAAAGAGTAAACTTTTTTGCTGTGGCTTTTCAAAGAAGAGTTGGTTTATGGTCGTGGAAGGATAGATGGATGGAATGGGATGTGGACTTTGCGGGTGAATTGGCAGTGACGGCAATACATTCACCCTTTAGGGGAATTGGCCGCCAGAGGATGCGCCAATTTTGCTTTGGACGGGAGGGTGGCCGAACAAATTCGCATAAATCAAATGGAAGGTGGAAGATGGCTGGATCGAGTCAGTCAATCTTTCATTGCAATCTGTTGGATGAATTTGTTTTGGATGAATGCCACTTGTGCTGCCATTTGTTGCCTTCCTCGCCTCCAACTTTTGCCCTCTTTTTTTGTTGATTTGCCGACCATAAATTTATTTTTTCATCCAAATCCAACCCTTAAATTAAATTGGATGAAGCCGACCCATCCGTGCGCCTTTTCCAACATTCCAAATTTCGATGCATTAAAAAATTCAACAAAAAATATGTTAATTTAAATCATTTTAATATTTGACTTCATCAATCCATTCAAAATCTTCCTCATCCTAAACTCGTTCATTCCCATTCTAATTTCCACTCAATTTGTCCCCCTCCAATTCCAGGGTCCATTAATTTAGTTACAGTGAACCATCGAGGAGAATGGGGGGAAACAATGCAAATCAATTGGTTGGTTGGCACACCCAATTGGTGGCACACAGCTGCGCATTCCCTCCAAACCCTCTCTGTTCCTCCATTTAAGGGAAAAGTTTCTGCCCCTTTCCAAATATGTGTCCCCACCGTCAAGTGGTCCCATCCAAATGCCCATAAATGGCGCAAATGTGTTCATTCCTCTCTGCTTCAATCCGGTTCAATCCCCCTTCCCAAAAATTCATCCCTTCCCCATTTCCCTTCCATTGCTTCCATCGGTCAATTTACACAGCCAATTGTTCTCAATTTTGTACAGGGAGGACAATAAATCTATGCCATCCCAATCCATTAATTTGCCAATTGTCCATCCCCCCTTCCTGGGCCATCAATTTGCGCGAAGGTGGCGAATAAAAACAAATGTTCACATTCCATCCATCGGAATATTAGTCCATTAAATTGTCCATAAATATGTTTTAAAAATGATTTAGTCAGATTTTTTGTTATTTCTTGGAATGGACTAATTAATTGAACTTAAAAGAGAGGAAGTGGTACCGTACCGACTCCTCTTTATTCAATTGCTATCATGCTTTGCCGCTAGCAAAATTCCGTAACATCTTATTAATCACTTTATGATTTGCCATCATTTTAAAGTATATTCTCGCTTAAAATCACCACCCAAATTCAACTATATTCAATCAAAAATGAATTTGTCCATTCACGATGCCAATGCCACAATATTATTTTCTCTTTTGGATGGGTGCATGCATTCAAAAGGGTATTTTGCGCGAATATTCATCCATTGTGGGACAAATATAAAATAATAATCCTTTCCATTTGGACAAAAGGCTCCCAGCAACAAATTTTGGGGACGAGGATGGCCATGGCCAATCTGGGGCAGGGATGGCAATTAATTTACACATTGGGGGGGGGGGGGGGGAGAGCATATTGAATTGACGGCACAAAAGCCACAATATTTTGGTGGGCATGAGTCCATCTGCTACTGCTATCAACCAAATGTCAAATTTTGGAGAGGGGAAAATTGTCAAAATTGTTGCTCACCTTTTTATTTATTCCATTCGATTTTTCCATATATATGAATCTGTAATTCATTTTTAAATTAGGAAATTAACTTTTTCCTAAAGCCCCCTCCCCCTCCCCTAACATCCATGCTTTTTAAATCCTCTACCGAAACAATTGGAGCCTTATTTTTTCCATTCCATGTCAACTAGTTTATAAAGCCACCCTTTCCATTTTAATATTCTTCATCACAAAATAAAAAATATTCAACTTCTATTACCAAAATTTAATAAAAAATATAGTAAAATAAGCGATGTTTTGCACTGTAATTCAAGAAATTAGTCCTAATCTCCACTCTTCTTAAATTCCATTTGGCCATAAAAACAAAATCGTGATGATCATTTCCCCTTCACACTATTTTTGTTTGTCCGGATTAAAAATGCGCGAATAGGCCCAGAGCATTCTTCATTTTCATCCACCGTTTCCCTTTCCCTTTCACTCTTCGATCCGTATGAATCCACCACAAATGAATGAATCCGGAGGGAATGGATTTAATTTCACATTGAATTTTAAAAGATGGAAGATGAAGCCCGGCCAACGGCGATCGTAATTTTGCCCCCACCAAAAGTCCGAATGAATTTATTTTGATCCAATGAATGTGAAGGAAGGATACAATGTTTTTCACCTTGCCGAAATTCCATTGTTCTCTTTTCCATCCATCTTTGATTTTTATATTTTGGCTAACTAAAGCGAATCATAGAGGGAGATGGGCAAAGGTACATTATCCAAATCATAGCCCAATTTTAGGCCGCATTTTTGGCCAATTGAGTGAAAATCAGGAGGGCAAATTCGATAGCCATTTTATCAACATCCATTATACTAAAGCTAACTTTTCTTATTCAGTATATCAAATAAAAAACGAAACCCAAAATAGACAGAAAACAAAGAAGTAAATAAAACTAATTAATTTTTTGAACAAAAATTTAAGAAAGACAAACAGAGAGAATAACGAAAATTCGAATAATAAATCTTTGAGTTAAAAACCGAAAAACCAAACAAATTTGCCTTAAAACAAATTGAATTGTCTCCCACTTCAAATCCATCCCTCATTCCCCCAACCATTACATTCCATTCTCTCTATATCGTAATCCATGAATATTTAATAATATTAGTGCATCCTCCCATCCATCCATCCATTCAAATTCTTTCACCCAAACCACTTATATATATTTTTGTAATTTGGCCAAATATTTATTTCCACAGCAGATTATCACCCTTCCTCCCACAATTTGGCCACAATTTCCATCAAACTCCTCTTTCCCCTTTCCATTCATTCCGTCGGCTTTTTGTCCGCCAACCAACCACTTGAATGGCCCATTCAATTAGCCAAAAATTCCCTTCCAATCCGCCAGATGATCCATCCAAATCCAAACTCATCCCCTCCCCTTCCTTCTTTGAATGAATCCAGTTTGGCCAAACACAATTTAGCTTTCATATATTCCCAAATTCCCCCAAATTCAAGTATCCCTTCCATTCCATTCCACATTCATTCACTCCATTCATTCATCCATCCATCCATTAGAGTTTGTCCCTCCTCCTCCCCACCACACATTTTCCATCCATCCCATTCTTCCCTTCATTTGCCCCGTTGTTCCACGGCCAATTATATATTTTGTCCACCCGCCCCTCCCCTCCCTTCCCACTTTTTGCACATTAAGCCGAAAGGAGGGGGCAACCACTACCGTATTCCCCCCTCCCCCCCCCCCCACCAATCTATTCCCCGCCTTTCCATATTCATTCATCCAATTGCCCTCAATCCTCCCTCCCCCTCCCTCCCCCTCATCATGCATCCACATTTAATGGCCTTTAAATATTGGCGGATTGGACAGCAAAATTCATTCGGCTTTCAAGGATTTTTGTCTTTATAAATTTCTTCTTTATTTTCCGTTTGAGCCCCCTTTCCATTGTGGAAATTGGCCAACCAAATTTTGGCCATATAAAACCCATCCAATAGCTTTTCCTCCCTTTGTATTTGGCCTCCATGTGAATCCAAATTTCCGGGGCCAACTAATTTTTTGTGCATTAATCCCCCATCCAGAGGGGATGGCGGCCCGACGGTGGATTGTAAAAATATGGATGAAGGCAAAGGCAGGCATACACATTGGCATAATCATTCTCAGCTGTGCCCCCCCCCTCCTCCCAAACAATCCAATCTAAAATTTCCATCCACCCAAATGATTAATGAGCGGGGAATTAGCCCAGCCCAACATTGGGGGGGGGGGGCATTCGATGAGGCCATTTCCCTTCCTTCCCCCTCCCATCATTTGTGGCCCAAATTTATTGGCCAACGGGGGGAATATGATGGTGGGCTAACACAAAAGAATATTAAAAATTGGGCCCCATATTTGGATGCACGGCTGTTCATTTATAATATTCTCCCCTCCCAAAATGATTGGCTTCCCCAAAATAATATTCCTCTCATAAATCTTCCAAAAATGTCACAAATTTTACAGCCCAAATTCATTCCAAAATATTAATTCAATCCAATTTCAATTCAGCCTTCCAAATTTGTGAATTTCCATTCCACCACCAATTTAAAATGATCTCGCCACTCTCCTTTGATGCCCTTTTGGCCGGTGCCGCCTCTGGCAATGTGCCACCACCGCCCTCTACGGGATCACCGTCCAATCAACAAAATGGCGGATTATTCAATGGGCCAGAGAATGGTGGCGGCGGTGGAAATGGTCGTCGAAAACGCAAATTGAGTCCAACAATGGTGGCGGCGGAAGAAGAAAGAACTGTAACATCAAAAAATGTGAATTTGGGGCAATAAATTCCAATTTAATTTGTAATTTTAATAGAATTCGCATGATTCAATTGAGCATTCCTCCTCTTTCGGGCCAAATGGGCTTATCAGTCTTGTGGAACAACAATTGGCCGCCTCTTCGCCAAATGCCATTTTCCAGCAAACAATTTTTGGTGCCACACAAAAAGAAGAGTCAAAGGAGGAAGAATTGGAGCAGCAGCAGGAGGAGGAAGGGGAACAACCAAAACAACAATGTTTGGCTGAGGAAGATGCAGCCGCAACAATGGGTACAATGGTGGCAGAACAATCCACAAATGTTGGCCAACAACAACAGCAAATGATGGAATTTTTGGAGGCGCAAAAGGCATTCCAAAAATTATTTTCAGGTCAATCATTAAAACTACTTTTAATAATCCGGGTTTCGGGATTAAGCACAAAAACTTTTAGACTGCTTTTAAGTATATGGTACAATTTAAATTTTTTTATTTCGCATTTTTTGGCTTTTTATTTTATTAAAAAGACATTACATCCAACTTTATTTCTCTGCTCTATATAATCTCTCTCTTCATCGTAATCTTTATTGATTTTTGATTGCTTGCCTTGAACTTTAGGTTTTTTTTGCATTTAATCAAATGACAAATCAGTTTCTTTCTGAAACCTTTATAGTCTAAAACCTAAATCATTAATTAATTTATAATTTATTAAATAAATATGAATAAATTAATCCATAATTTTGCGCAGGTTTCGATCAACAACCGCAACAACCACAATCCCAGTTGGTGAATCCATTGCTGGCCAAAATTTCGCCATTTCTCCTCGCCATCCAATCTCAACAACATTTTGCTACATCACCATTCTTTCCTCAATCTCAAATGGATCCGTCTACATTTTTCGGCCATCATTCACTGCTTCACTCACTGAATTCAAACCAACAAGCATCAACACATTTGGAAGTTTTGGAAGATGGCAATGGCACAGAGCAGCTTCAGCATGATGATGAACGAGATGAGGCCGATTCAGAGGGAACAACTACTGCCGGACAAAATCAACAACGCACCGCAGAACCGGAAGATTTGAGCATCAAGTTAGTTAGACTTGACAAAAACAATGAATTCATTATTATTTAGGGGACGCCGACCAGCGGTTGAAGAGGATTGTAACAGCAGCGGTCGGGGCAGTGTTGGTCGGAACACGAGCAGTCGATGTGGAACTCAACAACCCATGTGGAATTATGAAGAGCAGTTTAAACAGGTTAGCTGTATATTGAAAATGGTTGGGCGATTTTAATTAACAAAAATATTTGCTTGATGCTTGGGGGTTTTTAAATTGTCCAATTAAGTCAGAATTTCTCTGATGAGTGATAATGGTTCCGTTCCTGACTTGTTTCGTAGTCATCCGATCCAAACAAAAAACAATGGGGATGGGGAATATTTAGTTCTCCACCACCGCCACCTTTCCTCACCTTTTTCTTTGTCACATCCCAATCCAATATCCAGAATGAATGGTGGCCGACGGCCATTCCCATTCGCGTTTTTTAGGTGAAGGCTTGCGACAGACTCCCTCCTCTTCCCCCAATTTTCCATCCCAAACTGCGCATTAACTCTTCCCAATTTGACTCTAGTCCCCACCACCTCATTCCGGACAATTAATGACCGCGCGATGTTCATCCAATTGCTCTCATCCAAAAATCACTTCATTCACTTTTTTATTATACCAACAAAAAATGACATTCATCTCAAAATTTGGTTATCCATCAAAATTTGGTGCTCCTCTTTGTCCCTTTTTCTAGCTCCAAAAATATTCTTCAGGCCATTTTAAGCTATTAAATTTTTTGTTGTAAAAATAAAATTGACATTTTTGGAAGGTATTTTTTCTGCTCAAAAAATGGATACAAAATATTTACCATAATCCTCTTCCACCCACCACCACCATCCTGCCATTTAAATTGGTCCAATCCTTAACAAATTTTCAAATTTTTCGGAAACAAAATGAATATGGAATTAGGAATTCATTAGTGAATCGGCCACCAAATTAGCCGAAGAAGAAATGGGGAAGCGGTGGGCCAACATTTTGGGGGAATTAGCACAGAAAATGGAGGGAAATTGGCCGGCTGGTTAATAATTAAGCAGAGAGGGGGAGAAAAAGTCAGCGGCGACACTAATGGCCAAAAATGAAATTTAGGATGGAAATTGTTGGGCTTGGCAACGGCCACCAAATCCTCTCTCACATTTTCCATAAATTCCCTCCAACAAAATATTATTATGCGAGAATGTCATTAGGCAAAATCCAAAAGGAAATCTCAGCCACCACAAAACTTTGTGTTGGCCAAATTGTTTATTATTCCCTTCTCAAATTTTCAATGGAATATGGAAAGTCGGTAGCCCAATTTGGCCCCCCAAAGTCGGCAGCGGCTTTTTCCCTCTCTCCCTCCCCCTCCTCCTCTTCCTTTCATCCAACATTTGTGGTGGGCAATGGGGGAGGGGAGGGGGCGGCATTGCCCCTTAATTGTCCTTCCATTCCAACAACATATACAGTATGCTAGGGAGGCAATTGAATTGGTTAATGATGCGGCGGAGCCGAAATAATAAAAATATGGATGGATGAATGGAGGGGAAATAAATTTGAAATTTAATGCAAAAAAAATTGGAAAATATTTTTAAAAATAAAATGTAATTTTTTTCAGCTCTATGACATCAATGATGAGCCGGGCAGGAAGGAATGGCTTGATGATTGGCTCCTATTCATGCATCGAATCGGCAAACCAATCACCCGAATTCCAATTATGGCCAAACAAGTTTTGGATTTGTTCGAGGTTTTCATTTCACCTTATACAATCAATTAACTTTGCAATTTCCATTTAAAGCTGTACAAATTGGTTGTGAATCATGGCGGCCTGGTGGAAGTGATCAACAAAAAGTTGTGGCGCGAAATCACCAAAGGCCTAAATTTGCCCAATTCAATCACATCGGCCGCATTCACACTTCGATCACAGTCGGTTTTTTTAAATATGTTAATTTTGAGGGATTGGGGATTATGCAGCGAGTCATTTCTTTGGTTTGAATAGTTTGAAAAAATGTTATTTTAATTAATACCTATATAATAAATTAAAACACAATCCTATAAATAAATTTGAAAGCCAGCGGTCATTGGCACCTTTGGCGCAGGCGTTTAGCGCTCAGTTTTCAACATTTTTGGCTTAGGTTCGATTCCCAAGCTAGGCAAATGTTTTTTTTAGCTGAAATAATTAAATAATTTATTTTAGTGGTGAACACCTAAAAATGTTTTTATTCCAAATAATATTCAAATTAATTTTTCATTATTTATTCAGATATGCCCGCTACCTCTACGACTATGAATGCCATCAGCACAATTTCAGTACCCATGCAGAATTGACGGTAGCCGTGGATGGCAACAAAAGAGATGGGCGACGTCCACCCACAGGATCGGGCGGCGGATCAACTCCATCGGCGGCGGCGGCGGCCACATCCACCAACATCAATTCTGGCCATCAGCATCGATCCTCTTCATCTTCGGCCGATCAACAACAATTCAACACAGCCGCTGCCCAAATGATGGCTGCCGCTTTGTCGTCCGCATCCGCACCAACGGGCACATTCTTTCCAGCATTGCCGCCTCCTTCTTCGATGGCAGCCGCCGCCTTTTTCGGCAAACAACTCGTCAATTTTGGTGCATCGCCGAGAGGTTAGCATAATATATTTTAAAAATAATTATTAGAATTTGTAGATGCGGACCAAATGAAGCAGGCATTCCATCAACAATTTGGATTCCAATTTGATTCGACCGATTTTGGCGCCGCTTCAAATTCTGAGAATTTTTTCCCAAGGTTAAAAATAAATATTTTTATAACTTTCTAACTGATTTTCTTCAATTCAGATTGGATATGGCCACCAATTCAACGGAAAATGGAGAGCAAATTGGCAGTGAGAATGGCGAAGAGCAATGCAAGCAAATGTCAAATGGAAAGTCACCGCCATCTACGACCACCAATGCAACAAATAGCAAAAATCAAAAGAACCATCATTCCCAGCAACAACAATCTACAACAACAGGTATACATGAATAAATTAAAATGCGAAAACTTTTTAGATAATTCCCAATAAACACCAAAAAATAATTAGGTATAATGGTTTAAGGATTTATCCTCCATATTCATAAAGCATATACCAAACAGGATAGAGCTAGTTAAAAGTTAACACACATTGAATGGTTTATGAATTGGTCAAAATTAAAAGGTTTTAAACGGTTAAAACCTATGCCAAAATACAATTAAATGATGCGTATTGAAGAGATCTATCGATTAATTTTCGGAATAATTTTTCGGCAAATTTCAAAATTTATCCAAATTATATTCGAATTTCAAGGTCCAACCACTGTCAAACGACGTCGCCTGGAGAATTATCCAATTGCGGGAAAGTGCGGCGGCAATGGAGGAGGAGAAATTGCGTCAGCTGAGGAAGAACAACAACAATCCACCACCGCAATGAACAACAATAACAATTCTTCCATCCAAATCGGCGGCGGCAGAGACCATCATCAACAACAAATGCCCTCAAACTCGACTGCTGCTGCTGCTGCCGCTATGGATTTGTCATCAACCAATTCCAACCTTTCGCTTGGCCCCTTCGATCAATTGCTGAAAAATGCATCGCGTTGTAATCTGAAAATGAATGGTTTGTTTTTGAATTAATTTTTGAACAATTAGCTATCTGCAAAAATTGCAGCCATTCCCAAAACAATATTGAACGAGACTGCAGAATCATCGTCAAATGCAGCATCCGGCTCAATGGTTGTGTCTATGGAATTGAACGGTGTACTCTATCAAGGCGTGCTCTTCGCAATTCCAAACGGCGGTGACCAAGCCGATGAAGATGGTGGGGGCCATGATTCGCCGCCGAATTCACCTCTGTCACCTCATGCCGCCTCCCATTCGCATTCCATTTCCGCCGCAAATGACCAACAACAACGAGAAGTGGAAGCAAATTAAACAAATTAATGATGCCCTTATAATGATGATATTTGATATATTTAATGAATTAATTTGCTTCTGTCCTGTCATATTAATTAGTACCCCTTCCCTTCTAAATTTATGTGTTTATGCCAAATACTTTGTGTTTAATCCACCAAATCTTCAATTTAATTCCACCGTTATTTTGATAAAATAAAAAAAATTATTCATTTTTTGTTTTGCTTTTTGTTCAGTCAAGTTAATGGTGTTTCAAGGTAAATCAAGATGACAATATAGTGAGAGAGAAAGGATCATTGTGACATCCTGTTTGGAAAAAGGACAAAATCTCGAATGAGAGAGAATGCAAAATTTCGGGGGAAAACGAATGTTTTAAAAAATCAATAGGAAGAATCTTTAACTAATATTAGTTAATCACCCGAACAACAGCGTGTTTAGCTTAGTGGGTTAGCACCTCACTTTGTTTCTTTTTTGCCAAAGTTCGATTCCGCAGTGAGGCCAATGTTTTTTTTAATGAACCAGCTAGTCGACAATTTTAGAAATTGAAATTTTCTATACTAAATCGATCATTCTGAGTCGATTAAGCCATGGCCAAATACCTGCTGATTTCAAAACTAAGGTAGTTAAAAAGAATTGATAATTTTCCATAGGGTAGTTCATAGGCCTTAAAGAAAGGATTATTGGTCATATTTTAATTTTATCCCATTATTGGATTGTATTTGTAATTGAAATTTTCTATACCTATTTATATTCTATTCTATCTATATTCTATTCTATTTATATTCTATTCTATATAGGATAATTAATTTTTCTTTTATTTGAAGTATAATATACAAATACGAGTGTAAAAATAAATGTTGTTAATAAATAACTATCAATAAAAGAAATCGAATAAGCCATGGCCAAATACCCAAAACCAAAACCCAATACTAAGGGGAAATAGAATTATGGCCATGAGTGAAATTTGGCCATACCCATATTTTTGTTCCCATTAAGGGACAGTTTCTGAAATTAAAAATTTCTATACTAAATCGACCATTCTGAATCGATTAAGCCATGGCCGAAATCCTAATTCTCAAAACTAAGGGAGATAGAACTATGGCCAAGAGTGAAATTTGGCCATACCCATATTTTTGTTCCCATTAATGGACAGTTTCTGAAATTAAAAATTTCTAGACTAAATCGACCATTCTGAATCGATTAAGCCATGGCCGAAATCCTAATTCTCAAAACTAAGGGAGATAGAACTATGGCCATGAGTGAAATTTGGCCATACCCATATTTTTGTTCCCATTAAGGGAGAGTTTCTGAAATTGAAATTTTCTAGACTAAATCGACCATTCTGAATCGATTAAGCCATGACCGAAATCCTGAATCTCAAAACTAAGGGAGATAGAACTTATGGCTGGCCATACCCATATTTTTGTTCCCTCTGAAATTGAAATTTTCTAGACTAAATCGACCATTCTGAATCGATTAAGCCATGACCGAACACTTGGAACTAATTTCTAAGATAGTAAAAAACATTTGCCTCGGAGCGGAATCGAACTTTGGCAAAAAAAGTCAAACGCCAGACGCTACCGACTGCGTTAAACGCGCCATTGCTAAATTCTACTTAGAGTAATAAATATACCTACGTATATAAGGACCGTTCTCACTGATTTTTTAGAACACTAATCATTAATCAATTTGTTTTTTGTTATAATCCCCTGTAGCAAATTTAACGCTTAGAATAAGATTGAAAATAATTTTAATATTTTATTATTTGAATATTTTTCAATCACAATAATATTATCAACCATTAAATGAATGAATAATTTTGTAAAATATCAAAAATGTGTCCTCATCACATCATTTCAATAATCAATCATCATTTAATTGTTCTTCTTTTTTTTCACTTTGGTATTTGAATTTGAACCCGTTTCTGTCGATTCTGTTCCTCCTTGCTCCATTGCTGTTCCTTTTTTCTTCGGTGACTGTTGAGATTGATGAGCTATGGTTGGTGAGATTGCGCCGAGCACTGAATAAGTGAGACCTTCGCTGGCTGCTATTCGTTCTCCTCGTGAGGTCGTTGGCCAATTATTCTGCTGCCGGATCTGAAAAATTTGAAGGAATTTGGATAAAATTTATATTTCTCATTAAAATCTAATAAATTTTTAAATTATAATTAATTTTTAAATAATTTAAATTCAAATTTGGCTCTTAAATACCGTGTTAATGCTGCCAAAAATGCTCTTTAGCTGGAATGGATCCTTCGAAGTAATATTTTGCATTAATTCATGACACATATCCTCATTGATCCCCCCATTCTCTTCTGCCGCATTTTCGTTCACAAAATTCGATGATGCATTGTTGTGTGCAATTCTCCTTTCCTCTTTCTCTTTGTTTGCTGTTGAATCGGAATTCCTCATTTCCATGTCATCATTTTCCGTGTTGTCGAACCATTCCATAATTGCTGCTAAAATTTCAATGTAAAATAAATTTAATTTCCAAAATCCAAATTTCGAATTCGAACCTTCATCATCGCTGTCCGGATAATCCAAATTGAGATGAGGTGCCAATCTTTGCTTATTTTTGATATAATCATTGCCAGCAGGCATTTCACCATTAACCAATTTTGAATTGTGATGCATTCGATCCTGAAAAATTCATTTATTTAATTGAGAAATTAAATATTTCTTAAAAACTTTTAAGAATCCAACCGGAAAGAAAAGTGCAATTACAACTCAACCGGAATGAAAAGTGCAATTACAATTCAACCGGAAAGAAAAGTGCAATTACAATTCAACCGGAAAGAAAAGTGCAATTACAATTCAACCAGAAAGAAAAGTGCAATTACAATTCAACCGGAAAGAAAAGTGCAATTACAATTCAACCGGAAAGAAAAGTGCAATTACAATCCAACCGGAATGAAAAGTGCAATTACAATTCAACCGGAAAGAAAAGTGCAATTACAATTCAACCAGAAAGAAAAGTGCAATTACAATTCAACCGGAAAGAAAAGTGCAATTACAATTCAACCGGAAAGAAAAGTGCAATTACAATCCAACCGGAATGAAAAGTGCAATTACAATTCAACCGGAAAGAAAAGTGCAATTACAACTCAACCGGAAAGAAAAGTGCAATTACAATTCAACCGGAAAGAAAAGTGCAATTACAATTCAACCAGAAAGAAAAGTGCAATTACAATTCAACCGGAAAGAAAAGTGCAATTACAATTCAACCGGAAAGAAAAGTGCAATTACAATCCAACCGGAATGAAAAGTGCAATTACAATTCAACCGGAAAGAAAAGTGCAATTACAATTCAACCGGAAAGAAAAGTGCAATTACAACTCAACCGGAATGAAAAGTGCAATTACAATTACAATCCTTCCAGAATGAAACACATTTACAATCCTTCCAGAATAAAACACAATTACCAAAAAAAAATTCATGTTTGGTTATTTTATTTTTGATCGAAAATATTGTATAAATTAATCCAAAATGCCCACCTCGATCTCAAAGCCATTGAATTCTTCCTCCTCCTCTTGCTGTTGAATAAGTTGCCTTAACCGATTGAGATGTGCTGCGCGTCCCAATGGGTTTGGCTTCATTCACATGCCGGGCCATCGAACTGTTTCCAATATTTCAACAACCCTGGCCAATCCAGTGGTGCCTTCTTCGTTGTCTTCAATGTTCTAAAATCAACATAATAATTTTATTTAATTACTTTATTTGCTTACTTTGTCTGCTGCTGTATTGCTGCTATTTTGAAGTGGAATAAGCTCAATTGATTTATGAATGCAAAAATTCTGCAGCTGAGCATCATTGACCAAATCCATAACAAGTGGTTCTTTGTCCATTGTCAATCCATCATCTTTCAAGACCAATGCCTTAAAATGGCAGTATTTCTTTATTCATATTGTTTTTATCTCAAACCTTAACTTCAGCACAATCCAAGTTCAGCTCGCGATTGTATTGTGATATTCTTGCCAAAAATTCTGTCTTCAATTCGCTGCGGTTTGCACAAATAATCAGCGCATTAATTTGAATTTGTTCCGTCGTTGATTTCATCAAATTGAGAAGTGCTTCGAATGTTGGAAATGTGTAAACGGGTACATTGGCCACATAATATTTGGTGTCCAGTCGAAATTGATAATGCCGAATTCCATCCATCTTTTGAATGTTCTCCTCCACCGGAATAAGTGCTCCATCCTCCAATGAGCCAAGTCGATCCACTAAACCATTCAGTAGGGAATTGTCCCTGTCGTTGATTAAAGCACAAATTGATGATGATGGCGGAGGAGGTTTTTGTGAAGAAGTGGAAGGCACCAATGCCATTTTGAATATTGCTAAATAAATTTTATTATAAATAAAATTATTAATTAATTAAAGAAATAAACCATCATTTTTTAAGGTTTTTATCAGAGTTTAAAACACCAAAAAATAACACATTTTTACCCATCAAATCCAAATCAATCATTTATAAAATAAAATAGTATTATAGGTATCATTTTAAAATACAATATTAATATAATTTATGAATGAATGTCAAAGAAAAGGCGCTTTATATATTGTTTGATGTTGGTTGGTGAAACCATTTATGGAGCAAAATTGTGGTAATGATTTGTGTCAATAAGAAAAATTTATCAAGGAAACATCATTTACTTTCTGGAAGAAAATGGTGGAGAATTGGTCGTTGGAATAGGAAGTGGTTTAGAAGAAAGGAAGAATATAGAAGTATTTTTGTGTGTGGTTTTAAAACACTTTTCTTCCATTTCCATTCATTTTCAGGCATCACAGCTGGCTCAGTAATTTAAAATTGATGCGAATAGGCTTTTGAAAAAGAAGAAAAAATAACAATAAATATTAGGAAAAAACAAAACATTTGCTGGATGGATAATGGTGTGGTCCATGAGAATTGGTAGAAATATAATTTTATGGAAGGTGGGATATGAGGGTTCATCATCATGGAAAGAGTAATGTGAATGGTGATTTGATATATAATTTAAAATAATAATTTCACGTTTGGTGATGGGCATCGCATCCGTTAATCCATAAAATGATCAAGAGAAAAAGAATATGAAGGAAATATAAAAAAAAACATTGAAGGTGATAGGATGAAAATCATCTCTTCTCATTTGCCGTCAATATCCATCAGTCACATTTGTCATCTCTTCACTTGGCATTTGGCTTGTTTCACTGTTGTAGTGGTTGCTTTTTGCCCATCCCTCCTCCTTTGTTCCCGGTTGCATTTGCACGTGAACGTTGTTGTTGATGATTTTGTCCACCACCATTCCCGTTTCCTGCCTTTTGTTGTTGCTGTTCTCCGCCCTTGGCCGGTGGAGGTGGTTGTCTTCGTCTTGGAGCGGTCATCATTGTGGATGAATTGATGTCAGCCAACACAGCGGGGTCAATGCCTTTTGCCTTCAGCGAATCCAAAATGTTGCGTTGAATTTCGGCCAGCATGTCCGCTGAAATGCAGTCGGATTTAAGCACAATTCCGCTCTCGTCGATTTGGGCCACCGCTGACTTCTCTGCAAAAATTATTTTAGAATTATTGGCGTTCATTTGTGCTTTAAACCTTGATTCACAGGACTGATTTGACCGCCAATGCCAGAATCAAGTGAGCTGACCAAGCTTGATGGACTGTTGGAACGGCGAATTAGTTGTTGACCCAGCGGTGGATTTGTCACTTCTTTTTTGGCTGGCATTTGGGAAGCGACGGTTTTCACGGGAATAACTTCAATTTGTGCATTCATTTCAGTAAATATTAAATTTAACAAACCACTTCCAAATTGTCCAATGGATGAAACCAATGCGGCCAAATCCGCTTTGTCGCAAATGAAACGTGTGGTCAGCGCCATTTCAAGGTCCTCGGTTTTGGCTGAATTGAATTTTTCCAGTTCAGTGGCGAATGTTTTTTGGTTGGATTTTTCATTCAATTTTTGAAGGCAATCATTTCTGGCAGTGAAGTAGGCCGACCCAGCCCTTCCGCATTCAAGCAATTCCGCAACCATTTGTTGTTCGCGTAAATTGATTGCGTCTCGTAATTCCTGTAATTTGAAGTTTAATTACTAAATTTGAGAAATCTTAAGTTTAGGAAGTCAAAAATTTGATACTTGGACTAGGACATTTTCGACAAACCTTAAAACAGCGTTGAATATTGTCTTGAGCGTAGCCAATTTCACTATCAAACAGAGATTTGTTATGATCCAAATGGGATTGATTGTCGACTGGAGTAATGGAAATGGAATTTGTGAAAGCATCTTAAAATGTATTTTAAGCATAAAAACAATTCAAATTTACTAACCTTTTGATTCGATTTGGTTATTCTCTACATCGCCCACAGCGTTGGTTGGCATATTCAATGAAGGATTCGCGCCTCCTCCATTAACCATCGCAAAAGTTGTTTCATTTGTTGCAGTTGTTGGTGGTGGAACATCATTCGTTTGTTGTTTGTTATTTGCAGTTGAGAAGCCAATTATTGTTTGATCCTCCATTGGAATTGTTGGAGTTATTTGATTTTGATTACCATTGAGCAAATTTGGTTGTTGTACTGGTTGATGATATTGTTGTTGGTGGTGGTTGCCATTAATGTTGGAAGAAAACCCGTTGGAATAAGTGGCAGAAGAAATGCTTGAAACTGAGCTGGCCCCGAAAGTTCTGAACGAAATTCAATTTCATTTTTTAATAAAACCTTTATTCACAAACCCTTTTGTTAAATTTTTTGAGGTCGGATGACCATTGTTTAACGGCATCGGTTTTGCCTTTTTCTTGTTGTTCCGCTTCTTTGCACCGCCTGTCTTCTCCCAATCACCCAAAGCACTTTCGGACCCTCCTAAAGTTAAAATGTTTTAATGAAGTTGCTTTACTAATCAAACCTTCACAAAATGCATGAATTGTATGGGCAACGTCCAAATCAAAATTGTGTAATGCCAGCACAATATCATTGGTGCTTATGTTCTTCACAACCTCACGAACTTTGGCAATCTTCTCTTCAATAATCTTCTTCTCAATTTTTGGTTGAGCAGCAGTGGATGAAGCATAAGATGTAGTGGTCTTTTTTGTTGTTGACGACATAATCAATCACAGAAATTCGAATAAAATAAGAATATATTGCCTTTGAAAGCGGTTGAGATAAATTTCTAAAATAGATTAAAAATTTAAAATTTATTGATCAATAAATCTGGATTAAACTTCGCGGATAAATGGTGGTTGAAGATGTGGGTTTATTGATGGGAATTCGATTGATAAATGCGAGAGGTGTGTGGGAGAAGAATGGAAGACTTGACTAGTCAGAATAAACCGATTAAATAATGAAAATTGATCAAAAATGAATATATTTTATGCTGCCGCGGTGGTAGTGGCTTCTAATCTAATTGAGAAGTTTGGATAAAAGGATATGGGACTATAACTTGTAAGCAATATATGAGGTTTGGATATAGAACTCCTGGATTAAAACTAGGCAGTATTTGGTTGATTGGGGATTGGCAGTTGGGAGAGGAAAATATTATATATGGAAGTGGATGGAATGCGTGGAAAACGCGCGAGTCTACGCCGCCCCGTCAAGTCGCGACGGACGAAGAAATTTGCTCTTCTTCGTCAGCAACCACCCACCCAGACACTGAAACTATTGTACCTTCTTTCCCTTCTTCATTCCTATTCTATCCATCAAATCGCCATATTTATCGCAAAAAATTGATGTGCTTAAAGGGGGAGTAGCACTATTCACAAATTATTTTTCCTACATTCCCCACTAATATAGCAGTTTGCCCATGGCTAAATGCTACTAGCAAAAGAAAAAGAATGGGAGAGTGACCGTGCATTCTAATATTTAGGGCTATAGAAAATTTGGTTAAATCGTTGAGATTTGGGCTGCTCTGCTGGTGAAGAAAAAGGCAGGCTACATTGAACGATGATTGTAAATTAAATATACCTAGCTTTTTATTTTTATAATGGTGGTGGTCGCTGATGAGTGGCATGTGCACCGCTTTCTTCTTAGTTCGCATTTTTCCGATTAAAATAATAGACATTTGATTGACTTCTATTGAAAAATGATAATTCATGAACCACATCATAATAAAAAAATATCAAAGAATTAAAAAAATTCAATAAATCGAATTTCGAATATTAATGATTTTCATTTAAAATTTATTCAAATAAAATTTGATAAAATGTAACTAAAAAGTAAAACCAAGTCTCTTCAAAACCTTCAATCTTTCACTTTTCTTTTTGTCTTCGGCACTTATGGATTCGCCCTCCTTGTTTTGTTCCATTTTTTCCTTGTTTTCATCGGGAATAAATGAACTATAAATTTTTAATTTAGCAAGTAATCCAAATTAAACAAACTCTTCTTTGATGAAGGCGACGTCTAATAAAAGCCCGGTAGGCGTTCCAAGATGGCTTCTGACACTTATAATATCCTTTATTTGTCCATAATATTCTGTAATAACAAATTTATTTTGGCTTTTATAATAAATATGATTAAAACTTACTCGAATACCAAGCTTTTGGATTGAATTCCAGTTGCATGTCCAAATACATCATCGACGGACAAAACACGAAAATGAAAAAGACAGTCAATTTGTACTTTAATTGAAAAAAATTAATAAATTAAGAAAAAACATCATACCATTGGACCAAACATAAACCTTTTCTTCAACGTTGGCAATTTTCGTTCTGTGACTTCAGTCCATACAATTTCGCCCTTCTTCATCCTTAATGGATAGCATAAGGGTTTGGAAAATATTGGCATCTTAAAAAAGAAATTATTAAAATTAATAAATTCATTCAATATAATAAGGTCGTGGCCAACCAATAAAATATAAAAAAAATGAATAAATCATCAATTTTTTATTTTTAAAAATGGAAAATAAAATTGAGTGAAGAATTAACAATAATGAGACTCATCAATAATGCATGTTTGAATCACATATCATTTATTTTGCACCAATCTGCCGTAATATGCATGCAATGCCTTCACTTTTTCATTCATTCTGCCATGTTCTAACTCAACAAATCCACCGGGACCAGCCAATGTGATCAACTGTGAGAAATGAGATGAATAAGAATTTGAATTAATTATTTTTGTAATTTTTCTAAACCTGATTAACTGAAGTGTTTCGGGGAAGAAAGTAGGCAATGTTTTGTGAGATCTGTTTTGCTGTATCGAAAATTTTGAAGCCATTCAAATCCATGCCCTTCTCAATGTCGAATTCCTTCAAATCCGTTGAGGAGTATGAAGGACCGCCCCATGGTGGACTCAAATAAACTGCGTCGATTCCAAGCGGGTATGGATCATCATTTTGAGAAGAGATTGTACTAAATAATAATTAACAATTTGGCTTATTAAAGAAAATAACCTTTTTTGATTTGTTCGTTTTGCCTCCAAAGCCCCAACCATTGATTGCGCAATGTGGAAAAAATCACCACAAATGAAGTTGATTCGATTTGAAGCACCGTAGATTTTTGCATTATGATTTGCACAGAGCAATTTTATTGGATCCATATCGACCGCATAAACTGGAATTTATTGAAATTGTTTTAATAATTTTTCATTAAATATAAAGTTGCGTTTTTTATTTAGGACATACCAAAAGCACCGCGCAATGCGAATTGGATTGAATTACAACCGGAACCAGCGAAAGGATCAAGAATTGTGCAACCTTTGATGGGAACAAGCCGTTCAGCCACATGCTTGGCGAGCAGTTCAGGTGTAACGGAAAACCAGCATTGTTTGTCCATCAAAATTCCCTCGTCCAAGAGGCTAAAGTAGCGATAGCGTTGACTCCAATATTTCATCATTTCCTGCTGGAAAAAATGCTATGAATTTTTATCTGATTTAAATTATTACCGAATCCTTTAGGAGATATTTCCTCGCTAATTTGGCAACCAATCGTCGATCTCTCATTGGCTCATATCCAAATTTGAATTGCAATTTTTCCTCAAAACTCAATTCTTTTCCATCAATTATGTCATCTTCGCTGCCAATTTCCCCCTTGTCCTCTTCAATTTCAAAACTGCCACTTTTGCTGGTTGCTGGTGGTGTTCGACTATTCGATCGGCTGGAGGTGGTTTTTCGCTTACGTCTGATGTTTTTGAAATGTTGGAAGGCTTGGGTAGTCCTTGGATAAATGTCGTATACAACTTTTTCGAGTTGACCAAGATTTTGCTGAGTTGGATTGAAATCGAATCCAGGTTCGTATTCCAACTTGATAATCTGAATATCAAATTTAATTGTATAAATTAATTTTAATTAAATTACCTTCTCGGCGAAGTTTTGTGCATTCTTCCGGTTATTCCATTTTTCTCTTTCTTCTTCGAATTTTTCCTGATCAACCACCTCGGCAACTTGCATAATTTGTTCCTTTATAAATGTGTATTTTTTATTTTTAAATTCGGCATTACTGGAGTTTAGAAGGAGAAGGAGAAGATAATGATGAGGATGATGAGGATGATGAAGTAGAAGAAGAAGATAATGAATGAGGATGATGATGATGAAGAAGAAGATAATGATGAGGATGATGATGATGAAGAAGAAGATAATGATGAGGATGGATGATGAAGAAGAAGATAATGATGAGGATGAAGATGAAAAAGAGATAATGATGAGGATGATGATGAAGATATGATGAGGATGATGATGAAGAAAATAATCATTCCTAATTTTATATCTTCTTCTGCATCATCATAGTCCCCATCCTTTTTCCTTCCCAGCTCTAAACTCCAGAAGTACTTACATTAATTTAAAAATACCTGATAAGTGTGAGCAGATTTATTGTCACCCAAATCTGCCCAATTTAAATATTCATTAGTCTGCTCATTCATCAAAGAATTTTCTTCTTCATTTTTCTCTTCATCCTCATTGCTGCTTAATTCATTCAATTCTTTCACCTCTTCACTTGGCTTCGATTCATCTTCAATATTTGGTGCTGCCTCTTCTTTCCCAACAACATTGTTTGTCGGTGCATTTTCAGCCATTTGTTGCATAAGAATTTCGGTCTGTTGAATTGATAAATTTTCAACAGCAATGCCCAAATTTTCAATCAAAACTTCTTCTTCCAAACCTTTGTTAACCAGCTCAATATCACTGAAATGTTTGAAAAAATTGCACAAAAATTGAAGTTGGACTTACTCAATGTAAACACTTGTGAAAAAGCACCGGACTTTGCTTTTGCTTCCTTCTTTGTCAAAAGTTAATTCGGCGTCCGCTCGAAATTCGTATGTAAATGTGTAGTCTGCCTCGCGTTGCAATAATTCTGCAGTAGGATCCTCAATTGTTGAATATTCTTTGCAGCACTGATACATAATCAAGCATATGTAATTCTTTCTAAAAATTATATTCAAATCAATTAAATAAATTAAATGGAATCAATTTAAAATAAATTATATGTATTTAATTTACATATTTTGTGTGAATATTTTCAATGAAAATATGATGCATTTTATTATTGTCAAATGGCAAGAAAATTGAGATCAATTATTATTATAAAATTTTGGCATATCTAAATAATCAAAAGGAACAATTTGTTGGGAACTGGGATATAATAATTTGGGAAATGTTCATTTTTTCCGCTTCTTTTTCTCCACTAAATTATTTGTTGTAATGCCCAGAATGATTCTCTTCTTTTCCTCATCATCTATTGGTTCAATTGCAATCCTATCAATGGTATTGTGACGATTTCTCAGGAATTTCTGGAAAATATTAATTAAAAAGATAGGAATTTCGAATTGTTCAAACCATATTAATGAATTGCTGAAGCAGGACTCGTTTGCAACGTTGTTTAATTGCCAAAGCCAGATCCAACCAGGTCCAGTTCTTGTCATGGTATTCACAGATTGGGAAGGTCAGATTGAATCGATCCACATCCGCCAAATTCTTCTCTTTATTTCCCTAGAAAATAAATTTAATTCCTCATAATTCAAAAATTTTATTGAAACCTTGTAGGAGACCAAAAATGGCACAGCCGGTATAATGATATAAACAAACCTTAATATGAATTCAAGGCTGAATAATAAATTAAAAGTTAAAACCAACATATTATTCTTCTCGGATCGCTCCTTCATTTTATCAATTTCATCCCGAATGGCCGCATATTTCGCTGCTTTGACCTTACCACTTCGAAATGAATGATTGCCGACTGCTCCTCGAATTCGACGGGCAAATGACAAACCCTTAGAGTGAATAATTAATATAAATATTTGCAATTGATCTTACCGGTTGACTTTGTTGCTGCTGATCATCGGATGTGTCCAAATTTTGTTGATCTTCATTCTCTATGTTTCGATCGGGAAAGAAATAATGCATCATTTTCTGGTAAAATCGATGTGTAATTTGTGCATGCATTGGGGCAATATTCACTAAACAATGAAAAATAATTGAATAATTTTTTGCGTTACCTTCAAAATGTTCTTTAATGCTAATTCCACCAACGGGTGGCAATTCTCGGCAAATAACTCTGATGGACGGTGTTGCATCAATGCCTTTTGTTGTTTGAAGACGAGCTACGGTTTCCTAAAGTGCAAAAATGGCAAAATTTACTTTAAAAATTAATATTTCCTACTTTATATTTGCTGTTGGGCAACAAATTCAGCACCTTAACAATGCCAATTTCCAACAAATGATCACCGGAATTGTCGATTCGGGCAGTCCTCGTGTAAAGAAAATTGCGAATTTGAACTTCAGCCAAAGAAAGTTGACCATCATTTTCGGTCAATCGCCAGATGCAATTCTCAAAGCAAACTTAAAAATATTTAATTCTATTATTAATTGGAATAAAAACCTTCAAATTGACGAGCGATGAATGATTTTTGTTCATCCTCTTCTCCATCCTCCACTCCTCCTCGTTCATGGTATTGCCGCCATAATTCAATTTTGAATTTTTCCACTTGTTCTTCCACCTCTTTTTCCTTATAACAACTTATCATCATTGCCAATTCGTCAATTAAAACATTTTGTCGTTGCTTATACTCATCAATTTCTGCTTGAAGTTGTTTATTTTCGTTCTCCAATCTGGCGAGAAATTATCAATTATTTTGTTAGAATTATCAATTTAATTCATTACTGTGCATCCTGTTGATTAACTTGAATCTCTTTATTAAGGAAAAATGCCTGCCGCTCCAATGCACGAATTAATGAGACCAATTCACGAAGATCACTCTTAATTGAATAAATATTTCCAAAAAATGTATTTAATTGAAACCTGCATTTTTTGAATTGACGCACGAACCGCTTGCTTCGGTTTCTTTAACAATTCGAACCACATTCGGCGGCGATTTCCCTCGGATTGAGTCTTATGCGGGTCCACAAACATGATCAAATTTTGAAGAATGTCGATGCACATCTATTTTGAAAATGTGCATTTTATTACTCATTCAAATTTAATCTCTCCCACCTGATATTGCTCCGAATTGGTGCAAACCTCAAGAATATTGTGTTTTAATGTGAATGTGTCCACTTCTTCACAGCGCCGCTCTCCCAAACTGCCTCGTTCCTTTCTGGGAGTTGCCTGAATAAAACACCATTTTTTAAATTTAATAATTTTGAATTACCGTGGGCATCGTAATGGCCAAATCTTCGAGTTCCTCGGTGCTTAACATGTCAGAAAAATAGCAGAAAAACAATTGGCAACTGCACCGTGAGGCCACTCTTTGCAATTGTAGAGATGTGTCCAGTGAGGTTGAGGATGTGCTATTATCGACCACAACTCCGCCCACTGCCTCTCCGGTTGTTGAAAAATCCTCAACTTTGCTATGCTGTTGGTCGGTTGGCATTTGCTTCTCCTCGATCACATCACGATTAAGCCAATGGAATTCGCTGGGCTTTAGGCGACAATCTTCTCGTGCAATAAATACAGGGGCGAAATACTTAAAATAAAAATTAATTTTTTACAAAAAAATTAAAACCTGCATTCCGGATAACATTGTGTTCCACGACTTCTTCAGCAGCAATTGTGTATGACGCCATGCAGGAATATGCAATCGTTGAGTGACCGAAGCACGTGCGGCTGTCACCAAAATGAAGCCGCCAACTTTGTCGGAGCATTTCAAAACCAATTGGCTATTGAGCAGATCAATTTGCCAATTCGTCAAAATCACATCATCCATTGTGCATAGACCAACTCCATTTAGTGAATCGGTCGGATTTTGGGCAATCTAAAATATAGAAGGGATTAAATTTTTTCCCGGAAAAAGGTATTTTAATTTTATTATAGTAAAGCTTAGTTGGTTAGAACACACATCTTTAACAAATTGAGGTCGGTGGTTCGAATCCACCCGGACCCTACTATTTTTAAAATTTTGTTTAATGTTCTGCAAACGCAATTTTCATTTCGGAAACAAATTCTAATTTGTTTTTGTTACCTCTTCGCTATAAGCAACCAAATTTGTCTCAGCTTCGTCCACCAAACGCCAAAGCATTTCTCGATCATCGATCATATTCCCATTGGAAGAAATTGAATCTCGATAATGATGCCCACTGCCGCCATTCTCTCGTCTCGGACTGTTGCCGGCTAGAATCGTCGCTGAACTGCCTGCCTTCTTCACTGACTGTGAGGAGTGACGAAGTCGTTGGGAATTTGAAGAGTTCAAACGACTCATCCCTGCCATATTGGAAGATGAGGAGGTGGATGCATTTTCTTCACCAAACTAAAAACCATAAATATTTTTTCTAATGAGATATTTAATAACTTACATTAAACACTTTCAATGCTTTATTGTTGAGAATTTTGCGCAAAATATGTGCCTTCTGGACGCCTTCAGCAATGACCAAGCAAATATCACGGTTGTCAATGGTCCAAGCGGCTTTCAGATCCGTAATTGTGAGTCGATGAATGGCTGAACCAATTCCACTGGATTGGCTGGACTCATCACTAGTTGGAGTTGATTCATCGGTGGATCCACAACAAAATTGGTTGGCGGAAAAATCATTTTTCTTAAATTAAAAAATAATAAAAAATAAAATAATAAAACATACTTTATTCGATCTCGCTTCACGGATATAGATTAGTCTGGAAAGACCAACAAAAAATGATGAATTGCTGCTGTCGGTTGAAGTTGATTCATTCAAAATGTTCTCATCGTCTCCGGCCGATTTGTTTTTGTACAAATGAATTTGGGTATTCTCCAAATGGGCAGACATATGCGACATTTTCCAGGCAATTTTGGCTCTTCGTGAGATTCGATTCTAAAAAATATTTTAATAAATATTTTATTCTTTTTTAAACAAACATCGGATTGGTTTGTATGAATTTGAAGTTGAGCGGCACAAGTCAATTTCAGATTGTCACTAATCACACGAAAACCATGAGAAGAAGAGAAAGACATCCAATAAGAAATTAGGAAGCGTGGTAAATTTGAACTGAGATGAATGTTCCTGAAAATTTTTAACATTTATTTGAGGATTAATTTTCTTAAAAAACCTGAAATGCCGACTCAATTGGTATCTTTTCGTCTTTGGATTATTGAAAAGTGGACCGCGTTTAATTGGCCGATTGACTGTCATCAAAGTTTTCTGAATTTTTCTATTATTAATTTAATTAAATTTAAAACCATTAGGAAATCAAGGCACTTCAATGTATTGGCATAGAGTTGAATTTGAGGATATTGCCTGTTTGCATGCAGCTCATCCCAAGAATTCGTCTCAAATCGAATAATGGCATTAACATGGGAGGAACGGAAGCCTCGGTAAGAGTCATGTCCCTTAAAAATGATTATTTGATTCTAAAATTAGAATAAAATTACAATATTGCTGGAATATTCAGGCAATTTGTCCGGGGCACATGGCTGAACCGTATGATGATCGTGCTGATCGCCAAGACAGACCCAATTAAGTTTGATCGTATAACTCATCCTGGGTAAATGCAACAATCTGAAATAATTAAACAAATAAAAACAAAATAATGTGACTTTAACCTGCTATCATCATATTTACTAGCCGTTCTAATGAATGCATCCACATCGGCGCGTATTCGAAATTCACCTGAAAAAGTGGAATAAATTTATTTTAATTAAATTGGTAGAAAACCTGTGAGCCAATCGAATTCAAAATCCTCCCAAACAATTTCCATCAATTCACTGAAATTAAACAATAACCATCATTCATATATTTGCAAATAGCAAATGTAAACCCACGTATCATTGTAGGGATCAGTGGAAGCAAGCATGGATGTTTGAAGTCGAGAACAGGCCATTGCAAAGCGGCCATGAAGAAGAAGTCGAATTTTGTCCCAGAAAGGCAGTGGCTCGGATGGATCTTTTGAGGGTGCATTCACCAAACTAAAATTTTTATTTATTTTTGCTAATATTTAAATTAAAAAATAATGAACCTCCAACATTGACTGATCATTGAAAGGCAAGGCTCCCAACATGGTCCATAGGTTGCTTTCAGATCGGAAATTTCACATTTGAGATCATAGAAAAATTTGAGTGGGCACATGTTCCGGTCGATGATGAATGTTCCCCAAGGAGGCGGAGTATGGATGAATTGTTGTCGGACTGACCGGCTCTCCATTGTCTGCTCGGCTGCGGCCAATATTCCCCAAATGTGGGTTTTTTGAAAATGCATATATGGAAGGGGATAGTCACGAAACATCATTTGACTCTCCACCAACTCCAATTCAATGGCTCGGGCCCAAAGAGTGGAAAATTGTGGATCATTGTTTGGAAAATGACTGAATTAAAATTTATTATTTAACTTAAATTATAAAAAAATGTTTACGATTCTGGGTTGAAGCGATGAATATATTCCAGCACATTTTCCTTCCCATGTAAAGCAGAATCGGCAAATGCTCTCAGCTCAAAATCGTCAATGATCCATTGGAAAAGGCAACGGTCTTGCTGTTGTTGACGAACTTTCCTGATCCGTTCCACATACAATTGGCCATCCTTTTTGATTAAAGATCGATGCAAAGCTTCAACTTTGTGATCTGTAATGAGAAATGTAAAATTGTTTTTGGATGTGAAAATTAAATAGAATTATTAGGAATTTCTTTCGGCACTTTTTGCGGGAAAGAAAAAAAATACTTTCCTCCAATAGGAATCAAACTTGTAACCTCCAAAAGTAAAGACCAGGAGACTACCACTAGACCAAACCAACTACTATCGAGGTCCCAAAAAACCTAGGTATAATGGTTCAAAGAAAACAATAGGTAGGCACTTATTTTGTGACTAAATTCGTTCTATAATATTTAAATTAATTTTACTTGGAAAAAACGGATCCTCCTTCTTCAATTGTGCAATTTTTGCATCCAAAATTTGCCTTCTTCTTTCCCTCTCAAAAATTTCATCCATTTGTACTTCATAAATATTTTGCAATTGAATTTCAAAGGGATCATCATCAAGTCGAAGTGAAAATCGCTGAATAAAAATAAATTAAATAATTTTAACATATTGAAAATTAAACTTTTAATCGAATCCGAACATCCGCCGGCAATGGACTATCAGTTGTGAAAGGCACTTTTTTAACGGAATGAATTTGCTTAATCCATTTGATTGAATTGATCAATTCCTCAAAAGCATTTGCAAAATTGTAGCCATATGGGAAAACGATTTGTAGCAATTCTGCACTCCAAGACCATGCTCGATTGCTTTCCATTTTTAATTGTTCAAATTCCCTTCGAAGAACATTCAATATTAAATCTTCCTGTGTGCATTCAATGGTGGGTTGCTTAATTTTTTTCCAAATATTTATTATTAAAATTGCCAATTTACCTCAACATTCACAATAATATTCCCATCCATTTCAATCAATAAATTTGGTGCTTTAAAATTCCCAATGCACGGTGCTTTCTTCGCCAAATTAAACGATGGAACAATCAATCGAATTCTAAATTATAATTCATTTATTTTTAATTTATTTTTATGCTTACGTATGATTTCTGGGCAATCGAAAACACAATTGAACTGAATGTTCACATTGAATATCAAATAAAAATTGGGTGGATGATTGTGCCACGGAGGTATTTGATGAAGTGAATGAATTCAGCAGGTTGAAAATGTTGGCCAATTTTGAACGAACAATTCTGTGAATTTAATGATAAAATTAGATTTAATTAATAGCAAATTAAAACCTGAAAATATCAAGGCACATAAGATGCAAAACGGGAGACCATGTAAATTCAAATGGATTTTGGAAATGAAGTGAAAGTTGCAAATCTCCACCAGGAATTTTACAAATATTTATTGAGATCTTTTCAAAAGTGCCACACTTAAAAATCAAATAATTAAAAAATGATTCAAAAAAACCTTTTCTTCAATCTCGACCGCATCCTCTTCTTCTCCATTTTCATTATTGCTATTTGTGATTTTGCCAATTCGAAATTCATTCACAAAAATTTGTAAATTTAACGTCGGTCCTTGACCAGGCCGCCAGTCGAATATTTTATCCAATCTCAATTTGCTCAATTCCAAATTGAGACCATTGTAAAGCAATATTTTGATTTCATTTGCAGAAAATAGGCCAAGTCCTTCGATTTGAAAGCGTTGACATTTGAAGAAACGACGAAATATGCAACCAATGAATGTACCCGGATATCTTAAAATATCGAATTATTTTTTGTTACCGATTAATTTAGTTTTTACCTGCCGAAGAATTTTACAAAAATTATCAATGATATCAATAGAATAATAAAGTACAGAGCCATTGCCATTTTTGAGTGCTTAAATTATATTAAAAATATTGATTAAATTCTTCAAAATATATTGATTGAATTTTTAACAATTAATAAAGAACAATTAAAAAATTAAACCCATTTTTATAAAAATTTGAAAAATAAAAATTTGAAAGAAAATAAAATGAAAATAAATATCACAATAAAATTATATAGGAATCAGCTTTTCGAGTGCATCTAATGTTGATTCAGACAATTTGCCAAAATCCATGTCCAAACTTTCGGTCTCGTGGTTCACCACAACTCCTTTGGCGATCAGCATTTCACAAATGGATAATAATAAATCTTCTTGTTTGTCGCAATCCTTTTGTAATGAGTCCAAGAAGAGGCGAATCCGGTCAATCCTAGCCAATTTTGTGCTGGAAAATTCATTTGATATTAGATACTAAATAGACTATAAACTAACTTTGGACCATTATTTATTGAAGTTGGTTTGGGCTTTGGCTCGATTTTCTGTTGTTGTTCTTTTGGTAATGGACGACAATATTTTTGCAGAAGTGCCACAAATTCCGGGGGCGGGTGGTGCACCTCGATTTTGTTCACTGATAAGCATTCATTTTCGCGTTCTAAAATTTATATTAAAGTTTAAATGGTTAACTTAAGACAAACCTATTACTAAATCGAGTGTATGTGATATTTTAAATGTTTTTTGTATGCCAGCAAAATGGATTATTATTTCCATGTCAAAACTGCCATAACCGCATTCAGTTATTTCAAAGGGTGGCTAAATTTCAATTTAAATTTTGTAAAAATTAATTGGATTTTACCTTTTTTATTTCTCGATTTGGATTGGAAAATGAAGGATGCAAATTGAACTGGTTTAAATAGGAAAAAATGTAGAAAAATAAACAAATAATTGAAAAACCTTAACTTTTCTAATGAAACTTCGATCGGTGAATTGTTCCGGGCCTGTTGCGCGAACAAAAACCTTAAGAATAATAAAAATTAATGGCAATTTTAATTGTTTTATTAATTTTACCGTCCATCTGTGTGTGAAATCTCCTGCCTTTTTCTTCAGCAGCGGTTTTGAAGTATTCCCAATGAGTAGACGAACGAGTGCACGGCCAGAGGATGAAGAAGAGGTGCTTTTGTTGACGACGGCATTTGTTGCTGATGAAATTTGGCCATTACTTGGAATGGAAACACTCATTTTGATTGCTAAAAAAATTCTAATTTAAAATGGATTATAAAATCAGAACAAATATTTAATAGAAAGATTTCAACTTTAAATATAAAAGCAAAAATTTTATTCCGTGTAAAAGAGTGATAATTTATCAAAAAACATCAAATGTATGGCCAAATTTAAATTGTAAAAGTGGAAAAATTGGGCAACAAATGCCAAAAATTCAAAAGATTGGTCAAATTTAAATAATAAAAAGTGGAAAATTGTAAATAATTGGGCAACAAAAATGGCAATAATTCAAAAGATTTCATATTTGTGGTTCGGCGGGTATGGAAATCCTTCGGGGTCGTTAATATCCACACAGCAAAGGGGCGTTTGACGATCGGCCAAATTGGGGTTGTAGCGGCACCAAACATCGACGTATAATTGAATCAATTTCCCATCTTTGCCCCTTGTTCGATCTAAAATAATAAAAAATGAATTATTTTAATCTTTTGAATAATTTTACGTGTCTCCTCCCATTTGCCAATAAAGTTGATGAACTGGCAATCGACGTCCTCAAAGAAGCCAGCCTCGTCGTTCATGAGCAGATTACGAGTGTAATGGTAGTTTGAATAGAGCGGGATTTTGAACTTAAAATTTTGGATTTTTAATTTTCATCCATAACAATTTACCGCATAAACGTCCTCTTGACCAGCCAATCGCATCACTGGATATTTGCGCGGAGTGACCATTTCCACAATCCGGCTGATCAAATAGCATTGTCGGTCCTCATCGAATTTCGCCTCAAAACGGAACCAATCGCCAACATCCAGCCCTGGATCGTTCAGAAGGTTGTCGCCCAAGTGAAGTGGAAAGTTGCACACGGATGGACAGTAGACCAGCCCTTCCTTCTTGTCCAATTTGAGTCCGTGCGAAATGAATGATTTCTAAAAATAATTAATTTAAAAAAAAATATTTGATAAAATAAATTACATGCTCGATTTTGCCTCCCTCCTCCTCATCCGCTTTGCCTTTGAACATTTCCGACACTTCCCATTTGACGCCTTTCTTGTTTGGAAGATAGCGAAGCCAAGCACGCTGCCCAACCATTTGTTTGAATTCATGGTCGTATTCTGGATCCTTCTGCTCGCCAAGTTGAAAGTGGCCGTGCGTAATCTTCCGTGGATCGTCAATGAGCCGGATTGCATAGGAACAGAAGAAATGATTCAGGCGATTCAATTTGATGTATCCCAGAAACTGAAAAAATATTAAAATAGATTGAATTATGATGAATAATTTTACTTCTCCCAACCACTTTTGTAATTAAATCAAAGATGAGAAAATTATATTACCTCTTTGTGGCCATCCTTCATCCTCGTTTCCATTGGATTTTCTTCGCTGCAATGCAATTGGTCATAGTACAATCTTTCCGGATTCGTTCCCGCATATAACTCAGGATGCTCTGCCGGGTCCGGATAAGCCGTCATTTCATATTTGTAGAGAATGTATGCCTCATTGTAACGACAATAATAAAGCTAAAAATGGTGTTTTTTGATGAATACAAAATTTTTAATGCTTACATTTCCCCAAATTGTGCGGCCCTCAATGAACGTATAATCCTCGAGATAGATGAAGGCGACCAGAGCTTTTTGATTCGGCCTGTGCGTGACATACACCTCATAGGGGCTCAATATGATGCATGGGGAATGGATGCGCTTAAAATCAGTTTTTTAATTTCACAATTATTGAATGAAAAAGATTACCAGATTTTCATTGGAGTAGGGCAAAAACATTCGAGGATAGAGGCCATTTGGATCCGGAAAAAATCGACCCAAGTTCCAGGGCTGAAAATTTATTTGTCTTTGAGATGATTCCTATCCCATTTTGACTTACAGTTGAATTAACCATGCGCATTGCCTCTTCAAACAGGGGCATGGCCTCCCGGTCCGTATCCATCCAGAGTTTGGGGCTTGGAAACATGATCATGTGGAATTTGATGTCGATTGTTGGGCGGCATTCCTCCGGCGGTTGATGTGCTTTGTATTGGCCCAAATCGACATTGACGCGAACGGCAAAGAAATACGGCACATAGGGGATATTTACTTGCAGGATTTTTTGTGGAACGTGCAAATTGGGAATATAAGGGCAATGGAATCGGCGAACTCGTTCGTTTGAAATGGTTCCGTGAAAGTAGATCTTCAAATTATTTAAGTTTATTTGCAAATAAGTTTAAAGCCAACCTCCAAACAACGTTCACCCATAGGGGTCACTTCATAAATGTTGCGGCCTTTCATTTCGGGTTCACAGCGGTCGATGACGAATCCTTCATTGTTCTTGACTGCGAAGTGGATTTCCTCGCCCAGGCCAGGTGGGTCCTGCAGTTTGCTCAGTCTTGATTTGCTGATATCCTTGTAGGTGGCCTGCAGATGTTCCTTTGTGAACACATAGCGCGGGATGATGAAGAGTTCATGGTTGGTGTCCTCGAAAGTTCCTGCAAGATTTGTGATGAATATTTAGTAGATGAAATGATTAAACTAACCAGCTAAGACGATGTTCGAAACGCTTTTGCTCTCCTCAATCCCGAGTCGGGCGACGACGAGTCCCCAACGGAAACGCGGCTCATTTTCATCAACCGGTGCACGGTGAAATTGAAAGCAGGGACGATGCATATTTCTTCCAAACTTTTTATTTTGTTCTTGTTTTCTCTGTGAATATTATCAATTTAATAAATGAAAATGAAATAAGCAAAAATATAAAATATATTAACCAATCATAAGAATGGTGTAAAATAATAATTGAAATAGCACATTTACAAAAAGTTTTATTCAAAAAAGAAAATATTTGAAGAAAAGAATAAAATGTTTTATCGATCGATTGATTTGATTTATCAAAATTGTTAGGGGCTATTTTCATTGTTGTAGATGCCATTATTTTCCATTTCCACTGTTGTGTAGTTGCATCATTTGCCCATGTTGAACCAGGTTGGGCCGACCACCTTCCGCTGACCAAATCGATATCCAAATGATCCGGCTAAAATAAAAAAATCTTAAATCAAATACTATTAAAATTCAATATTTACGTTGTTTGGGCGGTGAAGTTGTGATTGGCAGAGCAAACTTAGGGATTGGCAGATCCATCACTTCGTCTTCTTCCTTCTTCATGTTTGGCTCCTTCCTCGGGTCGCGATCCGGCAGTTTCTTGTTGTTGTTGTTGCATGCTTGACCAATGGAAGCACCGAAATCTTCTTCTGAATGTTTTATTATTAATTTTGATGAAAAAGAAACAACTTACTGCTCTCGCTTGTCGTTTCATTTTGTTGATTGCCATCCTGCTGCTGTTGCCCCAATGGTTGGTTGCCGTCCTGCTGTTGCTCCAATGCCATCAACAATTGTTCAATCTTGCCGAAGTGGAATTGCGCATGCTTCACTTGTCTTCGACGTTCGGCTGCCCCGGAAGCGAACATTATTAAGAATTTTTTTTTATTTTGTTAAAGAACAAATCAAAATTTCTAAATGTTTTGAATTTTTATTTAATGAATAAAAATGTTTATAAGGGGTGGGTGGGTGATGAATTTGTTAATGTTTGATGAATTAAATGTTTATAATGGGTGACGAGATGACTGATGAATAATTTGTAATCGTTCGTTGGAATTGATACAAAAAAATGTTTTTGTTTATTCTTTAGATATGCGATGTTTTGATGCTTGTTTGTGTGTATTATTTGCATTAGCGGAACGCGGAATAGCGTTGGCGTTGGGGATGGGGATTGCGAGTTGGAGCTTGGAGTGGGGCGTGGTGGGTGGGGCATAGAAATAGAAAAATCAATAACAACTGTTTGGTAATAATAAACAGAACAAATAAGAAAAAAACAATCAAAATCAATAACTGTAAACTACAGGTACAGTAGTCAAGTGGAAAAAATCGATATCCTACCTATTTTACGGATATAGACATCAACATCATTTTTATACATCCTGAAATCAACCAACTATAAAAACTCCAAAATTATAACACCTAACTAACTCAATCAATTCAGCCCTCAAATATTCAACTTCAACGAACGTTTGCGCCACTTCAATTCCAAAACAAACAATGCTCGTCTTCAAAAAGCTTCTCCTGCCCGGATGTGTCCTGCTACTCAACTTCGCCTTTGCTTTGTCAATGCCGGCCGATACCAAAGCAGCAGCAAGGGACAAGACCTCAATGGATGCATTCTTCGGTGTAGCACGTCCTGAAGCAATTGGCGGAAAACTCTGGCTGGTTATTGTATTAGGTGAGTCAAAAATAAACCAATTTATCAAATTTTATACTTCATTTCATTTTCAGGCATCATCCCTATCATCCTGTTGGCCTGCATTATTGCGGTAAGTCGAGATAAATTCCAAGTTTTGATATTAAATTCCCATTTTTTCAAGGTAATTGCATTCGTGGTGTGCCGAAAGAAAAAGAGCAAAGATGATCAAGACGATGGAGATGAGGACGAAGATGGGGACGAAGAAGAGGACGACGAAGAAGAAGAGGCAAAGGACAAGGAAGAAGGAATGCTGCAGGAAAACCCAACGCAAGAACCAAGCTCCGACTACGAGAAGGTAAGAAAATTGGTCACATTATTATTAAAATTAATATTTATCCCCACATTTTTACAGGTGGATCCTTCCATGATGAGCCTTATCTAATTAATGCCCTGCGATTCTGGATGGACGAAAGGAAGGAAGCTCCCGATGGAAGAATCAACAGAGCCTGCACGAACTTCACACATTCTTTCCCATATGTCATATCCGATTGTATTGTTTTTCGTCCCTAATCCCCCATATATTATGTTGTTGTGATTCCCCATCTCATCATTGTTATTGTGATTGTTATCAATTGTTTGTTCATTGTATGCCGAATAAATATATCTTGATAATTCTGTGCTTATTTAATTTCGAAGATGAATTAATTTTTCTCAACTTTTTGTGTCACATTTAGTGTGTTTGTTGCTGAACTAATTGGTAAATAATAACACAAGACTTTCACCATCATTTCATTATTCCAAAATGAAAGTTATTATAGGAAAATAAAATAAGAATTTAATTGACGATGAAAATTTATCAAAGAAGATTCTCCCAAATCAGAAGACCAATCCAAAAATTGGGTGGGTTTGAATGAAAAACAGCCAGTCAAAGAAAAAAGAAGAATGAACAATGCAATAAAAATTGGGATTTGAGGATGGAGCAGCAGAATGGCGGATTTTCTGTTTTGGATACAATTGGAATTGGATTTTTAGGATTGAAGCGAATATTACAGCTTATTTTTGGATTAAGTAAATGGTGATTGGATGGGACTGAATTTATTATCATTTTTTATTGTCTTATTTAAAATCCCGTTTATTCATTCATTCCATGTGAATTTTATTTCTGGGTGTTTAAGGAGGAGAATTGGAAGCAAATGTATTTTTATTTTGTCCAAAAAAAAGAAAATAAAGAAAAAAAATAACCAAAATATAATCAAATAATTGAAATTAGATCAAAAAAAAGATGTGGAAGGAGAGGAGGAGGGGGGGGGGGGGGGTCTTAAAGAAAACATGAATTCATGGGTGGACAGAATTTTTTTTAAATTTAGGTGTACAATTGAAGAGAAAGAGAGTAGATAAATGCGCCTAAAAATTTTATGGTAATGAAGAGAGGTGAATTTGAATTTTCGGGCCATCTGCTTAGTTGCTCTGATCCATTTTTTTGGAATTTGCATTGACATTCTTCTCTTCTTTTCGACATGGCCTCCGGCTGCTTGCTAATTTCCTCCTCCTCCAGTGTTCGTGTTCTTTCCAATTCCGGCAAAATTGCTTCCGACCGCCGCCCGATGGCCACCAACTGCCAACATTTCCGAAGCCTCACCGCCGACATAGGGTGATGATGAAGATATGGCTGTCCCATTCCCAAAGGTGGACATGTTCGCATAGCTGTTCTCATTCTTGTTTGTTGTTGTGCTTCCATTCATTTCGATTGGACCAAGCGAATAGGACCTGAAAAATAATATAAATTTTTTGATTTTTATGGAATGAATTTAAAGGGTTTTGGTTTTATACATCCCGATCCTAACCAATCGGAAATTTTAGAATAATTTAATATATGCTAAATGTGCTTACATATTTTGCGTTGCCTGCAACAATTGTTCCAAATTGATTGGGGAACTGGCCACAGAAAGAGGCGGAGGAGTCAGCGATTTTTGCTGATGAGTAATTGTTGTTGTAAATTGTTGTGCCGGATGTTGTTGGGTGGGCGACGAGCCAGTTGATGAACTGCCTCCGGTGGTGTTGTGAAAAAGTGAATTGCTTGCGGAGAACGCGTTCATCATTTCCGCCTGCTCTTTGCTTTTGTTGATTCGCAATTCAGCTTTGATTTTGTGAATATTTGATTAAACTTTGCACATAAATTCAGTTCAAAACCTTTCATGGATGCAATTTCCGCTTTGGAATCATTCAGCGCCCGGAACAAGTCCTGTTTCAGTCGATTTTCTGCCGACAGCGTTTGTTCCAGCAAAAAATTTTTCTGTTTCAATGTTTCCATCAATTGGCCATCATCCGTGCTCATTGAACGCAATTGACGCACTTCATCCTCCCATTTTGTGCATTGCTCATCCTTGGCCTTCATTTCTCGTTTCAGTTGCTTCAGCTCCCGATCCATGTTCATCAATTTTTGCTTGAATTGTTCGCCGCTTTCTTGCCTTTAAAAAATAGTCATGATATTCATATTTTTTTTTCCAATTTATTTTGGCAAAAATGGTAAGGTTTCATAAACAATTTCTTACATATTTTTGCTGGCTTGTTGCTGGTCCGCGGTGTGTTGCTTCGTCAATCGCTCATTGGCTAGTTCCCGTTCAATTTCCAACTTCTTCAGCTGCAATTCGCCAACCCGCTTCTCCAGTGCCTGAATATTCGCCTTGAAATGTTCGTGTTGTTTGCCCATTTGACGGCATTTGGCCTCCAATTGTTCGATTTTGGATTTCTGATCCCGTTCCTGTTGTTTCCATTCATTTCGGCAATTTTGTTCTTGTTGTTGTGCGAATTGCAATTGTTGGCGCAGTTCTGTCTCGCTTTGCCGTGACAATTTCAATTCTCCTTTTAATTTTTCCACTGATTGTTCCAAACTTAAAAATCATTTATTTGCCTTTTATTTATGAGGTAATAATCATTTCTTACCTTTGTTTTTCCTTTTGTAAATGCTTCAACTCGCCCAATTTCAGTGCATTTTCCCGAATTTGTTCACTGCTTTCGTAAGATGATTCGGTTGAGGGTGTTGTTGGCACCTCAATCGCCGAAATGTCCACACCTCCATTCAATGATGTGGTCGTTTCATTTCGCAAATGGTGTTGATTGCCCGCACAAAGGGATGAAGAGGAACTTGCCGCCGTCGGTGTTTTTAATTGCGACGATTGTTCGGCAAATGTTGCTGATGTTTGGGTGAGGCCCCGTGGACGACGAGATCTTCGCTTGCCATTTTGTAGTATTGCTTGGAGTTCTTTAAAATTAAACAATAAATTTCTGAACTGGATTAGGCTTATTTTTTAAGTTTGTGGCTCAAAAAAAAATTTTTTTGACCCAATTGGGACCTTAACTTTCTGTAAAAATTTAAGTCTCGGGTTCGAGCCCGCTTGGGTGAGGATATTTTTGAATTATTTTTATATATTTTTCATTCTGCAATACATTTCAAAACGAAATATTGACAAAAAAAATATGTAGTAACCAATAATACCACCCAGTTTAATTTATTTTAAAAACCTGTATTTCCCGCTTGATAATGATGATTTGATTCGCGTTCGTCCCAATCATCTTCATCCGCCATATTTGAGCCATCCCCACTGGTTGAGATTAGATCATCCTGGGCGGAGGAGATGCCTCGAAATTGTGAAATTAAGCTCTCCAGCGTTTGTTGAAAAGATGGCCACAGGGCGGTGACCAATTGACCAATGGTGGAAAGCACAAATAGGCAGCAAAATCGGAAAAAGGTTCGCCAAACTTTTTGAACTGTTTGAAAATTGTATAAATTATTTTTTGATGTAGAAATTATTTTTTAAAATAACCTGGTCTGACTCAATTAGACCTAGTTTTAGAAGGCAAAAAAAAAAATCTTTTAAGGTTTTTAGCCGAATGGGTGACCCTCTCCCTTGACAAAATTTAGGTCTCGGATTCGAACCCGCTCCGAGGACAATAATTTTTTTTCAGAGCTGATTCCTACTTTTTTTGCTTTTTTAATACATTCTACAGTGTATTTTATATAAAATTGAGTATTTCCGACCAAAAAATATTTTAAAATTGTTCAAAATTTAAATAAGTTTTCCCGATTATTTTCCTTACCAAAGCTTTCATCTGCTCCTCCTTCTCTCGATTGTTGCAGAAGAACGCCATTTGGTCCCCCAGTATTGTTGCCGTGATGATGATGCAATGCACTTCCACCATTTTGTTGTTGATGGTTATGATGCCTTCCAGTGGTGACTGGAACTTTTGCACCAGATTTGTGATGTGTTGTGAACAAATTGCCACTGCTTTGTTGCGAATAAATTCCGCTGCTTCCTCCTCCTCTTCCTCCCAAAACGCTGCCATTCTTCTTTGTCGTAGAAATGCCATTTTGTTGTTTCAAGGAAGTGGTTGGCGTCGTTTGTTTGGTGAAACGTTGTTGCGTTTGTTGTTTTTTGAATAAAGCCATTGGATTGGATGAAGTGGAGGAAGAATTTGGACATTGTTGATTGGTTGAATTCAGTTGAGGATTTGATGAGGGACAATATGTGGAAGAAGGTTGGAAGGTGGTATTGTTGTTGTTTGGTGCGCATATTGCAGCCAGCGCAGATTGATTGGCAGCATAGAGACGAGAATGACCATTGGGGTCCATTCCGTTCAGCAACAATTCACTGGTTGCATAACCGCCAGAGTCGTAATCTTAGATTTTTTTATTTTTTAATTTGGAATGAAATATTTTTAAGTTTTACTTTCAGTTAAATTAAGGCTGGATTTTAATTGGCTAGGGTTTTAATAGACAATTTTTGAAAATTTTCAACCGAATGGGATGGGGACCTTTTACATTAGCAAAATTTAGATCTCGGGTTCGAATCCGCTCCAAGGATAATAATTTTTTCAGAGTTGATTTCCACTTTTAGTAATTTTTATACATTCTACTGTCATTTTTAGGTAACTAAAACCAACCTATTGCTTCCTGCTGCTCAATGGACAAATGGCTCCTGGACGAGATGAAATGCTTCCGATTCTCAAATGATGTGGGAATGGCTTCGGCCAAAATTCGCTCATAAAATTCATTTTGTCGCCGCACTTCTTCACGTCGAATCCTCATTCTCCAATTGCTAAAAAAATTATTTTTAAATGTTAATAAATTTTTGATTAAAAAAAACCTAAAGAACGATTTGACTCTAAAGCCAAGTGTGACCACCGGAAAGCCGATGCAATGTGCCGCGAATGGTCTGTACAGCTCCAGACGTGTTGAGGAGGCGGACGGTGTGGATGAGGGCGAACCGACCGAAACACTATCTAAAAAATGAATTTTTAATAACAATTTGAATAAGATGGATTTATACCGGCCGTTGAAGGAAATAATCCCGCCGTTATCCATGACGTTCGCGCCAAATACCAAGTGGCGTTGTCGAACCGGTAGCGCACCGAATACTCGAAAACAATGAAAAGTGCCCAGAGAAATAGTGAGGGAAGGCATATGCCGCGATCAGCTGAAAATTAGCAATTTTTGATTAATGGGAAATAACGTATATTGATGGTTTATTCTTAATTATTATGTATAATTGAGAACTTAATGTCTTAAATGAATTTTTAGCTGAACTCTAACCTAATAAATCCTTCTTTAATCCTAATAAGAGTTAGACTGAAAAAAAACTAAAGTTCGAATCTAAAAACTTTGTTGTTAAAACTCACATGACTGGTAAACGAATTGCACCCAAACATAGGTGCTGGCGAGGAAAATTAACACTTGAATTGGGATGAATAAATAGCAGACGAGATCGGATGTTGCCGTGACGCATACAAAGAAGACGGAAAAAGCCTGAAAATTTTATTCATTTTAATATAATTAAATATGGAAACAAACGGAGTAATGTAATGATGAGGAGAAAGCATGGACACGGAAGGACTCATAGAGATGACGGAAAAGGAGCCAAACGGGCCAAAGCAGCTCAAAACGGAAGCCTATGAGGAAATCAAGTGTGATGCAGCCAATCCACATCATGAAGAATTTCAAATAGACAAGATTGTATGCACTGAAGAATCTGTGTGAACATTTTTAGGTATTAAATTTGGATATTTTTTTTTTTGGAAAAAAAAACCTATTGAAGTAGACGGATTCACCCAAACGGGTACTGCGGCCTTTCACTGTGCGACGAAATTTTGGCGGTACATCTACTGTTCGGTAGCGCTTCATTGCCGAAAAAATGTGTAGAAATAACAAAAAATCGAGAAAAAATAACGCTAATATCGTGAGAGAGAGTATTTTGGCGGCTAAAATTAAAAATTTTGTTGATTTTTAGGATAAATATTATATTGGGGATATGGGATGAAGATGAAAAAGGTTAAGTGTCGTGAAAGGTCAGATTTGTTGGTCGGAGGGGGCCGATGATGGGCGACAACCGTTTCAAATATCGATTGAATTCGCACCCATTCCCGCCCATTCATTAGTCCAAAGGATGGAAATTTGGACAAATGGCGAGTAAGGAGGATTTGGGGAGGAAGATGCTCCCGAAAGCATAAGATTTTTATAAAATGATGATGGTGAATACGGCCATTGTGGAATGTGCCGTTTTATGCCTAAAAAGGCGACGAAATATTAGAAAAATTGTCGGGACACAGCCAATTCTGGGCTGGGTGTTTGGATTAAAGTTTAGAAGTCAAAAGCAGCTGCAACTGCAATGCCTTTGAATAAGAACTTGGGGGATATGGGTATAGAAAGACGGCGGTGAGAAGGGTGAGAATTGTGGAAATACCCACATTCGCCATTCTTCACATTGCCTTTGCTAGCCATCATCAACCTAGCCCCCTCAACCACCACCAGCACCCAAATCCGCCTGACTGGCAACAGGCGGAATGTGCATAAGCCAATATGAATTGTGGGTGGATGTTACTGAGGAGGGATGGGCGGCATAAACAGCCGGAGCAATAGTAGTAGTGTTGTTCGTTGTTGGTTGGCCATCGCTTCATCATCATGGCCTCATTCCGCCGGCTTCTCATCAGTTTTGTCGGGCAGTCGTAGTTGCCGGAGGCAATGTTGGCGGTAAGATGGAGGAGATTGGTTGGATTGATGCTATGGCCTTGCCGCCGTCCGTTAAATTGCTGCCGGCATGTGCTCACATCAGCTGCAAGAAGCACACAAGCTAATGCTTTGCTTTGGAGTGCCCAAGTGGGAGTCCACTAAATTCATTCTCTTCTTTCGCTTTCAGTCCAGCAGCAGTCGGCTTTAGCGCCCAACTCTGCATCAATCCATCGCCCTAAGGCGGGTTTCGTGTCCTTCTTCCTCATATATTCCTCCTCTTTAGAACAATTTTTGCTGCTGCTCTGACCTCAAGTCCAAGCGCTGTATTTTGGAAGAATAGAATGTAGAGGCGCAAAAAATTGAATGAGTGGACAGGAAGAAAAAAAAAAGTGCGGGAAAATAGGAAATTATTATGGATTTTGTGCTGAAAAAGCGCACATAGATTTTATGTAAATGGATTGCTTCAGATTTGCTAAAAATGTTTAATAAGATGAGTAAAATGATGATAATTTAATTACGCATTGAAAATGTTAAATATCATCAGGATTGATATGGATTTTGTTTGGGATTTACGAAAAATTATTTAAGGATTTTCAGGATTTTTGGATTAAAAAATAAGACAAAATATCCTAATTAAATAACAAAATGCCAAAAAATTCGATGATAAATATTTTTTGCCAATTCACCTTTCTTCGTAAGATGAGAGATTGAGCAGGATTTCCAACCGATTCACCAGTTGAGGCTTTTTTTAACGTGAATAATAAGAAACATGGTTTTGGCTGTTCCAAATTTAATGGATTCCAAAAAAATTTTTGACGAATCATATGATTAATAGAATTCGAAGGATGGAAGATAAAATATGCGGAAGGTTTTGGAGCACAGCATGGGACGATAACGGAAATGAATAATGCCAAGCAGCCGGCAGAAGGCTGACGCGGAAGAAGATGGGTGCGTCGATGAGAAATATTTCAAAATAAAATTTCTCTTTTGCTCATCTCACAAAAAACCAGTGAGAAAAATCCCAATAATATGAGGGGAAAATTAAAATGGATATTTGGAATGAATGGGTTAAAAAAGTCTGCTTAAAGTCAGTCGATGTGGTTACATTGGTTGGACCAGCCACCACATTGGACTTAGGCCAGACAAAAAGGAAATTTACTTGTCTTCTCATTCATAATAATTTCATTTTGCTTTGTATGGCTTTCTATTGCCAATTTTGGTTGTGGTTGCCATGGTATCGCTCTATCCATTTCTACTAAATAAACTTTGCTTAACAAAATTTTTGACAAATTTAAAAACTTAAATTGTGAGCCATTAAAATTGTTTATTCAATTTCAATTCATTTCACTCCATTTTGCTTTTTCCTATGGCCAGCGGGAATGAGGATGGTGGCGATGAACCGAAAGAAATGCTTTGGCCTCCCAATGGCTATGTTTTTGATCAGGAATTTATGCTTCCCGCCTATTGTAAACCAAAAATTTGTCCCCTAAAGTCGGTGACATTGGAAAAATTGGAGAAAATGCAGGCTGAGGCAAGCCAAAAATTGAAGGAACTTGAACAAATGGAAAAGGATGCGGAGCAAAAAGAAAGGGTAAAAGTGGCGTTCAAAGGGATAAAATTCATAAATTTTTTCTAATATAGGAAGAAATGGAAACCAAAAGTGATAAAAAGGCGGACATTTGGAAGGCGGATGAGGGATGATGGAAATAATTACCAAGGAATATTCAATTAAAAAATTCTAAATTTTTATTTATGAATTGTAAAAAAATTGAAAGGGAAAAATAAACTAAAATGAATTATCAAAAATGTTGATTAAATGCTTCTCCAATATTCATTCATTCATGCCCTTTTGCCGTTGGCAATTGTGGCCTGTTCCGACCTGATCCTGTAGGCCTTGATGGCCAAACAAGCACTGACGATGAGGATGGCACCGCCCACACAAATTGCAGTCAATTTTTGATTGTCTTCCTTAAATTAATAAGGATTATATTTTATAAAAAATGATTGAAATTCACTTACAATCGCATCGCTGACCCGTTCCTTGACATGTTCATAGAAATGCTCGAGGGCAGTTGGCGGTTCGGGTACACGATGCCCTCGCTGTTCCTTGAATTTGTGCAGCGCAAATGCGACCAATCCACGGACATCCTTGGCCGGATCATTATAGCGAAAGAATTTGCCGCGATGAAATCTTACGGAAAGATTCCAATTATTTTTATTTGAATGAATTTAATTTCTTACAATAAAAATGTTGGGCATTGGCCATCGTCGATGCGAAACCGTTCGGCCACATCATCACTGACGGATGTGTCCACTTTGCCGGCATTGACCAAACCACGTAATCTTGAAAAATGAAATCAATGTGAATTTCCCCTCATTTTTTACTTATGTGCCACCGTCTCGAACATTGGCACAAATGCATTGCAATCGGCCTCCTCCGAATCATAGAACATGACCAGCCAATCCAGCGCTCCTTCGGGAGGGGAATGCGAATCGGTTCGATATTCAAAATTGTCGTCATTCAATTCCCTGAAAAAAACAACTATATTTTGATTTGGAGAAATATTTAATTTGTCGAAAAAACACCGAAACCTATCTTTTGTTTATGGCCTTCAGACTTACCATGTTGCCACCTCATCATGGGACCGTAGCCAGCGAAGAACAGTTTCGGAATCTTTGAAATCGCCATCATAGAAGATTGGATTGTTCCGCCGGAAATAGACCAGCGCCGGAAATGTATTGACGCCGCATTCTCTCGCCACACGCCGATCATCCGTTTTGACGACCTAGTTTTGAAATGAATTAAAAATACATACTTTAAAAAATAGAAAATGAATATTTTTTTGTCTTATATTCATTTGACTTTCAATAAATTTTAAAAATTGATGAGCACTTACTTCAATATAGCCAGTCGCTTCGATGTCATCATCGATCTCTTCCACTTCCGATAAGGCCACTCCGCATTCAGGACATTTTACCCGGCCATCATCTATAAATATTTTTTGATTAATAAAAAATTAAGAAAGAAAACCCACAGAAAAAAACGACCAAATTTTTTGAGCTATCCCTAAGAATTTCGTCAATTTGTTCCTCATCGACATCTTCAATTGAAAATTCATGTGGATTTTCCTGCTGCTGTTGATGAGGTGCTGGCGCCGCAATTGGTTTTGAAGTATGCTTAAAAATGTTGAACATTTTCTTAATTTACCCACATAAACTAACCTTTTGTCCATGCTGTTGTGCATTCTTCGAGTTTGTAGATTGTTGTGATTTCTTAGCAGCGGTGGCCGAATTTCCAACTGCTTGTACCATTGGATCCTCAGCTGCCGTTGTTTTATAATGACTGCTTTTTTTCGCATCAATTTGAGGCGGGGAATGGATTAGGAGGAAAGATGAGATCAACAGCAACAGGTAAATTCGTGTTGTCGACATTGTTGGTGATAAAAATTGTAGTTGATGATCCCTTCTTCTCCTTGAATTTATTAATAATATTGTGGATAAGCGCATTGATCTAAAAAGATTACAATTTTATTTTATAATCTAATCCCTTTCCGGAATGAAAAGTGCAATTACAATTACAATCCCTTTCCGGAATGAAAAGTGCAATTACAATCCAACCGGAATGAAAAGTGCAATTACAATCCCTTTCCGGAATGAAAAGTGCAATTACAATTCAACCGGAATGAAAAGTGCAATTACAATCCAACCGGAATGAAAAGTGCAATTACAATCCAACCGGAATGAAAAGTGCAATTACAATCCAACCGGAATGAAAAGTGCAATTACAATCCAACCGGAATGAAAAGTGCAATTACAATCCAACCGGAATGAAAAGTGCAATTACAATCCAACCGGAATGAAAAGTGCAATTACAATCCAACCGGAATGAAAAGTGCAATTACAATTCAACCGGAAAGAAAAGTGCAATTACAATTCAACCGGAATGAAAAGTGCAATTACAATCTAACCGGAATGAAAAGTGCAATTACAATCCAACCGGAATGAAAAGTGCAATTACAATCCAACCGGAATGAAAAGTGCAATTACAATTCAACCGGAAAGAAAAGTGCAATTACAATTCAACCGGAATGAAAAGTGCAATTACAATCCAACCGGAATGAAAAGTGCAATTACAATTACAATCCTTCCGGAATGAAACACAATTACAATTCAATCGGAACAGAATGAAACACAATTACATGACACTTTTACAATCGAAAACACTTTAAGAAATAAAACAAAAATTCATTGGATAGCAAATGTTTTTAATGAAATGTTTTGAGTGTAATCAAATCAGCTGGAATGAGAAAGATTTATATTTCTGTTAGATTGATTGATTAAAAGTTACAGCTTGGATATTGGGTTAAAACAAAAAATATAAAGAGGAATCAAGACCAATAGAAAAAATCAGCAAGACGAGCTTTTTGAATTATGCCAAAGGTTCTGGCTCTAAGCTCAGCTCTCTCATATCCTGAGCCGATTGATTGGTCTTGGATTGGGAGGGGGGTGGGTTGGAAAAGATTAGCCAGTCAAAATGGATGAAAGCAGACATATAACTCTCATATTCTCATGAAGTTGGTGTTATTGGGTAGGGGGGATGGGGGCAAGGTAACAGTTGTTTTAAATTATTTTAAACTTTAACAAAATCACTGATCGGCTTATTGAACAATTAAATTCAACAAAAATACAAATATGGATAATGTAAAATATACGGTTTTGAATATGTGAAATTTCAGATTTTTATTTTCTTTTATCGAAAATTCGATTCAAATTTAAATTCAAAGTTAATATTTATTAAATAAATTCAACGTAAATGTTGAAAACAAAACATTAATTGGAAATCAAAAGATCATTTCATTAACTTTCATCCATTTCACTTCAATTATATCGGCCGATGCGATAAGGATGCGGAACGGGTGGGTGCTGGAAATCCTCCTTCAATGCCTGCTTGAGCACGTCGTTTTCGAGTCTTTTAAGGAAAAAAAAATTCAGAATAAATAATTTAAAAAAGAACCTGGGCTGCCGAAGCCGGTGGGTTGACTTCAATCAATCTTGTGATTCGACGATCCGTGACCGGTGCCAATTTCGGTAGTTTATTCTTACCCTTTCCACCACCTTTGCCCTTCCCGTAAATTTCCTCTGCCTGCGACGAAGAAGCAATACACTTTGAGTTCGCAGTTTCCTCATAGAAAGGATCGCTAACACGAAAGCGGGTCTCAACGGGCACATCCTTAAATATTTACCAAATATTTCTAATCAAATACAAAATAAACTCACAATTTCTTTCTCCACTTTCAATCGCAATGCCAATTGATCCAATTGATATTCAGTGTTGTGAACGGCCGTTTTCAAGTCCTGGAGCAACACAATGTTCGATCGAAATTCGTTGTAGAGGCGAACAATTTCCTCGCTGGCATGCGGATATTCCATGGGAATTGAAACTGAAAAATTAATGGGATTAAATAATTAATTGTTATTTACCAATTTTAAGGGATGTCGTCACCACTCCAATATTGTTCAATTTGCGTTGAGCTAAAACATGTTTTGGGTATTTGATTTTACTAAATTTGAAGGTAACCTGTATTGCTTGGCAATTTCATCTCCTGACTTCGCAAATGTGGTCCAGGTTTTGTGTATTCTGGCCAATGAATGTGTGGATCCGGCTGGAAGATTATATATTTATATTCGTCAAAAATTTTGAAATTTTTCAGTTTTTTCTTTTTAAATTAATTTCCCTACTTATTAACAATTAAATTCGGTTAAAACGATGTTTCAATTCAAAGATAATTTATTTGGAAAATTAGAAAATTTTATGTAAATGAAATAAGCTAAAAATAAAATTGAAAAATTTTATTTTGACTTAAAATTGCATAAATTGCAAATATTTTATATTCCTTTCAATATATTTTTATATTCTTCCTTACTGGCATCATTGGGCTATGGAACATTGCACTGCTTGCCTTCTTCAGCGAACGTCGATGAGCACGGCTTGAACCAATCATTGAAGGAGTACCCGAAACGGAACTAAATAAATTGAATAGATTAAAATATTTTAATTGGCCAATAACCTGTCCGGCGAGACAGAAACACGTTCGGTGGCATCAATCAGACGTTGCAAATCATGTGCCTTGCGCTCACGGTCCTTACGCTTTGCCTCAATCTTTTTGACTGCTTCCTTCAAGTCTTCTTCCTCTTTAATCTAATATAATATTGATTATGAGATTAATTATTATTATGGGAATTTTTAGGTTTTGACCAATTTTTTATATGTGTCGATTCAGATTTAATTATCTATTTAGTATTTTTGACTTACTTTTAGACCTATTATACCGATTTTGGTGGCTCTCAAAATTTATGAATTCCACATTAAAAAAACCAAAGATATTTATTTTAAATTTGTGTTACTACTAAAATCAACTCCTTAATAACTTTGCACCAAAATTCCTCTCTCCAACCTGTTCTTCGGTTCGATTCCACAATTTCTCCAATTGTTCCTTCCTTCGTCGTTCATTTTCAGCATCATAGGCCAGCGGTTCGGTTGCGACTCCCCTCACTGCGTTCAACTCATTCACCACACCGTAGTAGCGTTCCTTCATGTCTTCCATTGTTTTCTTCGAACTTGACTTGCTGAACTGTTCCCCATCGAAACGATCCACAATAATTGGCCATCTAAAAAAGTTTAAAAATTAAATAATTAATTATTTATGTGTAACCTCAAATCAAAACGTTGGCATAATTCGAGAAGATGGAGGGTTTCCTCCTTCGTCCATCTTGGATCAATCAAACTCTCTTCATATTCCTCATTTGTGAATGTGACCGGATCGAGTTGCTAAAATTTAATAATAATTTAAGGCTAAAATCCGTCTATAAGTAACTTTTTTCATTCAAAATCAATTAAAATAAAACTTCAAAATTTATTAAATGATCAAATTTTTGGATCAATTTATTTTACCACTAACCTTATTGAACTGGGCGAATAGATAGGGTTGGCCAAGTTTGTCTTCACGCTCCCAATGCTGCAATTGTAGACCATCGCTTCGCGCCTTATTCGAAAAAGGTTTCAAATGCCATTTTCGAACAATTCTTTGGCCAAACTAAACAAAAATTATCAATTTTATTTTAATTTATTTGCAAAACCTGTGCCTTAGTCACGGTGTATCCTTGCTTGGTGTTGGATGGGACCAGCGATTCGATTTTCTCTAAAAAATAATGAGAATCAATTTAAATATTTCTTAGGTAAATTTAATAAAAATCGGGTTGAGAATAAAAAGAAAATGTTTCCGAAGAAATATGAATAGCGCATTAACTTTTTTTAGGAATAAGGGATGAAAATTTTTTCAGTAATTTTACTACGCAAAATTTAATTATTCTATTCAATGTTTTTAATCAAAAAAAGTAACCTTTATTGTTGTCTTTTCCTTGGTGGACATAAAGATTGTAGAGCTCCCTGTTCATTCCGCGTGGACATTTCAACTGTTCACGTTTGATTATCTTAATTGATTTTGAATTGAATTAATTATAAAAATTAATTGAACCTTCTTATCCACATTTGTTAAATTGGCATTCGGCAATGCTTGTTGCTTCCTATTCGGTGGAGGCATCATTTGCTGTGAAGTTGACCCGGTGCCGCCAAGAATGTCTTGTGCATCATTGGTTAACATTTTTAAGCTATAAAATTGATTAATAATTAAACAAATTAAAAATTTATTAATTAAATATAAAAAATGGTCTTTAAAACTATGACGAATTTATTAAATAATCATTTATTCAAAACATTTTATTCTCCAGAAAATACGATTTTGGATGGTTTGGTTGATGAGAGGGTTGGTTGAAAATTGTAAAATAAATTAAAAAAATCAAAAAAAAATGAATGAAGCCGTAAATGATGATGATTGTCTTTAAAGATCAACAACAACAAAAATAGAATAAGGCAAGTGACATCGATTTAATTTAAATAAATATATTGTTGATATTCTTCCCGTTTGGGCCGCATTCCTCAATTCATTCATTCCTGACGAACCTCGAAAAATTCATCCATTGGGATGTCATGGTGAACCATTTCTCGGAAAATTTTCCCAACAGATTTGGATAAGAACGCCAACATGAGTGACTGTGAAATTATGAAGAAATAATTTTTTCAAATTTTACAAAAATATTACCTGCGCCAATGGGCCACTTTCAAGGAATGTTGCCTCCGAAACCCACTCCTTGTTTGGTTCACCTTCATATTCCACCAGAAATTCATCATCGCCATCTCCATGCAATCCTGTGCGACGTTTGAGAACGACTTTCGGACGAAGACCGCGTTGGAAACCGAAACCTGAATTTTTTAATAATTATTTTCTCTTTGATTGTTCCCCTCAAAACGAACCATTTTGGTCCACTGCCAGTGACGGCTGCTGATTGATCCTGGGCGTCACGAAATCTTTATTGGTGTTGACATTTTGCGGAGGAATTTGTGGCGTTTCCGGCACCATCTCAACGTTATCGTCCAATCCCTGTGGCTGCTGTTTGTCCTTCTTTTTGTTGCTGTTGCTCATCTTCTTCTTCACACCACTTGCTTCAACCACCGATTTGTCCGCCTTTTTTGGTGTACCACTGTCACCGGCCAATGACTCCTTCCGTTGCTGCTTTGCACCGCCTCTGGCTGTTGGAGGGGTATGCAGCTTCTTGGACAATTCTTCACGGCTGGTTTTGCGATAATTGGTGGAAAGGCTGATAAAAAAATTTTTAATCTTTTTTTACTTGTTGAATTACCGTGGCAATTTGTAGGTTTCGGATGAATCGAAACTGGTTGACATCACCGCCGATTTTCTCTTCGACCCTTTCGCCGGACTTTTCTTCTCCTCTTTCTGTTCCATAGCCTTCACCGGGCTTTTCTTGACCGGGCTTTTCTTCTGTTCCACAGCCTTGACCGGACTTTTCTTCTCTTCTTTCGGTTCCACAATCGTCCCTTTGTTCTTTGTCTTCTCAAAATCAGCAATCAACTTATCAAAATGTTCAAAATTTTTGGCAGGTTCCCAAGTATTTTCGTCGTCGGAATAACTTTCCCACTTGATCTTAATAAAATTGTATTTCAATACATTTAAGTCTATTTTCTTACGAGATATTGTTTGACCGTTCCGACGAAGCGTTCATCACGAATTGCCTCAACATTATATGACCGACGATCGCGCTTTCGTTTTCGTGATGAGCTGATGGACTTGGATCGACGCTTATTTGCTGATGTTCCTTGTGCCGATGATGAAGATGCAGTGTCCTTAAATTTAAATAAGTTAAAATGATTCATTAGATTTGGTGGTACTAAAATGGAGTTTATCCCCTCTACGAGAAAGGGATGAGGAGGATGATGATGAAGAAGATGAAGCTGAATATCTTCTTCGTCATTCTCATCTTCCTCATCCTCATCATTATCTTCCTCATCATCATAGTCTTCTTCTTCATCATCATCTTCATGCCTCATCCCTTCCCTCGTAGGGAACAAACTCCATCCAAAAAATACTCATTTTTGAGTTTGCAAAATATTATTTTTTAAACTATTTTAAAAACCTTTTCAGTCGACTTCTCGATGACCACTTCTTCTTCCTCATCTTCCAGTCCGTTTAAGTGCTTCCGCATTTCCAAAATTCCAGGTGACTTTTCGATCTGTTTTAAAATTACAATTTAAAAATTTTGTTATATTTTTCAAAATTACATAATCCGCTTCTTTCGGTTGGTTTGCTTCCTTTCCATCCATTTGCTCGCTTTGTTTGTTCTCATTCGATACTTGCATTTCGCCAATGTCCTAAAATTGAAAATTAAAAAACTAGGTATATTTTGCTCACCTTTTGCGGAGTTTTTTCCTCACTTGCGTTGGCTGAAGAACTTCTATTAAGTTGTTGCATTTGCTGGTGCTCACCCATAGGATTGATGTTCTGTGCAGCAGCGGCAACTGCAGGCATATTTTGAATCATATTGAGGCGGGCGTGGACGTGCTCATTCAATCGATTGGCGAGGACGATATCTTCATGGCTCGGCGGCTGTTCCGCTTCATCATTGATGAATACATTTTGGTTGATTTTCTTTTCCTTTTTCTTTAAGAATGAGATTGGAATGGAATTGGATATAAATATAATATCATGAATTGCTTACCACTATTTCACCATAAAGGTTGTTGTCGTATTTGCCTGCAAATACAATCCCTTTGTAATTATCCGCATAAGCATTCAATGTTCCACGTCCATGCTTTATTGCGAACATTTTAATTTTCTAATCTTCTAAAATACTATGAAGATATAAATATTATTTGTTGAAAAATAAATGAAAATTTGCAGGAAATATATTTTTAGCTATTTTATTTTTAACGATATTATTTGGATTTTATGTTTTTAAGGGTGCTAGTGCAGGGTCAACCCATTTATGGCTATAAGAGAGGTCTTCTAGAGCTGCTGCTGCGGCTATTGCTAGTCAATAATTAGTGTAGGTCTTTTGGACGTAGGACTTTTGGATGAAGATCTTTCGGGTGTAGAGTTTTTAGATGGCATCCAAATCCAAACCGGTTTTCTGCTATTTATTATGAAGAAGTTTAAACCAAAAATAGAATAATTTTTTCAGATTTATCAGTTTCATAAAACATAAATTTTTAAACGTTAATAAACTAGCAAAAATGTTTTGACTTTTTAGGGGAAACGTTCAGACATTTTAAAGTAAATTTATGAAAAAATGCCCAAATAAGCCATCTCGTATTATTATTTGTTCATTTGTAATTGTACTTGTAAAAGAATTAAAAAAGGTAATTGTTGCCAATCGATAATCAATTATGATCATGTCATTAAAAAAGTGAACCATAAAATAATTTTTCAAAACTTTATTCAATAAAATGATGTGAATTAATTCATGGATTTTTAAGGTCAAAAGAACCCGTTTATTGGTTGTTCTTTTTGGGTTATATACGATGATGGTATAAGCAACAATAATAAAATAATTGGATGGAACAAATGAAAATAATTTGTGAAATAAATGTGAGTGAATTAGGATTGATTTATATGAGAGAATTTTGAATGAAATAATGTTGAGCAATACTATATAGTACAATATAATTGATTGAAGATTAGGGCAGATTAAGATTATTTATTCATTGAAATTAGAATTTGTTTTAGTTTTTATTGTAATTAGCATCCATTGAGTTGATCACATCTTTGAAGAATTCCTGTGGATGCAGAACTTCTCATTGTTGTAAGCATTTCGGAAATTGGCATTGAATTTTCGGTTGAAGGTGACATTATTTCATCATTGAGTTGATGATCGCATCGTTGGAGAATTCCTGTCGAAGTATTTATTGTAAGCATTTCGGATATTGGCATTGAATTGGAAAATGGCATCGATTTGGAAGATGGCATTGAATTTTCCTTTGAAGGCGACGACACGGCAGAACATACAAACTAAAAATTGAATGACATTTTAATGGGTCAACGAAATTGTTTACCTCTGTCCATTTCCATAGATTCAGTCGTTTTATGCTAAAGTCCAAATCCTTGGTGCCTGGACGGCCGGGTGCGCCCAATTTTGGCGGATTGTAATCATCCAAAGAGTCGACCGATTCAGCTGACGAGGAGGAGAAAGCAACCAAATTGCGGCTGGAAGGTGGTGCACTTCTTTCAACATCATTTTTGGTAAATTGAATGGGCGAACAAGCGGCATCCTTAAATTACAAAATTTTCTCATAAATTTATATCATTTTCTATTACCTTGAAACTTTTTATGTACCCGCAAATGGTTTTGTTGGTTGCAATTGGAGTTGATAAATCCGCCTCCACTGCATCATTCCTTTCAATGCCATTTTCATCACTCATTTCGGATGCAGTTCTCCGCCGATGTTCAGCAAATTTTTGTAATTGTTGTAAATTTCTTTGTTGCTGTCTTGTTGGACTCATTTGCCGAAACTTTCGTCGATCCTCAAATGTACTTCGGACAACTTCGAGCAATGCGCGGGATGGCACATCGAATGATTGTTGGCGGTGCTTTTGTTGACCATTTCCTTTGTTGTTTTCCGCAACATCATCGGCGATCAATGTTCGTTCCAAAATTGGCTCCATCCCTTGCTGATTTGAATTTGTGGTGGCAGATGCAGAACATGTTGGTTGTTGATCACCGCCAGCACTTAATGAACTCCCATGAGGCGAAGGACCATATCTTTAAAAAATGTAATTAATGCTTTTTGAATAATGGATAAGAATTTTAATTTTAAAGTGCATTTTGTTAGGTTTTGTTTTAAATTTGGGATTTTAGGATGAATTCGAATAATTTTATCAAAAATTTAGACGCCCGCGAGAATTCGGGAATTTAACCAATGACCAATTTTGTTCCAAAACCGAGAATTATCCCACTAGACTATGATTGTTTTATTATAATGTTTTTAATAATTAGCGGCAATAAATAAAATTTCTTTTTAGATGTTTTAAATTAACCAAAAAGCACAATTAAATTCACCTTGCCGAAAACATTGGTGTATTATAGCATCCGGAATCGGCTCCTTCCAACTCAGAGGCCAATGAATCATAAAGGGAATCGGTGCTGTTTGTTCTTCGAGGCGGTGGTGCCAGCGCTTTCTCCCTGTGCATCCGAAGCTCATCCTCAGTCTCTCGGAGCATTGAAATCAAATCGGTGTGCCTTTCCTGCAGCTGTTCCATTTCATGGCGAAGTTGTTCATGGCTTAACAATGCTTCGTCCAATTGCGCTTTGATATCGTCATTTTCGTTCCAGAGCTGGAATAATTAATTAATTAATTATTATTGTTGAAAATTACCATCTTTTCTCGGGTTTTCCTCTGCGCAATTTCCTTCAAAAGCCGTTGAACTTCGTCCGCTTGCGTCTCGCATTGCTGGCCTTTCTCATTCAATTGCACTTGGAGTTGGGCAATCTACGAAATTAAAGTAAAAATGATGATTAATCGTTCAAATTACCTTCAAATTTGCACCCCGAAGTTGAGACATTTGTTCGCTTATTCGTTGCTCTTCTCTCTTTTCCACAATTGTCTTCAACTCATCCAAATGTTTGTTCTGAATTTTTAAGGTTTTTTTTAGATAAAAAAACAATTCTGTCATTTATTCCTAAATTTACCTTCATCCTCAATTCCTTATTTTCACTTTCCACTTGTTTAAGTTGACGCTCCAAACGCAACAATTCTTCCGATCTAAAATATTAAAATGAGTAAAAAATGAAAAATATAAAACCTACTTCAAATCCAAACCCTCTTGTTTGTGTCCCAATTCTTCATGTTCATTTTCCAAATCAATAATTGTGTGGAAGAGTTTGCTGCGTTGTTTCAGCGTTTTTTGGAGTTGGACAACTGTTTCTTCACTGGAAGCCAATGATTCCTCAAGGAATTGATTCCTAAGGAGATTTGGGGTATTTAAATTGAAATTAATTAATTTTTAACTCACTTTTCTTGCAATTCTTTGTTCTCTTGCAGCAGGGAATTGCCCAATTTGGCGGCCAATTGCAAATCTTGTTCCTTCTGTAATAACAAAAAATTATTTTAAGAATTAAAAATTCTAATTTTGATGACCGAATTCTCTCCAATTAAAAATGGATGCCAATTTTCAATAATTTTTGAATTGTTCATTTTTGCTAGACAAAAAATGGAAAGGAACCAGTAAATATTTTTCAAAAAGTCAATTAGCGTAAAAATGATTTTGGCGAATGCGAGGGGATTTTGGGAAAGGGGCAAAATGAAAGGACAAAACCAACAGTGAATTTTTGTTTGGTTGAGTGATTTTCTAACAAAATGGTGGATGTTTAGTCGAAAATGGGAGACGCGCAAGAAAATGGAAGATGGAAGGGATTTTGTTTGTTGTTGTTTCATCTTCTTCATATAAAAAGGTGTTTCTTCCAGCTTTTTTATGCGCCATTTAGCCAGAGGGATAAAGGTTTTTATTTTGGGAAGAGCCCATTGGTTGCCCAATGGCGAAGAGAGCGGCGCAAATTGTTGCCTAAGGGATATTCCCATAGCCCAATTTCCCATTTAATGAATGGAAATCCCTAATGGCAATTGCTATGTTCAAAAATTTAGATGGATTATTTTCTGTTGGTTTTTTGTTTATAAATTAAATAATTAAGTTTTCGAACAAACCTCATTCAAAACTTTGAGCAATTTGGCCAATTCAGCCGGCGATGGTTCCTCCAAGGAATGGCCAACAAACAGAGGCGACGATGTTATGGACGATTTTGGCTGATTGTAGTATTTTTTGTGAAATTGTTCTTGTCGTTTTTGTTGCTCGATCGGAGACTTTGGCATGAACATCGGGGGCCGAGGCCGAGAAGAACGAATCAGAAACTCTGAAATTTAATTTGAATTAGAATTTTAAATTATTTAAAATTTTTTTAAATTTTATTGGATTTTTCATGGAAATTCGCGGAAGGAATTGTCTCTTAAATTCATTGGAAAACTTGCTAAGAGCAAATAGGAAACTACCTAAAATGCGCGATGGGTGGGAAACTAAAAGGGGAGAGGAAATGGGCGCGCGAATTTAGAGGCCATCCTCAGAAATGTGTTTAAAAATCGAAATGAACAAAAATTGTGTTTGGGAAGTTTTACTCCAAAAAATGCATTAAAAAGGAATTGAAGTATATAATGGGTTTTATGACATAATAAATAAATGAAAAGAGTGGAATGGGAGAAATGGAAAATTGGGAAAATTTCAATTGATAATAAATAATAAAAATATGAAAAGAAAGGTATATTTGGGAATTCCGAACAAAAATTGATCCAATTTTCATTCATTCATAAATAAATAAAATGATGTGAATGGAATATTCCGCGAATGTTTTTAACAATTGAAATATTAAGCCTATTTCATTGTACTTTGTCGATTCAATTGTGCGCGCATTCATAAATTAAAGGCAATAATCCGCGTCTATTGAATTCCCCGCAAAGTCAGCGGGGGAACTGCTTACGGAAAAGGTGCTAATCCCTCCCTTTCAATGGCTCACCGTCACAATCGGTGGATGGGCATGGGCATTGGTCCTAATAATAGCCAAAAGTTCTCTCAATTTTATTGCATTGTCCAAAACATTAAGCGGTAAAAATTAAATCGAAAATTTGGTTGGTAGTAGAATGAATCCCTTCCTATTTTTAGTTTTTTTGCGCAATAATTGTTGCCAAAAAAAATAATTAAATTTATAAAAATGCAACAATTTTTTCCTTATTTTATTTGGAAAGGTGGATGCATTAATTAATGAAAACAAATATTTGGAATTAAAGCGAGGTGAACATTGGTTTTAGCAGAAAAAGAAAATGATAGGATTGGGAGAGAGAAATGTCAATCAATGAATTAAAGAAAGGACAAGAAACTGGGGTAAATGGATTAAAAATCGAAGAAGAAGGTTTTTTCTTGCCAGCCAATTTATTTTGCTAGAGCAGAAATTAAATGGAAAAAATTGGTATTATTGAAGGTTTTGGGAATATATTAGGGGGAAAAGTGGCTTAAAAGCGAAAAAAAAAACATTTTGGTGCTGTTGATTTTTTCTTAAGAATTATCGGGGAAAAAAATAAATAAAAAGTGGAATATTTTGGATTAAAGGAGTGAGAAAAATGTTCGCGCATTGCCACGGAAACCATTGAGGATTGAGAAGATTGGATTTTGGAGTGACTACTTGGCCAATTGCGCCATCACAATCAACGTAATATAATAATAAATAAAAGAACACCGCTGCAAAAAATGGTGTTGGTGGCGACCGGCCGGCCAATGACTCGGCCAAGGGATAAAATGGGGGAGGAGAGACGGAAAGAGACAATCAATATGAGGATGAAAAGGGCGGAGGAACCGGAGGAATGCCTCAAAATAGGCCATAGAAGGGGAAAAAGGGTATCCAAATGTTTTTGGGGAGCCGGGCTGCTACTTGCCCTCACTTATAAATTGAGGATAAACCAAATGGAGGCGGGAAAATGAGTAATATTGAAGGGAGGATGGGCAGTTTGAGTAAAAGGAAGAGAAGAAGAAGGATGAATTGGTTGAAATAGGGTTAAACTCTAAGAGACTGTCTCTCTCGGTTTTTGTTGTAAATTAGGTGAAAAATTGGATTTTGAGAAGAGAAGATATTTGTTTAAAAGCGATTCAGATTTTCAAAAGTTCATTTGAAAGTTTTCATCTTCTATTAGCAGCAGAATTTTGTTGGCTTGTCTGGGCTTTAGAATTATAAAAAGATAGGAAGGCAAAATCCATTGTAATAATGAATTTTGAGGTGTGGCGGTGACACATTTTGCGACGCGATGGTTTCGGTTTATTTGATTCCGTGTGATGTGTAATGTAATTTAAGGAAAAGGTGAGATATGGAGGAAAGGAAGTGATTTTCATGAAGCGGGAAACTAATGCTGAAGTAAGATTTCCTCCCTCTCCCCGCATTCATAAGCTTCCAACGTTTTATTATTGGCAAGGAAATTTGATCCGAATAACGGAATTGGGTCCCAATTCCATTGGGTGAATAAAAGGAAGGAAGTAGAAAAGCTTTGACTTGAAGAAGCCATAAAAAGAATGGATGATGAATTGAATTGGGGGTGGGTAAAATTATGTTGAAAAAATTGGGATGAAATGATTTTGAAGATGCTTTTAGAATAGGCAAGCTTTTTTATTGAAATAGAAGGAGGGAATTTTAAGTACTTGGCAAACATCTCATCAATAATTGGAGATTTTATTTTAAATTTTTATGATTTTTAAAGATGCATACCATCCCAGAGATTTTCACGAAGTCGGCATTTATGTTCTTCTTCTTCCGTTTTTTTATTGCGCCCGGATGGAGTAGTACTTCGGCCAATTTCACCGGCAGTTTTGTGCATTGTTCTTCTCCACATCATTCCAGATAGTAGTTTTGTAGTTAATTTGTTGTAGTTTAGTGGACGAAATATTTTTGTTGCCAATTTCCGATGTCACCAAATGAGTGTGTGGTGTGAGAGCCGAAAGCCGATGCGTTGGATTATTTAACTGGTGATGAGCTAAAATAGATAGAAGATTAATATAGCTCGGTAGATTATAAAAGTGCACGAAATCTTTTATTGAAAAATGAATTTTAGAATGCCGAATCTTTAAAAAGAAATTTGGTTAATAAAATGATGGAACGGATTTAAATGAATGGGGGAAAATCGTTGACTATCATCCGTCACATCCGTCGCTGCCCCATTTATGCCCTTTTTTGAGTTTATTTTATTCACGAGTCAAAAAGTTTGACCTAACCCTAATACCAATTGCCTTAAGCGTGCACTCAATCATAATTTTCCGTTGAGTCCGAAATTTTTAAACCAAGGAAAAAAGAAAGCATAGATAGATTAAAAAATGTATAAGATTGAATTATACTAAATCAATAATAATCATAATTTAATGAATTGATAATGGTCTTCCATAGATTCAACCATTGATTCAACAATCAACGTAAAAAAATCATGAAGAATAATAAATCGAATCGCGAATGAATCAAGTATTTACATTTCTAAAATCATCCCAAGCCAAGAAAGCAAAATTGTAGGAGAAGGAGTTGGCGAGGAGATGCGAGATGGAGAAGTTAAGAAATTTTTGACCTTTTAACCCAATCATATACTTTTAGCAAAAATCTAATTTGAATTTTTTAAATGTACATAACAATATACTTCCTCTTCAGCAGGTTGAAAATCACAATCTCTTTCCGGAAAGAAAATTACATTTACAACTTTTCCGGAACGAAAAGTGCAATTACAATCCTTCCGGAAAGAAAAGTGCAATTACAATCTTTCCGGAAAGAAAATTACATTTACAACTTTTCCGGAACGAAAAGTGCAATTACAATCCTTCCGGAAAGAAAAGTGCAATTACAATCTTTCCGGAAAGAAAAGTGCAATTACAATCCTTCCGGAAAGAAAAGTGCAATTACAATCCTTCCGGAATGAAAAGTGCAATTACAATCCTTCCGGAAAGAAAAGTGCAATTACAATCCTTCCGGAAAGAAAAGTGCAATTACAATTCTTCCGGAAAGAAAAGTGCAATTACAATCCAACCGGAAGGAAAAGTGCAATTACAATTCAACCGGAAAGAAAAGTGCAATTACAATTACACCCTTTCTGGAAAAAATCTCAATTGCTTTCCGGAATAAAATTATATCAAAGATTTTATAAGATAATTAATTAGATTGGAATATTGTCAAAATAATGTCTTTCAGCTGTTAGGAACATTTCACCATTTGTCAAAATCAATTCGAAATAGCCAACTTGGAAAGCAGCAGATTCGTTTAAATTATTCCACATATCTTGGACATCTTTTATAGCTTTACTGCCCATGGCAATATTTGAGTGGCAGTTGCCAATAATAGCATTATTCCTTGTTCATTTTGAATATCCAATGTCCAATGCGTGTGTACTTCACTCACACATTTTATCAACATTTTTACTTAGTTATTACAAATAATAAAATCAAAAATTGATTTTTAATAAATTCTCCTCCCTTTAAAATGTTATTTGTTCTGCGCAACTTATTGTAAAATGGGGGTTAATTAATGAGAATTTCTTTCATCATTTTCGCCTAGCGGACTCAATCGAACAAATTGATTCATTCAAAATGCATTCAACCAAGAATAGGAATTTGAAAATGGGTTATTTTTGGCCCTAATCATCTGCAACAAATGAGCAATTCCATTCATCAGGCAATTAATTTGATCACTTCGGAAAAGGCAAGGGATAATCTAAAATTTATTGACGAAAAGTCTGATTCGAGTGAATCGGAGGAAGAAAATAACATTGGAAATTCGCTATATACTGTGGTCAGAAATGGAAAATTGGTGGACCATTGTTGGCAAAAATCCAATGAAACCCTCCAGCAACAATCACAACCTTTCTCCATGTATCTTTTACCATATTCCCTTTGGAAGAGAAAATTTATGTGGGATTACCAATGCTCGGAGGAGAACATCCATAAAGAGGTGAACGAATTTAGATTTATTAGTTTTGTCCAATAAAATTTCAGATTTTCTTCTCCGCTATTCCTCATCTAGCAGCTTTGATAGCCGTGCCCATTTATTTATGTTTCGGTGCTGCCGTTTTCATGAATATTGACGATTCAATAGGTTCGCTTCACTTCCACGAAGTCCTCCTTTTTGCCTTCACAACAACGACCACAATTGGCTTTGGAAATATTGTGCCTGAAGGAAATTTAGCCAAATTGTTTTGCATTCCCTATTGTATTTTTGGCATCCCACTCATGTTTATTACTTTGTCTAAATTCGGCGAATTATTTGCCGAATTGTATTGGATCTGTTGGATCTCATTGAGGCGAAGGGAAGAAGTAAATTTAATTGCCATTTTACTAAATATTTTCTTATAGTTTTTAGGACATATTCGAAGAGAACATTCAACGCTTGCCCCTAACCGTAATCGGTCCAATAATTTTGTTGCACTCCGTTTTTGGAGGCATACTTTTTCATGTTTTTCTCGATGATATGCCTTTGTATCCGGCAATGTATTTTTGGTAGAATGATGGCATTTATTTTATATCGAATGAATCTCTTTAGCTTCATAAGCATTACAACAATTGGCTTTGGAGACATTTGCCCGAGGCCAACTAGCATTTGGCAATCTTTGTTCATCATTTTCTATTTAAGCTCAGGAATTTCAATTGTGTCTACAATGTTTGGGTCTGTCCACATTTTTATGAGAATTACACTGAATGATTTAATTTGAGGGCAATCAGTGACAATCTTCGACGAATTCACTATTTGGGCAGAGATTTTGAACGCACTCAAGACGTTAAAATCTGGTTCGATGGGACTCAAATTACAATTCAAGAGCTGGTCTTCATTGTGGCCAAACAATTTGAAGTGCCCACGGCACGTTTGCGCCAAGTTCTCGATGAATTGGATTCGCTAATCCAATTGGCTGCATTGGAATCGCATCGAAGGAATTGCCTGAAATGCGATAGCACACTTCGTCAAAATAGCCAAGGGCTAACAAGCATTGACGAAAGTCGGAATATGAATAGTTTTGTTTTAATCGAACAAGGACAATCCATTTCATCCTCGCTCAACACTGAGGAAGAACAGGTCCTCTGAAGTCTGAATTGTGAATGATCCATTCATTCTCTCATTTTTAGATGATTCAAGCCCTAAGCGCAATTCATAGGCTGAGCGTGAAGGGTGCACGGACATTTCGTTCACCGTCCCTGAATTCCTTTACGCATAGTGCCTATTCAGCGGCATTGATGATGCAAAAAATTGACTGTAAAAGGTTGACGAGGAGCATGAGCACTTCTCCTTATAATACGGTAGTACTAAAGATTGGAGAAGGGACATTTCGCAATGCTGTTGAAGTGTAAAAAATTTATTTTCAATTTAATTGTTTTTGTTTGATTCAGCTTATGGGATAAATTCAGATTAAATTTGATGAATGATAGCGATTGATAATTCACTTTACATATCTCATAAATTTCATATTTGTACTTTTATAAAGTTGTTTAAAACATCTCAATCAACACATTGTTTTTGTTGCTGAAGAAAATTACTATTACCATCCCTTTCCGGAATGAAAAGTGCAATTACAATTCAACCGGAATGAAAAGTGCAATTACAATCCAACCGGAATGAAAAGTGCAATTACAATCCTTCCGGAATGAAAGTGCAATTACAATCCTTCCGGAATGAAACACAATTACAATCCAACCGGAAAAACACATTTACATTCCAACCGGGTTTTAAGGGATTCTCAAGACGCTGAATCCGAGAACTATTCAATTCTTGGTTTAATCCCTCTACTATAGCCGAAAATCGGTTTAATAAACGATCTTTTCCAGTAAAAAATCAATTAGCATCCCATAAATTTAACTTAAAATATTGAACTCGATTTATCCGTTCTAAATTGTTTATAATCAATTAAAAAGAAAACATAATCCATTCAAGAAAAGGAGGGAATTGAGTGAAATAAATTCAGTTTGAATGAATTTTGTGCTGTGTCAGAAAAGGAAACATAATAAAGATAAATATAGCAAAAAGCATAAAGGGGAAAGAGTCAATATTAATTAAAATAGCCGGGAATATATTGAAATAATTGTGATGTGATTCATCCAAATCCAATATGTTCTGATTAATGCCAATCTTCTTCAACGGCGCCGTTTTGGTGGCGGTGCTGCGCCTTTTCCTCCCTTCCTCTTTCGATGGCGCTCCTCTTCATCCTCTTCACGTGCTTTGACCCGGTCGGCCTTGGCCGCCTCCTCCTCCAGATCGCTCCAATCCTTGCCTTCTTCCTCTTCACTGTCCAATGAAGCATCGCTGCCTGCAAATTTATGATGGAATTATTTTTTATTTGGCCATTTTCAATCCCACCTGAATCCTCTTCGGATGCTTCCTCCTCCTCTTCTTCCTCCTCATCATCGTCGCTGCTCTCTTCGCCACTTTCCTCCTCCGAAGCATGGAATGAGGATTCATCCGATTCGCCGTCGCCCTCTTCTTCCTCATCACTTTCGGCCAACAAAAATTTCCATCCTCCTTCCTCGAAGAATGCCTCCGGATCTTCATTTATTGTCTTCATGATGTTGCCCCAATTCAGTGACATCGGGCCCTCGCTGTAGCGAATGTCACAGGAACTGTAAATGAGGGGGAAATATTATTTAATTAATTGAATTGGAATTGAACTAACTTTAGCCAATCTTTGATGCCATCCAACGATGAAGAGGGAATTTGACCAATTGTGTGCGGCTTCTTCGAATAATCCTTGAACACAATGACCAAATCAAATGTGCTAGTATTGCTGGTGACACGCTCAAAATGAACCAATTCCACTTCGTCGAGGGTGACCACAAATGGAGGCTAAAATTGATGTGAAAATTTAATTACTTCAATTAGAAAAATGATGATATTTTTAAAAAAAAATATAAAATGTCGAAAAGAATGTAACCGTTCAAAATTCAAGAAATATACTTACATTTACATACCATAAATCTTATAAATCAATTGATAAATCCCATTAAGGAACATCATTAGATTATGTTTTGGTTTAGGTTTGACCAATTCGAACTTAGTTTTGAACCATTAAACCAAAATGGGTTAAACCGTTCAATACCCTTTAATTTTGACCAAAACATAACCAAATTATATGCCATCCAATGCATAAATGGTTTTTGGTTTGTGGTGGAGGATAAACCCTTCTTGAACTATTTTAATTATTTTGGCGCTATGTACTCCTTTTTTGGCAATTAAAATATAAGCCATTAATAAAAATAAAACCAACCCATTCAGTGAGATGGACCAAGCACGAGGATGTTGGCTTCATTGTCACGGTAGACCGATGCGGGGCGCCGACAAATGCCAATTCACTGAATGGAGTGTCAAAATCCACTTGTTCATTGGTCATCCGGAACACTTTGTCGCAGAAATTTTGGAAAGCCAAATTCAACTTTTTGCGCATTTCACGTTCCATCTGTACAAAAATAATTCAAATAAAAAATAATAAAGTGGAATTCCTCTAAAAAACCTGTTCACTTTGAATGTCGTCCCGGTCTTGCATGTGATGATATTTGCCCAAATCCGTGGTTATTTCGCCAACTTCCGTGTAAAATTGCACATCCGTGTATTTCTTTTTGCCCCAGAGAACAGGATTCTGAATTAATACATATTATTAGGAATAATTGTTTTAGGAATTTTCTTCATTTTTCTCTAAACTTTATTGGCTAATTTATTTAAAAATCTTAAGGTTTTTAGCCATAGAAATTAATTTCTTAATAATAATTAATTAATTAAGTTTAAAATAAATTTACTTTGAGATGGAAATGCAGCAAAATGATCATTTCATTGTCGCATGGCTGGAAGAATGCATGTTTGATGTTGTTGTAGAGAACGTCAATTTTGTCGCCCCGCAGTGAGGTGTACCGAAAACCGTTGACATGTGCCTCCAAAGTGCCGCTGATCCTCTTGGCAATGATATTCGGTCGAACGTACAAATCCTTCAGTTTCGGGTTGCCTTTGCCATTTTGGGTCAAAATGAGTTTGTCCTGCTTCACGGCGCCCTCCTTTTCGCGTTCCTCGGCCTCTTGGGTGCGGAATCGTTTTTGCATTTCTTTGATGAGACGAGCGGCGGTTTGCAAATTCATTGACGGCGCATTAATTTCACCCGGCTCTCGGACATTGCTGCTTTTGAAGGTCCTAAAAAAATAAATAATTTGGAAAATAGAATTATTATTTCTCACAATTCTTTCAAATATTTTGCCAATGCATTCGGAAATTGACTGCTCTCTTTGCCAATTTGCGAGCCAGGATGGGTGAAATTGATGCGCAAATAGGTGAAATCGCCCTCATTACTCAAATTGGCATTTTTGATCATTGAAATGTGGAAAGGGACCGGAATGCCGAAAATTGGGACCACCACGGTGTCGTGCTTTTTGTCTGGAAATATTTAAATATTAAAAATTATACAAATTTTGGGTGACTTACCAACGTGAATCATCAACTTCTCCACCTCATCATCGTCCGGGAATTTGTCCTCCGATTTGTAGGAAATGTTCGATTTCTTGGCTCTAAAATTGGTTTAATTTTATTTTGACTTTTTTTTCAAAATTTAAGGTCTCATATCCAAGACTTAAGGTCTTAATATTCAATTTATCCCATTTAATTTGAAGTATTAAAATGCCGAATGCCCCCCCCCCCCCCCAAATACTTTTGTTGTTCGGTTGTGCCGGATTTGCTGGACAGCAGCCGTTGTTTGGCCTCCTCATTCAGCTGATCCGCCAGCTCCTTTTGCCGCTCTTTTCGTTTCTCTTCATTCGTTTGTTTGTGACGAGTTTGCTCTTGAAGCACCACCGAACGTTTTGTACGGCTTCCGCCCGGCGCCTCCTCCACCTGGTTGGTCTCCTTTTTGTCATTCTCCTCCCGGAAACGAATTGAATTGGAGCGAAGACGACTTTTGGCTGCCACCGTCAAAATGTCATTTGGACCATCCTTTTTAATTTAATTTATATTGGTTTTTAATTCAAAAATGTGCCCAAAACTCACTTCACAAACGAGTACGGTGTCGCTGATCAAAATTGATGCCACTTTTTTGTCCTCATCCTTTGCCTGTTTATTCGGGAAATTCTGAAGGCCAATTGCCACAACGAATGTCATATTCTTTTCCACCAAATGTTCACATCGGTCGTTGATGAGGAAAGCGCCTTCGCGGAATTCGATTCCGGTAACAAAACTTTTTCCCAAATTTTAAAATTAAATTAATAAAAATTAATAACCCAAAATTCTTGACAAGAAATTGCACAAATTCCGGCTTCCGTTCGGCGAAATGCTTTGTCCCAGCCTCATACGCTGCTGAAATTGGCTTCCCCGGTTTCAGTGCTTCAATGACGGCTGCCTCCGTGGTCAGCAACAATTCATAGAGTTCCTCCATTTCTTGGGTTGGCATCACCATCAGTGTACGGGCAACATTGGTGCAATATGACTGCAATTTTAATTAAATTAGATTGTGACTTTAAAAAATAAATTTACATTGTATCGGACGCCAAGTGTGCTCACAATGGAACCAAAATGAAGCAATTTCTCTGGGCTATAAAATTGAGATTAAAATTATAAACTAAATCTAAATGGTCTCAAACCTCGATGCACTGAATTTAAGCTGGCAATTCTCGCCCGATTGAATTATTGGACTGTAGCAAACTTCAAGTGTGTTCGTTTTCGCCAATTCACCTTGGATTTGCACATTCACCATTGCTTTCTCAATATCTTCGGCCAATCGACTTTGCTTAATTCTCTGCAAATAAATGAATTTAATTGGAATAAATAAGTTAAAAATCACCTTCTCCGTATCAACGATATCAACAATTTTGCGTCGCAAATAATTCCAAGCATTCACTGTTGCGTGGGCCGAATTCTTCAAAAGCTGAATCTCTTTCTCATCTTTTATGGCAAAAATTTTGGCAAATGCAATGGTGACATCGACGAGCGTCTAAAAATTGATTTTTTATTTGGTTTCTTATTTAATTAACCTGATTTTTCGATTTCAACACCGCATCCCAGGCTTTTGCGAATGCTGAATCCGGCTTATCCTTGGCAAAATATCCGCATTTTGGTCCCGCGTCGAGCACTTTCTCCACTAATTTGTCGAAATTCTGTTTGTCCTTGTCCGATTTGTTTCGCATCAAAATTGAAAACGGTGGAACAGCCGGATTCAAATTTTCTTTGGATTCGAGTGGAGAAAAGAACTGCGCCTTCTTGTCGCTGCCCAGAAATGAAATGCCCGACTTTGTGAGGATGAGAAGAGTATCCGGCAAAGAACAATTGAATAACCATGTCTTAAAATATTAATGGGTTTATTTATGAATTTAATTGTGATGAAAACCTGAATTGACTGAGATTTGGAATACGGGTTCTCGTCTTGATTCGTTCCAACACAAAATAGCAAACTGTCGAGTTCTTTCAGTTCATCATCCTGCTCCCAAGCATTGTAAATTTTTGTGGCTCGTTCAATAAAATAATTCTTATCCACTGTAAGACTGCCCATTGTTTTTATTTAGCTTTGATTATCTAAATTAATTTTCTTAGAATAATTGGCATAAAAAACGTAATTTCATATAAAATTTTTCGGAGTAATAAGTAAAAAATATTCTGAGGCATTAAGCTGCGCTATGATCTCTTTTAATATTGATTAAAAATCAATATTGCTATTAATGCAAAATTTTACTATTAAGAGACACAAAAAAGTATCAAAAACATTGATTTTATAGGTTTCAAAATATATGACAAAATAGATAATTGTTTAAGGGTTTAATGTTTTTGAAGTTATGCCCGCAAATTGAAGAGAAAATGGTGATTGAGAGGAGCATGAAGCCGGATGGAGCCAAGGATTAAATAAGGAGTCCTTTTGTTTTCATATTGTTTTTTTGATTTTTTACGCGCCATTCGAGCATTCACTCTCGCGTCCTGCTTCTCCTCATTTTACATTATATTTCGGGGATTTAGGAGATAATGTCATCTTTTAAAATTAATATAATTTTATTTTTAAATAAAATGAATACCTCTTTTCAATTCTTTCATTTTTTCTTCTTCACTACCAATTTTCTGACTTTCTAAACACCTACAAATACAAATCATAGGTCAGAGCATATTTTAATTTATTAAAAATTATTTAAAATTTATTTCAGAGCAATTCATTAATTTTACTTCAATAATGCAACAACAAAAAAATGCCCCAACTTTGACGAATGAATCAAGTTTGCGCCTTTCATTCCTCGAACAAGCTGCCTCCCTTTTGGCATCACCAACAAACAACCAATCAAAAACACCAACATCTGATTTGATAGCACGAATTCTGCTGCATGAAATCAAGGAAATATCTTTCAGCAAACAATTACGGATGCACCGCGATTTCAAGCGGAGTTTTTGCAAAAAGTAATGTTATTTATAAATACACCGTTTTAATTATTGAATTTTTAGATGCTTCACTCCATGGGCACAAGCCGTTTCAATCGGAATTTCGCCGTTTAAAGTATTTTTTATTGAATATTTTAATAGTAAATTTCCAAAATATTCAGTTGAAAAGTGGCTCAAAATCACTCTCGGTTATTTGCAAATCTTGCCGGAATCAAAGACAGTTTAAATTGACTCAAAATTACAAATCCAGGAATGAGAAGACTGGACATTTACAATGATTTTAAATTATGTCTCATCCATATTTATTTATCACATAAAAAGAATAAAATTTTACAACAAAATGAAATTAATATTTTGAATTTGTTAAGTATTAGAGGCCGGCGCGGATTCCGGGTCCGTACGGATTATCCGGACCCGGAGTCCGAAATCCGTATATTTTTTGATTTTCCGGATTTTTTCCGGGCCGGATTTTTGTACGGATTATCCGGTCCGGTCCGGCCCGGGATTTTTTTAGTCCAAAATCCGGCCCGTAATCCGGTCCGGAAGGATTTTTTCATCCGGATCCGTAAAATCCGTACGGATCAACTATAAAGAGGGAGAGGAAAGGGAAATATTATTAATTTTTTGATGCATTTTCATTTAAATTTTACACTGCGGGGCTTTCTTTTGGTATAAATTTTGTTCTGCGGAGGCTCATTCTTTAAAAATTTTCGTCTTCGCACAAAACATAATTTTTTTTCAAAAATTTGTCGAGCCCTCCCAATTTCCAGAGCCCAGACCAAAATATGGAATATAGTCAGAATCAGATTTAGGAAATTTACTAAATTTAACCCCAGAAAATGCCGAAATGTTGATTTCCCTTAACAAAAGTATTCCTGAAGTCGGCTCATGTTAATTTGAATAAATTTGATTTCATTCATTGTTTTAATTTTACGATAAATTTATTTATTTTACATTAGATCTGCGAAAAAAAATTTATTTTTTACTTTATATCTGCGAAAAAAATTTTTTGAAAATCCGGAAATCCGTATCCGGATCCGTACAATTTTAAGGTACGGATTATTTACGGACCGGATTTTGTACGGATTATCCGGTCCGGTCC